>OZ057416.1:23204467-25604467 GCA_964056705.1 Troilus luridus
GATTCAGGCCGACCTGGTAGTTTTCTGTATACCCTTTCTCCACCATTTGCGGCTCGGGTGCCATATATTCCTTCTGCACCTAACCTTTGTTGATTTTGCTGGTTCTGATTAGCAGCAGCAGAGGAGTTTGCACTTCCATTGGAGTTGAGCCTCATTGGGTACAGGCTCTGAGCAGGGATAAGAGGTCCTGGCCTTGGCACGCCATTGTCATTCCTGTGGAGCATTGGTGGGCCTGTGGTCTTAGAGTAAACAGACTGTGAGCGGTTGAGGTTTGCTCTTGTAAGTGGAGGTGATTTGCAGTAGAGGGATTTGGTGCCACCATACAATGATTCAACTCGGTCAAGCTTGCAAGGAGGTGCTGCATATAGGCTAGCCTGAACCATGTTAGCTGCACAGTATGATTGGTTACCTCCTGAAAAAATTTAATACATAAAATTAATAATTAAAATATTGTATAATATTAATGTTTTCAAAATTATAAAAATGACTATTTTTATAAGGAAAAAAATGGTTTTATACTTTTCCAATAGAAAGTGATAGTTTAAAAATCATATTAGGGGAAGGTACTAAAGTTTGATGAGATTATTAGTTAATGCTCATTATTGTTTTATTTTATGTTATATATTTATTGTCATATATATCTAGTTGGTACAGATATAAAAAGGGTCAAATTTATTTCTTAGATTTTATTAGTTTATTAGTCATTTATTCTATTGGGAATATATGTAGCCTTTGAGCCTAAACATGTTACAAGAAAACACGGGCCACCTCCAGCGTTAAATAAGAAATTAAAAAAATGTAATAGTAAGATAAATTATTGTGTAATTGATAATTGACCTGATAAATTCAAAATATTATGTTTAAATAAATACCTGAAGGAGAGGATGAGTTGCCGACCGGCCTGTAGACATCTGCGCCAGGCTGAACGGGTCTCAGGGTATTATAAGTCGATCTTGGTTTATCGAGTTCATCATAAGTGTCTTCATCTGAATGAATACTTGATGAATCTGTAATCATAAGCCATAGATAAGATTAACTTATAAATAAAGGTTACATCAGATTTAAAATAATGAATAGGCATATTATTCTTATATTATATGTTTGCAAATATTTTAATAAATTCATCGTTAAAGTAGATTTTGTAAATTGAGTCTTCTTTTTTTCAAGAAAACTACTCCACAATATTATTAAGAGAGGAAAAAGTGGGTTTATTTATAGCACAGATGGCATTTAATGGAAAGAAAATAACACACTAAATATGAAAAAATGAATTAAAGGCAGCTAAGAATGGGTTTTTCAATATAAAAGAACTATTTTATATTTATAATTATTATGATTGTGTTAATTTTTTAAATATTTTTATTTTCTATTCTTTTTTTCTCTTCAAAATAAAAATATTTTAAAAAACTATTATTTGAATCAGGGTTCTTAAATGGAAAATCAAAAATAAAATATCAGCTTGATCCACTCAGATGACTTTCCTTATCAATAAGGGTAAAATATATAAAAACTGTTTGCAGTATTAGTCTAATTAAGAGTTATTCTTTTTAATGATCATTCTAGTATGCAATAAAAAAATATCTATCAAACAAGAATTCACAATGTTCAAAGGAAAAGTAAATAATAAGTTTTAAAAAAACATGAATCGGTTTTCAACAGTTTGTTATTTCATTATAATACTTTCCATATCTATGATTATAGTAGCAGTAGGAAAGTAACCAATCTACTAAATGGAATGTGATTTATTTATTTATTATTTATTTTCAATGAAATAAATTAAAACAGAATTAAATTAGATTTGTAACAAAAAAGATAATGAAGTTATCAGAAAAATTAAAAAAGGATCTAAAATCATTTAACTCTAAAATAAATGTATTCAAAACAAATGAAATGAGAGTTGATTCTTTTCTGACAAATGCTATCCATTTAGTATTATGAAATGAATTAGACGTTTATTCGACTAATTAAGTAGTTTTACCTCAAATAGGGTCATTAAGATATTAATTAATTATTATTTAGTAATAATTATAAATATAATTATATTTTCTTTTATGATTTGAATTAAATGTTCACAACAAATTAAAACAGTAGAATTCAAATGTGTGTACAAACCTCCATCAATGGAATCTTTAGACCTCTTAAGATGCCTCTTGGGGTTGAAAATAAATTCGTATATTAAACCAGCTGCAAGACCACCAATAATTGGCCCGAACCAATAAACCTGAAATAAATAAAATCAATTTATTAAAATCATTATAAAAGAGCACTATCAAAATAAAAAAATCATCAATAATATGTGATAAATAAAAATATTTGTGCATTTAATTAAGTGAATAGTTGATCAAAAAATTGTTGTAATAACGAAGCATTTTATCTTATAATAGTATATCTAACACTTATAGAACAATGAAAGTAAAATTAACAATTCTTACCCAGTGGTTTTCCCATTTGTTGAGAACGAATGCAAGTCCTAAAGCTCTTGCTGGGTTCAAGAAAGGCATCTAGAAACAGACAAAAATAAATGTTATTTCATAATAATCAATTAATATTTATTACTTATTATTATATTGTTTAAAAATTGCATACTCAATTTTCCTTATTTGTCGATTATATAATAATTTCCACTTATGATATATTTTATTATTTCTTTTCAATTTTGAATATTTTATGCATTTTCACATAAGATTTAAATTTTCAAATATTTTCCAATAGTCATTCTTTTTGTTTGTTCATGTTGATATATTTATATTATTTATTTATACCTATTTATCTACTTATATATTTATGTCTGTCTATCGATATATTTTCTTATTTAAAATATTTTCATGGATTGCCAATTCTAAATCTTTAATCACCAACACATTAGTGCAAACCCATTAAACTTTAGTAAATAACAAATAAACGAACAATGTATGTTTGTAATAGTGCGAGGTTAAAAACAAAACAAAAATATAACAGAAAAAAATAACTGTTATTTTCATAAAAATAAATGAATTATCATCACTTATCATTTTAATATTTAAATATTTCATATTCAATATTGAATATTTGTAGGTAATATAATAATTTTCAAATATTTTATCATTTTTATTTAATTTTGAATATTTTTTACCCTGTTAATGAGTTCAACAGATACTGTAAACAAAAATTAATATTTATATTCAACTTGTCTATATAGAATATTCCTCTCTTAAATATTAAAAATGAACAGAAGTAATTTAAACTATAAAAATAAAATGAAAGTTTTGTCAATGTATGAAGGGCTCGTTTTTGGTAATTTGAACAAATTTACACTTAGTTTCACAATATACGACCTCTTCAATATGTCTAAATTTTTTAATATAAACATATTATCTTATGAAATTCACAAAAAAAATAGTATAGTAAGTAAATAGGCTGAATAGTTTTTTGTATAAAATAATAATTAACTTCAAAAATGTAGCATGTTTTTTACTAAAGCCCTTCCAACATAAGGTAAAAATTGTACTTATGTTTTATTTATCAGCCACATAATTGTTGATGTATAAAAAATAAATTTTAAACGAGACTCAAATAATGTTGAAATGATACATTAGATAACCTACAAATTAACAAAGGTTAAGGGAGAATGAAGATATAATGGAGAGAATTATTGGGTTGATCCTTTGGGGTGTGAAGGCTAGATAGCAGCACCATGCAAATCTACCAGAGGGCCTATTCATTTTATTCCATTTGTTAGATGCATTGTTTCCTTTATGCCCATGTTCCTCTGATTTTCAATATTATTCACTCTTAGTTTGCTTATGAAGTTTTATTTTTTTTCATTAAAAAAAAAACAGAAATAGTTTCAAATCCTCTCTACAATATTTTGGAAGTTTTTTTATTAAAACAAAAAAAAATTATATAAATATATATAAATTATAAAATATCCAGGATATTAATATAACTATTGATTTATAAAATTGTACACACTTGGGCCTTGCCGCCCACGTTTTACGTCCCTTCCGAAGGATGGCATAACCAAGGATTTTTTACTCCCTTTTAAAAAATCCTAGGAACTAGGATTATGCTAACCACTAGAGCCCAAAATTAAATAAATGTGTTCTCCTGAGTGGATTACACCATTATTATTTGTGGTCTCCAATGTTTTCATGGAAAATTATTTCATAATGAATAATTTCCTCAAAACTGGTCATTCTGTCATAACTGATCTTTTTTTTTTAAATGCTGAAAATCAGTTTTCTTTTGTTTTTCACAAATACCGAATAAGTTTACTAGACCTTAAACCTAAAAATAATAAGCCACCCTTTCGCGTTGGAATTGATTCGATATACGTATTCGACGTATCGATATACGAGAATGTACAGTGCAATCACTAGCAGGATTGTTCTCAAAGGGACAAATCGGTCAATATTGAATCTGGTTCAATTGACGATTGATGAACTTGCTCCTAACCAATATTTGCCAAATTTGATCGTACTTGGCCGTATCAAGTGTTTGCCTGAGTTTTAGATAAATTATCTAAATCGATCTAAAGATGTTAGTTAGTATCTTTTATTTCTAATTCGAATGATAATACCAACCTCAAGCAAGACAAAATTTTTCTTTTATATTAAATTTGCAACAGCGTAATAAAAAACTTGATTTTTCTCATTGATTTGGGTCCTCGATTTTCAGGAATGCGAAGATTTGAAAGTCAATTAATGATTATTGAGCCTGTCTGTAGGTCTTCTTTTAGGTAGTACGGGCTATAGAGAGGGAGAAAGAGAAAGAACCAGAGGATTATGGTATTGTTTTGACAAGTGAAATGTGGATGATTTGTCGTTAATGTAGGATTTTTCATGTCGATGTGTATAGCTAGATTCAAAATAAACCAAGGAGCGTTTAAAATATTTCTTGGATTTCCTGACGTCTTTTTGAACCCCAAAAGTTCTCCATATCTCTAAATATGTATTATAAAGTGTAGATTTGTCGATTGTTTCGTAAGTCAAGTAAAGATCTGTAGTAACGGAAATGCCATTGTTTGTTGTTTTGTCAGTTCTTATCTTATTCATTTTGTATTTATGTTCCATGTGAGTCTTTTGTCAACTACAGTCTAAGATTTTTTCGAAGGTTATAAGTTCTAAGAATATAAGAAATATATTCCCAATGAATACAAAAATAATACTGAATGAAAATTCTGGGAACGTCTATTCATTTTCACAAAAATTGACCCAAAACATACAAAACTGTAGAGGTCACCTATGGTGTATTGGTTAGTCATAAGAACGTACTATGCCCAAGATCGCAGTCTGACAGCCCGGCAGGAGGACGTCTTTCGGAAATGGCGTAAAATGGGGGTCCTGAGCCTGTGCGGTGTGAAGTACTTTAAAAAAAAACCCTATCCTAATTATAACTGGATATGCAAAATTTAGGACTCTCACTATTGCATCGTCCGATAACCCTTGGCAGCATAAAGTGACGTTAAACAAACGAACTACAAAACTGAGGTTTTGAAAAAATAGTTTGCTAACCTAACAATCAGGCAGTAAAGCACTATCGTAAATCACAAAAGCTTAAACGACACTTGAGATAAGCCTTCGACAGATAAGTTGAAGAGTTAATAACCAGAGTGAGATAGGAACAGATATTTCCTGGCCATTAATTGAATTCTTCGGAGAACTATGCCGGAGCAGTTTGTTACAAGTTTGAAAATGAAGGATGATCTAAAAGGCACTTCCGAATTCCACCTAACCGGTTCAGTTCAGTTCCTTCCGGTCTCAGGTATCCCAAGGGAGGAGGTAGTTCCCTGCAGGAGAATATATCCTTCCCACTTCCGCTAGATATTAATTGGTTAAAAGTTTACTTTTTCTTAATGGTTACTTGTACAGAGTAAATTAAAAATGTAATCAATAAAATTGAAAAAAGACATTAAATTTATTAATTGAATCCCTAAAACATTGTAAAAATTAACCAGTCTATTTGAACTGTTAGTGTGAGATGTACTCCTATGGTTAATTGGACGATGCTTTAGTAGTATTCTAAATCTTACATTTTGATAAATTTTGACACCGCATAGGCTCGGACCCCATTTTACGTCCACTACGAGGGATGGAATAATTAAGGATTTTTTACTCTTATCTACAAAACGTTAGGGCAACCCGCCGGTCTGCGAAGCCGCAATTTTGGGCAGGTAAGTTGGTAACCTCAAGGAGTAACGTTCATCGTCAACAGAAACAGGAATTGACGTTAAAACGAATTAAAAATAAAAAGTAGAAGGCTTAAGAGATAGCGTGACCCGAATCTGTCTTCAGAATTCCAAAATAGAGGAGTTAGGTCGAATAACGGTCTATGTAGATTTTTGGTAATTTACAAAACATCAATTTACCAGACTTCAATCAAAGGATCAGTTGTACTACCTCAATTCCCTTTTAATTCAATATAAACTGTTATTTTGTTAAATTAAAAAAAAAAAATGTTGCTTTATTTATGGAATTGCCTCGAATGCCAAACTTATTTCAGTATTAGAAACAATCTTCCTCTGGTTTTCTTTCCCCTAGTTTAGATATCTCTTAACAAGTCCAAAGACAGCACAAAAGTCCATTTTAACCATTCACTTTCGTCTACAAGCCCTCTTATTTTTTTTCAAGTTTATAAACTCATCCTTCTGAATACATACACCCCTAAGACCTTTGATCGGTGGAGATGGTACTCACCGACACTATGCTGGCGGCCAGATAGGCTGATCCGATGGCCAGGGAGTTTCCTCCGAGCCACCTCCTGTGGCTGTCCATCGAGACGAAGTAGGTGAAGACCACTACGAAGGTGAGGATGAGCTCCAGACCCAGCCGCTCCCAGGGCGAGAGGTGGGCGGGCAGTTGTGCCGCCGCCGCTGGCAGGCTCCCTTGCCTCTGTGGCACTGTGACCCTGCAAAAAGGAATAGAATATTACATCAATATATATTGATAATTATAGATGAGCATTAATTATAAATCATAAGAGGATTGTAAAAAAGTTAACAGTTATTATAATATTTTTTTTTTTGAAAGTCCTAAGTTTTAGCAAGGAACTTGCGATCCTTCAACCTGCAATTAGAATTTTCTCACTCTCTCTCTCTCTCTCTCTCTCTATATATATATATATATATATTTTAGTATACAATAGATAAAAAGAGAGTTGGAATGGTATGGTCATCTTAGAAAAACGAAGAAGGAAATATAGTCCAATTTAACGTCAAATTGGGGGAAAAAGCCAAGGAAGACCAGGGAAAGATGGATAGAAGGAATTGAGGAACTCTTGATCAGTCATGGTCTGAGGGAGGAAGATATAAAGAGGCAGAAGGAAATGGAAAAAGGAAATAAAAGAAATGTTTGGTTGAAGGAAACCCTTAATAATAAATAAACTAGAACAGTTTTACTGTTTGGTACTAAAAAAAAAAAATTAGCAACTATAATTAACGAAGTTTCTTAAGTTCAGGACCTAGTAAAGACCGTACTGTTTTTAAGAACGTTGTGCCAGCCTGGGGTTCCCTCAATTAATTTATTTACTTCATAGAACCTGGTAAAGAAGGGTCTTTACCGGGTTGTTAAAAGATTAAATAATTTATCTGTCACAGACGGATTCGAACCCACGACTAACTCAGCAACTGAGTGTTCTACATAATCTACTACCCCGCTCCCGTTTAAGACTAAACAAATACAAATATTATACAAGCTGCACCTAAAGTATTTATGGCATAATAAAAATCACAGTCAACCAACCAATTTCAATAATTAATTCAAACATTAGTACACTATACCTGATATTATATTTCTGCTTCACTCGATACAATCGACTTAAGCCCTTATTCACGAAGGCTTCTGATAAATAATAAGAAATATAATTGAGCAGAACTTAAGATGGAGTTGTTGCTTATATGGTGGCTTAAAAGCATAAGATCAAACTTAAGAATTGAGAATTATAATTTCAAGTATTCTACCCTGGAGATACAAAAAAACTGGCGGGTAAAGATGTGTTTTTTACGCTAAATGTTAAAAGTAACATAAATTGGCGTTACTAATGTGGGGAAGTTGAAACGGTTTGTTCTCGGCGTCGTCTCAGAGAGGCGCCACTTAGAGATAAAAAAAAATCAGGACCTACAAGTAAAACTCAGAAGGCACAATATTATTATTATCTAATATCATATTATTAACACATTATTACTAATAATTTATTATTGTGTAACACTATATTATTAATCGACGGGCTACGGTTAATTTATCGTTTAATCACTACTTGTAGCTTTAATTGGAAATTGGTATAACAATGAAGACGGTGATGAACCAATTTTGCAAGAGATAAGAGGGAAATTGGAAGTGGACGTGTGCCTAGATTGGATTGCAACAAAGCAATCCTTAGGTAGTTACGCCACTAAACATTGTTATTAACAAAATTGTTACATACAGAAGTTAATTTCTATTGAAGAAGAGATAGTTTGAACATTGAATGATTTGGCGTTAAAACTGAAGGTGGAATGTGATGCAGACGATAGCAAGTGTTGAGATTAACTATTCACTAGAATGTAGTAAGTTCTCACATATTTGACACAAGTACCAACAATCTTTAAATAAAGAATATATAATTTATTATTTATAACAATGTATTGGAATGAATAAGGATTTGAATCATGGAAAACAAAATGCATGTACATATCATTACTACCCATGAAGGATTTTGGGTTCAGTGCATTTTAGAGATTGTGCTGTTTCTAGGACAACGGTTGTGCAGGACAACGATTGTTTGGGAGATCCACTGAATTGCCAGGTTTTTCGCCCATTAAGGATAGTCACATTGTAAAGGCTAGATGTGCCCCAGAAGGGTCTGCAGGTCCCTCACGGTCCTTCCGTGAACCTTTATACCATTCTTAAGCCAACGGTTGTGCAGGCAGGTCTTTTCCAAACTCAATCGCCAAGTTTTTCTCCTAATCAAGGGTACCCACTTTATAGGAGTTTTGTGTGGATGCACAGGATATGGCTACTGTTTACATTTTCAATAAGGTATCTCCTACAGCCGGATTTGAACCTTGAGGACGGCAATCCATGAGCTACCCCGCTCCTCTAAATCATGGAATACTTCAATACTTTGAAACGATGAAATATCAGTAACCTCAGTTCTCTTATATTTCTCCATATTTTCATAAGAAAATCTCAATAACAAGGAGAAAACATTTTCCAACAGGTGTCTTCTCTTATCGCAAAACAACGAGCCTCGGAAACCGGAGGCCGATATAAGGAAAATATTTGCCGACAGCGTTGTTAGAGAGCGGTGTGCGTATAAACAAAAGCTCCTTCCTAAAACAATAGGCCCTTAGAGAAATCAGACCGTATAAATATTTAAAGGATTCACGGCAGCTGCCGGAGTATGGTGAAGTGGTGGGGGAAGAGGCAAAAAAGAGAGGATAAGGATTAGGATGGCCAGGTGTTTCCCTCTACCTGGGGGTCTGTCTAATTGGCCCTCGGAGGAAGAACTCGATCCATCGATCTTTCTCCTTAATAGTATTGACCACAGAGGTTATCGCATCAACCAATCAATAGTAAGATATCCACCTCAACATGTCAACTCAACCTCAAGAACGATAAGAAACTAACAATGTTTAAAGGCTTCAAATTCTGACAAGTATCCACAAAACTTCCATACCCATGATCTAAGTTGGAAGGAACAAATTTGCCAGTTGTTTCTTCTATACGTAATTTTGAAGTTTTAAAAATCGTTTCGTTATGTAAAATTGAAAGATTAAAAAAAAAACTTTATCCCTACGACCTATGAACTTCAGCACTTGGTAGAGACTGTTCTGTTTCTAGGACAACGATTGTGCAGAGAGGTATATTTGTCTCAGATCTCACTAAGAAGGGTTCATCCCCAGTTGTTAACAGATTAAATGTTTTCCCACATGGGATTAAAGAATACAAAAAGAAATAGGTCTGGTTGAAAGCCAAGAATAAGATATCAAATAGTGGAACATACTAATAATTTAATATGGAAGCATTTCGACCGACATTTTGTTTCTTCATCAGGCCATCTCAACTCCCAAGAGTCCAATCACGAACGCTCCAAATGGAATTAAGGAACTGATTTAAACTCATGTAAACATGCACATCGGAGACAATAAAAGTGCAATATCATAAAAATTAATATTCCTAGGGCTAGGGTGAAATTATAAATTCACTAAAAAAGTGTATTCCATTTTCATTAAAATTTATTTGTATTTTTAATGTGATTGATAATAGATAATTTAAAAAATATATAAATTATCGTAACAACAATATCGTAAATTTTAACAGCATTGTATTCACCAACTCTTAATTGTATAGATATATAATTATAAACAGGAACTATTTTTGTTAAGAAAATATAGTTTCATTAGGGATATCGATGCGACTGAGATAACGGCTGATAAGGAAGGCATTAGTAGATCTTGCATAGATTACTAAGACAGGTGCAAGACTGAGGCAGGTGCATAACTTAGAGATCTACTAATTGATGCAACCGAGAAATGCATTTAGGATTCTAGCGAGCTGCTCTGAGCGTAATAGGATCAACTTCATAAATAATTTTATGAAATCGATAAGTTATGTCTACGGTGCACCTTTATGGGTTCTCAAAGCTGTTATCTGGTTTCGGGGTGTGTCAGGAAATTTTAAATATTTTTTTAATATTATAATTTGCAATGAGATCAACAACATCACATTCTTGGAATATATAGCTCATCTAAAAAATATTTTCATGTAGCAATGGTTGACTGGATGGTTCTTAAAAGAGTGTAAAATTGTAAGGGGGTGCAGTACACGAAATAATCTGGCCTAATTTAATTGTGCCTAAGTATCAGCCTGATTTTTAGGCCATCTTTAGGTCTGAGAATAAAAAAGAAAAAGAAAAACTAAATATACAATGCAGTGTCTAAGAGGACACAACATTTTACCCAAACAGAAATTATAAGAATCAAAGAGTAAAACATAAATTATGAAATAAATGATGAGAAATAATACAAATGGAAAGAAATCTCCAAGATAATAAATATTTTATAACTAAATCGTCACCTGGCAATTTTGCTATGTTACTACCGAAAGATCCTACACGGGTTGTAGTGGTCTACTTTTTTTTAAATTATCAAGAGATCTTATCCTCGTGTTACTTACTTTTGTCTTTTACTGTACATACATCTCACCTCTCTTATGTATATTACCTATCATTTCGTAAACAAATATATGTTCCAACTTTATTTCAAAGTATAGATGATAATGCAAGATTGTTGTAACGTTCATTTCTTGATGAAATGATTACCGAAATATACACATGTCCCAAAATCATGCTCTTTCTTCATACTAATTCACCATTTTGTTTTTCCTCGAGAATATTAAAAATAAAATAAGCGACAATCTGCGGAAATGATACCTAATTATGGTTTTCTTTATTCAATTATCACATGATTTTTCAAGTAATAATAGAGAAAAATAAAATAAAACAACTTCACCCATGAAGGTTTTTAGGTTCTATGTATAAGAGGGAGCATAGTTATATGAGCGCTACAGCTATGTAGTGATCAGTACAATTTAGTTTTTGTTCGTAGATACCCATTTTATTCGTTCAGAATAAATTTAAACTATTTTTATTCAAACTAACACTTCTGCCTTAGCCTTAACTACTTGAGTATACAAATCTTGCGGCATACTCTTGATATACGATATGTCTTCTTCTTGATCTTTCTAAAAAGACAGAGGACAATGAGCTCTTTATAAAGCTGCGGCCAAGAGGCACGTGTCCATCCTCTTCGGGCAAGATGGAGATCGGATTACTCAAGGTTCCGTTCCAGCAGACTGGCTTCCCAAGGATTGGATTCAATAAGAAGGATCTGAATTATAAGAAGAGACTGTCAACGAGGGAAAAAATAAGAGAATTGAGCCCAATGGCGGAGCACTTAAGTTCTTGTCTTATCTATCGGCTGTCCTCAATGGCGGCTCGGGTTCCATTCGCCGAATTTACTTCCCGAAACAGGCCGTAGTCATCAGGTTCAACGGTTTTAAATTTTCTTTACCAATTTATTTCAGAGCAATTTCAAGGAATAAAGAAAAAATATATAAAGAAACGGAGAAAGGAATAGCCGAAAAGTTCCAAGAAAATAATAGAATGATTTACCGAGAATCCCCAATCAAAAATTCTCAGTATCCTTCTTGTATATTGTTACGGGCTACTGGGTGTAAAATGGACTAAACTATTACTTAATTCAAGAATCTAATATTTATTAACAAATTAACAAGAATACAATGAGATTATTTAAAACAGTTAAATTATTAAACTAATATCAATATACAATAATAATATTCTACTAAATGTTATCTAATTTCTAAGATAATATACAAATAATATAAGATATTGTTTATACTAAGTAATTAAACTATTTATATAAATATGTACAAATACAATAATATTACACTATAGTTTACAATTACAAATTAACACTTACAGTTCGCTAACTAAAGTCCACCGACCGTAAGACTCTTCAAATATGACAAACTGCCACACAGTTTATTACACTTATTACACGGCCACTAATTGTCACTGTTGCTCACTAAGCACTTATTACAGACTGATACTAATACTAACTAACTCACACACACTGCCACTAATTAACGGCTGCTTATTACTTCACTGCTTATTACTGACTGCCGCGGTCGAAAACGCTGTCCTTTTTTATATAGGCAAGGTAGGTCGTGGTGGGGCATTACTCGGAACACGGACGAGGACCACCTAGACCGATCTAGAAGGTTCTACGCCATTCTATAATCCCCTCCGCTTAATCCCATTGTTTGCCTAATCCGCTCTAGGCAGATCAGAAGCCGGTCCTACTTTCCGCTCTGACCGTAACACTGCCCCCTCCTTAAAAGTGCTCTGCCCCAGAGCATAGTCCGGAGAAATCGGGCGGTCATGAGCTTCCCTCGATGGAGGCGCATTTCCTTTCCAGGGGTTGAACGTGCACACCAATATGGCGACTCCAGAGTTGGCGAATATCTGTTCAAGCATGTTCCTGACAACCTTCCACTCCAGGCCGTCATATCCACAGCCCAACTTAGGGATCGCGAGCTTGGTGACACGCAGTCTCAGAAACTTACTCCGCAGGTCGTCGAGGCTTCGCCGCAGTGCGTCATATGTGGGCTTCTGATCAGTAGCACACTTGGTAACTAAGTAGAACAGGTGTCGTCCTTCGTGCGTATGGTGGAGTGCTTTCCCGACGCGTGGTCCTTGGCGTTCCAGTTCCTCAGTTCCAGCAAACTTCTTCCTGAAGACGGTTGCAATCCCTCGGGAAGTCCTCAGATCTTCGGCTACACAATGGGCCAGAGAATAGTCCGCGGGTAACGAGAAGATATCTCTGTATACTGCCTGAGTTACTCCACGGGAACCTTGTACCTTAGGTTGTGCAACTGATACCTTACTGGCCTCCACGTTGTTGAGGTACCTGACTTGCTGGTCTTTTGTCGGGCCATGGTCTCCTTTGTATGGGGCCAGTCTATTAAAATGGACTACCCTGGGTTTTCCTTTTGGCTGCTTTCTGATCCTATAGATGACGTCGTTTATCCTATTGATGATCTCAAACGGGCCATCCCAGGAGTTCTGAAGTTTAGGTGAGTAGCCTCGCCTTCTTCGAGGATCATGTAGCCAGACCAAATCTCCAGGTTGGAATCCACCTTTCTCTGCCCTGATGTCGTAACGCTCCTTCATTCTGTCACTGGCTCCCTGGATGTTTGCACGAACCTTTTCGTGGATATTATCCATCCGCTTCCGTAGATTCGTGACGTACTCCTCTCCGGCCACTTCCTCATTAGGCTTGAACCCGAATTTCAGATCACAAGGCAAACGAAGTTCTCGGCCGAACACCACATTTGCGGGGGTCTGCCCCGTTGCTTCATGGACTGAACTCCGGTAGGCTAACAAGAACAAGTGAAGATACTGGTCCCAGTCTCGCTGATGCTCGGAGACCACTTTAGACAAATATCGACCCATTGTCCTGTTCATGCGCTCCACCATGCCATCCGATTGAGGGTGAAGAGGTGTCGTCCTGGTTTTCCGTATTCCCAGTGCTTCGCACATCCCGGAGAAGACTGCAGACTCAAAGTTTCTTCCCTGGTCAGCGTGAAGTTCCATGGGTACTCCAAACCGGCTGACGAGCTGCTTCACAAGTACGTCTGCAACCGTGACTGCCTCTTGATTCGGAAGGGCATACGCTTCCACCCACTTAGAAAAATAGTCCATGGCCACGAGAATATATCGGTTGCCTTCGTCTGTCACAGGGAAAGGGCCAGCGATGTCAATCGCTATCCTCTCGAACGGTGCTCCCACGTTGTACTTCTTCATAGGGGCCTTCTTTCTTCTTGTTGGTCCGTTAGAAGCCGCACAAGTCGCACAACGCCTGCACCAGTCCAACACATCGTCCTTAAGGTTTGCCCAGTAAAAGCGTTCACGAACTTTTTCCAATGTACGGTGAACTCCAAGATGGCCGCCAGTTACACCGTCATGTAGTTCCCTAAGCACTTCGGGCACTTTATTCCTTGGAACGATGAGCTGTAGCCTGCGCTGATCTCCTTCCGCGTTCTCCAATGCCCGTTTCAGCAGCCCGTTGTCCACTAAAATGGAGTTCCATTGGGCCCAGTACGTTTTTACATTCTTGGACATTGGAGCAACATCCTGCCAGGCCGGTCTTCCTCGCCCCGATATTTTCCATTCCTTTATTTGTTTTAAATCCGGGTCCTCGTCCTGTCCCTTTGACACCTCTGCATCTTGCCAACTGTCCATGACAACTGTAGTCCTCAACACCACTGCCTGCTTCTCTTCTTGTCGAGAACAATGGTTGCATCCTTCATCACAAGGTCTTCTTGACAGTGCATCCGCATTCCTGTGGCTCGTTCCAGAACGATGAGTAGATTCAAAATCGTACTCTTGAAGGCGCTCGATCCACCTCGCCACTTGTCCCTCCGGTGACTTGAATAGCAGCAGCCACATTAGAGCCGCGTGGTCCGTTCTTAGCAGGAACCTTCTTCCGTATAGATATTTATGGAAGTGCTCTATGGATTTTACAACTGCCAGAAGCTCTTTCCTTGTGACACAGTAGTTGCGCTCCGGAGCTGAGAGTGCCTTGCTGAAATATCCAATCACCCTTTCTTCTCCGTCTTGGAGCTGAGAGAGCACACTTCCAATGGCGATGTTGCTGGCATCTGTGTCGAGTATGAACTTGCCCTCGGGACGTGGATAGCACAGAATAGGAGCACTACTCAATTTTCTCTTCAGCTCCTCGAAGGATGCCTGGCACTCGTGGTCCCAATGGAAAGTCCTTTTCTCCTCGGTAAGCCTGGTAAGAGGTTTTGCGATGTCAGCAAATCCTTTCACGTACCTCCGGTAATAGGTGCAGAGCCCGAGAAAACTTCTCACCTGGTGCTTATCTCGAGGTACTGGCCAGTCGGTGATCGCTGCTATCTTCTCTGGGTCAACAGTAACTCCGTTGTCTGACACAATATGCCCCAGGTAGTTGACTTGCCTTCGGAAGAGATTACACTTCTTCGGGTTCAACTTTAGGTTCGCTGCACGCAGTCGTTCGAAGACCTTCTCCAGATTCTTCAGATGGTGAGCGAAGGACTTTCCCAGCACAATGATGTCGTCTAGGTAAACCAGGCATACTTCCCAAGAGAGACCTCTTAACACGTTTTCCATCAGCCTCTCGAATGTGGCAGGAGCATTGCAAAGCCCGAACGGCATTACTGTAAACTGCCAGAGCCCAGTGCCAATTGAAAACGCCGTCTTCTCTTTATCTTCAGGTGCCAATCCAACCTGCCAATATCCACTGCGGAGATCCAAGGTAGAGAAGAGTTTACACCCCTCCAGGGTGTCCAGCGTATCGTCAATCCTGGGAAGCGGATAACTGTCCTTCTTGGTGACGTTGTTTAGAAGACGGTAGTCTACGCAGAACCTTGTCGTTCCGTCTTTCTTCTTCACCAATACGACAGGAGACATCCAGGGGCTACTCGAAGGCTCAATGACACCATCAGCTGCCATCTCCTTAATAATCTCCTCGGCGTCCTCCCGTTTAGCTAACGGCAGCCTCCGCGGGACCTGTCGGATAGCCTTCGCATCCCCAGTGTTAATCCTGTGCTGGACGATATCCGTTCTACCCCGTGGTCCTGGGCCGATCTCGAAGATGTCATGCCATCGGGTAATCATGTTTTTCTCCTCCTCGCTCTGTTCAGGTGAAAGGTCGTGACATGATTCATCCACAAATCCTTTTAGTTCCTCTGGGAGCCCTCGAAGCTCGGTGGGATGACGTTGCAGCTGACGAACCACTGAGGTAGCGGTGGTACACTCCCCGACCGGTGTTCCTTTCTTTAGCGTTACCGGGAAGCTGTTCAGGTTCATTAGCCGAATTGGAGTGGTAGGTCCGACCTTGATGAGAGACCTAGCAACCAGTACGCCGCGTCCAACCTCTTGTTCTTCGTGCCTTCCAGGTTCGAGTAGCGCACATTGACCCGCGGGTAGATGGCCTTCGACCGTCCCATGCGTCACGATTTGGCTCCGTGCCGGTAAAGTGGTGTCTTCTGGTAGCAGCACTCGTGCGCAGAAGTCCTTTTCCTGCCGAAGTATGACTTCCTCGTCTCCCAGCGTCATCACACCTCTCGACATATCCAGCTTGATCCCGTATGTGATCATGAAGTCCATGCCCAATATGACATCTTCATCGATCTCTGCCACGAGAGCGCGGTGCTACAGATGTTGACCCCCGATGTGGAAGGTGGCATCTGTCTCCCCGTAGACCTTGGCTGGCTGTCCCGTTGCAGTCCGTAATGCCCAAGTGGTCGGTATGATCTTCTCAGCTGGATGTGTCTTCGCGTTCAAGATCGTCATGCTCGCGCCGGTATCCACTAGAAGACTTCGCAGCTGCCCGTTCACCATCCCATCAACATAGAAGCTGTTTGTTCTGCTTCCTATTGACGCAACTCTGATGGCAATCCTGGGGGCTTTGACGTAACGGGTTGGACACTTGCTTCTAGGGTGTCCAAGCTGGCCGCAGCCCCAACAGCGTATCTCCTTCTTATGGGTCCTGAGAGCATCCAACACTTTGGTCACTATGTCCTCGACGCTGGTTACCGCATTAGGCTCTGCTCCTGCTGCTCGAACTCGCGCATGTCCCCGTACAGACTGTCTGACAGCTTCAAACTCCATGGCCTGAGATAATGCGTCTCCCAACGTTTTCGGCCGGGCGAGCTTCACCGCTTGTTGTGTCTCTGGGTCCCGCAGTCCATCCAGGAATTTGTCGACAGCCAAACTCTCGTAGACATAGTCAGTGACCGATGGGTAGGCGTTCCTCACCAGCCGGGCAATATCCGCTTCAAATTCCTGCAGGTTCTCGTTGTCCTTCTGGACCCTGTTTCTTAACTGTGAGCGATATAGCTGGTCCATGTGGCGGTGTCCGAAACGCATTTCCAGTCTTCTAATCAGCTTCCCGTAGTTGGACCGCTCCGACATGGGCATCCCCTGCAGCACTCTCAAGGCGTCTCCACGCAAGGCCAGGCACAATGCTGAAGCTTGGGTCTCCTGTGACCACCCGTGGATCGAAGCCGCTGTCTCGAAGAGAGTCATGTAGTCCTCCCACGGCGTCTTTCCGTCGAATACTGGAATGGTGTTGTGAGCTGGTGGCGTCCCATTATTGGCGGGCAGAATGGTTTTATGAAGACTGACTTCGGGGGAACGGTCGGTGTCGTTCATCGGTGGGTTGCTCATACGTCCCTCTAGAGCTTCCAATCTTAGCCTAATTTCGTTCACTTTTTCTCCTAGCCTAGATTCTACATCAGCTACTTTATTATTTACATCGGCTAACTTATTATCTACATTTTCCATCAACTTAGTCTCTAATGTGCCTAACTTAGACTCTAATGTATCCATTAAATCATTTTTTACAGTACATAATTCATTACCTAGCTCATTTTTAACAGTGCTTAGCTTATTTTCTACATTGCCTAACTCATTTTTAAAAGTTGCAGACAATTTGCTTAAATCGGTTTCAAACAGAACATCATCTGGATCTTCCCCTAACTCTACAAAAAATTGACGCAAGCGATGTTGCAGTACACTTTTATTTCCGGAAGAATCCAGATCACGTTCTTCTAATTCCCGTTTTAAATCCGCAACTTTTAAATCCATTAATTTAAGACTTTGAGAAGCCATTTTTCATACAGTAGCCCAATTATTACAAAATGCAAGACAAAATAACAATTACACAAGATCCCACTTCTGACACCAATTTGTTACGGGCTACTGGGTGTAAAATGGACTAAACTATTACTTAATTCAAGAATCTAATATTTATTAACAAATTAACAAGAATACAATGAGATTATTTAAAACAGTTAAATTATTAAACTAATATCAATATACAATAATAATATTCTACTAAATGTTATCTAATTTCTAAGATAATATACAAATAATATAAGATATTGTTTATACTAAGTAATTAAACTATTTATATAAATATGTACAAATACAATAATATTACACTATAGTTTACAATTACAAATTAACACTTACAGTTCGCTAACTAAAGTCCACCGACCGTAAGACTCTTCAAATATGACAAACTGCCACACAGTTTATTACACTTATTACACGGCCACTAATTGTCACTGTTGCTCACTAAGCACTTATTACAGACTGATACTAATACTAACTAACTCACACACACTGCCACTAATTAACGGCTGCTTATTACTTCACTGCTTATTACTGACTGCCGCGGTCGAAAACGCTGTCCTTTTTTATATAGGCAAGGTAGGTCGTGGTGGGGCATTACTCGGAACACGGACGAGGACCACCTAGACCGATCTAGAAGGTTCTACGCCATTCTATAATCCCCTCCGCTTAATCCCATTGTTTGCCTAATCCGCTCTAGGCAGATCAGAAGCCGGTCCTACTTTCCGCTCTGACCGTAACAATATAATTTCCCTCTATCAAATTTCTAAAAAAAAAAAAATTAAAAAAAAGGAAGTTTCCGAGTATAATAAATTTATAATTATACAAGGTGTGATAAAATAAAATTCAGTTGTAAAAAGTTTAATTGACGGCAGAACGCCAAGAATGTGTTTTAAGAAAGAAACAGCGGGCAGGGGGAACCCTGTAATTTGAATAATAATAGTTTAATAATAAATAGGCTTAGTGAACCCGAAAGTTCGATGGTATACCACAATCTCTGTTTACAAACTTCTATCCACGAACCACTATCCAAACTCTTAACGCAATCTTCCCACCTACGTCTCGGTCTACCCTTCAGACGCTTCCCAGTCAGCACAGCGCTTATAATCTTATGATAAATAAAATAAAATTATAGTAAACAAATAAATCAAATAATTAAATGAATTAAATATAAAAAAGTATACACATAAAATAAAATAATTAATCGCTAAAATATAATATAGATGGTCAATAAAATATCAAAATAAAACAAGACAATAAATTACTTTTTGTCTAGCCATGAGGGCAATAATTAATATTTGCAACGTAAGAACATCAATAGTGCACTAACCAATAAAATAAAATAATTATGTAGACAGGAAGGGCTTGAAAATTAAAAGAGGGAAATATAATGAACAATAATTTTTCATTTAATTGAAAAATTTAATAATAACTAGAGTGATAGGATGATAAGAAATATATAATAAAATATAGAATCTAAAATTGTATTTGTCATAGTGAAAAATGTTGATTTGTAATGGAAGAAAGACATAATAATCTTTGAAAACAATAGAACATAAAAATTATTAAGTTAAATGAGAAATAATTTTACACTCAATAATGTACGACATGTAACTGGTGAAAGTTAAAATAATGTTAGATTAATTTACTTAAATCGAAGAGTCATGAATTGTTCTACGTTTAACAAAAATGTGTCGTGGTTAAGCTTATTATAAATATTATAAAAACAGAATAAAATGAAGATTTTATATATTATAAAAATTGAGGAATATTATGAATTCAAAGTAATATAATAAGTTATTATCATGTGTAGAGTAAATTTGTTATTACCCTCTCGGCAAGAGAATAAAAATAAGGAGGATGAAGAGGGAACGAAATATATAACAAGAAGAAAAGCACACCAAAAGGAGAGGAGAGGATCTGAAAAGATTAAGTAGTTGGAAAAGAGGAGCCCTCTACTAAAAGTAGAGAACTTCAAAACTTTTTTCACTTCTTTGCTGTGAAAGTCATAACCTGAAATATGTAATCTCAAATATGTATTTTCCTTATGGGTTTGTTTACATCTCACACCTTGAGTCATCCGAACAAGTTTATACCACATGTGGCCATAGTATTTTATAACAGTATTACCAGATAGTGAAAAATGTGGTGTGTCAAGGGAGGTTTCTAAGGTATTGAACGATACTGAACCGTGTACCAATAGTGCCGTAAAATGGACTTAAAATATCAGGATATTTCAGTTAATTTTTCCGTTACTTTGCATTTTTCTATAAACCTTTTTGACTTTTTTGTTTTTAAGTAATAAAGCTGGTCTATGATTTGGTCTATTATTAAAACCTTACTTGAGTGCAATATTACTTTTATAGATCGGGGCTTTGTAATACACTACTCGCACAACACTGCTGTCATAGGAATTTATTACACATGGTAAACTTATATATATCTAAGTTAAATAACTTCTATAACCCATATATTGTTATATATAGGGGCCACTGTAACCCATGAAGGGTCTTGGGTTCAGTACAGGGTAAAAGACAGTGTATTGTTTCCATTACAACGGTTGTGCAGGGAGACAGTTTGTCCAGGATCACACTCTATGCCAAGCTTTCCCTTAACTAAGATCACAGAGGATCTATCCGTGTCCATAATTTATCTGCTTCATCCGAAATATAACCCGTTAGCTTCGGTACATCAGCTCAGCGCTCAACCGCTGAGCTAACCCGTTCTCTTTTTCTTGTATAATATAGAAAAATAAAACAACGCAACAAATGGCTTTTTGCCTAGTTATGAAGGCAGTTAATAACCATCAGCTGTTTTTTCGCCTTTATAACCAAACAGGATAGGTTACAAGTAGTATTATAGGCTATAGTTGTTAAACTAAACCACGGAGGCGCTGCCCTGAAAGCAATATAACGGGGTAAGTTGACTATCCAAGCAGAGGGTGGCTTAGTTTCAGTTGATCTATGGACTTTAGGAACGTTGGATGGGGGGGGGCTTGTTCATAACTGCTCCGGATATCCGCTACTTCCTCCTACACACAATCGATTTTTTAAATATCGAAAAGGCTTAATCCGAGTGTAATTAATCGGAGCGCTCAAACTTCCTCCCTCGCTCTAATTAAAGCGGGAGGCGCTCAAATAGTTGTATTACTATTTCACGCTTGGGAAATTACATTCAGAGCCGCCGCTTTGATCAAGTTTCAATAACAGACTGCTTTATTAAAAACAATAAATATCCCTTCAGCTCTTAGGAAGGAAGGAAACCAGCGGGCAAATGTTATTTAATATAATTTAATTATTTTTTAAATAATTGTTTTTAAATAATAAAACCCTGCGTATAACGACCAGCTATGAATATATACTATAACCGATTATAATATAAAACAACAAGTATCATATTACAATATTTTTCCAATAAATATTAGATATTACAATAAATTATTTTAAATTTATTATCATGTAATGAAATATATATATATGTATATAACTTCGCTTGTATGGTGTGTTGATAAGAAGTAGCCTATGTCCTTCCCTAGGCTTGAGATTATCCATATCAAATTTCATCACAGCTGATAATAAACATAAATTGCAATGATCATTAATTATTATTTTTACATTAATTTAAATTGTATTGTCTTCGAATAATACTAACGTTAAAAAAATTTAGAGTGAATAAACTTTGTATAGAACATAGTTATACCTACTCTTTTAGCCTTTGTAAGAGTGCAAATAATTCTCCAAATACAACCCCGGCTATCTATTACAGATACAAACAGCGTATTGTCATAGAGTCTAGTCTGATAAATTGAATTCCTTTATCGGAATGCTATAAACTCATCAGTATTGATCATTTCACTAGTGATGAAGTGATGATCGAATTAGGAAAGATTAGCTACAGTTGCTAGGCAGTGAATAGATGATGGACACAAAGAGACCAAACAACCGCAAGAGATGTTAGATAAAGCAATGAGCCACAAAGTGGTCCTCTTCAGGCCAGTTATCATCTCTCTCTTTCTCTCTCTCTTAATCATCAAGATTATCCCCCCAATCCCCCTTCATGGGATCTTATCAGGCCCTACACTTGTTCATTCCTCTAATCGTTATCAGATCCCAATCATAGGCCAAGCATGTAGGGCTTACAATGCTAGGGCCGTTGTTCCAATCCAGTCTTAGGATGCTGAGGATTGGACTCATGCTGATGGTTTTGTATACTGTCAATAGGAAGGCAAACTAACCATTCTTCTCTGTAGGGAATCTATATCTAGCATCCACTTTCATTTTATTTATTGTTAGTCAATTTATACCGAAGAGGTTTTAACTTGGGATAATAAAGCACTAAAATGGTCATTGCGCAAGTACGCTGTTGATATATTGGTACTGTTTACTGGAGATGTGGACTTAGTCAAGTCTAAGGTCGTGGTAATACATACCTGAATAGTGTATATTAATATATTTTTTTTAAACTACTGGTAACTAAATAACTAAGATAATTCCTATATGTTACTATTGCTTAGAAAGACATAAAGCTTTTTGACTTCTACTTATTCTTCGGGGTTTTTACGAGCTCAGCTCCATCTATGAAATACATCCCCAAACACAAGTTGTATACCCGTAGCCCCGGGTTTATTATCCCGCAGAGGGCCGCCGTAAAAACAGAGCCTCGAGCTACGAAGAATCCTAGATCAGCCTAAGGAAAGAGGATGAGAGTCAGTAGAATAAGGAATTTTATGTATTATTACAAATGTATAAAGATATTCGTTTATCGCGGGGAAGATTTCATTTTTATCACATCAAATTACTTTTATCATATGATAGATTGAATTATCCAGTCAATAATTTTCGACTCATACCATTATCATAATACATCTTGAATAATATTATTAGACCTAATACACATGAGGAAGAAAATGGTCCGATGGAGGTCAGAAAAAATCCCTTTATTAAGGAGAACTATTTATTTAAAAGCCAACGTTTCGACCCACCTTTCAGGTCTTCATCAGGGTTTATAATGTGTTCAACCATAAACGATAGTCTTGAATAATATTACATTAGTTGAGTTTATATATGTAAAGAATTTAATTCATTGTTTCTCCTCACAGTATATTAAGTCAGAACCCCCCCCCCCCATACAGCAGGTCTTCTTAGGGCCTGGATAGACGAAATATGTAGAGACATTTTAATATAATAGTACATTTTAATAAATATTAGGTTTCATTGTAAGCCACGAAAGTATCCAGTTAAAGGTCCCCTGATGTTTGCAGTATCACTGAGCGAAACCCTTTGAGATCCCGACCCTCCAGACATCGATATCCAAATCGGGGCCACAACCCCCGCAATAAAGAACTCCCCCTGAGCAGATGTGGAAGAGGTGGATGACAATGGTCGCACTTGCCCCCACAGACAGGATCGACTACAGAAGACCCTTTGTTGTCATGATGGCACCTCGTCCTCCGCCACTTGTTCCTCGGGAGGGGTGATAATTTTCGAATCGGGCTATTAAATTATTATTATGTGGTCTGTGAAGGGTGGATCGTACCAAGGGGGCGAAACAATGTGAGTCTATCAGTACGGCAGGCGGTGTGGTTTTTGGATTTGATATATGAAGCGTATGAAAAGGATTTTTTTTTTTAAACCAAACATGAATTATAGATACCTTTCATTATTAAGGTCATGTTATTGTCATGTCATTATTAAGGTTTTTTATTTTATATAAACGAATTTTGAAACAGTTAGACAGAATCACACGAATACATATGGAAGAAGTGTAGATAAACGTAACCATATTTCAAACTTCCAATTTCGTGGGTATAATACATGCTATTATACTTAAAACTTACATATACCTGTTTTTATCTAGGTGATATAAGAATGAGCAATTAACTACCTCCCTTATTTCATCGATAATTAAATTCGTGTTATGTAAACTAGTTACATATATACGACTTAAAAATTAATTTTTAATAAAGGATTTTATTTCATCATCATCATCATTCGTGGCGCTACAACTCCTGTAGAGTCAAGGCCTCCTGCAGCTTGGTTCGCCTGTCTTCTCTATTGGTTGCCACTCCTCTCCAATCGCGGATTCCCAGGATGGACCTGGCATCCGCCGCCACTCCGTCGATCCATCGGAGCCGTGGTCTTCCCACTCTTCTTGTCCCATAAATCCTTTCGTCTAGGACCATTTTAGGAATCTCATCCTGGGTCATTCTAATTATATGACCTGCCCATCGAAGCCGGCCTACGTTTTAAGGGACATTACCCTTAAAATATCTGGGCTCCTGTAGAGTCTTGCTAGCTCAGCGTTCGTCCTTATCCTCCATATCTCATTGGTGCAAACTGGGCCATAAATTCTCCTCAAAATTTTCCTCTCGAACCTTAGGAGAAGGGCTTCCTGTGAACTGGGTAATGTCCAGCATTCGGAGGCAAAAGCAAGAACTGGTCTTACTAGGGTCTTATACAAAGGCACCTTCGTGTTTTGAGAAATAGCCCTGCTTCTAAAATGCTTCAGTAACCCGAAATAACATTTATTTGAGGACATAATTCTGCGATGGATTTCTGCTTTTATGTCATTATCCGCGTTCACCTGCGATCCAAGGTACACAGATTCCTTCACTCTTTCAAATTTAAAGCCTCCAGCCATAAAATGCGATGGTTCATGCACATTCAGTTGTGGGCCTGCATGCATATATTTGGTTTTTGATTCATTGACCTCCAAACCCAATCTAGCTGATTCTATCTGGAGACTGATAAAAGCATTTTCTAAATCTGTAGGGGTTCTTGCCACAATATCTATGTCATCGGCGAAGGCCAAAATCATAGAAGATCTATTGAATATAGTTCCCCCAATTTGTATTCCAGATTTCCGCACTGCACTTTCAAGTGCCAAATTGAAGAGAAGGCATGCGAGGCAATCACCCTGTCTCAGCCCTTTGTGAGTTTCGAAGCTTTCAGTCAGGTCACCTTGAACAGGCACTGTGTATTGTACCTTCTTCATCGTAGCCCTAATGAGTCGTATCAGCTTCGGTGGTATTCCCATTTCCAGCAGCTCCTTGTACAGCTCGTTCCTCTTTATACTATCATAGGCCATTCGGAAGTCAATGAACAGGTGGTGTGTGTGGATATTATACTAACTGCACCTCTCCAGAATGCTTCTAATGGAGAATATCTGATCCATGGTAGACTTGCCTCTCATGAAGCCCGTCTGGTACTTTCCTATATTCTGCTCGGCAAAAGGAAGCAATTTTTTATAAAGTATTCGAGAGAACACCTTATATGCACATGGTAAGAGGGATATACCACGATAATTATGGCAATCAAGCACATTTATTTGTAGAATGGTATAAAATGTTTAGGTGCAGTAAATGAATTGCACAAAACAAGAATGACTTATTTTGTGTAATTAATTTACTGCACCTGGCCATTTTACACCATTCTTAGAATTATCCAGTCAACCATTCCCATTTAAATATGGACTTTATTTATGATTAAGAGACTTAATAAAATAATAAATATCAAAGTGTATTAATTTATACTGCACTAAAGCTGATTCTCAAAATAGAAAACAGGGTTATGTTTTTGCTACGGTATTTTGTACACAGGGATCAATCCATTCTCGAAAATTATTTCAGTTATAATTAAAAATTAATTAATTATAATTAAATGAAATAGATAAATAAGATGATTACATAACTAGTGGCTGTACTGTTTTGTCCGTGATCACCTTCAACCACCAGGGTTTCCCCCTATTTAGAGTTCCCACTTCCAGTGAGCCCGAGGAGGATCTGAAGATTCCAGAGAGTTCATCTGTGGCTATCAATGATTAAACAAATTATTTGCCACAGTTGGATTAGAAACTAGGACCATTAGCACAGCATAATGTATCAAATAGAATACATATATTTCTAATAATTAAAATGAATAAATTAATACTTTAATGACGTTAGTTACCACTGGAGCAGCCTTGACAGACACAACCCCCCCCCCTAGAACTTAGACACTCCTCCCCCTACAGACAGAAGAGCTATCGATGACGAATACAGCACAGCTGACCAGATGATAAAGCGGCCTTAGATACAGTTTACATTGAGTTAGCATGTGGTTGCTACAATAGGCTCATCAGGATACTGGACTCGTCTCGGATCCGCACTCACTGCATGAATTGCAACTAGGGTGAGATGTGCACCATCTGTTCCCAATGTGGCTGATAGGATAGCGATATACCATCATCCGATAGCCATCACTGTGTATGTGGGTGTTTTATAGACCACTACACCCACACAAGAATAATAGGAGGCATAAAAGTAACAATAATAATATCATTAATATTTTTTAAAAATGTACTAGTACGACCTAAGAACAGTCTTCTTCGGTTCAGTACGTGGTAGAGCCTTTATTGTTTCTAGGACAACGTTTGTGCCGGGAGGTGATTTGTCGGAGATCACGCTTAAACGCCAGGTTTTCCTCCCAACTGATGGTACCCACTTTATAGAGGCTGGGTGACCCTCGGAAGGGTTTTCAGATAAAATATCTGCCACATCCGAATTTACACCCAGGACCTTCGGCACGGAAACTCAGTGCTCTATCACAAAGCTACCTTTGTATTTTGTATATTTTTCCTGTTTTGCCATCAGATTTTTTTTTTAATCAATTCTCTGGCTTTATGATGTATACAAGATGAATAAATGTATACGTAACACTTACTCTCCAAACAGAATGGGACATGGAAAATATACTAAATGGAGAACAAAAATTATGAGAAATATATTAGGTTCTTAAAACTTGACGATATGGTCGAAACCAGAAGAGATACGAGATGAATATATTAAAAATATTGGCCGAGGCAATTTAAGACAGTAATATTTAATTTAGTCGTACAATAATTTAATTAGTATTATATATAATTCTAATATATATAACTTCCATTATATAAATTACTATTTATATATGGATGTTATAAATTACCTTTAGGGAAATTACCATTATCTTATATAATTTCAACAGAAATTATTATACTAATATCATCGAAAGACGGTCAACCCAATTTTACAATCTTCACTGAAAGTTTTGAATGTGGGAATCAAATTTAAATATAAAAAAAAAAAAAAAAAATTTTCCCCTCAAGTCCCAGCAAAACGTGAGAGTCTGTAAATGGCTATTTAACAATCAGATGCATTTGTCTCACAACACAGATCTGCACTCACCCATCCTATCCTGGCGTGTAACTGATAACTAGAGCTTAAAAAGTAGCAACCTGCCAAAGATACATATAAATGTACCATAGAAACCAGTTTCAATAATAATAATAAGGCAGAGAGATAGAAAAATACTTTCTAGACCTGTACTGCAGAAGTTGTAAGATTGGACTTAAAATACAAGTGCAAGTCGCACTCCGTTAACAGCAACTCTTATACAATATGTAATATTTGACAATAATATTTATTCAGTAGTAAACTCAATAAAAACCTTAATGGATTTTCGAATATTGAAAAATAAATGGTGGAAGAAAATTCCTAAATTTTTTTTTTATATAAAAAGGGGCATCATTGTACTTGATTAAGCATGAAATTTTCGCTGAGCATTCCTTCAAAAGACATTTCCATCGACCGCCCTTCGTAGTGGGAAAAATAATAAAAAGACCTCAATGGCTATTTCCGATTAAAGCCCTTTTTCGGTAGATAAAAACAATTAAAAAATTTAATAATAAATTAAAAAAACTCATTACGTAGTAGAAATAATAAATCCAACGAAACGGGATGCTCCTCAATGTCTTAAGAAAATGCAATTCTGCATTACGAGTGAAATTAAAAAAAAAAAATTAAAATTAAATATTTCTTAAATGTAATTTTCAAATAATGATTCAACTATTTCTCTAGAAAAAATTATAAATTCAAATATTTGTTTCAATCCATTTGATTATAGCCGGCGAATAGTGTAAAGCCAAACCCAAATATATTTTATTTTATTTTTTGGTTAATTAATTAGTTCTATACAATTTTTATTTTTATTTTTTAATAATAATTAATGGCAGTAAAAAATATAAAAATAAAAGTTTAAAAGCCATGTCAATTTCAAATACTGAAACAATAAGATAAACAAATAAATTTATAAATAAAAACGCTCTTTAAACATTTTTATTATTAATCAAATAATGTTGAGTTATATGTTACTACTAATAATAATAATGAGGTATATGTTAGTAATTGGTGTTTAAATTTGGGGTAATTCCAGATGAGACAACTACTTTTATCATAAAGACCCGAATGTTTTTTTGTGTTTTTTCCTACTTATTTATTGTTTCATAATATGAGTTTAATATATTATTATACATAAATATAGCATTAAAAAAAATTTCAGTTGTAAAAATACCCGGGTGTTTCATCCATAAACAAATATTTTTCTCATCCTGGATTGAAGATAGCTGGAAATAGGTTGACGTTATGGCGAGATAAGCATATGCCAAGGGTTTATGGCGTGTTATGTGGTGATATTGGTTTTTGCACATCATTTAGTAAATATGTATATGAGTAAATACAATTATTTATACAAGGAATTTGTTCAATGCAGTATAAATCTGGAAGGAAAATTTGAATAATAGTAAAAAACTAAAGGAACCCGAAGGTTCAATGCCGATACCACCAATCTCTTTTTCCAAATTATAAAAAGTTACAATCTCTTTGTAAAAGAGTATATTGAGAAAAACCGTAAAAATCAATCCCCCCACTGAACCCAACAACAACTATACAAGCCCGTCCCAGCCTGCACAATGCTGATGATTTTGACTTTGTAATGCGAACCATTCACAGATATATTTTCTTATGTAAAATGGTCTTGAAAAAAATCTGATATAGAGCAGGTATGTGAGTCCAACGAACTTTTTTTTAGCGAGATGGAGACATCTGTTTTCTCGAGATATGTTAATGACCTAGCCAGGTTCTCCGTCATCAAAGATTCCCTCTGGAAGACATCTGCGTTGTTACTACGAACCGCATCTGATTTATCTCGTAATCTTTCGTAGGGCGCGGGGAAGCCGAAATAAACATCTGTTGGCGTTGGCGGTCCGTTGAGGAAATTAGGCTGTTGTTTATTCCCCACCAGGGGGCTCTGCTTCTAACGAAAGAATCCTCTCTCTCACTCTCTCTCTCTCTCTCTAGAGAGTAACAAATGGTCCGAGACCGCTGTAAAATCGCCAACTTACATCTGACATCTTATCAGGGGTAAAAAGGAAATGAGCTGGTTTCCGAAAGTTGCCTATAAGATAACGAAGCCTGAGATCTTAACAGGAGAAAATGGAAGGAGATATTTAACAATATACGAGCTTTCAAAATATAACTCGAATCAAAACAGGAAGTAATTCAATTTAGCATAATACAATAAAAAATAAAACAAACACTTTTATTATTTTTTTGTTTATTTATTTTATGATATTTCATGATGCTATGGCTAGTTGGACGATTATACAGTGGGAGTCCTAAATGTTTGCCTATCCAGATATAATCAGGACATTATAATTAGGCTCGAGTCGGCCATTTTACGCCCCCTCTGAAGGACTGGTTAACCTGCCGGGCTGCGAAACCGTAATCTTGGGCATCATAGGTTATATTATACCAAACACTACACCACAGGAGACCCCATAGATGATTTTATTTTCTGCACGATGCAGGGTATATTTATTATTACCATTTAAGTGTATTCAATATTTATTCATTCAAAACTTTCCAAGAATACCGATGTTTAGTTAAATATTATTAAATTTTTAATCTAATAATTAATTCAATTTATTGTTTACGCTTTGACAACAAAACATTGCAGTGGAATACGCTTGTATTTATTTGGAACAGGTAAGCAATTAATAACCACATTATGAGGTAATATGATAATTAATTAAACTTGGGTTTGCTTTACTTAATTAATTTACCTACCTACTTTGCTTTTGATGACAAAGCATGAATGGATTTATCGTATCTTAAATTATATTTATTTAAATTTACAACTGTATTATAAAAATACAATGAATAAATATAATGTCTGATATATTATGTCATGGGTAAAGGCACGTAGACAAACTTAGAAATCCATCTAATTTTCATACGCCTCGAAAGATTATTAGAAACTGAAGAGGTTGCTTGATTTGAAACCAATGGGTTTGAGTGGAAATAAAGTTGGCCATGAAAGGGCTGATATCGAGTTCGGGCCAAATCAGCAACTAATGGGACATTTAGGTCATTATGGATCACATTATTCCTAACAATGTAAGGAACTTTAAGGTTTTGGATACGAGAGGAATTCGATGGCTTAGTGGAGCCCCTAAGCTCTACGCCGAAAGTCCAAATAGGTTTTATAATAGTCATATATATGTGTCTTTTGTAATGAAATTGGAGCTTAGAGCGTTTGTCAAATAAGAGTTGAACCAGCCAGAGCCTAGTTGTTTTCTGTTAAGGTCCTTTATGCTATACTGGAAATTATATAGATCCTTTTTAATGATTTTTGTTCTTTTTTCACACTAATTATTTACAAAAATATAGTGATTTTTCGTTTTTCCTGCGAGAGTTAGGGTTATCTGACTTGCTTCTCCAGCTTAAATCATTCCTCGGCTCGCTAGAACTTCCCTACTAAAATCCTTAACACCCCTCCTATCACATCGTTCCCTCTCATAATGAGAAGAGAGATGCGAGCGACCTCTGGCCGCAGGAAGTGCTCAAGATAAGAACGATGAAAAAGGGCAACAGAGATATAAAAATTATCTGCAGAAGGGTAGGGCCATATCTCACCGAGGGACATTCATTCCTAGAATACAATTCCTAGAAATCGAGATACGGTCGATTTATGCAATGTACGAATCGATTCTAAAGTAGCTCTTAACTCGAGGAAATGAAACTCCACAAGATTGTCGTCGTACTTGAGTTACAACCCTCAATAGATCTGGTATACGAACTCCTTTTATGAAGTACTTGCGAACACTATTACTATTTAAATAATGTTTCGTATCGTTAATTATGTTAACAAACGCTGGATGAGTTGTAAGAAAGATATAGATTTATTGTGGATATACAAGGGACTTTCTTAAATGAGCTAAGAAGTTAAGCCTTATTACTATGGATTACCATTATGACTTATTGATTTCTCAAAAACTAAGTTAGGGACTACTCTCTTTAAATACTACAACCTAACCATACCATCGTCTATTTCCTCTCAACTCTATCTCTAATCTTAGAGATGGTACGTACAAGTAACAGAAGAGGGGAGATCAAGGAAGTTTACATTGCTAACAACACGGAACTCTCTCAATGGTTATCTCCAAATCAATTTCGTTATATATCTGTTATCTATATATGTCTTCCTGAATTATGATCTTATATATCATCGCTGCCAAAACAATACCGCCTATCTACACTTTAGGCGATTTTACAGGAGAAAAAAAAACCGCGCCATATATTATATTATCTTATATATCGGGTACCTTTGATAAAGATAATCTATATATAAGATGCCTTGCGTTCGATCTTGAAAACTTTTTTAATAGTGTGTAATTGAACTTGTAGAATGTGTTACCGTAACTAACTCATTTTCACCAAAAGTTGTAGATAGGCGGTATTGTTTTGGCAGCGACGATATATGGAGGAAGAAAATGGTCAGGGTGTAGGTCAAAGAAAGAATTTCTTAAATAGAAAGTTTGGTTTCAAATAAATAGTTCATCTTTATTTATGAAATCCTTTCTTAGTCTTCGACCCGGACCATTATCTTCCCATTAATAAGTCATAATTTTGTATTATAACGGATTTTTTTTCATGTTAATCTTGAGCCCAGACGATGCATAAAATAAATTTATATTGTCTTTATTATTTATATTGATAACCTGACTATTTATAATTCCGTATATCACATTTCGACCATCAATATATGAAATAAATATGCTTAGTTTCAAAATAAGTTCCATTTAGATTCCATGAAAATATTTAATTTCTATTCAATAATGCAACGATTGAATTTATTGTAATACCACTTCTGCGATTTACTTGTAGCTATTCTTATAATGAAAAATGGTGGTTTGGGAGTTTTTTCTCAATATTATAATATAGCAAAAAGCTTACTCCATTGAGAATGGTGGAACAAGAGACGACAAGGTCCATTCTCATCGGACCCTTCTTCCATTGGGAATAAATTCTATCACTCTAAACACATTTCATCTAAAGCTTTTAAACGAATAGAAAACACAATTATAAATATACATTGTTCATACGTAGATGACTCTTAAGAATAATACTGAAAATGGATTGAAGAAAAAAAATAGCGTATAGAACAAAACAATCTGGAATGCCAGCAGATAAAATATATCCGAAAGTACTGGGACCGACGAGTGTTGGGGAGGGAATTCTAATGAGGCAGAAGGAACGTAAAAGGGGGACCCCTGTACATCGTCAGGTACTCGTTAAAGATCCCGATCCTAATTATATCTGGATAGCCAAAATTCAGAACTGCCACTGTAGCATCGACCGATTAGCCATCGCAGCTCAAAGTGACGTTAAATGAACAAACAAACATATTATTCATTCATTTATTTACTAAGGCCTTTTGTCGCTAGAGTCCCTAGAGAGGGACTCTATTAGCGGCAGGACTTGCGGCGAGGCCTGAAATAAATAAAGAAATAGAAGAGGGAATAAGATTGGTATAGGACGAGATGACTCTCAATCCCCCGCACAATTATCTGCTCTCCTCCAGTTCACTATCTATCAGCTCCTTCTACTCCACTCTCTCTTCCCTTTCTCCTATCTCATCCAGGAAGGGCGATGGTACTAGACATTGGAAGGATAATCAACATATAACGAGGATATCATGGAATTTATAATGACCTGTGTATTCGCAAATAACTTATTGTTTATCATATGTTTGCAATATGTTCAAAGTAAGTCTTACAGATTTCTGTTTAGTTTCCATGGAAATATTTAATTATTATCAAATAATAGTAATGGAACGGGGGAGTCAGTGCCGAAGGTCCAGGGTTCAAATTTGGGAGTGGCAGACTTATTTATCCCGAAAAAGAATGAGACAACGGGAGAATTAAGAAGGTTACACAAGGCGGAAAGGGTTAATATTGCTGAAGTGATAGAGTCGCGATTTATTAAGATAGGGTTATAAAGTTGTTCTTAATAATGAATAAATTCCTAAAATGTTTATAAGCGCTGTGCGGACTGTTAATGTTAAAGTTATTGTCGGAGGGATAGACCTAGACGTAGGTGGGAGGATTATGTTAAAAGTGATCTGGCGGATTTGGGTCAAGGTAGTGAGGTCCTTGGAGGAAAGTTTGTAAGCAAATATTGGTGTTATCGGCATGGAGCATTTCTATTATTTATTATTTAAAGGGGCGGAGTGGCTCAGTGGTAGAGCACTGAGTTCCCATGGCGGAAATCCTGGTCAAATCCCGCTGCACGCAGTGTTTTAATTTAGTCTGTTTGCGGCGGGAGATGGATAATATGGGATCTAGGACCCTCCTGGGGCTCATCCAGCCTCTATCAAATATTATAAAAATAGTGTATCCAAAATAAGGGGGGAGGAATCTGTCGGTTGAGCGTGACCTAGGACAAGTCACCTTGCAGAACAGTGTAGTCTCTACCATGTCCTGAACCCATGACCCGTCCACGGGATGTAGTGGTAGAGGTTTATTTTTATTTATATATTTTTGCTCACTAATTAGAAAAGTAACAGTTTACTTCTTCATTGAACTGCCGCCAGCAAGAAAAGAGATCTGATATCAGTCCTGAAAGTAGCCTCCATAGTATTGGCGAAACCCATTTTTATATATATAAAAATTAAATATATTTTTATTAAAAATAATATTGAAGTGGTACAGGTTTAAAGTTATTGATAATTTAAACAACAGATTTTTAGCAAACTTTCATTGACATTTTTTCGGATAATTGTTAGGATATAAATGTATCTATGAGAGATACGGAAGAAGAGATTGTTTTTGAACCATTCGGGAAGATCTAATTGAGTGTAAACAGAGATATCTTTGTGTCATCCATCACAAACTCAGACTAATATCTATATTTTTTTTCCCGGGTCTCTTTTTCTGTTCCACTACTTGGACATTCCTGTCTATTTCCTATTCTTCTCTCGTGAAACTTCGCATATCGCACCTTTCGATATGACTGTAAACCATGGCAATAATCCGCTGCTCTGTCAACAGTCGTAATCCGCCAAGATGACGATGGCACTGAGAGGATTGTAGAATATTATCGAGGATTCCACAAGTCAACTGCTACTTCATTTCTGTACACTTATTTATACAGTGCTTATTATAAACTTGATGAAAGGTATGTTTATAATAACAAACAAATGCAACCTAGAAGAATGTTTTTCTTCGAGAAACAATTCAAAGCTTTAATTTCAACGAAATATTTTATTAGCAATGAAAGGGAGTACATAAAAGGATATTATTAGGTTGGATAGAACCCCCGCTGAGGAAGATTTTTGCCTTCACAAGCCATTATACGACCCATAAGAACTGAGCAGCGAACATAAAACGTAAATCAAACAGCAAATCTTGCGTACGTGGTCGTTTTCATGCCTGAGCAGCAACATCACTAAACACAGGTTAGGTTGGCTTATATCAAAGCTTTTCAGTACAAAGCAAAAATCTCCTGTTCGAGCCAAAGATAACTAGCTCAATCACTTCAAGGAGCATTTCTCGCATTAGCACATGATTAAAAAAATGTACACTTGAGTCTTTGGAGTATCAATTGGAATCATTAATCCAAATCATTTTATAAACGTTTGAAACCGTTCCAGAATAGCATACTTTAAAATGGACCACTCTCCGGAAGGCTAAGATAAACAAGTTTCATCAGAAAAAGAAATGCAAACACATAAATATATAGGAATAAAAACACATAAATTTATTCCATAGCTTTCAACAGTCAGAAAACAAGATCTTGTTTACATAATATTATCTTAGTGCAATTTCTAGTATATAATCTATTGATACTAATTTATTATTTAATTTAAGTCAAGTTGATAGCGTGGGTGAGCCCCATCATCTTATCAGTTGTAAATATTTTATAAATAGTAAAAACGATAATGCATAAGAATATAAAAATCTTTACAATGTGACGCGGTTACAATAAAAAAAGAAATAAATGAGCAATAAAAGAAGTATAACCAAAGAAGATAAGACTATAACTAAAAACCCGAAAGATTGTTTTCCATTTTAGAAAAACTATTCAGAAAACAGATTACGACTAAAAATGGTATCTGCTTATTGTTTACTCAGGCCGTATATTTTCTTATGATTTTTATTAAAATGAGTACTGATAGTGGAATAAATAAAAAATGGCAATAAATTTAAATATGTTTTTTTTCACAATAATATATTTGTTTCTATATTATTGACCAAAACAGCATATATGTATATGCTGAGTATATATGTACTAGCTGACCCGGCCACGCGTTGCTGTGGCTGTTATAGTTTATTACTAAGTAATTATTCATCTAATATCTAAGTATCGTAAAATTAGTTTGATGATTGAGGTAAAAATGGTTGATTTTTGATGAGCCAATCAAATATACCTTATGTTTTAAGGTGGACAATATTACATACTGTGAGAAATTTCATTAAAATCTGTCCAGTAGTTTCGGAGATTAGCCCGAACAAACATCGTGACAGGAGATTTTTATATATATAGATAGGTAAGATTCCGGTTATTCGTTTCCAAAAACGGACCGATTAGGAGATACAGGCCAAAAACTGAAATAACTCCGAAAATTTCGAGGTTTTTCGGCCGCCAAAACTTTTCCCATCCGTTTTTCCTGATGAAAATTAGGATTTGTAATACTCAGACATGCCCTTACAACATATCAAAAATGCAGCAGGTTAGAAAAAAATACAATTTTGCAAAAAAAAATATCCCGTTCGTCAATCGAAATAAAACAGCCTATATTTTAAGTTGGACAATGTTACATATCTGTGGGATTGACGCTTGACAATTTAATTCAGTATAAAGTAATAATTAACAATAGAATTTGGTAATTATTAATAAATTTAAATTAAATTGGAAAAGGGCCAGACAATTTCTTTTTCAGTTTTCTTTCGAAGATTGTAAATTTAATAATTCTGCAACTTTTTTGTACTTAAAGATCAACATTTACTTTACTAGAAGGTTACAGTGGGTTTTCAAAAATAATATAATATATTATATAACAAATGCTATATCACTTACCGTAACACCATTTATTAATCAGAGAAATGAGGCAATTATAATTGAATTGAATACAAATAAATATTTTATAATAATATGATAAATAAATTCGAAAGAGCTCAAAAATTTCTTTTTCAGTTTCCTTTCGTGGATTGTATATTTAATTGGAAACTGTATATTGCATATACTGTTGTATATGGATTTGATAAAATGTATGGTGAAATTATAAATATATATATATATATATATATAATGTATAAAGAAGGGTTAACAAAAGGTAAATTGAAATGGTGTTAGAGATTCAGATTAGAGTGGGATTGTTGACAAAAGGAGAGGTAATGATTCGCTTTGCCGGAAGGCTGGGGCTGACAGCTTTGATGATATGTATTTTATGATGCTCTTATGTTTCTCTTTATTATCCAATTACCTGGCTTACCTTTCATACCTAAATATCGGAAAATATATTTTTTCCCATTATGAAAATAATTAAAAAAAACAAAAAAACATATAGCTTTGTGGCTTTATAATGATACATGCCGATCGTATATGTGGAGAGGGAGTAATTAAAACGTATATCAAATAACATGAATGTATTTCGCTTGGTGAGAACTGATCTGGAAATGTGATTCATAAAAAAAGTTCAGGCAACTCACTGAAAACTGGAACAACATATTTGTGTAGGTTGGGCTAATACTAAAACGAATATTTTGGATTAAAAATAAAAAACTTTTAAAAGCTACATTTAACAATGAAAAAGTAAAAGCATTAAAAAAACTAAATGTTAAGTAATTGTTGAACAATATATTATTTAAAACCTAAGTGCACCGTGGATTATTATGTAATTAACATCAGTTAAAATTACATTAATTTTCTCTTTAAACAGTTTATTAACTGAGAAAAAATATTAATCACTATTTTTTAAACTATGTTAATATGCGAAAATGATTTAATTTTGAAACTATTTAAATGTAGCTTATCTTCACTCAGCCTCTTTTTAACTAGATACCATTAACAGAAATAATCGTCGAGGTTAAGCGTGATTACGTCCAAATATCTTCATTGCACAACCGTTGGCTTAGAAACTTAGTCTTAACTAAGTTAAAACAAAGCCATTGTGTATATATTATTATTATTAAAAATAATATTATAGCGGTGCAGGTATAAAGTTACTAACATTGTGAATAAAATTACTATTTTACAAAACTTAATTGACCTTTTGTAATTATATTTATTATATATGCATTTACAAAAAAATCTTTAATAAACTTTTTCCTTTCTTTAATAATTTTTTTTTCTTTTCCTTAGCCCCTTTGGGTTTGAAGATTTCTAAGTAGAATTGAAGATAGGACGGAGAGGTATCTATTGTACTGTACGATGTACATTTTAAGAGGATGATTCTGATTACATTTTAAGGTGGAAGGTTCTAATTTATTCATTTCTATTTATTAACTTTAGATTTTTCCGGTGATGGGGCTCACCGTGTCCTTTTGCTGTTGTTCTTTAATAAAGTGATCCGTAATAATACTTAATTTGCTGTAAACAATCTAGAATCTCGAGAGTTAACAATAAAATCATCGTCTTTCGCTATGATAAAAAAAAACAACCACTTATAGCATAAAAAAATAAAAGGAGGTCCAATGGGAATCAATAAACTTATTAATAAAAAATTGAATATTTCGAATAAGAAAATAAATTAAGGGAGATGTGAGGAATAGTTAAGTAGACCTATTTTGATGCATATTAAAGGTTTTTAAAAGCGATGTTTCTCAACATGCAAAATATACTATATATTACAATAATATAGGTATGATATAATTTATAATAATTTTAGGTGTTGTCAATATTTTCCTAGTCTAAAATGCCTTTACACAAAGTTGTAAAACTGAAATTAGTGCCTCTTGGCTCCTTCCTGAACCTGGTAATATTTTTTAAATATGCCTTTCTTAAAATACTGACTGGAGTTTAATTTCTTATATAGTAACAAATTAATTGGCAATACATTTTTACTGATTAATGAAATTCCTGATAAGAAATAGCTTGAACTATAAAGGATACCGCTATGACCGGTATGTACCGTTGGCTTCAAGGGCGTGGCAATAGGCGTTTCCTTAGGCTGGCTTCTCATCCCTGATCCGAGTAGTAATTATTGATTAAAAAACAAAAACATTATGTGTATAAAATTATGTACAAGCTTACATAAAAAAAAATAATGTAAAGTATACACTAATTTGGGGATAAATGGTCCAGGTGGAGGCCTAAGAATTGATTCCTTAAACAGCAATAAACTATTAAAACTGGAAACCGACATTTCGACTAACATTGTAGGTGAAACTAAAAAAAAAACCATTCAATATTATACTTTGAACTATTTAATTTTAATTTTTGTTTTAGTCAGGTTCATTTTTTGAACCACTGATAGGCCGATAAGGAAATCATGTGTCCATTTTATCTAGAATAATTATTCAATTGTTAAATTAAATACTTTTATTATAAAAATCTATAGCATGACAAAGTAGTTTCGGATGAAGAATTAATCCAAAATAAATAAATATTTAGGTATAGTACCATGGCTAGTATAATAAACTACACTAAGTCCTGATAGCTCAAATTGACTCAATACTCCTGACCCCGTTCTCTTCTTACAATAATAATCTTATTGTACTTTTTGTAGACTAATAAAGGAGTCCTCCTTCCCTGACAGAAAATGGCCTGCTGCAGTACAATAGTCGATTGCTTTTTTTCCCGCTGCCTTTTGTGGCCCTCTTAGTACAGAAATCTGAAATCCGGGTTTAGTGCTTCGTTTAACAGCGTTCTGCGCTCTTTTATATATAAATATTATTTATACGGGTTAAATACAAACGAATATAGGTTATAAAAGTAATACAAATAATTTGTAATAACAATAATGCAATGGCATTAAAATAGCATGGGCATTAAAATAATTTTTTGTAAGGACTGTGCAATGAATAAAAATGGCGATTAGACCTTATTTTTGTTGTTGTTTATATAGCCTAAAAATTTTACTTAATTACTTTCACAATAAAATTATTTATAGATTATGCACTACCGATTGATAATAATTTTTCTAATAACATAACAAAGAAATACACACGGAGCTGGCTACTCAGAACCTGCGAAACGGAGCAGTTCTGAGGTTTGCAGTATTTAAGATTTCCCCCTACTTTAGGTACCCACTTTATAGAGGCTGGGTGAGCCCTACTTCTCATAGGATCCATCTCAGGCTTCTAAGAGATTAAATAAAATCTTACATTATCATGTTGATTTGAAAACAGGACCTTCGGCACGGCAACTCAGCGCTTTACCACTTCCTTGATTATATATATAGCTAATTGTTTATTTTATCCGATAAAAAATTACTTTTGTCAAGCAATATTTTTTATATATTTTTTATTTACTTAATATATCAATGTATATATAATACCAATACCTATTTATCAATTTTATTGGATACATAATACATGAATTAACTCTTATAGGATAGAGATAAAGTGTGTATTCGATTAATAATAGGGAACAATTTTCTGCAGAAAGATTGGGTAATCATCTAGTAACATCCGGTGGTTGTACATTCATAACTGTAATAAATGCATTTCTTATTTATACATGAGATTTAAGAGCATAAATATATTCACATAGTTGACCTAATGAAAAATTGTTCAACACATATTGGATAGAAGAAATGCATAAGAGAAAAAAGAAATGAATATATATAACTTTAAAATAAATTCATATATAATCCAAAATCCCGCAACACCGACAGGAGGGAAAATGTCATTTATTAATCATAATTAATGATGCGGAAGCACTCAAAAGTAGGAAAGTCGAATCAACTTTAAACAAAATTGTAAAGTTTCTAATACACTTTTTAGAGTATAATTCAATTAAGTAAATGATAATGGTGACATTACAGCGGGATTGCATAAAGCTGTTCCGCTTTAAATAAAGCCTTCTCTAAATTAGAATATCGGATTAAAAACTTTCTTAAATAAAACACGGCAAGAGTGGGAGAGAGGAAAGAGAGATAGAGAGAGAGAGTGAGACAGAGAGAGAGAGTGTATAATTGCGGTTTTGGAGGGGGGGTGTATATTTATTATCTATTATACACTTATACGATTACAAAGGAAAATTCACTAATTATATTTTAGGGCAAGTTAGTTTTTGTTTTATTTTAGTTTCATGTTTTACTTGTTTTTGTTGTTTTTTCAAAGAAATTTTTACAAAAATATTCCCAAGTATTCCTTTTGTTATAAGGGAGTATACAATTCTATCTGAATAATATGCATTAAGAAATTTTAAATGATATTTATAGCGTACTAAAATTATAAATAATACTATATTTTATGCCTACTAAATACAAATAAACAGTGGAAAAACAGTATCACTAAAACCCATGAAACGTTCAGTACATGGTAGAGATTAACTGTAAGCAAATAGTTTTGAAGGAAATCGATTTGGCCCCAATTAAGGGTTGGATTTGAACCCGTGGCCTTCAGCACAGCAATCCCCGAACAGACAGAGCTAAGCCGCTTCCTTAACATTAGATTTAAAAAAAAAAAACTCGAGGTATATATAAGATTATAATAAGTAGAAATAAGTGTAGACAAAATTTAAGTACTTATAGAAATATGCTGAAAAATATACGAAACCCCCGTTGACCCTGCCAGTAGTTATATGCAAATTGACATGCATTGCCCACAGATTAAACCATGTATGCCTCAGTACTTGGCACAAGGCACTACCGTGTCTTCGGATATGAAAAATTGCTAATCCTGATGATCCTGGTCCGGAAAATGAGACATACTTATTAAATTATTGTATAGTCATCGGTCCTTGAAAAGTGCTCGAAGTTTCAATTTATTTCGAATTTTTGAGGTGGCCGAAAATCGAGTTCAAAGATTCTGTTAAATCCATATGTACATACAGGCGAAGCTAATAAAAGCGTCTTGAATAAGAAAAAAAAGTCATTGTTCATAAATTATTGAAAATCTCAGCTTTCTTCGACAAATCAAGAGCAATTATAATTTGAAAATTAATGATTGCGACTTCCAACACATAATCTGTAAAGAGATAGCTGGCTTGTATCAATTAGTAAATAAACGTAATATTTAACCTAATAGTAGGAGCCATGGCCAGCCAGTAAGCATGGGCCAGCCTTTAAACACAGTCATTAATTCGCGTGAACGCAGCTTTCGAAGACCTTGGGTGTCTACTTTTCTAGAAGAGAGTGGTAATATTATCAAGGCGTGTTATTAACTGCTGTTAAAATTAAAAAATAAATTTCTAAACGTCGATATCAGAAGTAAAGTGAAAATATATAATAATAATAATGACAAAGTGAAATACATCCATCGAAATGTATAAAATTTATACCTCACTCCTAAATCATAAATAATAAAAATATTTATTTATAAATTATACAAATCCCATTTGGCACAAATTGTATTTTTTGGTAACTTCTTTTGGTAAACCATTCTTTGGGATTCTCGTGGAAACGTGTTTGAAGAAACCTCCCATTGAAGCCACTCCTAGCGAGATTCATCTCACTGTATTAGATCCCTGCTCCAGAGACGATTCAGTCTCCTTGTCGGATTCTGTGGTAATGTGTCTATCAGTAATGATTGTACCAGTAAATTTGGATGTCCAGCAAGTGAGTCATTAAATTTTTTGTAGCTTTTCTTGATTGTATCAGTCACGAGTAGTATTTGAGATCTTTGTGTAATGATTTATTGGTAATGTAAAAGGGAGAATGTGTAATATCAGAAGTAGTACCTATATTTTAGGTTACAAAGATAATATTTAATTAACGTATCCCCAAGACAACTATGCCAAGAGTTTTTGATAGGTTTGGCTCTTCTTCTCTTCTCATTATAAATGAATATAAGCAAAAAAAACTAAATATTTTTCATTTCATTCTAGATTGATCTAAATGAAAAATTAAAAGAAACAGAAAATAACTGAAATTCATAGTATACTAATGTAGTAAAATTTCGATACAAATTGGCATTAATATGGGAACAATATATTTTTTAATATAGCCTAAATAAAATTTTATTTATTGACTGAACCTCAATAATCTGAAGAAAAAAACTAACACATATTTCTTTTTTCGGTTGACGATAAAGGCTACGAAGATTTTTGGAGAAAAAGATATAAGGCTGTTGCAGATACATTATTTAATCTGTCCAAAGGCGAAGAGAACTAGCACAGAAATAATGCAGTCTCTACTATTTACTCGTACTAAATCCAAGACCCTTCGAAATACATACCAGTACAGAATTATTATTATTTTTTAAATTTTATAGTTTACATTTTTCAAAAATAAACAGAATGACAAAATTGAAAATACTTTATATTTTAAAGCTACAAGCCTCTTACATAATTGTAATAATTAAAAAAATATATAATAATGAAATAATCTATAATATTTTTAACTGGTAGAAGTCCATTTAGATTGGGTCTATTGGAAACGAAAAAATCGTTTATTCTTTTAAATAATTTTAATGATTATTATACTAAATAACATTTAAATGTGTATAGCGTTAAACTATCACTTTTTGCTATGTGTTAAGTGTTAAAAACAAAACGTTTGCACATATGTTTAAATTAATTCAAACACTTAAATAACTCGATATAATAAAAACTAAATGTATGTTACTTTCAGTAATAGCAGCTTAAGTATAACATAATTTTACTTAGTTTCATTGGTTTTATAACCTAAAGTAATAAACACAAGTATAGTAGAGGATAATAGCCATGAATAGTTAAACGGTAGCCTCAGACAATTAGGAAGCCTGCTTTGGTTACCTTTGTGCCATCTTCATTGTCTCGGCTCTAGCTTCTGCCTCTATATTGTCTCTGACCAGAATTACTTTCCATTGGAAGTCGTATTTCATCCTCCAGGATCGTCCTTTCGGCGTTAGGGTAATGTCGGGAAAACTAGATAACAAAAGGTCGAGTTCCTTCATAGTACAGTTGAGGATAATTTTGGAAAGAGTTATTTAATAATTTATCTACCACAGTCGTCTTCATCCACTTCCATTTCAGCATTGTCATTCTACGCTCTATTTATTGAACTACCCAGCTACCAGTTATAATTTAATAATAATAATTCTTAAGGAACCCGAGGACTCGATGCCGACACCGCCAATCTCTGCTTACAAACTTTTGTCCATGGACCACTACCCAATTCCAATTCCGCCAGATCACTCTTAACGCAATCACCTACGCATCGGTCTATCCCTCAAGCAAGCCTGGGAGGCCGCGATCATTATTTTTCAGCTAGTTCATCGGAACTTGCAGGAAATTTCTACGGACCATCCCCATTTTTCGAACCAATCATTCATCGCAATACCTTATTTTCGAATAATTTATGAGGATGCTCATCTTGTCAGCATTAGGGCCCATGTTTCATTCAAGAGCAGTTGGTTCCAGTAGTTGAATTAATTTAAGTGATAACTTAAACTAAAAAAAACAACACTTACTTCAATATCGCTAAAAACTCCCTAGTTAACGTTTTCTTCTAAATAAGAACAACTTGAAGATCCTTACCTGAAATTAAAAAAAAGTATAAGTGAAAAATGATTTTCAGAACACAATAGAAAATAGTGTTTGTTAACAAAGTAAAAACAAAAACTAATTAAAGAGTAATCTCAGAAAAAATATATTAATTCTATATTAAATTAATTTTCGGCTAACTATATTGGGGAGCATAAAGTTATAAATAAGTATTAAAATGGTTTATTTTTCAGAGCTGTATTCTGGACAATCGAAACGTTAGCCGACTAGTTCTTTACTGGAATTTCAAGAACTCCAAGCTTTATCTCTATAATATTCTTAACATTCCATATAGTGACAAAAATGCTTAAAGTAACTTCTAAAATATTGTAAAAGAGACTATAAGGCACAAAGATTGTTTTCGTCCTTCGGAAATAAATATTTTTTTCTGAATGAAATAATCATATGAGATTCCTTTTTTTTTAATGGACTCCTTTTCTGGTTTTATCAGAAACCAGTATATATAAATAAAAAAATAGTCTAGACTATCTGGGTTCGACGTGGATCGATTTGTTAAGGATTTTTCCTCGTAGGTAGACCTTGACAAGACAGAATAAAAGAAATGCGAGCAGACAGGAATAATCCTGAATAAACAAGAAATAAAAAGGAGAATATTTTTTGAGCGGAGAAATGTATTGAAATCTGTGTACGAGAGCTGTTTCCTCCGAAGCAGGCAGCTGTAGCAGGTGTCCTGTCAGCTGCCGCGCATTCCTCCAAGGCCAGATTTCTTCAGCCTCTGTCTTCCTTTTATGTCTTTACTCACCTGCCGTACAGGTACCTATTTTTCAGTTCCAGATTCTCTTATAACATCCAACAATATATATCTGAGTAATGATTTTTTCTTTGTTGTATTAGGGTAAAAAGCCAATATAATGTTTCTACTTTTTTTTTTTTTAAGATTGGAATAAAGATTTTAAGTTACCTAATAATAGACACATAAATAGAATGATAGAAGCCTTCAAGATGTGGCTATATAGAAGGGTACTGAGAATATCTTATATAGATAGAGTTACGAGCAACGTTTTGCGAGGACTCAAAAATGAAAAAGACTGAGAGATGGAAATAAAAATCAGAATGCTAAAATACTTGAGCTACAAGATATCAAATTCTAAGAGTAAAATCATAGGAAAGCAAAACGTAGGAAGAAAACCAATGTGCTGGCTCAACAATATAAGGGAATGGTATAATTGTTCCTCAATCCACCTCTCCAGAGCAATTGTCAACAAGATGCAAATGATCATGATAATCGCCATTCTTCGATACAAAAGATGTCACCTTAAGAAAAGAAGACACAAATTAAAAAAAAAAGGTTATATTTTAAATGAGGCTTCGTAAGTTGGGAGCGATCAATAAAAAAAAAACTAAATAAATAAAAAAACTTTTTTCCGACGTTTCGGCCAACAGGACTAAGAAAAATAACGATATTAGTAATAAAATAGGAGAAAAACGACAATAATATAAGAATAAAAAAAAGCTGTACCACTACAACCCATGAAGTTTGATGGAGTACATGATAGAGAGTAATATTTCTAGAACAACGGTTGCGCAAGGTGGTTAATTGTCTTATATCACACTCAACCACCAGTGTTTCCCCCAATTAAATGTATCCACTTTAAGAGGCTCAGTGAGCACTAGGAGGATCTGTAGATCCCACAGAGGCTTTTAACAGATTAAATAATTCATCTGCCATAGTCAGATTTGGACCCGTAACCTTCAGCATAACAGCTGAGCACTCTAACCGCTGAACTACCTGGCTCCCAATATATGGACAGTATGGTTAAATAAAAATAAAGAAAAAATGATTTACTTAAACCAAATTTCCCACGATTACTTCAACGATCAACCATAATTTCTCATAAATCGGATACTCATACTTTTTATAGAATACAATCGAACACGGTACAAATCCATTACTTTCCAACCAAAGTTCCTTCAAATAGACAAGAATGTTTCGGACAAGATGTTTCAACGAAATAAATCGGAATCAAGCTAGATTATTTGTAATATATATTTTGTAGATATGTAGTTTTATAACAAAGAAACAAAAAAAACCGTAAACATAAATTGATTATAAGAAAGTTTTTCTTTAAATAGATTTAATTTTTCATCGAATCTCCTCAAAGACTATGGCTGAGATCCCGGAGGATCCTGCGGATATAAAGCCGCACCTAGGCCACTCCCAAAGGCTCCGATGCAAAGGACTCTTTATTCCTTAATTATCCTAATTAGCCTCCTCCTCGACTAAGAGTCTGGATGAGAAAAGAGAAAAGAAAAGAAAATATTTCCTCTGATTTTTCCTTATCCAGGCTGAGGATGGGTCCCCACCACAAAGAGTGCTTCTCAGAAACAACTCAGCATTTTCACTAGAAAATTAAATGCACCTAAAGTTGGGATAATTATCGTTCATATTTAAACTTATCGTTAAGTAATGATTATACCTTTACTTAATTAAGATAATAGGTTAGTCTTATTTCATATAAAATAGAGGATATTTTATTTTGTAATAATATTTCATCCATCACCGACAATCGAGGCAATCATATTAAATTTTAAGAATAATAAAACGACGGGAGAAAACTTGACTACGGCTTAACTTTGGAAGAACTGAGAGGAATCACTGAGGAAATTTGGATAAATGAAAGAACCCCGCATGAATGGAAGACTGCACTCATTCATCCATTTCATAAGAAAGGGTCCATAACAGATCTAAATAATCACAGAGGTGTTTCATCTCATTACTGGGCGTGATTTATAAAATATTCTTCACATATATTCAACCCTAAATATACTGCAATGCTCACAATAAATTCTAAACCTCAAGAAAATAATGGCCTACCAAAATTCAAGAACAAAATATTATGCTGTCACTTTTTTGACTTCCAGAAGGCGTACGGTCCGATCGACCGATCGATAACAAAATCAGAAACTTGATCAAAAGACCACTTGCCAACACGTATTTCAAAGAAACCTTCATGGGGGAACTTTCAAACCCCTTTTTTGGGGGACCCAATATGAAACCAAAAACCTTCAAGGTTTTTGGTAGCACAGGTTCTTCTTTCTAATCATCTAGAATCAATTATTCTGCTTCAAACATCTTTCCGAAGGTCTGTAATCATCAGGGCTGTTCAAATTTCGAATACGGTATATTTAAACATTTGTTTTGTAGAGAACTTGGACCATTCCCTTCGGTTTTTCAGCCAGGAGTGGCTTAAATGTTTCCTTGAATTATGAGTTTCAATAAGTTACATTTATCTCCACGCATTGCGTATACCCGGGTATTGAAATTTGTGTCTCTTTATAGTTATCACCACTTCTTATATCTTCCTCGTCCTCTGCATCACAATCTCGTTTGTAATTCTATCTATCCAACTTAATTTGAGAATTCTTCTGTATAACAACATCACTAACGCATGTATTTCTGTTTTCTTTAGGCCCACCATCCTACCCTGTTTGATCAGAATGACTGATCGGAGCTCTTACCGTTATTTAGATGAAAAGAGCATTTTGCAGAAGAGACCTCATGTTAGACTTTTAAAAAAAAATACTGAGATGCTATGTGTTAACGGGTTAGAATCCAGTTGAAATGTAGTTCGAATCTAAGCACCAACTTCAGATAAATATTAATATAAAAGTATTACTCCATGCAGGATATTATAACTAATTTCGAAATCTCCTGTTTATGCTTTGCTTCCTGTCGCGTGGCAGTAGTTTCCTGCGGACAGAGAAAACAGGTGCCGGCACCATGGTGGAGTCACGCTTCTCAGTTCCTGACGTGTCCGCACTACCAACGGAGGCCTCCCAACGCTACAAGAGATAAATAGATTTCCTTTTTTTTTTTTTTTTTGACGGGTCGTCGATGGCGTAGACCCGCAGGGGGCATCCATTAGGCAAATTGTAGCGGTCTAGATAGATCCTCTCTCCGGGGCAGAATATCTCTTCCCGTGTTGGTTGGATAAACCGACAGGAGTTGTCAGGTGGTTTAATGTAACGGAGGGAGGAAACAGGGAATAGCTTATGTGAGTAGCGGTTATATCCTGATGAAACTGTCAATATTCAATACGGTATCATATACAAGTGGATGAATACTTCACAAATACTGACAAAAATGTTTATATCAGATATAAATATATTCATTTATTTCAATCAAGTTAATCTAATAATAAATTGAAAGTTCGCCGATTTGCAGCCGGCAGTTGGATTTAGGGTATTTTAAAGGGAGTAAAAAATCTTTGGTTATGCCGCCCTGAGGTTAAGCGAAATCTAGGACTCCCACAGTACCATCTTACAATTAGCTATAGCAGCATTGGTCTTTTGGTGTTTTGACATTGGTGTCGGCAAGTGGTCTTTTGAGAAGCCATGGATTCGATGTCGTAAGAGAAATTATAGTAACAAATACAAAAAACAGTGGAAAATGTATACCAATTCTTAACTTATGAATAAATTAACTTAATAGAATAAATTAAAACTGAGTTAATCGAGAAAATTGGTAGTAATAATAAAAATCGGAGCCTATTTAAAAAAATCATTCAGTTCATACTAGAGGAATTTTCAATTAAATTCTAGGCGCTCCACTAAGCGACGTGAAAATCGATTTCGTGGGTGTTCCGAACTTATATTGGGCGGTTGTTATTTTTTATTTTTTTATCAGGGAACGATAAACATGTGTTAACAGTATAATATTGCATAACTGAGAATATTAAAAAAAGATTAAAAATTATCCATAAACTTTGTATGGGATTTGATTTAAAGCTAAGATGGTAGAATTTAATAGATACTTTGGATTAATTCATTGCAAATATAATCGATTATAATTAAGTAAAATAACCCGGAAATCGAGAATACGCTGCATATCAAAATACAAATATCAAGTATCAATTGGATGTAGTGATAAAATTTTCTTTTTCTTTTTTGTGGTTTGAAAATATATTCTGTAATAGGACTAATCAATTATTTAATCAGTTTACAGACACAGATGGCTCTGTGGGATCTGCAGATTCTCCTGGGGCTCACTCAGCCCCAATGGTGTGGGTACACTAAATTGTGGGAAAAACCTGGCATTGAGCATGTCTTGGACATATCACCTCCCTGCACAACCGGTGTCTAAGAAACAGTAGTCTCCACCGTGTAGTGAACCCAAAATCACTCAAGGTTGTAGTGGTAACTCGATAAAATGTTTTTTAATAATGGCTTCATCACAATGCCTTTTTTTCTCATACATATAGAATCGATACTTCAAAGCAAGCATATGTAATTCTTTTACACAAATTGACTTTCTGTACATTGAAATACAATTTATTTTTCGGAATTGTTTCTAATCTTAAGTAAATAATATTTTTAAATTGAAAATTAACTTATGTTTATAAAAAAAAAGAAGGTATTTGACTTAAATAAATAAAGAATGACTGCTTCCACGAAAATACAGGGCCAAATGTTGAAAAGAATTGTAATTATGAGTACACGCTGAATGCAAAATTACATGGCTGTTAATGAACAAATTACCCTTTAGAGTACTTGAGCTTTAAATAACCCTCGTTGCGGGAGATTACATCCAGTGTTGAGGAAATTAGAACATATCTGATTCATGGTACGTCTGCATCAGCCATTACTCGAATAATTCATAAATAACGTTTTCCACACAAGAAGAAAATATTTCCCATTAATAATTAACAAGAATACAATTGGAAAATTCCAGAAACTAATACTTTAATATCGGTTACAATATAACTAAGACATTTAGATTGGTTACACCCATCAACATATGCCAAGCTTTACACGCACTTGACAGGACTTAAGGGAACGGATAGAGAAATCACCAACATATACACAGACGGAAGTAAAGAATGCAATAATGTAGGCTGTGCTGTATATAGTACAAACTAGGCTCTATGTGTTCCAACAACCAAGAGAAATACGCAGTCGTAAAAGCGACAGAACTCCTTCTTGACCTTCTAACCAACATACATACAGACATAGTCATACACACACAGATAACATGATATTGATACAATCGGTTCTCATACATGAGGAGCTTACAGAACATATCAGAAAGAACTTAAACACGCTTGGGCTTCTAAATTTCTCTGTAAAAATAATATAGGTAAACTCTGGTATTGAGGGGAATGAGATCGCTGATAAATTAGCAAAAGAGGCAGTACAAACTGATATGTCTCCATATTTTCACAAAACACCAATTTCATTAATAAAATTAAAAATTAGGGAAGAATCAATTTTGAGATGAGATGAACGGTGGACTGTTTCAAATAAATCTCCTAGTTTGCATAGGTTTATTCCAAAACTGACAACCAATAACTACAAATTAATAAAATCCACTAACTACAAACTAACTCAGGTTTTAACTGAACATGGACATGCCAAATCATGCTTACACAGACTTCACATAACCAATGACTATACTTGCTCAATAGACAAAGAAGAACAGACATTTAAACACATAATATATGACTGCCAAATGTATGAAGCTCAAAGGTCAAAATTAATTTATTTCCTAACCAATAAGAGAGAAAGTTTGGCCAGTAGGTGAACATGACCTATACAATACATTTCCACCCGAATTCGCTAAATTTATTTACAGTATTGATTTCGAAAAATTGGCATGTAATTTAGAATAATCATACAATGCAAAACAGATAATCATTATATAAATAATGTAATCTTAATTTTTAAATTTGTAACATTATATAAGTAACAATGTCTTATGTATATTAGTTAGAATTATCACAATTATTTGTTAATCCTTATTGTAAAAATGAATTTAAAAGGCGCATGGTATACTCAAGTATGGAATGACAAGGGTCAGTTTGAAATGAAAAGATGAAAACTAAAAAAGACTTGAATATCTAATTACAGTTAAATAATTATTCGAAAATTCGCTATTCAGGGATCAGAGCATTAATGAATACAACACAATTTCCTTTAACGACACTGTGCAACATTATTTCACATGGTTTTAGCTCGGTTCTGAACCTAAAGTTTCGGGAGCATTCTGTATTGCTTGAGTAGTATAATAAATTAATATAGATGTAATCATTATTATGGCTATTAAAAAACAAATGAGAGGATTCATGTTGATGCCTCATGATCTAATTTTTTTTGCTATTTTATAATTGAGGCGTTTAGGATCAAAAGTGGAAAACTTATACTTTCAAAAAGTGGCAAAGTACCATTTCCCTACAGTATACATGCGCAATTAACTAAATGTTATATTACAGTAATAGCGAAAATGAATAAGTGAAAAAAAACTTAAAAAATAAAGTAAGGAAAAATTAATAATCAACAGTAAATACAATAATAATTTATGAAACAAAAAAACTATTTAATAATTAAAAAAAAGGATAAAAGTAAATAAAGAGTATATCAGTAATATAAATTATTATTAATAATGATTTGTGCTGGGAAAAAAATATATCCATATTTTATCTTAAGGGATTGATGACTGAAGACCCTGGTTCAAATCCAACTGAGGCAGATACACTATTTAATCTGTTAGTTACCAAAAATGGACCCTGTGGGGTCAGCAGACCTGGTGCACATCCAACCTCTATTGAGTAAAGGAAAAACTGGAGGGCGAGAGGGAATTCGGCCAAAAAACTTCCCTAAACAAACGTTGACTGAAAAACATCACAGTCTCTATCATGTACTGAACCCAAGACCCACCATGAATTGTATTGGGTCAAGCTTAATAAAGATTTTTCCCTCTATCGGGCTAAGCTTGAAGTAATAAAATTATTCACGAATAACTAAACCCTTATTACAGTATGATTGACTCATCAGCAGAAAGAGCTAATGGTGAAGAGGATATGGAAGCATAGAGTGGCACAGATGCGACTAGACACATGGTTATGGCGTGCGGTATGTTGCCACTTAACATGTACTATAGGCTCACTCACCCCTAGGATATATAGCTCTTGCCTATTATTTATGGCTTAGGGGGCTATGAGACCTATATAGGGTGATAACCGAGAATATTCCGATTTAATATTATATATATATATATATATATATATATATATATATATATATATATATATATATATATATATATATATAACCCGATGTAACACCACGATCCACGATATTTAAGACAATGTCGTTAAGAACTATTGAAAACCTCATTTATCTTTTTTTAGTGGGGCATGAAAAGAAACCAACGAATTTTTAGTATTTATTGTTATTCAAAAATAATTAATACATGTAAGTAATATCAAGATATCTTGCATAATAATTATTATTTAAATAATTAATTAGTAAATCATTATTTACTGTTATATTCCTAGGAGATTACGAAATGAATCTATAATTTGTTGTAGGGATCAAGACACAAGTTACCTAAAGTTTCCCAACATTTCGTTTAATTTCGTGAAAGGTTAATCGTGAGAAGGCGATGGGAAAATCCTCTGCTTCTGTATTTATTTGGAACAGAATCGTTTAGATGGATGCGTTCGCAGGCTGTCTGGGGAAAAAACATTTGTAAACTAAAGGTGAGCTGTCTTCATCCCACTTGTAAATTATTTTAGGTTTACTGTTGAAAATTAAGGTCGACTACATTAAAAATGAAGTTGCAAATCTTCTAGCTTAAATAAATTATATATGAATCCATATCTGCCACAAAACTAATTCACAATTTTCTCTAACATGATGGTCTACGAGTGCAATTTATGAGAAACAATATCTTTCAAATCAGATAAGATATTTCGTCTACTTCCTTTTCGATCTACCTGCTTTCACAAGCAAATAGGTATGATTCGATCATTGTTTAATGTGTAATTCTGTGTAGTTGTACAATAAGTACCCATCGGCTTGTTTAATAAGTCAAAGAGTTTTAGGTTTTATCAATTTTTTTTTCTAAGTAAATGTATTTTTGGGGGTGCAGTCAATTAAAACACTAAATAAGTGGATACTTATTTTAATTAAGTGCCGACGTTTCGACCCACTTTGTGGGTCATCTTCAGGGCTATAGCGCAGACCGCGTCCCCTCGTGCTACTGTGAGCGTCCTATAGCCCTGAAGATGACCCACAAGGTGGGTCGAAACGTCGGCACTTAATTAAAATAAGTATCCACTTATTTAGTGTTTTAATTGACTGCACCCCCAACTATTTTCTTCCTTACATCATCCAGTCAACGATCCCTCGCTTCTCATAAATGTATTTTTAGTAGTGAAGAAGACTTATTAGGTGAGAATACCTGAAAATATGAGTTTAATGTTGAAACAGTAATAAATAAAGTTTGGGTTCGAGTCAGAAGTATCAAGAAGGTGAGATCTAAGGCAGTCAACCGAAGAAAATCCTTCTTAAGAATGAAAGATAATTTCTTCAATATTTTTCTATTAAGTAAACACGCACTCACAGAAGAGAAGACGAAGAAACTTTTATGAAAAACTAGGCATTATTTCCACCATAAAGAGACTGAGACATGTCCGGTTAAGGAAGTATAATAAAAATGATAATGGATAAGAAGAAGCATAGGTAGGGATCGACTTAGATAGCTGCAAGCCATGGAAGACGACCTTCGTTCGTAGGGAGTCAAGGGATATAGAATGGCAACCGAAGATAAATCTGCTGTGTTGGTTAAGGTCTTACAATACCATTGCATCGTTGGAGTACAGTAATAATAACAAATAAACTTCGGGTCATAAGTCATAAGTAGCAATTTTCGGTTTAAATTAAAATTCGTATCATGTTACGTGTACGGAGTGTACCATTTATTTCTCTTTTGTTGTAGGTAACCAGTTTACTTTGGTTCATATAAATAAAAAAGTCGAAGTGTAATATGTTTTATTTTGAAAGATTACAATTCGACTCAAAGGTGCCACCATCATGATTGAGAGGTTGAGAAGAGAGTGGTGAAAAGCCATATTACACTGAGTGACCCCGAGTATCCATCCCATCATATTATAGATTACAGTCGGCCAACAAACATTAATAATTCATCCGAGTTAAGTTATTGTGTGCGGGTCCCGGAAGGTTCTCCTATCACGACCCATATTTCAACACTACATTCCATAAATTATACAGCACACTCTCTTAATCTGACGAGGTAGGACAATTATTTGGAACATAAATTTCAAAAGATTTCGTGACTTCGACAGAAGGCCAAGTATCCCTTCTTATTAGGCAGTACATTTTTAACAAGGAGAAATTTTACACTGTAATATATAGAAATGTTTTTTGTTTTTTTTTAAAGTGGTTACAAAGAGTAAGCTCGGGTACAACTTTATACAGGCTGGGTGAGCACCAGGAGGGTCTGCACAGTCCACAAGTAATAGTTCAATAACTATAGCAAAATAAAAAATGTCCTCTTAACTGTTGCAAGGATTCCAAAAAATAACTATAGATAAAAAAAAACCTTAACCACTACAATTTATGACGAGACTTGGGTTCAGTACGAAGTAGGCACTGTTTCTCCGAATGAGCAGAGTGGGGATTTCTCCTAGAAAAAATCAACCGCGAGATTTTCAACTTATTATGTGTACTTATTAGAGGCTGGGTGAGCCACAGGAGGGTCCCGGATCTCAAAGGACCCTCCTCCCCCGGCCCGTGTAGATATCCAAAGCATTAAATACATTTAATATAATCTTTAAATTATGACCGAACTAGATATAACACGATAAATCCTTGAAATCTGATGGGGAAATCTATAAGCTAGAAATCTTTAGAGACCACACGCGTAACCGGCCAGGTGATATCCCAGCTGTTACACGCAACCTTCATAAAAAAAAATCTTCCCATTCAACAGCTGAGCTCGTTCTTCTCAGCTATTATATTCTAAACTGCCGTGAGTGCGGTCAGTAAAAGTGATATCTTATTATTAACTGTAATAATAAGATATAAGTCATATATAATATGTGTTTGTGTCTATGCGTATGTGTGTGTGTGTTTCTAAGCCAACGGCTGGACATAGAGATGATTCGCTCAAGATTAGGCTCCGCCAGGTTTTTCTTCTATTTAGGAAACCTATTTCCAAGAGGCTGGGTGAGCCCCTGGAGGGTCTGCAGGTTCCACAGGATCAAACTCGGGCTGATAATAAATTATATAAATTATCTGTCAGAGCCCGAACTCCTCAGGGCGACTCAGAGCTCTTCCACTGAGTAATTATTATTAATGGAAGAAAATGGTCAACAAAAAAAAGAAGTAATTATTATTGTTTGTGGAACTATTTCTCATGAGTTTGGTAACATGAATTACGAATTAAATGGAATCAAGAATGATATTTTTTTCTTCTATTTAAGGAAGCAGTAATAATTACACATTATTATTGGATTATTGGAAATTATTGGATTGATAATAAAAATAATATAAATTGTTTATATTGTATAAGATTTCAATTAAAAATAGTCTGTCTTCCCGAATATATTGTAAAATAGAATTGATACTGCACACCTGTTGCGTTATTTAGACCGGCAGGGCACACTGTACCGCAGGACACAAACGGTAAATTCTGCCTAATTGCTTTTTGTAATTAGCAATGTGTGAAATGAATCTATATGTATTACCCATGAACATTTAAGCTATGTTGTTTTAAGTTAAACGTGGTTGGTTTAGAACGAGCTAGCGTGTAATTGTAGATTTAAGAAAATAAATGTAGTTTTAATAAAATGCATTCCTAACACAGCTATAAGAACAAAAATGATTTTAAAAACTATTATTCTTTGCTGGAAATATAAATACACACTGTATTCATCTTTGATATTTCATAGAATAAATAGTGTGGGAGCATTCGATGTAAATTTATTAGCCATAGTAACAAAAAAAAAGCCTATACAGCTACATCCCATGATGGGTCTGGGGTCAGAACATGGTAGAGACAGTACTGTTTCATGGACAACGGTTGTTTAGTGAAATGATTTGTCCTAGATCACACTCATTCTCCATTTTTTCCACCTTATTTGGGTAGCCACTTTTAGAGGCTGGGTGAGCCCCAGGAGGATCCTAGATCCTATAAAAGTACCATAAAGTTACATCAAATGAATAAACAAACAACACAACTGTTCATTGAATCAGATAAAGATAAACGGGGAGGAAAAAAAGAAGATAATTTCGGTAATATATATAACAAAAAATAAAATTCTGTACCACTACAACCCGTGCACTGGTCTGGGGTCCAGTAGATGGTAGGGACTGTACTGTTTCATGGACAACGGTTCTACAAGGAGGTGACGTCCTAGGTAACGCTCAACCGACAAATTGTCCCCCCTTATTTTTATAATATTTTATAGAGGCTGGGTGAGCCCCAAGACGGTCCTAGATCCTATATGATCCATCTCCCGCTACAAACAGACTAAGCCTGCAACGGGAATTGAACCAGGATTTCCGGCATGGCAACTCAGTGCTCTACAACTGAGCCACTCTTCTCCTTCGGTAGTATGTAGATAATAGAAAATAACATATAGATAAAAGATAAATTATGAAACTGAATTTAAGATAACTAAGTGATAACGATAAAAATAATGAAAGTGAACAATAGGACTTAGTTGCTGCGGATAAAAATCAAAGGATTAGATAAATGGGTAGGGAGTAAATTAGGATAAACTGTGGGAGATATACGACGAAGAAGAGGAACTAAACCGATAAAATTGTTTATTACTGTAGGGTTATGTCTGGAGCAAACTCCCATAAGATAAATACAGATATTGTAAACTAAACTTTAATAATAAATTACTAAATAAATAAATGACATTAACTATTAATGTTAATGCTTCTATATCTTCTTAATTATAAATTTGTAAAGATTTCGTAATTCTGTTGCAACTTTAAAGCACTTGGTGCAGTGCGGACATCACATATTCCCCTTTCCTCCATGGATAGTAATCTATTTTGAAAACAGTTTCAGAAATATTCTGTTGGGTCGTTTCGTAAAAAAATGTCCCTTTTTATTACTTCTATAATTAAATGAGTTTAAACTTGGACACCCGACAGCCCAGGCTGCAAGAAACATTATCACTACGTACGTGGAAGGGTGTTATTACCTACTAACATTACCTATTATAAATAATAGGTATATACATTCTACCCTGAGGTGAAACCATCAAATCCACATAGTACTGCAGGGATATTGGCATAATACAACAAAAACCTATCGAAAAACAACGTGCATTGGTTAATCGGAAGAGACCTCCAGTCTTACACGGCAACTCCTAACATCAAGTTTTAATACAGACAGTGAAGAAACCAAACGAGCTTGGTTACAAATTCCTCCCACAGCCACCTTATTGACAGATTTATGTCCAACAGCTTTCATCAGTTCAGAATTTTGGACAATATTCTTCGGAGTAAAATTTTTGAAAATGATTCTCAAGTATAAACGCACTTTCAGACTTTATTTCATCACAAAACCCTGAATTTTTCAGTTCTGGGGTTTTAAATGTAATAAAAAGTTGAGAAAATAAGAGAATATATTTTGAATAAAAACTTATGGATTTCGTAAAGATGTTTTATCTTTACTATGAAGACGGCCATTTCATAGATCCGACCCGATAATATTTGCTATTCGGTATACATCAACATCGGACAACTGCATGCAGTATTCCCACAGTACACTCCCTAATCGGTGTCGTACACGGACAGTCACGTAGGAAGATCGGTCATGGGATCGGCCTGCAAACATCGCTGAAGGATGGTGTCCATTGTGGAGCGACCTATTGTGGTAATGTTCAGTTCACAGTAGTTCTTTTGATCCTCCTTTAATCCTTATCGGTTCTGCCATGTCCCCACAAAGCTCTTCTATTCCATCCAATACGATGACTGGAGCAAGCGATACGATGACTCAGAAAGACGACCGGGAAGCCAAGTGCGATAAAGCACTAAGCCCCGGACTTAAGTTTTCAGTGTGAAGTTTAACAACTAAAATATTTTTCTCAATCAATTCCACAAGACTTAAGGAATTCCTAGTGGAAATACTTCTGAGACAAAAGTGGTCCGATTCGAATACTATTTAACATTCATAAAAAAGTAATAATTGGATAAGATAGATGCATAAAAAATTATATATACTCGTTTGATCTTCAAGGCTTCTGTTCACACAAATAACAAACGGCAGTGCCGTATTTCTGAAAGAACGTAAAATGTATGTCCAGAGCCTGTCCGATGATTGGTATTTTTAAAAGATCCCTATCCTGATTATACTTGGATATGCAAACTTTAGGCCTTCCACCGTAGCACCGTCTGAGTAGCCATAGCACCAGAATGTGACCTAAAAATTAATGAACGAATAAACTAAGGGTTCGACTTATTAGAGCGACTGTGTCTATTTGACAAGTCATTCCGTTTTTTCTAGAATGTAGATGTGCGACCTCGGTCCGAATATTTTTGATATACATTCCAGTCATGATGATACTATTGGAAAAAATAAAGGTTTAGCTAAAAAAACCTCCTTACTAATTATAAATCTTTGATACTTGTGATTTATTAAGTTTATCAACTATGATTTTCTTCTCATAAATATCACTTTTATTCATCCTTCATTTCACAAGTGAAGTATATTTATAATTTATTATTATTGTATAGTTTCATAAAAAATCTGTATCATTACAACTCATGAAGAGTCTTCGGTTCAGTATGTGGTAGAAGACTGTTCTGTTTTACGACAATGGTTGTGTTGGGAGGTAGTTTTTCCTAGATCACGCTCAACCGCCAGGTTTTTCCTCATGTTTTGGGTAGCCACTTTATAGAGGCTAGGTGAGCCACCGGAGGGTCTCAAAATCCCAAAGGTTCCGAATATGAACCTACGGCATAGCAACTCAGCGCTCTACCACTGAGTTTTATTTGTTGCAGTAATAATTTTTTATTTGTTCGAGTACTTCTGTAATACTATTTTTGAACAGAATAGTCGCTTAATCTTCTATACAGTTCAGCCTAATATAAACTCGAATACGTTTATTAAATAAAATTAAGAAAATTCTTCCATTCAAGATAGAAATAACCGACTAAGAATCCTTGTAAAATAAAAAAAGGAGAAAAAAACGGGGAGAATATAGCGAGTAACCTTTGACTAAACGATAATAAACAAGATTTTAAAAGGTTGCCTTCTTGAGAGGATCCGCTGGCTAAGTAGACCAATGGCAAGGAGAAGGAGCTAGGCCAAGAAAGAAGAAAGAAAAGAAATAAAAAATGTAATAAAACATTTTATAATAACTCCGGGTTATTATTACCTCCATTCTAATAAATTAAATGAACTTTAGAAAAGTATCTGTTCATCCAACTTTATTTTTATAATTTACTGAAGAACAATATTAATTATCGAAGGAAATTACATTTCATTACTGCAACAGTTATTAAAAGTTTAAATATGCAACTGACGACATTAACAATAAACCTGTACTTGGTCTAAGTATCGAAATTAAACCTGAAATTAACGGTTTCTGAAAACTATAATACATAAGATTACAATTAAATTAAACGATTACTTTAAATTTATTTTATTTCATTAGTTATTGATTTTATTAATTTTTAAATATTTTTATATGAAAAGAAAAGATATGTCCAGGACGGGGCCTCAAACCCGGGTCGCCTAGATCGCTAGTCTGTAACTCTACCAATTGAGCTGTCTTGGCTTAATCAGGCTCGCACCCTGGTCAAGGCCAGATCCTTTCTTTTCACTGATCCCATGTCCCCGTGTTCTCGCAATTTGCGACGTATACGAGGGGAAGAATGTTCTTTGAACATTTATTTAATTTGGATCTTGTTGACTTATCTCATTATATATTATTATAATTTATTTTATTTTATTAGTTATTGATTTTATTAGTTTTTAAATATTTTTATTTGAAAAGAAAAGATATGTCCAGGACCGGGACTCCAACCCGGGTCGCCCAGATTACTATAAATATTAATTTTATAGTAGTTTAAGCTCCAGAACTAAGACTCGTGCTTTTGAACTATCCTGTAACACCAATAATAAAGACCTGAACCAATCCAAGCCCATGAAGGGACTTGGGTTCAGAAAATGGTAGAGACTGGAGCATCTGTTGTGGAGGGAAGTGATTTGTCCGTGATATCTCTTCAAGTCAAGCCCCTGGAGGGTTTACAGATCACTCAGGATCCATCCGTGATGTTAGAAGACTATACAATTTATCTGCCACATCCGGATTTGAATGCGCAACCTTCATCATAGTAACTCAGCACTCAGCACTTACCACCAATAATTATTTGAATTATTAAAATTTATTTATACTTGGGACGTATTACAAGTATTTAATTTCCGATTTCAATGTTTAATTAAATTGAAAATGTTTGTACAATAAATCTCGTTCTCTATCGACTAAAAATAATAATCTATTTCATTGCTGTACTAGGTAAGAGCCAATAAACAATCGAATCTCATTAGAAAACGTCGATAAATAAAGTATAGTTCACGTTCTTGTTTCCACATAAAAAAACACTCCTAAATACCTTAAGGAGATTCCGTTTGGAAAAATGAAACACTCTAAAAGATTTAGTGAGGGAGACATAAGTACTAGCGGTGGAGTTCAAAGCCTAATAGTTCTCAGAGTTACAGGAGAGAACTTTTAAAAATGACCTGATGACTGAATTCGAGTTATTCCGCTGTAAGACAAGAAAACAAACAAGAATAGGCCAGGTATTCTTGCTCTTTCGAGGAAACGGGCCCTTTTTAAAGATCAAACTAATGTTATAGAAATACCACATATATAAAAAAAAACCGAAGGTTCCAGGCATTCTGTCGATAAAATGCTCTTACGACAGGGTAAAGAAGTATGCCCCGTGACACGACGAGATCCTCCCCAACATAGTTATACCATTCCGGGGGAGATTTCCCACAGGTTGATAAGTGAAAATTATAAATAAAAAGGTGGTGAGGAGTGACCCTTGCGGGGCACTGCGTTCCTAGCGCCGGAGAGTCAGCTCCTCGAGATGTTTACATAGAAAGGTCACGGTCGGTTCCCACGAACTGCTAGGAACCTCCCAAGAATTCGTGCCGGGCTGGGCTAAGGGCCCATTTTTATGTTCACATAAACGTCTCGTCTTGAAGGTGTTCCGACCGAGACGGGGTGAAATTTTCACGGCCGGTTTCCATTAGCCTCTTCACTAGAGGGAGGATCGTATATCTCTCTTTGGTCAGCTAAGGCAGCAGTCGTAAATAGGAGAGTTCGTTCGGTTGAAGAACAGTTGTAAATAAGAAATATTGGACGTTAACTGAGAGAAAAGTTATTACCGAAACTAACAAGGTAATTTTTTTTTAAAATGTATCCTTCAATTCCTATCTGGAAGTATAATTAACACATTTTTAGTAAATAGGAGAGTTCTGATGAAGGTTCTGGTTTTAAATCCGGCTGTGGCAGATAAATTATTTAATCTTTAACAGCCATAGAAAGACCTTGTGGGATCTTCATGCCCTAAGCCTCACCCAGTTCTATAATGTGGGAAAACCCTACCGGTTGAGCATGATCTCGGACAAATCAAGTACCTGCCCAACTGTTGTCCTGGAGACAGTACAGGCTTTAACATGTACTGAACCAATAACCTTCATGGGTTGTAGTTGTATATCATAGGTTGTATGAAAATAAGGAATGGATGAAATAAACATTTATAGATGTTAATGGGTAACGTGCATTACTAATTTATGGCTGACGATAAGAAGAAATAATTCCTCTACTATAGAATTCAGTAATCATAAAGAAATTATTATTTAATATCCGAATTCCAAAGTTGTCAGCATATAGATAAGAAACTTGATAAGACAATGAGCATGTTTAATCACTTACCAGTAATGTGTGATGGATTCGATTTTCACCACATTCATGAGAATGAATCTATTTCCGGAATAAAGGGGCACAAGTTAATTTATTCCTTGCATAGAAATAGTTTGGTAAAATCACATTTCTACTTTTCATTTATTCTAAATTGCATCCATGCCCAAGCCAAACAAAACGATTTACTTTTAATCTTGTTTGTACGAGACTGATACGACAAGAAACTGCACGCTTGTAAGGCTTCCAGGATACTTCAGCACTTACTATACAAATGCTCTAAGCTCCCGATTGATAACAAAAGACTCATATAAATACATATATCTAAATATATTATTTATTATAAGACCTATTTGGACTTATAATAGTCATGTATGTGACTATTATCCATACTGACCTTAATGTCACATTTGTTGCTGATTTGGCCCGAACCCGATATCAATCCTTTCATTCATCCACTAGTTCAAACTTAGATTTCTTTTCAATTCCCGATAACACTCCGAGGAGTCTGAAAAGAAGACCTCGTGACCGTCTAAGGTGAAATTGTTATACGACTACAAGAATTGGATAGTTTACTAGCCTTTAGGTCATGCAACTATGTATCATATATTCTTTTTAATTTTTGCATTATTATAACAGAGTTGTAAATTCCAATAAATAAATTTAAAAAACAAACTTTATAGACAATAAAAACATATCCCCTTGGAGACGCTTCAAATAGAATTACCCTGTGACAACTGACGATGAAAGCAGTCGTGAAAAATGTCCCTCTTTGAGTGTTTTTACGACATTGTCTAGGCGGCTCAGGGGAAAAGGGACAAAGAAAAATTTCCCTGCTTACTCTTAAAAATTAATATTCAGCTCAGGCTTTTCCGACTGGCCTCCATAACGTGGGTCTCGAGAAAAAGTGGGTTTCCACATCTCACCACTATGGCGCGCTCTTAGTTTTTTACATGATACCTACTACAGAACTTTTAGTTGTCGCATTCTGCTGCTGTATCTGAACGGGAGGAATGGAGACATTTCTAAACTATACTATCATCTTCACTCTCTCTAGAATGAGTGTCAGTTTGGACTAGTGATGGTTGTGCGTCAATGTTTCATAAACTTTGTTCATTTAACGCGATAATTACTGTGGGTTTTATTTTTATTTTTCTAAAATATATATTTTCATCATGTTATAGACGCTTTGCACTTATTTCAGAGTGAAATCGAAAACAAAGTAATTGTAAATCTGGTGAATGATGAAGACATTACACCACTCACTAAAATATCATCAGTTGTTTTAAGATGAATATGAGGAAGAGAATTTTCGTGAGATTCTGACTGCAATGACATTAAAGTGGAACAAAGGGATGTTTCACGTAGGTCCATGAAGTTTTTTATTTTATTTTTTTCCTTTGCTTTCTACTATTCTCTACATGAAATGTTAATATTGAAGAAAATAATCGTTCAGTAAAATAACAATAAATAAAAAGCAAATTTTTTTTTATTTTTTTATTAAATTTGATGGAAGTGGTGATCCTTATTCAATGTATTTATAGTAACAATAGTTCATCATCTGTCTCTTTAAGAAAATCCTGAAGTGAACAACAATATTTATAAAAAGTATTAAATGTAAATTTAAACTACAATCAAAAGAGGTTATTGAGTTCAGTACATAGTAAGTTCTGTTTCTGAGCTAACGTTTGTGCAAAGTAGTGATTTCCCCGAGACTCTCAACCACCTCGTTTTGCCAAATTAAGGGTGAGCCCCAGGAAGTTATTTATCTGTCACAGACGACCTCGAACTCGGTGACCTATAGATCGGTAGTTCAGTAAACGATGTTCAGGCTACCCCCTTCATATTTATATTTCTAAAAATAATAGATAAATATTAACAATATAATAATAAACATGCATTGCCATGGAATAAATAAATACAAGTATAAAAATATATAAATAAATATATTACAATTACCAATGACGATTCGTTTTGAATAAAATATTTAAAACTAAAAATTTATTTATTCATTTTTCAATAATAGTTTTATATTAATACTAAATTTATTAAAACGGTATATTTATATATATATATAGTAGTAGCCAGACACAATGAATGAATTTCCTTTGCTATGTTCATATTTCCTGGGGCATTGTGCTGACGACTAGCGGACAGAGAAGATCTCAGACACCGATATACGACACTCCATATCGATTTCCAGGCATCTCCTCGTCCTCAATGGGCTTGGGTTACACGTAAGAGAGAGAACTATGAAATACGATAACCAAATAGAGAGAGAGAGTGAAAAATTGGGAGGGAGGGAGATAGATCACTTCACATAGAGTAACAATGCATAACTTAACACTAGTGTGTTTGTATTACCATAATGGCGATTCCAGATCGAGGAGATCAACAACCATTATGCATACTGCATTAGACTATGGGGAATATTAATCACCAGCGATATAATATGTTATTGATTCACTTCTAATTTAAAGCAAAGGAGAATTCAGCTCAATATAGTAAATAAGGGGGTTGACGATGGATGAATTAATTTATCAAAATATTTAAAATAAAACAATTCCATAGGTTTTAAAACTCAATTATTAAATAGAAATTCTGAGAAATTAAAATGGTTAGCCACATCTTTCCCCACCCCTCGTTACACCAATGATTTTTGAAAACTACAATCTAAAAACTTAAATTAATAACTCCTGTAAAATAAAATAATGGATTTTTTTAAATATAAAATTAAATATATTGATAAAGAATTCAAATTTTATCTATTCATGAAAATTTTTCTGAAATTATAAGGAATACTGCAATAAAAAAATATTAAAGAATACACAAATACTAATACAGAGTTTTGACAATTGGAATTTATATTTAGAAAATTTAAAATAAAACACACTTTTCACCAAGCCAGATTAAACGAGATATTCAGGATATAAAAAGGCCCTTTGCGGGACATGGCGCATTTTTTAAAAAAATTTTTTTACATGCTCTTGAATTGAAATACTAAAACAGCTAATCTCTCATTCTACTCATTCAACCTTTAGGTCAAAGCTGGCCTAACATGATGTTAGTAACTAATTATTTTTTTCGCTTGATTTTGTTGAAAAGCTAACGATACGTAAAGTTGGCGATACTGTCTAATCTGTCTTCAAATGGTTGACAAAACTAATGTATGTTAAACAAAGCATAAAAAAAACACATTTGTTTTGTCAATCAACGTTATCCATTGTTATAACGATATTATCTTAATTATATAAATTATTTTTTAATATATTAATAATAAACTAAATATTATAGTAATTTTCATCTTCTCATAATACCATTTTCAATATCTTAAAATCTAATTAATTACAAATTCCATTGATAAAGCAATGGAAAGTCAAGTTCAAACAACTCGTAATTGACTGTTCTTGTTATGAATGACAGAAGTAAACAATTTGAAGTTTGCTTTATTTTAAACATAAAACAAAGTTTGAAATGCAATCAGGAATCACTACTTCCATATGAACCTACTTCTAGATACATAACCTTACACACAAAGGCACCGGTCATAAATTGCCTCTAACAACACATACACCACCAGTTTTCTTTAAAACTAGAAATTAAAGAGAGAGGCTTTTTAAAAGAATGTCTATATATTCTAGCAATGTCTGCCTGAAAATATTTATGATTTTTTTACTTTATTACCCTGTTGATAACTTGGTCCCCAATTCTTATTCTTCAAACTACCAAACCATCTTAAAAAAGTACCCTTATGTTAAAATCACCCAAAACAGGAGACTACTTTGGCCAATCCAATATCCCTAAGATTCCTCAAGGAATAATTCTGGAGAAGAAAACGGACCCCAATAAAATTAGACTACCAGATGGGTAGGACGCACATGCTACCGCATCCTTTCCAGCCCTAGCACTACTTCCTCAAGGACCTTCCAAGTAGAACGGGGATATATCAAACCTTGAAAGGGCTCTTAGTCCTTAGCCCTTTAGCCTGTTAGGTCCTACCATCCGTGAAGGAAGTCATTTATATCGTCATAATAATAGCTACCCCTTTTTTCCTATCATAAATTCTTCACGCTATGATTAATCATCTTATTGAGTACAGAGGACCTAAGGAAAGTACCAAATCTTTAAGACAAAATTGATTATTATTATTATTGTAAGGAAGAAAATAGTTGGGGGTGCAGTCAAATAAGACACTGAATAAGTGGTTACTTATTTTAATTACGTGCCACGTAATTAAAATAAGTAACCACTTATTCAGTGTCTTATTTGACTGCACCCCCAACTATTTTCTTCCTTACATCGATCATCCAGTCAACCATCCCTCGCTTCTTATTATTATTATTATTTAGATAAACCACCACTCAGGCGGTGGATGCAATATTAACAATATTGGATACAAATTATCGATAATATCCATATATTAAAAAAAATCATCTTTCCGTATCTCTTCATATTTCCGTATTTTTTCGACATCCCTATTAATAAGGTCAGGAGACTAAACCGAAACGTAGTGAGAGGATTGCGTTAAAGGCGGAATCATGCTTGAAAGGTAAGTCGCGTGTTTCAGGTTCGCAAAGCCTTGTATTAAATATTATTTATCTTTACATCTTGCATGTAAAATATCTAAAATCGTAACTTCAATAGTAATTAAATCTAAAACCAATGTTAATAAGGATATGAAGAAACCGAAAGCAAGGTTAGACGTTGATAAAGCATGTAAACTTATATCGGCTCAACCTTGTCGAAAAAATTCTAATTAAAAGGATTATGTGGAAGAAAATGGTCCCGGTGGAGGCAAAAAAATTCTATTAAATAGAGAGAACTGTTTATTGGAAACCCAACGTTTCGACCCACATTGCAGGTCTTCTTCAGGGCCAATTTTACAATATACAGACACATTAAAATTACACATGGTACTATTATACATGGTTTTATCACTCAGATACCTTCTCCAGATGCCTATATGTATTTTTAATATTTACGATACATAATTTTAATTTGTCTGTATTTTGTATATTTAGTCCTAAAGAAGACCTGCAATGTGGGTCAAAACGTTGGGCTTTCCAATAAACAATTTGAGTCTAGCTCCAGCTTCCTATAGCCCTGAAGATGACCCACAAAGTGGGTCGAAATGTCTGCACATAATTAAATAAGTAACCACTTATTTAGTGTTTTTATTTGACTGCACCCCCAACTATTTTCTTCCTTACGTCTATCTTCCAGTCAACCATCCCCTCGCTTCTAGAGAATATTTTTACTTCCACCCTGATCATTTTCTTCCTCGTGTATTTATCTACAGCCCCGGTGAATAAGTGGTTAAGTATAATTTTCTCCAAAATGAGTTTCTCGTACTTAAGTAAGCAGAATCGTGTCATTTTCGTAGTGAATAAGGAGCTATCTGAGGCATTGGCTTGAAAAGAAGTTATTGTTTATGTTACAACTCCATTTCAAGCCAAAAATTACGAGAATGATACGATCCCGGTTATTTGAAAGCAGTTGACTCTCTCTGGACAAAATCCTACTTACCAACTTATTCAACGGTTCAACTAATATTATTCAAGATAAAAGGATTATGAATTTACTAAATTCTTTTCTAAATTCTTATACATAACTTTAAAAACGTTTTAAGGATCAAGCCTAAACAAACTACTATTTCCGATAAGATAATAGAACTTAGTTCCGGAGATCTTTCGAACTAGGACCAAGAGCCTGGCTATTCTCGATAGAGACTCGAGTTAAGTTAAGAGCTAAAAGAGATACAGAGAAGTAAAGGCCGCTGAAGGGTGTTGGAGCGAGTTGGTGAGGACAGTTGGGAAGAGGGTGGGTCCACAGCTTTCGATAATCCCAAGGCTCCCACAGTCAACTCCTTTTCGCTTATAATCGGAATTTACCACTGACTTCAACATTAAATTTATTTTCCTCAATCCATTTTCACTCTATATTAAATACGCACACATAACTTCTATAAATCTGTGAGTATACTGTTTTCAGGACTTTCGGTTGTGGAAGGAGGTGATTTGTTCTAAACCACGCTCGACCGCCAAGTTTTCCCTCCTATTTTAAGTGCCCACTTTATAGAGGCTGGGTGAGTCACAGGAAGGTTCTCCAGATTCCACAAGTTCAAACTCCGGGCGTTAAGAGATTAAAAAATTATCTGGTACAGCCGGATTTGAACCCTGTAGGGACCGCAACTCAGCCTCTATAGTTAGAGGCCCGATATCGTTACAATATTCATCAGTGTTTTTTCGATTTCAAGCACATGAAACCTGTGAGAATGTCCCCCGAACACGATTAGCGGATATAGGGAATTTCCATTAGAAATGTGTATTTTGAAGTGAATAGAATAGAATTTGAAATTGTATACAGTGTGAGAGGGGAATAAATCGAATGTAAAAATCGGTGGCAATTTCAGAAAATTAATATTAGGTTTTTCAATTATATCGAAATGGTAGAATATCAATAAAATATAGTCATTTTCGCATTTAAAATATGAAAATGGTTTTAATTGAATCAAACAGGAAATTCTAAAGTCTCGTGTTAGTTAAACTTAACGGAATGAAACTGTATATGGTATTCAGGTGTTGACACCTCTCTATGGTAGAGGTGTCAAGAGTAAGAAATCTTTTCAACAGAATAAAAATATAAGAATATTTTTATAAGTAAGGTAACAAATTTATTAAGGTACAAAATGAGGTAAAAACAACTGACTGTAACAGAAAAAGCCAAGATGGTTGACTTGAATACTATAGATAATAAGTAAGATTAGCGTACACAGATTTTTTTTTGTTAATTCCTTTACGTGAATTTTCTTTCCGAAGAGCAAACAAATCGGTTTACGATAATCGAATTTTAATATTATTTTTACCGAATATTAGGAAAAAATATAAGGCAATAATATCAATTTAGTTTTTAAAATATCGACACATCCATATTTTATTCAAGATCTCTTTGTTAGAACGAGAAAACGTGGGATTTTTAGTTATTTACTGTTATCAGTACCAAATATATCGTAATAATCATTTTTAAATATTGTTTATTAATTATTATATTTATTGATATTTTATTAACATATGCACTTATAGTCATTCTTATTTTATTCCTCTGAATAGCAATACTCTTAATCTGCCATGCACGAGGGAACAGGCCCTAAAACACGAATATTCCCTGAGCCCTGATATTTTCCATTGATTGTTCGCCATTAATTGTCGCTAGAATAGAGGGCGCTACAATCCACCGACCGCAGATTTCATTTGCATACTTGATTTTTTTTTTCAATCTAACTCTCAAATCATACCCCATTCAATTTTCGGGACATTCCGGGGAAAGTAAAATTTTATCTTATTTCTCAATCGATGATTCTCGTGAGATTGTGTCAAACCTGGATTCCGGAAAGTTTTAAATTAATAGTTTACAAATTTGAATGCATATTTTATTTCGAAAAGTTTAATAAAAGTGTGATGCTTAAACTAAAAGGAAAAAATAATAAAATTTGAATTTTCATTTAGATTATTTTAAAAAATAAACGAGTTCCTAAAAATCTATAAACAATTGAAATTTACTTTTGGATCGCATAACTTTTTTTTTTGTATCACTTTCTTTTCAAATAATTTAATAAAAGAATGATGCTTAAATTAAGGGGACAAAGTAATAACAAAAAACTAGACTTTTCAACCTGCTTACTTTAAAAAATACATGAGTTTAAAAAGCCGGTAAGCATTTAAAAAAATACTTTTGGGTCTAGAAAACACATTAAAAGCTTTTTTTCTGATAATTAATTATTATCTGGGCAGTTACTTAAATTAATACACAAAAATTTTTTAGTTTTAGTTTAATACTTACAGTATAAATTATTTTTTGAACATTATAACATGGGTGGTAAGGAGATACATCATTGCAACAATATGAAAAACTATTTTTTTCAAGAATTTTTGAATTTATTTAGGCAAGTATCTAGTTTTTGGATGGCATTGTGTATAATTTAATAACTAAGTGATCAAGCCAAGCAAATCAAATCAATATATATTTTTGATTCGTATGGAGCCGCTATGGACTGCGAGTTAACAAACGATATCAATTAATATGTCTGGATCTTGTTCTTCTACTAGCTTGGATGTCCTGCCAGTACCTCCAATAAAATTGTTATGTTTTGATATAATATACTACAGTATTGCTTCTATTTGTTATATGAACATAACAGTTAATTGAATCCATAATGTGAATGCACTTTCGAACTCCCTTTTGGCAGATCAATAATTTTTTAAGTTTTTTAATTAAACCTAAAATGTTCTATAGCTAGTTCACCTTTACTCCCCCGCCCAAAATAACATCTCCGAAACCAGGAAAAGAGCTATTCGTCCAAACGTATATATTTAAGATTTGAGTCTCTAATGTAGGATTTAGACTATATAATTTTAAAAATACATATAATTAAAAAATATTTTGGGAAGGAATCAGTAATACTAGGAGATCTGTTAGTGAGGGCGTAGCTTTAGTAATGTTGGCATAAGGAATCTTTTGTGTTCACGAGAATGGAACCTTTCACAAGAACAAAGCCAGTCGACACTCGCTGATTTTAGTGTTCTCTTTCAATTGTTATACAAAAAAGACACACATTTACGCTCAAATGTCAGTCAGAATTGTGGAGAAATCGGACTTTTTGAGTACTTTTTCATATAATATAATAATACATAATAATATATTTATCGATATAGGTAATTATGTATTTTAAAGTCGACGAAATTATCTGTTATTGCTATTGAATATTTTTTGTATAAATATTTAAACTAAAACTATGATATTTTTTATCAATGAAATGCATACCAACAATATCAAAAATTTTCTTATTAATTCTCGCATCTTCTACCCCAGAAACCCATACATCAGTAGGCATTTCTCAAGAAAAACAGGTTAAAACTGCAAAAATGGCGCCCAAACATAGCTATTTGATTTGACACGTGATTTTTTTTATGGCTAGTCATATAACCGTTAAAAGAAATTGGTCTCTGCAGACAAACAAAATTATCATAACAACTTAATAATACAATTTAATTGACTGTATTAATTAAGTTGCAATAACAAAATTTTACATTGAAATTCACCGACATAAAAATAAATTAGGCATAGATTCGTGTAGCTTTTAATATGAAAAAATAAGAAGTGCAACAATGGTGAAGATTTAATTTTAATCCCCACCTAAATCGCTGTCTAATTCTCAACCGTTGGCAAGAGGGACACAATGCTGACTAGTGTAAGATTAAGTTGGCCTGACCACAGCTGTCTTATACGATAAGCTATCAGCTCACGTCTTTATAGCAACTGATAAACATCGCCTCTAAGTAAGAGGAATCGATGCGCGTTTAGATATAAATCGATAGCTGGCACGAATCGAGATGGTGCTGTCACAAAGCTGGGACCATTTTAGATTAGGCTTATCAGTCTTCCTCCACAAACCGGCGGGGGGGGGGGGGGATTTCCCCTATCAATTTAGTTAGCATCTACCTTCCCTTCAATCCGCCCCTTCAATGGCGAGGAATTATTATTGGTCGTGTACAATCGGGGATCAACTCTGATTGGTGTTTTGTATATCTGCGGGGTAGTTATGCAAATATGATTGGTTGCTTGAATTCTGTGTTACCCTGATATCTATATTACATTATATATTGCCTATCGGGATTAGTTGTATGCTCGTAATTGTATATTTCGTAATAAAAATCGAAGGAATAATCAAATATAATATACTTTAAAAAATCGTTTAATAGAGGGTATATTATAAGACCTCCATATAAAAAAAAAATACTCATGTATATTCCAAATGTCCTCCGGTATGTTTGGGCGGATTTTTGAGAGAATTCAATATTCCATGGACTCTAATATATTTTAATGATTGTTCGCTATTAACTGTCACTATGATAAAGAGCAAGTAATAATTAACTGAAAAAAGATTTCATTTGTATACTTGATTTTTTTTTTTCAATTTGTGAATGCATCAATGTTTCTAATTCAACGTACGCTATGTTTGTGCGTCATTTTTTTCCATCTCTTCAACAATCTTATATCTAAAGCCCCAGTAAGTAAGTCATCGAATCATATTTCCTTCAAAAGAGTTTCCTGCGCTTAGTGGAGCGGAACTGTTTTTCTGTAGTGAATAAAGGGCTAAGTCAGGCATTGCTTGAATTAAAACTCAATTTCAAGCCAAAAATTACGAGAATGTTCTTTTAATACAGTTAATTCTTTCAGGACCCAATTCGACTTAACTGCTTCACTACAATCACCGTGGCGGCAGATACAGCGAAATCATTGGTGATAATGATTTAAATGTTAATAATGGAAGAAATATAAACAACCGCTCCATATTTATATAACTCTGAATGCTATGTTGATAATAATCCCTTAATGTAGTTAATTATGAGTATTTACGTGGTGGACAGATGACGCTTTATTCTGGAGGATATTATGGAGTATGATGAAAGACATTCCATCAAGGTCCTCTTCTAATGAGGCTATTCAAGAGGTCCAAGGCATCTCCAAAGCCAACTCAGCCCTTTCATGAGGGCATTTTATAACTATCACAAAATATTTACCATCTATTGAGTCCTTTGCAATATATTATGTTTAAAAAAAAAAGTGTAAATCAATATACCATTTGATGTGGCAATAAGCCTTACTAAAGTTCATTTTTTTAAACCTAACATCATATTCGCTTTTAAAAAGTAAAAGAAAAAATAATATGGAGAACAGCTTATAATTCAACTTTTAAATTTAAAAAACCTAAATAAGACATGTTTGAAACGGCAAATATTTAAGTTTAACAAAAAAATTCGTACGTTTAACTATTGTTTTCAGTTAATAGGATTGATTTTTTTTTGCAATTAACACCAGTTAAGTTCTAAATAACAACTAATAAGTTGACTCCTATCCTTCTTAATACAAACTAAATATTAAGAATATCAATTTTAAACTATTGAAAAAAAAATATTGTTACGGTCAGAGTCGGAAGTAGGACCGGCTGAGAGGAGGATTAGGCAAACAATGGGATTAAGCGGAAGGGATTAAAGAAGTTGCCGAGGCCAATCTCGTTCAACCTGGATCGGCCTGGATGGTTCTCGATCTCCTTCCGAGAAGTGCCCCCACCCCAATCTCCCTTGCCTATATAAAAAGGACAGCTGTTCGGGCCGCGGTGGTAGTATTAAGACGAGTAGTAATAAGGGAGTGAGTAATAAGCCAGTGAGTAGCAGTCGTTAACTAGTGATAGTGTGTGAGTTACAGTGAGTTAGTATCAGTCTGTAATAAGTGCTTAGTGAGCAACAGTGACAATTAGTGGCCGTGTAATAAGTGTAATAAACTGTGGGTCAATTTGTCATATTTGAAGAGTCTTACGGTCGGTGGACTTTAGTTAGCGAACTGTAAGTGTTAATTTGTAATTGTAAACTATAGTGTAATATTATTGTATTTGTACAAATTTATATAAATAGTTTAGTTACTTAGTATAAACAATATCTTATATTATTTGTATATTATCTTAGAAATTAGATAACATTTAGTAGAATATTATTATTGTATATTGATATTAGTTTAATAATTTAACTGTTTTAAATAATCTCATTGTATTCTTGTTAATTTGTTAATAAATATTAGATTCTCGAATTAAGTAATAGTTTAGTCCATTTTACACCCAGTAGCCCGTAACAAATTGGTGTCAGAAGTGGGATATTTTGTGTAATTGTTATTATTTTGTAATTATTGAGCTACTGTATGAAAAATGGCTTCTCAAAGTCTTAAATTAATGGATTTAAAAGTTGCAGATTTAAAACGGGAATTAGAAGAACGTGATCTGGATTCTTCCGGAAATAAAAGTGTACTGCAACATCGCTTGCGTCAATTTTTTGTAGAGTTGGGGGAAAGTCCAGATGACGTTCTGTTTGAAACTGATTTAAGCAAGTTGTCTGCAACTTTTAAAAATGAATTAAGCACTGTTAAAAATGAGCTAGGTAATGAGTTAAGCACTGTTAAAAATGAGCTAGGTACTGTAAAAAATGATTTAATGGATACATTAGAGTCTAAGTTAGGCACATTAGAGACTAAGTTAATGGAAAATGTAGATAATAAGTTAGCCGATGTAAATAATAAAGTAGCAGATGTAGAATCTAGGCTAGGAGAAAAAGTTAACGAAATTAGGCTAAGAATGGAAGCTCTCGAGGGACGTAAGAGCAACCCACCGACGAACGACACCGACCGTTCCTCCGAGGGCAGCCATCGTAATAGCATTCTACCCGCCTATACTGGGGCGCCGCCAACTCACAATACCATTCCAGTATTCGACGGGAAGACGCCGTGGGAAGACTACATGACTCTCTTCGAGACAGCGGCTTCGATCCACGGGTGGTCACAGGAGACCCAAGCTTCAGCGTTGTGCCTGGCCTTGCGTGGAGACGCCTTGAGAGTGCTGCAGGGAATGCCCATGTCGGAGCGGTCCAACTACGGGAAACTGATTAGAAGACTGGAAATGCGTTTCGGCCACCGCCACATGGACCAGCTATATCGCTCACAGCTAAGAAACAGGGTCCAGAAGGACAACGAGACAATGCAGGAATTTGAAGCCGATATTGCCTGGCTGGTGAGGAACGCCTACCCATCGGTCACCGACTATGTCTATGAGAGTCTGGCTGTCGATAAATTCCTGGATGGACTTCGGGACCCAGAGACACAACAAGCAGTGAAGCTCGCCCGGCCGAAAACGTTGGGAGACGCATTATCTCAGGCTATGGAGTTTGAAGCTGTCAGACAGTCTGTACGGGGCCATGCGCGAGTTCGAGCAGCAGAAGCGGAGCCTAATTTGGTCCCTAGCATCGAAGACATAGTGACGAAAGTGTTGGATGCTCTCAGGACCCATAAGAAGGAGATACGATGTTGGGGCTGCGGACAGCTTGGACACCCTAGAAGCAAGTGTCCAACCCGTAACGTCAAAGCCCCCAGGAAGGCCATCAGAGTTGCGTCAATAGGAAGCGGAACGAACAGCTTCTACGTTGATGGGATGGTGAACGGTCAGCTTCGAAGTCTTCTAGTGGATACCGGCGCGAGCATGACAATCTTGAACCCGAAGACACTTTCAGCTGAGAAGATCATACCGACCACTTGGGCATTACGGACTGCCACGGGACAGCCAGCCAAGGTCTATGGGGAGACAGATGCCACCTTCCTCATCGGGGGCCAACATCTGAAGCACCGCGCTCTCGTGGCAGATATAGATGAGGATGTCATACTGGGCATTGAATTTATGATCACACACGGGATCAAGCTGGATATGTCGAGAGGTGTGATGACGCTGGGAGACGAGGAAGTCATACTTCGGCAGGAGAAGGACTTCAGCGCACGAGTGCTGCTACCAGAAGACACCACTTTACCAGCACGGAGCCAAATCCTGACGTATGGGACGGTCGAAGGGCATCTACCAGAGGGTCAATGTGTACTACTGGAACCCGGAACGCACGAAGAACAAGAGATCGGACGCGGCGTACTGGTTGCTAGGTCTCTCATCAAGGTTGGACGGACCACTCCAATCCGGCTTATGAACCTGAACAGCTTCCCGGTAACGCTGAAGAAAGGAACACCGGTCGGGGAGTGTACAACCGCTTCCTCAGTGGTTCGTCAGCTGCAACGTCGTCCCACCGAGCTCCGAGGACTGCCAGAAGAACTAAAAGGATTTGTTAACGAGTCATGCCGCGACCTTTCACCTGAACAGAGCGAGGAAGTGAAGAACATGATTATCCGATGGCATGACGTCTTCGAGATCGGACCAGGACCACGGGGCAGAACGGATATCGTCCAGCACAGGATTGACACCGGGGATGCGAAGCCCATCCGACAGATCCCGCGGAGGCTGCCTTTAGCCAAACGGGAGGACGCCGAGAAGATCATAAAGGAGATGGCGGCTGATGGTGTCATTGAGCCTTCGAGTAGCCCCTGGATGTCTCCTGTCGTATTGGTGAAGAAGAAAGACGGCACAACGAGGTTCTGCGTAGACTACCGTCTTCTGAACAACGTCACCAAGAAGGACAGTTATCCGCTTCCCAGGATTGACGATACGCTGGACACCCTGGAGGGGTGTAAACTCTTCTCTACCTTGGATCTCCGCAGTGGATATTGGCAGGTTGGATTGGCACCTGAAGATAAAGAGAAAACGGCGTTTTCAATTGGCACTGGGCTCTGGCAGTTTACAGTAATGCCGTTCGGGCTTTGCAATGCTCCTGCCACATTCGAAAGGCTGATGGAAAATGTGTTAAGAGGTCTCTCTTGGGAGGTATGCCTGGTGTACCTAGATGACATCATTGTGCTGGGAAAGTCCTTCGCTCACCATCTGAAGAATCTGGAGAAGGTCTTCGAACGACTGCGTGCAACGAACCTTAAGTTGAACCCGAAGAAGTGTAATCTCTTCCGAAGGCAAGTCAACTACCTGGGGCATATTGTGTCAGACAACAGAGTTGCTGTTGACCCAGAGAAGATAGCAGCGATCACCAACTGGCCAGTACCTCGAGATAAGCACCAGGTGAGAAGTTTTCTCGGGCTCTGCACCTATTACCGGAGGTACGTGAAAGGATTTGCTGACATCGCAAAACCTCTTACCAGGCTTACCGAGGAGAAAAGGACTTTCCATTGGGATCACGAGTGCCAGGCAACCTTCGAGGAGCTGAAGAGAAAATTGAGTAGTGCTCCTATTCTGAGCTATCCACGTCCCGAGGGCAAGTTCATACTTGACACAGATGCCAGCAACATCGCCATTGGAAGTGTCCTCTCTCAGCTCCAAGACGGAGAAGAACGGGTGATTGGATATTTCAGCAAAGCACTCTCAGCTCCGGAACGCAACTACTGTGTCACTAGGAAAGAGCTTCTGGCAGTAGTAAAATCCATAGAGCACTTCCATAAATATCTATACGGAAGAAGGTTCCTGCTGAGAACGGACCACGCGGCTCTAATGTGGCTGCTGCGATTCAAGTCACCGGAGGGACAAGTGGCGAGGTGGATCGAGCGCCTTCAAGAGTACGACTTTGAATCTGCTCATCGTTCTGGAACGAGCCACAGGAATGCGGATGCGCTGTCAAGAAGACCATGTGAAGATGAAGAATGCAGGCATTGTTCCCGACAAGAAGAGAAGCAGGGAACAGTATTGAGGACAACGGTTGTTATCGACAGTTGGCGGGACACAGAGGTGTCAAAGGAACAGGACGAGGACCCGGACATAAAACAAATAAAGGAATGGAAAATATCGGGGCGAGGAAGACCGACCTGGCAGGATGTGGCTCCAATGTCGAAGAATGTAAAAACGTACTGGGCCCAATGGAACTCCATTGTAGTGGACAACGGGCTGCTGAAACGGGCATTGGAGAACGCGGAAGGAGATCAGCGTAGGCTACAGCTCATCGTTCCAAGGAATAAAGTGCCCGAAGTGCTTAGAGAACTACATGACGGTGTAACTGGCGGCCATCTTGGAGTTCACCGGACATTGGAAAAAGTTCGTGAACGTTTTTACTGGGCAAACCTTAAGGACGATGTGTTGGACTGGTGCAGGCGTTGTGCGTCTTGTGCGGCTTCTAACGGGCCAACAAGAAGAAAGAGGGCCCCTATGAGGAAGTACAACGTGGGAGCACCGTTCGAGAGGATAGCAATCGACATCGCTGGCCCTTTCCCTGTGACGGACGAAGGCAACCGATATATTCTCGTGGCCATGGACTACTTTTCTAAGTGGGTGGAAGCGTATGCCATCCGATTGAGGGTGAAGAGGTGTCGTCCTGGTCTTCCGTATCCCAGTGCTTCGCACATCCCGGAGAAGACTGCAGACTCAAAGTTTCTTCCCTGGTCAGCGTGAAGTTCCATGGGTACTCCAAACCGGCTGATGAGCAGATTCAAAGTCGTACTCTTGAAGGCGCTCGATCCACCTCGCCACTTGTCCCTCCGGTGACTTGAATCGCAGCAGCCACATTAGAGCCGCGTGGTCCGTTCTCAGCAGGAACCTTCTTCCGTATAGATATTTATGGAAGTGCTCTATGGATTTTACTACTGCCAGAAGCTCTTTCCTAGTGACACAGTAGTTGCGTTCCGGAGCTGAGAGTGCTTTGCTGAAATATCCAATCACCCGTTCTTCTCCGTCTTGGAGCTGAGAGAGGACACTTCCAATGGCGATGTTGCTGGCATCTGTGTCAAGTATGAACTTGCCCTCGGGACGTGGATAGCTCAGAATAGGAGCACTACTCAATTTTCTCTTCAGCTCTCTCTTCCACCTCTTCACCCTCAATCGGATGGCATGGTGGAGCGCATGAACAGGACAATGGGTCGATATTTGTCTAAAGTGGTCTCCGAGCATCAGCGAGACTGGGACCAGTATCTTCACTTGTTCCTGTTAGCCTACCGCAGTTCAGTCCATGAAGCAACGGGGCAGACCCCGGCAAATGTGGTGTTCGGCCGAGAACTTCGTTTGCCTTGTGATCTGAAATTCGGATTCAAGCCTAATGAGGAAGTTGCCGGAGAGGAGTACGTCACGAATCTACGGGAGCGGATGGATAACATCCACGAGAAGGTTCGTGCAAACATCCAGGGAGCCAGTGACAGAATGAAGGAGCGTTACGACATCAGGGCAGAGAAAGGTGGATTCCAACCTGGAGATTTGGTCTGGCTACATGATCCTCGAAGAAGGCGAGGCTACTCACCTAAACTTCAGAACTCCTGGGATGGCCCGTTTGAGATCATCAATAGGATAAACGACGTCATCTATAGGATCAGAAAGCAGCCAAAAGGAAAACCCAGGGTAGTCCATTTTAATAGACTGGCCCCATACAAAGGAGACCATGGCCCGACAAAAGACCAGCAAGTCAGGTATCTCAACAACGTGGAGACCAGTAAGGTATCAGTTGCACAACCTAAGGTACAAGGTCCCCGTGGAGTAACTCAGACAGTATACAGAGATATCTTCTCGTTACCCGCGGACTATTCTCTGGCCCATTGTGTCGCCGAAGATCTGAGGACTTCCCGAGGGATTGCAACGGTCTTCAGGAAGAAGTTTGGTGGTACTACGGAACTAGAACGCCAACGACCAAGCGTCGGGAAAGCACTCCACCATACGCACGAAGGACGACACCTGTTCTACTTAGTTACCAAGTGTGCTACTGATCAGAAGCCCACATATGACGCACTGCGGCGAAGCCTCGACGACCTGCGGAGTAAGCTTCTGAGACTGCGTGTCACCAAGCTCGCGATCCCTAAGTTGGGCTGTGGATATGACGGCCTGGATTGGAAGGTTGTCGGGAACATGCTTGAACAGATATTCGCCAACTCTGGAGTCGCCATATTGGTGTGCACGTTCAACCCCTGGAAAGGAAATGCGTCTCCATCGAGGGAAGCTCATAACCGCCCGATTTCTCCGGACTATGCTCTGGGGCAGAGCACTTTTAAGGAGGGGGCAGTGTTACGGTCAGAGTCGGAAGTAGGACCGGCTGAGAGGAGGATTAGGCAAACAATGGGATTAAGCGGAAGGGATTAAAGAAGTTGCCGAGGCCAATCTCGTTCAACCTGGATCGGCCTGGATGGTTCTCGATCTCCTTCCGAGAAGTGCCCCCACCCCAATCTCCCTTGCCTATATAAAAAGGACAGCTGTTCGGGCCGCGGTGGTAGTATTAAGACGAGTAGTAATAAGGGAGTGAGTAATAAGCCAGTGAGTAGCAGTCGTTAACTAGTGATAGTGTGTGAGTTACAGTGAGTTAGTATCAGTCTGTAATAAGTGCTTAGTGAGCAACAGTGACAATTAGTGGCCGTGTAATAAGTGTAATAAACTGTGGGTCAGTTTGTCATATTTGAAGAGTCTTACGGTCGGTGGACTTTAGTTAGCGAACTGTAAGTGTTAATTTGTAATTGTAAACTATAGTGTAATATTATTGTATTTGTACAAATTTATATAAATAGTTTAGTTACTTAGTATAAACAATATCTTATATTATTTGTATATTATCTTAGAAATTAGATAACATTTAGTAGAATATTATTATTGTATATTGATATTAGTTTAATAATTTAACTGTTTTAAATAATCTCATTGTATTCTTGTTAATTTGTTAATAAATATTAGATTCTTGAATTAAGTAATAGTTTAGTCCATTTTACACCCAGTAGCCCGTAACAATATTTTGTTAATAAGCAGCTCTAGAGATAAAATTTAACAATATTCAGTAAATGTTATTTGGTTGTATTCCTGACTTCGAAGCAGCAGACAGGAAAATGACAGGTCAGGGTTTACAAATTGAATACAATTTTCCTCCATTTCTCCAATGAATTTTCAAAATATATTTTAACATTTTCGTTTCCTAAAATTGCACTTAAATCAATGAGTGAACACAACATCTATTCACAATAATTAACCCGGAAGTACTCAATAATTAATTACTCAAATAAACGTAAGTGCTCTAGTTATTTAAATAAAGTGAAATAATTATAACTAAAAAATCTGTATCACTATAACGCACGATTTAATTATATGGTAGAGACTCAACTGTTTCTAAGCCGAAGAGTGTACAAGAAGGTAATTTGGCCGTGATCACCCTCGAGTTTTCCCTCCATTAAAAGTAACCACTTTACAGAGATAAAAAGATATCTGCCACAGCCGGTTTCGACCACGTGACCTACAGCTAAGTAACTCTATGCCTCCCCTCCCCATTCACTTTTACCGTAGATATTTTAAATTCATTTATTTCTTTAGATACACTGCATTTTCTTTTATCATTTAGATTACTTCAATAAATTTTAGATTCTATAATTATTTTTGTTTCAAACCATATTTTGAAACGTCTTTTTAAATTTTTTTTTCTTGTTTCGAAAAACAATCCTTTGTGAAAATAGGTGATTTCACGGATCGATGACTGGACAAAGAAGAAATTGCTAAGAAGGGCTTATAGCTCAAAGCCTTTCTTGACGGACGACCACGTTAATACTTCGCCCCATCGCAGGCAACAAAGGACATAACAGTCTCATCGAGTTAGCAGTTGTCCTGTGAAGGGACTGCTGAGCCCCTAATCCAATCAGATCGCTAGTATTTAGTCAATGTTTAGGCTGTACTGTCAGCAGTACAGAATACAGTACTCAGTGTTGTCAGCAGTATTCAGTTCTGTAACACCCAGCTAAACTGTTGGATGTTGAGTGATATCTAGTCTACTCAATTATCTCATTTCACAAGACCTGAATTGAAGGAGAGGGAAAGATGGAATTGAATGTTCCGGAGAGAGTTTAAATAAGTTAAAAATAAAGTTGCCAATGAAAGAACACTAGTAAAAATTATATGAATAAAATAATTATGAAGTTATCTCTTCTAAAAGTACGCTTTTTATTTTGTAACTGACATTTTAGGCATATTCAAGCTTTATTTGTCTTGATTTATTTATTTATATAAAAATAAATATTAACTTCTTCATTTGAGAATCAAACTCATCGTCGCTTCTAAGGGTAACTGCATGCGTTGTAATTATAGAAAAGTTTGATTGATCAAGATTATATTTAATAACACTGTTCTGCACGAAAATCCTCCTTCAAACCAAAACATGCTTTCTTACTGTTATCAGATGTGGTGAACACGAATTTGAAGTCAGATTTTGTCTATCACGCACAGTTTCCTGAGAAATTCTAGTTTTTTATCCAAAAAGGTGAGTTTTTTGTGGATTTGACGAATTTTTTTTCGGCATCAAAACATAGTGAAAAAAATTCAAAAGCCCGATGATTTTGAGCGCAATTAAGTATATTTGAACGAAAAAAATTTGATGGGAATATTACAAGTGGTTAAAGAAATATGGCTAAAAGTGTTTTTTCAGTTTTTCAAGGACCTCACTTTTGAAGCAAAGTTAAATACTTCTGAGAAAAAGGCTTGGATTGCTTTTCGAGAGGTATGTGCTAAGTTTTTGGGAAACAAAAAATCTAGAGACTACCGAAAAATAGTCCAAGAACTGCTTACTTCATATAAAACATTGGGATGCAAATGTCCTTAAAAATACATTTCCTGCATAGTCACCTAGACTTTTTCGCCCCAAATTTGGGTGCAGTTTCGGACGAACATGGAGAACGATTCCACCAAGACATATCCAGAATGGAAAAAAGATATTCTGGCAAATGGAATGAGAAGATGCTAGCGGATTACTGCTGGACACTGCAGCGGGAGACAGAGGAGGAAGAGTACAAAAGAAAAAAAACTACTCATTGACGATGTGTGTATATTTTTTTAGTTGTGTCATATCTAGTATTATACCTGATAGCATGCAGGATTCAATTAATTATATTTTATTGTTGAAAAAGAAATCTGTTCTAATAAAGACAATAATTTTCAAATACAATTTTTCATTTTTTCCAAGTTTCACCTCTTTTCTCTCAAAATCAGAGGGTGATAGAATTTTTCTGAGTTCGGATTCGGACTCAGCACACCTGAAAACATGAGAAACAGGCAAAATTGTTCAAGGGAGGGGAGAAAAGTTTTTTTTTGCAGAACAGTGTAATTTGCCTTTAAGAGAAAATGTATCCATTTCCATTAAATTTATTTTTTAGTATTTCGGATATTTAACACATATCCGTAACATAAATTCCTTTAAATCACTCAATGTTCATAAAACCACTTGAACTTATAATTTCGTTAGTCTATATCACCATGGTCGTTTTCTAACGAAGCCTTGATTTTTTTTATGATTTTAAAGAATTTCAAGATATCATTGATTACAAGTTAACTACCATGGATGCGATCAACTGATGAGTTTCAGATATTTTCCAGAAAAAAAAATAGTAAATACAGTAAAAAACTCAAAGACAAGCTTTTATAGCTAGCCGAAAGTAGAAAATATAATATTAGTTGAAAACAATTATTTAAAGAACACAAGTTTATAAACAGCCAAACAAAGAAGTAGAAAATAATTTTAGAGTGATTAACAAAAAAATTCATTTTATCGTAAAAAAGCTTGGGTTGGCTACTTAGATATTTTCATAACTTCTCTATTCTAACCAATATCAATCAATTAAATATTTACAACAATTAAAACAATGTAACCCTAATCTAAATTATTTTTGAGATAATCATCCCATATTATCCCGTTTACTTCAATATTATAATTAGGTTATACGAATACATTGTTCTAAGTTCAGAGTAAAATATGATAATACATCGTTATTATTATAAATTTTCAAATTATCATTACAACGGATTCCATTCATTCCATTATAACTAGAAACATATTGATTGCGGGGAAGCGTGACTTGTTTCGAAATTAACGTTATGAGCTGAATGCTCCAACAACTAGAGACAGCTCCACAAAGCGACACACTGTTCCTTAGATTTGATTAAAGGGAATCTTAGGCACAAGCCACTAAACCCATTAACATTTCTAATTGGGCTGTCTGCAACCTCCGTTCTGGAACCTTGGTCTGGGACCTGAGGAGGAACTGAAGCACCGACTTGGCCTGGAGCCAGCTCTCATTGCTTTAATCAGGTTAGCCTTGTCGATAGTTGTAACCCCAGGCTTTAGGGGATGTCTGGGATTAGGAGGCAACTGGTCCTTTATGTGGGTTTCTACCAGCCATCAGGGTTTTCAATAAGTGGGTGTAAAGAAGCAATGGGTACAAAAACAATGAGCATTGTACATAGGTATGTATATGTCATTCATTCTCGACATTACCCTTCTCGAAACCTTTTTTTATTTTTTTTTATTATTTATTTATTGATATTTACAACTATATTACAGTAATATAACAAGTAAATTGGCTGAGTGATACATAATGACATGATATAATGACAAGTAGAGAAACTGGCAGTGCTCAACTAAGAAGGTCACGTGGCCATCTTCTTCTCAGGCGCCTCGGAGGATTATCGGGAATTGAAGAGGAAGCTAGGTTTGAAACTAGAGGGTTTGACCCTTTGATAAGGTAGATAAAATTATTAATTTATTCATAATTTTACTTAGGTCGTTATGGATGACTATATTCTTAACAAAGTAAGGAGCGTTGAGGATTTTACGAAGGATTTTGGATTGTAGGGATTGGATACGAGAAGAATTCGATGGCTTAGTGGAGCCCCAAAGCTCTACTCCGTAAGTCCAAATAGGTCGTATGATGGTCATGTAGATGAGTCTTTTGTAATGAATTGGGAGCTTAGAGCGTTTGTCTAGTAAGTGTTGAAGTAGCCTGAAACGTCGAGCGGTTTCTTGTCTTTTCAGTCTTGTATGAGGATTCCAGGTTAATCGTTTGTCGAGATGCAACCCTAAGTATCGGATCTGTTCTACAGGCACAAGTGGGATATTATTAAAGGATACTGAAGGGCAGGAAGTCATTGGTTTACGGCGTAAGGTAAAAGTGATTTGATGGGATTTTTGAGAATTTATTTTAATTCTCCAGTTTCTGGAAATCTTAAAATCAAAACTTATAGAACTCTCATCCTTCCAATTCTTCTTTGTAGACAATTGAAAAGGTTGGAACCGGAAGCTGATTTGAAGAAATAACCCTCAATAACCTGGCATTTCCCTCCTAGAGACTGAATAATCATATCACCTCATTCGACCTCAAATAGGTCGTCCGATCATATGGGGTCGAACTAAGGCAGACCTCATAGGACTAGCAGACCTTTCTGAGACACCATTTACAGCATCAATGAAATAGATAAATCATTATCTCCAGTAATCTTCCCAGACAGAAATTAGCATTCTACAATAACCCTTTAAAGAAAAAAAAGGAAATTGTGCTCCCAATAAAAAAGTTTTGTCCCCTCAAAGTGGATAAGCGTATTAGACCCGAAAAGTAGACAGAATCCGAAAAAAAAGGAGTGGTTTCAGAAGTGGCAAGTTGCTGTCAAATCTCCGATATTTATGTTCCCCAGGGCTAAGGCCTATGAATACTAAACAAGGGGTTGGAAAAAACTTTTCGATTAAGCGAGTCGAAATATTGGTAGAAATTTCGACAGGCGTCAGAGGCCCAAAGTCTTTGCGGGCGAGGACACAATATAGCCAGAAGATCGATATGTCCGTTCCTTCGACTGACAGCTTCTGACCTAATTGAGTTAAGCCGAATTTCACAAATTAGTCTACTGTTCTCTAGCACGTCCACCAAATCGGGACATGTCGATTTCATATCTCCGCATCTTGACAAGAGACCAATTATAGAGAATAAAGGCAATTTTAATTAAATCCTCATATGCAAGAAGGTATCACTAAACATGATATTAATAAAGATAAATGAGTTAAGCTATTTAATAAACATTTGGACCACGTTCCGCACTTCGTCCAACCGTGTAATTTACAAAACCATTATAAGAACATTAAACCGAGGGTGGTGGAGGAGGAAGGAATGTGTTGATAATGATGTCCCACAGAGAAACGGAGACAATTAGTGAAAACAGATGTTGAGCGCGCCTGAAGAAGAGCGTGTCTGACGGTTCCGAAAGGTCTGAGCAGATGTGAAGCGTAGACGGGAGAATACATTATCACTCGTTGCCTATGTAATAGCTCTTAATATACACTATCCGGAGTGTGTCTCCTTATTCACGGACATGTTAATGTTCTGCTTCCAAAAAAAAAAATTCTACCGTTAATGATGAAAAAACAGCCTTAATGAAGCTGGCAGTAATAAGACACAGTCGTACTTTGGTATGTTTATTAATCTTTTAAAATTTCATATTATTAATATTTCGAATCTATATCTAGAGCACCAGTGATTAAGTCGAATTTTGACTAGATAGAGTTAACTGTATTGAGAGATACGGAATCATGTCTTTTGTATGAAATGGATATATAAACTCATGAACTGATGGACCACAATTCGTCTTCCTTAAATACAGGAAACTCGTACAAAGAACTCATTTTGGAAAAATGCGACTTAACCACTTATTCATCGAGGCTGTAGATACAATGCTCGCAGATCAACAGATACCGAAAGTTGATTATTTTAATTGTATAAAACAATATAATTAAAATATTTATAATCAACAGATAAATGTAAATGAACCTCCTGACAACCCGAAACTAATTTATTTAAGTTAATTCCAACTACTAAAATATCTAAAAATTTAAAAATATTCATACTAAAAAAAATATTAAATAAGCAAAAAAAGAGGATTGAAGGTTTTTAAGCAAGTAATTATTTAAAGTAAATAAATTATTTTAAGTAATTATAACTCACATCATTAATCTAATAAAATGCTGGAACAGAGTTACATGAAGAAACATACCTGAAACAAAACAATAAAAATTAATAAGTTGCTAAAAGTAACATTTTTTTATTTGTAAAGATTATGACTACTTGAGGCGTTTAGGATAACTCCAAATTTCAAAAATAAACTTTTTTTCACTTATTCCCATTTACCATAGTTTAGTCAAGCAATAGTTTATAAATTATTGATACTGATCGTGGAACTTCAGGTTCAGGATCGGATTAAAACCATGAGAAATTAAATTAAAAAGCATCGTGTTAGACCAAATTGCCTCACTTTATTCATCCGCTGTTGATCCTGAACGCCTCATTTATAATTAAAAAATAAAATAATAATATGCTGCTGAAACCATACTTCCTTGTTAGTCCATTAAACTATAATTAATTGATTAATTTAATTTAATTATCACTTATGAATACTGAAAATATATATTAAATTGTAGGTAAGGTTACATTCGTAGACCTTTTTGTTCAATGTTAACTAAATTCTTAATACGATGGCTGATGTGGAAATTAAACGAAACAATCACAAAAATAAATGCAGTAAATACGTATAATTAAGAATGATAACAATATTATTTTTATAAAAAGCTGAATTATTTCTTCACCTTGTTGAAAGAACTACACAATTGAACATAGGTCTCAAGAGTATTTTCTAGTTGAGACGAACAAAAGAACTTCCCTCAAGAAAGTTTAAGGTTTTTCTTTCGGCTCCTGAGTAGAGCACTCGCTATAAGAAAACTGAAGGTGTAAAAAAAAGACTGAATGACGATTTATTCAAGGAATTAGAATTGGGCCGATGAAACGAGGAGAAGGGAGATTATGGCATTTAACAAGTAAAAAAGGAGGATATTAACGTCCCTCCTAGCGCCCCCCCCACCCATTTAAAATTTAACGAAGGGGGCGCCAAGATGGTGTTTTCACCTCCATTACCCCCTTACAGCTTCCTCGTTTCTGTATGGACTTCTTCGTCCAAGGCGTAGAGAAAAAGTTTGAAGGATGTATTCGAAGTTGGGAGGCTATAATGTTGGGAGGCATTTTAAAATATTTTTATGTTGAAGAAGAAATATTTGTCCAGGGCCGGGATTCGAACCCGGGTTTCCCACTTATCAGTCGTGATGCTCTGCCAACTGAGCTAGCCTGGCTCATACTTCTGTCAGACAAATCCATTCTCTTCACCGATCCCACATCCCCGCGCTCTCGCAAATTTGCTATGTATACAAGGAAAAGAACGTTCATTGAGCATTACTTTAATTAGGATATTGTTAACTTACGTCATTATATTATTTACAATTTTTTTTTAAATATTTTTAATAATAATAAGGTTTATTCAAAACAGTGAGTTTTTGAGACACAAGAGAACATTCTAGCCTGAAGAATAGTTTTAAATCTGAAAAACCGTTCCTGCAATAGACAGAGATTGAATGGAGTGTGTTTCACTCCTCCTTCTATCAAAGGAGACAAAGCTACGCAGAGGTAAAGTTCAAGGAGAAGATTCTTGGAAGGATCCTCTATTCAGGATAAGACCCGAGGTGGGAGGGAAAAAACTTGACAAAGAATCCAACGGTCATCCTGGGCCCTTCGGAGATTCGAAGTACAATAGACCTTTGAGGGATACCCGGCGATCTCAGCTGATCGGGGAGCCAGCTGCTTTCTCACATGGTCCGGGACCTGGCAGAGGGTCGTCCTCTGTCTCCAGGGAAGATCAATTAGCCGATTGGAGGAGATAGGAGGTCGTCACGGGAGGATGTGCGGGGCACAATTAGGAGGTTCGCTCCCAGGAGGGAGGTCAATGAGCTCGAGGGGGGAGAATCTGTCTTCTGCCGGGTCTTATCAGGATCAATCGCTAGCAAGGAAGGAAGAAATGTTTTATTACAGGTATATCTAGCTAAAATAATTAAAGGAAAGAAAATGGTCCGGGTGGAAGTCAAGGAATCGATTCCTTAAATAGTGAAGCTATTTATTACAAACCGACGTTTCGACCCAATTAGCAGGTCATCAGGAATGGATAGACGAGATACAAAAATATTTATAAAAGGAATACTTGGGATAGGGAAAATTATAATGAAAATTGGAAGCAGAAACTATTGAAGTAATAACCAGATACATAAGTAGAAATAATTTAAACTTGAAACTTTAAACATAAATTAATTTATTTTAAACCAGGAAAACGTAGTAATAATGCTTGATTCGAACACAATGCCCAAATATACTCCAAGAAAGAAAAATTCTGATGGTAGGCCTGGTTCTGATCCTTAGGTTTAGGGAGCATTACTTGATTTTTTAAATTTGAAGTTATCCAACGCACATATATGCATCAATTTTTCTTTTAAATATTGATGGAAAAATCCAAGTAATTTAATACCAATATACTCAACTCAGACCTACTTTATGAACTATACTTAGTTTTAATACAGTCATAAATTTAATCAAACATGAACACGGCAGAAAATGGTTCCCTAGTGATTTATCAGCATGAGTAAGTTAAAGTCTGATTGGGCCAATGTAAAGCCTTTCATAATTAGCGCAGGGGAGGGATATACACAAGGATTTCCAATCCCACACCATCAAGCACCGATCAGTCTGTCGAATCATCACTTAATTTAAACATTTACCTCCATTTTTATTAATAAATCACCTTCATCACTTGTCTGTTTTCAGATAATCAAGCGACTAAAACGGATTTTTTTTCTTCTAAGCTGGCTAAATAGTGGTAACAGTAATATTTTTAACCTGACCTACATGAAGGATACACTACACTACCCATGAAGGATCTCTGGTGCAGTACATGGTAATGACTGTACTGTCCCTAGGTTATCGGTTACGCAGGGAAACAATTTGTCCGAGAACACGCTCAACCACCAGACTTTTCCACCATATTAAGGGTACCCACTATACAAAGGCTGGGTGAGCCCCTGGAGAGTCTCCGTATCCCCCAGGGTCCCTCTGTAGCTGTTAACAGATAAAAGAAATTTGTCTGCTACAGCTGAATTTGAACCCGGCAGGTTAGGCACGGCAACTCAGCGCTCAACCACTGAGGCACCATGCTCCCTGGTTAAGATTTTTTATATATGTATACTAATTTTAAATTCCCAAAACTAAGAATATTAATTTTATGCCTAAAATTAATAAAATAATAATAATATAATCTCAATTAAAAACAAAATACTGTATGAAGGTCGTCGGCTAATAAATAATGATTTTTACAAAGCACTGATGTTTAATATGAGCAAACTACCTTTGTAAGGATTCTCAGTTTAGCCTCCAAGCACTTTAACGTCTTCTAATTCCAAGCCGTTTTACAGAGGATGGATTTACTAACACGGTTTCACCAGTAAGAAAGTAAGCTGTAGAACAATTAAGATAACAATAAACTACCTATAGCATTACAAAATATCACAAAAACTATAAACCCCGGCTATTTCACATTCTTTGCATTATAGTGTATAATTACGTCATATGAGCATATAAAAAAGTAAATGAGTAAGATTATGAACTTGGGTCATATAAGACCAAACATATGTATATATTACCTTTATGTATACTGGGATACGAATACGCATGTAATGCATATCGCCTGAATAATCATTATATTTTATATCTATGTAAACAATTGTTTAATGGTAATTAAATTTTCTACCCATACATAATCCTATTAAAGTGATACATGAATGTACTAATTATATTAGCGCTAAGACACGCTAGGCAAATTGCAGACCAACCTGGGGAAGGGCCGTATAATATGGAGCCTGGGGCATCTCATCTGCAACATTCCACTTGGACAAATGGATACTGAATGCCGACACCCACTCGCGTAATATTGCTAATATCATTCCTACTAAATTAATAATAATATTAATAGTAATAATAAACATTTATAAACAATATAATGCTAAATGTAAATAGCTACTTACTTTTCTTTTATATTTAATTATCTTGAAACATTATTGTATAAACCGTTTTATTACATGCTAGTACCATATCCCATGGATTACATTATTTATTATGGATAAATGCATTATGTAGACATTATTTATAAACCGGTTTTCTTTATTAATCTTGTAGTCCCTTTTTCCTAATTTGTTTTGGCACAAAAAGAAGAAACATAAACCGACCAAACAAATATTTGACTATTTTTGGAAATTGAAGACCACGACAACGTGGACTAAAGAAGTAAAGAACGATTATAAAAAATTGAACATTAAAGAGTCTACATATAAGAGAATTTGGAAGCAGAGTGAAAAATCTGGAAGGGTTTCAGAATTAACAAAGAACAGAGAAGGCTAGAAGGATGAAAAGAAATCTGCCAGTGAAGGCATGAAAGAATAATAGATACAGAGGAAACTTCTGCAGAAATGAAAATAAAGTTTTAACGTTCAATAAAGTGGTCAATACGAAAAAAACACAAGGAAATCTTAATTGACGTTGTCTAGTATTTAGAATAACCTCTTGGATATCCAATTTTTTTTTTTAAACTACACACTTAAATCAATGGTATATCACCAGTTCAGCATAGCTAAGCATTTTTAAAAGTCTTCTCCATAGCATAAAATTACGTTCATATAAACTTTAATATGTGAATTGATACTTCATTTAATATGGTGATATAACCCTATCACATATAACTACAGATAATAGTTATTTATTTGACAAGTGAGGAAAGTGCCACTTTATTACACCCGAGTGCATTTCTCATTGCTTATAAGCACTTTTCTCACGTGTATATATATATCTATCACGTGTATGTATATATATATATCAGTTTAAACTATTCTTGACAGTTATTGATAATATATAGTTGTGGTGCTCGAGCTTCATTCAGTTCTTTAAACTTTTTATTGCGACGCTTCAAGACTATGTTGATCTTATTCTCTTGCCCAAACAGTAATAAAATTACCATTTATATTTAGACTAGTTTGTTATTCAATACAAACAGATCTAAATATATTTTGAACTAGCTGCCCCGGCAGACGTTGTTCTGCCCTATTACCCTAAAACAAAGGGCTTCGAAATTTTCTCCAACCATTTGAATGGCAACTTCATCGATTGTTGGTGCATTGAAACATCTCTCATGTTTTACTACAGGAGTTTTATCAGCTCTGATTAACATTTTATGATAACCAGATGGCATAAGATCCAGTGTAGTTTTAAACAATGAAATCAATTGATTTTGTTGATGAATTTTATTATATGATAGGGACTGAACTCGGAATCTATTAGACATACAAAGCTGCAGTTGGCCTCACATTGTAGCAAATGTAATCTACTTTAAAAATGGTTACCTATGTTTTTTTTTTGAAAAATCCACCGATTAAGAGGTACAGGCCAAAAACTAAAATCGCTCCGAATATTTCAAGGTTTTTCGGCCACCGAAGGTTTCCCTCGCAATTTTTACGAGTGTTCTCTCCATAAGAACCTTGTTTGCGCCTTAGCAAAATTATGAAAAAAAAATTAGCCGAATTGGTCGAGCCGTTCTCGAGTTTTGTGCTTAGCAAGGAAATGGCGATTCATTTTTATTATATAGATAATAATAGTTGACCTGATATAAACTGCGCAAAAATCAATTGGGATACCACTAATTTTGTTGTATTTGTTTTGCCTAGCATTTTACTATATTTTTTTTTATCAGGTACCGGCCACTAAGGACCACGCGAATATAATTGGTTAGGCTTCTTTAGGAGTCTTGATTTTCTTCCTTCCCATCTCAGTTTCACGATTTTCGACTGCATTTCTTTTCTTTCTTCGGACCACTTTGTACCCCTCTTTTTTCTTTTCCAATATTGACGAGATTTTTCAGTGTTTTCCTGTACGAGTCTCTATCTAGGCAGTCGGCATCTGACATTTTAAGGTTCTTTAACTCTTCTCTTATTTCCTTCGTATGTCCTCCCACGCTTTTGTAGCTAAAAATTTTGTTAAAGATCTTTTTGTTCAACCTTTCCTCCTTCATCCTTTTCGTGTTACCATAGAACATCAGCCTTCTGATTCTTATCTCGGTTTCCAGGTCTTTGATTTCTCAGTAGATCTCTTCGTTAGATCTTCGGCTGTAACCTTCCTAGTGGATACCCTAGGAATAATATACTACATTAAATATTGTAAAATGAAAAATTCCTCATAATAACAAAATATAAATGCTAGGTAAATTATGTACTACAAAATTAGCCAAATCCCTGTTCATTTTTGCCCAGTAGTATACTGAAGAACATGGACCGGGCGGAGATAAAAAAACATTATAATATTTGTGCAAATATTAGTGTATGCAGGCATTCCTAAGTAAGATAGATTTATTTTGAACGAAGTTTAAGTCTAGATTAATATTACTTGAAGTAATCAAGTTTTGTTACTCTCAGCTGTTTATATGTACTGGAATAATATTAATCTTTCCAATATTAATATACAATGTTGGACAGTATTACTCCCAGTCCCCGAGTTATGACGCTTACATATAAATAAACAAAGCTACTCTCGACGGGGTTTAAGTCGTAGCCAAAGCGTGGAATAGTTGAATAAATAATTTATTATTCAAGGGAGAGTAATAACTTTTATATTCGGAGAAAAGACATGAGCCCGGAGCCATATTGCTTCCGAGGAAGTCCACAATTAAATTCCTCCGGAGTGAGTAGACGCCTTCCATTCGTCGGCCAAGAGTTAGAGCTTTCCGCTTGCTTTTCCTCTCTGGCGACAATTCCTTCCTAAGATTCAGTGTAAGTATGACTAGAATTAGACGAAATGGCTTTATACAATCGTTTTCTAAATGCCATTCGTACCATCAACCTTACCATTTCAATCTGATTTGAATAATGTGAAATGTGATAACAAATTATGCAGTTGACATGCAAATGAACGATGCTTGGTTGGGCTACAATAGCTACCAAGTGATGATTTACAAATAATAAAAAAACAAAAAAAAACTTAAGAGGACTAATTAAAAAATTATTTTCGTAATTGGTATTATTTTCTCAATTGTATACTGCCTTTTGTTCGAACCTTAAAACTATATATTATAATAAAGAGAAACGAATCGAAAATCAATAATTAGCGTTCATAAAATTGTCGGGGTGGGGATTAAAAAAAAAATCTCTTAAATAGGGAAAACTGTCCATTGGAAAGCCAACGTTTCGACCCACATTGCAGGTCTTCTTCAGGGCTAAATATACAAAGTACAGACAAATTAAAATTATATATTGTAAATATAGAAAATACATATATGGATTAAGGTATATGAGTGATAAAACATAAAGATGAAAGACCCTTAAATAAATATAAAAAACAGACGGAATGATTATAGAGTATAAACAAATAAGTAATAAAGGTAATACAAATTAATCTAATAGAGATGGTGAAATATAGAAAGAAATAATGGATATATTAATGATATAGAAAAATTGTTGATAAAATATTGTAAAGAGTACAAAATTAAAATAGATAATAATGATGTTAGTGGAAAATATAGAATAATATGACATCGGTATTCTATAATTTATCAGTAAACTCTTCCATACTCAAGCTTTAAATATTACCGAAGATTTTTTTTTTTACCTTCACTCGGAGCATTTTCTTCCTCATGTATATATGTATATTAGTTCAACTAATATTTAGCAAGATAATAGAAATAATTAGTACCAATATAAAAGTTTACGAGTATGTATGGTTTCCTTTAGATGTATATTTTAACAGTTTAATAAAAAAATTGATAGCTTTGTTATGTGTAAACACTAAACTTCCTGCTAATTCTTTTATTTAGCCTGATATTTATTGATTTTTTTTTTGTATTAACCTGGGAAGCTTACTTTATCATCTATAACTAAGCTGTTCACCCCCTGATTGAATAGCGAATACTTTTTTCAGTAAAGGCAACCTGACTAATGGGTTATTTGTTTTACTTATATTTTTTTAACTCAGATAGATTTATCACTGATTATTATTTGAAATTATTATTAGACAATAGTTTTTCCTGCAACCATTGAGTAACTAAAACTGGTGTGGAAAGTCCCACTTTCCCCCACTAGTGAGGGAAAACCACTTTCCCTCACTAGTGGCGGAAAGTAACAGCCACCAAGATCGAATTTGACAATCAGCACTTTGTTATTTTAAATGTGGGTATTACAATATTATTCATTTTATATTCCTAAAATTTTAAAATAAATAATTTTAGAACGATTTTATGTTTAATTCAAGATAGATTTTATTTATTTTGAAGCGATTTTACAGAAATATTTAATATAACCTTAAATGTATTGGAACCTTCACACATCAGAAATTTGGAGATCTAGTATTAGCATTACCCACCGGCGCTAGTGTAGTTTTAACAAATCTAAAGTTTCACCTTTAATTTCTTAATTTCTAAATGGTTGCAATATATATATATATATATATATATATATATATATATATATATATCTTCATCATTACTTCACTCTGCCTCTCCCACGTGGACCCTTGCATCGCACTGTGACTCTCATTGTGTTGAGACATCCTGATGGATTGGTTGGAGCTAGATGTCCCTCCCATCCAAGTCTCCCTGCTCTAACCTCACCAGGCATTGACTGACTAACTCCAAAGAGGTTATTTATTTATTAAAGTGGGTTATGAGGTCTGGAGTAATAGAGATCATGTTCTTTTGATTGATGTGCTTCATTTTTATTTTGTTTTTCATCAATAAAAACAAATATTTATACGATTTGGAATAGTGGGAAGTTGAGGAGGGTGTTAGTGCTTTGAAATGCTATTATAATTGTGCCCATTATGAAAAAAATATAACGATAATTAAAATCATTCTCGAAGGTATATTCGTTAGTGGTATTGATAATTTAAAAAAAACCATGAAGACATTTGTTCAATTCCCTGGAATTTTATTCGATAGGGCTCTGGCTCTGTAAAAGGTTCCACTCAACGCCGTCTAAATAACTCGTGCGGTTGAATATAAAACAGAAATTAAGGTTATGTGAGAGGTTACACAGGGTTTACCTTTGCTGTTCGGATCCTCTGGAAATTGGTTGGAACAATATTTCATCTACATTATTTTGTTTATTCAGTATCAATTAATTATTAAGTGGGAAATTTGTGATTAACAAATGAGATTGCAATGAGAGCTGTACGATGCTCTTAAATACAGGAATATTTTTAAATACTTATAGTATAGGGAGAAATTTGCGATACTGTATGATTGTCAATATACGATTCTATACTAACCATTAACGAAAAACCTGTACCACTACAGCCCATGAAGGGCCTTGGGTAAAGACTGTCGTGTACTACTTATAGTACTGTAAATAGTACTGTAGTAGGACAACCGTTGTGCAGGGAGCTGGTTCGTCAAACATCACTCACAACCGCCAGGTATTTCCCTAATTAAGGGACCGACCAGAGGCTGGGTGAGCCCCAGGAGGGTCTCCGTATCCCATATGGTCCATCCTCAGCTGTTAGCAGACTAAATTTCGGCATAGCAACATAGTGCTCTACAAGTGAGCAACCCTGCTTTCCTATTCTAACCATTAATATAGGTAAATAGTTTTCTGTTGAAAGGTACGAATTCCTTCATGTTCCTATTTTCCAAGCTGGACCATTAGGTGTAGTTTCATTTTATAATTGAGGAGTTGACATTGAAAAGGTAGTAAATCAAGAAAGTCGAGGAAAAAATAAACTGTTTTTACAACTAAAAATGAAACTAGTAAAATAGTAATGTTTTGAATCTGCCATAAAAACTTTTTTTATTTTTTTTATTTATTTATTGAAATTTACAACTGTATACAAAATACATCTAGTAAATATAATGAGTGAATACATTGACATGAGAAGACAAGTAGAGAAACTACCCAGTGGTAGTACTCAAATTAAAAAGTTCAGTTTAGAAGGTCACGAGGCCATCTTCTTTTCAGACGCCTCGGAGGATTATCGGGAATCGAAGAGGAAGCTAGGTTTGAAACTAGAGGGTTTGAGTGGGAATCAAGTTTGTTATGAAAGGATATATACCGGGTTCGGGCTAAATCAGCAACAAATGGGACATTAAGGTCGTTATGGATGACTTTATTCTTAACAAAATAAGGAGCGTTGAGGATTTTACGAAGAATTTCGGATTGTAGGGATTGGATACGAGAGGAATTCGATGGCTTAGTGGAGCCCCAAAGCTCTATTCCGTAAGTCCAGATGGGTCTAATGATTGTCATGTAAATGAGTCTCTTGTAGTTAATTGGGAGCTTAGAACGTTTATCTAGTAAATGCTGAAGTAGCCTGAAACGTCATAAAAACTAAATCACCACATGGATACTTTTAACTCGTGGATGCTTAAGTTATGTTAGTTGGTTTAGTTCGCCTGTTTACATAAGTCAATCAACTTTCATCTTTGTTTTTATAAAGATGTATATTGTGCTTTAACCATAAATGATATCTTCCTAACGAGCATTTCGGACGCCTTCTTCAGGAAAAGTTATCAGAAGAAGGAAATGTTTCAATCAAATGACAGAACTGCAGATCGAAGGATTATTTTCCTCCTACTCAAGGAAAGAGGATATTGGCAAATCGCCCCTCCGACAGCTCAGAATGACAAAGAAGACAAGCACTTTTCAGAAAGGTCCTTTGAGGAGCCAACAGTGGGACAAAGGATCACTCCAAAATAGATTTCCGCCGAGGAAGGAGGTGCTAGGAGGATCCCGGTTAGCGATCTCTGTCTTCAGCTTGAATCAAACACGAGTCTGTAAGGATCAGGGGAAGACCTTCAGAGAAAACTGTGGTACATTAAAATAAAATAGAAGGAACAACTTAGTCATGTCAAACTTTAAAACACTGAAAGTAATATTGGATACAAAATCAAGAAAAGATAGAAAACAAAACACCTAGATAGGCAACCCAATAATAATAATCCACTTGAGATAAAATACAAAAACGTTCCACTGAACCAAAACACATTGAAATCCGAAAATAGGACTGATTGTTAGAATTTAAGATTTTTTATAAGCAGAATTTATTTCATTGTAGAATTATTAGGGTAGAAAAATATCAAGCTATTAAGTCATTTTATATGAAATGTCCCTTTTCGAAGCAAGATTATTCAGAAAAAAACTTTATAGAATTAAAATATTTTTATTCAAAATATTCCCTCATTTTCTATACATTTTTTCCAACATGCTATCGAATTTTCAATCCCAGAACTGAAAAATTCGGGGGTTTGGGATGAAAGTCTGAAAATGAGGTCTGGCGTTATTCTGTGAGGGTTAGGTCCCTTCCGATTAATCATTACAGATTTTTTTATTTTTTTAAAATTGTTTGTTGCATTATGTCAATATCACTGCGGTACGACGTAGTTGTAATGGTTTCACGTTTGGGAAGAAAGGAGAAAAGAATAATTTTTTTTAATAATAAATTTTGTTGCGAAATTTTTTAAATCAATGCCGAATGATCAGTTCGTTACAGTGGTAATGTTTCTTACAGCTTGTCCGAAGTTCCAAGTTACAAATTACACGAAAGTCGCGTTTTCCATTGTTCATATTTTATGGCAAAATAAATATGTTCGTTCACTTGTAATGATAGTGAATATTATAAAAAAAGAGATGATTAATAACAGCTCATTACAATCTGTAAACATAAACATAATAACAAACAGAAGAACAATAATTCAACAGAAGAAATAATAATAAATAATAAAAACGGACATTTCACATGAAACGATTCAATACAAATGTCTATGGTTTTTGGTAATAATGATTTTCTGAGGATAAGGATATTGTTAGAAATAATTGGGGAGACAAGGGGAATAGGTTGGCTCGATGAACCAATTTGTGGGTAAGGAGTTATCAGGGTTTCTAGTGATAAGGAGATCAAGAAAAGGGAGTGATTTATTGGTTTCTGTTTCAACGGTGAAGGAGAATCGAGGGTGGTAGGAATTGAGGGCAATGGGAACATTAGGAATAGAGTCAAGGTTAAGGAGTAATAATAATTTGTGTAATTAATTATATTATTTATTTATGTTTTTACCTGATATATATCACTAAGAAGATGAAGTACAATGGAGTTGGGAGATACACGGCTACATTGCCAGAGCGATAGGTTCTATTTTCGACCCCTTCAAAATGATAAAATCCTGAAGAAAGCTCGCGTGTTAAGGACGAAACGTCGGTAAATATATAACCAAAATAACAAATGTTACATTGAACACATACTGAACATTTATTTAATGTTCATTTTAAAAGTATATTGAATATAAAGTTTGTAATTTATGTTATTTTTTTTTTCGATAAGTATAATTAGTTTTGCTATAGTCAATACTTATTTAATGAGGTAACGTTGGAAACCCTGTAAATGTCGACAATTATTTCGATCATCAGTGATTCTTAATTTGGTATCAGTTATGCAGGTTGTCGCAACAAGTTTTAACTTTTCATTCTTTTCCTGTTTAATATTCTCGAAAATACAATAAAAACTATAGAAACTATAACTGACTGTATAAAGAAAATTATAGAAAATCGAAAATTATAGAAACTATAACTGACTGTATACAGATTAAAGAAGCGACTTACGCATACTGTTCAGGTTATTTCATTACGTATACTTCGAATTGTTTGTTGATGAAATGATTGTCAAAATATATAAAGTAAACTCCCTTATTCATACTAAAATTCACAATTATTTTTATTTTCGAGAATATTAAAACATAAACTATTGAAAAGTTAAAACTAATTGCGACTTAACTCGAGCCGACACTCTTGGGAACTGATACCCTTAATTCATCGTTAAAGCAATAATTTAACTTAATTTTCTGTAAAAATTTCCGCCTCTACAACTATTGATTGAATTTTAATTATAATTTAATTTAAATAATAAAGCGGAACCGGTTAATAACTCAAATCGAATCTTAAATAATATTTCATGTTATTTTGTCTATATGAAAGATGTGTTTGGATTACATTCTGTGATTTATGATACGATTGCATAAATAGTATATCTACGAAAACTTCAACCATATACTCCCGCTTATAATTTTAAATTAATTTTAAGTTGCAATGGTTACAATGAACTTTAGCGGAAACTGTTGATTAAATATTTCAGAAACCTGAGCGAATCCAGCCACAACTGTAACTACATAATTAGAAACAGGGAAAGCTCTCCTTCTTCAGTAATGAAAAGACGAGGGGCGAAAATGGAAAACAAATTGAAGCGGTGAGACAATTTTAGCGGTTTCTCTTCCACTTCTTCAACGAATTACTCCTTTATTCTCTAATACTAATTCTAATCTCCAAATTGAATTTCTCAGTCCTATCAACTCCAATCTCATTTATTTTATAAGAACAATATCGCTGAATGGTTATAACCATCTTGTACCATCTAATACTCACTCTTGTCAGCGCAGTTCAAGCTTAATCAAAAATAATTAAATTTTTATGTTGTTAATCATCGGATAGGAGTAGTTAGTGTAAAAATTAAGAAAAAATAACTCATCTATGTAATAATGTGAGGAAATGTAAGATGACCATTTTTTATATTCAATATTTTCAGGCAAAAAATACAAATAAGTATGGAATCTAAATTTTAAAGAAGATGCTAACACGAACGAAATTTAGTAGTCCGTGCTCACATTTAAATTTACTTACAAAGTAACTGATAATTTAATTTTTAATGTTTTTTTCAATAAATAGTTATGATTAAATTTCATAAGAACTATAATGAAGAACGGAGACCACGAGCAGTCGTGGCCGAGTGGTTAAGACGTCTGACTAGAAATCAGATTCCCTCTGGGAGCGTAGGTTCGAGTCCTACCGACTGCGAACTTTTTTTTATATACAATTATCAATTTAAATAATTTAATCAATACATAAAATCAGTTATTACATTAATTTAATATTAATTAAAAACTTTTTTTAAAATATATTTATTTTAAAGGGTTACAGACAACGACAATAAGTCAATAAAACATTTCGTTAACCCACTTTAAATGTAATCATCTTTTAATTAGGAATTAAAACCCCGGCATATTTTTATTGATCAAAACCTGATACTATAACCTGTTAAGAGAAAAAGATGGCCATATCAATTTCAGAAGAGAATTAACAATTAATCAAAATTAATATCCTATTATTTTATTTTAACAAAATGATTGAAGGTCGAATTTTATAGTTGATTTAAAAAATACGTTTTGTAGCGTATGTTGCAAATCTTATTGAACGATATTTCTTTGAATGAACATTGAATATTATATATACAATACAAAAAAAAATTTGGAATGAAAATTATAATTATATGCAACTAAAATATTCACAGTATATATAATATGATATGAAAATTCTGTATATACAAAATAAAATTATGGATTTTAATTTGTTAAAGAAAGTAATCATTAAATAAATTTCTATAATTATAAATCCTTATATATCCTGGCCTTTTTTAACAAATAATCAGTGTATCAATGAAATTCCGTCTGAGTTTCTTATTAATTTAATTTTGTAGCATATTTTTTGAAATGATTGGAAAATACGTTTCCTTTTAAAATATAAATTTCAGTATTCTTTAAATTAAATTATTAAGTTAAAAAGATAAAATATAGATGAATTTCAACAACTTCCTAAAATACTTTTCTCTCTCTTTTTTTTCATTTTTTTATTTTAAGGGTAAAATATTTTTTAATACAATTTCAGACGTAAGTAATTATATTATGTAAAAAAAAAAATTATTTTTAATATTAATTCAACAATATTTAAAAAATGATAAAATGGGTATGTTGTTTTCCTAAGCTCTCAGCCATAATACTGTTCCTACAAAAGATAATTCGTTTCTCCCACCCTAATGATAATTAGCCTCGATGATAATTAAGTGATTAAAAAGAACAGAAAATTATAATGGTAAAGTGTCAAGAAAACAAAACGAGTTGACGGAAAAATAATTAATGAAAACAAGCAATGTGCTTAATCAAAGGATAAATTTTATATTTATTCAAGAAATAATTAATCAATACGATGTTGACCTGAAGAAGAAAGCGTGGGACTGCTACATCGATGTGGGTGTAGGGCACTCAATTACTTCAAGGGATAAAAATCGTGCGCTGAGACCGAAGGGAGTTGAATAATGGCGGAGGATTATTCATTCCAAATGGCCCGCACATCTTCATCATTACGGCTCAATGAGTGAATCATTGGCGTCTCCTTATAGCTTCATCCGTCCATCCTTATAGTTCAACATATAAGCACTGTTTGAGTCCCCAAGAGGTCCTTAATCTGTTCAAATTTAGCTTTTAACAACTTAATTCTCATGGTTGAGAAAAAAACTCAATATACAACCCATGAAGGGTCTTGGGTTCAGTACAAGGTAGGGACTATGTTGTTTCTGAGCAAACCTATTAGCAGGGAGGTGATTTGACAGAGATCATAATCTACCACTATTTTAGAAGAGGGTCCCCAGGTCCTGTAAGGTCCATTCATGGCAGTTAGCAAATTATGTAATTTATACGCCACAGCTGGATTTACATCCGCGACCCTAATCACAGCAACTCAGCGCTCTACACAATCAGCTACTCCGCTCCCTCCTCAGGGTTTTAAACATTTATATAGAGTTGATAAACTGTTTTTGTACCATCCACCAGATAATTATAATCGCACCGAAATCCTCGCATAAAAATCTATAAGGATGTTATCTTTAGTAGCCCAACCTACTATTTTCCGTAGATTTTGCATTATTATGTAGTTTTAAAGTGTAAAAGAAAGTGATTATATGTGGCGTTTAGAATCATAAGCGGATAACACCTAATTTCAAAAGTTCATGCTCCCGAAACTTTGAGTCCAGACCCGGACTAACACCATGAGAACCAAGGCGTTAAAATGACGTGTTAGACAAAACCGCTTGAGAAAAACTTGAAGAAATGAATATTTTAAATTTAGATTTATCGGCTTTTGATCTTGAACGCCTCATATATAGTAGTCCACATATCAAAAAGCCAACGTTTCGGTCCTGTCATCATTAGGGACAGACGTTTCGGAGATTGCAACTTGTTGCATGTTGTATCGCTTATTAATTTATGTCTCTCCGAAACAACTGGCTGACAATGGATCACACACTTTACCGATACGTGACTTTCATGATAGAACTACTACACAGAGAACACCCCGAATATTTATTCAAACCTATTTGAGCGCTGATATATCTAACCTCTGAGTTTAACTACATTTGTGTACTTTCATTGAAAATTGTAACATTTAATTTTATAATTATTCGTAATATTATAATCCCGTTACAGTGCACATAATATGGGAGATAATATATTTCAGAGCGAACACATTAGTATAATTATGAGACATAACTGAAACTGGATAAGGGGCGCGGTGGTACATTGTGAGGAGAAGTGCTGACTGATCCAAGTGCAATTACCTGAGAGTAAACAATCAAGACTCCGACCTCCGGAGCTATCAGTGTGTACTCTGCTCTCTAACGTTCTTCTTGAGGGGGGAATAGTAGGGGGGGGTTCAATGTTAGCAGCTCTATCCTGATAATAGTTCTTATCATGAACCCGTTAAAATATTGAAAAGTCCAAAACAGTCTTGATGGCCCAACAGCTCTATCGAGAGGACTCCCAACAACAGCCAATTGAACAGTGGATTTTATGTTTTTTTATTCATTTAACATCACTGTATACTGCTCTGGCCAATCGGACTGAAGTGAGAGTCCTAAATTTTCCCTATCCAGGTATAATTAGGAGAGACATCTTTTGGTTTTCTCTTTTCATATGAATTAAAAAATGGCGACAATGGTATGAAAGCTGTTCAGTAGAGATTTTTTAAAATTCAATATGAGAAATGCATTCTTAGAAAACCATTTAAAGTACCACACGTCCATAAAACGGAAGGGGTTGCTAAGATAGTTTCGTGCTACTTTCTTGACAAATTCTTTTCTTTCTTTTTTTATTGAAATTTAGAACTGTATAATAAAAATACAACAAATAAATATAATGAATGTTATGTAATGCCAAGAGACAAAGGCACGACTTTGTCTCAACTAGAAACTTGTAGTACTGAAACAACAAATTCATCTTTCCAGATCCCTCGGAGGATTATCAGGAATTGAAGAAGTAATCAGCAACAAATGGGATATTATGGATTAATTTATTCGTAACAAAGTAACGAGGATTAAGGATTTTGGATTGTAAGGATTGGATATGAGAGGAATTAGATGGCTTAAGAGAGCCCAAAGATCTACTCCGTGAGTCCGAATTGGTTTTAAAATAGTCGTATATACGAGTCTTTTGTAATTAATTGGGATCTAAGGGAGTTTGTCTAGTAAGTGTTGCAGCAGCCTCAAACGGCGAGCATTGAAAAATTCAAAACAAATTTTATTTCGAGCTTTCCGAGTTAGTCCTTCAAAGCTGGATATGAATATAAAGTCAATACAAATGGTAAATAAGTTTAAAGCAATATTGGCTGATATTTTTATAACTTAGAAACCTTATAAATTGTTTTTGCAGTAATAATTAAGTGTTAAATTCTAACATTCCTTAATGGTTGAGTTGAGTACAGGAGACTTATTTTTTCAAGTTTTCATCAGAAGTAGAGATTATCGGTTTCTTCTTCATCGGACATTATCTAATCACGCAGGCCTACCTGGAGACAAGAGCTCAGCTGGACAAGGACTACCTGGAAGCGAGGACAGGACGGAGGAGTGTGACACGAGAGGCCGTGAGAGGGGTCGCAGGGGCAGACCCTCCAGAGGCTCCAGAGGTTCCCACGGCTGGAGTATCCTCGGCCTATTATCTAATAGTTATTGGCCTTCCAATTCGGGGCTCATCTCCATCACCCTTCTCTGTCCATCCTTCCAGGAAGTCTCTAGAGAAGAGGTTGAAGGCTCTTGGTAGTAAGGTGGTCGGTCACCTTATAATGTCGATATGTTGTCTCTTTTAATAACTATAAGTACTTAAAAAAAAAATTTATAAGTACTTTTTTTTTGTGCGTCCTTGATCAAAGCATTATCCTAGGGATAGGTCTAAGTGTTAGTAATAGACATTGCAGAAACTAAAATTAATGCTCTTGGAAAACATATACAAGATGACCTTGCAGAATTATACTGAAATCGAGTAATATATGCATATAGTTATAAATATTTTCATTATAAAACCGAATCACGAAAAAAACATCATTATTATCGATGTCTATATGTTATCTAAATTTGTCTGTATGTTGTCTCATTTAATCCATATAAGTTCTTTTAAAAAAATCCTTTGTTGGTATTGACCAGGCATTATTCTAGGGATGGGTTCAAGTATTATTCCATGGGCATTACAGACACAGAAGATTATTGGTACTGGAAAACATATACAAGATGACCTTGGAGGATTATATTGAATTGTTGGAATTATGTTTCAAACTAGTAATATATGTATACAACAAAACATTATTATCAACTTAATAAACAACTCATAAGTTTGTTCTCGGGGAAAAATACTGATAATATACAACATAAAAAAAAAAAATAAATCTATAAAGAATATCTTCCATAAATAATAGTATATTTCCAAATGATTTTAGATGAGAAGTGTGAATTATTAAGTTGTAAGGCGAAACTCTCGACTTAAACTAAGCCGAAACAGATTATGCAGAGATTTGCATAATGTTGGCCTTGTTCTTACCTGCCCTCTTGTGCCATATAATAAATTTAACAATAATAGTTATAATAACACAATAAGTAATTATATTCTGTAAGCTAAAGTTATTAAAATCAGACTGAAGAGGAATGTATAATCAACGCTCTTAAGATATAAGGGGTAATACAATATAATATTTTTGTAGGAAAGAAACTCGTTGACTGGTAGATACTATAATAGGATGTAAATAGTTGGGGTGCAGTCAGGAAAACACAGCAAATAAGTGAAACTTATTGTATTTTATATGTGCCGACGTTTCGACCTACTGTGTAGGTCATCTTCAGGGCCAATAGGAGTGGCTGCCCGGTGCAGAAGGTAACTGACTAATATTATATTATATTATATTATTAAAAATATTATATTTTAATATAATATTTTGTTAGACATTATTTTTATCTTATTCTATAATTCTAACTTTTATTTATTTTATTTTTGATTATAATGATTTCACCAATACGAAAACTAATTCTGAATGTTTCATAAATATATTCCCGCAACGATTTACAAGAATACTATTAATTCTCCAGCGATTCATTGAAGCCGTGATAGAAGATCATAAAAATAATAGGTCATACTTATATTTAATATATTTGAATTATATTATAATTCAATAGAATTTAATCATGAATACTTTAAAGTTCAATAGTTTAAAAAAAATGTGCCAATGCAACTGTTAGAAAATTATTTAAAATATATTCCACGTAGCTGGCCTTTTTTCGCCAAGAGATTAAATCAATATGTTAATTAATGATGAATCAATCAGTTTGCTGGCTCCTGTTTTACCCCCTCCCTCTCGCATCATCAGCTGTTATCAATCTTACCCAATTTTTATTTTATCACACCAACACATAACATAATATAATTTATCATTTATAAGTCCATGGTAAATATATAAATAATATAGTTTATAGAATGAAAAATTGATATAAAACCTGCTAATAAGCACTCAAATAAATAAGTATAGCTAGTAATACACAGAAGATGGCCTACATTTTTTTACAAAATTTATTCCTCTATGGTAGAGCCCTTTAAGCACTCAAGTAGAAGCACTAAAAATACCGATAGGATAAGAATAACCTAAACAAGCTGATGGAAAAAAAATAAAGCATACTGTAAGAGTGCTGAGAAGAGAAAACCGCCACTCTAATATGAGCGTTCTTGGGTTTTTTGTTACTCATGTTTCTTGAGCCCAGCCGGCATTTTTTGGGCCGAGGCATAACATGAAGCCTTGGGGAGTTGATGACTGTTGTAAGCCCAACTTCGGAAGCTATGCTTTTTTCTTTTCCCGTTCCTTAAAAAAATAGGGGAAAAAATTTACCCTCGTCAGCTAATCAAGTTACGTTACCATAATACCACAAAATTATATTACTCATGTACACTAATTAGTAGTATATATTTATTTAATATAAAATATGTATGAAAAATAATAAGTCAACGATCTAATATATCATAATTATTAACATGTTTTTATGAAAATAGTGTTGATAAAGAAATTCATCAATGAAATTTTTATGAGAGGATGAGAAGGCAAGTTGTAATATTTTTATATGAATTGATTAATTAATTATATTTTTTACTTGTTATTAATTATTACATGTCCTTTACTTCCAAGTCACAGATAGTATATATACAAAATAGCAGAAATATAAAAAAAAAGCTGAGCATAGTAATTCTCAATAATAAAAAAGTTTAATTTTGAGGATATATTACTCTAAGACACTATACTTCATATTTCATTTTCTAAATTATTGTCCCAAAGGGACTTGTACCAGAATAAATAAAGAATTTCTTATTAGCATTAAATAATTAATTGACCAGAAGAAGGTAATTACGAGTAATAAAGAAACAATAGCAATGATTTTGATGTTTGAATTACCCTAGAAACTGTTTTTAATCAGTTACTCTAATCGTCTTATACAGAGAGTGAGAGGAAAAAGGAACGAATTATGCCTTCCTTTAGGGATAATAGGGAATTTTTCCCTTTGTAAGGAAGAAGGTATTCCATACCAACAAAATTACCCCTTACATCTTTAATAATATTATCAAGACCAGCCCTGCAATATCGCATCTGCTCATCTGATATATATTAAATTTTTGTGTGTGTGTGTGTGTATATATATGTATATATATATATATATATATATATATATATATATATATATATATATATATATATATATATTATATATATAAATATAATATAATATATTATATAGATACGTAAAACATAATTATATATGCATTTAGGACAGATCCAGATGTTCAAAGCTCCCCCAAAAGCCGCTCCACCAACTACTACACATGTCTTTTTTGAAATGTTTATTATTTATGGCGTTTGTAAAGTTGCCTTCATTCATCATTCCACATGGTTCCTTCCTTCCAACCTCCCCGTGATATATTTCCTCCCGCCCGATCTTTCTTTTCCTCGGCCTTTTCTGGCTTATTTTGTCCTGTCAGCTCTTCTCTCTCTCCCGCAGGATCTTGCCAGCTATAACATGGCTATTGTCTTTGAAATGGGAAATTTCATACAAGTTATGACAGTCCCATGCATAAAAAAAACTTCAAAATGAAAAAGAATTTTTTATCGGATTCAGTTAGTTAAACACTTTAAGGATTACCTATTATAAATTTAAATAAAAAAGTCTTAGTATACAATTGGAAAACTCAAAAAATAAAGCCTTGAGCCTGTATCACTACAGCCCATGAAGGGATTAAGGTTCAATGCGTGGTATAGAGTGTACTATTTCTTGTACAAGGAAGGTGATTTTTCCCCTTGCATTGCGTACCCTCTTTACAGAGGCTGGCTGAGCTCCAGGAGGGTCCCAGATTTCAAAGAATCTATCATCCCCGGCTCCTAACAGAAAAAATAAAATCTGCCAGAAGTGGGATTTGAACACAGGACCTTCGGCACTGTCACTCATTGGTCTACCACTGAGCCACTCCGCTACCGAAGTCTTTTTAATACTAAGTTCAAATAATTAAACAGTTAATGTTTCCCTATATCAGACATCATCAGGACATACGCCAAACAAACATCAACAAATATTTTAATAATCATAAATCTTTTTCTAGTTTTTGCTTATTTTTATTAAAAAGGACTTTTATTGCTATTTATAATTAATATGTAATAAAAAATTAACATTTATACATATAAAAACCTGATGAATAAATTATTTTAGTTAGATCCATGCAATTCTGAAATTGTATACAACTGATTTAATATCTTCACATTTAATACTATTTATTATATTTTTGTATATTTACTGACTGTTTCAATTGACTGTTTGATTTATTTCATAATTAAATAAACATAATTTTCTATGGATTTATGATTTAATATCACAATATAATAACATATAAACATATAATTCTCAATAGTCACAGAGACTCGTATTTTATAAAAATAAAAAATGTAAATATACTATTGATATAATGGCATAAATATTCTCTAAAAATAAAACTTGACCCGATTCACTTAAAAATTCATAATAATAATCATGATTAAATTTTACATTCTTTACCAAAATTGATAAAGTTTAATAGAATAAAATTATAATAAATAATTTTAATTACCAAAATAATATTAATTTTTTAAGATAACTACTGGCATATAATTGTTTAAAAAAATTATTAATGTTTTCATTTCTATATTTACTTTGCTTCTTTTTGGAAATAAAGTTCTAACTGACGAAATCTTGAGGGTCTTATCGGCTTAAGCACCTCAAGTTATTTCCCCAAGGAACTCAACAGCCTTTATCAGCTTCAACTTCGGGCCAAGTCATTTTTCATTCCTTCTATTAAAGCTTTACACGGCCACACAAACACACACACACTTATATTGAAAGATATACAAGCTGACACAATCAAGTAATAATAATAGAACTAACAAAAACAGTGGAGAATCTCTACGATACAAAATTTAACAATACACAGTACTGAAGCTAAGGTGAAGAAAGTATGGTGAAACATCTGATTAACATCAAAATGATAGTTATACCCAAGAATGTGTTCAAAACCCATATATTTTTAAATAGTTATTATTTAATTTCTCTTTTACAGTACATTTCTTGTCTTAATTGTTAATATTTAAAAAATATATTATCATTTACCCTGTGTGTTTTGCATGAATTGACACCTAAGTCTGTCATACCAATTGCACTAGAATTTTTTCATGTGAATCTAGTTTCCATTATTTTTCAATCAAAATATTTTTATCAAACAGTTTTTTGAGTTATTTTAGGTTCACTCACTCACATTCCTTCTGAAGATGGCCTACATCGTAGGTCGAAACGGTGGCACAATTAAAAAATAAGATTCACTTATTTTGTGTTATCTTTGACTGCACCCCCTAACCAATTCAATCCATCATTAGAATTATCCAGTCAACTATTTTCCACTCATATATAAAATAATGTTTCCTTTATTATCATAATCCTTATTCCAATTAAGAGTGATGTACTTGATTAGGGTCAGGATAGCATTCCGGAGACGGAATTTTGAAAGCAGAAACAATTGAGCAGTTCTATGAGCGCTTACAGTTTAATATTAAAAAAAAAATAGCGTAATGAGTTAAAAAAAAAGATCGTGAGTTCGCACCCTGGCAGGTGGCGTTAGGATTTTTTCAAAAAGAGTAAAAAATCTTGGGTTATGCCATCCTTCGGTAGGGATATCAAATGGAGCCTGTAAGGTGTTAGGTAATCACAAAAGATCCCTATCCTAATAATGCTAATGATAGGCAAGATTTAGGACACCCAATGTAACATCGTCCGATTAGCCATGGCAGCATAAAGTGACGTTCAATTTATAAACTAACAAATAAGTATATTAATAATATGTTACTTACTAGGCGAAATTTTGTCCAACTGTCATAAAACATGAAAAAGTTGGTAAACTTTCTTCCTAATACGTAAAGACCGGGAATTTACTAAACCAACAACACCCAAAAAACAAATCTGATAAACTGAGAGACTCAGAGGATGTTGAAGTATATAAAAATCTCGTGTAATATTATGTAAAGCCCGGGAAACTGAAATAAGCGAGATGGTGTTTCTCCAGTGGAGGAAACCTAATTTTGCAGATTTTCCTAACTCTTCATCCAGTTAGTGTGCGTGGGTTCCTGGCCCTCCCCCAAAGAGCACAGCACTCGGATAAAGGGATTTTCAAAACTTTCCTCTATTTGTTTTTGCTTAGGACTTCATTCCTCACCCTTCTAGGCAAAATAAGGTTTAACGGTCCTACTTTATTGCACTTCTTGTTTTTAGTTTGTATTTGAAGAGAGTTAATCAGAATTGAGAATTGATCATTACATTAAAATCTGAATACGGACCGATGGTTGGAAGCTTCTATAGTTCTTAACATATTCCTTAAATCAAATTTCTAGATTGAAAGCTTAGCACTTATTCTATTAATAAATTATTGTATTTATTATTCAATAAAAAACAGGAATTAATAAAGTAATTCTTACTCACCCATAAAGCAATGCTGCGCCTGCTATACCGCCTCCACACTGAGATATCACAAACATGATACCTCTGAGGAAAGAAATGTGTCTTGTCAACGCCATCGCGATACTGACAGCAGGGTTAACTTGAGCACCTGTGAATAAATCAAAACTATATTAATATAATTAAAATAAACATAATTTTTTAAGTGCCAATGGTGGCCTAAACGTTAGGCCGAAACGTCGGCATATAATAACTAGGTTTTGCTTGTTAGTGTATAGTTATGTTTACTGCACACTGCCTAATACTCCATATGTAAATATACATAATATATTTTATGTTACATTTAAACATAACTTTAAAACTTTTTAGAATGCAGGCTTCAAGAAGTTGATTTCAGTTTTGATAAAAACTGCAACATCCTTGCAAACCACCTACGCGGCGTCTGTATCGCATCCTCGTTCATAAACAGGAAACGCCTAAAGAGCAGTTTGTCAAGCGTAATGCAACGCAAATAAACTCCGTGTTCCGTCTACGGTTATGAACAATAAGGACCGTGTTTAACAATACGACAAACGTGCGCATTCCTAACAGAGTCCACAAAGAGGACTGTATATAATAGAGAAGGTGGAAAAAATTTGTGAATATTCAAGAGGATGGAATGCAATAAATAATTGTTTATTATCATAGAAATCAAAAGATCAGCTAAGAGGAATAAGGTATAATTGAGAGCAATGAGGTTATTAATAGTTACTTCTTGTTATGCGCAATGATTTATTTATTTGTGAATATTACATACGTATTTTTAATATACAGTAGTAATTCCTACAGAGGTATGAAATTACCTGTGCGTAGGAAACTGGCATCTTACATGCTAATCAGACTATAAACTAAATATATAAAAATTTTAAACATATAAAATACACAAAGCATCCAAAACATAGTAGATAACAATATAAATATTTTTGTTAATATAAGTAGACATCTTAAATCAGATTCCAATAATAATATAAATATACTCCAATAATAATAATAATACTATTTATCCAAATTAAATAAGAGCCTTAAATTTAATATTAAAATTATACATTTTCAATTTCAATTATCAATTTTTTTAACTTATTCTTAACAAGTTTTACTGTTTCTATTCGTTGTTATTGTCTTAGATCCATTGGGTAATCTATTAAACAATATAACAGCAACAATATAACTATTTTTATTGCTAATTGTTTTACAAGTTTTTGGTAAGATAATACTTTTATTCTAAACCAAATAATTGTTCTAAGTTAAATATTTAAATATTAATATTTATATTTATAGAGAAAAAAAATTACTGTTCTACTACTATCCAAGAGTGTATTGGTTTGATTACATTCTAGTGACTGTACTGTTTCTAAGCCAAACGTTGTGCAGTTAGATGAATTGGCCAAAATTAGGCTTAACAGTCAGGTTTACATCTCATTTAAGGAAGGACGCTAATATGACTAGTAAGTTTTTAGTATCTGGGTGAGTCACAGGAGGATCCAAGGCCTGGTTAACATGATCACCAAATATCCCCAAGATCGCATGCATAATGTTCATGTTGTCCCGCTCAAATAACAAAAAAAACTCCTATCATTAGCCAGTCAATATTTTGCCAATTTAGCAATTCTCAAGTTCAAATATTGCAATGTACGTTCAAAAAGAACTCAACTGTAGTCTAAACATAGCCTCTCTCAATTCAACAACAAAAAAACTATGGAAAATAACTGGCCTTCTGTCCCAAGATCGGGGGTTTGCAGGCAGACTGTCTTAGGACGTTATAAAAAGAGTAATGCTGTCCTTCGGAATGGACTTAAAATGTGGGTCCCGAGTCTGTGCGGGGTCAGGTACTCTTTAAAGATCCCTATCCTAATTATACCTGGATATTCAAAATTTAGAACTCCTCCTCTGCGGTACCGTTTGATTAGCCACAGCATCATTAAGTGACGTTAAATGAATAAACAACCCATTGGGTACTTAATGTCTGTATTGTAACTCATGTACTACAGACTGAGCTCTCTGGTCAATTGAAAACACAGGTATTTATGGAATATGATAGGGGGAGAATTCTGTAATATCTGAAAATTCGGAAATCCGCCCTAAAGATCTAAGTTAAGAGTACTAGAATTTATAACATACCGTTTGCGAAAGGATTAGTATAAATCTATCTGATCCCATAATCGGGTAACCCTTAGAACACAACAAACAGCCGGCATACAAGACATAAAATAAGATATACAACATGTAAATCCGTGAGAGAGGTAGCAAGGGTTACTAATGCCTTCCCGCGGGCCGTCCTGCTAAGTACCACCGGGAGTTGAAATATTCATGGAACCCCTCGCAGGGCCTTCAGGGTGTTCTTTTTATCGTTACGATTTACTAGTCAGGTTAATTGGCCTAGTTAATGCTCGAAGAGGATGCTAATGGAATGGGGTGGGGGCTAACTGTATCCCACTAGATATAATTATAACTTATGTATTAAATACTCGTCAATGAAATCTTTTAAAGACAACAAAAAAATTTATGGAATGCGGAAAAAGGTAATTCAAAAGCAACGACAAAATATGTAACATTACAGAATAGATAAGAATAAGCTGTTTCCATTATTCCCATTACCTGAAGAGAAATAAGTATCAGAAAAAAGAGTTAAGCCTTTCTGCTTGTTTTGGCGACAATTTCTTCCTACAATTCAGCCAAGGATGACCAGAATTACACTAAATGGCTTTATACAATCGTTTTCTAAATGCTATTCAAAACATTAATATTTCTATTTCAATCTGATTTCAGTAATGTGATGTTAAATGGGATAACAAATGCACTTTTGTGATAATAAAGTTGTCCTTCAAATTACATAAGTTTAAAAGACATATATTGGAGATAGAATACCCAACTAGCGATTATTTACAAAGATTTTTAAAAAATGCCAAAGAAATAAAGAAGATTGGAATAAAATAATGCGAAAACAACTGAGACCCTGGTAGAATAGAACAAATTTTACCTTTAATCTGAAAAAAAACCTGTACAACTACAATCCATGAACGGTCTTGACTTGTTAGATACTGTTTTCATACTGCAATAGTTAAGCAGGGGGGTGATATAGTCGAGTTCACAATCAACCGCCAATTAAAGGTATCCACTTTTTAGAGACTACACTACAAGTCCCCTAACACAAGTCCCACAAGAGTCTGCAGACTCCACGGGATCTATATATGGCTACCACAGACGTATTTAACACCATCAGTGCAGCATAACTCGTTCATGTTTAAAAAAAAACTATTTTTTAATTTGGATTTGGATTTAATTGTTTTTTATTGTAAAAAAGTGAATTAGGAAAGACAACAAATCTTAAAGTTATACCGAATAGTCCATGAATAAGTCATCTACTTTTTTTCTTTATTTTCCAACGTTAATTTTGAAGTTGTTCTCCTTCCTCGGTTCATCATAAGCTTTCATATAAATTTATATAAATATTCAGAAAAATATAATCAAATTAATTGTTAAAAAGCACTACAACATAAAGTAAATTCACTGAGTTAGTTTAAAAAAACGAAAAACATTATTGGCTACAGATCGACTTGAAAGCAATATTCGATTAAATTTTGGATGTTGTCCTCTCCCGGATTGTCTAAATTAATACGAATGACACGTCCTCTTCTTCATGAGGATGTTCCTGGAACCGAAAATGGTGGAAGTTGCTGAGGACTGGAAGCCGTGGGAAGAGGCTAGGCGGGCGGGTGACTCGGCAATAAGGCACAGATTCCACCGTAATCTTCTCCAATCACGACAATACAAATAGTAAGCTGGCTGTGGCTCGTCGGAGACGTTGACTAGTTGGCTAGCGTAGTCATGGTCAACGTTACACGTGGCAATATAATATATGAGTTAGGCTTAGACAGCTAATTGGTAATGAAGATAACCTATGTACAATGATATGAAATGTCTGTTCTAATTATTTCTAAAGTTCAATACGGAATTAGTGGGCGTCTGTTGTTTACATGTTTACTATAAATAATTCATTTCTCCTTTCTACCCAGAGGTGGAACCATTACACATCGTACTGCACATTGATATAGTATAACAAAAACATACTGCATTGGTGAATCGGAATTAGGGTTACCAGATCAAAAAATGAAAATTCCGAACAAAATTCCACTTTTTGAAAAAAATTCCGGACATTCTTTTAAATATAATGTTAATTTCGTTTTGTGAGGAAGCGAAGCTAATTCTAGTATTTTCTCGTGAGAGTATGTAGTATGTGTATAATATTAACAATTGACCATGTAGGATAACTAATCCTCAAGAAAACATATATATATAAAAAAAAAAATTTCGACATTAAAATGCATTTTATGAGATTTGTGACTTATAATTTTTTAAAGTTATATATGATTGTTAATTGATGCCGAAGAATTTTTTTAGAAAGATTGAAAATGACATAAATTTGTCAAAACGTCTAATAATTTTAATCTTAAAAATATATACAGACTGGATAATGTTTTTTTTTAACCATTTTTTATGAAAATTGAAGATTTATAGTCCAGTATTTTACATCGTCTTTTTTTTTTTAAATATGTCCTGTGAACTGTTCTATAAAACTATTATGAACGATTCGGAAGTGTTAAAAAGTATTTCTCGGAGCACAAAATATAAGAACGATGATCTTGATAATAATGTATAATTTATAATAATGTAAAATTGATTTTTAATAAAAATCTTGAGTTTATTTGATTCTTTTATTTATTTCTTTACCTGAATTGTAGAAAACCCGGACGGCTTAGAATTCCCCCCGCATTCCGGACTTAGAGCGATATTTCCGGACATGTCCAGAAAATTCCGGACGTATGGCAACCCTAATCGGAAAGGACTTATACTCTTACAAGACAATTCTATACCCACCCTATTCGCCAGACAATTACCTTAAGGGTAAATTAAAAAAAAAATGATTATCAAGTCAAAAACGCATTTTCAGACATTATTTTATTACAAAATCTTCAAATTTTCAGTTCTGGGATTGAAATATAATGAATATATTTCATAACACATTGGGAAAATTGTTTAGAAAATAACGGTAAATATTTAGAATAAATGTCTTTGATTTCTTAAAGTTCTTTTACCACTTTTCTCTAAAAATGGCCCAATAATATTTCTACAAAAATATGTATTCAATAAGAAAACACGTGTATCACTATAACACCTGGAAGGTCTTGGTTTCTTTATAAGGGACCGTACTGTATCTTAGACATTGGTGTGTTGGGAGGTAGTTTGTCCGAGATCACACTCATCCGCCAGTTATTATTCAATAATTGGGTACAATTGCACTTCCTATAGACTTGGTGAGCCCCATGACGGTCAGCAAATCCCGCAGGATCCATCTATAGGTGTTAACAGACTAAATAATTTAACAGCCGAAGCCAAATCCGAGTACAGGGTCTGCGCATTAAATCAGCGCCCTACACACTGAACTCATGTATCCTCTAAAGTTAGGTGAATAAATGAATAAATAAATAATACCCAAAAGCCGCATGTACATTTCAAAATAATCATCTTCAATTTGCTTTCATAAAGTCGTACCTCAAATTGAGATAAGGCATTATGTATAATTTGCAAGCTATTAGCGAGAGAAACATGCTATATAAAAAAAGTTTTCGCTCTTATCCGGCAGGACTCGAACAAACATGGGAGGGATAAAATGGGTCAAACAATAGGAAAAGGGACGCTAACCTAAGCGTAAGATCAAAGGGCACTAAAGAGGTCGTCTTTTTGCACAGGTCGTTACTCTCAAATGTCACTGCTCCTTTTTTATAACGAATTAAAATTGTTTTGTTTCAGGATAACATGTTGAAGTGGAAGCATCATCAAGAGCAAAATTAAATTAAATTAAATTTTTTAAATATATTTAAAAATTATAAATTGAGAGAATATGAGTATGATATGGTAAGTATTAATCTAAGACCCTACCTGTCTTAAAAATGTATAAAAATTGTACAATAATGCATTACTGTTTTTTTAAATTTATTTATTGAAATTTACGGCTGCTTTATAACAATACAAGTAAATGGAATGAAAGATACGTAATGGCAAAAGACAAAGGAAAGTTGGGAAACTACCCACTTGTAGTACTGAAACAGCAAATTCAACTTAAAAGGTCACGAGGCCATCTTCTTTTCAGACCCCTCTATGGGTTACCAGAAATTGAAGATGTTGCTAGGTTAACAACTAGTGGGTTGGAGTTGGATTAAACTTTGTTATGAAAGTATTGTTACAGGGTTCGGGCCAAATCAGGAACAAAGAGGGCATTTAGGTCATTTATGACTGAGTTCGTAACAAAGTAAGGAGTTTAGGGGATTTTATAAAGGAGTTTGGATTGAATACAGGAGGAATTCAACGGCTGTACTCTCTAAGTCCAAGTGAGTCTTATAATAGTCATGGATATGAATCTTTAGTAATTAATTGGGAGCTTACAGCGTTTGTCTAGTAAGTGTAGAGGTAGATTGTAACGGTAAGCAATACTGTTTAATTTAAAAAAAAAACATTAAAAATTGTTGTTTTTTCCTACACTCCTAATTACCTCATTATTAAATAATAATAAACATTATTATGATTGGGTTTTCATCTTCATGTTTTCAAAATATTTAGAAGTATAAACAACCTTAAGATCGAATATAACATTAGTTGCACATTTAATTTACGGCAGGTGATTATACTACGAGTATATGTACATAAATATGAGGCGTACAGGATCAATAGCGAAAAACTCGGTTAAAACTGTACCGTTACAACCCATTAAGGTCTTTAAGTTTTATATTTGTTAGATACTGTACTGTTCCAAAGTCATCTTTTGTGCATGGAAGTGATTTGGGAAAGATCATATGCTATCAAATGCTCTCCAGATTTTCCCCAATTAAGAGTAACCTCTTCAAAGAGGCTGAGTGAACCCCAGGAAGGTCTACGTATCCCACAGAGTCCATGTGTCTTCTAATATTATAAATAATTTAATAGCCACGGCCGATTTGGACCAAATTGTATAGTGGATCAGCGTGCTGTACACTAAGCTACACCACTCCAAATATGATAAAAAATGGAAATACACGATTTATTAGTTTACTAACTGTCACACTTTTGTATAGGCAGTAAAATAGCATATGCTTGAATCTGCGCCATGATTCATGTAATCTGTCAATTATGCTAGTGGTAGTGTTGGCTAATTATAAAAAAATCATCAAGATACGATTAACCGAGTAAAGATAAACAGCACAAGCGGGTGCTTGTATAACCATAACCGACTATTTACTGCCATCTGCATAAGTAAACATGGCCATAATAAGGAGTAGAGAATTAATTTACATTTTTATGGACCCGAAGGGGCTTCGTACTCTTCGCAGGCGATTTAAAATCCGTTTATGAGATTCATGGACATTGGAGGTTCAGCCTTTATCGGAACCTAACGATAGATTAATACTTTGAAATAGCTTTACTCAACAACAGATTAAAGCAGGAAACATATTGTTTTTAAAATAAAAAATGTTCTTAAATGACGCTGGCAGGGTGCTATAAAATATTAAATAGTAAAATAAATTAAAGCATTAAAGTAAATATGGAACTAAAATTATAAAAACTTGTTGCTTATTACATCATTTTTTAATGTTACTTATTGATTACTTATATCAATAGATCATTATTTTATAATAAAAATAAGGTATCTGTTCTGCAGGTTGTCGCTTCAAATTGAGTTACAACAAGTTTTAACTGGTTAATCGTTTCAATTTTAATATTTTCCAAAAGTACAAGTTATCGTGGGCTTTAGAGTGAGAAAGAAAATGTAATTAGGTGACATGTGTATACTTCGGTAATCATTTCATCTAGAAATGAATGTTTCAACAGACATATATCAGCTGCACTTCAAAATGTTATTTGAAACATTTATTTCTTGACGAAATTATAACCAAAATCAACTCATTATCCATAATTACATTATCTTTTCCATACTAAAGATGAGGATAACTCGTATTTTTGGAAAATATAAACAAGGAAACAAATAAACTGTTAAAGCTTGTTGCAACTCAACTCGAAGCAACAAGCTGCGGAACTGATACCAAATCTTGTACGAGTTTAATACATAAATTGCACTAAGAAATGTTTACCACCGCATGAATATTACCATATATTTTACAAACATTGTCAAACACTAGTGATAGATGAAATATGTTAAGTTGGGTCTCTTCTATTTCAGATGGTGTTAATTAGGATCAGCAGCTGTTATTTGAATTTTTGATGCTGGTAATAAGGGCTTATTAATATTTGATGATGAGAACAAAATTGTCTTGAAACGTCGACTAAAGATAGTTTACAAGTGTACAACTCAATCATGAAAACTCAAAGTAAAAAATATATTAATAGAGAGGAAAATTAGAGACGAAGAAATAAATATATATATGTATATATATATATAATGGACATTAGGAAAAAGACCTTCTTGGAGGGATAAATACGCCCCCCCCCCTAACCGAAATAAAAAAAGCGAACACTCCCTTCCGGCCTTAATGACCGTAATCAGGCTCTTAACGCACCGGCGACTTCATGGACAATTTATCTCCCGATTTAAAAATATATTATGTAAATCAATTCTATTACTTGTCTCCCGATAAACTGATAATTTAAAACAATTTCTTCCTCTGCTGCCCTGAAGAAAAATGGCCATTATAATAGTCTAATTTATCCTTTAAACAATGGGTTGGGTTTTCCAGAGGCCAGATTTATTAAAATGTTAAAGCTGACATTATTTTTATAGAGCTTTGTAAAAAATCTTCCCAAAGAAATACACTACGACGTTATTATATATATATAGTAATGTATAGTATTTGAGACCCTTGGCATCCTACTTTCTTGCTAAGTTGTTTCTTCAAGATTTGAAGAATTATGCTTTAGTAAATAAAAATACAATGTTATTTATTAATTATATTTCTAAATATAAACTAATTTGGTACTGTATATTATTGTTTATTATACCGAGTCCTTTGTTACTCTACCACCTTATATTTACTCCCTTAACTCCAGGTCTTTCAGACGTACAACAAAAACGTTTTTGCCTGAGATTATGAATAATGATGTACTTTATTTAAGAATACATATAAAAGGACGTTAATAAAGATAAGTTATAGTAGAGTGCCAACAGAGAGAGACTAGAAGGAGCTATTTATAAAGGATGGGTTTAATAAGAAGGCTAAGACAGGACATATAGCAAGCCGCAAGGTAATACCTTCAACACCCCGTCCTAGGATTACCGGCGTCTTCAGCTCTCATCCTTGAGCAAGTTACTGCGATGGCCAGGAAGAAGTTGTGAATCGAGTATTATTCAGTAGTTTTATTTAAAATTTAATAAAAGTTCTATTTGTTATCTAGTTTATTTATTATCCAAACTTGAATTTATTAATGCCATTATATTATAGGAGCGGAGTGGCTCAGTGGTAGAGCACTGAGTTGCCATGCCGGAAATCCTGGTTCAAATCCCGCTGTAGGCAGTACTTTTATTTAGTCTGTTTTCAGCGGGAGATGAATCTTATGGGATTTAGGACCCTCCTGGGACTCACCCAGCCTCTATAAAATATTATATAAATAGGGTACCCAAAATAAGGGGTGGAATCTGGCGGTTGAACGTGACCCAGGACAAGTCACTTCCTTGCAGAACCGTTGTCCACGAAAAAGTACAGTCTCTACCATGTACTGAACCTCGGTCTGCGAACCCGCGATCTAGAATTTAGTTGGTATTATGGGCCGACGTAAAAATTTGTATTTACCAGAATATTAATTCTCTATTGATACCACCCCCAGCCATTTCTTTATAATAATTTATCCAAGATCTTAAAAGTTAGAAATATAGCCAATTAAATAATAAAAATATAACCTAACTCATCACTGTTGCATCCATTGGTTATAATAAACAGTCTCTACAATGAACTCAACAATTCATGAGTTGTGGCTGAGTTTTTTTTTGTTTTCAATACTTATATCGCAATATTCATAATTTGAAAATTAGAAAATCTGACAAATGAGCAGGAGTAATTTGTCTGGCTATTTAGAATTATAGTAAAAAAAAAAAATCTACATGCTTGAGCAAATAAATTAACAGCAGAATAATGAAAATTGGTAGTAGCCTATTGTGAAGACGTGAAACTCCAGACGATGTTGTAAAAAGGAAAGGAATTAAAATTGTATAAACAAATTAATGTATAAAAGGAATAATCCTTCAAATTCGATTAGGATTGTTTACTCAATCATTCATCAAAACAGGGAGCATTCATTCCATCAAAATTCCATTTAAAATGCAATTGGCCGGTGGGAAGGGACTAACAAGGAAGGGGTGGCAATCGTTCCAATTCCCTTCAATTGTTTCAATCACGGGCCACCTTAATCATCTTTAACCCACAGTCAACAAAAATGTTGCCATTTGAGGCATTTAACTGATTGTCCAAAGGTAACAATTAAGTTGAAAAAATATATAAGAGAGATTGAGTATAACTGTTATTATAGATCAAACATTTTTTGGATTCCCTACAAAAATGACTAAAGTTCATTCATTTCGTTTCGAAAAATCCATTTATTGTTTATAAACACGATATTGTAAACAAATCGATTGTGAGCTGAACTCACTCAGATATAACCCCATGGCTTGCCTATTATTATTGCAAGACAGACAATCAACAATTATAAAGATAATAAAATCCACAAATTAAAAGCTAACACAAGTTTTAACCAAACATGAACAGACCAAATCATACTTTCACAGATTTTATAAAATGGATAACAGTACTTGCTCAATAGAAACAGAAGAATATAAGACTATTAGACACATATGAGGAAGGTCTTTTTCAGGGTAGTAATGAAAGGTCAGGGATTGACACTATAGTACTGAAGAAGACCTGCAATGTGGGTCGAAACGTTGGCTTTCCAATAAACAGTTCTCCCTATCTAAGGGTTTTTTTCCTCTCATATATATATATATATATTTTTTTTTTTTTTTTTTCTTCAATCTCATATATATATATATATATATATATATATATATATAAATCTACAATTTCCATCTGTAAAAAGTCGAATATATAACTGCAGTTCATTCGTTAAAATAAAAATCAACTAAATTTTTAATATGAGGGTTGGTTCCTTTCTGCAAAATGCTTATTGGTGCTTGGCGTTCATAATATGTATAGAAAATATTATATTGAATGACAAAATTATTATAATGTAGTCGGTTATTGGTTCTGAAACGTTTTTTAAAACCGACAGGCATCAACGATGACTTAACGGTTTTGTGTCTTAAAAACTGAGAATATGTTCAAAGAAATTAAGAAACTGACAACCCTAAACTTTTTTGTTTGACCGAGGCAACAGCTGAGAATATCTGGAATAGAACTTACCATGTGCCGGGTAAAAAAATTGTTTGCTAAGAAAGCGCATCTGAGAGTGGAAAAAACTTGTTTGGTGTATTGAAGAGGGCTACTTTTTGTATAGGCTATTAAAACAACATTTACAACCCGCTTATAGAGCACTTTATAAATAATGTATAATATGCACATTAATACACAGCACTAAAATATATTACAATATGCATACAAGCCGCCAGATCACGCTCAACCGCCAGATCCCCCCCCCCCAATTATGGGTATCCACTCCTAGGTGAGCCACAAGATGGTCTCCAGATCCCACAGGATCCATCCCCGGGTGTTAAAAGATCAAATAAATTATCTGTCACAGCCGGATTTGAACCCGGGACTTTCGGCACGGCAGCTAAGCGCTCTACTACTGAGCTACCCCGTTCCCAGAAATAAAAATATAGGGTCAACAAATTTAAAATTACTCTTCGGTTCCTGACTATCGATCTGAAACCTTATCGACCTCTATCCGTGTAGACTCAAGAAGTTGCTGCAGCGTCGCTCCATTCCCAAACTTTCAGCTAAAATTATTTTAAATGACAAAATAAATGTTGGACCGTGCTTTGTAAAATTTTTTAAAAATACAAAAAACAATTCTAAAATTGATAATCAAATTTATTGTTCAAGTCGATAAACTGTTAATAATGCTTATGGAACTTACAACGTTAGTTGTTTGTTTATTTAACGTCACTGTATGCTGCTATGGCTAATCGGACGATGCTACAGTGGAAGCCTTAAATTTTGCTTATCCAAGTTTAATTAGGATAGGGATTTTTAAGGAATACCTGATATCGTAAAGGCTCGGGATCTCCGTTTAACGTCCCTTCTGAAGGACGGCATAACCAAGGATGTTTTACTCCCTTTACAAAATCCTAGGGCCACCTGCCGGGATGCCAAGTTGCTTTCTTGGGCTTAGTAGGTTGTTCTGCTAACCACTAGACCACAGGTCGCCCTTACAACGTGTTTTAATAGTAAGAAAATTTCTTTGTCCTATGATTTTAACATGATGATATTATAATCGGTATTAATGCGGTAATCAAGGATTTTAGTGGTCAGCTAAAACGTATATGGGAAGATTTTGTTTAGTGCGATTCTATTTTATTTTATTTTACAACTACCAAATAATTGAAAAATAAAAGCTTTGAATAACACAGGGAGCTCTCGACTCTTAAAAGTTACATGGAAGGGGACATTTTGATAGGATTTGGTAGTAAAATCAGATTCCATTTGAATATTTCAATTTGCGAATGTGTTACAATTTTCCCCTGCCAGAGCGTGTACTCCTTCACGTCTAATAAATATCTGTGTGCTGAGGACGAGCATATGTACGAATATATTTCTCTTATTCTCCCGCCTACATCTTCTCAAAGGAGTTTCATCTCTTTGCCCCTATCAAATAGACGCTGTTCCAGGATCATGCAAGGAAAGGGAGTTTCTGGGAGCACAAAGAGTTTCTTCCAGAAGAGTGCGTACGGTGATAATCCAGTTTTAGATGAATAATACATTTATTAAGACTTCAGTGTTGTGCGGGAACTAAATTAAAAAAATCTATTTAAGAAATATAAATTGTTGAAAGTAACAATTTTAAGTAATCGAAGAAGCTTCTAATTAAGTAAATGTTTTCCCCGAAGATAAAGGACACCATGTCTACAAAATAAGTAATATTTTAAGTAAATTATAATAAATACTCGTACAATGATCAATAACTCCAATTACTTATCAATGCCAATAACAATGTGAACAATATCCTTTAAGCTATATTTATTTAACGAAGAAATTTGAGTAGTTCAAAGTTATGGAAAACTGGATTTCCTGAACAAATAAAAAAATTACAAATAACAGCTGAAAGGGAATAAAAAAACAAAGTCTTAAGTAGGTATTTATAATACTGGAGAAAACCCTGAAGAAAATCAGATCAAAGATGACAAAGTGCAGCACATCTCACATCAACAATCAAAACTCATCAAATAGAGACAGCTTGCTTCAATACTCCCCACAAACAAGTTAGGTGTGATGCGGTTTTCTTTGTGTGTCCTGATGATGCCTAAATTGACGAAACGTTGACTCTCCAGTATTTTAGAAATTTTAGGCTTTTTGGGGGGAATTTCTTCTATTATATTTGCATCCTATTTAGAATTTACGTCTCTTTGTGTTTTTCTTCACTTGTACATATAGACACACCTATACACCTTCCTCGGGGTTCTTTTCCCTTTGTCCTCTAGACCGGATGGCCCTGAATCGGAAAGAACTGCACTGATTGAGAAGAGAAGGGAGACGAAGGCAGGTGGTGAATGAGATGCAGCAGGAAACAGGTGTAAGCTCCCGAGGGGGAACCCTAAGGCCCCTTTATTCCTCTCTGGTTTACACACCCACTTGCACAATCGTTCTTCTTTCTCATGCACAACAACCTTGTCCTGCAAGGGGGTCCTTACTGCGTCTTGAGGGACTTAAATCATCGCCATCATACAGAAGTAACGAACAAGGAGGCTCTTAAGGTACTCAATTTTATTAATTTGAAAGCGGGGGAGGGGGGGTAGATAAGTGCATAGAGTGCTGAATTACTGAGATGTATGTCCCAGAATCGACATCACCTGTGGTAGAAAACTATTCGATCGGTTGACATCCATAGATGGACCCTTCCGATCATATATATTGGTATGTAGGTTCACCAACTTAGCCTTTATATAGCGAGGGACGACCCTGGAAGTGTAGTATGGCCTCTACAAAAACCTCCCAACACAACCGTTGGCTTAGAAATAGTACAGTCTCTACCAATTACAAAAAAATAAATAAAATATCAAGGTAGAGTAGTTGTAAAATATGTTTTTTTGTCTCCTCAAAGTTATACCACCTGTTGACAATTAACTCATTTAAGCTAATTCTAATTGAAAGTAATGTTTTATAGAGCATCGATATTAATATATTTTCAAGACTAATCTCATAATGCGAAAATGAAGGCATCAATACATACACTAACGATTGGACATTGTAAATGTCGTTTGTACTAAAATTGTCTCAACTGTTGAATAATAAAAACTACTCTCTTTAAATTCTATCATAGCTCATGTTAAATGCCACTTCTTTTAAAGAATATTGCTATTTGTTATGATAAAATATACCTAGTTCATTTTATAAAAGATTTCTATACTTCAGAGTTTCGTAGGAGTACGATGTCAGCAACGAAAGCATACTACAACGATTACAGAAGCCGAAATGAAAGTAGCGCTTGCTGCAGTTAATCATACAGGGCAAGATTGAAGGAGAGGTCCAGAAATCCCAGGCGTCACTTCTGGTTGAGGAACCTCAGGCAATGGACAAGAATGACAACTGTAGACTTGATTCGTGCAACCCTCAGTAAACAAGAAAAGGCTGTTTAAATTCCCAAAATCCAAAGAGGATAGGCACTAATAGAAGAAAATTCTATGGCGACAGAATATTAAAATGACAGAGAAAATCTGGAGTACTGAGAAAAATTCGATAATTTTTCAGAAGTCAAAGAAAATGAAAAAAAAATGTATTTTGAAGTTTGAAGACCGGTGGCTCAAATGGTTAGAGCGTTGCCACGGTGAGGCGGAGACCCGGATTCGAAACCCGGCTGGGTGCAAATCTTTTCTCTTCAAATTAAAAATATTTAAAAATTAAAGCAATGATTAAAAAATTATAAATAATAAAATGACGTATGTCAAAAAGATCCTAAAATTAAAAGTAATGTTCAATGAACATTCTTCCTCGTTATAAATTGCAAAAATTGCGAGAATACGTGGGATGATATGGGATCGGTGAAGAGAACAGATTTGTCCAAGGTACGGAGCGACTCAAATGGTTAGAGCGTTGCCACGGTGAGGCGGATCTCCGGGTTCGAATCCCGGCTGGGAGCAAGTCTTTTCTATCCAAAATAAAAATTAAAGCAATGACTAAAAAATTGTAATAAATAAAAAAGAAAAAATGTAAGAAAATTCACGGCTAAAACCCAAAAGAGCCTTAATCAGAAGTTTAAGCTCATCATTTAAAAATGTAAAACATTTTTATATTTTTTTAAACTTATAACTTCTGTTACTTTATAATATATTATATGTTTCTGTTGATCTTATTTTTTGCCTACTATTATATTATTATTTTATAATTATATAAATATTTATATATATATTAATAGTATTTTATTCTACTTAGTTATATTATTCATACTCAAAATTTGAGATTTTACGTTTTAAGATAAGTAGATAGAATAAGATACATTATTAAAACAATTCCTCTGTCTTAAGTTATATTCAGTGTTATTACTGAGCTGATATTGTATAAAGTCAGAGAAGACCAGAGTATTGGATTATGGCACCTCTCTCCATAGCAAGCTGTCAAGCATAAACTGCTAAGTAGCCAGGCCGCCATTCCAACAATCACTAGCATGTGACATTCAGAAGTTGCTAAGAGCATTAGAGTTGTGTACAAAGTCCTCTCAAAGGCTTTCCCATGTAGATCACCACCTCAGGGCAAATGTTAATTACTCCAGCAAACTTTATACCGCAGCGGATCCGACACAAATAATAAAGGTCTCTTCAAGCCCGCATCCTAACGGTGTTGAAGGAAGAAGTATCAGCATAACGTTCATTCGCAGTAAAGAATCAACTTAGTTATTGTAACATTGATATTATTATAAATGACAGAATTAAACAATTTGAAGTCATACTTTACTTAAAATATAAAACTTTTGAATTAAACTCCACAATTCCAACTTTTATATCACCATTTCTCGATACATAACCGTACTCACGTCACTTGTCATACATTGTCTCCAACTTTTATCAACCAGATCACTAATTTAGCTAAACCCTCTCACGCTTGTCCCAAGTACTTGAGGTATACTAAGACTAGTAGCAAGATCATCTGGAGAGGTTCATATGCTTAGCAATAAAGAGTAAAGTTTAAAACACAGGCATTTATAGCCAGTCGGGCAAAAAGAAGAAAGTAAATAATAGTTTAAAAAATTAAAAACACACAGACAAAAACAAAACTGAAAAAGTGGGAAATAATTTTCAATAAGTTTAGAGCGATGAACGAAAAAATCAATTTTAGCGAAAAAACACGAGGGGTGTTACATGTTAATTGTTGTAAATATTTTATTGACTGATATTGGTATAAGTAAAGTCATAATGAAAATATCTTGAAATACGCCACATTATTTCCTATTATTTAGTTTCGTTTCCTATTAATGCGAGTTTTTTAAACTAATATTCTTAACTATCATTACTATAACTTTTCTATTATACTCTATAATGAGAGAGACAATAGATGAGAGTTATTTGCAAGTACCACTTTGTCTCTTCATTATACATACAAAGGTAAGTTACGCCATCCATATACATTAACATAAAAACCTCTCACTCCGAATAAAACTAATATCGTACGAAGTAACCTTCCAACTTTGTTGTAACCTTCAATAAAAGTTTCGAAGAAAGTTATAGTTGCTAATGCCAGAGGCAGCAGTCATACCAAGTCATCCAAGTTGATACCAAACCTACCTTGCAATAACTTCTTACTATACACTTTTATGTGATGGAAAGTAAATATACTCCAAATAAAAATATATTTCTATGGTACTAGCCTGGCCTTAATATTTGTAGTAAAAATATACAGCACTTTATTGGTTCTTAATGGAACTTCACAACGCTCTCAAACAGTAATATATAACAACACATTACTCTTCTTTCCAAAGCCTTACAATATTACGAATGCTATGTTATTGTATAATTATATCCTGTTGTATTATTATTATTGTATATTACTATTACGTTTATCGTGCCATATATTATTTATCGAGTTTCAGCAGTATAATATGAAAAAAAGGCAAATGAAAGGATTAATATTGTAGAACTGATTGTACCTTATGGGTAGTATCAATCCAATTAATGACCGTCATATTATTTAATCAACTCGCAGGATTTCATTAAAATTTAAAATATTTTAGTTATTATTTCAAATGCATTTTGCTGTTGTTCCAAGCACTAATAAAACTCTTAAATCTGAATTTAGTATGGCAATTTAGCATGGTAAATGATTGTGAGGACCCCTACACGGAAATCTTCTTGCTACTGAAATTTGTATCTATCACAAAGTGCTATTTGAGATATAAGGTTTAACCTAATAACCTAGCCTCAGGTATAATAAATAATAAATCCATCTTATGATTTATCTTAGTATATATTGGTTTTTGCACTAAAAATGTCATTTATAACAGTAATTACAGATACAATGGTTTCCAGTAAATTATTAAAATCTCATTTCTATTTTGGGCTAAATGCGTTATCGTAAATTAATCAGGTACGATAAGTCCTGGTAATTCAATATAAAATTAATTCAGGACGTTCGTCACCAAAAAAAAAAAATTGAATCAAGAGATTAAATCTCGTGAAAGGAAATTTTCTTCCTTGCGCTTGAGGAAAATAGCTCTTTTTTCCTCTAGACCTTATAAAAAACATTTATCCAGACTCCCTCGAATTTTCTGATCTGTAAGGGCAGGAAAGAACGAGGGCTGTTTCTCGTAAGAAAATGGGAAAAGCCATAATCCGAGAAAGGTGAGGAGGAAGCATCACCTCTGAAAGAAAAAGGTATTTGGGAAAAGCCTACTTCGGGTGGAGCCAAGACCAACCAGCCTTCAACACCCCTGCAACAATATCCCTATAAATTGAACATCGTCCTGTCCCTTGTCACGAGCGATTATAAAAACAATAACAATCTTTACAGAAAACATGGAGAAGAAGCATAGCAGACTAACGAATTGACTTAAGTTAGTTTGTTAGGTATACATTTGGTTCATTTTTATCAACAAGCTTTTTTTTCATGCTAAACAGTTAGATAATCATAAGACATGTAACCATAAAAATAGGAATTCCTTTAAACACCAAAAATACCTGTAAAATGATTTAGAGGCCAATGGCGTAAAAATCTTCAAATTAGTCCTGTAACAGTTATTCTTCTTCAGGAAAAAAAGTAACTTTTTAAAATAATTGAAATGGTTTCTGAGAAAATTCACTAACTTATTGCGGTAAGAGAGTCCTCTTTTCCACATTAATGGATTCATTAATGAACGATGTATTCATGGATGATAAATAGATAAGATGGAATAGTTATGAGGTAAGTAATAACGAAATATTACAACGAACTATGATTCCTATGATTACGAACTATTACAAGCGCAGTGATTGAAATGTCAATAACAATTAACACATTTTAAAACATTTATTTTGATTTTTGTTTCATTATTTCTTTAATGTTACTTTGTGCTTAGCAATGCTACATTGGGAGTTCCAGGTTTCATTATTATATGGATCATCCACGAGTACCTGACATCTTACAGGTTCACATTATTGTTTTGTTAAAGACAGAATCAAAAATCGCACTTTTTTGAGTTCTGCCGGTTTTCTACCAAAGGAGTGATGTTTGTCCCCTCTTCCTTGCTGAATGAGTGTAATCGATTAGTGAACCCAACTATCGAATGCTCTAAACATCTCCAAACTCTTCCTCCTCCACCCACTAACTCCGTCATGAATGTCACTCGACTAGTCGTGATTCCACCCGTGGGAATAAATCCCGCGTCCGATGAGTTATTAGTTATCGGTACACACGTAGTCGTGCCCAAATCCCTTTTTTACCCTCAATACACTTTTGTTTTTCCCTCTCCCCCCGTTGGAACCGTTCTCACAAAAACCGATACAGCCCTCAGCGGAGAGGAGAAACGTGACTTTTCTTACCAAATATCTATTCATCACCAGGCGAGATAATGGACACGCAGAGCCGAAAAAAAGAGGATGGCAACAATTGGGTAATGGTGGACGGTCGTGGGATGAGAGGTAATTGGTAATTAGTCAGCTCTTCGTCCGCTTGATACGAGCTCTTCCTTCTCTCGTCCTGAGTTATGGCCTCGGCTTCGAGGGCTGGTGGGAACAACCCGATCCTCTCCTAAATTTTGGGAAAGGCGGGGTCTCAGTGATTGTGAGTGGCGATTGCTATGGGGTAAGCTACTCGGGACAGGGACGGAATAAGAAAGGATGTTATCCACTGTCATGAAGAGTACCTACTATAACATTGTTGATGATTTTTGTCAAAGGTGAGTCGTCATAATGTCATAAGAAACGGAATGTTAAAAAAAGGTTTTTGGGTAATCATAAAAAAAGTGCTCGTATCAGTAAAATACAATTTTTCAAGTCGCTAACAGGTAAATATAATGAATGAGTTTTTCAGACACCTCGAAGGATTATCGGGAATTTAATAGGTTGCCAAAAAGTGGGTTTGAGTTGGAATAAAGTTTGTCATGAAAGATTAATATCGGGTTTGAGCCAAATCAGCAACAACTGGGACATTAAGGTCATTAAGGATGACTTTATTCGTAATAAAGTAAGGAGCATTGAGGATTTTACGAATGAATTTAGATAGTACGAGTCGTATAGGATAGGAATTCGAAGGGTTAGTGGAGTCCCAAAACTCTACTCCGTAAGTCCAAACAGGTCTTATGATAGCCATGTTTATGAGTCTTTTGTAATTAATTGGGAGATTAGAGCCTTTGTCTAGTTAGTGTTGAAATAGCCTGGTACGGCGTGGAAGTTATGATTTAAAGACAAAAAAGCGAATTGTGCAAAAATCCTAAAATAAACGTTGTGGAGCAGATATTTTGCTATAGAATATGTATGTATAGAAAATTCAATGTCTTTATTTGTAAGCCAATTTATTTAAAATTAGTAATTTCGATTAATCTACTGTCTGTTCTTGGTCTCTTTTTATTGTAAAAATAATTCCTAAAATACTCTTTATTAGTAGGTTTGAAAATCATATTTTGTCATTACTTTTTTGAAAAAGCATATCATTAATTTTATGAATAAATAATCTTCCTCTTTTGGGTCTTGCATAGCGGAAAATTGAGATTCTAACGATTTAGCCCAAATTACAATAAAAATTAAGATTGACAATAAAATTAAGTTTGGCATCATTATTAAAATTAATCTCTGAAAGAAATGAAAATAAGTTATAAAATACCCAAAATAGCATTACACAATATCGATCTCTCTCAGTAAAAGATTCTCTCTCTAACTGAATTATAAATATATCTTAAGAGCCTCCAGTAACACCACTAGCCCTTCCTACCATCGATTGTAGTAAAACACTATTCACTATTTGCATTGCAAATAAAATACAAACAAAAAATATAATTGTGAGCTAGTTATTAAGATTAAACATTAATTAAAGTTTTGCATTTTCAGTAGTCCACTTTACTCGATCAGTATTTTTGGATTATTACTGATTTTTGGATAGATGGATTAACTTTTATTGTCTAGAAATAGGTAATTTCCGGAGGCAGAGCTCATAAAAGATCTAAGTAAGCACAAACTATAATTAGAAATTATCCAATGGAATTAATTTATTCATTAACCGCCTAAGTCATTATTGATTGATTTTTTTTTAAAGATTGTTATTAATCAACATAAAATTGAAGCGTTCCAGATCAAAAGCGAATAAGTCCAAATTTTCAACCAGAAACTTTGCCGCCTTAGTATTCATGGCTTTAGTCCAGCTCTGAACAGGAAGTTTATTGCTTGACTAAACGAGTGAAAATCGTGAAAAAGTCAATTTTAGAAATTTTGAGTTATCCAATTTTGATCACCAACGCCTCATATATAAACTGTTATTAACGAAGCCCATTAATTTATAATGTTTCCTTTGAATGTTAGAGCATGGACCATTTGATTTGAATGTGTACTCTACAATATACAGTCATCAAGTAGCAAGATAGGTATGAGTAAAGTTACTATTATCCATTAATAGAATTGAGAAAAACTGTGATTCCAATCACAACGCAACTCCGAATCACAGCCATATGTAAGAAATTGTAATTACACTTCGCCCACGGCGAAATAGCCTTCGATGTAGCACCCCAAGAAGACCCGCAGCATATAACGAAGGACTCGCTAGAATGAAAATAAAAGAGAGTAAGGGTTTAATCGGCGAGTAGGGCTCCATAATTCATCAACCGCAGGATTGAAGTATTCCCACGAGAAGTTGCCTGACGAGAGTCCTGCGACACCCAGCCTGCACCAAGTGGGTCCTCCAGAGTCCTTCGGAGAGGGGGGTTAATCCCCCTCCCTCTTATAGTTGTATTACCGAATAAATATAAAAGACCACCACTACAAGCACTAAAACCGTCAACACTCCTTCCTTCTTGACTATATTTAAGGATTTTAAGGACATCCTTCGCAAAAGAAACTAAGATCATATGGCCTATAAAAGCGATAACCCGATTAATCAATATTAATATCAAAATATAGAAACTTCTACCCAATATATCAATTAATATCAATACGAATGGTCTATCGCGGAACAAATGTATTCTACGAGTATATGCAGAGATGATGAAACATCTGCATGCATGAGTAAACATGTTAGGGTGCATACGTATTCTGATGATTAACAAGGATGTGGGTTAGAGGGTTCAATTCTTGTAAAATTGTTATTTTCCTGAAATAAAAGATAACTGTACCACTAATACCCTGAAGGGTCTCGGATTCAGTAGGCGGTAGTGACTGAACTGTTTCTAGGACAACGGTTTTGGAGGTAGGTGAAGCTCAACGGCCGGGTTTTCTCCAAATTCATTTATCTGATAAATTCACAAATTCGTACTCTTCAGGGTACGCACTTTAATGCGTCTGGATGAGGGATCTAATATTGGCATGTAAAATTCTATTTGTAACTATTTATTGTTATTGTATCTATTACACACATGTTCTTACGAAAGTCAGTATGCAAACAAAAGTTTGCCACAATAGCACAAAAAAATATACATGAAAATCATTCAACATTGTATTCGTTACAATTTGTTTTAGTATACTTTAATTAAGAAAAAATGTCGCTATAATAGCCCATGAATCGTCCTGCAATAACCGTTATTGGAGGTACTAACTTCAGAAACAGTTCCTTTTTACGCAATGCTGTATTGAACACAGATGTACCAAATGGCATCTAACTATCGTATCGCTATAAAAATATATGGGATCGGAAGAAGCTCTTAACTTCTCTGATATACTAAGAGATAAAATAACTTAAAATATAGACAGCTAAATATCACCTTGAGAAATATAATTAAAATAATTCCAATATATAATTAATGCCTGAAAAAAACGGATAGATTGTTAAATCAGATAGATGGAAATTTTTCGAGATAAAAAATTAACTATAATGGGTACTTCAGGTTCACCTGTAGTGTGATGGTTAGCATAACAACCTTTTATACCGAAGGTCGAGGGTTGCGATCTCTGCTGATGGTCCAAGGATTTTTTAAGGGGGAGTAAAGAATCCTTTGTTAAGCTCTCCCACGGAAGGGACGTGAAATGAGGGTCCACAGCCAGTAAGGTGTCCCGCATTCGTTTAAGATCTCTTTCCTAATAATACTTGGATAAGCAAAATTAAGGAGTTCCTGTCGTAGCATCGTCCGATTAATCACAGCACCATAATGTCACGTTATATGATTAAACAAACCAACAACAATCATAACCTGCATTTCACGTGATTATAGTAAAAAAAAAAAAGTATTGATATTAAATTTCACCTCGATTAGTGGAGTAGATACTATTCATTCCAGGAAAATTGAATAAAAATAGACTCCTATTCATTTAATCGGGATATTGAATAAAAGGGGATAGGTTTCGAACATAAATTGATAAAAATGTATGTATGTTACTATAGATGGCGTTACGAAGGCTTTCAACACGGGCATAAAAGCTCACACTTCATTGATGGCAACACTTCAAATATATCATCCCCATCAGAAAAAAAAATTACGCAATCCCTATAGAGATATTCTCCCAATTTAAACCTATGTAAAAAAAAAAAGTATAAAAAAGCATTCTCTGGGCCTATAGGATTTCGATATCGGCTTTTTCTACTTCAAACTAAAATCCAACCTTTTGATATTCATTAACAAACCAACTCTTATTATTTGAACTTTTTTTTCTGTGATTTTTCAAAAGAATACTCGGAGTTGTGTAATTTTAATAATAATTCATCCCCCGTTTTTTCTATCTTTACTTGCCATTACCACCTTTTTGTACTCTTATAATCTTGTAATCTTTTATTCATATATACCCTTAATATTATATTCATCACTACTTTCATTACTTTTCAATTCGTATGTTAATATATTCTTTCTGGGTATTCCGATGTTATTATAGCGATTTTGTTCTGTACGTAGGTCGAAACGTCGGCACTTACAATAAATAAGTTTGTCTTATTTAGTGTTTTTTTTTTTATTGCACCCTCAGACTATCTAAATCCCACAAATTATTAAAATAATTAATAAATATTGAAATAGAAATTAAAATGTGATCCCAAAGGATGAGGCACGAGGAGCCGAAACTTCGAATTTAAATTGATGAAGAAATAAAAATATACAAGGAAGAATTTTTCACTTTTATTTTTAACATCTGGTAAAAAAATTAAATATTTGTTGAAATAATAAACATATCTTTTTACTCTCGTTAAGGCAAAGGTGATGCGTTATCACAAAACGTTACCAACCTTCCAAACTGGATTGGGAAGGAGTCAAGATCAATTCTGTGGGCTCACCACAAACCATGATATAAGTTGCTATGGTGACGCCTCAATGGCAATACTACAGCTTTAATGACTTCGTCAACAACCACAAAAATATATTCAATTCAGTCTAATTATTATTTATAATTATTAATAATTAGTACACTCTAGTTAATGGTTGGAGAATGGAACCAACGATAATAATCCATGAATACACTGTTTGAATATTTAAATATAATTTTCTTCTTAATTTAATTTTCAAAATGATTTTTTCATTAATTCTATTAAAGAAAATTTAAATATTTAATTTAAATAAAATTAATGAAAATTTAATATATATACAAATATTTTAAAAAGACAGTTAAAAATTGTCTAAGTTGTGAAGAAAGTTACTCTTGACGCCGGGAATTGCTTGGGGTATATTAAACCGCGTAACAGACCATTCGATACTACACAGACTATAATAGAATGTTACTCGTACACACTATACTTGGGGCCTAAATTAGGTTTTTTTATTAAACATGACAATTGTAATCTTTATTTAATTGAATAGAAAATTTTGCTTAAGCATTCTCGAATTTAATTACAGAGACCAGCGGTAGAAGAGGTGGAGGATCCCTGGGAGTGTTGCACGCTATATTTCAACCTCACCTCTGTTTTACATCTGTCCTACACCAATGTTCACTCTAATGCCAAGTACACAAAACTCATTATATCTTCTGAATGTTAACACGTTTCTGAATCACAAAAGAGGTAGTTCGGAACTCAAACTTACCACGGGTTTGATATTAATAGATGCTCTATATATCGTTGAAAGAATATATATATATATATATATATATATATATATTGGTTTCTACTTATCTTGACTGTTATGGAAATATTATGTTTTGGCTCTTGAGTTTCAGACAAGTTGAAGTAAACTGACTGAAACTCAAGAACCATAACATTATATATATATATATATATATATATATATATATATATATATATATATATATATACCATGAATTAATGTCATATATAATCAATAAAACCATAGACTGAAAACATTCATACTACAACCTTATATTAGAAGGTCTCGAGGTCGTCTTCTTTTCATTTAATCGTGAATCGAATCAGAAGCAAGGTTAATGAGTAGAAATTCTGATATATTATAATGTTTATTTAAGAAGTATAATAATACTTATTTCCGGCCATAAAGGTAATATAATCTGATAAAAAGTATTTTTATTTAAAGTACTTAATAATTTTATCGATTTACAGAATATATTTTTTTAAATATAGCTTATTAGACACAATTATTAAATTTAAAAATAAAATAACAAAATACTTATTAGTTAATAAAATGTTAAATTTTTATTAAATATGTTTATATACATCCAGCCTTGATGGAATAAGTATAATAACATACCATTTATCTAGCCAATATTCCAAGATAAAAATTTTATATAACTCGAAGTTATTTGATTTATTCACAATAAATATTTACAGTCTATACGCTATTAACATTATTCAAAGGTAAAATAATAAATATTTTTAGGTAACTTACAAGTATAATTTAAAACTTTTTACAAAATGAATTAAATATAATAACAGAAAACAATCTATAGTCATCCTGTACATTTTTTTTTTAAAGAAATAATAAAATAAAAACCGAGCACGTAATGTGTTCTAAATGGATAAAAGCAATTCCCTTTAACGACAATTTTAAAAGCAATTAGCGGATTTTCCATTTAACGTAAGTTATTTTTGTTTTAATTCATGCAAGTATAAGTTTTATTGCAAATGGATTGATGATAGCATTATAAATACCTTAGGTATAATAGGAAACCTACTCATCGGTTCTAGACTTGACATTTCATCAGATTACTACCAGAAATAAAACATTTGAAATTAGATAAATGAATTGGTAAATTAAAGAAATACAAGTGAGTATTACCCACGAGTAGTACTCAAATAACACATTCAATTTTGCGAATGATTTATGAATGTAAGGATTGGATTCGAGATTTTAAGGCTTTATGGAGGCCCCAAAATACAACTCCGTAAGTACAAATCACTCTTGTAATAGTCGTGCTCAAGTATATGAGTCGGCTGTAATTAATTGGGAGCTTAGAGCATTTGCCTAGTAATTGTTGAAGTAGCCTAAAACAGCGTTTTTACTGGCCTAGTCGTGTCCACATCAGCAGATAGTGGATAGCAAAACACAACGTGTTTACAATTAGTTAAAGATATGTTCTGTCATTTATAAATAAATATACCTTTGGGGAAAAATACATAATTAACGAGCAGTTTTCACGTGTAAGGTAGGGAAGTAGAGGGAACAAAATACTAGAGTTTCCCAATGGGAGCCAAACCCTTGTGTTATTGAATCGCTTTGATACAGAAGAACCAATTTGTATTTTCTTTCAAGTACTCCCTCTGTTCTTTGATGTTTGCTAGTTAGGTTTAGTATTGATATTATACTTATCGCATATTTTTTTTCATAGTTTGTTAAAGAAACAATTTTTAAAAAAACATTAAAATAATTGTACCCTTAATTACAATTTGCTACGGATTTATTTATGTTAATTCGTTACCTTTCAAGGAAATCCAATCTAACATCTGAAGAATGGAAATCCCCTTTTTCTTTTAAAATGCTAAAAACTTATTTGGTTGGGAGTAAATTGCTTTTTTGCCGGATCTGATGAGGCTGTTTTTTTCCGGATAAGTAGAAGACGGTCCCTTAATCGTTTGAAAGATAGACCAGGAAAAAAATAGGCGGAACAAGTTGTACGTAATTTAAATTCATGAGTCGATAAAAAAAAAGCAAAATATAAAATAAAACGTAGACTTTTAGACCCTCAAGCTTTGTTTTTTTTAGATCTTGATCACTCATTAGGACGTTATTTTGGCAAATTAAAGATATATGCATTATAGCTATTAATTCCGTCGTGTTAATCTTTAGTCAGAGCAAGGTAAATAGGACAATTTCTTCATGTGATATTCTTTGCGAGTAAAATCAAAATAATTTTTATCTTGAAAAGATAAAACGTTTGGCTTATCTATACTTTTTTCAAGTTTACATTTCTTGTATGTTTGTCGATGAGATCGAATAACACGGTGTGATGAATGAATAAATTGCTATAACCTCAGGATGAATTAACTAACTGCTACAATCTCAGAGTGAATTAAATAACTGCTATAGCCAAAGAGTGAATTAACTAACTGCTATAACTGGTGGGGGATCTACCTAATTGCTATAGTCTGAGGATGAATTAACTAACCGCTACAATTTGAGAGCGAATTAACTAATTTATGTAACCGCAGGATGAATAATAATCTCAGTACTATAATCTCAGCGGAGTGGTTCAGTGGTAGAGCGCTGAGTTGTCATGCCGAAGGCCCTGGATTCAAATCCCGCTGGTGGCAAGACTTTTATTTAATCTTTTAGCGGCCGGAGATGATTTTATGGCATATAGGACCCTCCTGGGGCTCACCCAGCGTCTATAAACTGGGTACTCTAAATAAGGGGGAAAATCTAGCGGTTGGGCGTGACCTAGGACAAATCCCCTCCCTGCACAACCGTTGTCCAAGAAACAGTACAGCCTCTGCCATGTACTGAAGCCCAGACCCTCCACTGGTTGTAGTGGAACAGGTTAACTAACAACTATAATCTCACTATGAATTATTTAACTACCATAACCTCAGGATGAATAAACTACCTGGTATTACATTGGGATTAATTAACTAATTGCTATAACCTCAGAGTGAAATAACCTCTCACGGCAGGTAAAGATAAAAGAAGCTCGACAAGATTTGTGCCCCGTCAACACCTGATCGAAACGGATGGAACTTCCATTTCTTTTCATTACTCTCTGGAGTTTCCTCGCCGACTTTTCATCTTTACGACCGCTCGCGCGCAAAGCGGTTTAGAGCTATTATTAAATTGTGGGGCCGATTGTAGTGAAAATTACAAGGGGAGGGTAAAGTTCGACAGTTGAGAGAAGTTGGTAGAGGAAGGCATCAGCAGCTCAACGCCTTATTTAATAGGACCTTCAACATTAACCCTATCTCTCTCGCTTCCATTATGTCCAATGTTTAACCTGTTACGGGTTGATGAGTAAGTTAAATTAACTCATACATACGTCGGGCTCCAAAGTGTAATGTTTTACGAAAGTTGGTTTAAATAATTATATTAGATACATTTTGAAGACTGTAAGGCCTTTACATTATTATTATTTTGAAAAGCTTACTTATTTATGAAAAAATAAATAGTTGTAAATATACATTTATTTATTTAATATGAGATAGATTATATTTTAGTACAATGGAATAGAAAAGAATAGAATGTATTATCTATGTTTTTCTTTCATGAAATAAATACATTTACATAAGCAACCACTATCGATCTACCAACGTGAAGGAGGTGTCTCCTAGTATTAATCCCCATGGACTACTTCATTGTCCTCAATGGCTCCTAAAAGACACTACCTTGACGTTCGTGGACCGTCTTGCTCGTACTGAGAGTATCTATCTGTATATAATTAATCTTATAGGCCACTTGCCACTTTTACAATGATAATCAAAACTGAAATCATTTCTACAAGAACATCTAAATTACTTAAATCTTTAATAACTGGTTGAATTTTTTGTTTCTCCCAAAAAGGTATTGTTTTTTATATTTAAATGTCTTGTTATATGAACGTGCAAATGATCTAAGTATTGTTGAACTGAACGATGATAACTAAAAATGAATTTAAATTTATGTAAATACAAATACATGGTACAAATAATATAACTATATTCTAATTCTACTATTCTGGGTACTGTTGTCAAGCTACTGTATTTTATTTTATTGTCAGCCAATCTGCTGATTGTCGTTTTTATTTGACAGGTGTGGATGTAAATACAAAGAGAAAAATAACAATAGACATTTTGTATTGACCTTGTGCAGTCCATCATATGTTTTTATTAGTAAATAAACTACTCGAAAATGTATACAATTATTGTTCGGAGGGTCAATATATGTGAAAACAAGACTAATGTTAATAATTTAAACTTACAAATTTCAAATGGAGAATAATTCGGACTATAATTGGTTTAGAAATTCAAAAAAGAACACATTCATTCCAAAGTCTTAAGTTTTCACTTCTGTCGACACTCCTCATTACAGCCTATTTAAAATGTTTTGTTCCAAATTTTGGATCAACGTCTTGATTATTTTTTCTTAATCCAAAATTTCTAACAATTATAATTGAAATTGGATCAGATCCAAGGATGACACGAAGCAGTATAATAAACGAGAGAGACGACTGCTAGGGAGCCGGGAATGGAAGGCTGGGCCCAGATCGACGGCCGATATTGCTGAGTGGTCATTATCGCCGATAATCCCCTCGACCATTAGTCTCTTCTCTACTCCTCTCTTTCAGCCATAATGCTCCATCTTGTTCCCGCCTTTCTCCCATATCGATAAATAACTACATATAATATATATTGAAATATAATAAGTATTTAAATATAATATGTATTTGTCTTCAAGAGATTTGTCTTCAAGAGCTTAAGGACAAAACGTCACCTATACTAGACAGCTCTAAAATGACAGGCGGCTGCAATTCAATCCAAACTCAAAATCAAGCAAGTTCATTAAATTTTTATTCATTAATGAAATTTATTTACTCTTAATTCCAAAATCACATATTCTTATTAGATAGATAAATTGCAGATAACTACAAGCATATTTTATTTTTTCATTTGACTGAATTTATTCAAAATGTGACAATCCAACCTATTGGTTAACAATTTTGTCCTGATAATTGGAAATACTAAACGAAATTAATCTCTATTTTAACCTTTTTTTAAATATATATTCTTTTTTCTTTTACAGATACATACGAAGTGAAAAATAAAAAATAGAACCATGATGATACACAATCCATAATAATTTGTTTTTCAAGTGAATGGAATGTTTTTAAAATTAAAATTTTAGATTTTTGTTTTTACATATAGATACTATATTAAGCGAATTTAAATGAAACCTTTGTTATAATGCGATTAATGATAATATGTACGGTACGTATAGTGATTAAAACCGGGATGTAATCTTAAATTTTTTTTTTAAATACATAATAATTTAATAACTAATTTCTAAAGTATTAATTTACGATAGTAAAGACATCCTATTTAAACTAATTATAAATCGCATTTAAGAACTAAATTTAAAATTACCACAAAATCTTATTTTATTTTAATTGTTGTCTTTAGACTCTACCGCGTACTGACTCATATTGGATTGTGGTGGAAGAATTGTTTTATGAAAAACGTCGATAGAAAATCAACACACAAATTGGAAAAGCATGGAAGTAAAAAAAAGTCACGTGAAATTAATTTTAAATATATTATAAAAAAAAAAATTTTAAATTATTTTATTGAATTGTACAACTGTAATATATACATCTAGTACAAATGCTGCATTGATAAATAAATACATGAAAGGACATGTAGAGGCACTGCCCATTGGCAGCACTCTAATTACATTTCTATTATAGAAGGTCCCGAGGCCATCTTCTCTTCAGACGCCTAGGAGGATTGTCCGGGATGGAATTGGATGCAAGGATGGAAACTAGTGGGTTTTGATGGGCCTGGAGTTTATTATGGAATGATAGGTATCTGGAATGGGCTAAATCGGTAACATATGGAACGTTAAGGTCATTATGGATGGTTTTATTTGGGACAAAATAAGGAGCGTATATTATAAAATTAAATTAACGAATTTAAAATTCTAGATCTATCTTGATTTTTTTTAAATTCTGTCGTGTCGAATAAACCTAAACATTTTTCTAAAACAAAAATACATGCCATTTCACTGTTTGGTTATTTTATAGAATAATAGAAATAATTTTTTTTTTTTACAATTCGATACCACTTTTAAATACAATAAAAAGAAGTAGCTTTACGATTAAAGAATTGTAAAGATTATATATACAAATGTTATATAAGATTATTATGTACCTAAAACCGATGGGTAAACAATGTACATTCGGTAATAAATGATCAAAGCCATTATTCCATCAGGACTGCAATAAAAGGCGATCACGCGTAGGAGTTTACAAGTGGCGAATAATAATGGGTGAGCCTTGAATAATGGAATAGTACGGCTCTAAGGAGGAAACCGATTTTTCTCCCTCACAATTAATTCGGCCAATATATTCTACCCACTTCCATGTTGTTAGCAATCCATTATAGCAAGTATTCCCAATTAATATATTTCCCTCTTCTTAACAATAATTTAGGGAAATTCCAGAATGCTACTTAAAGAAATGTAGAATCAGCTTAACAAGGTACCAAGGGGTTTCTCGTTCACTAAAAGTTTAATTTATTCATTTAAATAATGTTGTTGGTTATTATAAGATGATTCAAAAGATGAATAATTATGGATTTATAGGATCATTCAAATTGAAAATCTTAAATTCTTCATATTAAACTATGTGGAAAATTTTACATCACTTCATTACATTTACATTACTGAGATTTATAGTTATGCATTGTTATTTATTCATACGTCACCTTTTGCGAATGTGGCTAGTAGAACTCTATGTTAATAAGGAGTCCTACGTTTTGTTTATACAGGTTTAATTAGGATAGGGATTTTTAACGAATACACGACATCGGACAGGCTCGGGATCCCCATTTTACGTCCCTTCCGAAGGACGTAACCAAGGATTTTTTACTCCCTTTCAATAATCCTAAAGATACCTGTTGGGCTTCGAACTCGCGATCTTGGGCACAGTTATGTATTAACAATGCGTGCTTGAAAAATCTTAATAAATTCGAGGACTGGCGTAATTTGTTGGGTTTTTTTCATCATCTTTAAATTTCACAGATTTTATCAAGACTTTTTTAATTTTTAAGATTATTTTTGGTTTGGAAAATGACACAGCTTCCAAAAATTTACGGATACTTTTTTTTTAAATATAAAATGTATAGGTCATATATGTACCAATACTTAGTATACTTTGACATTTTTCGTGTGGAAACACTCGGTCCCTCTTACTCAAGGTCAGCGGTAAATAGGAACAGGTCCATGGATTGTGGCAGCCCGAGTTCGGTTTGAAACATAAATACGCCTTTTCCAGAGACACACCCGTCCATGGACCACTCCTAAGGCAATCATCCGTTACTTCCTAAGAGCCACATAGCATGATGGAATAGTTCATCATTCATAGATCATTATTTTAAACCACGAATTAAAACAATTATATTATGGTCAGTCAAAGCATCATTAAATGAATTATTTAATATATAAAACTAAAACATTATTTTAAATAGAAATATAATATGATATTATAAATAGAAACAGCAACAATCTGCAGTAGCGTGTAACTTATACACTCAACTAAGATGAGTGTTAACGATTCTAGCTCAATCCAAGCTATGGCAATTATCGCCCCTCCAAAAAAAAAAAACCAACGTCGTAATTCAAAAACCTAATTTTGATTTTTGAATGATATTTGAAGGTTCCAGGTGAGTTAAACAATTAACAATTTGGGCAAAGCATTCCTAGAGTGACGATGGTATTGAAATTATTTTATTAACCATTTCAACAATTTATAAAGCTTGAAACTTTTTTGTTCTTAACTTATGCCATCATGATAAAACTCGATATACAACCTTTAAAAAATGTAGTAGAAATGAAATCAGATAAGACGTTCCTGATTAAAAACCTTCAACCAATACAATTGCTATTGAACGCTTAGCTCCAAAACGCTAAGTTTTGAAGTATGTCGTTGTTCTTTCGAAGGGGAATAATTTATAATTACGATAACCTTTACATTTGGATATATAACTTTCATAAGTTTTGAAAAGACATTTATTCGTATAATTTCCTCCTCCAAACTAGCCACTCTAAATGTCTGGAGTTATATATCAGACTCGACAATGTAAATTCCTTTTTGAAGTTGTTTTTCGCATTTACAGGAAGGATTTAAAAGCGAAAACTTAATAATCTACTTGAGCCCATGAGGGACAGACCGAATAAGGAAAATTAAAAAAGTTTCGTTAGGGAAGTGGGGGTGGGGCTGGGACCTAACGCGATTTGGATAGAACTTTTTTAATGGCACTCCATCATAGGAAGGACATGCTATCTTATCCGCCTCAGCCTGGCAACTTGGGCACCGCTGGATTTTAGTTTGACAAGTTTGGCCCTTGTTCCTACATCTCGTATTTAAATGGCAAAGCCATGGGATTAAATGAAGCGTAGGAGGAACATGTCGCAACTGAAAGCCTAAATGAGTTCTGAAACAATTGTTTAATCTCCGAAGAGTGTAATGAATGGGGGAATTGAATTCGGACTTGTAAATATTCGTTTCCATGAGTTGCCGTGGTCGGAAACGGATCATCGGTTTTGTTATGCTTTATTATTTTAAACAACGGATACAAAGAACACATCAGAATGAGCATTTCTAGATCAATGAATGACAATGTCAATCATTTTGTCGTAAAATCAATCTCAGAATACACTGTAAATATATCACAAAGTATGTTGAATGTAGTAGAACGGGATGTTCAGGCGCCATTAACAGAATACGTCAGAATACGAATTGGAAATAACAAAGGGGAATAATCATGTTTACTGAAAGAAAATCTATAATTTAATAAAGGGTGAAACACGAGTAAGACTAAAGAAGGAATACAAATGGAATGAAGCAGGAAATAAACATAGAATCATATGACCGATTGTTTTATATGGCTATGTTATATCCTTTGTTTATTCTAGAACATTCTAATCCAAGTCAACTTAAAAAAAACCTGTCATTGGAGAAACTCCGCTTTCCTATCATCAACATTACTACTTTCAACCTTCGTTTTTGTGTTCAAATGTTCAAAGTACCTTTTGTTCTTTTTATTTCATAACAGGGTTCCAGAAACATAAACGCAGATTGAAAGAATGTGTAAGTTCACACATTATATAACATCTATGAACATAGGAGAAAAAATCAAGAATATTTTAGCCTGTTTTGCGGACTTGTGCAGGACTAGGCCTCCAAGGGACGTATAAGCTAACTGTAACAGGAGGTAGAAAAAAAGAGGAATCCACGGGAGAGTCGCTGGGGTGGCATGAGTCCAGCTCACTCATTGTCAACTGGTTACCTGAGTCCCTCTGCTCCTACCTGGCTCGCATCTCTCCCTCTGTATTCCTCCCTATGAGGATCCCTACCAATCTCCTGTTCCAAGTATTGAATGCCTATTGTGGCAGCTTGGGTATTGTGGCGAACGTATGGTATGCTGACGTAACGGATCGAGAAAAAAAATTAAAGAAACGGAAACTGCACCCCTATTTTCAGAAAATAATATGGATCTGCATCTTTATTATCTTTGGTAAATGAAAACATAAAAAATAAAGAGCAGAATCTTCAGTAATCGACTTATGATAAATCAGGGAGCACTTTTGGCTTTTCCCAACATACTTCAGCAATACACTTTTCTATGTACTTGGCAGAATTTTAAAAATATCCCTATCTATTCTTTTAAGGTTTTAAACTTGGTCATAGTATTGTGCACCATAAGGTAAAGAAAGGCAAAATTTCACCACTAGTATACATATGTGTTTGTATATATACATATGAAATTATTAAATAAAGGAGGGTCAGAAAAAAAAACATAGGATTTTAGAAGTAGCGATGCTATCATCTCATGGGGCGACCAGTGGTTTAGGGGTTAGCGTAATTAACAACTAAGCATAAGATCGTGGGTTCGTAGCCCGTCAGGTGCCCGAGGATTTTTAAAGGGAGAAAAAATCCTTGGTCACGCCGTCCTTCGGAAGGGACGTTAAACGGGATCCCGAGCCTGTACGATGTCAGATACTCGTTAAAAATCCCTATCCTAATTAAACCTGGATAGGCAAAATTTAGAGCTCCCACTGTAGCATCATCCGATTAGCCATAGCAACATAAAGTGACGTTAAATGAACGAAGAACAAAAACAAATCAATGAATTATGGTCATCCTATCTTGGATTCTTGTCGAAATCAAAAGAGGATTCATTTTTAGATACTCGATCTAATGTCAAAAATATTTCACTTCAAGAATTTTTTGTTTTTAATAGGAAATATGATACTTTCGGTCTACAACAAAGGTAATATGAGGTGGGGGGCGTATGTTTTGCCTTGTTTAACATATAAACAAACTCACATAAAAAAAATCCTTAGTTTTGCCTTCCTTGGGAGGGATGTAAAATAAAGGTCCAGAACCACTATGATATCAGGTTCTCATTAATAATCCTTATATTAATTATGCCTGGATAGGGAAAATCTAGGACACACACTGAAGCATCGTTCGATTAGCCATAGCAGTATAAAGTGACGTTAAAGGAATAAACAAAACAAACAAATTCACACACCTAGTTCACCTATCACATTTCGAGAAAGCTAACATCGATTGAAAGTGTGAATACAATGAGCTGAAATTCGACATGTACTTTTGCTTTCTAGTCTCGACATCAAAATAAGGACAAATTTCAATTAGAATATCGATTTTTTCACCAGGCAATTTTCATGTTTGGTACACCTCTAGAGAGCTTTCGAATCGAGTTTTATGGATGGAATTTCGTATTTACTTTGAGTTAGTGGAAAAGAAATGCCTTTTAAAGGTTTCAACTGTTTTTCTCTCACTACTCTCCCGTGGGTTTTAAGGATTTAATAAACTAGGTACCCCCCATACAGAAATTTTGTAGACAGAAAACTACATTGAAAGTTTTTTGTTTTTTTAATTTATTTAATTAAATTCATAAAAACGTATGCAACAAGTAAATATAATGAATGATGCACAATGGCATAAATAAAGGCAAGTAGAGAAATTACCCAGTGGTTGTACTCAAGAAACAAATTAGAACGTCAAGAGGCAATTTTCTTTTAAGACGTCTCGGAGACCTATAGGGACTTGAAGAAGTAGCTAGGTTTGAAACAAGTGGGTTTGAGTGGGAATAAAGTTTCTCATTCAAAGGATTGATATCGGGTTTGGGCCAAATCGGCAACACTTAAGATAATGAGGTCATTATGGATGACTTTATTCGTAACAAAAGAAGGAGCTATTAAGGATTTTGGATTGTAAGGATTGTATACAAGAGAAATTCGCAGGTTTAGTGCTTAGTGACTAAGTAGAGAGCCAAAGTCCAAGTAGGTCTTATATAGTCATTGATATGAGTCTTATACTAATTAATTAAATAATTATAATAAAATAAATAAACGAAAATAGTCTAAATCGAATAATAATTATCTGTAGTCCAGAAGATGTGATAGATGTTTGTACCGTCTAGTCAGTTCTTTGTACAAGCATAGTACAAAATCCGAGATAACGTACATAATTTTTGGAAGGTACTTCGTCGTTGTCAATTTTGACTGCTGTAAAAAGCTTTGCGTAGAGATAAGGTTACATGGCTTGATTTTGAGGAGTTTATTCTGATTGGCCATTTATAGAACCACTTTTCTAAATCAAATAAATGATTTTAAAGAGCTATAGATGCTAGGTTTGGGTCTGTGTGAGAAGAAATAATGGTTGTATCGTAAGCGATGGAACAAACGACTTATCTTTAATAGGATACTAAAACCTATTTGGACATATGGAGCAGAACTTTGGGGTTCAGCGAAAAAAGTCCACATACACAAGATACAAACAACACAGTCCAAAATTCTCAGAAAAATTGTTAATGCACCAGGGTATATTTCGAATCACACCATACACAACAACATGAGCATTCCCACTATAAAATCATATATTCAATACAAATACATAACATTCCACTTATCGACACAATATCACCCAAAGCCACCCGTTCTTCCGCTTTTCTACTCCCTGTTACCTGGACTTGATAGGAAAAGATTAAAAAGACATTGGCCAAGAGACCTACTCAATTATTGATATTTTTATTCCATCATCATATAGATGATCATGTAGAAAAGCCAAGAGAAAAACACTCGAATCAAATTTGCTGGATGAGCATAAATATATGGATGACTGTTGAGTTGAAAATGATTAGATTCACAACATCTTCCATTATTTTTATTTATTTTGGTGAAAATACGATATCAGTAAGTTAGCATTCACTGCTCACGCTTTTACTATTTTATTATATTTTTATTTATGCTAGCATTATTTGCCTGTTATTATTAAATTTTATTGTTAAGCATATTCTTAATTTATCGGTTTTCCTTTAAGTCAAAGTTACGAATTTTAGTATTCTATTCTGAGGGATCTGAATGCGGGAATATTATAATGTAAAGTTTGCCTAAAATATAGACACAATTTTTATTTATTTGCAGTGAGCCATTGATAGTTATATTTGTTAAATGTTGACCGTATTTTTAAATGCTAAAGCTGACGAGAAGAGTTTGATAATTAAAAACATTAGAAAATTGTATTTAGCAAAGGATCTCATCCTACCTTTGGCAAAAACTGAACCGCTCCAAACTTGTTTCATTAAAAGTTTAATAATTTGTTTGTGAGTATTTACGTCGTACTTATAATTTGGCAAGAAAGAAGATTAATGTATAAATGTTTCGAAAGATCAGTAACTAATGGATTTTTTTCTAATTATTAATTTTCCTATATCACAAACACACAATTCCTTTCTTTTATTATATTCTTGTTATTACAAGATACAAAATTTACAGTGTTATTTCCGGAAATTTACACATGACATTTCGCCGGTAATCAATTGTTCACTACTTCTACTTTACTAGGGAACTAACCAAACATTAGCTATGAATATTAAAACTGAAACTATTGAATATATCTGTCCCGTACAGCACAACCGGCAGGCGCTGGTTCCAGTCAATTGGGGTTAAAAGATTAATTGCTGCTAGAAACCGAATGAACTGGCCTGAACGTTCTACGCTGTTCCTGAATATATATATATTTTATCAAATATGGTACTTGTGTGTTAACGCCACCGCAGTTATTTTTCCCTACTTGTTCGCATGCGCGAGCGGTTAGATTTTGTAACCGTTATATTTCTAACACCTGATTTCTTCTATGTTCTTTCTTGTTTGCTGAGTTTTGTTTGTTGCTGATTTATTGTTTGTTTGCTGATTTGTTCTAGACTCGTTGTTATTATTTTATTTATTTATTTTATTATTATTAGATTTGTTGTTATTATTTCGTTATTTTTTCATTATTTTGATTGTTCATTATATATTCCATTATTTATTACTGTATTATATATTATTTTAATTGTTCATGATATATTCCATTTGTAAATAAATTATTTTGATTTGTAATTGTTGATGATTATTTAAAAAATTAAAATTCTAACCCCAATAAATAGATTTAAAAACATGCAAGATAAATTTTTTAGAAATATAACGGTTACAAAATGTAACCGCTCGCGTATACGAACAAGTAGGGAAAAATAACTGCGGTGGCGTTAACACACAAGTACCTCAAATATATTATTATAGTAAAAAATTCATTTGACCAACCAAAAAAACCGAGAACTGCTTCAAAACCTAAATGTTAAATATGCAACTTAATTAACATGTCCAATTATATAATACAATTAATGGGATTAAAGGAATTAACCGAGGTTTTATTTTTATTGGTTCGAACATTCCATCCAATAGATTAATTTTAAAGTTTAATTGTGAATTTTAATTTGTCACTACAAGAATTACTTTTATAACTAAATTTAATTCTCTTTTTCAAGAGAATGGGGATTATAAAATTTAATATTTATGCTTCTCCCAATCTGCTGGTGTTCCTCAAGGTAGTATCCTTGGCCCAATCCTTTATACAGTTTATACAGCTGACATCCCAACTCATCCTAATACTATCCTTACCACGTATGCTGATGATACATGTGTATTATCAGTCAACGCCAATCCAGTTATTGCATCCCAAAGGCTCCAATCCCATATCACTGATCTTGAAGAATGGTGTCAAAACTGGAGAATTAAAATAAATTCTCAAAAATCCCATCAAATCACTTTTACCTTACGTCGTAAACCAATGACTTCCTGCCCTCCAGTATCCTTTAATAATACCCCAATGGTGCAGGTAGAACAGATCCGATACTTAGGGTTGCACCTCGACAAACGATTAACCTGGAATCCTCATACTAGACTGAAAAGACAAGAAACTGCTCGACGTTTCAGGCTACTTCAACACTTACTAGACAAACGCTCTAACCTCCCGATTAACTACAAAAGACTCATCTACATGACCATCATAAGACCTATTTGGACTTACGGAGTAGAGCTTTGGGGCTCCACTAAGCCATCGAATTCCTGTCGTATCCAATCCCTACAGTCCAAAATCCTTCGTAAAATCCTCAACGCTCCTTATTTTGTTAAAAATACCGTCATCCATAACGACCTTAATGCCCCATTTGTTGCTGATTTGGCCCAAACCCGGTATCTTTCCTTTCATAACAAACTTCATTCCCACTCAAACCCTCTAGCTTCAAACCTAGCTTCCTCTTCGATTCCCGATAATCCCCCGAGGCGTCTGAAAAGAAGATGGCCACGTGACCTTCTTAGTTGAACTAGTGATTTGAGTACTACCAGTGGGTAGTTTCTCAACTTGCCATTACTCATGTCATTTTGTATCACATAGCCTATTTACTGGATGTATTTTTTTTTATTATACAGTTGTAATTGTCAAAAAAAAATTAAAAAAAAAAAAAAAAAAATATTTATGCAACGAAGTTTTTATTTTAAAAAAAAGAAAATAACTTGAAAGCATTCGCTTCCTTAATATCTCTTGTTAAAAGACTTGCAGATTAAAATTTACGGTGGTAATATTTTTAGATGCCAGATTTCCCGCGACTAAATAATTTTGAAGTAATAAAGAAAATATGGACAAGTTATCTTTCATAAATCAATATCTCTTAAGACCTAAAAGCCGTACTATTTATGTTTTGTAAATTATGCCGTAATATTAATTATATTGAGTGGAGAGTTACGGAGTCCTCCAACACCAAACATATTCGCCAGACTTCTACCCAACAGTTCAGAAATTTGAGCAAAATCCTAAGGGGTAAAATTTTTGAAAATGATCCTTAAGTCAAAAACGCAGTTTCAGACTTTATTTAATCACAAATCCCTAAAGTTTTCCCTTCTGTTATTGAAAATTTGATAAAACGTTGGGGAAAATGTATAGAAAATGAATGTAAATATTTTAGGGACTTGTGATTTAGCCGGTCTCAATGAAACCTACCTTTTTGTTTTTATTTAGTGTTTTTGCCTTTTTTTGTTTATTTAAATTTCTTTATTGTCGTTTTTAATTTAATTTAGTGTTTGTTTTTTATTGACTAATTATCCAGAAGTTCAGAATAATTCCAAAGATGAAATTATGTGCATAAGGTCATGGAATGTAGTTTTGACGAGAACCTCGCTGTTCTAAACAGCATTAAGCTGTTTTGTCCCTGAAAAAATCTTGTGAAATAAAAACTTTTTGTTACTATAAATTTCCGTTAAAATCAGTAAGAAGGTAGCCATTATCAGTATCCAGGTTATAACAATGTAGGACATCAGTCCCTAGAAACCTGCTAATTAATTAATGTTTTGATTTTATTAAACAGTTTTTTAAAAATAAATAACCTTACCTTTAAAACGGATATTTTATATGAAACGACCCAGTACTTATATTTTAAAACTTAATTATTTTCAATACTACACGGACACCCAAACCCATTGATAGAACCAAGGGCCACTACTATCATGCCTTATAACACTAGGAGACTAAAAAGAACGTGAATGAGGGATGTGTTTTTATATGAAATTAAATCAAACCAATGATCATTTTGTTCTATTCTTACTGTCAATGTCTTTTTTTGACATATGTGGATCCAAATATGAAGTAAGAAAAAATTATTTTGAATAAATTTGATGATTCAACAGAACTATTTCTACCTTCATTGACTTATTGATAGAAACTGGGCGCCAAAAATTACTTGCCGACCTTTTATGTGCCATTTTTATGTTCCTGAGAGGTGTCTGTGTCGATCCTCTGTAGATAACATCGTCGAAGGGCCGCCCCCAATAGCCTATAAAATTATAAACTGCGTTTTTTATCCCGAGATAATCGAGACGGGTAATACCTCGAGCTGAGGGTTATTGAATATAAACTGGAGATGGCCTGCCGCGGCTGAGGACTCATTTCCATAATGGCATTCAAAAAGTTTCTTAAGTAGCCGAAGTTAAGTGGCCTTCTTGATTTTTCAACCGCGTTCATTTCCCTCCAACATCCAGGCCCTTTAAGGTCCGATTTCTGGGTCGCATAATTTTGTTATTGATCAATTTAGATCCGCTCGAATGACTCGATTGGCCTCAATCTCTCCGAAGAAGGAATTTCAGCGATTAAATTTGAACAAAAAAAAAAAATTAGGCGATCTTCTTGCTTCGATGAGGATACGGTATTATTACGCTGATTGGGATGTAAATGATTGAGGCGATAACATGGCGTTAATCAACCGTAAGGAATGTAAAATGCAGTACATTGCAACACTCCAGACAAACGAGTTAGTTTTGTGAGTCCGATGGGAGCTATAGATGTTCCACAAATGTAAATAGGTCAACATAATCACCCAATAAAATATTAAAAAGTTGCCTTTAAAAAGCCAGGCAACATCACCTTCAGGGATGTACTCAGTGACAAGCACTCAATTGCTATGCCGAATGTTACGAGTTCAATTCCGGCTGAAGCAGATCCGGGCTACAGCCACGCCATGCTACCTACAGACCGGCTGAAGCCTCACTCAGCCTCTCTAATGTACCATTCATTGGGGAGAAAATCTGGCGGTTGATCGTGATCCTGGAAAATCACCTTCTAGTAGAACCGTTTTTCTAGAAACATTACAGTCTCTAACATGTACTTAACCCCCCAAATAATTAGTAATACCTTTCATGGGTTGTAGTGGTACAGGTAAGGTAAATAAATTACATTTAACATTATACAGAATATATTATTTTTATTATTGGATTTAACATCCTTTCCTACCCATTTTAAGGCAGATAGGACAGGATATATTCAATCTGCAGAGAGGGAAGGTGACGCCTAGACGAGATCGGGCAACATGTCCTCATATAATACTATGATCCTACGATATATAATAATAACATATAGATATTGCATTATTTACCTCCTTTCCCAGTCGAGTTTTCTTATATTAAAACTATTTCGAACAATATATTTTTTTAAAATGTATATTACGAGAATAGCCGAAGATATGGCTATTGAATGCGACTTTTACGCCCTTCGGAAAAGTATGCAGAGGACTCTACTCCATTATATCGGCCTCTTCCCCACCCTCATTCCTATCATATTAAAAAAGAAAATGGAATGTATAATAAAAAAATTAAAATTGATCTACATCCTTATGGAGGGTTGTACAAATAATTTACCAATATAATATGTAAGTATAACATGATGTAATGGTAATCAGTATTGAATCACAAACCAAAATTTTAAACTAAATGCTTTAATGGTAGCATTTTATGACATGTAAGTGTGGTAAATATAAAAACTATACAAAAAAAACTTATATCAGTACATCCCTTGAAGGGTCCAGTATACATGGTAGATACTGCTTCTAGGACAACGCTTGTGCAGGTAGGTGATTTGTCTGAGATCATGCTCAGCCTCCAGGTTTTCTCCTAATTTAAGGTACTGAACATATAGAGACTGGGTGAACCCTCGGTGGTATTGGATTTCCACAGTATCAATCCATGGATGATAACAGAATTTTTGTTTGATTTAATTTACAAACTGAATATATGTAATCATTAGTAGTATTTTTTTGTTTTTTTAAAGACCGATCTTTAAAAAAAAATCTGAACCACTACAACCCATGTAAGGCTCTTGGGTTCAGTTAATGTCGGTTTACACAAATAAATTTACTGCATCTGTTCCAATGTCTCCAGTTATTATTGTAAATTTATATTATTTTAAGTGATGTTATCCCGGAATAAAGTCTTTTTAAGCCTATGTAAATATTTTAAAATTCATTTTCAGGAAATTAATCAGAAAAAAAGACAGTGCTTCATAACGATATACAATTGTTAATATCCATTGACAACCTCACCCTCATTCCGAACAGTGACAGGATTGGGAAGCCACAAAGCATCGCTGTCAGATGAAAGCCAGTAGATTCTTTCCTTTTTTTCTTTCTTTTTTTTTTTGTTCCAGTTCATCGACAGTTCGGTCAAAATGAACCCATTCAGTGGCCGCCCTGGCTCCGCAGCTATCTCGTATCTACAGCGATACCAACTAATCGTCTCTTATCTATGGGAATTCGAGATCCCGGGAAATAATTCTGGAACTTGGAATGTGGATAATGGAGGTTATTGTACGTATTCAAGAGGACGCAGAGTAAACACGGCCATTGTAAATAAAAGGGACGGTGTCCATTCAACCCTCTGTTGATAAAACGAAATGAATTCTGGATAACAAATATTTATAAAACGTGTAGAACAAACGGAGGGAAACTATTCTGTGGAAATTTCAGATAGTATAAACAGTTTTGACGGGTTGTTTGTTAGTTTCAACTACGAATAAATAACAACATTAACCAAGTGGTAGCGCGCTGCTACCTGAACATTCTCAGCGATGTGGGCACAAAAAAAAATTCCTAGGATCTAACCAATTATAAACTGTAGTAGCGTTTTTTCGATACCAAGGCAACGATTTTACACATTTCTTAAAAAAAAATTTAATGTTTAATCTATATATATAAAAATCTCCTGTCACGATGTTTGTTCGGGCTAATCTCCGAAACTACTGGTCCGATTTTAATGAAATTTCGCAAAGATATATAACATCGTCCAACTTAAAATATAGGCTATGTTTTATTTCGATCAATGACCGCGATAGTTTTTTTGCAAAATTATATTTTTTCTAACCTGCCGCATTTCTGATATGTTGGAAGGGCATGCCTGAGTAGTGTAAATCCATATTGGCAACAAAAAAATTGGAAGGGAATACTTTTGGTGGCCGTAAAACTTCGAAATTTTCATAGCTCTTTCAGTGTTTGGCCTGCATCTCCTAATCGGTGCGTTTTAGGGAAAAAACATAAATAACCTTTTTTAAAGTAGATTAAATTTTCTACAATTTGAGCCCAAATGCAGCTCAAACAGGTCAGTTAAGTTCCAATATACTAATTGTTAACCGGAATCTTAGCTCTATCTAATAAATAAAATTGTCGTGTCACAGTGTTTGTAACAAAACTCCTCTAAAACGACTTGACCAATTCTTATGAAATTTATTGTGTATATTCAGTAGGTCTGAGAATAGAAAATAAACTATTTTGCATACCAGTAAGTTTATTATTAGTTATTATAAACTATAGTTTGATATAAGATGAATAAAATGTGAAATCAAAAATCTATTATGTTCATTTTTTAATTCATTCATTATTTCTTTAAAGTTGAAATTTTAACTAATATTTTTTAAACTATTATGACAGCCACAGCAACGCGTGGCTGGGTCAGCTAGTAATATATAAAATTGTTATGCTATTTTTCGCTAGTTTAGTCAAGCAATTTTCTCTAACACGACATTTTGACAACTTATTTCTCATTATTTTAGTCTGGTCCTAAACCTGAAGTTTCGGGAGCATACATCATTGTCTAAATTAGCGAAAAATGTGATAAAGTAAATTTTTGAATTTTTGGACTTCAATGGCCTTTTGATCCTGAACGCCTCATTTAAAGAATCATTTACAATTATCAGTATACGAACAAATCACGGAATTATTTTCTCATTGTTCGAAACATCTACCATTATTAATTTATACAATTTAACTTTTGATACTGAACCCAACGATTTTTACTTTATGAGAATTTATTTGTTTTAATAAAAAAGTAATTAATCATTTGGATTCAATTGGAATACTACAAAAAACAAAGTCTCTAAAATACTGGAAAATAACTGATCAGTCAATGTTTAGCCAATTCAGGCATCATCAGAACATAAGCAAAAAAAAAAATTCACCTCAATCAAAATCAATTGACATTCAGATAAAGTAACCCGACACAAAAGGCGTTCAATAATATACTCTTAATTAGTTCAATAAATAACTGATTTTTAACACTAATTCTTTTTAAACTACAAAACGCAAGCTGATAAATAATAGATAAATAAATAGACAATCTTGGGTTAATTAGCAAATAAAAGTTTTAGATTTGTTTATATTTCGTAGCCTAATAGTTACTAGCAACTATCTGATAGTTGCGACAGTAGTGCACTGACATCGGGTAAGTAGTCGGTAGTCAAGTAATACTATCATGACAGCCATGTCACACTGTGTATGATACACGGATAGTTAATGTATTAAAGTATATAGTGCATCAAAGTACTCTATGTGAAAAAAAGTCAATTTAACACTAGTGGCCCATAGAATTATTTAAATAATTTATTCCCAATTTTCATTTTCACAGTCCATTTGTAAGTTAAAAGTAATTCATTAAATTGCGGTAATTTCCGTAATCGCAAGGTAATTTATTTTAATCATGGCCCACGAAGGCATTTAACGTCTCTTGATAAGATTTGTAATTAAAAAGGTTATTATTACATAAAATCAACAATTTCATTCCATCAAAAATTTCGAAACAACCACCTATTCTCCATCACTCCCCTAAAAAACATCATGCATTATTTACTTCTTAATGAGAAATAGCCTCCAAATGTGTCCTATGTTTATTATACTTAACAAAAAAAAACAGGCCAAGAGTAACCTATTATCTTTCGAAGAAATTATCAAATGAATGCTGTTCACTTTTTATTTTAAGTATTTACAACTGTAACTACACTAAAACAAATATCACCATATTTTTTCATAATAAAATAATAAAGCGAACATACCACGAAAACTGACATAATAACCTCCTCGTAAAATTTATTAGAGTTGAAAATCGAAGTCATTTTTTTTCTTGTCGATAACTGAAAACTGAAAATGAGCTGGATGAAAGACCTCCTTGAATGGCCACAAACACAAATTAGAAAGAAGAAAAAACTCATTTCATTAATGTCATTAATTTTATTTCTTATTAGTCGGTGCATTACCTGATTGTCCTGATTTTATTATTATTCACGAATATGTCTGAGTAAAAAGGCAATAATAAGTTGATAAAGGGTTTTAGAAGCAATATATAGTTTTTAAGACAACAAGAAATAGGTACCATTATTAGTGTGTTTTTCTTCGTTGAGACCCCGAACAGCTCCTTAAATTGCTCCTACAGATTGGGCGCTCACATGAGGGGGATAGGACAGGACATTTGCCTCTGAGTCTTTCAACATATTTTTTTAAAGATTTCTGACTCGTGATAAATGATCCAGAAAGTAGTTGTAGAATGAATATAATAATGTCATAATATAGTTAATGCAGTAAAATTGATTTGTTTTAATAATTATTCTCAAAAACCACAGGTATTCAGGCCTACATCCTCATGGAATAGCTTTTAAGGGCGCTCATGATCTTTAATTAACTACTAACACACGAATTAAAGAACAATAGTAACAATATAAATCTTAGAATACCCGATGGCTCGATGCCGATACAACCAACCGCTGTTTCTAAACTTTCATCCATGGATTAGCAACAATCCAAACCCATGCCAGTAAGATCTTCATGCAATCCTCCCACCTACACCTCGGTCTACACCTACTCCTAGTCGACACTGGACTAATTACCTTTTTTAAACTCGTTACTATGATTTATATTTTGAAAACAGTAAATTTTTGTTATCCGAGTTATTTCGAACTCAAATACCTGTAAACTGATGTTCCGAAAAACAGGTACAAGACTTTCTGGAAATCTATTTCAAAATCTCACGATTCTACGGGTATACTATAACACATCTCAAGCCATGTCAACAAGTTTTAATCTTTTATTCGTTTCATCACGAAATTAAGGTTTCAACAAACATATAACATCATCTGAGCTTCGGGATGTTAATTGAATTAATTTCCTGATAATTAAATTTACCCATTTTCAATAACCACGCTGTTTTCCTTACTAATGGTTACGATTATTTGTATTTTGGGAGAATATAAAAAAGGAAACGAATAAAATGTAAAAACTGCGTGTAACAACTCGAAGCGACAACCTGCACAACTGATAAATAAACTAGCGTAAAATTGAGCGAACGTTTCAACAAGAATATACCACCCATTCTAAAACTTTCGATAACTTTTTTTTTGGAAAATATTAAAAATGAAACAGTTAAAACTTGTAACTCAACTCGAAGCGACAACCTCCGGTACAGATACCTAAATTTGTCAACATAACGATTTTATGAGTATATCTATAAAAAATTTTATGTGACTTCTTCCATCATATTATCACTTGAGCACAAAACTGAACAGAGAGAGGAATATGGTTTCCCTAAAACGTAACGCACTATACAGACACCTTCAATATAGATAGATTGTTGTTGACTCACCTGATACGTGGCCGAAGGACTGGGTGAGGGCGGCTATGGAGAAGCCCGCGGCGAAGGAAGCGGCCAGGATGGTCTCGGCGGTACTGCCCCCGGAAGCCACCCCCGCAGCGGCGCCGCTAACGGTGAAGACATAGAAGAAGGAGGACAGACACTCGGATATGATGGACCTCCAAAACTCGAGAGTCCTTAGCTCGGCCTTCGCCGGAAGTAGCCTCACAGATACCTGGTCCCTCCGGACCTCCTCCAACTTCTCGAAGAGGGTGACCAGGTGGAGGTCGATCGTATCGCCGGCTAGAGCCCCGGATGCCATGCCTACACTACCAACGACACTTGTGGAATGAGCCGCTCTCACTGAGGCCGCAGCAGCGCCACCGGCGTCAAAACACTACCCCCTCCCCTGCACCTCTCTTTGTTTACTTATCCCTCTTATTTCCGTTTCCTCTTTCCTTTTTATTATTAATTGGGATTTTTTAAATTAGTATTCCATTCATATATTTTAAAATATTTATTAATAATAAGTTAGTAAGTAATAACTTTGATTTTGGAAAATAAATTCTTGATACAATCGAAAAACCTCGTTGAAGGAATAACTATACTGCTTGATAATACAAATCATACAAAAATTGATTTTGAAAGAACTAAAATTATGATGTTATTTCTGGGATTTTTTAAACCATCGCTGAGAAAATACTTCAATTCCTGGTTATGCGAGTTATATAATATTATATTTTACCTTTAACCCTCAAAGGTCAGCTAAAATCATTTCACTGCCTATAAACATATAGTCCAGGATCCATGGTCCATTTTTGCACTTGATTACTATCAAGCTGAAACTTGAACACCAATATAAATGAAAAAACTCAACTGGTTAGTAACCATTTTTGATGACCTCGTTATCGATACATGTTGGAAGGAGGGGACTCTTTGATCAAACCATACATTTTGTAAGACAAATATTTTTTCAACTAATTTAGATAATTATCTTGAGATTTAACAAAAAAAAAAACCCAGTTAGTAATAAATTTTTGAGAATCATCGAATCGACATATTTTATCCTTGCTACCTCTGTTAGCTACCACAATCGAGAATTTTCGCACAGGAAATTGTTGGGGGTCTTATCAAAACAAAGCTGTTCATGAAGATTCTGCTTGATAGTAATCAAGTGAAAAAATGGACCATGGATCCTGGACTAATATTTCAATAGCATTTTTTTTTATATTGTGTAAAACCGTGATGAATTTTAATGAATAAACAAAAAGGGAATTTTTAATATTATTAGAGTTTGTAGAGGTATTATATGAGAGTGCATTTACTAAGAAAAGCAATATATCCTGATTAATCTGAGTATTAAAATGTATTTCTGTTTTTAGTTACAATCCTTTATTTAAAATAAATGACTGGAATTAATAGGTAAAGTTTATTTTCATTTAAAAAAAACCACTTCTTTCTTTTTTAATTTTGTTACTTGACGGCTACAGTAAAAAACAATTTAACAATTTAATAAATATAGATTGTCTTTAGAACCTTTAAATTTCTAAGCATTGACGAGAGCCAGGCTCGGTCAAAATAGCTATTTGAATACCGGGATAAATGTTAATATATTTCTTATGAATAAATAATTTTGAATTTGTCAAAATAATAGTTTAAAAACCTGAACTGAAACAAACCATGAAGGATCTTGGGTTCGGAACATGGTACTGACTGTACTGTTTCTAGAGCAACAGTTGTGCAATTAGGTAATTTGTCCGATATCAGCCAGTTTTCCCCCAACTAAGGGTACCCATTTTATAGAGACTGGAGCCCCTGGAATGGCTACTATAAGATTAAATAATTTATCTGCCACAGCCAGAATCGGACCCAGAATATTCAACATAGGAACTCAGACTCTACCCAATGAGCCTATATACCCTCCTAGGGGTATATAAATATATTGATACTTTTTGGACTATAATTCGAAATGGATATTTGGTAATGCCGATCACGAACTTTTAACTTTTTTTATTTATTTTTTCAACTCTGGATGAACTCAATATTAATATAATTCCCCGTTTCCACTTCCACGGACCACGAGACAATTTAATAAAGCTTTTATCATGGAGGCCCTTTAGACAACTTTATCCCAGTCTCTTCCAAACAATTTTAAATCTAAAGTTACCTCTTTCCAGTTTGATTTTTACAGAAGCATTCTTGCTTTTCACTTATGATGGAATGTAAACATGTAAACACATATAAGTATTGCAGTTGATAATAATTATTTTATAACCATAATAAAGTCAAAAGAGGACAATTATTTAATAAGTGTATGAGCATCTCAAAAAATTCTTTACAAAGGTCTCCTTTATACTATGTCTATATGAACAGTTGTCATCATTAAAACATATAACTTATACCAAAGGCATAATGTAGTTAGCATTTTCATTATCTGCATGATCGATAACACTTTAATTTGCCCAATAAGAATAGAAATCCAAATAACTAAAAAAAAAATCCTTCTCAAATCAAATGTTTTGGTTAATCATTCATTCGTTACAGTAGTTGGCAATTAGAATAAATTTCCTTAAATGAAGATACACATTTTCATGGATGAAATTATATTCAGCTATATAATTTAAATATTTTATATATTCTTACTCACTAATTAGAAAAGTAAATTTTTACTTCTTCTTTAAACTGTCGTTAGTAAGAATAGAGATCCGATAGTAATCCTGAACGTAGCCTCTATAGTATTGGCGAAACCTATCATGTAAACATTTTTTTAAGTGTTTCGAGTTTATTAAATTAAAATTTAGTAAAATTATTGCTTAAAAATGTTATAAGGAATCAATTAAAAATTAATATAGTTACTCCTTTATACTTAATAAATATTAAGTAATAATAACCAGGAATTAATTGATTTTATTTAAACAGTAATAATTTAAAATATGAGCGGTTATTTTTAAAAAGTGGTTTAAGTCCATTTGGATCTTTAAAAAAATGTTTATTCTTTTAAATAATTTTAATGATTATTAGTAAAATTTAAAAGATTTATAGTGTTTAAAACATAAAAACACCACCCTTTTCTACGTGTTTAAAACATAAACTATGCACATATTTCTAAATTAATTCAAATTAAAACTCTTAAATATCTCTACAAATACACACACACACACACATGTAATTCCCTATTAAATTCCCTAGCAATTTACACAAATTGTTGTTGTTGCTTTTTAAAGAAAAGCAATATTCATTTATAATGTGCTCAAATTCGTTTCATGATTAACCATGGTGTAATAATTTAAAATATCATTTAAAGAACGTACTACTTTTAAACATTATAAATAACTTTATACTAATTTTAAATTAAATAATTATATATATATAATAAGAATCTTATAAATAAATAAGAACTAAAAACCTAAAGTGTATTTCCTCTGCTATCTGCCCTTCCAAATATCAATTCCGCTAAAACAAATACAACTACACAAGGGTGGTTCTTCTAGTAAGGTAGCTAATGAAATTGCAACTGCTTGTTCTAACACGGTCCATGAAGTTCTCTTTAATGTGGCGGATGTGGCCAGCCTATGCCATCGGTTTACCCTCAGTTGGTTCATTCCTTAATAAGCGTAATCCCTTTAATTATTGTTTTAAATGGGCTTTTTACAATCTTTGGAGTAATTAAATGTGTTTAATTACATTAGTTGTAGTATTACTAACAATAAAATCCCATCGTGTTCTCCTTACTATCAATTTTGTTGATAGAGTCACATATTTTATAAATCGGAATATTTATTTAATATTAGTAATATATTTAAGTAATTTACATGTCCATGAATGCGAAACTAAGGCATTACTGCACTATATATGAAGATAACAGAAAGATCTTGAAGAAAATTCTGGGGGCCAATTGAAGACTAAAGTGAAGACATGTGAAGGAGTAACAGTGAGCTGGTTGCTCATGCTCAAAAAAATATTGGATATTATGAGGTTTAAGGAGAATTTTATTTGATGGTTACTTGCTAAGAATGAAACCCACATTTTTATCTATTTATTATAAATTGAGACTAAACAATCCTGGTTCGAAAAAGTAGAAAATGACTCACCGGAAATGAAGATAAATTGTGAGGATATTCTACAATACAACCGTCTCAGGATGAAACTGAATCCACAGCGGGGTTTTCAGGATAAGCCAATGCTGACGATGGGAAAGAAATGGACGGAAGAAAGAAAGGAGCAAATCTGGCTTCATATGAAGGAACACTGGGCAAAGATCAAGGCTAAGAGAAGATTTGGTCCTTGGTAGGTCAATACGAACAAAAAAATGTTTAAGTGATAAATATTATAATATAATCGGATATAAAACTCAAAAATCTACTGCTTAACAGCATCGTTAAGGAATTGTATCTAAGAAACCAAAAATATCCCCCAAAAAATGCCAAGGTAATCTAATGGTGAACTGATCATACATTTCTTTTCAGGATTTCTCATACCTCTACATTCCACTTCCTCCTCTGTAGTAAAATAAACTTACAAATTAAAAAAAAAAAATCAGTTATTATAGTTGTTAATTCATCCAATATACCTTGTTATTTATTATCGAAAACGAACGCAGATGCTCGAAGTCTCAACACCTTTCCTGTATTATACACAGTTGACAAACCGGGCAGAAAGGATACAGAGCATAGAGCTAGAAGGCTGTGGATGAATACGAGTAGAAGATGAAGGAAGGATTTAAAGAGTTTGGGCTGAGTTAAAGGTGGCTGAAGCAGCTGCAACCAACAGATTTCACCGGCAGCTGCTCTGCACCTGGCGCTCACGTGGCCAACCTGTTCCGGCAACTTGTTGATGGAGCTCACAGATTCATGCAGTTTGTATCATTTCTATGTATTATCTATCAATAATAAATACATAAGCAGTACGGTGGATTATGTCATACTACATTATTATAAACCTAAATAAAAATAAACGTAATATAATACTAAAACATATTAGTTGACCTTATACATATGATATCGAGGAGGCCAAGGCTCATTGATGGGCTGTAGAGTCATGCAAGAAGGAGTTATCATATGAGGAAGAAAATGATCCGGGTGGAGGTCGGGAAAATTCTCTCTAGTAAGAAGAATTTTTTATTTTAAAACCAAAATTCTTCTTTAGCCAAAAAACTAGATATTGTCAAGTAGTTTAAGTATCTTAGGGAGTGGATCAGCTAGAAAGACTTCCAGAAGAAACCAATGGAGATCAGAAAAGATAAGGTCAAAGTAGCCTTCTAACTCATTAAAAACATCTATAATAAATGGATTCAAAAATAAGACATTATGATACGGTGATTAAACCTGAAGCCTTCTAAACACTATCCATCACCGATAAGAGCTTAATTGAAAGGATGGAGATTAAAGAACGGAAGGCATGAAGGAAAATTTTAGGACGATAAATTAGTCCACACATGAAATAACCCTTTACAAAGGAACAGAAAGAATTAGTAGGCGAAGGGCTGATTTGTAGGAACATATCCTGCCAAGGAATGCAATTAGGCTAATTAAAAGAATATTTCAATCCTTTAGAAATAAAAAAAACTAAACGAGCCTGGTTTAAGGAAGCGAAGAAGGACTTGAGAGAACTCGGGGTCATATACTTCGGGATGGAACTAATCAATGTTGGAGTTATGTTACATTTTATATGTACTTTTCTATTTCGCTTTTCGTGTAAATACCTGTTATCTGACATAATAAAAATCATCAGACACCAATAGTTAATGATCTATGGCATAACTTATTTAATTATTAAAATTAATCAAAATGTAATTCAAATCGAAGGTTAAATACTTTGGAACGGCGAAATACCAGCTAGTAGATATCCGTCCTAGTAATTATTAATTATTTTATCGCTTCTATTATCTTAAATTTACTTATTTCTGTATACTTGTTGTAAGCACTCTGCGTTATTGTATGCAATAAAAATTTCCATTCCACATCACAATAACGAAAATTCCTTCCTCTATTTATTAATCATCTTTTTTTTATCTTTTTTAAATAATCTTTAACGACACGATCGATATTGGACGTATTGATCTGATTCGTACGTTAAAGATTCCGTCACAAGGTTGGTAATACGAGTTGAATAGGGGTTCAGAATACAGTTCAACTAACATGATCCATAATAAAATAAATTAAGTAAAACCTGCTTCAATACAATCCATGAGAGTATTGGGTTCATTAAATGTTTGAGGAACTGTTCTACTATTCTAAGCAAACGGTTAGAGAAGGAAGTGATTTTGCCAAGATCTCAAACAACCGCCAGATTTTCCTCAATTAAGGGTACCCACTTTATAGAGGCTTAGAGAACCCAGAAGGTTCTCTAGATCCTAAAGGTGGGAAAAAAAGGCTGACTGTGCTCTTACACAGTCGATTTTTCTGAATAAAGTTTGTTTTTAACAACCATCCTCCATCTCGGAATAAAGATCAGTAACCTAGCATTGAACCACCTCGGTTACCAAAAGAAATAAGCTAATTTGTATTCTATATGTACTTCTGTACATCTGTACTGTCTTAAGCAATGAGGAAATCGGGAATATACCCCGACGAAATAAACGAAGTGTGACATTTTTATTTTAAATTATTGTTATACTGTAACATTAGAAGTAATGTAATTAGTTGAGTCGAAATTCTTGGGAGGTTATTAGCAGGTGACTACTTCCCTTCTTACCTCATAGCTCGGTCCTCTTTTAAAATAAATTCTGGGAGCGCCCCTTCTCAAAAGAATCCAATGCAACCGATCCAATTATTTTCGAGACGAGGCCGTAGATACTGACACCGGTACTTCCTGAACTTTCCGATCCTCCCAATCGCCGGAGCACTCCCACCTGCCAGGTAATGGTAGAGCCCCGATCTCCAATCATCTTGGACAACCAGCGGGCTAGGTGGCCTATGATTAGGATTAGTTACACAACGATGTAGAAACTCGACTGGACTAATTCCTGACGCACCTGTTGGTAATCTTTGTTTAGTTTCGGTTAAAATATTATTCAACGAATTATATCTTAGATATCTGATATAACTGTTATATCACATAGATGTAACATAGACGGAATGCCTTTATAATAAGCCTGTACCCCTTTAAAGGGTTTGAAAGGTGCATTACATGTCTACATGTCTGTCTTATTGTTTCAAGTTAACGGTTGTTTATTGAGCTGATTAGGTCGTGATCACGCTTACCGCCAGTCAGTTAAGGATACCTATTTTTTAGAAGATGGGTGAGCCCCTGAAGGGTCTCCTACAGAGTCGATTCCCAGCTATTAATAGAATAAATAGTCTACCTGTCATATCTGCTATTATGCTATATATTATTATTATTACAAATTTGTATTAATTATTTAACACACTAATGCATATCTTTAAATCTCAGGATGGATAAATAATAATTTTATTGAAACCATAGGAGATAATAGATGTGACCTCATTCTTTCCCTCCCCTATATACATACCCCTTGAAATGTAGAGAGAGGGAAATAGTGGAAAATGACGGTACTGAATGTCAACATGTGTGGGCCGATTAGAAGTTCTAACTTTATCACTATTCAAACATAAACTCTCTCATCGTGAAACAAACCATTATGGATTTTGTCCTCCTATAATCGATTTTTCTTTTAGAAATTTATTTAAACTCAGTCCTATATCACATGAAATATTGAAAATACTAAAACCAAGATATGGAAGTAATATTATTTTAATATACATACCCCTACAGCTTACTATAATTATATACCCCATAGTATGACAGACACATCCTGTAACATCCTAAGACCAGCTGCTGACACCAGAGATTCTAGTAAATCACCTCCATCAATCATGGAGTATCTCCTATCTAATCCTGGAATTTAATTAACGATCACCAGTTAATTGGTTAGCATATATTATTACATAATATGAATACTGAACGGTGTCGAAGTGTAGTATGGATTAAGTAAGTAGTAAGGATTAATATTATTCAACATATAATCGATTATAGTGTCTAAACTATAAAATAATTTTTAATTTTATAAAACCTTAATTCGACCATTTTATGTATATAAACCATTAAAATGACTTATTAATAATTATCTAAAACGAACATTATAAATATTGCAGCCTTAAACGTCATTATTTAAAAGTGAATATGAGATGATAGGAATATATTTATTATTTCTAAAATTCAAAGCGGAATTAGTAGGCTTCTGTGGTTTACTTTGCTTATGTTTACAGATAGTAATGAGCTGCTATTAATCGTTTCTTTTTGGATAATTCATACAACAATTGTTGTAAATTAAAATGTTTTTAAAAACGAGGGTAAATATTTTGAATAAAACTGTTCTGATTTCATAAAGTCGATTTAATTAATTAGTTTTTCTTTGAATATGGACACTTCATACGAAACGTATGGATATTTGGATTCATTTTTGCGGGTTATAGTATAATCCTAATACATATTTAAAATGCGTTGTTTAACCATCATAAATTGTTTTAAACATTCCTATCTAATCTAGACTAAATCGATCAATAATTCTATAGAAGAGATGAAAATCTAAAAAGATATTTACAGAACAATTAAATATGTGAATAATAAGACAATTATGATGTTATTTTTTTCTGATCTACTTAATTTACTCATTTAAAAAATTATTATGTAAATAATAATCAGTTTATAAAATCCTAAAAAAAATGTTTTAGTTGAGGATTAGGTTCCATATGTACTGTTAAAATGAGAGCTGAACAGACACCACTTGTCCAGCCCATCTGTCGGCAACGGGATGAGCCTTATCAAGGCAAGATAGGGCGCTTGTCCTAAATAAATATTCTATTGTAGCTCTTATATCTGCCCTGCCCTTCCCCGACCTGTCAACGTTTTCTGGTTTAGATCACCAAAAACTATCTATAACTAACTATAACTAGATCCTATACTGTAAATACTAAACTATAAAACTAGATAAATGAATCTGAAGAAAAAAAAGTCCACTGAAATATACAAGTAACGTATTTGTAACCATGCATCAGTCTTATTTATATGTATATATATATATATATATATATATATATATATATATATATATATATATATATATATATATATATTGTTTTATATACATATACATATTGTTTTAACGTAAAGTTGTAGTTCGATTTATATAAATTTACTTCTCATTTTAATGCCAACGAAGTTGACATAACATTTACGAACAAGATAGCGGGTTCACCGTGGCCGTAATAATTTTTAAAGGGAGTAAAAACCCCTTAGTTACGTCTAGGTTAACTAGGTTTTTTGATGCAGCCTTCAGAGGAGATGTAAAACGGTGTACTCGAACCTGTGCGGTGACAGGTACTTGTTATCCTAATTATACCTGGATCGATAAAATTTAAGACTCCCACTGTAGCATCGTAGAATTGGCCATCTCATTATAAAGAGGCGATAAATGAATCAAACATTTAAGAAAAGGCCAATGAAAAAAGATATATAATATTAACACATTACATACGATATATGATGTAAAGAGTATAGTGACTCGCCTTAATATTCGCACTGTCAGAGGTATCGGATTTACCCCCCAATAAAGTCGAAAAATTGAATACAAAAGCAAACGAGTATGCCTATTCTTATCTGAAGTATTCCAATACTCCAAAAAATATTGGTTTATTTATTTTTAATTAGAAAGTAAAATATTCTTAATTTTGTCCGTTGATGTTTAACACTATTGAATAGTTAATATCATCTCCGTTCCTATAAATAAAAAAAAGGGAGTCTAATGGAGGAACACAACTAGAAAGGATTTTCATGTCCCAGATAGAAAACATGAACTTGATTGTATAAATATGAAGCAATTGATTGTATTGAAAAATGGATTCAGTCCATATCAGATAAATTCCAATCATTGCTGGCATTTACAGTTATCGCGGATAAAATATCTGTTCTGGGTTATGTTCGACTAATAATTATGAATTATTTCTAATAAAAAATATCGATGAGAAATAAAAATACGTTTATCTCCAACCGTTTTCTATTGAAACCTTCATTCCTCGAATTTGAAAATTGTTTTACAAATAAATGTGTGTGTTTGTTTATTTGTATACTTTAACAGTGCTAGCAGCTCAAGTAAGTTAACATTACTATTTATTTTATTTGCCTATGTTTTTGTTAAGATAAGTTAACTATTTATATTCACAAGATAAATATTAGTTTCAGTTAAGACAATAATTAATCATGAGAAAAAATAATAACAAAAATCTATAAAAGATGATGGTATGCATGCATCTGCATTCATTTTTCCTTCTGAAAACAAATGGAATAAATGCATGAGCACGCCTCAGGTAAAATTCATTAATCCATTACAATCCACTCGGAGGTTTCTATGTAGGATATAAATATTAAAAGATGTCTACAATGTCTATAAATCTACCTAAAATATGAACAGGCTTAAAATACAATACATACTCTAGTCCATAGTTCTATTAAAAAGGTACTCAAAAGTTTTAGGAAAAAACCTCTAAGAATACTGTTGAAAAACTTATTAGTTAAAGGGTAAAAAATGCAGTGCGGTCCGCAACTTTATTTTACAACAACAAACAATTTACTTGAATTATTTTCATAAGTTCGTAAATACTTCTTCGTTCCTTTTTTTATTCAGCTTATAAAACAATTACATTACGACAAATATGTAAACTAAATACGTGAGGTTTATACCAAAATATAATAAATAAGAACATTACTATAATAATGTTTTAATATAATTAATTAATTATCCCTATGGTTAACATAATTAATAAAATCAAATATATACTAACCATTTACTTTAAACTATATTGTTGTTAGCGTTATACCATTTTAGCGTTTTTTTAAAACTAGATTTACACTCAACAATATATGGCTCATTTAATATTAAGCACTCATTAGAATAAGACTACTTTGTAAAATAGTCAATATCTCGAAAACTACAATATTAAGTTTGGCCTTGTATAATAAGGTAAGTTCTGAAGGAAGTAGGAACTACAAAAAAACAAGAAACTATAGGATTTCCTACAATTCACCAAATTTTAAGAATGCCTCATTTAGGTTTTATTCTTCAAATTACTGTTTCATCATTATTTTTAACTTATATTTTTTTAAAAATTCTAATATTAAATGTTCGCGGGTTCGCCCTTAGGTCTTTTTAATCGGAAGTGAAAAATCCTTGGTTACGCCGTCCTTAGGAAGGGAACTAGAACGGGGTCCTGAGGCTGTACGTTAAAGATCCCTATCCTATTATACCAGGATAGGCAAAATTTAGGACTACCACTACCGACCGTAGCACCGTCCTGTTACCATAAAGCGTCGTTAAATGAATAAACAATATTTTAAAAAATCATGATCGTTCAGTTTCCTTCAAGGATTGGGTATTAGTCCTTGATGTAATATGGTGGAGTCGAAGAGAAATCTTGGGGAGCACATGTTGCAGAAATCGGATCCCCAGAGGATACGCCCCCAGCTGACGAGGCAGGTAGCCGAAGATAATGGCCTGAAGAACCAGCAGATGGTCCGAGCACCTCCCAGCCTCTCACCTGCTCTCGCTAGTTTCAGTCCACTTTATGAAAGAAAGCCATCCTCGCTAGTTTACAAATATATCTTCAGCACAAGCGCTCTCAGGTGATACCGACAGGTATTGTTCATTATGGAACAGATGGAACCAGAAAACCTGTAGGTCCATCCTCTACTACCTCAATTCTGAGGTTTAGAAAGTTACCAACTTTTAAAACTCTTGTCCAACAACGACCTATGAAGGCCCTCGAGTTTAGTATATGATAGGGACTGTACAGTTTCCAATGCTGTACTGTTGAGATTAAATATACTGTACTGTTTCAAATATAGTCTGATAATGCCAGGAAAGATAAATAGTTAGAGGGGACCACCCTGGCTGCATAATTTAAGGCAATGGTTTGGTCTCGCAACTGCCTACTCATTTGGAATTTCCCCAAGCAAAGATCATTAAGATCACCATGTTAATAGCCAACCTCCGAAACGGATAAGACACGGGAAAAAGAAGTTCTGATTAGACAGTGTGGGAGGTGATTTGGCAGATATCACACTGAAATGCCTGGTTTATCCGATTATTCACAGAAACCACTTAATAGAGGCTGGGTAAGCCTATCAAGGTCTATCTATGGTTGTTATCAGATTTAATAATCGAACATAACAATCGGATTAGAACCCTGAACTATCAGCACTGCAACTCAGTGCTGCATACTGTATATTCACGTTTCATTGTGAATGTTGTGGTCACCATTCACAATGAAACGCTAGGTTTTCACCAAACTACCAAGGTCCTGTATATAGCTTACTGCAGAAGGGCAACAAGTCCACTTTTCCAAAGCTCACTACACTTAAGGTAACAAGGGAGACAACAAATGAAAAGGGATATTGTACTAAAAATTTTTTTTTTTATTTACTTAACTCAGCATTGGATAAAATAAAATAAGCTACCTAAAATTTTAGTTTATAGGTTTGATGAATATGGCGAAGTAGATCTTTAGGGCTCAACTAAGCCATCGAATTCTTCTCTTATCCAATCCATACAACTTACAACCCAAATTCCTGAATGCACCTAACTTTATTACGAATAAAGTCATCCATTATGGCCTTAATGACCCAATTGATTTGGCGCGAACCCCATATCAATTCTTTCATGACAAACTTTATTCCCACCCAAGCCCACTAGTTTCAAACCTAGCTACCTCTTCTATCGGAGGCGTCTGAAAAGAAATTGGCCTCGTGACCATCTAAATTTAATTTGTTATTTGAGTTTTACCAGTGGGTTGTTTCTCTATTTGCCTTTATCTCATGCCATTACGTATCATTTATTCTATTTGCGTGTGTTACTATAATACAGTAGTAAATTTCATCTAAAAAAATAGTTTAAAAAAGAAGATAAATATGAAACAAAATAGATATGCACGCACGTGTGCGGCGAAATACACTTATTGAGAAAGGTAGAAAATACTATAAGTAACCTACTGTGTAAATTATAACACTATCTGTTTAAAAAATAATATTAATTTTATTGTAGCTTCATTGTCCCTAAGAGCTTTGGATAAAAATGATAACAGTCTTATTTTATTCATTGTACAAACATTATTTACCATTAATCAATTTTATATATCATATCATAAAAGTTTTAAATAACCTATGCGAATAGTGAGTATTGTTCAAGACACGAAATGGCGAAGTTAGATGTTAATCCTATCCCGTATAGGATCCTATAGGATGCAGAGCACAATGCTAATAGCTTTCGGTATCTTTCGCTAGGAATTCCTTGGAATATCTTCCCTCTCCTATCCCTTTGATGGTAAAAAGGGGAAGCATCCTGCCCTTTGAGTAAGGAGTTGTATTATCCTGGATAAAGGAAGTTTTGTCAGTGAGTATGCTAAAGCCCTAATGAATTTCAGATTACATGTCAAAACAGTAAATATTCGTATTTAACAAAAAGATGAATATACCAACACGTCCTAAGATGATATTCATTGGAAGTAGTGCCATGATGAAATAGCCAAATACCAAGGTCTCCGTCAAATATGCAATATGTGTATGCAAATCTAGAGATACCTTGATTAAAATAATCAACACCATACAGAATTGGTTGATAAAATGTAATATATTCCTGATGTATAAACATATATATATATATAAAATTTTGTAATGTGTGGATACTATAAAAATGATTATATAATATTCTACTACCTAAAATAAGAAAATAGACAACCCGATAAATATTTAATCCACTGATATATGTCAAGCTAGATTTCATAAATCATTTCAATTTTTATTTTTGTATAATTATCAGTTGAACGTATAAATACGGAGAAGAAAAATGATCAGGGTGGAGGTCAGCAAATAATTCCTTAAATAGTGAAAGCTACTTATTAGAAACCTACGTTTCGACCCACATTGTCGGTCTTCTTCTGGTTTGAATAGATAAGATTAAAAAAATATCTAACTCAGAATTGGAATTTTTAAAAATATATAAAAGTTAAACTATTGGAACAAACAAGATACAAGAGCAAATATAATTTAAAATATAGAAGCACTTTTTTAAATATTACATGATTTTCGTCAATATTTGTATAAACCTATTCTTATAAACCTATGAATCCTATTCTTTTCGTTCAAAATTTAAAAAAATATATATTTTAAATCATTTCTTAAATTATATTTTAAATTAAATTATTTGATAGCCAAGGCTTGAGCATTGGCAGTTATTTAATACTGTCAAACGAATTTTAAACAAATTTCCATAGTAAATTACTCAAACACGCCATGTAAAATAGTCGTGAGTAAAAACATATTTTTTAATAATTTTATTTCGCTGGTTAAATCTGTGTTGAATTTCATTTTAGAAACTCCAGTTATAATTGAAAATAAACAAAATTACGATTTTGAAAAAAAAAATCCGGTACTTCTCAACCTCTTGTGCCAATATAGGGAAACACTGTACCAGGTAAAAATACATGTCTCAATGAAATTTACTAAATTTTTAAAGTGACTAAATCTCAAATAAATATTTACAATTTATTTTTACTATTATAAAGTAGTTACAATTTTATTATATATGAACAAAATTGAAACAGATTTGACTTCACGGAAAAAACAATGGATTCTATAAGAATACACAAGTTCGATAAGAATCCTTTTATAAATTCCTAAAAGTTTTAGTAATATTTTTTGCTGTTAACAAACTTTTAATGAACATGATATTAAAGAATTAATTAAAACGACGTTAAAGTTTCCATCAAAAGATCTTTTTTCTAAGTATTAAAAACATACTTCTAAAACAAGTATGGGACTGGACTGCATTTTGATATTTCTGTTTATATCACTCTTTAAACCCGCTAATAAAAAATAATTAAGTTTACAATTCATAGATTATGACATGTTTACAATCGCTTCGTTAACGTTTAATACATTAAATGGAATTAATAATGTTTGATATACAATCAACTAAAATAAGTTAGGAACTTAACTGTTTTTGAAAATTGAATGAGTTTTCAAGTTGATGTTTGGAAGGTGATTTATCCCGGCTTTCCGGTATATTTCGGTGGTCTAGTTCATTAAGGGGTCACCGTATTAATCTCAAGTCTAAAGCGGCCCCATTCAGCCCTCCTCCACAAAAAAAAAAAAAAGAAAAAGAAAAGCGACTATTTCATATAAAACAAATTATATTGTTTTTGTAATTCTAATTTTTGATTTCGATTAATAAAATGGGGTCTGACAGAGAGTTTTAATATTAATTATAAATTAATTTATGATGTAATTTATAAGTCATTAATATTTTTAAGGGCGGTCGCCTATCTTGCTACACCTCCCTTCTCTCCTGGCCTTAATTTGATCATTAATGTTGACTTCCATTCACGATACAAACAAACTTCCAAGTCGGATTTTTTCCTTCTTTATCTTTTATTAGTAGTATGCCTTGTAAAAATGGCTATTTTCCGATGGCATTACTACCTTGGTGTGTTTTTTTGCCTATTCCTTGGAACAAAAGACTTACTTAGATCTCCTAATTCAAAATTCTTTTATTCTCTCCCTAAACACAAGAGACCAACGAGTTATGATTAGACTATACTCATGCATACAAGTATTTCGTATAGCGAATCCTTTATCTTTTCTCTTTAACCCCAGTTGTAAACGCAAAACCAGATAAGTAACCGGAAAGATGACCTCAGTATTTTTTTGAGTGGGAGTGTAAAAGCCTTAGTTATCCCGTCCTTAAAGGAGGTCCCGCGCCTGTTCGATCTCAGCTACTCGGTAAAGACTCCTGTATTAATCATACCTGGATAGGGAAAATTTAAGACTCCCATTTTAACATCGTTTGATTAGCCTCAGCAGCACAAAATGACTTTAAACGAAACAAACAGTATACTTTCTCTTAGTAAACTACTATTATTTATGAGGAAGAAAATGGAAAAATTGTCTTTAATAAGGAGAACTATTTATTTTAAAGCTTAGGTATTACCCGACATTGCAAGACTTCTTCAAAGCTTATAATGGGGTCAAGGGTTGACAGTTGACTGCTGACCCCTTGACCCCATTATAAGCCCTGAAGAATACCTGCAAAGTTGGTCGAAACATAAGCTTAAAAATAAGTAGTTCTCCTTATTAAAAATAATTTTGTCTGACCTCTACGCGGGCCATTTTCTTCCTCATATATATAAGATCAACTAATATTCTCCAAGGTACTATTATTTACTTATATTTCTCATTGTAAATATTCATGAGTATAAACATAAAAAATGTATACGAGCAACTTACTCGTATGTGGACATAAATTTCTCATGTCGATTCTTTATAGTAAATTTTTCATTCATGTTTTTGTACTCCATTGATAAAAGGAGCACAGAGCGAGAGGGAGATGGAGACCGGAAGCTGGGAGCCGATAACAAGAGGATGGACGAGGGCAGGGAGAAGATAAAGGATTGGGGTGACGTCAGCCGTGCAGATGCTGCCAATTGACCTCCATTCTGGAGAGGTCGTCCCAGGACACGTGCCATCGAGGGCTCTGCCCATTCTATGACAATTAGTTAAGGGGAGGGAGTTCTTTGTGTCTGGAGCTGCGTCTTGTGTCGGCAGAACTACTAGGCTAATGTAGTCATGATAATAATGTTTATATTTTATAATAAATAGGAAGGATCCTTTAGGGATACGAAAGACAAGATTACAAATTAGCTGCTTTTTATTCATTTAAAGTCCTTTATGCTGCTAAGGCTAATTGGATATGATACTATACAATAGAAAAGTAACTTTTTCTAGGACTAACGTTAGAATAACAAACATGAACAGAAAAAGATACATAACATATATCTGGCCAGAAGGCTGCATAATACAAATCATAAAGTATTTATAAAGTGCCAAAATAGTAAATCGTGACAAGATATAAAGCAATTAAAGAGAATAAATAACATAATAACAACAATTAAATTCACGAGCTAGGATGAAATAATTTCTTTACATATCTTCTTTAGAAAAAAAACAAACAAATAAACAACAAAATCAATTTTTCAATACTGATTAATTTAAGCAATTAACTACCCTGCTTAGAGAGCATCTTTTTGGAAGCCAGGAAACATTGGAAAAGCAAGGATTTAAATAAGGATAGTGAAGATGCATTAGTGGAGCAGGCGAGAAAGGAACGCTCAAATGTTTTGGTTTTGTGGGAATAAGTATAAAGGTTGGAAAAACGAGATCTTGTGGCCTGGGATTGGATAGAGGATTTGAATTGTAGGATACTATAGTTGTAAGAGGGATGTTGTGAGTTGATGGTTTAGTATGAGAAAGAACCTAGGAAATAGAGTATACCGATGGAGGGGAAGAACCACTTTAACTTATCATAGAGGTGGGACATATGAGACTTACTCGGGGCATCAAAGACAACCAACTATACCATGGTGTAACCTAATTGTACTATGGTATAATTAGGATTGAAGGAACGGAGTGGCTCAGTAGTAGAGTGCCGAATTGTTGTGATGAAGGTCCTTGGTTTAAATCCTGCTGCCGGCAGATTTTATTTAATCTGTTAGCAGCGGGAGATGGAGTCCCATGGGATCTAGGACCCTTTGAGGCTCACCCAGTCTGTTTATAGTGAATACCAAAATAGGAGGAAAAATTTGGCAATTGAGCGTGATCTAGGATAAGTCGCCTCCCTAAATAACCGTAATCCAAGAAATGATACAGTCTCTACCATGTACTGAACCAAAGACCCTTCATGGTTTGTAGTGGTGCAGTAATTTGATTTCTTATAAATAGGAAAGGGATCTTTAACTAGTACCTGAAACTGCACAGGCTAAGGAAAAAAATTTAAAAATTAGTATTGAATAATTATAAGTTGACCATATCATGCCATACCATGGCAGAAAAATGATCTGGTTGGAGGTCAGAAATAAATTCTCACGCAGTAAACAACTATACAGTGGAAACCAATGTTTTGAACCAGATTGCATCTCTTAACTTAACCAGGGCTGAATAAACATGATAAAAAATATATATATATAAATAAATAAAATAATATGAATAAGTAAGATACAAAAAAAATAATTTAAAAAAATACAAATTTATAGAATGTTTATTGTAATAACAATTACAATAAAAATAATATTTAGTTAAAAAGGTCAGTATAATATATACAATAAAAAATAGAAAAATAGAGCAATTATTAGTTTAAAACAAGAGAGAATAATAATGTTAGATATTTGGATTCTTATCATATTCTACTTTTAAGCCAAACTTAATTTATTAATTTATTTTTGATTTTTGTAATTGCTTTCATTTATTTTTATAGTTGTTTTTTTTCTAGCCACTTTAAACTGCTCCTTCAAAAAAACAACAACATTAAGCCTTCAGTAGCAATTGCCTAGGTTGTGGCTTTTTAATTCAGGTTCAACATATCTTATATACCATTTCAAACTTTTTTTTTTATAAAGTCATATTTTGAGTTATGAAGGAATGTTTTACCAATTTGCTTTACCATACCCGAATTTTAATATTTTTTTTTTAACTCGTGGAACTTTCAAATGCCTTTGTTGAAAAATTAGGTTTTTTGAGTTATGGCATTGTTCTTTTGAAGGAACGATATATTCATTATATTTAGTTTAACTTTGTATATTCATCATATTTAGGTTAATTTCTCCTCCATTTTAAACATGTACATATTCTTTTATATACTTTATTTAGAAATGCTAAAATGACACCTATTGAGAATGGAAGATAGTAGAATAAACAAAAATTACTCTATACTGATGGATGAAGAAGAATAAACCGAACAAGAATCTCTTTGATTAACCAAGTTCAGGTAAACATGGTCGAGGTAGACTCTCAATGAAGAAGTTGCTATTGACAGGAAGATCTCGAAAAAAATACTGTCATAAAATTTGGTTGAAGAAAATCTCAACTTTGGGGAAACTCTTATTAATTGAGACACAAAGTAGATCAGCAATGTGAACCGAAATCTTAGTTTCTAATAAATAATCACTTACTATCTGAGAATTTTTTTTACCTCTTCCCAGACCATTTTCCATATTTCCATTTTAGAAATGAGTAATCCAAGGTTTATTTCACTTCATTGTTAGCAGTTACCAATCAACAAGTCATGCTCGGGAATTATTATTATTTTAATTAACCTTCATAAAATAAGCAATTGTTACTCATTAATCAGCACATATTTATTAATTGTAAGAAAAAAACATGCATCACATTTCTATACCCACTTTGGAGGGATAATGCATTGTAGTATAGGGTTAATAATTAAGACAAGTCTAAAACAGTACTAAAATTTTAAATATTGTAACAAATATAGGGAAATATTAAACTATTAGTGATATATAATGTTGATATGTATATGTATGTATGTATGATACTGATAATAAATAGGCTTTGCAACTATATCAACTATATCAGTTCATATCTGTACTATTGATTACAGAGGTCAAAGTTAATAATGTGCAGTCTTCTATAATAAAAAAAAAGTCTAACAAAATTTCAAAAAAAAAAATTCTGACTCCATAGATCAATCTAAAGAAAGTATTAAAAATAATCATTAATCAGTTGTAGTAGGCTCCATAAAAACTAACAAAGCACATATTATAACTTTGTTATTGTGCCCCTCTATTATATATTATATACTTCATTCTAAGCATAAGTTACTCTATCATACTTATTAGGAATTACTGTAAAACTTTTAGTATTTAATTATATTATAGACCTATATTTATCTGATAGATAATTTACATAAGCAAAAGATATTATTCTACACAAATTAAGACGTAATAATAAACAAATGAATCAGTCATTGAAAAACACCTCATGTCCATTTTTGGCCAAAATTGAGTTACACATATTAAATTGTTGGTGAAGGCTAGACAAATCCAATACGCATGTTTGGAAAATGTGTATATATTATTTGAAAAATAAAATACCGATTTTTATTAATAATTTGAATAGTTTTACCTTTTATTTCATACCTGATAACATATCGTGTAGTCAAACATTTGAGAAACAACACATCTCCAATAACGATTATAATTTTTTTAAATATCAAAATAAAAATATAAAATTTTAGTTTTGTAGAATTAGCTTACCAAACCCCTGAAGAAACATATTAAAAAATTCAAAAAATATATGATGTTAAATTATGGATCAGCTGTTTTTTTTTATTTCCCGAAAGTTTAATAATAAGTTTACTTTTTTGGATATGAGTTGTTTCTCAAATGACCGATTCAACTAGAATAAAACTAAACTAGATTGAAATTATCCATCCAAAAGTCTAAAAGAGAAAAACTTAGGAAGTGAAAATTCCTATACAGCAAATTCATTTTTTTTTTTTTTACTACTGCTCTAATATACTTTAAAAATAAAAATGCCATCCAAGACTAAAGTTACTTATAGCCATAAGGAAAGCCTATGAATGATTTATAAAATTTACAGAAATAACATCAATAAAATAAGCTAAGTAGTGGTTTCAATAATTGCTATCGACAGGGCCGTAGCTTTTATATCGGCTTTGATACTATTAAAAATATTTTTCCCATTTAACACTATCAAAAATATCCTTCTGTGAAAAGCTCAAACTTATCCTTCCAATAAACTTGAGGTTACTATTAATAAATCTTATGCTATAGAAAAAAAAATCTGCTATTCAATAATTATCTACCCCTAAAATTACCCTTATGGAGAAATTATGTCTTTCGATGAAAGTGCAGTTGCATGTAGAATCTTCTTAATAAAAAAAAAAAAGGTTATTTTTCTATATCAATTTTGTAACACAACAGCTTTTAATGCATTGATGGTTGTTATCATCTGATAGTTGCACCATATTATTAATTTTTTTAAATAAATAATTAATTCACCATATAGCTTTATCGAAAAGAACAATACTAAAGCTTTTAAAAAGTTTAAACTTTTAAATGTAACAAAATATCTACGAAACAAATCAAATTTATTTCACAGCCTTTTGCAATCAAGTTTCTTTAAAAGAAAAAACAAAATATTATTTAAGACAAGGGAAAAAAATATATATACTAATTATGTGGCTATAGCTGATTAGGAATTTGTGAAGAAGTTATTGAATAGAATCGTTTTACAGTATGAAATATAGGTCTAGGGACTTACAAGACCAATGACAGTACATTTGTTTCATTAGTCTGGAATGCTGCATGCTGCACTTATTCTCTGGAATTTTATACCTGATGCGTAAAAATAATTTGACAACTTTATAGAAAAGATCACATAAAGTAAGTGGTTTGTTGGTTGATTTTCAAAAATGTGAGCCGATTTTGTGAAATCTTACAAAAAACATACTACATAGATTCATAGAGACACGTTAGAAAATACGGTGGCCATACTTAAAAAAATAGCTGACTTTGGTACACATCTGACTATCGATTTTACTGAATGAATATACTTTAACACTCCACCTCCTTGCAGTGGATGGACATAATTACAAAAGCAAAAAAATAAATAAATAAATCAATGTATTGACAAGCCTTATGAGAATATAAGTAGCCAAACTCTTAGTAAGAAACTCAGCAATCTGATTTTCTGACTCTACATACTTGAGACAAAAGATAGTTTTGTCTATTACATGTTTCAAGAAATAATATCTAATTAATACATGTTTACATCTTTTATTACTTAGAAAGTTACTTACTAGTTTTTTTGTTAGCAACAGGTGATCCTTAAACTTCATTAGCCCAACTACAGTTCTTCATAGATTCCTTTTAAATAGGTTGCAATCGATGATCCATTTTAACCCAAAACGGTTGTCAGATTTCCAGATGTTGGCTCTCAGTCGTACTTAATAAATATACATATATAAGTTTTTTCTTTCAGTTCTTGAGATTCAGTGGTATATACCTTAAATTGGTGACTGAAGAAACAGAAAGACTGAAATAAAAGAAATATTTTGTTAATAGTCAAGATAAATTTATACCAATAGATATATTAAATAAATTGTCGACATTTCAACTTGTCTCACAGAAATTAGCATATAATTATTATTTTGAAGAGAAAAGATTTCCCCCAGCCAGGATTCGAACCCGGATCTCCACCCCACCGTGGCATAATATTTAAACATTAAAGCAATGATTAAAAAATTATAATAAATTAACATATAGTTTAATTTCCTATTTAAATGTTCAGAAAATCAATTGAGTATGAGGAAAAGAATAAAAATGCCAATTTGATTAACAACTTAAATCAATTAAAAAACCTAATATTTTCCTATGTTAGAATACAAAGAGTTGTTGATGGGAAACAGCATATATCTTCTCACACATGTTTGGAAGACAAGACATCACAAAATGACTCAGTTTACTTCTCAGAAGGATATTTCAAAACTCGTGAATGTTAAAAACACTTACTCTAACTCCATGGATTAATTATTGCTTTGTGTGAACATTTCTACAGAAGTCGGAAGCATCTAATTTGTGCACAGGCATCTGATTTGCATACAGTTATACAATAAATACATAATTATACATTGAATGATGATAATCATAATGAAATAAGAACCAACTGATGTATATATAGTTATACAATAAATAGATACATAGTTATTCGTAAGAAAAAAAAAATAGAATGAATATATAAAATAATATACATATTACGACTCCCATAGGAATGAAATTTATATGAGTAAGAGTGTAAAAAGTACAAACAGTTTTATTTCTATAAACTAAATAATTGAAATAAATCTTTCCTGTGAAGCTTAAATTTATCAGAAAAAACAAAATAGAAGGATTTCGAAACATTTAATTCAGGTTATTTTATTATTATTTTCGATGTGTGTAAGCAAGTACTAAACTTATGCATTACCACTGTTTGTTAAAATCTTATCTATCTACATCCTTCAGGTCTATTCGATACTTTGTTTATTTTGCATGTCGTGCTAATAAAAACAAAAATATTTTTATGAAATTACTTTTCATTTGTGTTTAACTATATATAAAAGATTTCTGCTGTTGGTAGGAGAAAATTTGCAGCAAACTTTTTTTACAAATATCATAAGCAAAGAATTTGAAATTTGATTCATCCCATGGATCTTATTTAGTATTTTATATTTGTATTTGTAGTCATAAGTTAGACTTCATTTTTGGTTTATTTAATTGTTCCTTTAAATGTTATTAATTAAGAAAAGATAATTAGCCAACACAACCAACATAATAGTTTGATTGAATGGAGTGTGTATATCAATTTTAGATTTAATATATTTGTTTGTTTCTGGTTTATTTTTATAAGTATAACATACTTAAACATTTTCTTCTCCTTTGTTAGGTTATGCCTAAAACAGTAAGCTGAAGTGATTGAATCCAGTCAAGAATAGAAAACTTAAGCTTGTGTCATTTTAAGTGACTAAGATAAACATTTTATTTACTTACATATTCTGATTTAACTACTAATTTTTTCACTCAATCTTTACTACCTTATATACCATTGATGATAGAACTAGACACATAATGTAGGGGGTAACAAGTATGGCATGGAACATATATGCACTGAGTTTTTGAGTAAAATCCTTTATTAATTTATTTTGTTACAAAAGAAATTAAAGATTTTTCTTTCTGAAGTCATTAACCAATTCTTAGTAAAACCTCACTTGTTATTGTTTTTGAACTAATTTTTAATGTCTATATAATCCACTATCAAATAAGGTTTATATTTCTATAATAAAAAACCATGAGTATCAAAATTAAGGAATATTTACTTATAATTTTCCACGATCAAAAAATCAACAAAAGTTGCAGGGAAAATTGCAATAAAAGCACTAATACATTCTACATTGTAGTATAAGTTACAGATAGTAACAGGTTTGCATCAATTTTTTCTAATAAATTTTGAGTTAACCCATTTGAGGTATGCAAGATTCAAATGAAAAAATATTTACTAATACATAACCATTTCAATCTATTTCTATATTAAAAACATACTCTTTATATTGAGTAAAAATATTGTAATTCATCTCTAGAAAAACGAGATTTTGTCAAGTAAGAAGTATTTGAAAATTATTAACGTTTTTGATATATGTGTATTGATTATGGGAACAATTATGATAATCTGATATATCTTACCTGAAATTAAACATATTTAAGAATAAAATGTTTTGGTTATATATAAGAAATGAATGATTCAACAAAGATATATTATCTACATTTCGAAATTTTAGTTGAAACTTTTATTTCTTGATGAAATGATTACAGAAATCTACACATTTCCCATAATCACATTTTATTTTCCATACTAAAGCTCACGATATTATAATATATTAAAAACAAAATGAATTAACACTTAAAACTAGTAGCTTAACTCAAAGCAACAACCTGCGGAACATTATAAAGACGGATTACGGAATATTTATCATTATAAGTTATTTCGATAATTATACATACCAGTTAAAATAATAATTGATTTACTGAAGATTCAAAATTGTAAGATTTCTCTGGGTAATTTCATTTCAGGGGTGAAGATTATCATCTTTTTTGCGACTGTTCCAACATTTTATCTGCAATAGAAGAAACAGATAAATACAATTTAGTACAAAACATTATAGCATGTAACAATGTTTTTTCAGTGATTTGATATTTTTGTACCTGCTAGATGGTTTTATGACTAATTTCAATAATTTAATTTTTTTTACATCTTTTACAAGTATTATCTGCTTACAATTTAAACCTACCTTGTCCTACAAGCTTTCTAAATCATGCAACAGTGGATAATGCAACATGAAATTAAATTATTAAACAAGGTATTAAAAATTAGCCTATAATAAAAATGGCAACAAATAAAACTTCTGAGGAATAAAATACCCGATATATTTAACTAAATTAAGACCACCATAGTAAAATACCCCCAAGGATTTGGCTCTCAAAAAAACAGTGCAGCCAATTAATGAATATTAGTTTTTATCTAAACTACATAGTTATACAAAACAATTCTAAGAAAATTATTCACAAACTCTTCAGTTGAACTAGGATCAATTTCAGCTTCAAAATTACTTTTTTTTTTTGCTTTTCCAAGTTTAATTAGATCATTAATTATATATTTTTATAAATACTTCTTCTTAATAGTTTGCTTCATTAGACGCTAGGATGCAGCACTTGCCAGATGAACAGCAGCGCTCCTTCTCTGAAAAGATCGGAAGTTAGTTTATCATAACATTGTCGGTTGTGTATATGCCCTCCGTTGTATTACGTTGATAATAAATTATTTAAAGAGATTGTGATTCATTACCGTTGCACATTTGGTGTTGGGCTTTGAATATGGTGCACTAGAGTTTATAGTATGTTATAATATTGGCACTTAACATAGAATTAAGTAAGTAATAACACTGAACGCCTATTTGCATGTTTCTTTAACTAATTCTTGTTGGTTTTCAATGTTTTATGGATGTTATTTGCTTTTATTTATATTTATTCTATTTTTCCTGATTTGTGTTTCGAATTCTATTTTCCTTGCACTGTTATGTAGATGTGTAGTAATGGAGGACTCATTGTGATGTTAATTATATACTGTTCACAAAACGAAGAATTTTATATTAATTTCAGTCATTTATTTATTTTAACATAATTTTTTTTAGTTTAAGTACTTAAAACACGCTCCATGAAGTACCTCCTCTGGTAGCTCAGTTGGTAGAGCGGTGGACTGTAGACGGTTAAATGCAATAGAAATCCATAGGTCGCTGGTTCAAATCCGGCCCGGAGGATACTTTTTTTTTTTTAATATTACAAATTTATTTTGGTTTCAAATATTTTTTTTTAGTTAATTTTATTTCCTCATTCAAGTTTTCAATGATAACTATGTTTAAAAAATATTTTCCTTTATATTTCTATAAAAAATATTAAGTTAATAAAAGTATTTTCGGTTTCACATATCGTTCAAATGATACATATTTCAACTTTCTTCTATATTAATAAGGAAACATATTAGCTTATAAGGGAGAAGTGAATAAAGCACTCTATAAATATTATCTATAAAGTTTTTTAACTATTTCCTTATTTTTTCATCCTATTGATTTTGTATTATCTATTATCTGTTAAAGCATTTTTATGTAACAGATAATAGATTAATAGACAATAAATATCTAAGGAAATTCAAATTTTTTGCCCTTGAGGCCGAATTATCCCACATGGTTGACAATCAGTTATCCTTGAGGAAAATTCTTTCTGAGTGTGGGCGAAGGTTTTCCTTGAGGATTTTGCATGTATATATTTTTTATATATATATTTGTATGTATACATGAAGAAATATAACAAAAATAAAACAAAATATATGTACACCGGAGGAGCCAGACCTCGAGAAAGACAGGTTTTCGTAGGAAGCTGTATCTTTGAGAGAGTGGAGGAGTTACCTCCTCCTAGTTACCTTGTATCTCAGGTCAGAGCAACAAATAATGTTTCCATTGAAATAAAGTGAAGGATCACAGCGGCCAACCGATGCTATTTCGGTCTGTTGTAACAGCTCCAAAGCAAGCTCATCAGCAGGAAAACAAAGGTCCATTTATATAAAACTCTGATCAGGCCTGTCCTAACATACGCCTCCCCCACACAGGATAGAAATAATCTCCTGGTCTTCGAGAGGAAGATCCTTCGAATAATCTATGGGCCGGTAAGGGACGAGGAAGGCTGGAGAAGAAGAAGAAGAAATAAGGAACTCTATGAGCTACTCCAGGATATAGATGTTGTGACCTTTGTTAGGCTGGGACCCCTTGGGTGGGCAGGGCATGTTGCACGGGTGAGTCCCAATGAAATGCCTAAAAGAGTCACGGAAGAGGAAATCTATCGTCGGGAAGAAGGGTCGGAAACCTAAGCTCCGGTGGATGGATGGAGTGGTACAAGACGCACGAGACCTGCTTGGAGTCCGAAATTGGAAGGCAGCAGCCCAAAACCGAGCCGAAGGGCGATAGAGGAGGCCTGGACCCATCGCATGGTTGTAGCGCCATCTGATAGATAGATAGATAAATATGAAGACATGAGGTTTTTTCTAAAATATATACTATTACATTTTCTTCCAAGCAGTTATTTCATGTGATTATGAACACTGATGCATTTGTAATTTATTCCATAGCTTATTATTTTTTTATAGTTAGGACTAGTTTTTTATTCAGAATTACATATTTATAATTAGTCATTTTACTAAAAATTATTAATAAAAACATAACTGTTAGTAGATCCGCTCAGAGCAGGACAGTATATCATTTTTTGAGAAAAGCACATTAGAATCCAAGAATGACTTTGCGTGGCTTTTCTGTGTAAAAATATATAAATATTTTTAACGCAACTAAGATAGCATTTCAATGCACCTTTGCCAGTGACATTTTAAATCTGAAATATTTTCTCTTTGTGGAGTCAGAAAAAATTTCAATACATGCATTTGATTTGGTTTTACATTACTTTTTAAAGAATACAAAAAATTAAAGACGTTTTGAAGGGATTTCACCATTACTCACTTCCCCAGAAATATAAAAATAAGTTCTGTATTTTTATCAATTTTCAATGTCCTGTTTGTTAATTGTTCTAATTAATTTTATAAATAATTGAAATATCGGTATTTATTTATAATTTTACGAAAAATAAAAGATCAAAAAGCTTCTATTAAATGGTTTTAACAGAGACAGATTTTACTTTTTTTAAAAAGATATTTTTTTCTAGTTAACAATTCTGCTATAGAGATGTTTTTTAATGGTTCAAGGCTGATCTAAATATTAAAAAAAAAAAAAGAAGATTTACTTTGGGGAATTTGTAATTTTTACTTTGGGGAATTGGACCGTAGCCTAAATGAAAACCTTGGATCCAAATGAAGTGCGAACAATCACCTCATTATACATATAAAGCATTGTATATTGTCAATTTAAATTTTGTATGATTACAACTTTATTTATACTTTATCTTTCCTCCATTTTCTGCTATCTAGTTTTCAACTATGAAAAAAAATTTAATAGAAAAGAAAAATAACAGAATGTATATAAATAATACCGTTAATTTTGTATTCTAGTTAGATTATAGTTTTAATGTTCAATAAATATTTTCTATAGATCCATTAAAAGCCATTTTTTTTTTTTAAAGAAGGCTTTTATGGAAAAGAGAATGTAATAATGGGAAATGCGTGTACCTTGGTAATTATTTCCTTAAGAAATAAAAGTATCAACTACCATTTCGAAGTATAGATGATATATGTTTTTGAAACGTGTATTACTAGATGAAATGATTACTGATGTTTACTCATTTCCCATAATTACACCCTCTTTCCCATATTAAACCTAATGATAACTTGTATTTTTGGAAAATATTAAAAGTGAAACGAATGAAAAGTTAGAACTTGTGGCTTAACTCGAAACGACAACCTGCGGAATAATTACTTTTTTTCTATTAGTGTATGATTAAAAGAACATTTTTTTTTAAGCGTCGCTAGGATATAGTTTACTGATATTACTAATAGTTGTTTACTGAACCTCAAGATCCTTTAAAATGTAGTGTTATAAAAAATCGAGAACAGCAAAAAACGTACATTTTAAAAATTAAATGTTTATCTTTGACTCCTCAGTTGAAATCATGCGTGTCCACCAGATCAATACTTAGTATTTATGTAATTTATATTCAAAGTACATATCGAATAAAAGGTATGCTGTATACTTTTTTATTTTTTGTATTATTACAATAATGGTTTAGAATCAGCGTTCCTTCCTTTTAGAATTATTGTTGCTGCATTTGGCATCGGCTCCTATATGCAAATGTACAGTTTGGCCTCTCGCCAATAATAGACGCGAATCAAAGGTAATTGGCAGGACTGATCAGATGATGGCCACTCCTTGAGAGGATGACGTAAGATGATGCGTGGATACCCCCAGGATGTGGGAGATTACCATCATCTTGTCCCACTAATATGAGCGGGACTGGGACAAGAAAGAACTGGTTGAGATTGATCCCAAGTGGGAGCAGTGGAACTTGGCAGTAGCCTTGTGTGTGTACTGATAACTGTATCTGGCGCCCACGTCTCTCCTTCCTCAGGGGTCATCACCTCTTCTCATAGTTCACTTATCTATATCTATATAAATACTAACATTTTTAAAGTTTTTAAAATTTAATTCATATTTAACAAATATTTGAAATTTTCCGTTATTAAAACGCTTTATATTTTAAAGTATTAATACAAAACATACTAATATAAACAGACAGCAAATCCTCCATCCTTCATGGATCAGTCCACATGGCATGAGATAAAGGCAAATAGGGAAATCCATGCGTTATTATAAAAACGGTTCTACAGCTCATTTGGACATAAAATAGTTGCAGAATATTCTTCTGTTTTCAGGGTTACATCTTTGTATTAAAATTGATCTAAATTAAAGGTCTCTAAAGGTAAAGATTGTTTTTTTTTTCGGATTATTACGTTTACACTTTTATATTTTTATTATCAAAGTTTTTTCTCAAATAAATCAAATGTTTTTAAGAACAGTTGTTAGACACATGCCTGGAAATTTCCATGACAGGATCTTTGTATGGAGGCTTCTCTCCGTTTCGAGGACATAGACCTGCCTTCCAGTTGTGAGGGTGAATGGGGTTTCGTCGTCTCCAAGAACGTTCTAGTCCCTTCTCATGTGTTCTTCCAGGTTCCTTTATTATATTATATAAACATTAATATTTATTTTACAATTCTTAGTTCCTATATATAATTTCTCTTTTTCATTTCAAGCATATTTTAATTGCTTTTCTATAGTATAATTGTAATAATTTCTGAATATGATGTATGATGCATTTGAATCAATAAACTTTCCCTCAACTCAGAATTACAATATTCCTATTATATCATTATAAATTCAAAGTAACTATTTCCAGCCTTTAAAGGAGAAAGAATACTATATCGTGTTTCCATTGTAAATGGTTTTTAAATCGATTAAAAACCGTTTTGTTAGATATGTAAAAAATGTATTTATTTAATTTTTTTTTTAACTTCATTGCGTCAAAAGTTTAACCCCTGACCTCTAGATGCTCATCTCATACAAGATCGAGAGATTGACAGACCGCCAAGCTTCGTGCCATGAATTAACTTAGGTTGCCGAGAAGAAATTTCACTCGTCGAGCACGGAAATGAAGTATTTAAGGACGTGTTTCTCTTTTAAATAGAAAGCCATACTTCTAATTTAGCTAATGGGAATACCTCCACGTGATTTTGATATTGTCTCTTCGCTTCTAGAAAGTTCCTTGTTAAATATCTCTTCAAGATGTCCTTATGTACAAGAGCATAACTGTATTGTTAATTTTGTTAATTATATCGAACATTAATATTATTTTCTTAATATGACTTTCAGTTAGTTGGTAACCGTGAAAATAAAATTGTAATTAGTCGCCTGTTTGTGGAATCATTGTACTTAAATTTATTAAGTAGTTCTCTATCACACTACCACACATCGAGACAACACAGTCACGACAGGATTAGTCAAAAGAGAATTTAGTCTCCCTGACACGACTTAGTTTTAAAAATGAGTCCAGAATAAATACAATACTGATTTACTAAGAAGCCATTGTACTAGCCATTGTTCTTAGACATAGATATTTTAACAATTAATTGCGTTCATCTTATATCGAAATGGAATTGAAAAGTAACAATTTTATGTGAGTACTTACTTGAAGAATGACGAAGCCATAAAATTCAAAGACCGATGAATCATTAATCTTTTTTATTTGCTTGAATTGGTCAGGGGGTGCAGTCAAAGATAACAACACAATAAGCAAAACTTATTTTATTGTGGTAATGTTTCGGCCTAAGGGTACACCTACATTGGATCCTATTCGGCGCGACGTGATCTTATTCTATCACATACGATGCTGGGGTGAGCAAACAAATGACTGAAATTTCCCAGAGTGCCTATAGTGAATCAGATAAGGCTAAATTCTATTCTTGTTAATCAGATAGTAAACTAGCCACTGCCTTCCGAATAAAATAGTATTAATTTTATTATTTTATTTCTTATATTATATATGTATATTATAGTAAAATATAAATGCATTAAAAGTGATTAATAAATAATCTTAATTTTATAAATTTAAAGATCCAAATGTTATAACAATGAGCTAATATTACTATATTAGAATATTTTTGTCTTGCTGTTTGACTATAAATTAAATAATTTAGTAGTTTTTCAATTTCATAAAATAGAATTTATATTTTTTAGATATTCATGTTTTATATAATGAGTTAATTTATTAATGGAATATTAGTGATATTTTTAAATCTATTTGGTTTGTATTTAAATTAACGATTGCAATTAAATTCATAAATACGAGCGGTTATACTTGAAACCTCCCCGTAATATCAAATCTCAACTAGTGTTTACTTTACTACTGTATTTTTGCTTGATCCTGAATCTTTAATTGATCTTCTACTGGCTCCTAACTTTTTTCGAAGGATTTAATGTGAAAACATTGAACAAGGTAAGTGTAATTATTTTTATAATACTGTTTGTGTGTAGTATAACATATTAAAATTTGTTTCACCTAAAAATCACTGTACTTTATTCTAAATACTATTGTGTTTTAAACTTTTCTTCATTAACAATTGTCATGAAATATGTTTATGCAATATGTATTTTTGGTAGGAGTCACAGGGTGACAAGAACCATTAATTAATCTTTCTCATCCTTTCTTTATGAGAATAAATGAAAATAGTTGAAGCGATAAGTGATTTCTATTGTTAAACTTTGATATACATTCAGAATAATTGTTTGTAAGATAACCCCATATCATATAATTAAGTATGAATCAATTAGCCAGTAAATTAACTATTAAAATCAGGTGGACATTAGGATTACTAATAATAACACCCATACTAAACAATTACATTTGAAAAAATCCATTATGGAACTAGAAATAGTATTAATTTAAATTTCTATTTCACCGAAGAACAATTCCACAGTAGTATTTAGAATAAATTTGCTTCAGATTAAATAAATAAGGTTAGACTGAACAGAAATAATAAATATAAATATTTAGCTTCTTTTGAAAAATGCTACAAATGTAAAAAGTTCAACTTTTTGTTAGGTACCTAATAGATTTATTATGGAATACTTTAAATTAATTTTTATTTATTATTAAATCAATGTGTATCTGAAAACATTATTTTTTCCAGAAACAGAAAGGAAATATGTTGTCCAATGAGGAAGTGGCCTTGTTCAAATTTCAATTTTATTCAAATTCATGTTAGCAGACACTCCTACAAGTGAACATATGTGGCGAAGATGATATTGTTTTTTGGATTGTGTATATCAAGTATCAGAAGAAATTTGGTTTATACCTCTGTGTATACTTTTCTTAATGGATGTCAATGATAATCAAGAAAGATCTTACAATTTGGGAGTAAATACTGTATATGTGTATAGTGGATATTCAAGGCATCTTAAGCCAATATATATTTGAAAACACTCCAGTCTAAATCTGCAGAGGATCTTCCTTAATCACCTCAATTATTATATCAAATTGTAATATTAAAAATTATATATTATTGCTATGTATTATTTTATCATATTAATATGTTAGTATCTTAATCGACAATTATTATTTATAAAATTTGTAGTGTGTAATTCTTCTTAACTTGTATTTCGAAATATTTAATTGTGTTATTCATTTATTTTTCCACTTAATTCTACTATTGTTGTTAAAAATGTGTATCCTAAATTTTATTCTTTTAATTTTATAAGTAAATACTGATGTATGCTATTGAATAAATGATTTATTTTCTTCTATGAATGATTTATTTTCTTCCTTAACAATATGCTGGTGTCCTCTTTTATTTTTCACAACATAATTTCAATATATGATGATCTTTGCATGATGTTTTGGCCAATATTGCAGATCTTCATCAGGTTTAAATTACCAAGATACAAATATTAAATGTAAAATATGATAATTCATAAATGATATAAATCATATTAAAAAATGTTTAGGTAAAAATATTAATATAATCATTATAATAAGATGATTATTATATTATATTATCACCTAAATATTTTTTAAGTATTATTTGTATCATTACTGCTATTAATCTATATGTTTTGTATTATATTATTTGTTTGTACCTTGTGTAAATAAGCCCTAATGAAGACCTGCAATGTTGGTCGAAAACATTGATAAGCTAATAAATGTATCAATTGCTTACTATTCGAGACTTGATTTTGACCTTCAATCAACATACCTTTAATTGTGCATGTGTAAGTGATGTAAATATAATAAACTTTCATTTTATAATATTAAATTGGAGCATCGATAGAACATTGGACATAATGAATATAAGGAAAAAATAGAATGCTATTGGGAATCTATACCTTAGCCCATATGATAACTATAAGTTCTTAAAAAACTTTTACCAAGAGGTTCTTGATTTTACTTTCAGGTACTTGTTTGTTATGGTATCACCACTTTAGAATTTAATAGAATTCATTGAATTTCATGATTATGAAACACATGTGAAGTAAACTGGTAATTATATGGTTTTTACACAGTGAGTACTAGAGTGGTGGTACCATATCATAATATATAAGTACCTACTTTCAATTTCTACTAGACTTTTAGGTTAATAAAATGAATTGGTAATGCTAATAATCTGAAGCATTTTTTAAAAGATCAATAACTCCTTTCAACATGCTATTCATTGCCCATAAAACAAATAACAGTAAATTCCAGATAATAATCTATAAATTTAAAAACTCAATTAATTGCTATTATCATAACATTATACTTTCCAATTACTATAACTCTATAAGAGATATAGATAAAGTTTGCATAAATATATGTATTTGACAGATTGTTACAATATTTACTTAAATGTGTTCAAAATATTAATCGAAACAAATGTTTATTCATATCAATTGGATAATAACAGCAATAATAAAAGACTTATAGGAGTAATACCAGTAACTTATATATGACATGATTGAATAGAACAATCAAGGATTGTAGAAATAGAACAAACAGAAAATAATCAAACTTACATTTTATAATTATTTCTTTATTTCCATGCTCACATAGCTAATTTATAAATAAACAATTTTCTAAAACTGGAATCTTGAGAATACTCAATGTAGTTATAATGGTATTGAACGTTCATTAAAAAAATCACTGTTTATTGAACTTATAGATGATGAGATAATGATCTACTCATGTAATATCAAAATGAATTTGTAATATACATTCAATAAAGCTAAAACTATTCTGATAATTATGAGGGTGTAATGTATTTGATAAACTTGATCAGTTAAATACATATTTTATTTCACACAGCCTACACTAATCTGGTGTAAATCTATTCTATTCAAACCTATAATGAAACTAGCCTTTTGAATATAATGGTATTAATTTTATTCTTTTATTTCTTGTTTTCTATATAAATTATTGTGAAATATAAATATATTAAAAATAATCTTTTATAAATTTAAAGAACCAAATGTTATGAAAATGAGTTATATTAGAATATTTTTGTCTTGCTGTTTCACTATAAATTAATAATTTAGTTGTTTTTCAATTAAAAAAAAATAGAAATTATTGTTTATTATTATTATTTCATAGATCCCGCAATGGAGGCTCCTTTCGAACTAATTCTATGAGTAATCTTTGTTTATTTTATTGTTCATCTTTGCAAAGGAGTATAAAAAATCAGAAAAGCCCTTGCTAAATGTTTAACAAATAAATTTAACATTAAGATGATAATTTTATCAAAAGTTAATGTTTCCAATTTTCTTTGACGAATTAAAATTGTATGTAGGTATATTTTTTATGGACATTTCTGATAGATATAATTTTATTTAACGGAAAAATAACCTTCGCTACTATATTTAATGGATCATGAAGTTTAGTAATAAAATATTTTAATGAGAATTGACAATATTTAATTTTGATTTATGACGGATATTTATATAGTAGTTAATTATCAAATTACAATGTATATTTTTTAATAAACATTTTAGACAATAAAGGTTAAGTTGGCACACATGCTAACGGCTGGCTTATCGAATTGAAAACTAATGATTTCGATTTGTTAAAATCACACTTGATCGTACAACATCGTGACTGATCCAATGTAGGCACTTTCGTATAAATAAACTATTTCGTTTCCACGAGCGACTAAATCCCTGGGATTGGTCGGATAAATATGGATTGATTAAGGCCGGATCCAATGTAGGCGCTCTCGATATATTTCAGTAATTTGGTTTCCTAGCGACGTCTCATCGAATCGCGCCGGATCCAATGTAGGTGTAGCCTAAGATGTAGGCCATCTTCAGGGAAACCAGTAGTGGATGCCGATTCAAACGCGTAATTCAAAAGGTAACGCGTCAAATATCAACTGTCAATTGCTAGTTTGACGGGTCATCTTAGACTCGTTGCCTACTGGTTGCCCTGAAGGTGGCCTACATCTTAGGAAATATTGTTCTAAATGCTGTGTTCTTAATTTCAAATTATTGAAATGTTTCTTCAATCAGTTACTTTCATTTATCGCAGGGGGATCTACTCTGGTTAAATTAAATGTTCTAGCTATACTTATTTAAAAAGTTATCAGCTTAATTTCCAGATTGACGAATCTACTTAGCCATACGCCATCGCCGAGTAGTCAAGTAAACCTACGATGATTCAACTTCAAAGTTCAGAGTACGAAGTTCACACCTTTAAAGATGGGCTATGGACTAACTGCTAACCATCATGTTGCCAGTTATCTCAGTACAAAAGCCCGGTAACTTCAAAGCTGCAGTGGAATGCCACCTCACACTAACGGCTCCACTAAGCACTTTGTCCTTGACCTGGAAATTATCCTTATTTTCAACTAACAAACCTTTAACAATCTACCGATCGGCTGGTGCCTGAGGGGAATCGAATCTTCGACAAATTAGCTGTAAAATAAACGTGTTGTAGCCATAGCAACAAGGACACTAAAACATCCTGTGGGAACATTCTGCCAAATGTCAGGTCCCGGATTCTCCTTCACGTTCTCGATATTTTCAATTGCGCAGGGTTTGGTCGCTGTTGAGAAATTAGTCAGTTGTGCGTATCCAACATAATTATCGCCTCCCAGCATATCCTCGCATATGTATGATTTTTTTTAAAATTATTATAATTAGTAACCTTCCAATATAATTATAATGTTGATAGAATCAAATAATAAATACGTTGTGTAAAAATAAAAAATAAACTGAGTTTCTCTGTAAAATAAGAAAATGTATTTTTACGAAAACAATATTTTTCTGTAACTGATTTTACTAACTCATTATACTACACAGTTTACTTGTAAAAAAAGAAACGGCATTTAAAGCTCATATTTCATACACCATTTACAAAAGTTTTTTCTTTAAACTGTTCAGTAAAAAAAAAAAAAAACACGAATCAGAATAACCTCACCGGTTTTTATCTCTCAGCTGTTACCATGGTAACCGTATTAATAACATTGAAATGAAAGACGTTTTTTTTCTACTTCAAATCCTCCCAATATTTTTCTTACAACGGTATAAATAAATTTATAATATTTTATTTAAAAAATAATAATAATAAACCAGACATTTATCCAGCTTTCCATTTAACATAGAATACTCTCCCACCACTTGGACCGATTACGACCGAGTAATTCGAAGTTCTTGTCGCCCAGAATTTTTGTTAACATATCTGACCTCTCTTGTGCAGATGATAAATCTCCCTTAACTTCATAAATTTCCCCATCAATGTTTGTAGCCTTTAACATGGCTTAGAATTTAGAGGCCTTCCCATCTCTGCATTTTTTGGAAAAGTGCTTATTAATAAAAGAAAATTGATATTGAAGAACAAAATCTCAAAAGAGACATAAAATACATGTTAAGACATTAGTGGAAAACTTCCAACCAAAATGCTTTTAGTCTATTTAAGCCAGAAAGAAAATAGTAGAAACGGAATATTATGACTGGAAAATGATTCCATGATTTTGCCGAATGCTGATCATAGAAAAACATCATATATTCCAATACATCCGTGGTATTTATTTTTTAATTAAAAAAATATGGCTTTTGAATTTCATTTATTTATTATTACGCCATTGACAATGAGTCATGAGTGACCTATCGGTGTGGTATTTAGTAGCTGTGTCTTCACACCTCGACCCTTTTGCCTTGATCCTTGGCACAGCTTTGTTTATATTCCCTGAATATTAAATGTCTATTTGTGGTTTCCTTCTTCCATGTTTATCAGGTATCTTCAAACAGTTTGTGTGTGCGAGATCAATAGTAATGTGAAGCATAGAGAATGGTTAGGTATTTTCTGCTAAAGCAGATTTCATCAGGAAAGGAGGTGTGTGGCATTGGACTTAGACGAATATATTTCTAGTTCTGGTTTGGCCGTTGTGATGGAATAATGTTCGTCGCTAATACCATTCTATACTAAATCATGCTTACATTTGCGTCTGGGACGGTACCACAGATGCATAGGCACCTGCTTACTAAAGCAGTCTTAATTCTTATGTGGCACAAGCGTTAAATTTTTTATTTTATTTCACTAAAAAAATTGTTTGAAATGCACTATAGACAGAACGTTCGAGAAATTTGTCTGTAGAGCAAAGAATATTCACGGGGATGAGGACTATGGAAAGACCAGTAGCACTATGATTCCTGTAGTTTCAATAAGGTTTAAGGCTTATGTCTATGCAATCTAAAGGAAATATGATGGAGTTTTTATCGAGACAGTATGAGGGTCATTTAAAAAAAAAACGTTGTAGTGTTTTTTTCCAAATATAGTTATTGGAACAACTAAAATATGTAGTTTATAATACAAGTTCAGTAACTTGTATTATAAACTACATATCTAAGGCATACATATCATGTGCTCAGATTGCTCTCAGCTGATTGGTGAGATAAGCTTCTTCAGGATGATGTCATGTTACTGTCCCACAGCTACTTCCAATTTTTCAAACAGTGGTCGTGATGAAATACTTGTTTTGTTTTTTTAACCACCATTTCTCTTTTAGAATAAATAGGGCTACGTAGTATTTGAAAGGGACAATCCTACTCCTAAGTTAAGAATATAATTTCTAGGAAAAACATCAGTTATGGATCCCATTGCAACAATTCAGTGAAATGACGGTAACGGTGGAATTTATGAGGGAACAATGGAATTTTAATGATGGAATCATGTGATCTACTGATACAATTTTTTCCATAACTAAAGGCAATTGCACTGAATTTCTATATTACTTTAAAATTGTTGATCAAATATAATTGAAACACCCATCAAATAAACACTAGCGCACGCAGTTCCAGGCAAGACGTAGTAATGAGGTGTAAATTTAGCATATGCATTGTGACTTCTCTTACGAATACAATCCAAGGGAAACTATGATCCCTATCTTTCGAAACCCACGAAATTGTACGTTATCCGTAAAAATTTAGGTGTATATCTTAATGCAAAGCAATCGTAAATTTTAAAGACAAGCAGTCTTGTTCAGATCCTATTGGCTTTTGTCGAGAAAAAGAATAATTATATAGTGCTATACAAGTAGTTATTTTTTGACATAAAATATAAGTTATATATTGTCAAATGTTATTTATTTCTGTTATTATTAATTTATTGTAATAGATGAGTGAATCGCGTACATCAACAGCGGAGGCAAACGTTGCAACTGTCCAGGGTCAATTGAATCAATTGAGGATTTTTATATCTGACCTCAAAGAGCTGCTAAGATTTTGAAAGATGGAAGGGAAACTCCATCTGCATTGATTGTATCTGTTCTTAATTACTTTAATGATAATTAATCAAATATATTTATGTTTTGTTGACAAGTGATTTAGGTATAGTAATAGGAATGTGAGAAAGATTAATAAAAGCAAGGTGGTTTATAACTCAGTTCTTCTGCCTTTGAGAACTAATATTTACGGAAGTAATAATGAGTCGAAAGCTGCAAGATCTCTTCTTTATTCTCCTAAAGAGATTTGTCCCGCTTTTTATGCCATAATGAAGTCATTTGTTCGTCTTCGTTAACTCGAGCTTGAGAAATCAGCTAAAAAGGAGATTTTATTCTACTGTAAATATAAAATTATACTTTATCTTTCGTTTGCTAGAGATTTTTTGACTATCGAAAGATGGAGCATACAACGAAAATAAGTATAAAATTTACTATTTTCCTTTCTCATTTTAAGATTTCAGAATTTAAACAATGGAACTGAAATTACTGCTCCTTATTTTTAAGCTTATAATTATTTTGAATTAAAAAACAAAAATTAAACAGTATTATGCTAGGACAATATTGCGTATGCTTTTTACTCAGCTCCCAATGATTCATGAAAACTGAGTTTTATATTAATTTATAATTTTATAAAATAACTTATAATCAGTTAAATTAATGATAGGTATAAAGATTTCATATTTAACATAGACACTTTTTTCTTATAATAATTTATAGTTATAAAAGATAACATTATCATTTTAAAAAATGTTCCGATTGCTAGACATTTTTTTTGTGTAACAATAAACGAAATTATTAAAACCTATTTTTATTTTATTTTTTCAATATTACGAAATGATTTGTAAAGATATACATTTCTATTAGGTAAAAAAATACTTAAAATTTTTAAGTAAAATATTTCGTAACTTACGTAGAAACATTATTCTGATAATAAGATTATAGCTAAAAATAAATTATTATTATAAAAAAATGTGTGTTTCAGCTCCGACGCACGACTGTAGTTTACTCCTTAAGAACTATTATTGTGTAGATTATGTAAAAAGAGGGTAAATGAAAGCATCTTAAAAAATAATCAAAGCATATATAAATATTTATTCATATTATTTACATCATTCCAATGAAATATATAACATCAACTATTTCACATAATAATATTTTTTTTTATATAAATCATTCTTGAGAAGATTCGTTTGTTCTACCATGAACATTTGACATTTAACATGATTTTGGACAGTATTTAGTCCGTGAATAGTAGTATCATCATTATTAAATACTGTGACAATAGGTTTGCGGTAACTAAAATACGATACGTGTACGTCAGAAGTTACATGGGTGAAATCGTGAAAACATTGCATCAATAATTGTACCATATCTTGTCGTCCCGAGTAATCCGCCAGAAATAAAGTCTAAATTAAGTTCATTGTTCAAGAATTGTTCTAAGTGTAAACTTTCATCTTTACTTAGTGAAAATTAAATTTACTTTTAACTATTAAAATTTTACTCAGTGACGTTAAGTGAACAAACAAATATCCACTATCTTTATCTTTGAAAGAACCAACGACAAATGATTTCATACTAAAACTGGTTTCGCTGTAAGTATTTTTCATTTTAATGGCAATCTTGATAAAGCTTAAAAAGAAGTTCAATCAGTGATAAAAATATTTGACTTTTTTTGGAAAATTTCAATCTGATGACTTTGTATATTTATATTTTACTGTAAAGTTTATTGACTAAACCTTCTCCCTGACCATTTAAACCATTTGTAAATCTATTCTCATAATAACAAAAAAAAAAACATCTAAGCTCAAAGGTTTTAAATGTTTTAAATTTAATTATAACCATCCCGTCTGCAACTATCCTTCTTTAGAGCATTCACGGGCTAGTTTAATACGAACAAAGTATGCATTAATAGAGTTTTTACTTTATTTTTGAGCAATAATAGCAATTTTATTGATTGTCACAGTAGGTTTACCAAGTGCAGATAGATCTTCTGTATTGTCTTAATATTCTGAACAATACCAACGAAGATATTAAATTATTATCATTAATTTAACCGGAATTTAAACTTTTAATTTCTTTCTGTTATGTAAAACAAATAAATAATACAATCTTATGGAGAAAGAAGTGAAAGGTGCGCAAAGCACGTTGCCCGAAGGAACGTAACGGGCCAAACGCTCGATTTTACTCCTCATAAAATTTTCATAACGCGAGCTAAATTTGAAAATCGTTTCTTGAAACAATTCTTCTTTATACGGAACTAAGATTTTGTCGTGAGATCGAGGGCTCACTCAGTTCTTCCGATCATTCTTAAATTTCTTAACAGTATACAGTTTTATACTATAATCTATTTTTAGGTTATCTGTTTCGAAGGTATCAATATTATTGTATAAAAAAATTAAATCATTTTACAGGCTAGATTAATAGCAAAACATATGAGCCAGAAAAGAAATTTGTTTACTTAAACTAAAAATTATGTTTTGCTTGAAATTTGCTGCATCCTTAATAAATGTCTCCTTTGCTTCATTATTGATTACATTCTATAAATATGGAAATGTGGGGTTTCTAAATTGTAATATCCAACTGTTCTCTTTTAGATAACTCTTTACAATTTATGATGATAACTATTCATAGCATTGGATGTTTTATGCAAACATATAAATATACACACACACAAATTTATAAATGGTTTCCAGATGTAATTCTGTGGCTTGGTTCTAAAAGGGCCAAAGTCAAAAATACCAAAAATGCCACTGTCAACATAGGCCTTTATAGAAATGAATGAGAAAACACTAGAAATGGCATTGGCTCACATTATAATGGAAATACAACCTATTTTAGTTTGTTATTAGACATTGGCCTTTTTAGAATTAAAGATTTACTAAATTGGAAACTTTTGGTATAAATAACACAAAATTTAAAAAAATTGACATTGGCCCTTTTAGAACCAAGCTACAGAATTTTTTTAATTTCTTAATCGAAGGAAGATAATAAATGAGAAATTTAAATAACAATGCCTCTTATGTTAAATAATAAAATCATAATTAAGTGGTTTTTATAGCAAACCGCCAGTATAATAATTGAATGTGTGGTAGTGATTGCGTTTTATAAATGTATACGTGAGGGTGTATCATGAGGTAATAGAAGTAGCATGTTATATTCTCAGGAAAAACTTATTGCAAGATTCTAAATTAAACTTTACTATAGACTTCAAAACCGCTATATTTCTTAGATTCAGGTTACACAACTGAATGTTGTGAAATGATGCAAGGAACAAATAATTGAATAGGTTTGCAATAAAAGTCGTGTTTTATAAAATATACTCTGATCTATATAACATGTAATAGTATTTTAACTTCAAACAATAATTGTGGTTTGATTTTAAGGTATATACCCAGAAGGTAGCTTCTGTGTTAACTAAACTGGGGTTATTCTACTTTAGGACTGCCAGTTACTTTTTAGTTAAATAAATAACTACGCTGTTTTTCCGTAACTGAATAAGTCATAGGACAACCCTCAGATTCTTCACCTCATGCCAACTATCAGACAACATACTCATTCAAGAAATAGGAAATTATACCAAAACAACAACACCAAAATACAGACACAAACGAACAAAACACATTCTACTATAAATAATATATATTTTGAATTGAGTTCTTCTTTAAATATATGTTCTTATATGCTATATAATGTAGTATATAATAATAATGTATATAAAAATGTTTTTTATGTACTCTTATAAATGTATATCTTTTGTATAAAATCCTATGTACTTCTTTTTTCTGTTGGGTTTTTTAAATTTTTACCAACAACAAAAACTTATTAACCAAACAACCATGTATGCAAAATCATTCTCATTGCAAGGGATTATCCCACCAATGTTTAAAATGTATGTATATAATTTAAAATTAAATAAAATAAAATAAAAAAAATAAAAAGTCATAGGACAATTATGAATATGTGTGGATAGGTTCGTTCTATTTTCTACTTTAGTAATTAAAAATATAAATTTAATAGAACTGTTTATCTTGTGCAAAAAAGAAGAAAGTAATATACGTTTTTGACAGAAAAGAGGCGTTATTCCCAAGACAAGCCGCTTAGGAGGACATGAAATGAAGTATGTTAGTACTGATCAGAATGTTACAGAATATCGCAATCAACAGATTATATTCGAATACATAGTTTGAGGAGCCAGATTGCATCTGGATAAGCCCCTTTTATTGATATATTCTTGGTCCCAGTTATATAAAATCACACAATTTTGTGTCAAGGAATCGACATATTTTACAATTGTATGTATATCTGCAGCACCAGTAAATAAGTCGTCTTATTTTCGAAGTGAATTAGGGGCTATGTCAGGCATTCGCTTGAAAATGAGTTATTGCTTACATTCAAAAACTACGAGAATGACACGAGTGAATTGAAAGAAGTGGTTCAATACACTTAACTCTTTTGAAAAAAAAAATCGACTTAACCACTTATTCATCGGAGCTGTAGATATTGCATTGACCTGTTTTAATATTTCCTAATTATGTGTTAGTTGATAGTGATTAATGTAAAGTAACCTAGGTGATAATATACATTACTAAAAAGTAACTGGTAGTCCTAAAGTAGAAAAAATCCCAAAACTGTTAATCAGCACCTGTAATACATCGTGTCACCAACGCAATTACATATCAAGTCGGACCGGACGAGTGGATACGATCTGAATTTAATTAACGATTTGGTTAGTACAACATGGCGAACAACGGCTACTTCCGGCGATTCCCTAAACACTATCATGACAGCTTCCTGCTTGCTTATCTATACACGCTGCCTCCCACAGGCTGACAAAGGGTAGCTAACGGTATTAGAGGGGCACCCACTGCATGCTCGTCCCGATCAATGGCCACCCGGAGGAAGTCGAGGAGTGTTGGCGTTCGGTTGTTGAACTGGATAGGACTGGACAGCCATTTCCAGGTCGAAGATCTCGACGGCTCCCATCTTGAAATAACCCAAGGTCACGTATTTCCCTTTTCTGTTGGTATAATCGGCGTATAGCTTAGCTTAAATAACATGACTTACATGTAATGGACAACTGATGCATAGAGATTATCCGTTTTTCTATTTCGCAACTTTTCTAACCTTGCTTGGACCTGAGGGAAGGTCGAAACAGCAAAGACCGAAGTAATCAGGCACGCAATTTATGTATAAGTCATACCATACCTCCTTACGGTATGGTTATTATTAAAAAAAGTAACCTGTGCCACTACACCCATGAAGGGGCCATTACGTAATAGAGACGGTACTGTTTCAACAGTTGTGCATGGAGGTGATTTGTCCTAGATCATGCTCAACCGGCATATTTTCTCTCTATTTTTGGGTATCCACTTTAAAAAGGCTATATGAGTCCCAGGAGGGTCCTGGATCCCAGAGGTTCCATCTCCGGCTGCTAACAGATTAAATACAAATCTGCCAGGCAGCGGGATTTGAGCTCTAGACCTTCGGCACGGCAACTCAGTGATCTACCATTGAGCCACTTCGCTCACCATAATGGTTACTATTACTATTTTAACCAATGTTCTTAACTTCTTCAGGATATTTTGAACTGGTTTGGATTTTATATTGGTGCTACATATAACATGTCAATATTCTTGTTTATGTTTAAATACGAGTAAGCATTTGTTTTGGAGGGGTATAGATAAATAAATAATTCGCCAATTGTTATTGTTACGTAGGCTCCCCTTATCATAAACATGTAAACCAAGCCCAAGGCAGTCGGTTGCTTCCCTTTCACAGTGGTAATTTCTCTGAAGAAATCGTTCCACCAGTATCGTCATTAGCTTATGTAAAGAAATTCTTCTTTAGCTTTAATTCGCAATCTCTGTTATGCAAATTCTGTTTGCCCAAGCCGGGATGAACTGGGAATAGTACTCTCAACTGAATTATAAATTTAAGTCCTGATTGTAAAAAAAAAAAGAAAGGAAAAAAGATTCTTTTTAGGACTGGAATCCTTAATTTATTTTCTGTTTATTTAAAATGGTTGAACGTCCTGAAATTTTCCGATAATCTTTTTTGATTTATTTGTAGTGTATTTAAATTAAAATGAGTATATATAAAATAATAACAATTAAAAAAAAAAATTATAAATAATATATTGATGTAAGTCAACAAGATCCTAATTAAAGTAATGTTCAATGAACATTCTTCCCCGTGCATACATCGCAAAAATTGCGAGAACACGGGGATATAGGATCGGTGAAGAGAACGGAAAAATTGCCTGACTGGGATGCGACCCGTGGTAGCTCAGTTGGTTAGAGCACTGCTACGGTGAAGCGGACGACCCGGGTTCGAATCCCAGCTAGGGCAAATCTTTTCTCTTCAAAATAAAAATATTAAAAAATAATAACAATTAATAAAAAATAAATGCTCTACACTTTTTTTATCTTTTTGATTTGCTCACCTTTTATTTCTTGGTTTTTATTTATTATATTTATCATTATTCTCTGAGTAATAATGGATGGTTGAATCAACTTTTTTTTTACCCATCAAAATATGATTTTGATGACAAATATCGAGAGATATATCACTTGAGGTATGTTGCATAATTGCGCTGCCTTCAGATTTCATGGAATTGTCTATGAGTGTCATTCATTACTTAGGATATATTGCTTAAATATATCGCCTCACATACGCGGCATTAGGATTTACTTATACAAGGGGTAAATTATTATAAGGTGTTTTTATTAAATCCGTTTTCTGCACATTTATTTTGAGATCTTGAAGATAACTTAACGTGGCTGAAAGGTATTTTTGGTGATATTTAACAAGCCTTATCTGTTGGTTATTATAATTTTACCTTAATCAGTAACCATATATCGTTTAATTTTTAAAAGAGGTTTTAGGGATGTTACATAAACTCTCCTGATGAACCAGCTTGGCAAAAAAACAAGCTAATTTTCACTTCCTTCTCGGTTGGGTCGGCGGTACTGATGGCGCGACAATCGCCACTTAGGATCTTCAAATCGTGAAATAGCTAGGCAATTATGGAGGCCGTGCGAACGTTCTTAAGGAGACAAAGGTTATAGTTGAAGGTAAGCGAGGGGTTTCACGTCGATCGGTGACAGTCACCCGTATCTTCTCCGAGGGAAAGCCTTCTCCTCTGGGTAAATGTCGTCGGTTGGAGAATTGGAAGTTGGCCTAGGTTTCATTCTCGAACTGGAGGATCAAGTCTAAGGTCGCAGTTTTTGGTCACTGATAAAATCCTGTACTGGATCGTAAAAGTTAATGAAGAGTATTTATGACATAACCAAAGATTTTTTACTCCTTATAATAATAAAAGATTTTTTTTTTAATTTGACCTTTGACGCTAATTCAACAGCTTTACGTTTATCATAAACAATGATAAAGGGAGCATATCTTATTCAGTAAAGCGTTCTATTGCTACAGGCTAAATCTGAATGTGACTGATAAACTATTTAACCTTTTGGATCTGGAGACCTTCCTTGGTCTCACACATGCTCTATAAAGTAGACAATCCCTTAATTAGGGGAAACACTGGGGGCTGAGTATGATCTTGTGAAAATTCCTCATTGCACAAATGTTGGCTTAGAAGCAGAACAGTTAGTGGGCTCAGTACCTGGTGGAACAGAACCCAAGACTCATGGGTTTTAGTAGTACAGAAATGTTTACTGAAAAATGCGTTCCATCTTCCAGACGTATTTTTAAATAATCTGTATGCTGATGATACATGTGTATTATCAGTCAACACCAATCCAGTTATCGCATCCCAAAGCCTCCAATCCCATATCACTGATCTTGAAGAATGGTGTCAAAACTGGAGAATTAAAATAAATTCTAAAAAATCTCATCAAGTCACTTTTACCTTACGTCGTAAACCAATGACTTCCTGCCCTTCAGTATCCTTTAATAATACCCACGTATGCCTGTAGAACAGATCCGATACTTAGGGTTGCACCTCGATAAACGATTAACCTGGAATCCTCATACTAGACTGAAAAGACAAGAAACCTCTCGACGTTTCAGGCAACTTCAACACTTACTAGACAAACGCTCTAAGCTCCCAATTATCTACAAAAGACTCATATACATGACCATTATACGACCTATTTGGACTTACGGAGTAGAGCTTTGGGGATCCACTAAGCCATCGAATTCCTCTCGTATCCAATCCCTACAATCCAAAATCCTTCGTAAAATCCTCAACGCTCCTTATTTTGTTAAGAATAAAGTCATCCATAACGACCTCAATGTCCCATTTGTTGCTGATTTGGCCCGAACTCGGTATCTATCCTTTCATAACCAACTTCATTCCCACGTGACCTTCTTAGTTGAACTAGTGATTCGAGTACTACCAGTGGGTAGTTTCTCTACTTGCCATTAACTCATGTCATTATGTATCACATAGCCTATTTACTTGATGTATTATCGTAATGCAATTGTAAATATCAATAAATAAATTTTTTTTAAATAAATAAAAAATAATTTGTCAGCATACCTTTGTAACAGTTGAATACATTTAAGTTAAATTAGTGCTGGATATATATATATATATATATATATATATATATATATATATATATATATATATATATATATATATATAGAATAGAATAGAATAGAATAGAAAAGTAACTTTATTCTGGGACAAAGTCCCTTTAGAATAACAGATATGAACAGGAATAAAAAACATAATATTTATCTGGCCAGAAGGCTAAATGTTACAAATCATAATGCTTGAAAACATGACAGAAAACAATTTAAAAAGAAATATATAAACAAAAATAATAGTAAGTAAATAAATAGTACAGATCTTGACAGGATATTAAGCAATTACAAAGAGTAGATAAATCCATAGCTTTTGAAATTGAATGCATGAGCTAGCATTCAATAATTTGTTTACATGATGTACAGCTTTTCAAAGAGCAGAATTAAAAGAACTAGATAACACAATGAGTTATTATATACATTGTATTCTAAGCAAATGATTAACCTACCTAGAGACTATCCTTTTGGGAAGCTAATAGATGTTGATACAGCAAGGATTTGAATAATGATAGAGAGGGAGTATGACGGATATTAGGAGGGTATGAGTTCCACATTGTGGTGGAGCGGGCGAGAAAGGAACGTTCGAATGCTTTAGTTCTGTGTGAACGTATATAGAGATCAGAAAGGCGGGATCTTGTTTTATGGTGTTGAACTGATGATTTGAATTGGAGGAGACTGTAGATATATGAAGGGTGTTGAGAGTGAATTGATTGGTATAAGAATGAACAGGAAGGGAGGGGAGAGCCACTTTAACCCATCATAGAGGTGGGAGACGCGCAATCGCTTCGGAGTACCAAGCACAAATCTTAGAGAGCAGTTCATTATTCTCTTTAATCTGTCTTCAAGCATTTTAGAGAGGCCTCCATATACCACGCTGCAATAGTCAAAGTGGGGGAAGATGAGAGAAGATACGAGAAGCTTACGGGAAGATTGTGTAAGGAGATGACGAGAACGATGGAACAACTTCAGGGAACTAATTGTCCGTCGGGATATTTGGGCGATGTGGGATTTCCAGGAAAGGTTTTGGTCGATGGTGATGCCTAGGTTTTTCACCGAGGAGGTAATCGTGATAGGATTATCGTTTAGGAGTAATGTTGGGAGGGTGTGGATGGAAGTAAGGAGGGAATTGGAACCTAAAACCATGGCCTGAGTTTTCAATGCGTTCAATTCCAGTTTGTTCAGCTTTGCCCAGGCACAGATCCTATCTAGGTCTTCCTGAATACTAGCGAACGCAAAAAATAGCTCGGAAGGGGGAAAGGACAGATATATTTGGAAATCGTCAGCATATAGATGAAGGGAACAGTGGTGAACAGATTTAGAGAGATCGTTGATATAGCAGTTGAAAAGAAGAGGAGAGATACTTGAGCCCTGTGCCACGACTGAGGAAAGAGTGAGGAAAGAGGAAAGGGGATGATTAGGTATAGAAACTGCTTGAGATCTATCAGAGAGGAAGGATTGGAACCATCGGATAGAACTGTTAGAAAAGGACATTGATTTGAGTTTGCTAAAAAGGATAGAATGGTCCAAGGAATCAAAAGCTTTAGTAAAATCAAGAAGGATAAGCACAGTTAGTTTTTTGTCGTCCATAGCGGTATGTATGTCGTTGGTGATTTTGGTAAGTGCCGATTGTGTAGAGAAACCGGGACGGAAACCAGATTGAAGTGGGTCAAGGAGGTTGGACTGTTCGAGGAAATTTGACATTTGTGACTGGACTATTCTTTCTAGAGGCTTGGAAAGGTTGGAGAGGATTGAGATTGGGCGGTAGTCTTTGAGTGAGACAGGGTTAGAGGATTTATTAATAGGATGGACTATGGCTTTTTTCCAGGAGGCTGGGAATACTCCGTTTTGCAGTGAAAAATTGTATATAAAGAGTAGGACAGGTATAATATCGATAAGGCAGGATTTTAGCAGTTTGACAGAATCCCATCGAAGCCTGTGGAGTTGGAGTGGGATATCAGAACAGAGGAAATAATGTCGTTGGGTGAAATGTCAGCGAAGTAAAAGTTGTCAGGGTTGAAAGATGGTGGTAGGGAAAATACGGGAGAGAATGATTTAGAAGTATTAACTGAGGTGGACAAAAAATATGAGTTTATTTCATTGGGAGAGGCTGGAAAGGGCCTAGAACAAGATGAATTAAGAAGAGAAAGCTTTCGAAGGAGATGCCATTTGGATTTAGAATCGGGAGCAGATGAAAGGGCTTCGTGGAAGTATTTGGTTTTTGCCTGCCTGATTGTCGACTGTGTCAGATTGCGGAGAGCCCTAAAGGCTTGATAGTCGTCAGTTAACCTTGTCCGTCTAAAGCGTCTTCGGGCCGCATCACGCTTACTTTGAAGATCTTTAATTTTTTGACACAACCAGGGAGCAGGCTGGTGACGGAAGGTTGAGGTTTTCAGTGGGGCATGGGTGTCAAGGATATATTTGAGATTGGAAGTAAGTATGTCAACCATCGAATCAATAGAGGCACAAGAATAAATCTCTCTCCAATCCAAGGCTTCAAGAGAGGGTGAGATGTTCTCTGGGGTGAGAGCATCTAAGTTGCGAAAGGTTACGGTTTTAGGTAATATAACAGGAGTTTGGATATCGTATGAAATATGGATGAGATCATGAGAGGACAGAAATGGAACGGGTAATTGAGAGGAAGAAAGGAGGTTCTGCCGTGAATCAATGACAAACAGGTCTAACCAGGTGTCGGATTGAAAGGTGTGATGGGTGGGAGAAAATGGGACAATGGAAAGGTGTAGAGAGTAAAAGAGATTTTCCAGGTATAGTTGATCGTAGGATTGGACAAGGAGATTGGTATTAAAATCACCGGAGATAATGATGTGGTTATAGAGAGGAATGTAGTCGTAAAGGGTAGATTCAAAAATTGAATCAAGAGGGGCCAAAGGAGGGCGATATACTACGACATACAGGAGAGGGTTTGGGTTAAAAGAGATTTCAACCAGAAGGAATTCTGTGTGAGGATAACCGGTTGCGGGTGAGGAATCAAGGATACGTGATTTTAGGGAGTTGTGTACGTAAAGACCTACTCCTCCACCAGTCCGGTCTACCCGGTCGTGGCGGAGGAATGAATAGTCTGGTAAGGATATTGCAGAGGAGGGGATAATATATATATATATATATATATATATATATATATATATATATATATATATATATATGTAGACCAAAATTCCTTGTTGGTGTTATGACCTGAGAGCTCTTGACGTTGCTTAACTTGTATTGCCTATTGCAAGTGAGATATAAAAGGTACGTCTTTTGGACCAATTATGTACGAAAAACATGAACATTCATTTCATAACCTTTTAGTTCTAGCACAACTACGTGTTTACAAAACATTTGATTATTGAATAAGCGTCCTTATAATCAAACCATTATTCGGAGACAGAGGTGGTTATATAAAGGAGATGCTTGGCAAGGCCATAAGATTTCCTTCGAATCAATAATTTGAGAGAAACGTTTAAACGATTTCCCTTTCCTTCTTTGTAAATTTGATTCTCCACTAATTGCTTGCTAGTAAAACCACAGGCACTTTAATGATAAAGTAAAACCTTATCATCTTGTGCTGATGCTATTGAAGATTGAATATACATAAGTAATTTGGGTCGTGAATAATGGTATATGGACAAATATTTTTGGGGTAGCAGTGAATCTGATGCCGGAAATCTTCTACTATCAGCATTATCACTATTTTGTTTAGTTTATCAGTACAACTGGCTACCTTGTATCAATCGGTCAAAGGGTACCCATATACACAAAATCCATACAAGACTGGAACGAAGAAGGCCCATAAATATTTTAGTCTCAATACAGTTATGTAAGTCCTACAGGTACTTAGTATGTTAGGATATCTTGAAATCAATGGTTACAAGATACTTATCAATGAACCTATTTTTAAATTTAGACATACATGTACATATTTTATGGCTTGTTGCTGGTAGAATTAATAAACTGCCAGTTACAATTAGGTTTATTAGTATCTATTTGTAACTTAGTACCTAATTATAATGTATCTGTAGTCTGAATTCAGTTTCAACTCTATCCTGATAATAACAAAACACAAGCAACATCTAAACTCAGTTTATGGAAAGAAGGTGACATTGATGTTATATACACATACATATTTACAGTCTCGGTGAATAAGTGGTTAGTCGATTTTAGCGAAGAGGAATCGTTTTATTCTCGTAGGCTTCTAATGGAGTTATTGTATATATTTTAACTCCATGTCTAGCCAAAAAAACGATTCAGCTTCCCTAAATACCATGCCGTAAAACGTGCAATTTCAAACCTATCTCATTAATAATATTTTCATACTTATTCCTAAGGAGAATTAGAGGACAGTCTCTTAGCAATCATTGGTACCTTAATAGGTAGATATACTTAAAAAACCTTATTTCAGATAGCTTTGCTTTACTAAAGATACCGCTGAGGTAACTGCAGGGAATCTGCAAACATTAGAAATTCGCAGATGTAACAGATTGGTTAATCATAAAAAATAACCTGGTTATTCACATCCACTTAGCCTCCCTAGATTTTAATGTAGCACTATCGGTCATGTAAAGGTTTGGAGTAGAACTCATTAACCATAACCATAAGCACTAGCTCTCAATTAGTCAGGGAACTTTCGGACTGGACTGGACCTATTAGTCTGTCAGGCTTAAAAAGGTTACAGCATGGCCTTGTAAATTAATAGCTTGCCAATTGAAAGTTAGTATTCTCTGTTTAGTTGTCTTTATAACTAGCCATATCGTTCCAGATCCCATCTTAATGTTTTATCTGGAAGAAAGCCAAGGTACCGATCTATCATTTTGATTCATTGACCTTTATCAATATTCAGCAGAATTTTGCACCTGAGGTCTATCAAGGTGGATTAAAGGGTGCAATGTCAGGAATGGGGTGATAGGTTCTCGATATCATCAGCAAATGTCGCTAGCAAGGTATCGGAAATAGTTTCTATGTAAGCGTTTAATAATGTGCAGAGAACAGCGTTTGAGACGTTGGAACGAATGGAAAATTTCGTTCCTCTGCAACAGTTCTGAGACCCTGATATAAGAATGATTTAACGGCATTGAGAAGCGCGAATTTTTTTATCTGATTCTGGGCAACGGATGTACGGAATACGGGCTACGGTGTCAGGATACGGATCTAGATCAGTCTATACACATGTAAATAAGTATTAATATTGTATTATTAGTAGGATATTATTGCATTGATTGCATTTATGTTCATTCTGTTTTATATAATACTCATGGATTATCATTTCTTGCAATCATGCTTCATTTTTGTCGAATGTTATTTATATCATCATCATCATATGGCGCTATGGTCCATGGAGGACCTGGGCCTCCTCGACAATTTTCCTCCAATTTGAGCGATCTCCCGCTGCTCTTCTCTATGTTCTTACCCCCAGGAGCTTTAGGTCTGCTTCCACATCGTCCAGCCATCGCATTCTAGCTTCCTCTCCCTCTTCTTTATCCATCTGCATGTCCCTCCAGAATCAGCTTTGAGATCCTTTTTTTGTCCATTCTGTGATGATGCCCGAACCATCTCAATCTTGCCTTTTTAATACAAAAAACTATGTATTTAAATAGTCAGTTTTATTATTTTGTATTTGAATTTAATCATTAATAAATTGCTGTATAAATATATTTAGAGACGTGTTTGTGATTCGGTCGTATGATTTATTTTCTGATAATACATTATTTCAGAAACGTAAACCTAGAGAGCATTACGTTGTTTACTTGGTAACTTATACTTCAATTAGTTAAGGTTTATTATTACCAACACTTTTACCAATTACTAGAATAAGTACTCAAGATAAGGAGAGTGAAGAGGTTTACGAGTTAGGCGATTGTAACTCACTATTTATTTGATTTTTCTAAATTGAAAATTGTATGTGGGATTAAAGATGCATATTATACAGAAAAAATTAGAATTGAGACATTTTGGAATAACTCCAAAATTTGAAAAAATTACTTCGCATTATCGCTAGTTTATTCACTTCCTCAAACCGAGACTTTGCCGCCTGGTTTCTCATGGTTTTGTTCCGGTTCTGAACCTGAAGTTTCGGGAGCCTTGGTTGAATCATCTTGGGAAAATTGTGAAAAAGTCAATTTTTTTAATTTGGAGGTATCCGCTTTTGATCCTGGACGCCTCAATTATTTTTTTTTTTACTTCAAGAAACTCATTTGAATATCTGAGCTGCATTATATAAGCGTTGTGATATACCAGGATTGGGCTTTTTGGTCTGGTGATCTATTTTAACGATGTTCCACCGCGTTGTATAATACATTATAGCGTAGGAAATTTCGACTCATATTCCTCCGGTAGTCCATTAAATCGTAAGAAGACTCAGCTGTTCGATGATGGGAGCTGGTAAAGCTTATAATAGGAGGGGATTTCATCACTCATAGCCCGGAGGTGGAATTGTCTTGTATTAAGGATCGTTTGATAGTAGCACTATCATTAATGGTTCGTTCACCCCCTCTGAAGATTGGTGTCAAGGACAGAGCTGGGCTAGTGACTCTCATCAGCTGTTTAGGTAATGAATCCATGGATCAGTCGGTGGACTGGCTGTTATTATATCACATATGTATGCTATTATATCATTAACGACATAGCTGAGCAAGGAACTTGTTTAGATGCTTAAAATAGATTACCTATCTTCCTCCTGACAGTTCCGCCATCTCCAGACTGGATTCTGATCTCTTGCTCTATAATCATTACTCTATGAATATTATATCATTTGGTAATATCTGTGAGCGCTCTATTTAAAAATTTATTTTCGGTATTATTTTAATGTTTTTGTATAATCTATATTCTATATAGGTGATTATTTTTCTCAGGTTGATTGGCATGGTCGTGTGAGAAGTGGAAGAACGCTGTTGACAGTTGTGCATTGAACCAAAGAGACTGATATCAGTGAGTCCATACACTATTATTTTATAGGTTTACCATACATAATCACTTCATATTATCATATATGTACCTTCGTAATACAACATTGAAATACATGCGAATAATCAACAGAAAGAATAGTTTAGTAGCAAACGAGTTAAAATTAAAATTTAATTTAAATATTTTAATTACGTTATAATGCTTATTAATTAGGTCTAAGGAAAAAAATTCATTTAAATAATTAGTCAACTGACAATTTCTTAGCTCGTTTATAATTTATGAAAAATAAATTGGTATCCTATAGTAGTGGTTTGCTTATCAATCTTAAATGCTCGCAAACTTTGATAAGAGTCCCAACAGGTGGCCTAAGGATTTTTCAAAGGAAGTAAAAATCCTTGGTTATCCCAAAATCCCATCCTTAGAAAGGGACAGTAAAATGGGATTACCGAGATCCCGAGTGCGATGTCAGGCACTCGTTAAAGATCGCCTACCCTAAGTATACATGGCTAGGAAAAAATTAAGACTCGAGCGGTAATATCCTCCGTTTTGCCATAACAGCTAAAGTAATGTTGACTGAATAAACAAGCAACTTAATTTTTTATTCCAGTGTTTCCATTAAAAATATAAAAAGTAAAAAACACTAACTTATTTTCAAAAATAGTGCTAATGAAGATGCCAGTAAAATTAAAATATCAAGGACATATATTTGGCATTTAAAATTTAAAAAAAAATTTTTAATTTGGCATTTGACATCACTAATCAAATTTTAAACTGCTGTTAATTCTGTTGTTGATTTGTAATGTTTACTATACTGTAAAAGTATTTCAAAAAATGCAAAAAATAAAACTGTGTAGATACCTTGAAATCTAATAACTTATAATATTTTATCAGATTCGCTATTTTCACATTAGGGAATTTTTGAACTTTATTAAATAAAATACAATATTCTTATTATTTTCCTTTCTTTAAAATAAATTAATACAAGATTCGTGATATGAAATCACAAAGCGCTAAAGCAGTGAATTAATTACAGACCAGAGATGATAAGGAACTCTCTAAAACTTGATTATTGCATCATAATCATCATCTTTCTATTATATGTTTTAAAATTATACGCTACCTTACGAATATATTAACATATATTAGTGAATGATGGATATGAGTAGTTCCTCCTTCGACCTGGGTCGTTATTTTTTCCCGTTTTAGGAATTGTGTAAATTTTTCACCTTGTTCAGGTATCGTGACGTCAGGTATTTGTCTTGTTTTATTAGTTCTTTTTTTAATTTGACAGTAAAGATTTATCAATTCGATGTAATAAATACTATCGATTTATTATAAATATAAGAACGAACATTTAATTTTTAGTCGAGTCGTTAAGAGTTTATTATATTTTGTTTCTATAATTTAAAATATATTGTTATTCGTTACAGAAATATAGACAACGTAATAGTTTTAAAATGATAAGTTTTTTCATGAATCATGAAAAAATATATTATATTGCGGTAAATCAGAAAAAAATACCAATTTGGTTTTATTTTATTTAGTAATTCATTCGTTGGCTTAAAGGATGGGAAAATATTGATAGTTTTAATGGAATGAAACTATACTTCTGTCCAATACTTTTAATTCGATTAAACTCGCTCTGTCGATTAAAATTTGAGTTTTAAAAAAATAGCGTCTATTAAAAAAAAAAAAATAATAATAAAGGTAGCTGATGCTCAGTTTTAAATCAATTTTTTCAATCTTAACGATATGTTTTCCTTTTATGTTTTTTTAATGAAATAATTAATAATAAGTTTGTAACATATAATTAGATTTTAATTTCCTAATTTTTTTGTAGAAATATATTTATATTCATCATTTTAATTGACTTAAAATCAGTTTAACTCTAACTTATACATACCATAGTTTTTATTTTACAAGATTGCATTGTCATTTGAAGATATAATATTATACTTTCAAACAAGGTGCCAAATGAATTAGCTCCTTCATACAGAGAAACCCGTTCCAGAAAAATATTAGTAAATTTAAGAACTACAGTGGCGGCAAAAAGTATTTGCACACCCAGTTTTTATAAAACTATCAGTCATAATGGAAATAATAATCCACTTCACATTAATAAAAAGTATATTTAAAACTAAAACAATTCAATATGTGTACAATAATTAACTTTTTAGATTGATGGGGAAAAATAAAAAAAATAATGAAATCCTCTGGCAAAAAGTATTTGCACACTTCACTAATATCCTTTACTATCGTTTACTATTTATTAATTCTTACACCAGTATTATCTACTCTATCTAATGTTTTCCTACAATGCTAAAGCATTAGGAATTAAATTCTGTAGTCACTGGTTAACTATCATGCCGAAAACAAGTGAATTGAGTTTCGGAACTCGCGAAAATTGTGGGATCAACAAAAATCATATCGCGAGATTGCAGATTTATTAAGTATAAATTTTTCCAAGGTCAGGTACGTCATAAAGAGGTAAGAGGATCGTGGGACAACTGAAAACAGTGAGCGAAAAGGCCGTCCGAAAAATTTGTATCCCAGGATGAGGAGAAAGATAAAAAATTAAGCATCCCTCAGTAAGTTCTCGAGACCTGGCTAATATGGTCTATACAACTACTAGTGTTCAAGTTAGTGACAGGACTATCAGATACTGCCTGAATTCTGAAGACCTGCATGGTAGAATACCTCGAAAAAAACCTTATATAAATGAAATTAACCGTGAAATGCGTCTGCTTTTGCCAGAGAATATTTACATAAGCCGCTTATTTTATGGGAGCATGTCATATTCTCTGAAAAAAGCAAGTTCAATTTGCTTGGGTCCAATGGGCGAAAGAGTATTTTGAAAAGGCGTAAGGAAGAATTGAAAAAGCAAAATGTTTCTGTTACAGTAAAACATGGTGGTGGACATGTTATGGTATGGGGATGTGTCTCATACCGCGGTCTGGGAAATCTAGTTTCCATTGAGGGAATTTTAAATGCTGAGGGTTATGTGAACATTTTGCGCCATAACCTGCATGCCAGTACCGAAAAAATAAATATCAGAGATCGATATGTGTTCCAGCAGGACAACGATCCAAAACACACTGGTTAAAAACTTGATCCACTCCATGCCCACACATCTACAGGCAATTATTGATGCCAATGGACTTTTTACAAAATATTAAATTTATATTTATTCTCAAAATAAAAAAATATTCGGAAATGTGCAAATACTTTTTGCCAGAGCATTTCATTATTTCTTTTAATTTTCCCCATTAATCTAAAAAGTTAATTATTGTACACGTATAGAATTGTTTTAGTTTTAAATATACTTTTTATTAATGTGAAGTTCAGTGGATTATTATTTCCCTTATGACAGATAGTTTTATAAAAACTGGGTGTGCAAATACTTTTTGCCGCCACTGTATGTCGGTTACTAGCCTATAGATACCGATTCCAATAAGTATGGTCTCTTCTCTAAGTGCACGTTTTCATCCTTAAATATAACGCTAATTAATGTTCCGTCATCCTGATTCCATTGACTTAAATTCACTATAATGCAAGTTCTGTTTAGCAGGTTGTTGGTACTCTTTTTTAATTTAGGAAAGATGTACAATGCTGTGAATCCTCCTTTCTCCAGATCCTGGAGTGGAATCCTGCTCAGTCAGTTACAGAGAAAGGTATTTGGACAAAACAGGTCCCAAGTTGAGACAAGTGGGACGAGTTCTTACTTTTTTCTCCAATTGAATCTCAGATGTATTTTTTTTTTTTTTTATTTAATTCAATGATATTTACAACTATAATGGTATTATATCAAGTAAATGTGCAAAAATGTAGAATATGACATGAAAACACTTGTGGAGAAACTACCCATCGATAGCACTCCAATTCAGATGTATTTAATTTAAATTTTGCTTTTCTTTGGTATTTACAAGGAATAATGATGATTCTTATAATCTTTAGTCTTAAAAAAATCTGATTTTCACACTGGAATTACTTCCTGTTACACTAAAAATCTGATGTAGAAAAAGCTATCCTATAAAAAAAAATAATCCGAGCGTATAGCGTAAATCAAGTATTGTTAACACCACGAGTAAAAATGTAAAAATAATTGGTAAGATTCCCGATTGAAAGATTCCGTTTGATGATACTTAACAACCAGGTTTAATTGAAATCCCATATATAATAAATTATATAATTATAATATCAATTATAATAAATATACTTAGGAATGATAGCATTGGACTAACTCTTTAAAGCTTTTACGCTATTGATCTGTGCTAAATGTGTTCCTTGTATTTTTTACTTAGTTGAAATATTTATTCTTACAGAAAAAATATGTTTTATGTTTGCATTCATAAAACAATGTTTTTTTTTCTTTACTAACATGAAGGCTTTCATAATCAATTAAATCAATCATAATCAACAAATTATTGATTTTTTTTTATAATTACCAATAGTAAACTATATAGATTTAACATGTAAAACAAGCTGAAATTCAAATCAACCAATGTCATTTAGATACTAAATAGTAAATCACCATTTCAAAGAAGGTCTTGTACATAAAAAGTCTAAAAATAGGAATAAAGTTAAAGTAAATATGGTTTTACATATTTATTTATATTACATTATATTTCAATTAGACCAGGTTCGATAATTTTTGAAACCAAAAAAAAATAATAGTAGGAATAAAACCAATTAGAAAAGAAAGAGAATATAACACAAATGAAAGGAAAAATAATTTACGGGATTTGAGGTCGGGAAGTGGAATGGGGGGGGGTTAAGGGTTATCTCGATTTCCAGCAAATCTACAATCTAAAACAAGTCCTATGGAAAATAGGGAAAGGGCAAAGTTGTAGGTAACAAGAAGATCTAAAACTTTTGTATTTACACTTTTTTGACATAACCTCAATATTTATGAAAAAAATTCAAATAACCAAGTTTTTGGTTATTTATTTTTATCTTTTACAAACCAAGCCACCTCTATCATCATATCAACTCGTCCCTTCCATCTCACATTATCAGCTGTATACTGTCCTCCTGGCAATTCTCTATCCAATAACCAACTAGAATCATTATTCCAATCCCTCGGATCACGCTTTATTGCTGGATGAGACTATAATGCTAAACACCAACGATGGGGCTGCCGAACATCCAACTCTCGTGGCAACATCCTGTCTCATGTCTCCACTTCTCGTAGTTATTCAATCCTCTCCCCCCGAATCCTACCTATTGGCCAACTTCCCTGAAAAAACGCCCTGATATCGTGGATATATTTGTCACATCCCAGATTTCTCCTTCCCACGTATTAATCAAATCCCTGGATGACCTCTCCACAGATCACAGTCCAGTTCTGCTCTCATTACACTCAACCTTCATTTCTAAGCCCTCCTCTCCTTCATTGATTAAAGGACGAATTAACTGGGAGCAATTTAGTAACGATTTGGAAAACAAACTAGACCTACGGATTCCACTCAAGAATAAACAAGACATAGACAGCGCAATAGAAATACTTACAGCAACAATAACAGACAGTAAAAAAGATAACACTACCATAAACAGAAATAATATCACACAACAGACTAACCTGCCACACCACATTCGCAGCTTGCTGAGCGAAAAACGCAGAGCAAGATCGAAGTGGCACAGGACTCGTTACCCATCAGATAAAACGTATTACACCCAACTGAAAACGGAGATTAGAAACTACAAAATCCAAAATTTGCTTTGTGTGACTGAAAATCTTACGACTACTAACAAATCACTATGGATGACCACCAAAAAGATCCTTAAATTCAAAGATTATAATCATCCTCTCCTTACTGAAAATCAAACTTGGTCCAGATCTGACGAAGAAAAATCTCACATATACGCCCAACACCTCTTCAAAACCTTTAATCCACACCCTGATATCCTCAACCCTATTCACATTGAGTGTATTGAAGCAGAACTGGATATCCCACTCCAAATGAGTCTCCCACCTAAGGCTTTTCATCCGTCAGAAATATCCAATGTTATTCATAGTTTGCCTTCCCGTAAAGCTCCTGGACATGACCTAATTACAGCTCACATCCTAAAATCCCTTCCTCTAAAAGCTATCCTATTCCTCACATACATTTATAATTCTGTAATCCGTTCTACCTATTTTCTCGATACATAGAAACTATCTATAGTAAAAATGATCCCAAAATCCAAAAAGCCTCCAGAACTTCCATCCTCCTATCGTCCTATCTCCCTCTTACCCATAATGGGCAAGATCCTCGAAAAGCTCATACTAAAACGTCTGTATCCCATCCTAGATAGTAACCACATAATCTCAGACCACCAGTTTGGTTTCCGAACATCCCACTCCACTATCCAGCAATGCCATCGTGTGGTGGATGTCTCCTTTGCATTGGAGCATAGATTGTACTGCACCTTTCTCGATGTAGAACAGGCTTTTGATCGAGTCTGGCACCCAGGTCTCCTTTACAAAATCCGACAATTCCTTCCTCCTGCATACTTTTTGATCATTCGCTCCTTTCTAGCTGGCAGAACATTTAAAGTAAATCATAATAGTTCCTACTCTCCTCTCTATTCCCAGTATGCTGGTGTTCCTCAAGGTAGCATACTCGGCCCTATCCTCTACAAAGTATATACAGCTGACATCCCAACCCATCCTAACACCTTCATCTCCACCTATGCTGATGACACATGTGTGTTAACAGTTAATAACGACCCATATATTGCATCCCAATCCCTTCAATCACATTTATCAAGCCTCGAAGAATGGTGTCGGAATTGGAGAATTAAAATCAATTCCAAAAAGTCCCATCAAATTACCTTTACCCTTCGCCGAAAACCCATGACTTCCTGTCCTACTGTATCCTTTAATAGTACTCCACTTATCCCTGTTGAACAGATCCGCTACCTAGGACTAAACTTAGACAAACGTCTTACTTGGAACCCTCACACAAGACTGAAAAGACAAGAAACAGCTCGACGCTTCCGACTACTTCAACAGATACTAGACAAACGCTCAAAGCTTCAGATCAATTACAAAAGACTTATTTATGTTACTGTTATAAGACCTATATGGACTTACGGAATTGAACTATGGGGCTCCACCTAACCATCAAATTCCTCTCGTATTCAATCCTTGCAATCCAAAATCCTTCGCAAAATCCTAAACGCTCCTTATTTTGTCACAAATAAAACCTTCCATAATGACCTGAACGTTCAATATGTTACCGATTTAGCCCATTCCAGATACCTATCATTCCATAATAAAATCCAGGCCCATCCAAACCCACTAGTTTCCATCCTTCCACTAGGTTCCAATTCCATCCCGGACAATCCTTCTAGGCGTCTGAAGAGAAGATGGCCTCGAGACCTTCTATAATAGAAATGTAATTAGAGTGCTGCCAATGGGTAGTGCCTCTACACGTCCTTTCATGCATTTATTTATTCATACAGTCCTTGTACTAGATGTATATATTACAGTTGTACAATTCAATAAAATAATTTAAAAAAAAAAAAAAAATCTTTTACAAAAAAAAATCTTTTTTTTCATGAAATTTGGTGAAAACTTACCTTTTTAAGTCCAAAACGCACTGTAATTTTTTGATTTAAAATATTTATTTGTTCGCCTTACTTTGACTTAATATCGAAAAAACACCCTAATTTTCAATCGAAAATTCTCACGTCAAAATATCAGCTTTTTTTATAAAAGTCGGTAGCTTATTGTTCGTTGAAATCTCTACTTTCTGATGGTGTAAAAAATATATCCATTACTATGGTAAATGTTCTCAGAAAATGCAAAGAAACGAAAAAAACTCGAATCCAAAAATATTTTGTAATCATTATGTACAATTTTGAGCTATTTATTTAAAATTAATTTCATGTGAATCATTAACTTCCTCGTATGTATTTTCTTCCATATTGGAGCATTTTTCAGAACCATGACAATTTGAGCATAAATTTGTGCATTTTAAACCATGTTTTCGGCAGCCACATTTTAAACTGTTGCATCTAGTTTCACAGCTGCAACAATTTTGATCAATATTTCCGGAATTAATTTCTTTTCTGTAAATTTGGGGATAATGCCACGTTAATGTTGCTTCCAGCCCCAATCTGTTACTGTCAGTTCGTTACCCAGCCAAGTGATAATATGCCCTGTAGCAATGTTGTTCTGCTGCACCTTCTGTGGGTGGGAGATTTGCCATTATGAAAGATGATTTATAATTTGTTATTAATTGTTTTAATTTTTAAATATTTTTATTTTGAAGAGAAAAGATTTGCCCTGGCTGGGATTCGAAACAGGGTCGTCCGTCTCTCCGTGACAGCACTCTACCATTTGAGCTACTAGGGGCCGCTTCACAGTCAGGACAAGTTTGCGATGTATACACGAGGAAGAATGTTCATTGAACATTACTTTAATTTTAGGATCTTGTTGACCTACGTCATATTATTATTTATAAATTGTTATTAACTGTTTTAATTATTAAATATTTTTTTTATCGTCTTAAGTATAAATTTTTATCATCTAATGACTTTACGATACTTTTCTTTCCTCATCCGGCAAATTCATATGTTGTATCGCAAAAAACCTATGAGGAAGTTAATGATTCAGATGAAATTAATTATAAATAAATAGCTCAAAATTGTACATAATGATTAAAAAAATATTTTCGGATTTGAGTTTTTTTCGTTTCTTTGCATTTTCTGAGAACCTTTGCCATGTTAATGTATACATTTTTTACACCATCAGCAAGTAGAGCTTTCAACGAACAAAAAGCTCACCGACTTTTTTAAAAAGCTGATATTTGACGTGAGAATTTTCGATTGAAAATTAGGGTGTTTTTTCGATATTAAGTCAAAGTAAGGCGAACAAATAAATATTTTAAATTAAAAAAAATACAGTGCGTTTTGGACTTAAAAAGGTAAGTTTTCACCAAATTTCATGAAAAAAAATATTTTTTTTTGTATTGTAAAAGATAAAAATAAATAACCAAAAACTTGGTTATTTGAATATTGTACATACATTTTGAGGTTATGTGAAAAAAGTTTAAATACAAAAGTTTTAGATCTTTTTATTACCTACAATTTTGCCCATTAATTTTTTTCCATGGGACTGATAGTTTTGCTGGAAATCGAGATAAACCGGTTTTTATCCTTAACCCCCCCCCAACCTTTCCACTTCCCGACCTCAGATCGCCCTTACCGTAAATTATTTTTTCTTTCATTTTTGCTATAATCTCTTCCTTTTCCAATGGGTTTCATCCTGCAATTATTTTTTTCACTTTTTACCATTTTCAAAGGCTTCAGCCCCGGTATAAATTCAATATTTCTTGTAACTTGAAGTTAAGCTTCCACGTTTCTATGATTATATTAAAAATGAAGAATTTTTTTTTCTGTTCGAATACGACGTCTAAACTCAAATCCTCTATGAAGAAAAAATATTTCTTTAACTTTGTGGGTCTTTCCCGTATTGTAGAAGAATCACCAGGTATGTTGTGCATACTGAAATCATCTGAAAGGAAGAAAGGTATTCGGAAGTTTTGTATTATCTATTTTATCACGAGTAATGCCAATAATAATAATAAAAATTCCTTTATATCATTGACATACTTACTGTGCCTATTAATGTGTAGTCTATGACGAAAAATCCACAAGCATTGAACCTAGTTTCCTTATAAGCCATGAAATGGAAGAAGAACATTTCCTAAAAATATTTTAATTAAAAAAAAATTGTAATGGGATTACAATTGATAACTTATTTTTCTATTTAATTTGAAATTTGAAATGAAAAAGTGTTGTTTCTCTACTTGTCTATATCTCATCCTATTATAGATACTTCATTCTATTTACTCGATGTGTTAATATTTATACAGTTGTAAATTTCATTAAATAAATTTACATTATAATAAAATAATCCACACTAAGTTACTCCGCCCCTTATTACACACAAATAAATTAACATAATCTTTTTCTGTCTGTAAAGGTTTCGCCTCGCATTGTATGCCTTCATCAGAGCTACTAATAATGTCAAGACAAACAGCTGGTAATGTACGTTAAAAATGATCTGTTGAGTCCCTGATGGTTCATCTTGACGTTATCAACTGTCCTGTTATAATATTGACTATACTCATGAGATATTGTTATATTACATTCACTACAGAATACTACTTATTATCATTTATTAGTGTGTGTTTAGTTATTTCCGTCGACTCTCTCTCTGGACAACTTCTCAAAAATATTACTACTACATTGATATTAACTGTTACGTTCAGTGAAATATTTAATTGATACATTGACATACATTGTTGTAATACCGGCCTGTCGTGTCGTTCAGTATTTTCCAATGTAGTTTATCGTTGAACCACTGTATCTGAAATCAAAAGTCATATATTACAACCATATATATTATTTACGCATATTATAAACAAAAATAACAAATAATTCCATAATGGAGCTAAAGTGGCTTAACTTCAAAAATTAAAGTACCATTTTTGTTTTTTTACAAATTAAAATAATAATAGTTGTTTTTTTTATTTTGTGCATGTCTCTATTATGCTTATTGTAATCTAGAGGTAATAATTATTTTCTACTCCAATAGCACTTTTTTAAGCATTTCTACTTAAGAGTGGAAACTTTCTCTTCATTGTCAAGTTAAATTTCTTTTAAGGTTTTGGAAAGTTGTAACCTCTAACACTGTTAATGTTGGAAGCAGATAAGAAAATGGAGATAAGGTATTTTGCTCGGAATCAACGATACATTTCCAAAAAAAAAAAAAGTAAAAATATGAACAACAATAATAACAACATTAAAGACTGTAATATCAGTTGTTTATAATTTGAGGATCGATATAACATTTAGAGAGACAAAAATTAACAACATTCCTAAATAAAAAACTTTTCTAAAAATATTTAAACACGCACAGTTACAGATAACCAGAATTCAGTATCGTAAATGACTATTGCAATTGAAACAAATTAATTGCTATGTTGACTGCTGCTTCTCATTTAAAGATTGGATGTTCACTGCTGCATCTACAGACTTTAGTACCTGCAGTTTGAAATTCAATAGTTCTATGCAGAGCCAGTCAACCTTGATTTTACTCAGAATGCTAGACTAGTAGATCTGCATTCATGGTGATAAAAGCTTTAAAGTGAACCCCCATTAATATATTTTTTGGATTAACATTATAGCAATTTTGAACGACTTTGTCATGATTTACAAAATTAATGTGTTTTTATTGTGACCTAGTTAAGAACATGGATTTCAAAAATTAATCCTTATGTGAGTGCAATGTATCAGATCATTTTTTAAATTTGAAATTGGATTTTACCTCATCGAGAAAGTTGATGCAGGAATAAGCGATCGTCTAAACCTTCGATAGCCTTATACTCTATCTTCTTGTAGAATTCAATGGATAATCTAATAATATAGATAAAGTTTAGTAGTAATTGGAAAAATATACAATAAACCATCCATATTATCGAATATTCAATTGCATCGTCAAAGGGAAACAATCCTGAAATACGTGAGACTTTGAAAACACTCTTGTGCCTAAACGCGTCCATCCCCAGCCTATTTAGAAGCAACTATCGAACCTATGTGAATCCAACCACTGGCGATAGGATACTTTTGTGGCATAATCCATTAACACGTTACTTTAACTCCTAAAGCAATATTTATTTTCATTTCCAAATGATTCTCAATGTTATTAATATTGATGAGTAACAGATGACAAATATGATGGATGGGCATAACATCACATTCCTAACCTTTCAAGAAACCCGGTACCAAGACATCGATGCATGCAGGATCTATTAAGGAGAGCGAGCAGAAAAGATGCGCCCAATTCTTGGAGCGGATTTATTTGTAATTAGTAGGTTTATCTACGCGGTAGTGAACTGCAACACTCCTCTCTCTTAGCTGCTGTAATAAGTTCTACAATGTACCCTTATCAATTAATGTTCAATATCATCAAGTAGGTCATCAAGTTTTTTGTTTTTTTCGGGTGACATAAGACCTGAGAATAGAAGCACGGTACAGATCGACAATAGGAAAATATACTGCCCACGGAAAGACCAACAAAAATGGAATCATTATTTATATTGTACGTATATATCAAATTGATTGTACTTAGATTGTTTGGGTTTTGCCGATGATCAAGCTATTTTTGGCAATAGTATTAAATCGGCAATAGCAAAAATTGATCGGTCGATGAAGATAGCAGAAGAAGAAGAATTACAGGTTTCCTTTGAGAATACAAAATACATGGCATACCTTAGCGACAGAACTAAATTGGCGAATTTAAACATAGACAAAATTTAAATTTAGTGTGAAGAACTTAAGATATCTAGATGAGGTAGTCCAACAAAATGGTATAGAAGAATAAGCATTCAACCTTAAAATTAGCAAATTGGTCCGAGCATATCACCTGGCAAAAAACTTCTATGATATGAAGTCGCTGAGCTTTGGAGCCAAGTCATGACACTATGGTAAAGTTGTAAAGCCAGAAGGATAATATGTTTTGGAGACTTTGACTATGAGTAGGAGGATACTAGTAGATCTGGTAGTCGAAAGAGGGTATTAAGGAAGATTTTTGACGACAGGTTGGCTTAAAGACACAAGTCTTTGAAATGAAACGAGGAACTATACGGGTAGATAAAACAAATAACAGAACCAATTCAAAAGAAAAGGTTGTTCTACGAACATATCTTCACAATGTCCCTGACATAGAAATTAAGGAATTTTATAAAGCCTAATGTAAAAAGATTGGGATGGTTCCAGGAATGTGATGGTAAAGAAATTGGTATTCAGGAGGTAAAATGATAAACAAGGAGGGGACCTCTGTCAGAAGAACGGATGAAGGTTCAGAGGTTCAAGAGATACTGGTTGGACATAATATAAGACCAAAATAAAAAACAAGTTCTCGCTGGAGATGGAGAAATCGTTGACAGCACAATCAACAAAAGCTGATGACGAATGAAAACCGAATGACGCTTAGTGACTATCCTTGATTGTTTCTAACATCACCTGCAAATTATAGTTTTTTACCGAGTAGGCACAGTTCGGCATAAATAATTCCTACAATAATACCATCTGATTTTGTTTAGTATGTACCACCCATCTAGTAATGCAATATAAGTTAGGATATACTTACTTGATGACGGGTTCAAATTGGAAATGATCATTCCCTAATTTTTTAACGTGAAACAATATAATTAAACAATTTAATATGAAACAATATAACTAAAGAATTTTTGTGGATTCTCGTGTTGGTAACTTCAAGCATCCTACCATTTCCTTGTTTTTGATGTACGTTTCTCAATTTTTGTTATTTGTCAAGTCTGACAATTTTCTTTCCCGAAACGTAGCAATGTATAAATACAAAGCGAATGTGCTTTTACTCTGACCTGGAAACAACCTTGGTATGAATATGGAAGGTGAAACATTTCTAGATATACTTCCTCACTTATGTTGTAATCTAAGGTACATTGGAATGCTTAATATATTGTTTGTTCGTACTTTGTTAAAACATAAAAATATTACCTCATTTAGAAAGTTGATGCAGGAATAAGTAATGGTCCCCAACCTAATGACGCACAATATTATGTACAATAACAACGGGATATTTATTCCCAATATTCCATGGTGAAATGGTTGTAGAACAACATTTAAATAGGTAATCAAATCCATATAAAGTAATGCCACTAGTATAACTAAAAGTGGGCCGTATATTTCTGTGACATACTCCACATAGGTCGATATCCTTTCCACAGCACGTATGGAACCTTCGTCGCATCCTCTCGTGGTCTCCCTGAGCAAAATGACGAGCACCTGCATTAAGTCCCAGAATTGGCTGTTCGTGGTGATTATTGAACTTGTTATAAAGAATGAAGAGAGTGAGTAATATATAATTTTCCAGGCAGATTTGTGTATGAGCCATATGTAAGGTGTCACAAACAACAAGTAAAGCAATACGCTCATGTAAATCGTAAAAAATCTTGTTTTTGGAAAGTCAAGGCATTCCATTATTTCCTTGTTTATACTCTTCAAAAGGAGAAAGACTATCTCTCGTTTCTTTGTTAGGTGGAAGACCATAAAAATGTTACTGAAGACGTACAGAATGGTCATCAGACAGCTTAGAATCTGAATGAGATCGGTATTTTTATTCTCTATCATCATGTAGAATTTAATGGAGCGGGTAATAATTAGCGGAAAGTTTAATAGTAATCGGAAGAAGATGCAATACAACATCCATGTTTTTGAATACTGAAATGTATCGTCAAAGGGAAACAATCCTAAAATTCGTGAGACTTTGAAAACACTCTTGAGCCTAAACGTGTCCATCCCCAAGCTATTTAGTAAGCAACTATCGAACCGCTGTGAAGGCAAACACTGGCGAATCGAGACTAGTGCGGCATAATCCATTAATCCTTAAAACAATATTTATGTTAATTTTCAAATTATTCCTAATGTTATTGATATTGATAAAAAAACATTGAAAAGGAGGGATATGTTGTATTAATAATTATATAATATGCTAAGATCGGGACAGAAATATTGTTTTTTTTTGTTTTTTTGTCACTTGATATGGGTACATCGAATCGTAAAAGAAAGACTCTACTCCGTTAGCAGAATGATCCCGAACCCCACATGATCCCGGACAAATTATTTATTCCTGATGTCGTTAGTCTGGGACACCAAATGAAAGCCGATTCATGTGAACTAACCCGGTGACATTTCTGGACTTGAAGCAAAACAAGGGGTATTAAAATGGTGAAGATCATGAGATATTGCTCCTCCTTCTTAGCTTCTAATCTTCAAATAATCTGAGATCTGGAACCTAACTAAACTAAATTAACCTATACAAAGAGGGAGAATTTTAGAATACAAAATGGTAGTCATTCAAAGTCCCTTAATTGTATTTATTTTAACCCAAAATATGTATTTTTTAATATGGCGTTATTTTTAAATTCTGTTGTTGATTTGTAATGTTTACTATACTGTAAAAGTATTTCAAAAAATGTAAAACATAAAACTGTGTAGATACCTTGAATCTAATAACTTATAATATTTTATCAGATTCGCTATTTTCACATTAGGGAATTTTTGAACTTTATTAAATCAAATACAATATTCTTATTATTTTCCTTTCTTTAAAATAAATTAATACAAGATTCGTGATATGAAATCACAAAGCGCTAAAGCAGTGAATTAATTACAGACCAGAGATGATAAGGAACTCTCTAAAACTTGATTATTGCATCATAATCATCATCTTCCTATTATATGTTTTAAAATTATACGCTACCTTACGAATATATTAACATATATTAGTGAATGATGGATATGAGTAGTTCCTCCTTCGACCTGGGTCGTTCATTTTTTCCGTTTTAGGAATTGTGTAAATTTTTCGACTTGTTCAGGTATCGTGGCGTCAGGTATTTGTCCTGTTTTATTAGTTATTTTCTAAATTTGGCAGTAATGATTTATCGATTCGATGTAATAAATATTATCGATTTATTATAAATATAAGAACAAACTTTTAATTTTTAGTCGAGTCGTTTTTTTCATGAATCATGAATGAATATATTATATTGCGGTAAATCAGAAAAAAATACCAATTTGGTTTTATTTTATTTAGTAATTCATTCGTTAGCTTAAAGGATGGGAAAATATTGATAGTTTTAATGGAATGAATCTATATTTCTGTCCAATACTTTTAATTCGATTAAACTCGCTCTGTCGATTTAAATTTGAGTTTTGGAAAAATATCGTCAATTTAAAAAAAAATAAAAATAATAAAGGTAGCTGATGCTCAGTTTTAAATCAATTTTTTTCAATCTTAACGATATGTTTTCCTTTTATGTTTTTTTAATGAAATAATTAATAATAAGTTTGTAACATATAATTAGATTTTAATTTCCTTATTTCTTTTGTAGAAATATATTTATATTCATCATTTTAATTGACTTAAAATCAGTTTAACTCTGACTAGTACATAGCATAGTTTTTAATTTTACAAGATTGCATTGTCATTTGAAGATATAATATTATACTTTCAAACAAGGTGCCAAATGAATTAGCTCCTTCATACAGAGAAACCCGTTCCAGAAAAATATTAGTAAATTTAAGAACTACAGTGGCGGCAAAAAGTATTTGCACACCCAGTTTTTATAAAACTATCAGTCATAATGGAAATAATAATCCACTTCACACTACTAAAAAGTATATTTAAAACTAAAACAATTCAATATGTGTACAATAATTAACGTTTTAGATTAATGGGGAAAAATAAAAAAAATAATGAAATCCTCTGGCAAAAAGTATTTGCACACTTCACTAATATCCTTTACTATCGTTTACTATTTATTAATTCTTACACCAGTATTATCTATTCTATCTAATGTTTTCCTACAATGCTAAAGCATTAGGAATTAAATTCTTTAGTCACTGGTTAACTATCATGCCGAAAACAAGTGAGTTGAGTTTCGGAACTCGAGAAAAAATTGTTTTGTTGTGAGATCAATCATCGCGAAAATCATATCGCGAGATTGCATATTTATTAAGTATAAATTTTTCCAAGGTCAGGTACGTCATAAAGAGGTAAGAGGAACGTGGGACAACTGAAAACAGTGAGCGAAAAGGACGTCCGAAAAAGTTGTATTCCAGGATGAGGAGAAAGATAAAAAATTAAGCATACCTCAGTAAGTTCTCGAGACCTGGCTAATATGGTCCATACAACTACTAGTGTTCAAGTTAGTGACAGGACTATCAGATACTGCCTGAATTCTGAAGACCTGCATGGTAGAATACCTCGAAAAAAACCTTATATAAATGAAATTAACCGTGAAATGCGTCTGCTTTTGCCAGAGAATATTTACATAAGCCGCTTATTTTGTGGGAGGATTTCATATTCTCTGAAGAAAGCAAGTTCAATTTGCTTGGGTCCAATGGGCGAAAGAGTAATTTGAAGCGGCGCAAGGAAGAATTGAAAAAGCAAAATGTTTCTGTTACAGTAAAACATGGTGGTGGACATGTTATGGTATGGGGATGTGTCTCATACCGAGGTGTGGGAAATCTAGTTTCCATTGAGGGAATTTTAAATGCTGGGGGTTATGTGAACATTTTGCGCCATAACCTGCATGCCACTACCGAAAAAATGAATATCAGAGATCGATATGTGTTCCAGCAGGACAACGATCCAAAACACACTGCCAACATAACCAAGAAATGGTTCATATTTAATGTGTGAAGACAGCTGCACACCCCTCCTCAATCACCTGACATAAATATTATAGGAAATTTATGGCACATCTTGCATTAGAATGCGAGAAAGCATCACATCACCGGAAGACACCATTTGAAACAAGTTCTGGTCCAAGAATGGGAAACAATTTGTCTTGGCTTGGTTAAAAATTTGATCCACTCCATGCCCAGACATCTACAGGCAATTATTGATGCCAATGGACTTTTTACAAAATATTAAATTTATATTTATTCTCAAAATAAAAAAATATTCGGAAATGTGCAAATACTTTTTGCCAGAGCATTTCATTATTTCTTTTAATTTTCCCCATTAATCTAAAAAGTTAATTATTGTACACATATAGAATTGTTTTAGTTTTAAATATACTTTTTATTAATGTGAAGTTCAGTGGATTATTATTTCCCTTATGACAGATAGTTTTATAAAAACTGGGTGTGCAAATACTTTTTGCCGCCACTGTATGTCGGTTACTAGCCTATTGATACCGATTCCAATAAGTATGGTCTCTTCTCTAAGTGCACGTTTTCATCCTTAAATATAACGCTAATTAATGTTCCGTCATCCTGATTCCATTGACGTAAATTCACTATAATGCAAGTTCTGTTTAGCAGGTTGTTGGTACTCTTTTTTAATTTAGGAAAGATGTACAATGCTGTGAATCCTCCTTTCTCCAGATCCTGGAGTGGAATCCTGCTCAGTCAGTTACAGAGAAAGGTATTTGGACAAAACAGGTCCCAAGTTGAGACAAGTGGGAAGAGTTCTTACTTTTTTCTCCACTTGAATCTCAGATGTATTTAATTTAAATTTTGCTTTTCTTTGGTATTTATAAGGAATAATGATCTTTAGTCTGAAAAAAATCTGATTTTCACACTGGAATTATTTCCTGTTACACTAAAAATCTGATGTAGAAAAAGCTATCCTAAAAAAAAAAAAATATCCGAGCGTATAGCGTAAATCAAGTATTGTTAATTTAAAACTTATTTCTAGTAATAGAATACCACGAGTTATGTAAAAATAATTGGTAAGATTCCCGATTGAAAGATTCCGTTTGATTTTACTTAACAATCAGGTTTATTGAAATCCCTTATATAATAAATTATATAATTATAATATAAATTATAGTAAATAGACTTAGCGTAATAAAAAATCGTATAAGACTTAGAATTATAAAAAATCTAAAACTTTTGAATGATAACATTAGACTAACTCTTTAAAGCTTTTAAACTATTGATCTGTGCTAAATGTGTTCCTTGTATTTTTTACTTAGTTGAAATGTTTATTCTAACAGAAGAAATATCTTTTATGTTTGCATTCATAAAACAATATGTTTTTTTTCTTTACTAACATGAAGCCTTTCATAATCAATTAAATCAATCATAATCAACCAATTATTGATTTTTTTTATAATTACCAATAGTAAACTATATAGATTTAACATGTAAAACAAGCTGAAATTCAAATCAACCAATGTCATTTAAATACTAAATAGTAAATCACCATTACAAAGAAGGTCTTGTACATAAAAAGTCTAAAAATAGGAATAAAGTTAAAGTAAATATGGTTTTACATATTTATGTATATTACATTATATTTCAATTAGACCAGGTTCGATAATTTTTGAACCAAAAAATAGTAGGAATAAAACCAATTGGAAAAGAAAGAGAATATAACACAAATGAATGGAAAAATAATTTACGGGATTGAATATAATGGGGGGGGGGGTTTAAGGGTTATCTCGATTTCCAGCAAATCTACAATCTAAAACAAGTCCTATGGAAAAAAGGGAAAGGGCAAAGTTGTAGGTAACAAGAAGATCTAAAACTTTTGTATTTACACTTTTTTGACATAACCTCAAAATTTATGTAAAAAATTCAAATAAGCAAGTTTTTGTTATTTATTTTTATCTTTTACAAAAAAATATTTTGTTTCATGAAATTTGTTGAAAACTTACCTTTTTAAGTCCAAAACGCAATGTAATTTTTTGATTTAAAATATTTATTTGTTCGCCTTACTTTGACTTAATATCGAAAAAACACCCTAATTTTCAATCGAAAATTCTCACTTCAAAATATCAGCTTTTTTTATAAAAGTCGGTGAGCTTTTTGTTCGTTGAAATCTCTAATTTCTGATGGTGTAAAAAATATATCCATTGCTATGGTAAATGTTCTCAGAAAATGCAAAGAAACGAAAATAAACTCGAATACTAAAATTTTTAAAAAATCATTATGTACAATTTTGAGCTATTTATTTAAAATTAATTTCATCTGAATCATTAACTTCCTCGTATGTATATTCTTCCATATTGGAGCATTTTTCAGAACCATGACAATTTGAGCTTAAATTTGTGCATTTTAAACATTTTAAACTGTTGCATCTAGTTTCACAGCTGCAACCATTTTGAGCAATATTTCCGGAATTAATTCCTTTTCTATAAATTTGGGGTTGATCCACGTTAATGTTGCTTCCAGCCCCAATCTGTTACTGTCAGTTCGTTACCCAGCCAAGTGATAATATGCCCTGTAGCTATGTTGTTCTGCTGCACCTTCTGTGGTTGGGAGATTTGCCAATATGAAAGATGATTTATAATTTGTTATTAATTGTTTTAATTTTTAAATATTTTTATTTTGAAGAGAAAAGATTTGCCCTGGCCGGGATTCGAAACCGGGTCGTCCGTCTATCCGTGACAGCACTCTACCATTTAAGCTACCAGGAGCCGCTTCACAGTCAGGACAAGTTTGCGATGTATACTCGAGGAAGAATGTTCATTGAACATTACTTTAATTTTAGGATCTTGTTGACCTATGTCATATTATTATTTATAAATTTTTATTAGCTCTTTTAATTTTTAAATATTTTTTTTATCGTCTTAAATATAAATTTTTATCATCTAATAATGACTTTATGATACTTTTCTTTCCTTATCCGGCAAATTCATATGTTGTATCGCAAAAAACCTATGAGGAAGTTAATGATTCAGATGAAATTAATTTTAAATAAATAGCTCAAAATTGTACATAATGATTTTTTTTAAATTTTAGGATTCGAGTTTTTTTCGTTTCTTTGCATTTTCTGAGAACATTTACCATAGTAATGGATATATTTTTTACACCATCAGAAAGTAGAGATTTCAACGAACAAAAAGCTCACTGCCTTTTTTAAAAAGCTGATATATTGAAGGCGAACAAATAAACATTTTAAATCAAAAAAATTACAGTGTGTTTGGGACTTAAAAAGGTAAGTTTTCACCAAATTTCTCGATAATTTTTTTTATTGTAAAAGATAAAAATAAATAACCAAAAACATGGTTATTTGAATTTTTTACATAAATTTTGAGGATATGTGAAAAAAGTGTAAATACAAAAGTTTTAGATCTTTTTATTACTTACAACTTTGCCCATTAATTTTTTTCCATAGGACTTGTAGTTTTGCTGGAAATCGAGATAAACCGCTTTTTATCCTTAACCCCCCCCCACCTTTCCACCTCCCGACCTCAGATCGCCCGTAAATTATTTTTGCTATAATCTCTTCCTTTTCCAATGAGTTTCGTCCTGCTATTATTTTTTTTCACTTTTTACCATTTTCAAAGGCTTCAGCCCTGGTATAAATACAATATTTCTTGTAACCTGAGGTTAAGCTTCCATGTTTCTATGGTTATTTAAAACTGGAGAATTGTTTTTTTTCTTCGAATATGATTTATAAACTCAAATCCTCTATGAAGTAAAAATATTTCTTTAATTTTGTGGGCCTTTCCCATATTGTAGAACAATCACCAGGTATGTTGTGCATACTGAAATCATCTGAAAGGAAGAAAGGTTTTCGGAAGTTTTGTATTATCCATTTTATCATGATAATAATAATAATAATAATTCCTTTATATCATTGACATACTTACTGTGCCTATTAATGTGTAGTCTATGTCAAAAAATCCACAAGCATTGAACCTAGTTTCCTTATAAGCCATGAAATGGAAGAAGAACATTTCCTAAAAATATTTTAATTTTAAAAAGATTGTAATGGGATTGCAATTGATAACTTATTTTTCTATTTAGTTTGAAATGAAAAAGTTGAGTTTCTCTACGTGTCTTTATCTCATCCTATTATGTATACTTTATTTTATTTACTCGATGTGTTAACATATATACAGTTGTGAATTTCATTAAATAAATTTAAATAATAATAAAATAATCCACACTAAGTTACTCCGCCCCTCATTACACAGAAATAAATTAACATAATCTTTTTCTGTCTGTAAAGGTTTCGCCATGCATTGTATGCCTTCATCAGAGCTACTAATAACGTCAAGACAAACAGCTGGTAATGTACGTTAAAAATGATCTGTTGAGTCCCTGATGGTTCATCTTGACGTTATCAACTGTCCTGTTATAATATTGACTACACTCATGATATATTGTTATATTACATTCTCTACAGAATACTACTTATGTTCATTTATTAGTGTGTGTTTAGTTATTTTCGTTGACTCTGTCTTGACAACTTCTCAAAAATATTACTTCTACATTGATATTAACTGTTATGTTTATTGAAATATTTAATTGATACATTGACATACATTGTTGTAATACCGGCCTGTCGTGTCGTTCAGTATTTTCCAATGTAGTTTATCGTTGAACCACTGTATCTGAAATCAAAAGTCATATATTACAACCATATATATTATTTACGCATAAATATGTATAAACAAAAATAACAAATAATTCCATAATGGAGCTAAAGTGGCTTAACTTCAAAAATTAAAGTACCATTTTTGTTTTTTTACAAATTAAAACAATAATAGTTGTTTTTTTTATTTTGTGCATGTCTCTATTATGCTTATTGTAATCTAGAGGTAATAATTATTTTCTACTCCAATAGCACTTTTTTAAGCATTTCTACTTAAGAGTGGAAACTTTCTCTTCACTGTCAAGTTAAATTTCTTATAAGGTTTTGGAAAGTTGTAACCTCTAACACTGTTAATGGTGGAAGCAGATAAGAAAATGGAGATAAGGTATTTTGCTCGGAATCAACGATACATTTCCAAAAAAAAAAAAGTAAAAATAATAACAACAGTTGTAACAACAGTAAAAATTGTAACAACATTAAATGACAATAATAACTACATTAAAAACTGTAACATCAGTTGTTTATAATTTGAGGATTGATATAACATTTAGAGAGACAAAAACTAACAACATTCTTAAATAAAAATCTTTAATATTTAAACACGCATAGTTATCTGATTCAGTATCGTAAATGACTATTGCAATTGAAACAAATTAATTGCTATGTTGACTGCTGCTTCTCATTTAAACATTGGATGTTCACTGCTGCATCTACAGACTTTAGTATCTATAATTTATAATTCAACAGTCCTATGCATAGCTAGTCAACCCCGATTTTACTCAGAATGCTAGACTTGCATATCTGTATTCATGGTGATGAAAGGTTTACAGTGAACCCCATCAATATATTTTTTGGATTAACATTATTGCAATTTTGGACGACTTTGTCATGATTTACAAAGGGAATGTGTTTTTATTGTGACCTTGTTAAGAACATGGATTTCAAAAATTGATGCTTATGGGTGCAAAATATATTAGATCATTTTTTAAATTTGAAATTGGATTTTACCCCATCGAGAAAGTTCTTAATTCTCCAGGATAAAATGGTAATAGGACCACGTATGCATTGTTAACCAGATCTATATAAAGTAATGCCACTACGATAACTAAAAGTGGGCCATAGATTTCTATGACATGCTCCGCATAGGTCGATATCCTTTCCACGGCACGTATGGAACCTTCGTCGTATCCTGTCGTGGTCTCCCTGAGCAAGATGACGAGCACTCTCATCAAGTCCCAGAACTGACTGATCATGGTGGATATCGAACTTGACGTAATGAATGAAAAGATAGATAAATATACAGTTTTAAGGAAAGAGCCGATCATGATCCAAACATAAGGTACTACCAACACGATGTAAAGGAAAACGCTCATGTGAAAATATCAAATCTTCTTTTTGGAAAGTTGAGGCAATCCATTATTTCTTTGTTTAAACTCTTCAAAAGGAGAAAAACTCTCTCTCGTTTCCTTGTCAGTTGGAAGACCGTAACGATAGTACTGAAGAAGTTTAGAATATCTATCAAATAGATTAGAACGTCTAAACCTTCGATAACCTTATACCCTATATTCTTGTAGAACTCAATGGATAATCTAATAATATAGATAAAGTTTAGTAGTAATTGGAAAAATATACAATAAACCATCCAAATTATCGAATATTCAAATGCATCTTCAAAGGGAATCAATCCTGAAATACGTGAGACTTTGAAAACACTCTTGAGCCTAAACGTGCCCATCCCCAGCCTATTTAGAAGCAACTATCGAACCTATGTGAATCCAACCACTGGCGATAGGATACTTTTGTGGCATAATCCATTAACACGTTACTTTAACTCCTAAAGCAATATTTATTTTCATTTCCAAATGATTCTCAATGTTATTACTATTGATGAGTAACATATGACAAATATGATGGATGGCCATAACATCACATTCCTAACCTTTCAAGAAACTCGGTACCAAGACATCGATGCATACAGGATCTATTAAGGAGAGGGAGCAGAAAAGATGCGCCCAATTCTTGGAGCGGATTTATTTGTAATTAGTAGGTTTATCTACGCGGTAGTGAACTGCAACACTCCTCTCTCTTAGCTGCTGTAATAAGTTCTACACTGTACCTTTATCAATTAATGTTCAATATCATCAAGTAGATCATCAAGTTTTTTGGGTTTTTTGGGTGACATAAGACCTGGGAATAGAAGCACGGTACAGATCGACAATAGGAAAATATACTGCCCACGGAAAGACCAACAAAAATGGAATCATTATTTATATTGTACGTATATATCAAATTGATTGTACGTAGATTGTTTGGGTTTTGCCGATGATCAAGCTATTTTTGGCAATAGTATTAAATCGGCAATAGCAAAAATTGATCGGTCGATGAAGATAGCAGAAGAAGAAGAATTACAAGTTTCCTTTGAGAATACAAAATACATGGCATACCTTAGCGACAGAACTAAATTGGCGAATTTAAACATAGACAAAATTTAAATTTAGTGTGAAGAACTTAAGATATCTAGATGAGGTAGTCCAACAAAATTGTATAGAAGAATAAGCATTCAACCTTAAAATTAGCAAATTGGTCCGAGCATATCACCTGGGAAAGAACTTCTATGATATGAAGTCGCTGAGCTTTGGAGCCAAGTCATGACACTATGGTAAAGTTGTAAAGCCAGAAGGATACTATGTTTTGGAGACTTTGACTATGAGTAGGAGGATACTAGTTGATCTGGTAGTCGAAAGAGGGTATTAAGGAAGGTTTTTGACGACAGGTTGGCTTAAAGACACAAGTCTTTGAAATGAAACGAGGAACTATACGGGTAGATAAAACAAATAACAGAACCAATTCAAAAGAAAAGGTTGTTCTACGAACATATCTTCACAATGTCCCTGACATAGAAATTAAGGAATTTTATAAAGCCTAATGTAAAAAGATTGGGATGGTTCCAGGAATGGGATGGTAAAGAAATTGGTATTCAGGAGGTAAAATGATAAACAAGGAGGGGACCTCTGTCAGAAGAACGGATGAAGGTTCAGAGGTTCAAGAGATACTGGTTGGACATAATATAAGACCAAAATAAAAAACAAGTTCTCGCTGGAGATGGAGAAATCGTTGACAGCACAATCAACAAAAGCTGATGACGAATGAAAACCGAATGACGCTTAGCGACTATCCTTGATTGTTTCTAACATCATCTGCAAATTATAGTTTTTTACCGAGTAGGCATAGTTCGGCATAAATAATTCCTACAATAATACCATCTGATTTTGTTTAGTATGTACCACCCATCTAGTAATGCAATATAAGTTAGGATATACTGACTGGGTTCAAGTTGGAAATGATCATTCCCTAATTTTTTAACGTGAAACAATATAATTAAACAATTTAATATGAAACAATATAACTAAACAATTTTTGTGGATTGTCGTGTTGATAACTTCAAGCATCCTACCATTTGCTTGTTTTTGAGGTACGTTTCTCAATTTTTGTTAATAAGTCTGACAATTTTCTTTCCCGCAACGTAGAAATGTATAAATACAAAGCGAATGAGTGTGGAAGTAGGATTGCATATGGCGTCATCGACTATGTACCAAATAATTCACTAGCTTTTTTACGCTAGTAAAAGTAAAAAAAAGATCCACAATTTTTCCTCAAGGTCACACTTTTTTCCCCTCAAACTTCCAGACAAAAAATGTATAAATACAAAGCGAATGTGCTTTTACTCTGACCTGGAAACAATCTTGGTATGAATATGGAAGGTGAAATTTTCTAGATATACTTCCTCACTTATGTTGTAATCTAAGGTACATTGGAATGCTTAATATATTGTTTGTTCGTACTTTGTTAAAACATAAAAATATTACCTCATTTAGAAAGTTGATGCAGGAATAAGTAATGGTCCCCAACCTAATGACGCACAATATTATGTACAATAACAACGGGATATTTATTCCCAATATTCCAGAGTGAACTGGTTGTAGAACAAGATATGAATAGCTAATCAAATCTATATAAAGTAATGCCACTACGATAACTAAAAGTGGGCCGTAGATTTCTGTGACATACTCCGCATAGGTCGATATCCTTTCCACAGCACGTATGGCACCTTCGTCGCATCTGCTCGTGGTCTCCCTGAGCAAGATGACGAGCACCTGCATCAAGTCCCAGAATTGGCTGTTCGTGGTGATTATCGAACTTGCTAATAAGAATGAAGTGAGTAAGTAATATATGATTTTCAAGATAGATTTGTGTATGAGCCATACATAAGGTGCCAAAAACAAAAAGTAAAGCAATACGCTCATGTAAATCATAAAAAATCTTGTTTTTGGAAAGTCAAGGCATTCCATTATTTCCTTGTTTATACTCTTCAAAAGGAGGAAGACTATTTCTCGTTTCCTTGCCAGGTGGAAGACCATAAAAATGGTACTGAAGAAGTACAGAATGAGTATCAGATAGCTTAGAATGTGAATAAGATAGGTATTTTTATTCTCTATCATTTTGTAGAATTTAATGGAGTGGGTAATAATTATCGGAAAGTTTAATAGTAATCGTAAAGAGATGGAATACAACATCCATGTTTTTGAATACTGAAATGTATCGTCAAAGGGAAACAATCCTAAAATACGTGAGACTTTAAAATCACTCTTCAGCTTAAACGTGTCCATCCCCAGCCTATTTAGTAAGCAACTATCGAATCGCTGTGAAGGCAAACACTGGCGAAACGAGACTAGTGCGGAATAATCCATTAACATGTTGCTTCAATTGTTAAAGCAATATTTGTTTTTATTTACAAATTATTCCTAATGTTATTGACGTTGATGAATAATAATGAAAAGGAGGGAGATGTTGTATGAGTATATTCATTTATTTAGTGAATAACGAAACAGGAAATCAAGACATTGATAGCTTCAGGATCTATAAAGCAGAGCTTCCTGTCAAGTGTGCCTATGTGGTCCATACATGCATATAACAATGTAGCCCACCCCATCAACAGTTCCCTCACCGCATGGCGACCCCGACGATAGAACAATGGAACTGCATCCCCGATTTTTACCAGCGGACCTCAGGTACTTCATCAGACAACGCAAAAAGCTGAAGTCTCGGAATTCTATAGTCCTAACAATCGCTCCCATGAGAGAAATCCGCTCTGGTTTGCGCATGCTGAGGCAGTTTTTTTTTTTCACCTCAAAGGTATCTTCGCAAGTTATAAAGTACTTGGTGACGAAGACGAATCTGTACATAGAGGACCCTGTACAGGTTGGCGACCTCATTTACCGTGCCAACACCAGCACGCCTTATGAACATCTCAAAGCTCACCTAATCCAGGTGTATGGAGTATTCGAGAACCGAAGAATAAAAAGGCTTTTGCAAGCCACTCAGCTCGGTAACCAGAGACCATCGCTGGGTTTATGGGTTATGCTAATACAGCTCGGCATGATTGTGCCAGGGAAATAGGAAAATTTGTTGGTTTAGAAACCTCCCCAATGGAATGCAAGCAATGGTAGCAGCCACTGGTCAAGATGATCTTGAGAAGCTAGCTGCGACTGGAGACAAGATCTCCGAGTTCGACAGCCAGGAGAAGCATTCGTTCTCACCTTCAACAGCTGCAAGACCAACCACCAGATTTTTCCAAAAACCAGCCATTTCGACCAACCCGTCACGGAACTACGAGCTTTACGTGCTGACGGTACTAATTTGCGCCAGAGAAATGATATGAAGCCTTGTAAAGACAATAGCCGACCCCGTAGTCAGTTTGCAGGGCGTTGTATGCTGTTTTCACTGAAAATTCGAAGACAAGGCCAAAAAGCGTACCAAGTCTTGCCGCTATAAGGTGTCTTTAAACTCCGAGAACAGGCGGATCAAGTAAGTATCGCCTTAGAACTGGCTGGTCATGCTGATTATAGAACTTGATAGAATAAATGAAGTGAGTAAGGAAAATATAATTTCTTAGATAGAGCTTTTCATAAACCAAATACAAGGTACTACGAACAAGATGTAAAGGATTTTGCTCACCTAAATCATTTTAAAATGTTTTTTTGGAAAATCAAGGCATTCTTTTATTTCCTTGTTTATACTCTTCAAAATGATCGGATAAAGATAGAGTACACAATCCATGTTTTTGAATATTGAAATATATCGTCAAAGGGAAACAATCCTAAAAAACGTGAGACTTTGAAAACACTCTTGAGCCTAAACGTGTTATTCTTCTCCATGTGCCCTGTCCGTTACGAAAGTTCGCCTTCTCATCACAGCGATTTTAGTTATGTTTGTCACATTTCTAAATAATTGTACTGATCTCAGTCCAAACCACTGGCGTAAGTTGTCTTCATCTTCCGGGTCCTTTTTTGCTCTATATCTTCACCTTGACAATTAGCTGTAGTGTCAGTACCTGTCATGTCTCATTAGATGATCGAGATTTTCAATCTTCCCCTTTAAAAAACAAACAAAAAAAAAACACCACTACGACCCGTGAACGAGTCTGGGGGTTCAGTACATGGTTGAGACTGTACTGTTTCACGGACAAAGGTTCTCCCCTTTTTAATAGTGAATGCTATTTCTACAACCACTATATCCATTTCCGATGCAACTTCAGCCCATAACCGTTTCACAGCATCACAATTATTGTTATTTTTTTAATGTTCCTATTCTGAATTCCAACAGGGTTGGTTTGTTATAAAAACAACTAATTAATTTTTCAATATCCATAGTCGTTTAGGTAGGATAACAACACACAAACACGACAGAATTATGAAATTAAACTATAAATACATTAAATTTGCGCTGTAGACGCCGTCAGACTGGTGATAAATCCCAACAACTTCGGACTCGTCGGTTGATCGGCGTTCACGGGCGTTATTGGACGATGGTGGTTATAGTGGTAACCTATTTGTTGTTGATTATTAACAAACACTCCCTTTGTGTCCTTAATCAACTAAATCAATCATAATCAACCAATTATTGATTTTTTTTATTTTTTATAATTACCAACAGTATACTGTAGAATACCATAGATTTAACATTTAAAACAAACTGAAATTCAAAGCAAAGAATGCCATTTAGGTACTAATTAGTAAATCTCCATTACAAAGAAGGTCTACGTTACATAAAAGTGTGTGCGTCAGCTTCGACACGCGACTGGAATTAACCCCTTTTCGTTTCTAATGGATACGAAGTATATAGAACAGACCATCCGGATCACTCGGCCCATGGAGGTACTGCAATCGTTGTAGCTAAGTCGTTGAATCATCACTTTGTTCCTTCCACTTCTACAATTCAGCTCACCACTATTTGCTCAACTTCTCCAAAATATCAGCTAACAATTTCTTCCGTTTATATTGCTCCGAACAAAGTTATTTTTATCAATGAATTGAAAAATCTGTATTCAAATATGGGTAAACTATTCTTAGCTGGTGGTGACTTTAATGCTAAAAATACTAGATGGGGTTCTCGAATTTCAAATACTCGTGGGAAAAGGCTAAATAAATGCATAGAAGAACTAAAACTTTCTACTATTTCCCCTTCTGAACCTACTTACTGGCCTACAGCAATATCAAAGTCAAAGTTATCGATTTCTTTGTTACAAACTCCTTGCCACTTAAACATTCCAACGTTTCCAATCTTTCGGATCTCTCTTCAGATCATAGCCCAATTTTCCTCGACTATCAAATCAATCACCCATTTACAAAACCTGCACCCCTAGCATTAATAAATGGCTATATACTGGAGTAAGTTCAAAAATTATTTAAACAACAAAATCACCCTTAATACTAACATATGTTCATCCGACGACCTGGACAATCCTGTTCTTCACTTGACTGAATGTATTCAAAATTCAGTTTGGTATTCAAACTAACCCGAAAACTTCAACAAGAATTATCAAAATTTAAAAACAACAGTTACAAGGACTATTTCAATTCTATAAACAACAGAGACAGACCAATATGGACAGCTACAAGGAATAAACTAAAGCAAAAGGTGGTTCAATATCCTCTTAGTCGTACTGCGGTAGACCACTTTTAGTTAAAAATCAATTTTTAATCCTCATAAAATTTTCATACCGCGGGCTAAATATGATAATCGTTTCTTAGGAGTAAACTCCAAAAAGTCTAAAAATGGGAATAAAGTTAAAGTAAATATGGTTGTACATATTTATTTATATAACAACATATTTCAATACAATATTTCTTGTAACTTGAGGTTAAGCTTCCACGTTTCTATGATTATATTAAAAATGAAGAAGAATTGTTTTTTTCAGTTCGAATAAGACGTATAAACTCAAATCCTCTATGAAGTAAAAATATGTCTTTAACTTTGTGGGCCTTTCCCGTATTGTAGAAGAATCACCAGGTATGTTGTGCATACTGAAATCATCTGAAAGGAAGAAAGGTATTCGGAAGTTTTGTATTATCAATTTTATCATGAGTAAAGCCAATAATAATAATAAAAATTCTTATATATCATTGGCATACTTACTGTGCCTATTAATGTGTAGTCTATGTCGAAAAATCCACAAGCATTGAACCTAGTTTCCTTATAAGCCATGAAATGGAAGAAGAACATTTCCTAAAAATATTTTAATTTTAAAAAGATTGTAATGGGATAGCAATTGATAACTTATTTTTCTATTTAATTTGAAATGAAAAAGTTTAATTCCTCTACTTGTCTTTATCTCATCCTATTATATATACTTCATTCTATTTACTCGATGGGTTAATATATATACAGTTGTAAATTTCATTAAATAAATTTAAATAATTATAAAATAATCCACACTAAGGTACTCCGCCACTTATTACACACTAATAAATCAACATAATCTTTTACTGTCCGTAAAGGTTTCGCCTCGCATTGTATGCCTTCATCAGAGCTACTAATAACATCAAGGCAAACTACATTATTACTACTACATTAATATTAACTGTTATGTTCAGTGAAATATTTAATTGATACATTGACATACATTGTTGTAATACCGGCCTGTCGTGTCGTTCAGTATTTTCCAATGTAGTTTATTGTTAAACCGCTGTATCTGAAATCAAAAGTCATATATTACATTTTAACAAAAATAACTATTAATTCCATAATGGAGCTAGACGAGCTTAACATCGAAAATTAATGTACCATTTTTGTTTTTTTACAATGTACAATAATAATATATATTTTTATTTTATTCATGGCTCTATTCTAGAGGTAATCATTATTTTAATGGCACCATTTTTAAGCATTTCTACTTAACAGTGGAAACTTTCTCTTTATTGTCAAGTTAAATTTCTTTTAAGGTTTTCGAATGATGTAACCTTTAACACTGTCGATGGCGGAAGCAGATAAGAAAATGGAGATAAGGTTGTTCTGCTCGGAATCGACGATACATTTCAAAAGAAATAAAAACAAATAGTAAAATTAAAGCATGAAACGCAACGTGCTTATTAACGTGCTATGCGCGGACAGCTTTAATCTTCCGTGAAAATTGGCATTAAAAATTGTAACAACAGTTGTTTATTAATTTGAGGAGTGAAATAACATTTAGAGATACAAATAATAACAACATTCTTAAATAAAAAACTTTTCTAGAAATATTTAAACACGCACAGTTATCTGATTCTGTATCGTAAATGACTATTGCAATTGAAACAAATTAATTGCTATGTTGACTGCTGCTTCTCATTTAAACATTGGATGTTCACTGCTGCATCTACAGACTGTACCTGCAGTTTGAAATTCAATAGTTCTATGCAGAGCCAGTAAACCTTGATTTTACTCAGAATGCTAGACTTGTAAATCTGTATTTATGGTGATAAAAGCTTTAAAGTGAACCCCCATTAATATATTTTTTGGATTAACGTTATAGCAATTTTGAACGACTTTGTCGTGATGTACAAAGCAAATCTGTTTTTATTGTGATCTTGTTAAGAACATGGATTTCAAAAATTGATGCTTATTTGTGTAAAATCTATTAGATAATTTTTTTTATTTAAATTTGGATTTTACCTCATCGAGAAAGTTGATGCTGGAAAAAGCGATCGTCCCTAGCCAAAAAAAGCACAATATTATATAGAATGACAATATAAGATTTCTTCTCGATTCCCCAGGATAAAATGGTAATAGGACCATGTATGTATTGCTAACTAAATCTATAAAAAGTGAGGCCACTAAGATACCTAAAAATGGGCCATAGATTTCTATGACATACTCCGCATAGGTGGATATCCTTTCCACAGCACGTATGGAACCTTCATCGTATTCTCTGGTGGTCTCCCTGAGCAAGATTACGAGCACTCTCATCAAGTCCCAGAACTGACTGATCATGCTCACTATCGAACTTGATACAATGAATGAAATGATTGAGAAATACATAATCTCCAAGGTAATGCGGGGCAAGAGCCAAATGTACGGTAATATTAACAGGGTGTTAAATAATATGCTGATGTAAATCATAAAAAATCTTGTTTTTGGAAAGTCACGGCATTCCATTATTTCCTTGTGTGTACTCTTCAAAAGGAGAAAAACTGTCTCTCGTTCCTTTCTCATGTGGAAGACCGTAATAATGATACTGAAGAAGGTTAGAACATGTATGAGACACCATAGTAAGAGTAGAACATCGAAAGCCTTATTCCCTATAATCTCGTAGTATTTAATTGATAAGCTAATAATTATGGGAAAGTTAATTAGTAATCGTAAGGAGATGGAATACAACATCCATGTTTTTGAATACTGAAATGTATCGTCAAAGGGAAACAATCCTAAAATGCGTGAGACTTTAAAAGCACTCTTCAGCTTAAACGTGTCCATCCCCAGCCTATTTAGTAAGCAACTATCGAACCGCTGTGAAGGGAAACACTGGCGAATCGATACTAGTGCGGCATAATCCATTAATCCTCAAATAATATTTATTTTAATTTTCAAATTATTCCTAATGTTATTGATATTGATAAAAAAACATTGAAAAGGAGGGATATGTTGTATTAATAATTATATAATATGCTAAGATCGGGACAGAAATATTGTTTTTGTTTTTTTGTCACTTGATATGGGTGCATCGAATCGTAAAAGAAAGACTCTACTCCGTTAGCAGAATGATCCCGAACCCCACATGATCCCGGACAAATTAATTATTCCTGATGTCGTTAGTCTGGGACACCAAATGAAAGCCGATTCATGTGAACTAACTCGGTGACATTTCTGGACTTGAAGCAAAACAAGGGGTATTAAAATGGTGAAGATCATGAGATATTGCTCCTCGTTCGTAGCTTCTAATCTTCAAATAATCTGAGATCTGGAACCTAACTAAACTAAATTAACCTATACAAAGAGGGAGAATTTTAGAATACAAAATGGTAGTCATTCAAAGTCCCTTAATTGTATTTATTTTAACCCAAAATATATATTTTTTAATTTGGCGTTATTTTTAAAGTCCTGGTCATTTTCATCTTGGAAACGTCATCGGGTGAATGCGTACCAAATAAATCACTTGTGTGCAAAACGAAATGTCAAACAAATTTTTGTAGAATCTCGTGTTAGTAAACTCAGGCATGCTACCACGAATTTCTTACCCGTAACGTCTGAAAAAGGAATTTATAAATACAAAGCGAACTTGTGACTGGGAGGTAACCTTTATAGGCCAGCGGCCAGGTACCAAAAAAGGGCTTTAGGTCCCAATAAATTGAAGAGAGCAGGATTTTTTATATGTTCTAGAGGCATGTCTGAGTAGTGTAAATCCAAGTTTGCAACCGAAAAAAAGGATGGGAAAACTTTTGGTGGCCGAAAATTTTTGGAAAGACTGGGTGGCTCCCCCCCCCCCCGCATAGTAGCGCCTACTAGTACTACCATTATTTTTTATATAGGTAATTTACAAGTAAATATTTATACTTTGCAATAAACAAGCTTTTTTAGATCGATTCGTGGCGTAGAAGGTTTTTTTCTTAAAACACCTACTTCCCCCGATTTTCCTTTTTTTTAATTAACAAGAGAAGTATAACACCTACAGGCCTCGTTCGCTGCTTAAATTAAAGCTAATTAAATTTACTACTACTCCATTGCCCTTTACGTTCACTCCTTCTGCCGGTGTTTCTCATGAAAGTTTTATTAAAGGGACTTGGTCCCAGAATAAAGTTTGTTTTCTATTCTATTCTATTCTATTCTAAAGTCGGCCATAACTTAAAATTTGGACTTTTTGGAATAAAATACCAATTTTCAAAGAGGCGTAACTCAGAATCTATTAGAGCTACAGAGCCGCGATTGGATTCAAATTATAGCAAATTTGATCTACATTAAAAACCTACGCTTTTTTTAATCAAACCTATTAGGAGATAAAGGCCAAAAACTGAATTAACTCTGAAAATATCGATGCTTTTCGACCTTCGAACACCTGGCCAATTATTGAGCACATGGAAGTTCAAAAATTAAATGTTATATTTCCTTATTTATGTTGTTATCTTAGGAAATATTGTGATGCTTATATATTTTTTGTTAAAATTGTTGAACTAATACAACAACGTGCAATTAAATTACTTGTATAATTTTTTTTTTTTTTTATTTATTTATTGATATTTACATCTGTATTAAAAAAATACATCAAGTAAATGGGCTAAGCGATACATAATGACATGTGAAAATGACAAGTAAAGTTGAGAAACTACCCTTTGGTAGTACTCAAATCACAAGTTAAACTAAGAAGTCACGGGGCCATCTTCTTTTCAGACGCCTCGGAGGATTATCGGGAATTGAAGAGGAAGCTAGGTTTGAAACTAGAGGGTTCGAGTGGAAATGAAGTTTGTTATGAAAGGATAGATAGCGGGTTCGGGCCAAATGGGACATTAAGGTCGTTATGGATGATTTTATTCTTAACAAAATAAGGAGCATTAAGGATTTTACGAAGGATTTTTGATTGTAGGGATTGGATACGAGAGGAATTCGATGGCTTAGTGGAGCCCCAAAGCTCTACTCCGTAGGTCCAAATAGGTCGTATGATGGTCATGTAGATGATTCTTTTGTAATTAGTTGGGAGCTTAGAGCGTTTGTCTAGTAAGTGTTGAAGTAGCCTGAAACGTCGAGCGGTTTCTTGTCTTTTCAGTCTCGTGTGAGGATTCCAGGTTAATCGTTTGTCAAGATGCAACCCTAAGTATCGGATCTGTTCTACAGGCACCAGTGGGATATTATTAAAGGATACTGAAGGGCAGGAAGTCATTGGTTTACGACGTATGGTAAAAGTGATTTGATGCGATTTTTGAGAGTTTATTTTAATTCTCCAGTTTTGACACCATTCTTCAAGATCAGTGATATGGGATTGGAGGCTTTGGGATGTAATAATTGGATTGGTGTTGACAGATAATACACATGTATCATCAGCATACGTGGTAAGGATAGTATTAGGATGAGTTGGGATGTCAGCTGTATAAACTGTACAAAGGATTGGGCCAAGGATGCTACCTTGAGGAACACCAGCAGATTGGGAAAATAGGGATGAATAGACATTATTAAGATTTACTTGGAAAGTTCTGTTTGTGAGATAGGATTGAAGGATGAGAATGTAGGTAGGCGGTAGGAATTGACGGAGTTTGTAGAGTAATACCGGATGCCAGACACGGTCAAATGCCTGTTCCACATCAAGAAAGACGCCCAAACAATATGATCCACGTTCTAATGCAGAGGAGACTACATCCACCACACGATGACATTGCTGAATAGTGGAGTGGGATGCTCGGAATCCAAACTGGTGATCTGGTATTATGTGATTTGCATCAAGGATGGGGTACAATCGTACAATTTAATTAAATTATACAACAGTTCGAGATTCCTGTCTGGCAACACTGGGTGGTAACAGTCACCGGGTGTAACCTCATTAAATGTTGTTGTGTGCTGCAACATCACTTCCCCCCAATGACCTCGTCACAGAAGCGAGCAGGAGGGCAGATGAGGCGTCCTCGCCGAGTCCTGATGTCCGATAGAAGATTGTCGGATTCTGTGGCAGGTGCATTGTCAGAAGTTGGATGGACACTGGATGGCGTTGGTGTATCGGTTGTTGCGCTGGTAGGGTCCTCCAGAATGTACGCTGGCTTCAGTCGGTCCGCGCCGACGGTTTTCTGTCCTGTGGCAAGCTTGATGATGAAGGTCTTCTCCCCTCTCTCGAGGACTTGGTATGGTCCGGAGTAGGGTGGAGTCAAAGGTTTCCTGACTGCATCATTTCGCAAGAAGACGTGGAAGCATGTTTTCAGGTCCTTCGGGGTAAAGGTTGCTGCTTGACTAGGCTATGCAACGCAGGCTGCAGGCGCTTGAAGTGTTCCCGTAGTTTGGCAAGGAATCCTTTTGGCTCATCCGGTTGGGAGGTGGTCTCCAACAGCTCTCCGGGGAGTCGGAGTGGTTGGCCATATGTCAGCTTGGCAGCACTCGTCGAATTATCATCCCTGATTGGTGCCCTCATGCCACGGAGGACTGTGGGAAACAATTCGGTCCATGAGCTTGAGGTGATGAGGTGTGCTGTCAGCGATGCCTTCAACGACCTGTGCCATCTTTCGACGATCCCATTGGACTGCGGATGGTAAGCTGTGGTTCTGCAGCGCCGTGTACCCAGTATGTTAAAGAGTCGTGTGAAGAGCTCGCTCTCAAACTGCCGACCTTGGTCGGTGGTGATCCGGGAAGGGACGCCAAATCTGGAGATCCAGGTTCTGTAGAGGGCTTTGGTGACCACTGTTGCAGTTGCTATGTCCTCGATAGGTTCAGCTTCCGGCCAGCGGGTGTACCGTTCCGCCATGGTAAGGTAATATCTCTTCCCATCCGATGATGGCAGAGGTCCGACTATATCGACATGAATATGTTCGAATCGGCCAGCTGGAGCGAAGATACCTGTAGGTGTAATGGTGTGCCTATGGATCTTAGAACGTTGGCAGGCAATGCAACTCCTGGTCTATGTTGCTAGATCAGCGTACATATTCGGCCAGAAGAACCGCTGTGAAAGTAGTCGACGAGTTCCGCGAGCGCCAGGGTGACTGAGGCTAGGCAGCTTCCTGAAGAGGTCCTGGCGGAGGGACGGAGGCATATAAGGTCGAGCCTTGGGGGTCGCGTGAAATCACAGAGGAGTGGTCTGTCCAAGTTCGGTAGCTCGATCAACTTCAACTGCAAGTTCGGGTTTCGCAGTAACTCTGGTATTAAAGGATCTTCTTGTTGAGCATGGGCAATGCTCCCATGTCATCCGGGCTGCTTATTTCCTCCAACCGTGACAGGGTGTCAGCCACTTTGTTTTGTTCACCAGAGACATGGCGTATATCGCTAGTGAATTGACTGATGAACTTCACGTAGCGAATCGGCATTGGTGTTGCAGTCTCTGGCTTCTGGTAAAAAGCGTACATCAGTGGCTTGTGGTCTGTCAGAATGCTGTAGACGCGACCTTCTACGTATGGCCTGAAGTGCTTAATGGCACTATAGATGGCGGTGAGCTCGCGGTCGTATGCGGAGTACTTCTGCTGTGCTGGTGTGAGGCCCCTTGAAAAGAATCCTAAGTGTCTCCAGTTATGTCTTTCACGCTGCTGCAGAACGGCTCCGACCGCGGTGTTGGAATCATCATAGGCCACGGTAATTTCTGCATCTGATGATGGGTGCGACAAAGTGACGGCATTCCTGATGTCTCTTTGGCATTGTGCGAAGGCTTGTTCGGCTTCTGAGGTCAACTCGATAGGGGTTCTATCATTATTCTTGGTGTTCCCTATGAGCCCACGAAGAATGCGCTGGACCTCTGCTGCTTTGGGGAGGCATCTTCGGTAGAAGTTGATCATCCCCAGAAAGCGTCGAAGATGTCCCTTGGTGGCAGGACGTGGAAACTCGGCGATATTGTCGACCTTGTTCGGTAGTGGTTTGATGCCCTGAGAGTTTACAAGGAAGCCAATAAACTCGACTTCAATTTTGCAAAACGATATTTTGAGCAAGTTGAGGGTCAGTCCGTGCTGGGTAAGTCGCCTGAATACCTCCTCTAGGTGGGTGCGGTGTTCCTCCTCCGATGCTGATGCTACCAGTATGTCATCGAGATAGACGAAGACATATGGTAGAGTGAGAATGCTGTTCATCAATCGCTGAAACGTTTGGGCTGCGTTGCGGAGTCCGAAGCACATCACCGTGAACTCAAAAAGTCCGAAGGGGGTGATGACTGCGGTCTTTGGGATGTCCTCTTCTGCGACGTGCATCTGATAATAAGCTCGGTTGAGGTCCAGCTTGCTGAAAATGGTTTTACCAAAGAGGTAGGTGCTGAGGGCTTGAATGTTGGTGAGGCTGTATCGGTCTGGCAAAGTCTGAGCGTTGAGCCGGCGATAGTCTCCACAAAATCTCCTTGTGCCGTCCTTCTTCATGACGATGTGGAATGGGCTCGCCCAAGGACTGCTTGATGGTCTGCAGATTCCCTAACCAGCTCTACCAGCTTTAGGAATTCCTCTCTGGCAGCATTGTAGTGGTCAGGTGAGAGACGCCTTGCTTTCGAGGTGACTGGTGCACCGTTCGTTTCAATGAAGTGCTTGATATTGTTACGGTCAGAGCGGGAAGTAGGACCGGCTTCTGATCTGCCTAGACAGGATTAGGCAAACAATGGGATTAAGCGGAAGGGATTATAGAATGGCGTAGAAGCTTCTGGATCGGGCTCGATGGGACTAGGTGGTCCTTCCGAGTAATGCCCCACCACGACCTACCTTGCCTATATAAAAAGGACAGCGTTTTCGGCCGCGGCAGTAAGTAATAAGACGAGTGAGTAATAAGTCAGTGAGTAATAAGCCAGTAGTAATAAGCAGTCGTTAACTAGTGATAGTGCGTGAGTTACAGTGAGTTAGTATCAGTCTGTAATAAGTGCTTAGTGAGCAACAGTGACAATTAGTGGCCGTGTAATAAGTGTAATAAACTGTGTGGCAGTTTGTCATATTCGGAGAGTCTTACGGTCGGTGGACTTTAGTTAGCGAACTGTAAGTGTTAATTTGTAATTGTAAACTATAGTGTAATATTATTGTATTTGTACAAATTTATATAAATAGTTTAGTTAGTATAAACAATATCTTATATTATTTGTATATTATCTTAGAAATTAGATAACATTTAGTAGAATATTATTATTGTAAATTGATATTAGTTTAATAACTTAACTGTTTTAAATAATCTCATTGTATTCTTTCTAATTTGTTAATAAATATTAGATTCTTGAATTAAGTAATAGTTTAGTCCATTTTACACCCAGTAGCCCGTAACAAATTGGTGTCAGAAGTGGGATCTTGTGTAATTGTTATTATTTTTTCTTGCATTTTTGTAATTATTGGGCTACTGTATGAAAAATGGCTTCTCAAAGTGTTAAATTGATGGATTTAAAAGTTGCGGATTTGAAACGGGAATTAGAAGAACGTGATCTGGATTCTTCCGGAAATAAAAGTGTACTGCAACATCGCTTGCGTCAATTTTTTGTAGAGTTAGGGGAAAATCCAGATGACGTTCTGTTTGAAACAGATTTAAGCAAGTTGTCTGCGACTTTAAGCAATGTAGATAATAAGCTAGGTAATTTACAAAATGAGTTAAGCACTGTTAAAAATGAGCTAGGTAATGAGTTAAGCACTGTAAAAAATGATTTAATGGATACATTAGAGTCTAAGTTAGGCACATTAGAGATTAAGTTAATGGAAAATGTAGATAATAAGCTAGCTAATGTAGATAATAAGTTAGCTAATGTAGATAATAAGTTAGCCGATGTAAATAATAAAGTAGCTGATATAGAATCTAGGCTAGGAGAAAAAGTGAACGAAATTAGGCTAAGAATGGAAGCTCTCGAGGGACGTAAGAGCAACCCACCGACGAACGACACCGACCGTTCCTCCGAGGGCAGCCATCGTAATAGCATTCTACCCGCCTATGCTGGGGCGCCACCGACTCACAATACCATTCCAGTATTCGACGGGAAGACGCCGTGGGAAGACTACATGACTCTCTTCGAGACCGCGGCTTCGATTCACGGGTGGTCGCAGGAGACCCAAGCTTCAGCATTGTGCCTGGCCTTGCGTGGAGATGCCTTGGGAGTGCTGCAGGGGATGCCCATGTCGGAGCGGTCCAACTACGGGGAGCTGATGAGAAGACTGGAGATGCGTTTCGGCCACCGCCACATGGACCAGCTGTATCGCTCACAGCTGAGAAGCAGGGTCCAGAAGACCAACGAGACTTTGCAGGAATTTGAAGCGGATATTGCCCGGCTGGTGAGGAACGCCTACCCATCGGTCACCGACGATGTCTACGAAAGCTTGGCTGTCGACAAATTCCTCGATGGACTTCGGGACCCAGAGACACAACAAGCAGTAAAGCTCGCCCGGCCGAAAACTTTGGGAGACGCATTATCCCAGGCCATGGAGTTCGAGGCGGTTAGACAGTCTGTACGGGGCCATGCGCGAGTACGAGCAGCAGAAGCGGAGCCAAATGTAGTCCCCAGCGTCGAGGACCTAGTGAAGAAAGTTTTAGAGGCTCTCAGGACCCGTAAGAAGGAGATACGCTGTTGGAGCTGCGGCCAACTTGGACACCCTAGAAGCAAGTGTCCATCGAAGAAGCAAGAAAAGCCACAGGAAAACTAAATAGGGTTGATGGGAAGGGGCAACTGTCAACCCGTAACGTCAAAGGCCCCAGGAAGACCATCAGGGTTGCGTCAATAGGAAGCAGAACGAACAGTTTCTACGTCGTAACACATAGGACGGTCGAAGGACATCTACCGGAGGGTCAATGTGTACTAGTTGAACCCGGAAGGCACGAAGAACAAGAGGTTGGACGCGGCGTACTGGTTGCTAGGTCTCTCGTCAAGATCGGACCTACCACTCCAATTCGGCTAATGAACCTGAACAGCTTCCCGGTAACGCTGAAGAAAGGAACACCGGTCGGGGAGTGTACCACCGCTACCTCAGTGGTTCGTCAACTGCAACGTCATCCCACCGAGCTTCGAGGGCTCCCAGAGGAACTTAAAGGATTTGTGGACGAATCATGTCGCGACCTTTCGCCTGAACAGAGCGAGGAAGTAAAAGACATGATTACCCGATGGCATGACGTCTTCGAGATCGGACCAGGACCACGGGGTAGAACGGATATCGTCCAGCACAGGATTAACACTGGGGATGCGAAGCCTATCCGAAAGGTCCCGCGGAGGCTGCCGTTAGCTAAACGGGAGGACGCCGAGGAGATTATTAAGGAGATGGCGGCTGATGGTGCCATTGAGCCTTCAAGTAGCCCCTGGATGTCTCCTGTCGTATTGGCGAAGAAGAAAGACGGCACAACGAGGTTCTGCGTAGACTACCGTCTTCTAAACAATGTCACCAAGAAGGACAGCTATCCGCTTCCCAGGATTGACGATACGCTGGACACCCTAGAGGGGTGTAAACTCTTCTCTACTTTGGATCTCCGCAGTGGATATTGGCAGGTTGGATTGGCACCTGAGGATAAAGAGAAGACGGCGTTTTCAATTGGCACTGGGCTCTGGCAGTTTACAGTAATGCCATTCGGGCTTTGCAATGCTCCTGCCACATTCGAGAGGCTGATGGAAAACGTGTTAAGAGGTCTCTCTTGGGAGGTATGCCTGGTATACCTAGACGACATTATTGTGCTGGGAAAGTCCTTCGCTCACCATCTGAAGAATCTGGAGAAGGTCTTCGAACGACTGCGTGCAGCGAACCTAAAGTTGAACCCGAAGAAGTGTAATCTCTTCCGAAGGCAAGTCAACTACCTGGGGCATATTGTGTCAGATAACGGAGTTGCTGTTGACCCAGAGAAGATAGCAGCGATCACCAACTGGCCAGTACCTCGAGATAAGCACCAGGTGAGAGGTTTTCTCGGGCTCTGCACCTATTACCGAAGGTACGTGAAAGGATTTGCTGACATCGCAAAACCTCTTACCAGGCTTACCGAGGAGAAAAGGACTTTCCATTGGGACCACGAGTGCCAGGCATCCTTCGAGGAGCTGAAGAGAAAATTGAGTAGTGCTCCTATTCTGTGCTATCCACGTCCCGAGGGCAAGTTCATACTTGACACAGATGCCAGCAACATCGCCATTGGAAGTGTCCTCTCTCAGCTCCAAGACGGAGAAGAAAGGGTGATTGGATATTTCAGCAAAGCACTCTCAGCTCCGGAACGCAACTACTGTGTCACAAGGAAAGAGCTTCTGGCAGTAGTAAAATCCATAGAGCACTTCCATAAATATCTATACGGAAGAAGGTTCCTGCTGAGAACGGACCACGCGGCTCTAATGTGGCTGCTGCGATTCAAGTCACCGGAGGGACAAGTGGCGAGGTGGATCGAGCGCCTTCAAGAGTACGACTTTGAATCTGCTCATCGTTCTGGAACGAGCCACAGGAATGCGGATGCGCTGTCAAGAAGACCATGTGAAGATGAAGAATGCAGGCATTGTTCCCGACAAGAAGAGAGGCAGGGGACAGTATTGAGGACAACGGTTGTTATCGACAGTTGGCGGGACACAGAGGTGTCAAAGGAACAGGACGAGGACCCGGACTTAAAACAGATAAAACAATGGAAAGTATCGGGGCAAGGAAGACCTACCTGGCAGGATGTTGCTCCAATGTCGAAGAATGTAAAAACGTACTGGGCCCAATGGGACTCCATTCTAGTGGACAATGGGCTGCTGAAACGGGCATTGGAGAACTCGGAAGGAGATCAGCGTAGGCTACAGCTCATCGTTCCAAGGAATAAAGTGGCCGAAGTGCTTAGGGAACTAAATGACGGTGTAACTGGCGGCTATCTTAGAGTTCACCGTACATTGGAAAAAGTTCGTGAACGCTTTTACTGGGCAAACCTTAAGGACGATGTCTTAGACTGGTGTAGGCGTTGTGCGACTTGTGCGGCCTCTAACGGACCAACAAGAAGAAAGAGGGCCCCTATGAAGAAGTACAACGTGGGAGCACCGTTCGAGAGGATAGCAATCGACATCGCTGGCCCTTTCCCTGTGACGGACGAAGGCAACCGATATATTCTCGTGGCCATGGACTACTTTTCTAAGTGGGTGGAAGCGTATGCCCTTCCGAATCAAGAGGCAGTCACGGTTGCAGACGTACTTGTGAAGCAGCTCGTCAGCCGGTTTGGAGTACCCATGGAACTTCACGCTGACCAGGGAAGAAACTTTGAGTCTGCAGTCTTCTCCGGGATGTGCGAAGCACTGGGAATACGAAAAACCAGGACGACACCTCTTCACCCTCAATCGGATGGCATGGTGGAGCGCATGAACAGGACAATGGGTCGATATTTGTCTAAAGTGGTTTCCGACCATCAGCGAGACTGGGACCAGTATCTTCACTTGTTCTTGTTAGCCTACCGGAGTTCAGTCCATGAAGCAACGGGGCAGACCCCCGCAAATGTGGTGTTCGGCCGAGAACTTCGTCTGCCTTGTGATCTGAAATTCGGGTTCAAGCCTAATGAGGAAGTTGCCGGAGAGGAGTACGTCACGAATCTACGGAAGCGGATGGATAACATCCACGAGAAGGTTCGTGCAAACATCCAGGGAGCCAGTGACAGAATGAAGGAGCGTTACGACATCAGGGCAGAGAAAGGTGGATTCCAACCTGGAGATTTGGTCTGGCTACATGATCCTCGAAGAAGGCGAGGCTACTCACCTAAACTTCAGAACTCCTGGGATGGCCCGTTTGAGATCATCAATAGGATAAACGACGTCATCTATAGGATCAGAAAGCAGCCAAAAGGAAAACCCAGGGTAGTCCATTTTAATAGACTGGCCCCATACAAAGGAGACCATGGTCCGACCAAAGACCAGCAAGTCAGGTACCTCAACAACGTGGAGACCAGTAAGGTATCAGTTGCACAACCTAAGGTACTAGGTTCCCGTAGAGTAACTCAGATAGTATACAGAGATATCTTCTCGTTACCCGCGGACTATTCTCTGGCCCATTGTGTCGCCGAAGATCTGAGGACTTCCCGAGGGATTGCAACGGTCTTCAGGAAGAAGTTTGCTGGAACTGAGGAACTGGAACGCCAAGGACCACGCGTCGGGAAAGCACTCCACCATACGCACGAAGGACGACACCTGTTCTACTTAGTTACCAAGTGTGCTACTGATCAGAAGCCCACATATGACGCACTGCGGCGAAGCCTCGACGACCTGCGGAGTAAGCTTCTGAGACTGCGTGTCACCAAGCTCGCGATCCCTAAGTTGGGCTGTGGATATGACGGCCTGGAGTGGAAGGTTGTCAGGAACATGCTTGAACAGATATTCGCCAACTCTGGAGTCGCCATATTGGTGTGCACGTTCAACCCCTGGAAAGGAAATGGGTCTCCATCGAGGGAAGCTCATAACCGCCCCATTTCTCCGGACTATGCTCTGGGGCAGAGCACTTTTAAGGAGGGGGCAGTGTTACGGTCAGAGCGGGAAGTAGGACCGGCTTCTGATCTGCCTAGACAGGATTAGGCAAACAATGGGATTAAGCGGAAGGGATTATAGAATGGCGTAGAAGCTTCTGGATCGGGCTCGATGGGACTAGGTGGTCCTTCCGAGTAATGCCCCACCACGACCTACCTTGCCTATATAAAAAGGACAGCGTTTTCGGCCGCGGCAGTAAGTAATAAGACGAGTGAGTAATAAGCCAGTAGTAATAAGCAGTCGTTAACTAGTGATAGTGCGTGAGTTACAGTGAGTTAGTATCAGTCTGTAATAAGTGCTTAGTGAGCAACAGTGACAATTAGTGGCCGTGTAATAAGTGTAATAAACTGTGTGGCAGTTTGTCATATCCGGAGAGTCTTACGGTCGGTGGACTTTAGTTAGCGAACTGTAAGTGTTAATTTGTAATTGTAAACTATAGTGTAATATTATTGTATTTGTACAAATTTATATAAATAGTTTAGTTACTTAGTATAAACAATATCTTATATTATTTGTATATTATCTTAGAAATTAGATAACATTTAGTAGAATATTATTATTGTAAATTGATATTAGTTTAATAACTTAACTGTTTTAAATAATCTCATTGTATTCTTTCTAATTTGTTAATAAATATTAGATTCTTGAATTAAGTAATAGTTTAGTCCATTTTACACCCAGTAGCCCGTAACAATATCATGTTTCGGATTCTGTAGTACAGCAGATGGACGGGTGATAGGTGGGTATTTCCATAAAAGCTCGTAATACCACTCGCCGCAGGGTACCGAGTACACGGAAGGTGTTGTGTTGTGCATGAGGCTGCCCTTGGAAGTGAGACCCGTCTTGGAGTCCACAAGTTGTCGGCCTTTGAGATCGGCCAGGATGTGGTGATGGAACAAGAAGTCCGCTCCGATGATCGGGTTATTGACATCAGCCAAGATGAAGGACCACGGAAGCGGGCGTCTAAGTCCGACGTTCAAAATCTGCTTGACTTCTCCGATGGTCTTGATGGGCGTGCCGTTAGCTGCGTACAGGGTGAAGTTCGCTGGTTGTTTTCGCTCTCGTCGCCGTGCTGGAAAAATGGACGCTCCAGTGTCGACCAAGAATCGGTCTCCCGTTGTCTTGTCCCCGACAAACAATCGGCGGTGTTGAATATCAGCGACGGAGTCCGCCTTCTCAGTCGCTGAGGTTAGTTTCCCTGTTGCGGGTGGTCTTCCAGGTACATGGCTTTTGGCATTTACGAGCCTTTTCCCGGAAGTTGTGGTGGTAGTAGCAGAGTGATCTGTGTTTACTTCTACATCGCGAGCGGCTTCGTCTTCGGTCTCGGGGGTATCTCTTTTTTTTTAGCTCACTGACCTCCAGGCTCAGCTTCTTTATCATCTCTTCGAGGTGGGCGAATGATGAAGAGGTACCGGGTTGAGTGGATCGTGCAGCATTCAGTTTGCTAACACTTGGTTCGTAAAGCTCGGCGATACGGTCAGCAATCTCAGCCATTTTGTAGCTTGCATCCTTTCCGGTAGGGCTTTAAGCCACATGGTGCGGAGCAATTCAGAGGATAAGTAACTCCCTGCTAGCCTTCTTAGCTCGTTTAAAAAATTCGATGGACGTTCCCCATCTGTGAGGTGTTTATACTCTAATAATCTCCTGATACGATGGTTCTCGGATTCAGCGTAAGTAGAAATTAGCCGGTTTTTGAGGGCCTCATATGGTTCCGCTGGAGGGTTTTTTACTAAGTCCGATACCTATTTAAGCACTTCAAATTCTAAATTCGCAACCACCAACTGGAATTTAATTCGCGAACTAGCGATTTTTGAAGTTACAAAGACTCCGTCTAATTGACAAAACCACAGTTCTGGATCGGCTCCCCAGAATGGTGGGATTCTCACATTAGCTCCAGGCCCACTTGCACTAACTTCTGTTTCATCTTCCTTTACAATTCTTTTTTCGGGGTCACCACATTAGTGTATGGAAGATGTGGATGAATTTATAAACAAAATAAAAGTCTGAGAAAAAATAAAAGTTTATATATTGAACAAAAACAAACTTACAATAAACTTGCCTCGGCTTGGTATAACGAGAACACAAATAAAAATGAATAAGGAAATAGTTTATTGATAAATAAAAGTTTGATCATAAAAGAAACGCATAAAAACTGACACTGATAATCACTTTTTTTACATTTTTACACCACGTACACAATACACTTTTCTGCAAGGTAATCATAGGTTACCCCAGTGTTGCAGGTGTACGAAGTTGTATTAATATACAATTTAATTAAATTATACAACATTTCGAGATTCCTGGGTGGTAACAGTCACCGGGTGTAACCTCATTAAATGTTATTGTGTGCTGCAACAGGTTTTTGTTAGCGAGGAGATAGTTGACTGGAAGATTTGAGTAAGGAAGGAAATATTTGGGGGTACAGTCAAATTAAACACTAAATAAGTGGGTACTTATTTTTTATTTGTGCCTACGTTTGTACGTCATCTTCAGGGCTAAGAAAGAAAACAGACAAACCAACAAAACTATAAAAATACATTACTGTACCAAGAATATAGTAATATAAAAATATATGTAGAGTAAAAGAAAATTAGAACAAACAAGTGAGTGACATATATGAATAAAAAAAATTACAGAGTAAATGTACAGAAAGGTGGTGATGTAAAAATTACAAAGGTAAAAGAAGGAGGTAAACAGAAAGTTTACAAAAAGAAAAAGTAAAAAAATCTTTGATGTTTATTTTTAAGCCTTTTACAAAGCTTCCACGTTTCTATGATTATATTAAAAATGAAGAAGAATTGTTTTTTTCTGTTCGAATACGACGTATAAGCTCAAATCCTCCATGAAGTAAAAATATGTCTTTAACTTTGTGGGCCTTTCCCGTATTGTAGAACAATCACTAGGTATGTTGTGCATACTGAAATCATCTGAAAGGAAGAAAGGTATTCGGAAGTTCATCATGAGTAATACTAATAATTATAATAAAACTTCTTATATATCATTGACATACTTACTGTGCCTATTAATGTGTAGTCTATGTCGAAAAATCCACAAGCATTGAACCTAGTTTCCTTATAAGCCACGAAATGGAAGAAGAACATTTCCTAAAAATATTTTAATTTTAAAAAGATTGTAATGGATTAAAATTGATAACTTATTTTTCTATTTAATTTGAAATTTGAAAAAGTGTAGTTTCTCTACTTGTCTTTATCTCATCCTATTATATATACTTCATTATATTTACTCGATGAGTTAATATATATATACACTTGTAAATTTCATTAAATAAATTTAAATAATTATAAAATAATCCACACTAAGCTACTCCGCCACTTATTACACACAAATAAATCAACATAATCTTTGTGTCTGTAAAGGTTTTGCCTCGCATTGTATGCCTTCATCAGAGCTACTAATAACGTCAAGGCAAACTACATTATTACTACTACATTGACATTAACTGTTATGTTCAGTGAAATATTTTATTGATACATTGACATACATTGTTATAATACCGGCCTGTCGTGTCGTTCAGTATTTTCCAATGTAGTTTATTGTTAAACCGCTGTATCTGAAATCAAAAGTCATATATTACAACCATATATATTATTTACATTATCATCATATACGTATATTTTTAACAAAAATAACTATTAATTCCATAATGGAGCTAGACGAGCTTAACATCGAAAATTAATGTACCATTTTTGTTCTTTTACAATGTACAATAATAATATGTATTTTTATTTTGTTCATGTCTCTAGAGGTAATAATTATTTTAATAGCACCTTTTTAAAGCATTTCTACTTAAGAGTGGAAACTTTCTCTTCATTGTCAAGTTAAATTTCTTTTAAGGTTTTCGATTGATGTAACCTCTAACACTGTCGTTGGCGGAAGCTGATAAGAAAATGGAGATAAAGTAGTTCTGCTCGGAATCAACGATACATTTCAAAAGAAATAAAAACAAATAGTAAAATTAAAGCATGAAACGCAACGTGCTTACTAACGTGCTATGCGCGGACAGCTTTAATCTTCCGTGAAAATTGGCATTAAAAATTGTAACAACAGTTGTTTATTAATTTGAGGAGTGAAATAACATTTAGAGAGACAAAGACTAACAACATTTTTAAATAAAAAACTTGTCTAGAAATATTTACACACACATTGTTATCTGATTCAGTATCGTAAATGACTATTGCAATTGAAACAAATTAATTGCTATGTTGACTGCTGCTTCTCATTTAAACATTGGATGTTCACTGCTGCATCTACAGACTTTAGTATCTATAATTTATAATTCAACAGTCCTATGCATAGCTAGTCAACCCCGATTTTACTCAGAATGCTAGACTTGCATATCTGTATTCATGGTGATGAAAGGTTTACAGTGAACCCCATCACTATGTTTTTTGGATTAACGTTATAGCAATTTTGGACGACTTTGTCGTGATGTACAAAGCAAATGTGTTTTTATTGTGACCTTGTTAAGAACATGGATTTCAAAAATTGATGCTTATTTGTGTAAAATATATTACATCATTTTTTAAATTTAAATTTGGATTTTACCTCATCGAGAAAGTTGGTGCAGGAAAAAGCGATCGTCCCTAGCCAAAAAAAGCACAATATTATATAGAATGACAATATAAGATTTCTTCCCGATTCCCCATGATAAAATGGTAATAGGACCATGTATGTATAGCTAACCAGATCTATAAAAAGTGAAGCCACCAATATAACTAAAAATTGGCCATAGATTTCTATGACATACTCCGCATAGGTGGATATTCTTTCCACGGCACGTATGGAACCTTCATCGTAACCTCTGGTGGTCTCCCTGAGCAAGATTACGAGCACTCTCATCAAGTCCCAGAACTGACTGATCATGCTGACTATCGAACTTGATACAATGAATGAAATTATTACAAAATATATAATTTCCATTGAAATGCCAATCAAGAGCCAAATGTAAGGTAATATAAACAGGTTGGTAAAGAATATGCTGATGTAAATCATAAAAAATCTGGTTTTTGGAAAGTCAAGGCATTCCATTATTTCCTTGTTTATACCCTTCAAAAGGAGAAAAACTGTCTCTCGTTCCTTTCTCATGTAGAAGACCGTAAAGGTGGTACTGAAGAAGTTTAGAACATGTATGAGATACCATAGTAAGATTAGAACATCGAAAGCCTTATCCCCTATCATCTTGTAGTATTTAATTGATAAGCTAATAATTAAGGGAAAGTTAATTAGTAATCGTAAAGAGATGGAATACAACATCCATGTTTTTGAATACTGAAATGTATCGTCAAAGGGAAACAATCCTAAAATGCGTGAGACTTTAAAAGCACTCTTCAGCTTAAACGTGTCCATTCGCAGCCTATTTAGATACAAACGTCGAACCGATGTGAAGCCAACCACTGGCGATAGAATAATATTGTGGTATGATCCATTAACATGTTGCTTCAATTGTTAAAGCAATATTTGTTTCTATTTCCAAATTATTCTCAATGTTATTACTATTGATAAGTAACAGATGACAAATATGATGGATGAGCGTAACATCACATTCCTAACCTTTCAAGAAACATTGATAGCTTCAGGATCTATAAAGCAGAGCTTGCTGTCAAGTGTGCCTATGTGGTCCATACATGTAGCGCACCGCTTCAAACGAGTAACATTTGAAAAATATTGCTAGTACTATAACATCCTTTAACAAATCCCTCACCGCATGGTGACCCCGACGACAGAACAACGGAACTGCACCCCCGATTTTTACCAGCGGACCTCAGGTACTTCATCAGACAACACAAAAAGTCTCGGAATTCTGTAGTGCACACTATCGCTTCCATTAGGGAAATCCGCTCTGGTTTGCGCATGCTGAGGCAGTTTTTTTATTTCTCCTCAAAGGTATCTTCGCAAGTTATGAAGTACTTGGTGAAGAAGACGAATCTGTACAGGTTGCCGACCTCACACCAGTTATAGTAGTTTTTTGTGTGCCCAAATTGCTCACATTTATAGCACTGGGGCGGTAGGATATCCTTCCTTGGGATGTATTTCACAACCGTGAATATGCATCTATTGACGTGGCGTACTTTGCCTTGTATATCTTTTATAGTGATACCTTGGGAACAGTTATCACTATAGGGGATAATTCCATTTTTTTCCGTAGGTTCCTCAGTTGGTGGTAAATTAGCTAGAGCCGTAAAGCTGTTCGATATCGCTACCGTTGGCGCTTTTTCTGCTTTCCTTGTCCTCTTTTTGGCCGATTTCTTTCCTGTCTTTACTTTTTTGAAGGCATCTTCAGAGTCCGGTAGAGGTGTATTTAAGCCCAGGATGATCACTGTCTGTACACTTCCTAATACACCAATCCCCTGTCCTACTAGCACTACACACTACAAACTGTACACAATTAAATAGACACTGCACAGATTTGCTATTTGCTAGTCCCGGAACTTTTAATTTCCATCTTTTATGTCAAACAATAGAACATGGTCGATAATTTTTTTAACCAAAAAAATTATAGTAAAATGAAACCCAATGGAAAAGGAAGAGAATATAACATTATAATGAAAGGAAAAATAATTAACGGGGGATCTGAGGTCGGGAAGTGGGAAGGGGGGAGGTTTTAAGGGTAAAAAATGTTTTATCGCCATTTCCGGCAAAACTACAAGTCCTATGGAAAACAGTTAAATGGCGAAGTTGTAGGTAATATAAAGATCTACAACTTTTGTATTTACACTTTTTTCACATAACCTCAAAATTTATGTGAAAAATTCAAATAACCAAGTTTTTGGTTTTTTATTTTTATCTTTGACAAAATCAATTACAAAAGACTCATTTATGTTACTGTTATAAGACCTATATGGACTTACGGAATTGAACTATGGGGCTCCACCAAACCATCAAATTCCTCTCGTATTCAATCCTTGCAATCCAAAATCCTTCGCAAAATCCTAAACGCTCCTTATTTTGTCACAAATAAAACCATCCATAATGACCTGAACGTTCCATATGTTACCGATTTAGCCCATTCCAGATACCTATCATTCCATAATAAACTCCAGGCCCATCCAAACCCACTAGTTTCCATCCTTGGTTCCAATTCCATCCCGGACAATCCTCCTAGGCGTCTGAAGAGAAGATGGCCTCGAGACCTTCTATAATAAAAATGTAATTAGAGTGCTGCCAATGGGTAGTGCCTCTACACGTCCTTTCATGCATTTATTTATTCATACAGCCCTTGTACTAGATGTATATATTACAGTTGTACAATTCAATAAAATAATTTAAAAAAAAAAAAAATTATTCACGAAATTATGTGAAAACTTGCCTTTTTATGTCCCAAACACACTGTATTTTTTTTAATTTAAAATATTTATTTTTTCACTTTATTTTGACTTAATATCGAAAAAGCACCCTAATTTTCAATCGAAAATTCTCACGTCAAAATATCTGTTCTTTAAAAAACGTTGGTGGGCTTTTTGTTCGTTGAAATCTCTACTTTCTGATGGAGTAAAAAATATATACATTACTATGGCAAATGTACTCAGAAAATGCAAAGAAACGAAAAAATGTCGAATCTGAATTTTTTTTAAATCATTGTGAAGAATGTACAAGACTTCGATAGAAATTGCCAGAGATACTAATAAAACTGTCATTTTTGTGGGTCAAGATATTGATCTTTTGGTCCTTTTGAATCAATTAAATTCAAATAATCATGACATTTATTTTCTCAAGCCAGGTTCTGGAAATGTAAAAGATCTATTTTTCACGTCTAATTGTTTCAAATATGAATCCTTCAAAAATTTCGTTGCATTTCTGCATTGTTTTCTGGTTGCGATACATCAGGAATTGCCGGTAAAGGAAAAAAATGTATCGTAAATTCATTATTAGACGATACAAAATTTGGCCAATATTTTTTTTTTAAAGATGCAAACAAAGAAGATATCGAAATTGATGGATTACAATTAATCAAATCTATTTATAAATATAAAAATGATAATATAACACTGTGTCAATTAAGATTTCGAAAATATCAATTGTCAAAACTTAAATCATCTTTCATATTGGCAAATCTCCCACTCACAGAAGGTGCAGCAGAATAACATTGTTACAGGCCATATTATCAGCTTCAAATTTGGCTGGGTAACGAACTGGCAGCAAGAGATTGGGGCTGGAAGCAACATCAACGTGGCATTATGCTCACATTTACAGAAAAGGAATTAATTCCGGAAATATTGCTCATAACTACTTGCTGCAGCTGTGCAACTGGATGTAATACTTTAAAATGTGGCTGCCAAAAACATGGTTTAAAATGCACAAATTTATGCTAAATTGTCATGGTTCTGAAAAATGCTCCAATGTGGAGGAGGAAGTTAATGATTCAGATGAAATTAATTTTAAATAAATAGCTCAATATTGTACATAATGATTTTTTTTAAATTTTCAGATTCCAGTTTTTTTCGTTTCTTTGCATTTTCTGAGAACATTTACCATGGTAATGTATATATTTTGTTACACCATCAGAAAGTAGTGATTTAAACGAACAAAAAGCTCACCGACTTTTTTAAAAAGCTGATATTTTGACGTGAGAAATTTTCGATTGAAAATTAGGGTGCTTCTTCGATATTAAGTCAAAATAAGGCGAACAAATAAATATTTTTAATTAAAAAAAATTACAGTGTGTTTGGGACTTAAAAAGGTAAGTTTTCACCCAATTTCTTGATAATTTTTTTTTTATTGTAAATGGTAAAATAAATAACCAAAAACTTGGTTAGTTGAATTTTTCACATAACTTTTGAGGTTATGTGAAAAAAGTGTTGTTACAAAAGTTTTAGATCTTTTTATTTCCTACAATTTTGCTATTTAACTTTTTAACATAGGACTTGTAGTTTTGCCGGAAATCGAGATAAACCGGTTTTACCCTTAAACCCTCCCTCCCCCCCCTCCCCATCCCGACCGTAAATTATTTTTCCTTTCATTTTTGTTATATTCTCTTCCGTTTCCAATGGGTTTCATTCTACTTTAATTTCTTTCACTTTTTACGATTTTCAATGGCTTCTGCACTGGTCTAAAATAATATAATCTTGTCGAGAAAGGAACGTAACGGACCACTTTTAGTTGAAAATCAATTTTACTCCTCATAAAATTTTCTTACCGCGGGCTAAATATGAAAATGGTTTCTTAAGGAGTAAACTCCAAAATTATAAAACGTAAAAAAGCACTAATTTATTTTCATTAATAGTGCTAATGAAGATGCCAGTAATATTAAAATATCAAGAACATCTATTTGGCATTTATAACACTCACGTATGGTTAAATTTAATATTAAAAACATTTTTCGTAATTTTATTTAATAATAAATTATTCAAATAGCTCACTGTTCTTTCCTTCTATTTACTTGAGGAAATAGTATCCAGTCACGAAAATTTGTAAAAATACATTGGTTTTACTTTTTAAAAGCAGAATTCTACCATGTTGTGTGTGTACTCTAACACAGTTTGAAAAGTTTTAAAAATTTGATTGATAATGTTTACTATATTGTAAAAGTATTTAAAACATTGCAACAAATTAAACTGGATAGAAACCTTGAAACTTCTAATAGTTTATCAGATTCGCTATTCTCACATTAGGGAATTTTTGAATTTTATTAAATTATATACAATATTTTGTTTATTTTTCTTTCTTTCGATTCGTGATGTGAAATCACAAAGCGATGAATTAATTACATACTAGAGATGATAACGTACTCTCCAACCTTTGATTATTGCATCATAGTCATAATCTTCCTATTATATGTTTTAAATTATACGCTACCTTACGAATATATTAACGTATATTAGTGAATGATGGATATGAGTAGTTCCTCCTTCGACCTGGGTCGTTATTTTTTTCCGTTTTAGGAATTGTGTAAATTTTTCGTCTTGTTCAGGAATCGTGACGTCAGGTATTTGTCATGTTTTATTAGTTATTTTCTAAATTTGGCAGTAATGATTTATCGATTCGATGTAATAAATATTATCGATTTATTATAAATATAAGAACAAACTTTTAATTTTTAGTCGAGTCGTTAAGAGTTTATTATATTTTGTTTCCATAATTTAACAGATATTGTTATTCATCACAGAAATATTGACACCGTAATAGTTTTAAAATGATATGTTTTTTCATGAATCATGAATAAATATATTATATAGCGGCAAATCATAAAAAAATACCAATTTGGTTTTATTTTATTTAGTAATTCATTCGTTGGCTTAAAGCAGGGGTCGGCAACCGGCGGCCCGTGGACCTTCTCGGTGCGGCCCGCAAGCCTGAGGTCCGCAAGAAAAAAATACCGAATCAAAATACTTTATAAATCCACTAAGAAATGTTTGAAAGTCTTAGTCTCTCTGCTAGAACTTGCACCCGACGTACCGAAGACTTGGGTGCTAATTTGTATGAACAACTCAGAGATATGGCGCAGTATTTTGACTGCTTCTCTTTAGCGATGGATGAAAGTACTAACGTGTTGGATACAGCACAGCTACTTGTACGCGCCATTGACGACAACTTTACTGTATAAGAGCTTGTGAAAGTGTGCAGTTTGGTAGGTACAACTACGGGAGAAGATTAATTTCACCATTTGGAACAAGTATGGATTCATTGCAATCAAGGTGGGAAAAGTTAACAAGTGTCACTATTGATGGAGGCAAGATCATGAGGGGTCAAAACAAAGGTGTTGTTGAGAGAATCATCAGCAAAGTGAAAGAATCTGGATCTACTGTGCCATTGATTTTTCATTGTATTGTCCATCAAGACAACATCAAGTAGCATTGTGCTCCAAGATTATATCCTGAAAAGAAATAATGGATACTGTAACATACACTGTTAATTTTATAAGAAGAAATGGGCTCACACACTGTCAGTTCCAAAAGTTTTTGGAAGATCTGGAAGCTGATCATGGCGACGTGGTTTACTACTGTGAAGTGAGGTGGCTCAGTTGAGGTGCTTTGGAACGATTTTTTTATTTGAGGAAAGAAATTGGCAACATCATGGAGACGCTAGATTTGCAAAGTAATGGCACGCTTAAAACGGCATTTAAGGAAAGCACTGACTTGGTACAGTTCTACGGAGGTTTGAGTTATGAAAACTTCAAAGAGTTGAAAATGTTTGGTAGTACGTATTTGTGTGAGCCTGCTTTTTCAATTCTCAACTACCACGAAAATAATAATTATTCGCGGTTAACAGATGGACATTTAGATGCGATACTGCGCTTGTCAACGACTAAAATGAATGCAGACGTTAAAAAACTTTGCAAGTCAAAAGCCGCCCCAAAATAACATTTAAATAGACATGATTATATGAATATATATTTATGATTAAAAATGTAGACATGCGTTTTATTTCAAATATTAAAATTGCATGTCCATATAAATAAACACAAATTAAAACATGCGGCCCGCACTGATACTATGACAACATTTGTGGGTCTCCTATCGCAAAAGGTTGCCGACCCCTGGCTTAAAGAATGGGAAAATATTGATAGTTTTAATGGAATAAATCTATATTTCTTTCCAATACTTTTATTTCGATTAAAATCCCTCTGTCGATTAAAATTTGAGTTTTGAAAAAATGTCGTCAATTAAAAAAAACAAAATAATAATAAAGGTAGCTAATGCTCAATTGTGCCAGAAATCTGGGAGCTATCTTTAATAACATTGGAAAACTCGTATGTTAGTAAATGATGAATATGAGTGGTTTCCCCTTCCACCTGGATCGTCATTTTGTAAATTTTTCGTCTTGTCCAGGAAGTGTGACGTCAGTCAGGTGTTGGTCGTCATTTTATTAGTTGTTTTTTTCAATTTGGCAGTAATGATTTATCGAATGTTTATTATTTTCTTGTACCTTCTCCTCCATATGAATTCACATAAATATGAATCTAACATATTTCTACTCGTTCCTCATTCTTTTTTGTTTCTTCGTTTGACTGAAGCCCAAACTGATTCCACCCTCTGGGTATGAGCACCAGTTTTTAAGACAACGAAATTTTTTGAATTGTTATCAACGTAAAGTTTATACCTCATGCCTTTAATTTGCTTTATTCCCTCATAGACCTTCCAGCAATCAGAATATATTGTTGTCCTAGGTCGTATTGCAGCTTTAATGCAAGAAGTCAGCATTTCAGCTGTTCTGCATGTAACAGAGTATAGGAAACACAAGTTTTTCTACATACGCCTCCGAACACCCATTGCTGCGGGTATATCCTCTCCACATTATATTTCCTTTTGGAGAAGCAGGACTCATCGATTTCAACACTAAGTCCTTCTCCTCCAACCATTATAGGTTTTTGTTAGCGATGAGATAGTTGTCTGGAAGATCTGAGTAAGGAAGGAAATAGTTGGGGGTGCAGTCAAATAAACACTAAATAAGTGGGTACTTATTTTTTATTTGTGCCTACGTTTGTACGTCATCTTCAGGGCTAAGAAAAAAAACAGACAAAACAACAAAACTATAAAAATACATTACTGTACCAAGAATATAGTAATATAAAAATATATGTAGAGTAATAGAAAATTAGAACAAAAAAGTAGGGACATATATGAATAAAAATATTACAGAGTAAATATACAGGAAGGTGGTGATGTAAAAATTACAAAGATAAAAGAAGGAGGTAAACATAAAGTTTACAAAAAGAAAAAGTAAAAAAACCTTTGATGTTTATTTTTAAGCTTTTTACAAAGCTTCCACGTTTCTATGATTATATTAAAAATGAAGAAGAATTGTTTTTTTCTGTTCGATTACGACGTATAAGCTCAAATCCTCCATGAAGTAAAAATATGTCTTTAACTTTGTGGGCCTTTCCCGTATTGTAGAACAATCACTAGGTATGTTGTGCATACTGAAATCATCTGAAAGGAAGAAAGGTATTCGGAAGTTCATCATGAGTAATACTAATAATTATAATAAAACTTCTTATATATCATTGACCTACTTACTGTGCCTATTAATGTGTAGTCTATGTCGAAAAATCCACAAGCATTGAACCTAGTTTCCTTATAAGCCATGAAATGGAAGAAGAACATTTCCTAAAAATATTTTAATTTTAAAAAGATTGTAATGGGATTAAAATTGATAACTTATTTTTCTATTTAATTTGAAATTTGAAATGAAAAAGTGTAGTTTCTCTACTTGTCTTTATCTTATCCTTTTAATTCGTTCTATTTACTCGATGTGTTAATATTTATACAGTTGTGAATTTCATTAAATAAATTTAAATAATAATAAAATAATCCACACTAAGTTACTCCGCCCATTATTACACACAAATAAATTAACATAATCTTTTTCTGTCTGTAAAGGTTTCGCCTCGCATTGTATGCCTTCATCAGAGCTACTAATAACGTCAAGACAAGCAGCTAGTAATATACGTTAAAAATGACCTGTTGAATCCCTGATGGTTCATCTAGACGTTATCAACTGTCCTGTTATAATTAAGATTGTAGCCATGATGTATTGACATGTTACATTCACTACAGAATACTACTTATGTTCATTTATTAGTGTGTGTTAAGTTATTTTCGTTGACTCTGACTTGACAACTTCTCAAAAATATTACTTCTACATTGATATAACTGTTATGTTCAGTGAAATATTTAATTGATACATTGACATACATTGTTGTAATACCGGCCTGTCGTGTCGTTCAGTATTTTCCAATGTAGTTTATCGTTAAACCACTGTATCTGAAATCAATAGTCATATATTACAACCCTCTATATTATTTACATTATCATATATAGTAGTTAGTAAACAAAAATAACTAATAATTCCATAATGGAGCTAAAGTAGCTTAACTTCGAAAATTAATGTACCATTTTTGTTTTTTTACAAAGTGCAATAATAATAGGGTTTTTTTTATTCTATTCATGTCTCTATTATACTTATTGTATCTAGAGGAAATAATTATTTTCTACTGCAATGGCACCTTTTTTTAAGCATTTTTACTTAAGAGTGGAAACTTTCTCTTCATTGTCAAGTTAAATTTCTTTTAAGGTTTTCGAAAGTTGTACCCTCTAACACTGTCGATGGTGGAAGCAGAGAAGAAAATGGAGATATGGTATTTTGCTCGGAATCATCGATGCATTTCTGTTCAGTCCCGAATCAATCTAATAAATAAAAATTAAAATCTCGCGGGTCTCGTTCACAATTGTTACCTTGGCAACAGATAAAGGGGACTTTGTTTCCCCCCACTCCGTCATCACGCACTTCACTTGACTTCCGATTCAGACTGCAAACTATCCACATATCTCTGCTCTCCTCGACTAAACCTAACCTCCCCGTTCACTGCATGGAGGACATTGATGATATTCGATCATAGCCCTAGATCGCCTAGCACCAGATTCAAGGAGTACACTTTTGATACCACCAGAACTCCAAAAGCAATCAAAGCTCAGGAAACGAATCCTTCGCTTGATTTGAGTTCACCTTTTTCATTCAATTAGTAAGAGGGTGTGTTCATCGGCCATCAACCTCAAAGACAATTTATTTAATTCACCGTACGAAACAAAGACTCTACAATCCCTCGCCAAATGTTGGAATTTGTTATTAAGATAGTTCGTTTCTAATTGAAATTTCGCAGTGAACTGTTTCCCTATAACATTATCGTCATCAGAAAATTATTATTGTTCATTGTTAATAATTTTGTTTCTCGTTCTCAGTAGAATTATTAATTTCTGCACTTTTCTTAAAAACTAAAAAATGCCTAACCTATAATTATATTTAGAATTAATAAAGCACATGTTTCAGTATCTGACTTCATCAATTAATTCTTGACTATTCTACTAACATTTTTTATTATTTATCTTTCTATTCAGTCTATTCACGCTATGCTATGCGCGGACAGCTTAAATCATCCGTAAAATATTGCATTAAAAACTGTAACAACAGTTGTTTATTAATTTGAGGAGTGAAATAACATTTAGAGAGACAAAGACTAGCAACATTTTTAAATAAAAAACTTTTCTTGAAATTTTTAAACAAGTATTGTTATCTGATTCAGTATCGTAAATAACTATTCCAATTGAATCAAATTAATTGCTATGTTGACTGCTGCTTCTCATTTAAACATTGGATGTTCACTGCTGCATCTACACACATTAGTATCTGCAGTTTAGAATTCAATAGTTCTATGCAGAGCCAGTCAACCTAGATTTTACTCAGAATGCTAGACTTGCAGATCTGTATTCATGGTAATGAAAGCTTTACAGTGAACCGCCATTAATATATTTTTTGGATTAACTTTATAGCGATTGTGGACGACTTTGTCGTTATGTACAAAGCAAATGTGTTTTATTGTGACCTTGTTAAGAACATGGATTTCAAAAACTGATGCTTATGGGTGCAAAATATATTAGATCATTTATTAAATTTAAATTTGGATTTTACCTCATCGAGAAAGTTGATGCAGGAAAACGCGATCGTCCCTAGCCTAAAGAAGCACACTATTATATAGAATGACAATATAAGATTTCTTTTCGATTCCCCAGGATAAAATGGTAATAGGACCATGTATGTATTGCTAACTAAATCTATAAAAAGTGAGGCCACTAAGATACCTAAAAATGGGCCGTATATTTCTATGACATACTCCGCATAGGTGGATATCCTTTCCACAGCACGTATGGAAGCTTCATCGTAACCTCTGGTGGTCTCTCTGAGCAAGATTACGAGCACTCTCATCAAGTCCCAGAACTGACTGATCACGCTCACTATCGAACTTGATACAATGAATGAAATGATTGAAAAATACATAATTTCCAAGGTAATGCGGGGCAAGAGCCAAATGTACGGTAATATTAATAGGGTGTTAAATAATATGCTGATGTAAATCATAAAAAATCTTGTTTTTGGAAAGTCACGGCATTCCATTATTTCCTTGTGTGTACTCTTCAAAAGCAGAAAAACTCTCTCTCGTTTCTTTCTCATGTGGAAGACCGTAATAATGATACTGAAGAAGGTTAAAATATATATGAGATACCACAGTAAGAGTATAACGTCGATAGCCTTATCCCCTATCATCTCGTAGTATTTAATGGATAAACTAATGATTATGGGAAAGTTTATTAGTAATCGGAAGGCGATACAATACACCATCCATGTGTTTGAATACTGAAATGTATCGTCAAAGGGAAACAATCCTAAAATGCGCGAGACTTTAAAAGCACTCTTCAGCTTAAACGTGTCCATCCCCAAGCTATTTAGTAAGCAACTATCGAACCGTTGTGAAGGCAAACGCTGGCGAAATGAGACTAGGCCGGCATAATCCATGAATCCTTAAAACAATATTTATGTTAATTTTCAAATTATTCCTAATGTTATTGATATTGATAAAAAAGCATTGAAAGGAGGGAGATGTAGTGTTAGTATTTATATAATGTGTTAAGAACGGGACAGAAATATTTTTTTTACTTCTCTCTCGATATGGGCACTTCAAATCGTCAACGAAAGACTCCACTCCGTTGGTAGAATGATCTCGACTTTTCTCGAACCCCGACACACTTTGAAATCAGAAAAATTGTGATGTCGTTAGTCTGGGACACTAAATGAAAGCCGATTCATGTGAACTAACTCGGTGACATTTCTGGACATGAAACAAACTTACTAATACCCCTTTAAAATGGGGAAGAACATAAAATATTTCTCCTGGAGTTCTTAGCTCCTAATCTTCAAAAATTCTCATACAAGACTGAAAAGACAAGAAACTGCTCGACGTTTTCGCCTACTTCATCACTTACTGGACAAACCCTCTAAGCTACCAATTAATTACAAAAGATTCATTTACATGACAGTTATCAGACCTATTTGGACATACGTAGTTGAGTCCTTACAATCCAAAATCCTTCGTAAAATCCTCAATGCTCCTTATTATGTCACAAACAAACTCATCCATCATGATCTTAATATCCCATATGTTACTGATTTGGCCCAAACTAGATACCTATCCTTCCACGACAAGCTCCATACACACTCGAATCTTCTAGTCTCTCAACTTGCTCCACATACTATTCCTGATAACCCTCCGAGGCGTCTGAAAAGAAGATGGCCTCGAGACCATCTACTATAGAACTTTATTGGAGTGCTGCCGACGGGTAGTTTCTCCGCATATGTTTTTCATGTCATAATGTCCATATCAGCAGATTTACTAGTTATAATCATATTATAGTTGTAAATATCAATAAATTAAATTTAAAAAAAAAAAATCTTCAAATAGTCTGAGATCTGAAACCATTTCAACCTAAGCTAAACAACTAAATTAACCTATACAAAGAGGGAGAATTTAGAAAAACAAAATGGTACTCATTCAAAGTCCCCTAATTTCATTTATTTTAACCCACAAGATGTATTTTGTAATCTGGGCTTATTTTTAAAGTTCTGGTCATTTTTATCTTGGAAACGTCATCGAGTAAGTGCGTACCAAATAAATCACTTGTGTGCAAAACGAAATGTCAAAGAAATATTTGAAGAATCTCATGTTAGTAAGCTCGAGACATCTATGCAAATTGCTTTGAGTTTGTGACGGTCATTCATTTCCTGTATAATGGATTTTTGTTTGCAATATAGTTTTTTTCACGAAAGTAATGATGCCGGGGGCAACCTCCTGAGATCTTTTTAAAACAAACAGGGTATAGTTGGGTATTTCGTAAAATTGTTTTGCCTCGGTGGAAGCGCCCGCTTCGACAATAATAATTACATCGGCGTCAAATTTATAAGCATTGATCTTTAGCTCAGTATCCTCATCGACTCCCTAGCAGCAATAACTGCACTTGCTAGCAATGCCTCTTCTGACTGCTTCAGAACCATTCAATGTTGTACCAGACCGGCGGAACTCATCTTATCTGGATGGACAGTAACCCTATAATGGGTGCCCAGCCCGATAGGAATTACTGCCAACGAAAGAGCCGATATTAAGGCCAAGCAGGGAGCTGAGTCAGACCTACCCGACGTTCCGCTCACTCTTAACAGAGCCGAACGCTTGATAGATATCACCGTCACCAGCGCTACAAACTCAGCTCATTGTGCAATCTTGCAAGAATGAACAGCAAACACCTACCGAACTGCCAGGCTCTATCGTGCCCTACTGATGACATCATAAATCGCTACTGGAAGGGTCGACGTGGAATGGTTGAGGAACCATGTACGGGCGTTGGATAATTAACTAAATAAATGTTAGTATACTCAGGCATCCTACCACGAGTTTCTTCCCAGTAACGTCTGGAGAAAGAATATATATTATAAACACAAAGCGAACTTGTGACCGGGAGGTAACCTTGTTGAGCACATGAAAGTTCAAAAATTAAATGTTATATTCCCTTATTTATGCTGTTATCTAAGGAAATATTGTGATGGTTATATATCGTTTATTTAAATTCTTGAACTAATACAACAACGTGAAATTTACAAGCTTAAATATATCATTTTTTAAATTTAAATTTTGATTTTACCTCATCGAGAAAGTTGATGCAGGAATAAGCAATCATCCCCATTCTAATGGTCCACAATATTATGATCAATAACAATAAGTTATTCATATCAGGATAAAGTGATAAGAGGAAAAGGTATGAATTCCAAATCACATTTATAAAAAGTGACACCACCATGATAACTAAAAGTGGGCCGTAGATTTCTGCGACATACTCCGCATAGGTCGATATCCTTTCCACCGCTCGTACGGAACCTTCGTCGCATCCTCTCGTGGTCTCCCTGAGCAAGATGACGAGTACGCGCATCAAGTCCCAGAATTGGCTGATCACGGTGGTTATCGCACTTGACGTAATGAATGAAAAGATAGTTAAATATACAGTTTTAAGAAAAGAGCCGATCATGATCCAAACATAAGGTACTACCAACACGATGTAAAGGAAAACGCTCATGTGAATCATATCAAATCTTGTTTTTGGAAAGTCAAGGCATTCCATTATTTCTTTGTTTAAACTCTTCAAAAGGAGAAAAACCCTCTCTCGTTTCCTTGTCAGTTGGAAGACCGTAACGATAGTACTGAAGAAGTTTAGAATATCTATCAAATAGATTAGAACGTCTAAACCTTCGATAGCCTTATACCCTATCTTCTTGTAGAATTCAATGGATAATCTAATAATAAAGATAAAGTTTAGTAGTAATTGGAAAAATATACAATAAGCCATCCATATTGTCGAATATTCAAATGTATCGTTAAAGGGAAACAATCCTAAAATACGTGATACTTTGAAAACGCTCTTGAGCCTAAACGTGTCCATCCCCAGCCTATTTAGAAGCAACTATCGAACCGTTGTGAAGCCAACCACTGGCGATAGGATACTATTGCGGCATAATCCATTAACACGTTACTTCAATTCCTAAAGCTATATTTATTTTAATTTCCAAATTATTCCTAATGTTATTGATGTTGATCAATAATAATGAAAAGGAGAGAGATGTAGTGTTAGTATTTATATAATGTGGTAGAATGATCTCGACTTTTCTCGAACCCCGACACACTTTGAAATCGGAAAAATTGTGTATTCCTGATGTCGTTAGTCTGGGACACTAAATGAAAGCCGATTCATGTGAACTAACTCGGTGACATTTCTGGACATGAAACTGAGTATATACATTTACTTAGTAAAGAACGAAAGAGGAAATCAAGACATTGATAGGTTCAGAATCTATGAAGCAGAGCTTGCAGTCAAATGTGCCAATGTTTGGACCGGCTTTTGCTGTAAATATAGGGGTTATCAATGCGGCCGTGAATGTCTCCAGGCCATCATAAGAATATCACTCTCCATTCTTCTGTTGAACAATTTTGGGATCTTCTTGGCAATACAGATATAGAAAATACCCACTCAGAATATCATGTTTTTGTTAGGGGGCTTTAACGTTCAACTGGGAATAGCATCACGTGTGTTGGTAGAACTCAAACTCGTATTCGCCGACTTTTCCCTCCTCTGTCACCGGACAACTCCTCGAAAAATAACCAGTTAAGTTTCCCACTTACCACCATGCTGGTGTCTCCCCAGAATTTGTCTAGCGTTAGGTGTTCGAGGGAAAGACTAGTCAACAAACACGTGCCGCACAACGAATCCAACGTTATGGAAGCTAGAAAACAATGTAGCGCACCGCTTCAACCGTGAGTGGCATTTATATACTGTTGAAAAATATTGCTAGTACTGTAACATCCTTCAACAATTCCCTTACCGCATGGGGTCCCCGACGACAGAACAACGGAACTGCACCCTCGATTTTTACCAGCGGACCTCATGTACTTTATCAGACAACGCAAAAAGCTGAAGTCTCGGAGTACTGTAGTGCACACAATCGCTTCCATTAGGGAAATCCTCCGCTCTGGTTTGCGCATGCTGAGGGAGTTTTTTTTCACCTCAAAGGTATCTTCGCAAGTTATGAAGTACTTGGTGACGAAGACGGATCTGTACATAAAGGTCCCTGTACAGGTTGCCGACCTCATTGACCGTGCCAACACCAGCACGCCTTATGATGATCTTAAAGCTCACCTAACCCAAGTATACTGATTATTCGAGAACCGAAGATAAAAAGGCTTTTGCAAGCCACTCCGCTTGGTAACTAGAGACCATCGCAGCGTTTATGGGTTATACTACAACAAGTCGACACGATTGTGCCAGGTAAATGGTGAGAACTTTTTGGTTTAGAAACCTCCCCAGTGGTTTGCAAGCAATCCTAGCAGTCACTGGTCAAGATGACCTTGAGAAGCTAGCTGCGACAGAAGATAAGATCTCGGAGGTCGACAGCCAGAAAAGGCATTCGTTCTCACCATCAATAGCTGCAAGACCAACCACCAGCTGTTTCCACAAACCAGCCATTTCGATCAACCCGTGACGGAACTACGAGCTTCACGTCCCGTCTTAACTAAGTTGCTCCAGAGAAATGATATGAAGCCTCGGAGAGACAATAGCCAACCCCATAGTCGGTTTGCAGGGTGTAGTATGCTTTAATCACCGAAAATTCGAAAACAAGACCAAAAAGCGTACTGCTATTAGGGGTCTTTAAACTCCTAGGACAGGCGGATCAAGTAAGTATTGCCTTAGCCAACGACAACACTACCTTTTAACAAAAGATAACATGTCGAGGCAAATATTTCTCACCTGGCGGAGAGAAAATCGACAAAAGCAACGCTACAGAAGTTATAGATAATTTTCATCTTGTAAACATTATCGGGTAAGTATCTAAAGTACTCATAGTTATAATAGTTACCTAAGGCACTATTGTGATGTTTAAATGATTTTCAAAATTTGTTTAACTAAGTGTTGCTAAAAAATAAAAGTGTTACCTCATCGAGAAAGTTGATACAGGAATAAGTAATGGTCCCCAACCTAATGACGGACAATATTATGTACAATAACAACGGGATATTTATTCCCAATATTCCAGGATGAAGTGGTTGTACAACAAGGTATGAATAGCTTACCCAGGATAAAATGGTAATAGGATCATGTATGTATTGCTAACTAAATCTATAAAAAGTGAGGCCACCAAGATACCTAAAAATGGGTGGATTTCTGTGACATAATCCGCATATTGCGATATCCTTTCCACTGCACATATGGAACCTTCGTCGCATCCTCTCGTGGTCTCCCTGAGCAAGATGACGCGCACCCGCATCAAGTCTCAGAAATGGCTGATCATGGTGGATATCGAACTTGACATAATGAATGAAAAGATAGATATATATACAGTTTTAAGGAAAGAGCCGATCATAATCCAAATATAAGTTACTACCAACATGATGTAAAGGAAAACGCTCATGTGAATCATATCAAATCTTCTTTTTGGAAAGTCAAGGCATTCCACTATTTCCTTGTGTATACTCTTCAATAGAAGAAAAACAATCTCTCGTTTCCTTGTCAGTCGGAAGACCGTAAATATGGTACTGAAGAAGTTTAGAATGTATCCGAAATAGCTTATAACGAATAAAGCATCGATAGCCTTATATTGATTAGGAGCTATCATGTTGTAGAATTGTATACATACAATAATAATCGGTGTAAAGTTTAGTAGGGAGCGGAAAAAGATAGAATACACAAAATCCAGTTATTTGAATATTGAAATGTATCGTCAAAGGGGAACTATCCTGAAGTGCGTGTTCCTTTGAAAGCACTCTTCAGCTTAAACGTGTCCATTCCCAGACGGTTTAGTAAGCAACTATCGAACCCCTGTGAACGAGAACACTGGCGAAATGAGACTAGGATAGCATAATGCATTAACATGTTACTTTAATCCTTATAGTAATATTTATGTCCATTTCCAAATTATTCCTAATGTTATTTCTATTGATAAATAACATAGAAAACGAGGGTGAATGAAAATTTCAATAAAGGTGTTTCTAATGTATTCATTATGAACATTTTACACTAGCGCTCATAGCGCTACGGCGGATCCCGAACGAAACAGGATGCAGGTCGTTGAGATAAAAGCTCACCGCTAACTAGCTATTGTCTAGCTATCGCGCCATCTTCTGCAACATTTACTGACCTACAATACCTTCAGTGGGTCATAACCAGGTACTGGATTTTTATGCAAGAAGAACATATTTGAAAGAAGTGTAATAATGTTTTTTAATATAATATCAAATCAAATATAAATGTTATTTTTAAATATAAATGTAAACTGAGCGTAATTAAATGGTTCTGGTTTTTATCACGCCAAAAAATGGGACCATTCTGCTATTTATTGAGCCGTGTAAAAAGGATTTTATTTTTTTTATTTACAAAATAGAAAAGAGTATTTCTCCTGTTACAAGAGTATAAAAGAGAACTATCAATTTTTTTTTCATTAACCTCTGAAATAAATCTAAAAATGAAGCCAATCCTAAAATCACACGGTGGATATAAGTGTAATACGAGGATATACTCTTATACCATTATTTTTGCAATGGTACTTTAAGGGTAGCTTTGAGATCTGCCGTGTACAACCGTAGATAGAGTTTTCCTTCCGACTAGGGAGGTGGATTACTCTATTGACGATCATGCAGATAATGATCAGACAACAGAGTCTAAGCCTAACAGTTTTCTCTTGACGGGAAATTCCCAAAGAGAATGGTAACTTGCCACTTTCCAATCCTTCTATGTCTGGTGCTGTGACGGAATTAAGGATTGGAGCAAGGCCATCAAAGCATTTGTTCCTGTCTGGTACAGAGTTGTATTTCTTCTGTGGAGTTCCATACACTTTGGAGCGTACCCAGGAAGGTATCCCATTTGGCCAAATGTTACAATCTTCGATGTGTACTTTTTTAATAGGATGTTGATAGTTGGGGGTGCAGTCAAGAAAACACGCAAAAATAGGTGAAACTATTTTATTTTAAGTGCCGACGTTTCGACCTACTATGTAGGTCATCTTCAGGGCTATGAGAAAACAGACAAAAACAGAATAGACTGTAAAAATACATAAAAAGAGGTACAGAAAAATTAGATAAAATGTTGAGATATAAAAAAGAATGATATATAATGAAAGGATATATGAAGGTATATGAATATATATATACATAATATATATATATAATAATGTATGTAGGTATATGAATAAAGATGATTACATGGTAGATGGATAGAAAGGTGATAATGCAAAAACAAAGTACAAGATGGATAGAAAGGTGATAATGCAAAAACAAAGTACAAAGAGAGCAATGAAGTTAAACAGAAAAAAAAATAAAATGAAAAAGATATGAATATAATGAGTATGGACAATTTAGTATAATAAAGATAGAAATGTATTGCAAAGAAAACAATAGTATGAAAATAGACTCATGGGGAGTATCATAAGTGCAATGAGAGAACATGAATTAAAAATATGATACCTAATAATACATCGAGAAGAATATATTATAGAACGTAAAGAAAAGGAATCTAAGTATGACGGGCCGGGAAGTGAAATATAAAAATTTTAAAAATATAAGTATCAGAAGTGATGTAAAGGTATAAATGTTATATAAAGGTATACACTATACATTGTATAACAGATGTAGTATCCAGGTATACATATATTATATAGAGGTATACATAGTATGAAGTTATATAAATAAAGATGAAAGAATACAAGGAACAATACATGAGAGATATAAGATATCAGTAAGTGAATAGAGATATATTATAAAAAATAATAATGTTCTGTGAACATGAACTCTTAAATTAAAATATTTAATTAAAACTATGATGGATGCTAAAAGTGATGATGGGAGAAATAGGTGTGAAGGAAGGAGATGGAGAAAGATGAAGAGAAGATATAAATAATATGAGACAGTACGAACCCGATGGCAGCTGGGACAGCGAGTAACTGACGCGGATAAAACCGTTAAACGACGGAAGCGCTGGCCGCGATCTCTGTCGGTCAAAGGTCAAAGTAGCGAAAAAAATTCAAAAAAAGTAAAAATGAAAAATAAAGAAGTAGGGAAAGGGCAATATGGGGAAATATGGGGACGCGTAAAAAATGCGAAAAAATAAATAAAAAATAAAGTTAAAGGAAAAAAAGGGGGTAAAGAAATAAAATACTGGAAAAGAAAAAATAGACAGAAACGGACCGTAAAACGGAGAGAAATAAAATATGATTTGAAAATTAAGGAGTTTTTAGTAAATTAAAAATTTGGGAATAAATTGAGGATAGGTGATGTGAATCGGACTTAAGGTTGACGGTGGAGGAATCTAAATTGATGTGGATGGTTTCCGAAAGAATGCGTTTTTCATAGTTGGGAAAGGAAGATAGGATAGACGTATTATCGAAGTTGAAAATGTGGTTTAAAGATAGGGCATGGTCAGAGAGTTTGGAAGCGGTTGGGTTATTGGATGAAATGGAATATTTATGTTGGGAAATACGATCTTTAAGTAAGTTTTTAGTTTCGCCGATGTAGGAAGAGTTGCAATTGGGAGTGGAGCAAGGGATACGGTAGACAACATGTGAGCGTTGTAAAACGGGAATGGGATCTTTAACACGGGTATAGATTTTGGAAAGTTTGTTATGGGATTTGAATGCTAAACGTAAGTTGGGGATAGAGGAACGTAGGGATTTTTGAATATTATTTGAGAGGGAGGGTATATATGGCAAGGATCTGATGAGTTTATTGATAATATGGAGAGGAAAATTGTTTTTTAAAAGTATATTTTGGATGCGGTGGATGTTGGTTTTATGGAAGCAAGGGTCAGAGATCCTCCTTATCCTAAATCCCACTATTATTCCTGAATTATTATCATCTTTTAACTCATACCATCCCCGCCTCCATTTCACAGTGGAACTTGAATCCAATAAATCATTACCATTCCTTGACCTCCGTATCATTAGAAATCCTGACCACACCTTATCCACAGACTGGTATACCAAACCCACCTATTCTGGCAGACTCCTCAATTATTACTCCCAACATCCGCACCACCAAAAAATAAACGTTGCCAAAAATATTATCCGCCGTGGCCTATCCCTCTCTGACCCTTGCTTCCATAAAACCAACATCCACCGCATCCAAAATATACTTTTAAAAAACAATTTTCCTCTCCATATTATCAATAAACTCATCAGATCCTTGCCATATATACCCTCCCTCTCAAATAATATTCAAAAATCCCTACGTTCCTCTATCCCCAACTTACGTTTAGCATTCAAATCCCATAACAAACTTTCCAAAATCTATACCCGTGTTAAAGATCCCATTCCCGTTTTACAACGCTCACATGTTGTCTACCGTATCCCTTGCTCCACTCCCAATTGCAACTCTTCCTACATCGGCGAAACTAAAAACTTACTTAAAGATCGTATTTCCCAACATAAATATTCCATTTCATCCAATAACCCAACCGCTTCCAAACTCTCTGACCATGCCCTATCTTTAAACCACATTTTCAACTTCGATAATACGTCTATCCTATCTTCCTTTCCCAACTATGAAAAACGCATTCTTTCGGAAACCATCCACATCAATTTAGATTCCTCCACCGTCAACCTTAAGTCCGATTCACATCACCTATCCTCAATTTATTCCCAAATTTTTAATTTACTAAAAACTCCTTAATTTTCAAATCATATTTTATTTCTCTCCGTTTTACGGTCCGTTTCTGTCTATTTTTTCTTTTCCAGTATTTTATTTCTTTACCCCCTTTTTTTCCTTTAACTTTATTTTTTATTTATTTTTTCGCATTTTTTACGCGTCCCCATATTTCCCCATATTGCCCTTTCCCTACTTCTTTATTTTTCATTTTTACTTTTTTTGAATTTTTTTCGCTACTTTGACCTTTGACCGACAGAGATCGCGGCCAGCGCTTCCGTCGTTTAACGGTTTTATCCGCGTCAGTTACTCGCTGTCCCAGCTGCCATCGGGTTCGTACTGTCTCATATTATTTATATCTTCTCTTCATCTTTCTCCATCTCCTTCCTTCACACCTATTTCTCCCATCATCACTTTTAGCATCCATCATAGTTTTAATTAAATATTTTAATTTAAGAGTTCATGTTCACAGAACATTATTATTTTTTATAATATATCTCTATTCACTTACTGATATCTTATATCTCTCATGTATTGTTCCTTGTATTCTTTCATCTTTATTTATATAACTTCATACTATGTATACCTCTATATAATATATGTATACCTGGATACTACATCTGTTATACAATGTATAGTGTATACCTTTATATAACATTTATACCTTTACATCACTTCTGATACTTATATTTTTAAAATTTTTATATTTCACTTCCCGGCCCGTCATACTTAGATTCCTTTTCTTTACGTTCTATAATATATTCTTCTCGATGTATTATTAGGTATCATATTTTTAATTCATGTTCTCTCATTGCACTTATGATACTCCCCATGAGTTTATTTTCATACTATTGTTTTCTTTGCAATACATTTCTATCTTTATTATACTAAATTGTCCATACTCATTATATTCATATCTTTTTCATTTTATTTTTTTTTCTGTTTAACTTCATTGCTCTCTTTGTACTTTGTTTTTGCATTATCACCTTTCTATCCATCTTGTACTTTGTTTTTGCATTATCACCTTTCTATCCATCTACCATGTAATCATCTTTATTCATATACCTACATACATTATTATATATATATATTATGTATATATATATTCATATACCTTCATATATCCTTTCATTATATATCATTCTTTTTTATATCTCAACATTTTATCTAATTTTTCTGTACCTCTTTTTATGTATTTTTACAGTCTATTCTGTTTTTGTCTGTTTTCTCATAGCCCTGAAGATGACCTACATAGTAGGTCGAAACGTCGGCACTTAAAATAAAATAGTTTCACCTATTTTTGCGTGTTTTCTTGACTGCACCCCCAACTATCAACATCCTATTATAGTACCCACAGTCAACTATTTCTTTCTCACGTGTACTTTTTTAGATATGCCTGGGAGTAAGTAGTAAAAGTTTTATGACTACCAATTATATTTTCTCACGGTGAGTAAAATCTCGACTCCCCTGGCGTCCTAAAGCTTCTTATTATTATACAGAGGATTGGATGTAGAAGAGGAAAATCCCTTAACTAAATGAAACGGTTAAACACAGAACGAGAGGAGTGGCTGCGATGGATAGAAGAGGCTCCTCGGTGCTAGAAATGGCGTTGTGTGGAAGATAAATAAAAATAAGACGATTAATAAGCTCAGGTGACGTGAGCAGAAAGTAGAGGCAATTGTGTGATTTCTTCTGACCCAACATTTTTCTAACATACCTTACTTAAGTGAAGTTACGGTAAGGTAAAGGAATAATGCTGCGTCTTAGTTGGAGCGACATTACCATAGCAATTATCGAATCCACCTTGAAACCAATTTTCTTTATGGATCGATGGTGGAGGAGGCGTGCTGATTATTAACGTTAAGACACATCTAGCCTTAGCTACGGCATAATTTCTTTCCGCATAGGCAATTATCACACCTTATACGAGTATATCTTAAGACGACTAAGGTAACTGGTCACCGGGAATGAGCATTCCGCAGATAGCTGCAACTGCAGATGACAAGATCTCGCAAAAATGTGTATGGATCTGCTTTGGTGATTTCTGACGAGACAGCAAATACTAGCATCTTAATGTTTGGTAATCAGAATTTTCAGATTGAGGAAGGTTAGACATTGATGGGTTTGGATTGGATTGGGCTTTATAATTAAAGTACTATTATATCTTCGTTTTCAGACGATTCTTTTGTTAGGTATTTGTAATAGTTAATGTATTACTTAATTTATTATCGAACAAACAATGGCCAAAGGATTATTCAGCTCTATACTAAATGGTGAACGTCCTAGGGATTGGATGGGATGTGAGGAGAGGTGGTCATATTTGGATTGACTTAAAACTCCTTTCGGTAATGAAAAAGGAATCCAAGTATTAAAGGTAGGGCTTAGGAAACCAGCAGCAAACTGAAACTGATAAGTGGTGTACTTAAGATTATGCAAATACTGTGATCCTATTGGTTCTTAATGAAAAAAAAAAAAAATTCTGAAAGTTTTTGGGAGAGTAATTTTGGAAATCTTTTCTGCATAAAAGATAATCAAGATCTTAAGGACTTATATGGAGAACCTGATGTAGTTTCTTGTTTTAAAAAAGCAATATTAAGATGTTTGGGGCACGTAGACAGAGTGGATAAAAAAAGCCTCCCAAAGCTGTTCATAGAGGGTCGTCCAGATGGAGAAAGAGGAAGAGGAAGCCCTAGAATGCGATAGCTCAACGATGTGGAAGCATACCTTAGGCTCTTGGGGGTATGAACATGGAGAACAGCTGCGGAAAAGTAGAGGGAAATTGTCGAGGAGGTCAACGTCCTCCTTGGATGATAATGATGAATTTTGGAATGATGGAGGTAGCCAAGAATCAATCACAGTCTGGAAGCCGAATTTACGTAAATTGGGAATGAATACTATAATAACAAACACTTCTTTCAAAACAGATGAAAAAGTATTTCGTTGTGAAAAGTAGCTGTAATTCGAAACAATCCTGGCCAGAAATATTTGCATTATAAATAATCTAATCTAAAGAGTAAATGATACTTGGATACAGGATATATCTTGAAGTTTGTATCATAAATCAGGATCAAACAGCTGCCGCTAATTTACCATATTAAATTACCGATTAAAGGCTTACATTAGAAGATAATACTCTATGAGCAATAGGGGGAACTGTCATTCATAAAATAAATCTGCTAACGCTTTGCCAATATAATTGCTGAGTGAAGGGATCTTTCTTAATTTTATCTGATGATGAGTACGATGAGCATATCGGTAATCGAAAGGCTCTTTCGAAAGCAACTTTCGCAATGAACCTAAATATAATAATATTTACATCCATACGTTTCATAAATGTTGAAATATTCGTGACTACCTAATTGCCATAATTTGTTAGTTAGTATACAGCGATGTTTAACAATCGGCTTTATCATTACGTAATGGGGGTTCCCATAATTGAGGGGGAAAACCTGGTGCTGTTGAGCATGGTATCCACCAAATGACCTCCCTATACAACTCTGTTCTATGTCCTGTACCCTATACAGAACCCAAGACCCTTCATGAGTTGTAATTCCACATGTTTTTTTTTAATCATTATGTTACGTATAAGAAGGCCCAACAGTATTAAAATACAGGGGACTGAAATATATTTTTATTTATTTGATTTTTGCAAGATTAAATCTCTCGCCATTTTGTTTAAGAGCTAATCTAGCGTGGAGTGTGATTTAGTGCCAAATCTTTTAAAATATTAGTTTCACTAGAATCAGAGAAGAGAGGACGGGCAAATATTTATATTTATTCGATTTAATCTATCTTGAAAGGTAATATGTGCAGTTTTAAAGAGGTTACATTTTTTTTTAATCGTGTAACCTTTTTTATAATATTTATAATAAATATAAATATTCATAATTTAAAACAATTTTACAAAAGCGGTAGTCGTGAATATTCATTTGTATCAACTTTAGTTGTATTTTCTAATTAAATATATGTCACTAGTGCGAAGTGAAATAATATTTATCTCGGTTTGGGGACAGTTAAGGAATTATTTAGATTTGTCTACATTCAATCGTCAAACCACCGATGTAACAAACTATTGTCATTACTGGCTGTGGAAGATAATATTTTTAATCCTGTGGGATCTGGTTAAATATCTTTGGGTTAGACCACCTTCCTTAAAGTGGTAACCTGGCAGTTTAGCATGAGCACGGACAAATCACGTGGTACACGCTTTTTTTTTGTCATTACTTGATTAGTTGGTATTCTACTCCTCATGTATTGTGTTTGGTTTATTTAATGAAGTACTGTAAGGATCTGGACCTCCAGATCGAATATAATGGTTCCGTTGTAGTCTGTTTGATTTTGTGTAGCCTTTGCAAGTTGTTTGATACGCTGTGAGAATCACGTAGCCCAATGATATCGGCTCTGGTCTCGAGATAAAAGGTCATATCTATTTCAGTCTAGATTTTTATTCATTTTTTTATTTCCCATTTTCTAACAGACCCGTGTACATATTTTTTAAAATTTAGATCGGACTTGACCAGAATAAAACAGTTGTTTTTCCATCGAAATACAAGGTACTGATTGATGGACTTGAAATGTGAGTAGACGATTTGAATATCGTCTTGCCTCAATGTGCAGTCATAAAATCGATTCAATGAGCTCGATTTATTTCGAATAATGGTCTTCTAATTGACTACTAGAACTACTGGTTGTTTCCTTTCTGACCTGTCCTGTACATGTCGGTCGCGACCTTCCTAGAAAGTTGAAGATCCTTTGTTGAACACACATGTTGTGCCTGTTCTGTGGTACCTTTCAACTTACATCTCTTGCTGCAGCTACAGTATTTTTTAAAGGTTACATTTTATTTTTTGCTATCATTATTATCAACTATATATCTGCAGACCCCGGTGACTGAGTGGTTAGGTCTGATTTTCTCCAAAATGTGTTTCTTGTACTTAGGGAAATGGAATAGTGTTATATATCAGTAGTACCCAAATGGCTAAATCAGCATTGGCCAGAAATGGCATTGCTTTTTTTAAAACTCCATTTCAAGCCAAAAACTAAGAGAATGATTCCCATTCCCCCAACACATTCATTTCTCTCTGGAAAAAATTCGACTAAACCACATACTCACCGGTGCTGCAGATATTTAATAATTTATCGTTGTTGCCTAACAACGCAAATTTTTTCAAGCCTTTTGTATAGGTAAAATTATAAATATTTTAAAAACTTGGCTAATCACAAAACTACTGGAACTTCTTCTTTTTCTTGACTTCTTCAAGCCTTTACACAAAAACCGGGGTGCCCGGTGTCAAAAGTTCACAAGCTACACCACGAATCATTATTTTAACGAAAAATTATTTTTTTTAATGTTAAATATCCAAACAATACTAAGTGAGTACTCATATGTTACTTAGGGTAAATATTTTTAATTTTACTGATCGAGCTCGACAAAAGACAAGACAAAACGCAGTTTAGTGATATAAAGTGTTATATTACTGAAACCATGTTTATATTATATAATTCATGCCATATATTTTACTTCAACTTTCGACATTTTTGTGAAAATGTGAGGAGTACAAAAATTCATTTTTTCTTTGTTTCTACATAAATTTATTCCATTTAACTACATCTAAACGGAAGTTTTTTTTATTATTTTTTGTTTAAAAAAAAAAAGTTATTGAGAATTGAAGCAGAGAAGAGACGCTACGGAGTTCTTGACTCAGGATTAGAACATTATTTATTGCGTTTCGGGATTAGTCGGCCATTTCTTCTTCTTTTAACTTTATTTTTATCCCCATTTTTGCTTAAATTCTTTTACCTTTAGTGTAAGATAGCCTTTTATTTTCTTTCTCTGGATTGTATAAAATAATAAATTTATGAGACTGAAGAATCTTGTGGGTAGTATATTACAGAGTCCAGATCTAAAAAAAGAATATTGTTCTCAGAAGAAGGTATAAGTATATACAAAATTATTGGATTGGAAATGACCAATAAGCAAAAATAAAAAATATTTAGTTTAAAAATATATATTAATATTAAGGCATTAGTGGGGGAAAAAAGCACTTAGTGCCTAAACTTAATGTATTTTATGGTATAGCTGTCTGTATGTCCAATGATTTCTTGATAATGACAATTTTCTGTTACACTTTGAGACTTATTTTTTTAATTACGGTCTTGTCTTCAGTTTTTGTGATGTTTTTTATGTATTTTTCCCCCTTTGTGCTATATGAAGTTGGGTGAGTGGTATTACATTTTATACTTAGTAATTATCAGCTGTTTTTATCTAACCTTTTCCTGCTGGATTCTGATAACCTTCCCTATGGTTTAGTAGTTGCTTTTGGACCTTGGAGGTGGTGGAATATTTCCCAGGTTATTATCTTGCTTTATTTAAGGTTAGGGTATGCTTTATTCCTGTTTCTTTTTTTCTTTTGATATTATTCTCTTTCTCTCCTAAAGATGCCCTGAATAGGCGAAATATTGACAGGTATTTCCGTTTCCTGTTTTAATTTAGAGACTGGAGGCTTTTTGGTTCAAATGTATTTTATCTCTTTTGAGCTTTTGTTCTTCATAAAAATATATTGAGTTTAATAGGTACGGTGTACAACAAATATTTACCTATAACCTCTATAAAGAAAAACAATTAAATAAATGGAACAATGGGGGGGGGAGTTGTCTTTCAACCCCCCCCCCCCCCCCATTTCAATAAAAATGTTTTATTTTATAGCTTGAATCAATAAAAATACATCAAAAATAATTGAGCTAATGTTGATAAAGATGTTTGTTTAAAAATAATCTTAAAGATGAGATCCGTTCAGAGCTACTTTTTCACGTAGATATTCAGTCTATGGATATCCAGTATTGATGATTGTATACATTGATTGAGTAAAATGTTTTAATTAATTTCGATTCGAAGTAGCTTTCCATGTTTAATAATAATAATAATAATAATAGTATTAAATATAGAGAAGAAAATATAGTATTAAATATGATAAAGTTTTTGTTCATAAGGAAAAAAGATTGTTCGTAACCGGTTCAGCTGTGGGATTTAGGAAATGGATTCACCATATAGTCCAGACATCACACCATCGGATTACTACTTGTTTCGATCCATGGCCCACTTTCTTCAAGGGAAAAAATTTGATAAATTTGCGGAAGTTGAAAATGCGGTCCAACAGTTCTTTGACAGCCATCCTAAGGAATGGTATCAGCGTGGCATCGAGAAATTGGCTAGCAGATGGCAATTTAAACAAGAGTATTAATATTAATGGCATATGAGTATAATTATTAATGGCAATAATAAACAAGAGTATTAATTGTATTTTATAACAAAGAAACAATAATACAAATATTTGGTTAAAAAACGTCCATTTTTTTATACACCCTATTAAATATTTTTGTGAAAGTTACATTATGGTGAATCTAAAAATTCATTTATTTTTTATTTTAAAAAAAATCTTGGTTCTCCATTGGATAAGACGACAATCACAGTTTTTTTTAAGGTTCACTTTGCTAAGCAATGATAATCTAAAAGTTAAAATAAATTTTTGTATAAACAAAGAAATTCCCTAAAATAAACTTTTTTTATTTATCCAATGCCAGCACGTGGCATTTCGACCATACGCCGACGAGCCCCCCAGTTAAAATATATACGATATTTTATTAGTTTTAACTTTGGAAGCAAAAAAAAAATTATTTTCTGGTCCATTCACTCACATGATTTTCCTTATTGCATGTTGCCAAATACATAACAAAAATTGGTTGCTGTATTTTCGCTACTATTTATCTTAGAACTAGAAAAAATATACACAGTTATCTTTTAGAACCAGAGTATATTTACGAGGTTTCGAGCTGAATATGAATACTAAAAAACATTACTCAACTCATGGAAGAAATAATTTTGACATTGAATATAATAGTCCCTATTGTGTAGTGGATTACCGATTTGAAACACAGGCGGGGTACAATACCCGGCAAAACAAGAAAAAAATTGATCTAGGAGGAACAATCGCAGCACAAGAACACAGAGCAATTACCAGTGAATGTGTTTTTGGACTAATAGGATTTTTATCAGACATTATTTATTCCTGTTTTCCAAAACAGCTTAGTGAGCCATTTAAGGCTCACATATGTGTATTTAAACCATTAACAATGTACATAAAAATTTACCGAGAACAGGTATTATCTTGTAATACAAAGTCACCTCATAATTATTTTGAGTATTAAGAATTATTTTGAAAAATATATAAATGGGTTCGAGAGCTGCTGTATCATATTTTTATTTACTCCGTTATAAACCGTGAATCGATCCTTTCTGGAGAGCCTGCTTGGTATCACCAAGATTCTATAATATGGTTACCCTTAATTAGGGCGAACACTTAACAATTGAGCGTCATCTTTTCCAAATCCTTTCCCTGTACAACCGTTGGATTAGGAATAGTACAATCCTTGCCACGTACGGATCCTAAGAGCTGTCGTGGGTTGTAGTGGCTGTTTTTTTTAATGGTAAAGATTTATTCAAATTACACATCGAAAATTTGATTCGATTACTATACAATTCTTGCCCATTGGTAAGTAAAATGAAAATATATTTAAATAGTTCAATAAGTTGTATTTTTGTAAAAATGCTGATGTCGACTACTTATATTTATATAGGGATATTTTTAATTTCTTTAAAAGCATACTTTTATAACATTTTGACAAAATGTTTAGTATGTCTATTTTTCCTTCTTTTTCTTGTAGATGCATTATATTGTATAAGAATAGCTTCACAGTATTAAGATTAAGGAAACGTTTCAAAAACAGTTAATCCGTATTGGCTATTTAACTTTATAGTATTATTAATATTAATATGTAATAATTCATTACATCACATTCATTTAAAATTTATATTTTTAAACAGTATTTAAATTTGTTATTTACGCAAGAGCGCTTAAACGCTTAAGATATTTATAGCGTTTGCTAAAAGAGCCCTAGGGAACCCAGCCATATTGAATTATTCATCAACCACCGAACCCTCAAAACACATTGTCCTGTCATCGTCTCGAATATAAATCAATGCAGTTAAGGAAGAGTGTAAAATTAAAACGTTACAATGCAGTATTTGTTCCTTAGGTTTTATTGTAATTAATAAATAATTGCAATATCCATTTTGAAAGTTTAAATTATGAGTGATTCTTGCATTAAATTATCAACAAGTGTCTCTCCCTCCTTTAAAAAAAAAAAAACAAACTTTTTTTTCCAATTTTATGGGAATTTAAGGCACAGCTAGTAAATCTTATTTTTTTTCTATTTTTTTTTTATCGTTGACACCTTGAGACTACTCATCTTAAGCGTCCATTTGTAGTACGAACCTACTCATTTTACAAAAAAATAATATAACTTTTGAGGTAAAAAAATCTGTAGTATTACAACCCATGAACGGTATAAGGCTCAGTACATGGTAGATACTGTACTATTTCTGAGACAACGATTGTGCAAGGAGATGGTTTTCCAGTGATCACTCTCAACCGCCAGGTTTTCCCCCCGAATATGGATACCTACTTTTTAGAGTCTGGATGAGCCGTTGGAGGGTCTACTGATCGCACAGGATTCATTCGTGACTGTTAACAGATTAAATAGTTTATTTTTATATATTTATTGATTTTTCAGCTCTAGAAAACATGAAAATGGCGTCAATTCCGCTGGTTGTGGTTTGGAATTAAATTACAAGTTTTTTAACCTTTCCATTCATTTCCTTTTTAATATTCTCGAGACGAAGAAAAGTAATCGTGTATAAATAATCGTTGCAGTTTGAAAAAAGAGTTTAATTATGGGAATTGTGTATAATTCGGTTATTCATTTCATCAAGAAATGAACGTTTCAACTAACATTTCGAAGTAAAGATGATGATATAATCTAAACAGTATGTATATATAAGTAGTAATTAATTAAAATTAATTTTTCAATCTTAATTAATTTTAAAAAAATTTTTCTTTTATCATTGACTTGGTACTCCAATGTATTTTTATAGTTTTGTCTGTTTTTCTTTCTTAGCCCAGAAGATGAACCACAAAGTGGGTCGAAACGTCTGCACAAAATAAAATAAGTACCCACTTATTTAGTGTTTAATTTGACTGCACCCCCAACTATTTCCTTCCTTACTCAGATCTTCCAGTCAACTATCTCCTCGCTTCTCATATATAAGTCGGTTCGTTAATCTACATACAATCAGTAATAGTTACAATTTCAAGTTAGTAATTGTCTATAAACATGGTATATGTTAACCCTGGCAGTGTAAACTATATTTTTGTCACGATTTTGTTTATCGATGTTTTAGGTCAATATGTTTGAAATTTATTACTCTTAGATCAGGGAATACTCTTTTTTCATCGGAAATTATTTCTTTTGTTAAGAATTTTTAATTTCTTATCCAATGTTCATTAGGAAAAGACTATAATAAATCGCTTAATTTTCCAATTTCGGAAAACCCTGACAGTGAAAAGCTTCCTGCTATCTGAGATGGCGAGAACTGGAGGGGAGGAGAGGGCTGTGTTCTCCAGTCGTGCTCCGGCGTTCAGGTGGTTCACCAGGTGGCTTTTCACTTCTCCCATATACAGGTTAGGCGATCTTTTAATCTCCTTTTAATTTATTTATATAACCGATATTAACAAAGAATATATATTTTTTATAGTTTATGATGAAGGATTAGTCTATATTCAATCGTGTATATTTATTTTTTATCCTATGTAGATTTGCGTTGGAAAATACACATACGCATGTGTATTTTTTTGAACTTACCGGTTAGACATATACATTATGATTGGAAAAATAAAATAAAACCTAATTACATTTAAATATAATTAATTGTGAGTTACCAGAGGTTTTGAATATTTTATCATTTACCCGTGATGGAGTTCATGAACTGCAGTATTATATACATTTTTTATAATTAATTTTTTAAGCTCATAATAGACATTCTGAACTTACCGGTTACATATACTTCATGATTTGAAAAATAAAATACAACTTGATTATACTTAATTACAATTAATGTTGTGTAAATATTATTAATTGAATATTTATTTATACTTAATGAACTGGAGCATTATCAACAGCATACCTCATAATATTGGTTTCGAATACTTATTTATCATCATGCTTCATTTATCCTTACTATAATTAATTATGTGGAGCATTATATATATAATTGTGTTCAAAATAAGTTATCGTATTTACAATAAAACTCTTCCAATACTTGTCGCTTCAAGTTGTCACAAGTTTTAACTTTTCATTTTTAGTATTCGAAATTAAAATAAAATTATTTTATTACTGACTGTATATAGTAACCGTTACTAGACTGAATATACACATACTGTTTACATTATATCATCATCTATAATTGGAAGTGTAAGTTGAATCATTTATTTCTTGATGAAATGATTATCGAAATTGAGACATTTTCCTTAATTCACTCTTCTTTTCATAATAAAACTCTTCAAAAGAAAAAAAAAAAGAAACAAATAAAATCTTGTGACTTACCACGAAGCGACAATATAAGGAACTGATGATGATTTTTTAAATTATACCCATGCTGTTGCCAGAAAAAAAAAATCATTTTATGATCCCAAGGAAGAAGTTCACCTAGTAGCTAAGCAATTATGTAAATCCATTGAAATAAAAGAATTATTTATAAAAATATAAAACGACATTTTTAATTGTTTAATTTTGTTATATTTATTAAAAAATTAGGCAATAAGAACTGGGGAGGGATCAATTGAGGCATTCAGGGACAAAAGCTGATAATTTAAATTATTTTTTAACATTTTTCGATACATCCGAAACTTCAGCTTCAGAACAGGACTAAAACCATGAGAAATAAAACGGCCAAGTGTCGTGTTGAGCAAAATTCTTTGACTAGATCTATGTTGACCTCTTATCACACATTGAATAGCAAAATGTCGTCCATATCACAGAAATTAAATTAGTTAAATAAAATAATGAATTTATGAGATCGTCAGTGCCATGTATATTCAGTTGGTATTTTCGCTTTTAACATTCTGAATACCATTAAATTTGTTTAAAATTAAATAGATTTCATTAAATACTATTTAAAGAAATCTATTAACACTTGGCTTGTTCAATTATATAATTATAACGTATTAGAATCATAATGAAAAATATTAGAATAAAATAAATACGATTTTTTTGTTTCGTCTTAAATCGAGGCTGGTGTCCTCTCGGGTTCAACGTGCTATCTAACTTGACCTTATATAGCCCTTTTTTTTTTAATGAAAAAGAATACAAGCCTGTTTGTAATTAGTTTATAAATAATCTCTGTAATAAAAAAAAAATTATTAAAGCCTGATTACATGTTTTCTCTTTATAACGAACTAGATTAAATAATGAAGGACATAGACGCACACTTTCTGAGAAATATTGAATAATTATATTTAAGCATCAAAGCAATATTAAATAATAAACCATAACCTTAATTAAATTTTTACTAAACTATTTCAATATTAATAAACGTAGTCAATTGACTGAAACCTTTATTTTCTTTTTTAAGGATTAAGTTTAACTTCAAACAAGTCCTTTAATATTTAGTAGGACCAGTACCACAATGTTTTTATTTTTTTAAATTATTAATTACTAGTGAAAATTTTTCTTAACCCTATTCTTAGCTACAAATGCCTGTTAAATTCAGGAAAACGTAGATAAATAACAGATTAATAACAAAAATTTTAAAATAAAAATGATTTTCAATAATTGCGAAATAAAAAATCAACCGTAGCACAAGTTGTTGTAGTAATGTTTATATTGTTAGAGTTTAAATTTTTACAATATTTTTTCAGTATTACTATCTTTAACTTTTAAGTATAATTAGAACATTCGGTATAACCTGAAATTGTTCTATTTATTTATATACTTCGTAGTGGTTAATTATCAGAATTACGTATTTATGATAGCACCAGTCCATATCGTGATGTGATAATGAAAGTTATGAATATTCATTTGGATTGTGTAAGAGTTTGTTTTCATAAAAAATGGAAATATTTGGTTATTAATTATCTGTTCAATTTTGAAGTTCTAATTGTTAAGACATTTAACCGGAAAATCGAATGATAAATATCGATCGTTCTTATTTGTGTATATAAGGCATATATATACCTCTTATAGGTATATATCACTTTTTATACGCTTTCTGATTTTTATTATGTATTTTCAGGACAGATATATTTTATGTTTCTATTTCTCTTCATGTTTGTTATTCTAAAGGCACTTAGTCCCAGAATAATGTTACCTTTCTATTCTATAAGGCACCAATATATGGCACACTCTGAGGTTAAGATCAGCCTTTTACCAAAATAGAATACCATTAGATGTTTCACAAGTCTCATTAATCTACTTTTCAAAAGTATACAGTGATTCTTGGTCTAAGGTCTAAGTTTAGGATCACTCTATATAAAATAAAATAAATCTTAATTCTTCAGTATGACTCAAAGAACTTCATTGTGTACTATTCGCGTAATGCATTTTTTTATTATTATTTCCCTGTTGATATTCAAGCATTTGATCATCAATTAACAATAATTAAAAAATAAATTGACTCAAAAGTTTAATAACCATTAAATCGTTAATTAATCTTCCTTACTTTAATCCTTGAAGATTCTTCCTGACAGCGAGTGAGGCCAGTGATTTAATAGGAATTTTATTACTGCGTAATGACAAGTTGTTTAATAATTTGTGTGTATATGCGTTTTATTTTACTTTTAAAAATTTCTTACTTTTTAAATCAAAATTGACGTATTACTTTCTAATATGGAAAACATTTCGAAATGCAGTTTCCAACGAATCTGTACGTTTATTTGGAGTCAAATAAAATACCTAGATGTTTGGTTTGTCTGTATGCCTGTGCTATTATCATTTATTAAAGAGGTAAACCTATTTTTATTTTAGCGTTATTTTGTCACAGCAATATTACTGTTTCTAAATAGCTTTTAACTAATATATTCCCCCCCCCCATTATTAAACGTGATACTTTATTCTTAGAAGTCTTGTGGGGTCATAAATCATATTTTGAACGTATGAATTTCATATTCGTAAAATATGTACAACATAATAAAAATATAATTAGGAAGTATAATTTCCTCACACCTCAACACTACCATTTATTATTTAAATTTGATTTCATCCATGTATTGTTTAGCAGTAGTAATTAAATATATCTTATTATTCTTAATATTAACAAAAACTAAAAATGTACCAACTAATACCTACTCTTTTGTCATTATTTTCAAATAGGTACTTCTGAAAAAAATTATTGTAATTTAGTTTTCAGAGGTACCTACCTGTTTTATCTTTATCTTCGTAGATGGTGTCATAGAGGTAGTAGTTATAACCTGTGCCACTAGCACCCAATAGTATACCTCAATCGAGGGTACCCACTTTATTGTGCCCAAGAATGAGCTGTAGATCCCAAATAGTCCGTTCGTGGCTGTTAGTAGATAAAATAATTTCTTTGGCAAAGCCGGATTTGAACCCGGAACCTTCAGCCTAGCCACTTATTACTCTATGTACTGAGCTAGCTTGTTCTCCATACAGTTTTATGAAACTTTTAATAGGCAGCTATCTAGAAACTTAATGCTAGGTGTTAATTTTTAGTTCTCACGATCATTACGGAGTGGTCTTTGAGTGCAAATAAAAACAATCTGCTCACCAGAGAAAAGTTGGAGACAGCGGATTGAGGTTATTTTATCCGATCTAAAGACTCTAAAAATAAAAAAAAATTTAAATTTTAGAAAAAACTAAAATTTCTTATGTTGAAAGGGGGGAATGTTCTGTTACTGAATCCAGAATGTTTTAAGTTTCTTTGTACAAGCTGATACAGTATTTCTCCCTGTGTCTGAAGACTGGAAGGATCCCTACATTTTAGTTTTAAATGCTGTTGCGAAATCAGCATTGTGATAAGTCGTTATCGCTCGTGGATTAGTCAGTATTCTTCCAACCGTGTTGGCTAGATTAAAATAATGTTGTGTTCAATCAATATTCATTAATTCGGTTTTTGTATTATCACTTATCTTGAATTGTAAAATTTTGAGGAACTTAGACTAATTTTTCACCGATCGATTATTGATTTTTATTTTTAAATATAGTAATTTCATAATAGTAGGTTTTCAATGTTATAAGAATATACAGAAACTTGTTTTAGCTATTGAAAATTGAGATGATAATTTTTAACTGTGGGTTTTTAGTTAGTTTATATGAAAGTAATTATCTAGTCACCTCTGATACAAAAATTCAGTCTTGTTGGTTTATGTATGATCGTTGTAATTGAATTCCCAAAGATCGCAGCATCGCAACCCGGCAGATCTCCTTAAGATTTTTTAAAGGGAGTCTTTATAATCCTTGGATATGCAGTACTTCAGAATAGGCGCAAAATCGGGGTCCCGAATCTGAGGTGTCAGGTACTCGTTGAAGATCAATATCGTAATTATATATATATATATATATATATATATACTTGGATATGCAAAATTTATGACTCCCACTGTTGTATCGTCCGATTAGCAACTAAATGGATAAAGAAATAAAGTTGAATTCTAGCATATTTTGTTTTTAATCATTAAATTGTTAATGCTAATATTTAATTTCATTACGACAAGTTCAGCGTTTTATATTGATTTAAAATGTTCACTTAACAATACCAAACACTTCACTTCTTCCTCTATTCATTTCCTTTCTTGGTCCTCTTGCTATTTCCTTTTTCATTATTCGATTCTTAGCCTTCAATTAGGACCTGTAATAAGAAAATGGCCATCTGTACCCTCAGGAATCCGCCATGTAACACAAACATGTTTTCCTCTTACACCCCTCCCGTACAACCCACATTTCGAGATGTCATAAAAGAAAAAGAAGGGATAGATCCCATCCCACAAAACCCCATTACTGCCGTGTCCTGACCCACTTACAATTGTAGCCGAAGCTATCCTAAGAAGACCCGAGGATACTACAAAGCTAAAACCACTTTCTCCGCCTAACTTTCTTCCAAACGTTCATTACATTTTGCTTTTGTTAATGTAATTATCTTTTTTTCAATGGAGTCATGAGCTTCAAGATATGTGCTATGAAATTAGTTGATTACTTGATTTTTATCGAAGCCAGTGGTTATAAGAGTGGACACAAATACAGTGGATATAAGAGGTCTCTGTCCCTCCGCAAGGAGGAGGGGAGTGGCTCAGTGGTAGAGCACTGAGTTGCCATGCCGGAAATTCTGGTTCAAATCCTGCTGCAGGCCATGACTTTTATTTAGTTTGTTTGCCGTGGGAGATGGATCATATAGGCTCTAGAACCCTCCTGGGGCCTACCCAGCCTCTATAAAATATTATAAAAATAGGGTACCCAAAATAAGGGGGGAAATCTGGCGGTTGAGCGTGACCTAGGACAAGTCACCTCCTTGCAGAACCTTTGTCCATGAAACAGTACAGTCTCTATCATGTACTGAACCCAAGACCCTTCATGGGTTGTAGTGGTACAGGTTTTTTCATGTCACTTGCAAGTCTTCGCATCTCCGGGATAGTCCATCATCTTGCTGTTCCCAGTACATCCAATGCATCCAAATTGGCCGGAATGCATATTCCATGGTCCGCCACGACGACGTCTGCCCTCCAATCTCGCTTCCAATAACCTTCTAGCCTTTCGAATCCCAAATATTCTGCATACGTGTCCATCTCAATTTAAATGTCGTTCTTCCAGGATATCCTGCATCGATCGTACTCCTCACGACCTCTTGATCTTGCCCAAAATTCTTCGTTCGCTGAAATCTAGCTTGCTTGCATATCGGGGGCTGTCCAGCTTTCTGGTCCATATGGGAGCACTAGAAGGAATAAGGATTTATACTTCCTAGTTACCCATCCCTTATTTCTGGTGGTGCAGTCCTTTGGCCTTCACCACCCGATTTAAGATCTCTTAGTCTATCCTGCCATCTTAGCTTATAACTATCCCTAAATGCGTATATATATTTGCTATTTCTAGAGCTTCGCCATGACATATAAAATCTGGACTCTAGACTGTGCCTTCCAACGCACTTTGATCTTGCTATTTATTCGGATTTATGTGGAACCTTCTTAATTGCAGTTCTTTAAGCATTTCATTCTATTATGATTGGATAGCTTCTTGGGAGGGTGTTTATAACCTTTATGCAAAATTACCTAATATAATAATGATAATGCATAATTTTCTCAAAAGTACTCCTTTCACAAAACTTTTGGTAACAAAGTTTACAAATCTTGTCCATCTCTCATTTTTACTTTCAAGAATAATTAATCAATATAATACTAAAGGGAAATTCCTAAGATTTATTTTTTTTGAACTGAAAGCTTATTAGAAAAATTTCCTATTCCATTTTTTTTTTTGGGGGGGGGATAAAATATTGAGTAAAAAGCAAAAAAGATAGAAATGAACCGAAAGACTAATAATAAATAGCTGACATATTATTAAAAATTTTAAGACTTATTGATTGATCCCGGTTTAAAGATTAATGGCAGTCATAATTCTCCACGTGGTTTAATCATTCTGCTTTCAACCTCAAAAATAGCCATACATCATTAATATTTTCTTATTGTTGTATTTTATTTAATAATTGAGCTCATATTTACATGGATCATTCACCTCGCCTTGTCGCCTGAGGTATTTTTCAAAAGATATTTTTTTTCAACCCAGTCAGGTCAGTTCTGGGAAGGACCACATCGTTCGGCTAGTGACCGCCAACACGTTTTTCAGACTGGACCGGTATCCTCGAACAAGGTCGCGGTTATATATTGCATAATGTCCGTTTTTTTTCTTACATAGTACATAATTTCATAACTTATTATTATGGGTTGTTAGTGTAATTATAATATCTATAGTATATTATAAATATTTAAAAAACCTATACCACTACAACTCATGAAGAATCTTGGGTTCAATACTAGGTAGAGACTATATTTTTTCTAGGACAACGGTTTTGCAGTGAGGTCCTTCGTCTGAAATTACGGCCAACCACCAGATTTTCTTCAGGTTTCCCGATTCAAGATTCCTATTCTATAATGGTTGGGTGAGCCCCAGGAGGGCACGTAGACCCCAAAATGTCCATCTGTGGCTGTTTACAGATCTCAACACGGAACCTACAGCATAGCAACTCAGGACTCTACAGACTCTATTTTACATAGTCTATTTTCTATTTAAAAACTGACAACAGATTTATACTGAACATCCAGGGTATTTCGGAATATTTCCAAGATGCCTTATTGTCCCTAAGTCCTGCTATTATTAAAATGGACAATTTGGGACTTTCGGAAGTACATGCTTTTAAGTTCAGATGATCCGGCAGTTGAAACGTATCCTTGAGCAAATTAAACGATACGAACGGAAGTTAGGACACTTACTGGTCTATTCTTATGAGTCATAGCGTGATGGTTTAAAGCCGAGAGTATTATTCAAATAGCGGTCTATCTACTACTATACCACAGACGCTTAGTTATAACAGACACTCAAAACGCTTGGTAGAACAGATGGCCACGACTCTCATGCCTGAGGACACAAAAAGACCAATAAGAACGTGGATGAGGGATCTGTTATCATAAGAATATTAAATCAAGCCATGAATGAGTAGTTCTTCATGCTTCATGCCATTTTGATGACAAGCAATATGCTGATTGTCAATTGTTTGTACTTGGCAGGCGTGGTTAAAACTATAGAATAAAAAAAATGTTGCTATGAATTGGACCAAATGAAAATATCAGAAATGAAAGTTCAGAAGTCATCACAACTCTACACTCCACTTCTTGAAAAGGGAAAGTTCTTTTTTGTTTTAACTCAAGTCATCGTTCTACTGCTGCCTCGTAATTTCTCTGAGCACTTAGCTTATCGACCATGAACTAACAGTGACTTGCTCTTAAAATTTCATAGAAAAATGTTTATATATTTTCAAGATTAAGTACCTATATTATATAGTATACAGTAGTCCCTGGGTATCCGATCTCCATGGCCCGAAAAAAAACTAGTATCTCTTGAACCTTTAGCATGTCGTGTAAAGCAGAAGCTACCATCCTAACCTCCTTAGTTCACCATGAAAACTTAAGTTCATATAAAATGACTCGACTCTTAGAAACTGTTATACAATAACCTCTAGGAACGTAAGTGTAGCTTCTACGACATTCTTGTAATCTGTAGGATGTTCGGCAATGGGAGGCCAAATATCGCTTTACTCCATATTCTTCCATCAAATCCATTATATTGTTAAGATATCAATGGGAGAAAAACTAAAAACTTAACAGCTCTCAAATTCAAATTATTCCACTGCCATTTTTTTTTAATTCACAGATTACTGTTAGGTACTGTTTAGAACCATCTTAGTTAGGCGTAACTACTTCAGAAATTTACTATGATCTTGTATTTATGAGCTGAAAAAAAATGTCCTGAGTTCATTTTTTAATATTTAGCTTAGACATCGATCATCAATCAAACCATTGTGTAATTGTGCTAAAAATAATTAATAGAATCTCAATACGGTAGCAATGAAATTCTTTTTTGGGTTCCGCTACTTCACCCAAGGATATTGACCTAGTTTATACCGTGTGGGTAGAAGTTGAAGAGCTTCGGTACAACTATTGAATCAGCTCCTTTAAATAACAATGCTGTTGAATATCGTAAGCTATCATTTTAAATTATTGATATGAAAAGGGAATAGCCATAAGTCCACTGGTTTTATTGATAATGTTCTTTTTGTTTCTTGCACTTTTACTTCCATTTTTTCATATGGTCTTTTGTCTTATGTTTTTGTGTTGTTCATTACTATTATTTATTTTATTTTCCTGGTGTATTTTTTGAAGTTTGGCGATTGTATATTGAAGTTTCAAAATTCTGGAGTATTTATCTGCTGTTTTTATTTAACATTATCCAGCTGGGGTGTAGTAACCTTCCTTATGCTTCAGTAGTTGCATTTGAGCCTTGGAGGTAGTGGGATGTTTCTTGGATTCATTATTTATGTTTTTCTTTGTTGTTATTCTCTTTCTACCCTGAGGATGCCTGAATGGGCGAAATATTGGACAGATATTTTCAATTTCTGTTTTAGTTTGGAGACTGAAGGGCTTTATGTTGGAATTTTTCGACTAGCTTAATCTTATTTTAAATTATCTTTAAGGATTTTTTAAATTATTATTTCTTCAATGATGTTATCTATTGAAGTGTAAGCTACCAATTAAGTAAAATAATTCTTTTATTTAAATAGATGTGTCTCTATCATTAAACATTTTGACTAATGAAATGAAGACTTCTTTTTTTCTTGCCCTATTGCGACCTCATTGGACAACTTTAATCAATTTATTTCCGCTCTTATAAGGTTTCTCGTTGTTTTCTCTTTCTTCCAGTATTCTTTTTTAACAGAGTGACAACAAAGGTATAACAACTTTACAGCCGGTCAGTTAGCACCTAGTATACTAGTCAGTGTTGCTCCAATAAACTATTGAAAAATTAGTAGTATGAAAAATTACACTGCGAGAAACCGTAGAGTTACCTCCGAATACTTGTTATCATGTTTCGTGTGTTTAACATTTACATTACCATTATTTTCATTATATCTGACAGAATAACAATTTATTATGTCATTTGTTTTCTTTTTTATGTTTATTTACGATCATCAGATGTGTTATTTTTTGTTTTCTTTACAAATTATTGTGAACTTTACTTTTATTTTCTTTATATATATGTTTTCTATGCGTACACTAATCCTTTCTGTATGTATCTAGAGCTATTCCTCTTATATGAATCTAATATTTCTATTTTTCAATTTATTTACTTGTTTTAATTTGTTTCTCTCTAATTGTCTTCCAGTGTTAATAGTAATTCTTTCATGTCTTATTTTGCTTCTTTTATCCAGACATGTTATTGGTTTTTTCTAGAGTTTCTCCAAAATTCTTCGTATCTGTCTTGAGTTGTTCTCAATAGGTGGCCAAAAAAATTATATTATCTCCTTTCTCATTTCCGTTATTTGGTTATATCTCATGATGTATTTCTGTATTTGGGACGGTATGCTATTCTGCTTTTTTTTTTTTTTTTTTTTTTTTTTTTAGTAAATATTTTATCATTAAACATTTCTTTATGTTTATTTACATTACATTTACTGCAGCATTTAAGTTTAAACGTGCTATGTTACACAAGAATGATGAAGGGGAAAAAGATGGCATCTCTTTGATGACTCGTTACTTGCTGAAGATTATGAAATATCTATGAACGAAAGTAAAAGGCTGTTATAGTGTTAAATGCTGATTTCATTAGTGAAAGTTGTTAACGGGTCCTTTGCATAACTGTTTTTGGTGGTTAAAATGTTTTTCTTTTATAACAGTTTTGTGTTGATCCAATAAAAGCAATTTAAGAACGGTTATTAAGCTTGTATACTTATCTATTGAGTTTCAGTATTATATCATGGATGGCGTCATAACATGATCCTGACCGTTTTCAGTATTTCAGTATTTGCATTGAGGTTGCTTGTCTCTATTTGATAAATCTATTTGACTGTTGATGTGAGATGTATTGCATTTGATCCTCATTGTCGGGATTCTTTTATTTTTTGTTGTGTATGTTCAGATGATACCTGAATTGGCGGAACGTTAGCTGGTTAGTTATTGTACTGTATATTAGGTGCTTAAGGTTTTTTTTTTAATTTAAGAATGGCATTTTTTGAGTTTTAGTTTCTTTTTTTTGTTATCTGATTTAATTTATTTTTTATACGTATTGGACATTTAGAGTGGTGTTTCATATATTTTAAGCATGGTAGTGTTCTTTAAAATGTCCATTTGAATAAAATTCAATACAATTCAATTCTAATTATTAGAAAATGCGAGCAAACAAGCTGGCTAGTATTGTTCGATCGAAGCCTGATAACCCTCTTATTCTAAACTGCTCTATTAATTAATGGTCGAGAAGACCATGGACCGAACGGTACTCCGGTTCATCAGGACCATTAGCGACTCCCCTAGAGAACACGATCGGCGTGCTCTTCCTGTCTGCGGGCTACCTCGAGGTACCCAGGTTCTGCACGCGCGGATTGTACTCACGGAGACCTAACGGTAATATATTAGAAGAGCGACTGTATGGTGCGCTTCGTGATAGGCGATAACCGGGCACACATGGCCTTCTCCGAGTAATTTAGAAAGCAGCGGCGAGCTACGTTCCCTTCAAGGGCACACTCTCATAGAAGAACCTTATTACTAGTACTGTAATTAGCAAGCAATTTGAAAATAATTATCTGTGCGGTTGTACGCTTAGTATTACGTAGAATATTCGTGGAGTAATAATTATCAGTATTTCAGCTATATTTACTATAAATAGATATATGTACACGGGTCTCATTACCACTTAAGAGTGGTTGATGATGGTCGATAGAGGTTCTATATTGTCCCATAGGGCGATAGGTATTAATTGTCCCATGGACTCACTGACCGAAAGTAAAAGCGGTTCCATGAAGAATGTTGGGTCAGTTCGTGGTAGAGACTGTGCTGTTCCTTGGACAATGATTTTGTAGAGAAGTGATTTGTCCGAGATCAAGCTCAACCTCCAGGTTTTCCAACTGATGTGGGTACCCAAGGTATAGAAGCAAGTTGAAGCCCAGAAGAGTCTCAAGATCCCAGATGTTTCATCCCCGGATGTTAACAGGCTAAACAAAGGTTCCTATAGCTTTAGTCAAAATAGATAGTCAATTAAATATCCGGAAACTCACTTTTCTCTGGCAATTTATGACTAGTTTCCACCTTCAGAATACTAGAATAGCAAGCTTAGATATTGAAGGGTCCTGACATCCATGATTAAATCCTTGTAGGAAGAAGAGTTAAAAAGGATTAATATTGACTTATAGTTAAGTATTAAACTCCAATTTATACAGATATACAGTACGATGATGCACCTTTCCTCTTTTCACGCTTTCAGCAGGTGGTTTTCCAACTTACTTTTGTGGTTAAAACACAGAAACTGGTTTCGTTGTCAGTGAGGAAAAGGTGGGCATAGGATATCGAAAGGCAAGACTCGGAATTTGCATATCTGGGCTCACAAATATCGCGTGGTAGCCGACTGGAACTAGAATTAAATTTTGGTTTTGGCTTTCAGCCGTTATTACTCTGGTTCAAGACTTAATAATAAATAATGCTTAGCCACAGAACGCAGTAATATATCGCAGAACGGCTTATCCAACCAATATTGTCTGAAGAGCACGAGACCTGGACGATCAAGGTGATGGATGGACTTCTTAATACTATAGTAGAATTTATGATTCAATATTTGTAAGACACAGACAAAAGCGATAGATTAACCAACTCAACGTAGTCAAGTTCTTAAAAAACTTGTGATCAGGATGGCTGATGATATGTTACCAAAAAGTTTCTTAGTCAGATGTGCTATACTGCGATGGGACTATGCGAACAATGATGTCAAAAAACTGAGAAGTAGAATGTTAGAAGCGAAGGACAGGGACACCTGATGGAGGTTATGACTGACTATCCGGCTGTAGCGCCAGATTAGATTGATTGATAGATAATACACAATAGTAAGTTTATTTATTTTTTTTTTAAATCAGATGTTTAAAAGTAGTCCTAACACAAAAGTCTTAAGGCGCCATATTGCTTTTTATATTTTTATTTCCAATAATTGATACTCTAAAAACCTGAGAAAGGCAACTTCATGAGGTCACTATTGCCTGTTCTGTATTTTGATTGGTCAGTCAGCATCGTATCGATTATTTATAGTTAATCTATAGTTTACAAATAAGTAGCACTATGCCGTATGAGAAGGACATTATATTAGATCATGTAGATATTACTTCAAACCAAACTCTCTCTGTATTTGACTTTTGTAAAAATCAGAGAAAAAAATAATAAAAATTATAAAGATCATGTAGATATTCTGGGACGGCACCACATCTATCATATTCACAGAAAGGAGGAGAATTGCACAAGTAGGTTATATATTCCTGTTATAAAGAAATGCTCAATCAGTTTTGTCTGTACATTAACATTATATCCTTGCCGGTTCCCAACTGCGAAGGAGGCGGAACTTGTTTGTCATGCTGTTTACGGTCTGGGACTTGGCAAAGTTTCGGCTGGTCTCAGGGCAGGAATTTAAACGAGGTCACTATTGTCCGTTCTTTTGGCTGATTAGTCAGTCAAACCCGTATCGATTATCTGTGGTTAATCGATACTTTTATAGAAACAATGATTTCCGCGGAGAATTAGAATGGATGAAGGATCTAGATCATATAAAAAACGTTTGCTCTTATTTAGCGGTTGTATTAGCTTCATAACGTATACACTGTATACGTTATGAAGCTAATCTCGATAATAATCGAATATTCCTTTTCTTTTCTTTTAAATAGAATAGAATAGAAAAATAATTTTATTCTGGGACTAGGGCCCTTAAGAGGGCCCTTGTTTTTAACATATGTGTACAAAATTAATTGAACATGTATCTGGGGGTACATCCAAGGGCTACATTATAAGAATGATACAGTACTTGAGAATAAATCTAAACGAAAAGGTATGCTCTGTCGGACGATGCTACGGTGGGAGCTCTAAATTTTGCCTACCCAGGGTTTAATTAGGATAGGGATTTTTAACGAGTACCTGACATCGTATAGGCTCGGGACCCCGTTTAACGTCCCTTCCGAAGGACGGCGTAACTAAAGATTTTTTACTCCCTTAAAAAAATCCTAGGGTCACCTGCCGGGCTACGAACCCGCGATCCTGGGCTTAGTAGTTTGTTACGCTAACCACTAGACCACAGATGACCTTAAGGTATGTTCTGGTTGAGGAAAAAAATCGAATAAAAATCTAAAATAACAGAATAGACGGTAATTCATCCATTACTTCTGATAGACATGAGTTGCTAATTATGAAACTATTAGAGAGTATCTGTTTGGGAATTTAGGAGATGTAGGAAAAGCCTGGATTTGAATGTGGATAAAGAAGAAGCATGACGGATATCGGATGGGAGTGAGTTCCAAAATGTGGTGGGACGGCTGAGAAAGGTTTTAGTTATAAGGAAACGAGTATAAAGGTCGGGAAGGCGAGATCTTCTGCCCTAGAATCGGATGAAGGATTTGAATTGGAAGAGATTATAGATGTAAGAGGGATGCTGTGAGTTGATAGTTTGGTATAAGAGTGAACCTTGGAAATAGAGTTTACGGATGGAGGGGAAGAGCCACTTTAACTTGTAGATGAAGGACACACGAGGCCTCCTAGGGGTATCGCAGACAAATCGCAGTTAAACAGTAGATATAAGAGAAATATAAATACAAGAGAAAATAAAGAAAAGCTAGAAGTGCTTGTTATTTTTCAGTTGTTAAATTTTTGAGATCGCAGCTTTTGACCAAAAAATTAAACGTTATTATTAACAAAACCAATATCCTTACTAATGCTTATGGGTGTGAAATATTTTCGTTAACATAAAGGAAAGAACTTAAAACTAGAGCAATACATAGTATATTTGGTCGGAGGAAACACATGTCCAGTACGCTTCAAGGAGCAGCAGAGTGTCAGTATAATTGAAGAGATAACATCGCGACGGTTTAAACCAATTTAGTAACAGTTGAATCACCAAAAAGTTCACAAGAGCTAAACAGGACTGTAAACGTCCGAGGTGTAGACAGAAAGATACGTTAAAAGATTGCGTTAATGGCGATCTTACGAATTTGGATGATAGTCTGTGGAGGAAAGTTTGTAAACACAGATCGGAGATAGCGACGTCACGACTTCTGCTTCGCTGATGCTTTTTATCATTTATATTATAAAATGTATTGTGTTTATTATTAAATTATTCTTTTTTTTGATGTTTGTTACATAATTTTTACCGTACTGGCGATTAAGGAAAGGGGTGGATAAACGGTTGATGATTAACAGTATGTCGCATTTTTGTTTTTAGTATTTGTCGAGGATTACAGAGCTGTCTTCGAATACTAAGATCATCGTAATTATAGTCTTTCTGTTCATAAATTAAACTTAAAAATAAATCAAAACAGTAGCCGCCCTAAAACAGGAGATTGATCGTGAGTGCTGACATAATTCCCTTTCTGTATAACCGTCGATCAAGAATTAATGCTTAATGGTACCAAGTCCATTCCTGAGTTTTAGTCGTATTTTTTTTAAATGTCAGAATGTACGTTGTTCTGAGAAGAACTTCTTTAAAACAGGACTACAAGGTCTCGAAGCCTTTTGAAAATTAATATATACTTTTAATCAATATGTTTAAAAAGTCAGTATCGGAATTTTAATATTTTATTCCTAGGTATTTTAAAGGAATTACCACTTATATTTATGGTGATGGTAATTATAGGGTCTTCCGTACAATTTATTATTCTACGGAGAGGATCGAGTCCCATCGAGGCCTGTAATCTTGAGAACGCCACCGATGACATAACCTCGCCGGCTATCCTTCTCAAGGCCTCAATGCGGTAGTGATCTCCTTCCTACAAAAGGTAATTATCTTTGAACTATTATGGACTGAGGTACCTCCAGTTGACCGAAGGGTGATACAATGGCGACGGAACCCCATTCTTGGTACACGTGTCAAGGAATTCCACTAGCCAACCTCTGGCATTTGCAGTGCCGTTGCATCTCTTTGCAGTTGATCGATGTAAACTATGGCCGTTCGATCATCGACTTTCCTTGAAAGATCCTTTCCATCCATCTTGCTCTCGAAAGGACGTTTCGAAACAGCTCTCTCTCTCTCTCTCGTTTGCAGATAATGGTTGCATCAAGGACGCGGCGCCTTTGAGCGTGCAATCCTCCTGCCTTATCAGCGATGTAAGGCGAGAGAGGTGTCGGGTCCAATTGAAATGTTACTTCTTCAATAAGGTAGAGGAAACGACTTCCAGAAAATGGTGGTATAATGGTATAACATTAGCTCTTATAGCAGAGTTCCAGGTGATATTTAATGTACAGCTTTTAGTCCCGATTTAAAAAAAAAAATAAAAACTCCCGTATTATGTTTAATTATATCATGGTAGGGAATTTGTTTTAACTGAAGTATACTTGTTTTTTTAACTGCACCACTACAACCCTCGAAGGGTCTTCGGTTTAGTACTGTTTCTTGGTCAACGGTTGTATGGGGAGGTGATTTGTTCTATATCAACCTCAACCGCCAGATTTCCCCCATTATTTTGTGTACCCGCTTTAGATTATAGAGGCTAGGTTACCTCGGGATGGTCGTAGACCCGTATGATCCATCTTCGCCTGTTAACTGACTAAATAAAAGTATAGCCAACAGGATTTGAACCAGTATTTTCGGCATGGCAACTCAGTGCTCTACCACTGAGCCGCTCCGCTCCCTAAAAAGGAATAATATATTATTCCAGTAAGTGATTTGGAAGAAAAGTTATGTTGGTAATATATTTTCTTGATATAGCAATATCGTTGTATTTTATTCAACTATTAGGTTTTTTAATTTATTAGTTGTAGAAAAAATTAATTGAATTATTCTGCTGCGAAAGAAACGAAGGATCTTCCAGTTGGCTATAAACCATCAATCAATGATTTCTTCTGAAGGATCTTTATTGCAGGACTTTTTCTCCTGTCACGGATACATTTCGATATAAAAGGAACCATATGGATCCACCAAAAGAAACAATGAAGTGTACGTTCGCTAAAAAGGACGCGCACGGGTTCGTGAGCCCCGCTATCGAAAGCTTTCTCCACGACGTCGATAGCAGAGTGTTAATCGATTATCCTCAGCATGAAGTTCCTTTTGTTGCGGTGATCCCCGAAGGCGATAGGTCACAATGCCCAATTGGTTCTTTATCATTTCGAGTTTATATCATTATTCGCCACATTAAAGGTACTATTATAATCCACACTGACTATGATTGATTCTTGTTACCGATTATTCTTTTTCAAGAAAACAACGTTGTTAGGTGTGTATGTTGTGTTTTAATGAAATAAATAAAAGTTGAGGAGTGTGAAATGGTCGGAGGGTTGGAGTCAATAAATTGTATACAATATATATGTTTAACTTATTTTAATTGTGCCAACGTTTCAGCCTAAGTTTATGCCATCATCACAGAAGAGATATGAAGAGACCAACTGTAACTGGCAAATGTTGAATATTTTACATATGGAATATTTGCCAGTAACAGTTGAATTCTTCATATCCCTGCTTTAATGATGACCTAAAAATTAGTGTGTAAAAACTATTAACTGATTTTGTGTAAACTTTATTTAATGCAACCCCCGACCAATTTACGCCCTTCTAAGAAATATCCAGTCAACCATTTCCAAATCAATAAATAAAAGTAACTTGATGTGCATTAAATCAATTAAGATAGTGCACCGTGGAGTATTGCATCGATTCAATAGCTCTCACTATCGATGGTTTCATAAATATCGATTTACAGCTATCAAAAGGTTATTTATGTTTAGTTTTATGTTGGAATAGAGGGTAATTAAGATTCCTATGCCCCTTTCAAGGCAAATAGTGGAGCCAATGGAAGAGAAATATTTTTTTTGTTTTAATTTCTTTCATCGTGTATGTAACAAACTTCCTTAAAAGTAACAAATTTGTAGTAAAGAGTAGTCATTCTATACTAGACTATACATCATGTATGCCTTCTATTACTTTTAATATCTTATATTTCTCAAAATATAAAAGATACGGGAAAAAATGATATGAACTTTTTGTAGGTAATTTAAAACTCATACTATGTTAACATAAAATGTTATAAGTCTTGTCGTAAGTCAACGAGATCCTAATTAAAGTAATGTTCAATGAACATTCTTCCCAGTGCATACATCGCAAAATTTGCGAGAACACGGGGATATAGGATCGGTGGATTTTTGTCAGGCCTAGTTACGAGCCTGGTAGAAGGGATGTAGAAAATCTACAGAAATAGTGTTAATTTTTAAATATGTTTATTTGAAAAGAAAATATATGTCCAGGACCGGGACTCGAACCCGGGTCGCCCAGGTCACTTGCCTGGAGCTCTGCCAATTGAGCTATCCTGGTTCGCCCATCGGCCATACACATATCCTTTCTTTTTCACTGATCCCATGTCCCCGCGTTCTCGCAATTTGCGATGTATACGAGGGGATAAATATTTTTATTTGAAGAGAAAAGATATGTCCAGGACCGGGACTCGAACCCGGGTCGCCCAGGTCACTAGCCTGGAGCTCTGTTCCCCGAGAACGTGGGGACATAGGGTCTGTGAAAAGAAAGGATATGTCTATGGCCGAGTGGCGAACCAGGATAGCTCAATTGGTAGAGCTCCGGACTAGTGACCTGGGCGACCCGGTTTCGAGTCCCGGTCCTGGACTTATCTTTTCTTGATAAATAAAAATATTTAAAAATTAATTCAATCAATAACAAATTTAAAAAAAATTATAATAATTTAAAAATAGTGGAAAAGAAACTAAAATTGGCTCATAATAATTCCAACTAATATCTGTTTTGATCTTTGTATAAGTATGTACTTTTTAACTAATATTTTCATGATTAGTTTTTTAATTGTAAATAAAACAAAGCAAGTTAGTAGTTAACTGAGGCAATGCAGTAATCAATTAATTAATCAGTTAATTCCTATAAACAGATAGATCCCTTTATACGAATTCCTTGTATTATTATTTATTTCTGGTCGAGTACAGTCAATTTTAGTTCTTCAGGAAATTCTTTTTTTTATTCTCAAAATTATTACTGTATGTAGTTAAATTACTGTATCGAGAAATTCATTAATGATGCATACATTATTTTGTAGTTACGACCATTATATTATTATAAGTATCTAATTATATATTCAAGAAAATAAATAAATGATAGTGAGAGGAAACGTTTTTGTTAAGGCTGACGTTTACCGCAAATTATTTACAGTGGTTAGGCAAACTGCAATTTACTTAAACGACGTTTTATATCATCCTACGCATTCCTGTTTAAATAAAATAAAAAAAATTGTGAATCATGCCTTTAAATTACCTTCTGCTACAGCAACAGCTTTCAAATAATCTTACATTACTTACTCCTTATCGAAAGTAATAAAGATTTTTCCTCTTACACGGCTAATGCAAGACACTTCAATCCATTAGGGATTTCAGAAAAATAAAAGATATATATTTTTTAACAGCATTGTCTAGAAATATTTTAACTTTGCCAAATTTAATGTTAATCTTTGAACATTATGTAATAAATGGGCACATAGATTTGGGGGTTACATCTCCAGATTGGTAGTTTTTTAATAAATTCCCTATACTATAATAAATAGGTTCGCAGTAAAGGTGCACTTAAGGAAATAAATTAATATTCTTCCTTCCCCCGATAATCTGGTGGTTTAGAATTATTTTTTCTCAATCTCAAAATTCATCTAAGCGCCTTTAGTTACGTTCGTACATCTCTAGAATTATTCGAAACCGGTTTGCTTCAGAATGCTGAAATTTCGTATTTGCGGTCGGTGAATGCCTGTAAAGACAATGTACTTTAAGGCCCTAATTAATCTTTATCAAAAAATATATATAATTGCTCAATGTACACCAAATTCATCATACTCCTATTCAAATTCATGCTAGCTCTGCTAGTTCTCTTAGCCGTTGAGGTAGTGAGTGACATCTGATCCGCCTTGACCTGCTTCTGGGAGTGCTACTAGAACAGTTTACTTTTTTTTTTAATTAAATTAGTTTTTTACTTTTTTCGTAATATTTTTTATAAATTATAAGGGATAATTTTGTTATAAGGTATTTTAATTTGGTATAATTTTTTTTAGCCACTTATCTACTGTAATAGATAACATAATATAATATAGATGACAGTTTTATAAGTGTTAAGGAATTCATCTCGTGGATACAAAAGTGAAATTTCATGAGAGTGAAAAAACTGTTCATTCAAAATCAGGGCGTGGTTTTTGTGCCAATTTTGATTTTATATCGACTTTCAATCCTAATGCAATCGCTACGGATCGAAAAAAGGCATAGTTTGCATTTGTATCAACGATTGTTATACAGATCAGGTATTTTTTTCGGTAAACTTATCAATGTATCAAATAAATGTAACGTTGGTTTTAATAATGAATCAAACCCATACCCGACATTCTCTTGCAACTAACGCAGCTTTCTGCTACACCACAAATTGAAATCTCGACGTTTCGTTGCGCAACAGACAGCAACATCACGACCCAATAAGAAATGTGCATCCATGAATTCTGCAACAATAGCCCTACATGGTGTAAGAGTTGTGTGCAAGCCATTTTCTCTCCTGTCAGACATATCTTCGTCCGTTATCCTCTATCAATGTTTTTTTTTTTCAAAGTCCCTGAAGAACCCCGATGACACGAACTATCTGGAAGTTAACCGTGCAGCCGGGAGTGGAAGTTTGTGAGTTGTAAGAAGTCTGACTTCTTCGGTTGGAGTGATTAATGAACGTTGGCGCCGATGCCATTGTTTTCTTCTGATGCAGCTGTGGATGATGGCATTTATTAAACTTTATAATTCCAACCCTAAATTATGGACAATTACCATTCGATAAGCACCTTGGGGCTATAATTGGTTTGAAATTATGTAACCTCTTATGTAAATGAATCATACATGTATAAATCGTCGTAACTTGATTATTAAGTTTTGCTGTGTATTATTAAATGGTTATTTTTTTTAACGATTAAGTAACTGTATCGATTGTTGTAATTTTAAGTTCATTGACTTTTACTTTTAGAGAAAGTCAAAATGATTGTATTAATTTAGAAAAATCAAAATAAATCGTGGATAACCACCATTATTAGAAATGTTAGTTATAACTAATCACCTTTAATGGATTATTGGCATATTTAGGTAATCGGCTATGCCTGGCTCTTCTCCTCTTTACTTTAATTTTATTGAATAACCATTTTGTCGTTATCGGGCATTTGAGACACTAAAGTCATTCTTTAGAAACTCCTTATTATATTCAAGATTTATTAAAAATAAAATAGCTTTATGATATGGATTATTGTACGCAAACATATCTAAATACTAGTCTATGATAGAGACGTATCCTCATAGAGATGTATCCTCATTTATAATGATCTAGGTTAATAACTTAAATAGGATAGCCCTGTGTATAAAGCGCTGAGTTGCTTTTTTGAGTGTCCTGGTTCAAATCCAGCAGTGCCAGATATATTATTTAATATTTTAAGACCCTTAGACAGGGAGTACCCTTAATGGGGGGGGGGGATCTGGTGGTTGAGTTGAACAAATTACTTTCCTGCAATATCGTTGGCTTTTTAAATATGATGCCGTCCGTCTATTGTTTATGCCATTCCTGGTGTATCTAAGTTATTTTAATGAGAATCTTTACAGCCATAAAATATGTATAGAATTTTATATCCTCCCCACTTGCGACGACCCTGAAATCTTGACTGTTCTCCAGCACAGACACATCCCGTTGGTGAAAGCCACCAGCCGAGACCCAATTCCTTTGCACTTTCAATCCGTAGTTCACCTCTGGCTATGACTTATCAAATTATTATTTTTTTTTTAAATTACCATGCAAGCTTTATATGACATTTACTAATCCTTTGGTTTTATAAGTTATTAGAATATAACAAATAATTCCCAAAGTCAGCTCCTGTCTGGAGGGTTCAAGTATTGTCTATTTTATTATATAACCATCTGTAATCAATAAGGACTTTTGGAATTTCAGCCACTGCCGATTTGAAACTTTTTTTAACTTTTCATTTTATGAAATATTAATGAATCGTTCTAGAGTTAGAAATTTTATAGTTAGCCCTCTTCGAAGTAAATATTTTTTTGAGATTGAATCAGATTATTTTAACGTGTCCTCGGACAATCCTCAAGTCACAACCTCATGCGAGTACCCTCAAAATCCAACAAGCCGAGACATATCAAAGAAGACAATGACCCATAGTTCAAGGAAGTGGTCAGGAAAGAAGTAGACGTGGCGAGGTTTCTTATTGCACTCTTCTCAACAAGACGGGTATATCTCGGCTTTGCGCTAGGTTATACAAATTGTCTTAAATCCTTGCTCCGTCATCATCTGGTTAAGATTAAAAGTTAACATCCTAGCTTAACCTTTGTGTATAAATGAATTAAATTGTATAAAATTTAACTAAATTCTAAAAGCATTTGGATTTGAAGATTGAAGTATAATTACAATATGGTTGGATCTTAACACTTTTATGTAGTCATAATATTTATACAGTTATTTATAGAAGAGAGTAAGTAATTTGAAGAGAACTCAGTTATTAAGCTGAAGGTCCCGGTTTCAAATCCAGCTGTGATTGATAGATTATTTCTGCCCATCCAGTGAGTCAGTAATTATGTCTAATTTTGTTCAAAATGATTTAATTGCACTGAGGAAAGCAAGATCCTGCTATTCTTGCTGTGCATCAGTGGTTAAGCCAGGTCCAAGTATGAATTGGAGTTACTGCTTATATTATAACTCCATTTCAAGCCAAAGCTTGACTTGTGTTCTTATGTACTACAAGAATGGCACGAATGCGCTTCTGTACAATTAAAAAATTTTGAGCGAAATTCGACATAACTACTTATTCGCCGAGGCTGCAGATTTAATCTGTCTACTGAATTGGACCTCTGAGATCACCCCGCCTCTAAAAATAGAGGGAAAACGTGGTGGTTGAATGTTATTCTAATCATCTCCCTGCACAGGTATTGGCTGAGAAACAGTACAATCTATGTCATGTACCGAATGCGATACTTTTCATTGGTATTAATAGTAGAGGTCTATATAAAAATAACTTCTAAAAATATTTATTCTCATCAAATTGAACCCTTGGGAATATCTTTAATCTGACGTCTTTAAACCAAATCAGTTACATTACAGAATGCGCCCAGGAAACTTTCAACTTATAACGGAAGATTAAACTTAAGAATGTAAAAACAGTGAAAATAGGTTAGATGTAAACCTTGTGAACTGAATGAGCTTGTTGAATGCAACAGCAAAATCTATGACCTTCATAATTAATTGTTTTATATTGCAATTTAATGACATGTGTACCTTAGTAGTTACTAATGGATCTGCGCGTTGATAATGGCTTTAATAAATTATTAACCAATAGACTAATGGTTATGACGCACAGACGGGTATTTGACTGGTCTAGCCGGCCAAAAATCAGTTTTGCAAAATGCAGCGGAGGTCGGAAAACCCTATCGAATGTTCAATTGGAACAGTGGGGGATTCAAGTTATGGGCAGATATCGTTTCTCTAGTTGATCGGATTAGAAGAAAAACCAATTAAAACTTGTCTGTGGAACTGCTTCTATTTTGTTTCATATCAAAAGTAACTTAGTGAGTGCATAGTTCAGTGCTACCAGTAACCGATCAGATTTTTATTACACCTACTCATTATGGATTGTGAGAGACCAGGTATGTATCTATGTTATAGCATAATATTATTAATTAAAATACAGAATAAGGCATTAAAAAAAAATATGAAAGATGCTCTTTATTTTTTGCTGCTTGTTACTGTGAATTTCAACATTCGATAAGGATTTAGTTATACTTCCCGATGAGTCCCGATAACTTTTTTAACATGATTGGTTGTCCAAATTGTGGAGTAAAGAAATATTAAATCAATAGCCGCCAATAGCCGCCAATCTGGAAAATATTGATTTTTTTTCTCCTGCAAATCTAAATAAAGAAGCAAAATTTTAAAAGCAATTCTGAAAAAATATTATATAAACATTTAGGTATTTTAATTACTTAAGGCCAAATGTTATTTTAGGGCCATCTGTAATGAGAATTCTTATAAGACGAGACCTTTTTGACCTGATGGATAGCCAGCAATTGCCCAGTTTTGACCAGAAATTAGAATTTTTGGGAAATTACCTGGTAAGTAAAGAAAATTATTCTGAAGAGCAACAGAAGGATATAAAACATGAATTTTCAAGGCTTAAGTCAGAATTTCGGCGAAGATGGCATAAAGCAAACAAGTTCAAACAATCATTCTTAACAGCTAATTCATCTTGGTTGGAAGGGACATTTCAATTACCTCAAGTAGCTATGTCTAGAGGTCGACCCCAGAAATCATTCGAGGAATGTAGCGAAAGAAGCAAAAGACAAAAAACGGAAGAAGTGCGCAGAGAAACAGATTTGCAGATCCTTTCTCATGCAACCCAATCCCAACATTATGCCGCTGGACATCGAATGCTTCTCTCGTGGTTAAAGAAATCACTTCAGATCCACGGCAAGCAACTAAATATAAGGAACAATTGTCGGATGATAAGACCTGTACGAAAATATCCACTGTGCAGGCGTTATCGATGTTCGTAGAAGCAAATCTCTCTAGAAGACAGTATGAGCTAGTACGATATTCTTGTAAAAAATTATATCCATGTTATAGTTTGCTACAAAAAGAAAAACTTAACTGCTATCCAAACAAGGATTCCTATCGAGTCACGGATTCTCATGCAGAAGTCCAGTTACAGGCTTTAATGGACCATACTGTTACAAGACTGTTGAACTCTCTGGAAGAAATAGGAAAAACATTGAGTGATGAAGAACGTACGTCACTTTTGCTGATTTGCAAATGGGGATGTGACGGTTGTCAACAGAGAGAATACAAACAAAAGTTTAAAAATGACGCTGACTCTGATGCCAACATTTTCCAAAGCTCGTTCTTACCTCTTCGACTGGTTTCTCAGTCGAACGAAAAAATTATTTGGCAAAATCCGACGCCTTCCTCACAAAGATTCTGTCGACCCATACGGATAAGGTTCGTAAAGGAGTCTGCCGACATTATCAACGAAGAAATTGCGTATGTTGACCATGCTTGCAACTCGTTAGAAGCGACAAATGTAGTTGTAAATGGTAATCCGTGTTATGTAAAACATAAAATGTTATTAACCATGGTAGATGGCAAAGTTTGCAATGCTGCAAGTGATACAAAGTCAACGTTGCGATGCTTCAAATGCGGAGCAACTTCAAAGGATTTCAACAATTTAGACCAATCTAAAGAGATAAGAGAGGAAACACTGAGGTTTGGACTATCCATACTCCACGCACGAATAAGGCTATTTGAAAGCTTACTGCATCTAGCTTACAAGCTGCCTGTTAGGAGATGGCGAATCCAGACGGAGGAGGAGAAAGAATTGGTGAAAAAGGAGAAAAAGAGAATCCAGGAAGATTTCAGGCTGAAAATGGGTTTAATTGTGGACGTTCCCAAACCTGGATATGGAAACACCAATGACGGAAACACCAGTCGGAGGTTCTTTGCTGATCCACATCTTGCCGCAGGAATCACCGGTTTAGATATTAATTTAATTTTCCGTTTTAAGGTGATTTTAGAGGCAATTTCAAGTGGACATAGCATAGATACCATGAAATTTGGTGAATACGCGATGGAAACGGCCAAACTATATGTGGAGTTGTATTCATGGCACCCTATGACTCCTACTGTTCATACAATTTTAATTCATGGTGCGACAATAATAGAAAGTGCACTCCTTCCAATTGGACAGCTTTCTGAAGAAGCTGCAGAGGCTCGGAACAAGCATTTCAGGCTATACCGAACAGATTTCGCTCGTAAATTTTCAAGAGAATCTTGTAACATAGATATCTTGAATAGATTGCTTCTAAGTTCCGATCCACTTCTATCTGGTATGAGGCCAGTACCGAGGAAAAGAAGCAAGCCATTTTTGAGCGACACGTTAGCCCTACTTCTTTCTGCTGAGCCATTCAATCAAATAGCTCACCAGAGACTCCAGGAATCGGAGAGTGATGAAAGTTGTGAATCACCAGATGATTAATCAAGAAATGCGTTATACTAGTTTGCCCAATATTTTATTGTATATCGTAAATAAATTATTTATAAGATGAATCATTGTATCTCTTTTAATTTATTTTTATTTTTAAACCCAAAATATAAATAAAACAAAATGGTGTCAATATAAATGTTGATTAAAAGCTGTTAGAAACTTAATGTTTGGTAAAGTAATTAAATTAACTCATTTGCGCTGCAAAACCCAGACCAAGTTAATGGGATTGATTATTATTTGCATGATTCATACCATATTTCAAAAACTAGAGGTCCTAGATTTTTTAGAATATTTTTTTCAAAATCAGCAGTCTAAAATTAGTAGAATATGGTGATAAAATATTTTTGGCCGGCTAGACATGTCAAATACCCGTCTGTGTGACGTTCGCGTTTTTGGTTCCTTATTTCAATACAAGACGGGTGTAAGGAGCACTTAGGTCAGATCGACCAATTAGCAGTCTTGATCATCAGGGACGAAACCTTTGTCTATTATGACTTTCGGACCACAATGGAGGAGTCTAGACAATTGTATTCTATAACAATATCCGGTTCAGAGTCGTTTCTTACTTAAGGCTTTTATGGATATTTGGCCTGTTAATGAGGCATTACTGAATTTTAATGAGGATCACTTCTACGCCCGGCTGTATATTATTGCATGCACATTTTATTTTCCTTGATTAACAAGAATAACAGTTATTTATTGATTGAAATGTTGGCAGGTGATTACGAAGGTGGATCTGCCTGTTCAATGTGAGGGGTGTAAAATAGGAGATTAATATATACATTATAATGAATTATTATTTAATAGCAGAAGTTGGCTGCTTTTTTGTGTGATTTAAAAAAAAAAAAGTTATAACGTAATGAGAAATTATTACTCTACCATAAATTCACTATTCTCAGAGTGAATTTATAAGAGAAAAAATGTATAATCATTTTAACTTAAAGCTGGAAGAGTAAAATATACATATGTAACAATATAAATGTAAGCGCTATGTAGAGTTCTTGTGTTGATTTCTAGGAGCAATTGCAAATGCGCAGAAAAAATCAGTGATCCGAGACGTTCAGGATTAAAAGTGGATAGCTCCGACTTTTTAAAATTTCCGTTTTTATATTTTTCACTAGTTCAATATAGAAATTTTGTTTGCATGACAGTTTGCTGACTTATTCCTCATCGTTTTAGTTCAGTTCTGAACCTGAAGTTTCGGGAGCATAAAGCATTGTTTGACTAAACTGATGTTTGAAGGGATCACGCTTAACTGCCATATTCTGTAGATCTCACATAGGTTATTCCATCCATCCTTGGCACCACAGACCGATGTGGTCCTTGGCCTCCTCAACAGGCCTTCGGCAGGTGACTCGATCTTATGCGGCCGCTCGCCAGTTGCGGGTGTTTTGTAGTTGATGGGCGTTTTGTAGTTGACGGGCATCCCTGGCAAAAGTGTCCTCCCATCTAAGCCGAGGTCTTCCTCTTCCTCTCGTTCTGTGGAGCCTCCCGTCCAACAGCATCTTGGTTACTTCCTCCTTCGGCATGCGTGAAAAGTCGCCAGACCAGCGCAGTTTTCCCAGCTTGTTATACCTCACCACATAAGCCTCACCATAAAGTTGATAAAGTTCGCTATTTGTCCTAAGCCTCCAGGTTTCCTCAACTTTCACTGGTCCAAATATTCGTCGAAGGGTATTCCTTTCGAACATAAGAATTTCAATCCTCTTATTATTCTAGTTAGGGTCAAGGTCTGCGATCCACTGGCTAGTACTGGCCTAATTAGGGTCTTGTATAAGAGGCACATTAATAAAAACAATAGAACAGAAAAATGTTTAAAAGTTATTTTTTTTTTAATGTTTTAACTAATATAAAGTATAATATAAAGCGGTTTAAGAAATCCTTGAACTATGTTTGGACTTATTAATGCTTTACCTTCTAAGTAATCATATCCCAACTCATAAGTTTACTTCAGAGACTCCCAAACTAGACCCTGAGCCGATAGCGGATCGTGTTTAGTGAAAGTTCCTGCTATGCGGTACATCATGTTCCCAAATTAGACAGATTGGAAACGGCATGACGTACGTCATTAAACCCGTTGCGAAATATGCCCCCGCATAAGCTTGAAAAAAGACGAGCTCAAGACGGGCTGATGAGCTCAATTAGTTGATCGCCTCGGCCAATAAGATAGCGCTACCAGCTCAATGGCTCTCTCTGTGCTCAATCATCTATCATCATCAACCTATTTATAGCCCCTTTCGTTGGATAGGCACTAAACCGCTTTATGGTGTTTAACCATAAACCATAACCATAACAACGCAATCGTTAATCTTATCCAAGAGAAATGACTCAAAGTAGGTTCTGTCAAGGTAATTAAATATCAAGCCACAGCAAAGCGTACATAAAAGTGATCGGTTAATTAGCCAGCCATAACTTATAATTTGTCAAATAATATTAACTAAAGTTTATGTCTTGAAGTGAGGTATTGCCTCTGCTTGTGCATTGTTATACTGTTAAAGAGAGATGTACTGCATTTTGTAAATACTTGATCTGTAATATGAATACAGTATTTTCACTTTCTTCATAATAACATGTTAACTTCTTGTCTACTATTTCTAATTGATCATCATTTTGTTTGTTTTTTCATTTAACGTCACGTTATGCTGCTATGGCTGGTTAATCGGTCGATGTGGTTGTCCGTAATTTTGCCTATTATAGAATTGTATTATTCCACAACATAAACAAAATAATAAATTAACGAAACGTGAATGGAAAAAATTTCAGTCAATAATAATTTATAGGAAGCCAGACAAAGAATACATTAATGTATACAGGACGTCTGAAATGACTCGAAAACATCATTAACTAATTGAAGAGTTGAAATAAGGAGACAGGAACGGCAAATCAAGACCAATATCTTCACTACAATATTCTAAACGGTTATTTACTAAAGTAACCGTTATACATTATATTTAATGATTTGTTAAGATGTGTATGGAATCCTTAGGCGAAACTAGCCCAAGATTGAGTTTTCTTGAGTGCGTTGATTACTAAAAAAGTGAACTATGCATTATTTCTTGGTGGCAGTAAAATTATATTAAAACACTTGCCAATGTTCTAGTTTATTTAGTCATTAATATTGTATATATGAGTGACCTCTGGTCTTTAGAATACTCTTTCGAAAGGGACGTTAAATGGAAGTCCTTAGCCTTTGTGATGTCGGTTACTCGTTGAACATCGTCCGATTTGCGATAGCAATATATAGCCACATTAAATGAATAAGCAATATTGTCTATACCCGCTTGTTTTATAGCTTCTGAGAAGACCTATTACAGGAGTTGAGGCAAGTCATTATGTCGTGAATGTCATCAAGTGGCTTCCATTATGGCTTCTATTGAACCATCTTTTAATGTTAATTGTCATAGTTGTTAAGGTTGCCATTTAAAAATACCTTAACTTGTTCTCAATAAAGGTCATATCTTTTACATTTTTTTTTTAATAGTTATTGTCGTGTTCCTGAATTCCATTAATCCCTACTTTTATCGAAGGATACTAAAAAAATAAATAGTCATTTCATCAATAATTCAAACGATGGACATAATTTCAGATTATCTATGTCAATCATTCATTCTGGATGTTGTAACATGGACACTGTATGTTGCAATTATCTTTTTACTTTTCCTTTACATAATCAGGGTTTTTTAGGTTTATGCAAAATTGCTTACGGTTTCGACATATTCGTGCCATCGTCAGTTGCAGATGAACCACTCACTATGAGAGTGTCATCACAAAAGGGACTTTCGCAAGACTGGTACTCTGAACTTTGAACATACTTAGAGATTTTAAGCATTAATAAAATTATTACTCAATCACTCTCTTATGCGGGGTAATAATAATGATTATTATTTTGAAAAAATATTAAACTCGAAACATATTAAATTGCGATAAAATGCAGAATTAATTCTTGGGGAAAAGTACGAAAAAATAGTTTATTTTAAAGAAATACTGTAGGATCTTACTTTTCAAAAGAATCATGGGTTGCTAGTTATAGAATTAAACTAGTAAAAAATGTTTCTTAATAAACCACATTTATTAACCAAAATGACACTCATTCAATGGCATATTTGGGGTCAATGTGGTTAGCATAGGGAGCTTAAAGCCCTCAAGATGGGGGCCCTAGGATTTTTTATAAGGGAGTAATGATAAATTCTTACTTAAAGCGTACGGAAAATACATAAAAGGGGGTCCCAAAGCTGTACGTTAACAGCTAGTCTTTGGAGATCCCTATCCTAATTATACCTGGATAGGAAAAATTGATGACACCCACTGTAGCATCGCCCGATTAGCCATAGGAGCATAAAGTGACATTAAATGAATAATGACATTTTTTTCATTATGTTTAGAAATATTCAATATTTCTCAATATATTTTTCAATATAGTGAATAGATTCACTGTAATAGTCTCATTCTTAAGTATGTTATATTAGCCTTTAAAAAGCCTAACTTGTTAAGTTTAAAAATATATTTGAACAACTTCAAATATGTTATGAGACCATATATTTTCGAAAACTATTCCAGATTTCTTTCTTTTTAAGCCTTAAAATAAAAATGATCTCTGTGCCGAAACATGCTTGAACTTCTCTTTATTCCCGGTGACAAGCGATGAGTTCAGCTACTTTTGAAAAGGCAGAACTAATCGTAGTTTTTCATCGTAAAATCGTACCTTATTATTCGCGCCAAATCAGGGAACTGGCGGAGGGAGAGGGAATGGACTAGTAAGAAAATATTAGAAACATTTTTCAAATATTTTTGAAATGAAAAAATACAATATATTTTATTTTGCTCAAGTAATACTGCTTTTATTCAGAGTAATTCATGGATAAATTCCCTTAATTGTCTTTATTTTTAGGAACAATTGACGATTCAATTTATTAGACATAACTCCACACACTTTATATTATAAACGTTCTTATTATATTATATCATATAATAAAGCTAACTCGAGGCTAGTTTACTTCGAGGCATAAACTTTGCCAGATATCTTATTATCAAGTCCCGGAGAAGTATACTTAATGATAAGACTACCTTCCAATCAATAGCCTAATTAATCTATTTATAGAATTATTTGGTTGTTACTGGTGTACAATTAATATATTGTATATTGTAAAGTACTATAGAATCAATATTTTACTATGTTTATCACCCGTTTATTGAACAAATAATCACAAATTACAATCTATACATATAATCAGTACAGTATAATACATTTTATATGTGTAAGCAATATATTTCACCTGTAATCTGAAGACAGTATATCTTATATCCTAAAATAGGATATGGTATGTACATATATATAGTATATCCTAATAATAACTAAACACACACGGCAACTAAACTACGTATAGAAGGAACAAGGCAACATTGAGATTTAGATAGATGAAAATAAAAGAGAAACTGACTTTTCATTAAAGAATTAGGTAATTCTAATACTAATGAATAAACAGCTAAACTCCTTACATTTTTAATATTTTGTATAGTTATTTGTAATTTATGTTTAAAATATTTCATTACGTTATATAAATAAATCAGAATAGACCTGATAATAGAACTTAGCCGAAAATCCTGTAAGCAACCTAAGATAACGAGACTATCTCATGAATCTCTCGGATTTACCGCCTCCAAATAAACTTAAATGTAAGTTTTAATTATTATTATTATTCGTAGCCATACGTTGAGGATTACACGAACTATCAATTACTACCGGAGACTATATCTCTTCCATTCTGAAAGATCGTGTTACAACAGTAAGTATTATTCTACTTAATCAGCTTTTCTAGTACGTGCAAGGTCAGCTTACTAACAAAGGATAATCGAAAGGATGCGGGCGTAGTAGCCTTCAATAATAGCTCAACAGTGAAAGAAGAAAGAGAAATGAAATATTGGCTCAATACATCTCATACTATTCTACTGAGTGAACATGTGAACTAGTTGTATTGTGGGTATGTTAACGATTTTCATTCCATTATGTAAATATACCGAATTTTATTCAGGGCAGAACAACTTTCAGAAGATGTCTGTGCAGCTTTAGGGGTTTTCAGGATAGGAGGAGAGCATAGGATCAGCCTCTGGGTAGAGGAGAGAAGGAAAGAGCAGATTGTAAGGATGAAGGATTATTGGAGGAGGGAAGAGGAAAGAACCTTGGCAATGGATGGATGAAATTACTTCGCGCGGTTCTAGATGGACAAAATCGAGAAGAAGACTAGAATAGATATAATGATATAGAACTTCTGAGCTTAAAAACGTTTGCCAAAGGTTAAATATAACGAAGTTATCTCCCGAATATCACGGATTTGCCTCCTCCAAAAATAATACATAAAGCATTAAATAGTCAAGGGAGCGGAGTGGCTCAGTGGTAGAGCAATGAGTTTCCATGCAGAAGGTCCTGGGTTCAAATCCTCCTGGGAGTCACCCAGGCTATATAACGTGGATACCAAAAATAAGGGGGGGGGTCTGGATCTAGGACAGTCACGTCTCTGCCCAGGCGTTTTCCAAGAAACAGTACAGTCTCTACCATGTACTGAACCTCAGACCCTTCTTGGGTTGTAGTGGTACAGGTTTTTTTATTAAATAGTCAAAGAAATAAAAATCAGTACCTCTGCAAGGTTCAGTGAATGGTAGAGACACTGTACTGTTCCCAAACTAGAAGTTGTCCACGAAAAGGATATGATGTCAACGAAATCACGCTCAACCTCTAGGGTTTCCCCTTCATAAATAATGATTGTCTCAGAGGGTCTCAGGTCCACAGAGTCGATCCACGGCTATTAACAGAATTATTTATTGTAAATCGGTCGCAACTGTTACCAAAAAATGAGTATCCCAGAACTGAGTTATATTATATCCCTGTATTATTATATGAGTTATATTATACCCTTCCCAAATAGTGGGAGAAAGCAAGTAAAAAAAAAGTAATTGGTTGATCTTTTGCGACCATTAAAGCTTGTGTAGTTATGAGCAAGTTCTTCATGCCTCTCATGTCATTTTGTTCTATTCTACAGAAAATCTGCTGATAGTCAATTATTGTTATTTGAAAAGTGTTTATCCAAATATAATGAGGAAAAAATAAGAAGAAAGATTAATCAGTAAGATTCATTAAATGTACAACGTATTATATCTTTTTCAATCTTATAAAAATCGCCCATTCGATTCGAAATCTCATCAGCATCAGAAAGAAGTTCGAACACTTGGTTGTTGAGATAACTTCAAACTTCTTTCAGTTGCTGATGTTTTTTATTAAGTTTTCAATCCATGTGGATAAGTGTACAATTATTTTGTTATTACTCAATTTCAAAGAAAAAAACAAAAGCTTGATAGGCGAAATTCGTCTGTTCACAATGTTACTAATATTTGTGTGATTTTTCTGAATGTCAAACACTTTTTCGCTGGAATTTATGTTTTAGAAATCGATTGTAAATATTGAACCATGACCTTCCTGAGATTTGTTTTCTTTACAACTGAATAAAAAGGTCACGCGAATAAATCTCTTTATTAGTAAATACGTTTCTTGACTCTATATGAATAAAGTGACAAATAGACGTTTCTTCTTTATTAATAATTCATGCAAATTTGTAAAATGATTGAGACGTCTTGAATAATGTAAATATTCCTCCATTTATAGTTTCACATCTCTAACTGTGAATCAAAATTCTATGTCAAGATCTAATTATTATGTTATGCAATAAAGGATATTGGGAATTCAGTTATTATTTTTTCCTTTCTTTTCTATTTTTTTTTTTTGCAATAGGGAGCGGAATGGCTCAGTGGTTGAGCGCTGAGTTGCCATGTCGAAGGTACTGGGTTTAAATCCCGCTCCTGGTAATATTTTTATTTAATCTGCAGCTGGATATGGATCGTATGGGATCTAGGACTCTACTGGAGCTCAATCAGCCTCTATGAAGTGGGGACCCAAAATAAGGAGGAAAATCTGACGGTTGAGCGTGATCTACGACAAATCACCTCCCTGCAATAACCGTTGTCCAAGAAACCGTACAGTCTCTACCATGTACTGAACCCTAGAACCTTCTGTAGTGTTACAGGGTTTTTCGTTATTTTTTATTTTTGACAGTTATTAAGATTTCACTTCTTGTCATGGCGGATGGCAGAAGACTGATCCCAAAATGTAGTGGAGCAGTGAACCTTTGCGGTCCCGGTAGCCTTTGGGTCCTAACCGCAAGTCAGTTTCGATTGGCACTCTCAGTTTTGGAACTGTCGGTGTGGGAATATTATCTAGCACACGGTATTATCATTGCCCACATCGCCTGGGACTTTAAGTAATATCTTAACTCGATGTGGAGTAGGCATAGCACGCTAATATGAGAGTCATGGGAACTCCGATTTCACTCCACATGGCTGCTATATTGGGTAACAGGTCATAATAGAGTTATAGCATTGATACGACAAGACACCGTTAACTATTTTATTAGACTTTTGTAACTGAAAATTATATATTATGTTCGTCTTTGGCAATTATATATTGATCGAAGAGATCAAACAAACTAAGGATGAGTCGACATCGTACAGCGAAACTAAAAGGTTCTGTAATTTGTAAAGCTTCTGTTTTTTGTTCAACTTAGTAATTAAAAATATGGAAATAGTTGTGTGTTTATTTTTTGGTCTGAATGGGAAATGTTCTCTATTTCTTATTTAGATTCTTTCTTTATATTCATATATATAAAGAGATTGTGATTTCCTAGCTATTGCCCACAAATCTCCTGAAATCTAAAGGACCTTCGAGTTCAAAAATCAAATTTCGGGCATTGCTCTTTCCTTTAATTTTTTTTAGAAAACAAACAATGTTTAGAAAGAGACTGTATTGGTCGCGTCTTCAAATATACTGTCGTCTCTCGGAATAAAATCATTCCAGAAATAAATTTGGAAGGTACTAAATATATTATAGTCCAATATTTAATATAATTAATAGTTCATACGAAAAAAATAAAATAATTCGTAATCGAACGAATATTAATGTTGTTACTAATAATAACTCTCACTCTCTCTATTTCAGATTTTAAGTAAAATCTGAATGTGCCCATTCGTAATTTTACACTTGAATGTCAATACAAACTAATATGGACTTCTGAAAACGGTTCTGAATTAAGTTATTCTCCATTGTGTGTATTATTGGCTTAATTTATTGTATAATAATTCATGTAGGTGTTGTAACACTGTTTGAATATATATTTCCACAAATTAGGATTAATATTGTTTTATTCAAATATATGGAATAATTTGATAGTTTTGTTTTAAAATTTAAACCAAAGACTTTCGAACGGTACCCGGCTCGTTATCACCCGAGTCGGATGTGGTTGGAATTGTAAACATATGTTAAGCAGGTACTTGTTGAGCCCATGACTAATACATAAGTACATGTACATAAAACATTAGCATAGAGTTATCTCTTTATAGGCTAACAATGGTTTTGGGTTTCCATCCTATTTGTCGCGCTCTTATTAACATAAATATATCGCTTTTATATTATCAAATGGATTTTTTTATATATGGAAGGGTTTGTTGACCTATTTGAATAGTTGAATCTATAAAATCTCACATTCACGGTTCATTTCATACGGACCTGTACAACTGTAAACAACAATAGAACAAATAAATAATAGAAAGGAAATAGAGCCAGAACTCGATTGATCGGAACTTGGTGTTACAATTAAAAGCAGATTTTATAACTCTCACTGAGTCACTAAGTTCGAATCCGGTTGTGGCAGATAAATTCTTCACAGGCTGCAGGATTAAATTAAATGAAACGCGATAGCAATGAGCTCACTTGAAAGATCAATTTTTAAATAATGATTTTAAAAAAAGGTGAAATATGTTGCCATCTATATTCAACAGATTTTTCTAGCATCTTAAAGAAAAAAAATCACCCCATAAAGCATTTTGGCCAGAGAACCATTATCAAAAATTGAAGCTTAAGGAAGTTGTCCAAATTTCTGAACAGATGGAAATCTGTTGGATGTAATGGAAAATATGTTGGCGAATAAGGAGTGTGTGGGACGACTTCATAATCCAGCTCGTTTCATTTCTTAACTAAACTGTCTGGCGTTGTTGTGTAGGTATATATATAGGTCCTTCCGATTAACCAATGCAGGTTTTTAAATAAATTTTTGTTGTATTAGGTCTATAGCGCTGCAGTCCGATGTGGATGTGATGGTTCCACCTCAGGGGAGAACATTGAGCACCACTCAGAATCCATTAATGTTTTTAATAGAAGTTTGATTTAGGGATTTGTCCATGGTCCGTTCGTTACAACACTCTTCACCGACGCGGTGGTAACGGTACTTACAGCTTGGGCTGCTGTGTGTCCAGGTTTAAATTTATAAAAAATAATACACGAAAACCTCGTGTTTCCATTGTCATATTTGATGGAATACTCACTTATAGCATACTTCGTTCAGTTGTGGTGAATGTTAGTATCATCCATAAAGAGACTATTTTAATATGTAACTGCATATTAATAAACAGCACAAATCCAGTAATTCCACTTTTAGAAATAATAAAAACGGACGTTTCTTATGAAAAGACCCAATAAGAATAATGTTAAGAAGCCTCTCAAATCGTAGGTGACTGATATGCACCACTTTATTTTCAAGATATCAAATTATTTATATTTTTAATAAACATATCAACAATTTTATTTAATCTTATTTTAAGAGTTGAATAACGAAAAAATATTGAAGTCGTTGGCCGACCTTGGACCCTGATGTAAGGCATAGGCTATCAGTGAAAGTGGAGATGTTTATCAGTGATTTAGGAGAGAAAATGTTTCTAACAGGCAACAGGCTATTCAAATGATATTGCTGGAGAATGCAAGGCTTTAAAACCACTTTATGAGTCAGATGATAGTTTTAGCACGACTTAACAAGCTTCGTTAAAATTGGTAATGTCAATTGCAAGCTCTATAATTATTGAGTGGGGTGCTAGTCGTTTTGTAGGCCGTAGGTTTCCGGATAGTTTAATCGTAGAAAACTATGTAGAAGGAGAAGAGGCCGACCTTTAATCTCATGGAGTAACCAAGATCAGGAAGACCTGGCAGGATACCGTATCAATGTCGAAGCTGCTCTTGACAGGAAGACCTGGCAGGATACCGTATCAATGTCGAAGCTGCTCTTGACAGGAAGGCCTGGAAAAAATGTCGTAAAATTTAATTAGAGAAAACATAGACTTAACTCTCAACAAAGAAACACATTTAGGAAGAGATCTGTTAAAACGTACTCTTAATGTAATACTTCTTCTGAATACTTTACCATTGGCACTTCATTGCACAGGGCCTGTACTACCTAGCAGAATTCATTGTGCCTTGTAATCGACGATCATATTGTTCTTAAATGGAATTATTAAATTGTTACTGTTTTAATTTTATATTATTTAAAATTAATATTGCTGTTGACGTCATTACTATATTTGTCACAAATATAGTTTTTATCGATAAATTTGCTCTATTTTTTAGGAGTTCTTAGGATATGTAGAAACTAAATCACTTTTTTTTATAACGTCATCACGTAGGATTTTGGACTGTACGGGTTGGATTCGAAGGGAATACGATGGCTTAGTGGAGCCCCAGAGCTCTAACTATAATATGGTTAACCGATAACATTAAAATAAATTTGTGAATGCTAAACATGATTATAAATACCATCGTGATAATGAAAAAAAAAAGTCACCCTCCATATTATGTGCCCACAACATATGATATTGATTGTAGTAACGTATTACAGTCACTAAAAATTCATGCATAACATATCTTTTGTATCATTGTAAACAAACAAAACTGAAACCCTTATAATTATTGGACATTTACAGAAAATTGTACTATTTAAACCCATTAGGGGTCTTAGGTCCAAACTATACTGTTTCTTGGCCAACGGTTGTGCAGGGTGGTGATTTGACCGAGAACATAAACAACAGCCAGGGTTCCCCAAATTAAGAGTTCCCACTTTATAGAGTGCGTGAGTCCCAGAACGGACTGCAGATCCCACAGGGTATATCCATGGCTGAACAGATTAAATAATTTATCTATCTCATCCGGATTTAAACTAGAGATCTTCAGGACATCAACTCAGGTCTCTACCTACCGAGCTATTCCATCCTCCAAAATTGGCAGATACGGGAAGAAAAATTCCTAATCGGTTGTTTTCAGATACGCTATAGTGCTAGATACAGTATTCAACAGATACAGACGAAACGTAGTTCGACAGTTCACCTTCTCGTGTTTATTACTTTTCGAAGAGGATGTAAGTAGGACATGGTACTTAGCATAGCTCTCAAGTACCATGCTGCTTTGCATGCAGTACTTATAATTGCACGCTAGTGTCTGGGAAAGTGTCTTTAGTGACGAAATATGCAAATATCTTAATCACCTATTCTTAGGATGAAGTGAATAATAAAATGTTTAGTTAAAAAAAAAAAAAAGTGAAAGCAGGCATTTCTAAAAGAAAGGTAAAGATAGAAAATTAAAATATGCATTAAGTCACGTAGAGAATCTTGGAGAAAATAATTATACCAATTTTAAAAAAATAATAATTACTTAAAAAATATAATTTTTTTTAACGAGTAGTGAATCTAATAAAGATACCTTTGAGGTCTTCAGTTCTCTCTAGGTTTTTGAATAATAATTGTATCAATACTTTTCTGTGAAATGGGTTATCTGTTAATCTGTTCCTTAGTAGTTTGTGAATCCACATTTTTTAATACTGACGATGGGACAGATTATTGAAACCGATCCAGATCTTGTCCGAAGAGGACATGAGTGGAAGCTGGTCTTCGGAAGATAAAGAACAGGTTCTTGGAGACCTTCCCAGCTTGTGACCAACTGTAGGATCAGGAGACATTCTTCTCTTTCGCAAAGCCGTTAAAATGAAATCGCTTTTCTTTAGTTGCCGTTATTCTCTAAGGTTACTAAGACGTAGAATGTCAAAGAACTATTTCTAGTATACTTCCTGAAACTAAGTTGATGACATCTTTACACGTCTCAATGTTTAAAGGTTAATTATGATCCCCTTAGATTCCTCAACGCTATGGAGAAAGCTTATTAATCCATGACGGATATGTTGCATGGATATTAATCGAGATTATATTTATTATAATTAATTAATTTTAAATAAAATAATTGGTGGTTGGCTGATATTATTGATTGGGATGCCCTACCCACGTTCTTAATTCATGAAAGTCTATATTTATCCTGACCTCGGGAATTTAGGAATCATTTAAAGTTTCTTCCATGGTACTCCAATGTCTTCCTGTGCTCCAGTATCCTTTAATAATATCCCAATGACCCCTATAGAATAAATCTGATACTTAGGACTACATCTTGGCATACGTTTAACTTGGAATAGTAGTCTGAAAATACAAGAAACTGCAGCACTTACTGGACAAACCCTCTAAGCTCCAAATTAATTACAAAAGACTCTATATGCATGACAATTATAACAACTATTTGGACTTACGGAATAGAGCTTTGGGGCGCCTCTTACCCATCGAATTTCTTTCGCATCCAATTCTTACAATCCAAAATCCTCAATGCTCCTTACTTAGTTACGAACAAAGTCATCCATAATGACCTGAATGTCCCATTTTCTGCTGATTTGGCCCTAACCCGATATCAATCCTTTCATGACTAACTCTATTCCCACTTGAACCCTCTAGTTTCAAACCTGTTCAATACTACAATTCCCCATAATACTACGAGGCGTCTGAAAAGAAGATGGCCTCATGACCATAATACCACTGGATAGTTTCTGTACGTGTCTATAACCATGCCATGATGTAGCATCCATTATATTGTATTTACTTGCATATAATTGTTATAATACAGTTGTAAATTACAATAAATAAATTTTAAAAAGTTTCTTCAGTTATATATTAAGCGGTTAAGTTTTAATGCCTGTGAATAAAGCACCGCGAAGTCGAAGTTAAGTAGAAGACCTTACTCCCGCACGCTGCATTCCTTGCACTAGTATGTCACTTCCTTCCACTTTCTCAAGTCATTGAGATCAGCTGTCACTCTTCGGACGCTATTGTATCTATTTATTGAATAGTAAATAATTGACTCGTGGACCATTGTCGGGTTGCGCTGAGCACTATCTGATGGAAGTCCTTTCTCATTTGCCGCCGCTTGAATGAACACGAACGTGGGCCGTACCGTTAGAAAGCCTTAAGTCACCTCAGGCTTTTGAATATCTTTAATATTATTATCTACTAGCACGTTTCCCCGATTTCCTCCTAAGCAAAATTTTAAGTCTCAGCTATTCTAGTAGTATTAGAATCACAAAGTGTCCTACAAAAAAATAATAAAATTAAAATAACTACTATGGTATTATTTAAATTTTATTTGTTGTGTACTACCAGTGGCTTGTTTCTCTCCTTCTCTTAAAGGCATGCCATATATCATTGATAATATTTACTTATTGTGATAATAGTTATATATTTCAATAAATAATAAATAAAAAAACATGTTAATATTTAAAAAAAAAACTGTACCACTACAACCCATGAAGGGCCTGGGTTTCAGTACATGGTAGAGACTGTTATGTTTCATGGACAACGGTTCTGCAAGGAGGTGACTTGTCCTAGGTCACGCTCAACCGCCAGATCCCCCCCTCTTATTTTGGGTTCCCTATTTTTATAATATTTTATAGAGCCTGGGTGAGCCCCAGGAAGGTCCTGGATCTCATATGATCCATCTCCCACTGCAAACAGACTAAATAAAAATTTTGCATGCAGAGGGATTCGAACCCGGATTTCCGGCATGGCAACTCAATACTCTGTATTTTAATACATATTATACGATTAATTAATTTGTGAAAAGCTCTGCTTAATTCAACCTTTCCAAGCAACTTCTTTTTTGATGAAAGAATATATTTTACAATAAAATACACAATCTTACAACTAATAACTCATGTTATTCATAATAATATTGTATATAGTTTTACTTAACACAGTTTTTTATCATTTTCATTTTTTATTATTGCCGGATATTAATAGGGCAATGTTGGAGAGGATTCAGTTTTATATTTTTTCATAGAAAAGGTATTGATTGATTATACCATAGGAATAGCATATAAAGAGCATAAGTCAAAACAGAAAGTTGTACATATAGCAATGAACGGTTGTAGTCACTATTTTCTACTTAAACTTTCGTTTTTATTTGTCAAAACATTTTTTTTTTTGCTTGTCTTGTAAAATTACCTTATAGTGACTTACTATCTTGTCCATGTCAACGCCTCAATTGTTTTATTATTGTAGCTCGAACTCAACACTGTAAAGAAAGTCGTGTGAGAAACTCACAAGAGATTTTAGAATTGGGTTTATTCCTGAAGCTTCTTTTAAATAATGAAACAATTAAACTGCACAACTGGTTTCAATGATAAAATTCCGGAAACGAGTCCAGTTAGTATTCATGAAGCTGCTTCTCTGGCCCGTCAATAGCAGAGTTGTAAACCAATCAATGTCCATTCTAAACGGAGTTATTCCACGCTAGACGACTTTATTTCAATGATATCATACTCACCTGGATTAGTCGTTTAGTTGCCAATTCTATTGAAACAAAACTGAATTGTGTGAAACATATATGTTCACCAAGTGCGAATGATTGACTGTTCAGACAAAAGACTTTTTGTATAACTTTGACGCTATACCCACTGGGGAATTTTATAATTGAATTGAATAGCGTCGAGAAGGTTGAAATGGTCTTGTAAACTTGTTGGGCTTAGCAACAAACGAATTTCTAAAAAAATTAACAAGAGCCATGAGTTAATGGAGGAGGGGTAGTGCAGAGTGTAGGTGGGAGGGAGGACTGCATTAAGAACTACCTAAAGGTTTGGGATCGGTATCGACTTAGAGCCTTTCGGGTTCGCTAAGCCTATTATTATAATTCAATTGTGAACAATCAGTACTCAACTGAATAATCCATAAATGCCACTGTTTCCTGTATCCTCCTTAAAAAAATGGACAAAAAAATTACTGGCGACACATCTATGTCTCAATATGAAAATCGAAGTGTGTTTTCTTCAACGCATCTTGCTGGTAAACTACCACGTCAATACAACATACAACAAAACTTAAAAGTATGTTAATTTTAAATTTTTTCGGATACTGATTGGTTATATTCCTATCATAGGAGATTTTCTGTTTCCTGACGCATGATTTTTCTGTGAGTTAAAAAGTTTATAGCAGTATTGATGATATTCCTGTATTTATCAAAGTTATTCCTATACTATAGACCAAACTGTTGCCGGTTCAGTTGAATCAGTGGTACACGAAACTGTGGAAGGCGATGAAGCGCTATTTCCGTTTCAATTTTCTGAACTATGGGACCGGAAAGAGGAAATTCAATGTTACGTCGTGGAAATAATAAATAAACATTTACGCGTATTAGCAATTGCCGCATAATTCAAGTATTTTTCGTCAATAAAATAATGAAAGAAAAAATAGGATTCCACTGTTCCGGAATATTCGGACGTAGTTGTTACATGGTATTTGAGAAAACTTCGAGTCCATTTGGCATTTAGGAAGAGTCCAAGATCTATCTGAACACGTTTCCAATAACCTGTCATCATCCTAATAACCTGGGACCATCTCTAACTGGCTGTTTTGTAACCAGTAATAGGAAGATGAGTGTATAAGCCTTAACTTGAGGCGTATAATCGAATAATATACGTGACAGAACTTTTTCCACCAAATTAAGGGTACTCACTTTATTGAGGCTGGCTGACTTTATATCTGTTGGGTCTCCTTAACACCTAAATGTCTCAAAAAAGACTGACTGGAAAATTTAAAAATGACTTTTTTTTCACTTACTATCATTTTTAGGGAGCGGAGTGGCTAAGCGGTAGAGTTCTGAGTTGCCATGCCGGAAATCCTGGTTCAATTCCCGCTGCAGGCCATGACTTTTATTTAGTCTGTTTGCAGCGGGAGATGGATGATATAGGTCTAGGACCCTCCTGGGGCCCACCCAGCCTCTATAAAAAATTATAAAAATAGAGTACCCAAAATAAGGGAGAAAAATCTGGCGGTTGAGCGTTACCTAGGACAAGTCACCGCCTTGCAGAACCGTTGTCCATGAAACAGTACAGTCTCTACCATGTACTGAACCCCAGACCCTTCATGGGTTTTAGTGGTAATTTGTTTCACCTCCATCTTCACTCCTCTTCCGCCCTCATCCTGCAAGTCGCTGGTTACCGCTGCTAGTCCCCATCATAAAAAATATCTACCTTTGTAAGTTGGTTTTTTATTTTGATGGATGATAAAAACAATAGAATGGACGGTTAGAAAGCGTGCGGTAGACGTGCCTTTGTGTAGGGAAAATCCACGTTAGTTGGTATTTAATGATGTCTCCGAGCCTTTGCAGATTTCTACAGATACCTCGCTGACTCTTCCTCATGGGTTATCTCAAGGCTAAAATAGTCATTAATTTTCTACTTAATTATTGAAATCTTTGCTATTTCCAATGGTTCTATAGACCTTGTACAGTAATTAGTCTTTTTACTATCTACTCATATCTGTCTTGTACAACTGTTTTCTAATCTTCTGCATGGTAAATCTATTTTATTCCTCGTTAGGTGAAGCATCTAATGGGCAAACAAGTTGGGTCTATTTTTCCCTTCCATTATATTTATTAAAAAGTTATTTCTTTTTAAGATATTCGATTTTTTTTTAATTCTATATATCTCCTAGCACCTTTTAGATATTTCTTTCTAGTATAAAATTTTGAACATATCTGTTATTTAGCGGGCAGTTGTTGCAACAGGTCAGCTGCTCATTGCACATAAAACATTTATAATATCCTTGGAAATGTGGTCTGTTCAATTTTCATCAGCATTGGACAAAAACTTCTCTTCTGTTGCTGGATTTCGAACTTTCCGTTGCTTTTATTTTTATACTTTTTAATTTATTACGTACTTCAGTAGATTCCCAAAACTGGGTTTGGATGTTGAAATAGTTGCAGAGGTCCGAAGATGTATAAATACTTATTACTTCAGATGATGATGCTTCTTTTATTTTGTTCATACTTGCATCCGAATACTTACCTCCTTTTCTAGTTCCGATGCTGTAATATCCTGCGAGTTGAGTTAATATTAATCAATTTTCATTTCTATTCTTCTCACAAATAACTTCTATCTTGACGTGACTATTCCTTCATACTGGTTTCTAGATAGTTAGCTAGCTAGTTAAGGCAAGTTCTCACAGATGCAATGAGAATAGGCTTTATTAAGGTATTGTATATCCCAGGGAAGGTTCTATCTATTCTGGCTCATTCTGTTAAACCTAAGGGAAGGCATCAGTGGTTCGTAAAAATAAGTAGCGTTCATAAGTAGTCAAATTAATTTTAATAACTAGATTTGTTGTCCCAAATCATCGAATTATTAATAAAACATACCTATATTGACGTATGCCTTCCCCAAAGCTATTTTTTATCTCATATTAGTTTTTATTATCGCCATTGATAAGTCTACTGGCAAGAAAGTATGACGTATGGCCCTTTTTTACCAACTGTACAATCACCAATACAAGCCAGTTATCCTTCCTTCATTATCCTTTTGGACTTCTTACCATCCAGTAATAACCCTCCATTACCATCACAAAGCCCGCCATCATCAATTAGACTTACAGTTGACTCCTCAAGTTCAGGGCTGAGAGCTAGTGGCCACTGGTTCAAGGATCTCTTCTAGAAAGGTTTGCTAATATTAGGCTCTTCGACCAACTACCGTGTCCAAGGACATGAAACTGCTTAGGTCATCAAGATCTTTAACGGAGGTTCTTCTCAAGCGATTTGTGAATACCATTAATCAGTGGTATTTCTCCCTTCCTATCGAACACATTTCCTTCTGTTCTAAAACATGTTCTAAATTTCTAGTAGTAATTTTCTATTGATGGAACTAGTTGTTCTATTAATATTTTAAATGCGTTGTTATAGTCTATATTGATCCACATCAACAATTTTACTCACCGATCATCAGCTATTTGATTCTTTATCTATTCCGATAAGCTAATTTAAAATGCTGTACCACTATAACCCATGAAGAGTCTAGTGTTACAATAATCCTGTTGATAAATAGCTCAATCAAAAAAGTAATTAGTTCATCTACAATCCCTTACGGTTCAACAAACGAAGGTCTCTCTCTATAGCTTTAGTCAAAATAAATAGTCAATTTGGAGGTAAAGTTGAATAACTAATCTTTTGGAGGGGGGGGGGGGACTGCACCACAATAACCAATGAAGGATCTACGTTCCTTACATACGTACGTTCGGTAAGTGGTAGTTATCGTACTGTCCAGAGTCAAAAGTCAATTGTCTGCAACAGCCGGATTTGAACCCGGGGCCTTATCCATGGCAACACAGTGCACTACCATTGAGCCTCTCCGTTCCCAAATATTTATAGCTAATATCAATACAATTACCAAATTTAGTGACGCTGAGTCGGTAAATGATTTTCTATTAAAATAATTCTGATTTGTATCCATATGTTATGTACTTTATGTAAGAAGTAGCTTATATATCTCGTGTATCTATGATATAATGTCAGACCTAACAACGGTCACCTATTTGGTGTTTTATTTTACAATAAAAGTGTCAAGTTTGCTGCATTATTACTATTTATTCCGTTATTATACTGTTATAAATTATATTAAGAAGATATATGAATTGTAACAGTTACCTTCTAATGGTAACGGGTATCAAACGAGTCAATTAATGTATCATTATGCATAATAAGTAATGCTCTCTGGACGAATGCCTCCATGATCTATAGTGACATAACACTCTGAAATTATCTTCACTATTTCTTCAAATGTATTCGCGAAACTCTCATCCTAAGTGTCCCGAATGTAGGATGCTCTCCCGCTAGGAGTGTGACGTAATCACCTCCGTATCTTAAGCAATCCCACGCAATCAGAATCCCAATTTTATCTCGACGTTGTGGGTTTATACTCAACTGTACCTCCATAATATGAAAGGTCTATGCTGTCTATATTCTGGAAGCAATGCTTCTTTTAATGTATAACTCCAGTGTTAATATCCATACCAATATTATTGTATAAAGCTTAACAGCATGATTGTATCGCACTAGTATTTCTAAAGTGACATATGTCAATAAGCTGATTTTTGGAAAAACGGGAAGAACTATTAGAGCTATTCCATGCTACGAGTTGCAAAGTACCTTCTGGCATAAAAGATCTGAAGCTAAGGTTGAGACAGTTTTGATGAGTGAAAAACAGATATTTTTTCATTTCTTTTATTTTCATAACTCAACGCCGATTTTTTAATTGTTTTTTTTTAATCATTGTATCACTTTAGAAATACTAAAAAGTCTACAATATAGAAACATTTCCACACGATAATTTTAAACATCCATTATCGTTGTGTTGAGTCAATTCTTAACCTTCTACTTACATTAAACTTTTTAATGTTAAATAATTTTGTTAAAGGCTGTTATATAATTTTGTCGAAATGTTCTCTTGTGAAACAAAATGGGAGGAAGAGTGGGGGAAAGTGTCGACTTGGTGTTGAGCTTTATTCCTGTTTTTAAATATTGTTTGTTCTTTTATACCCTGTACTTTTAACAATACGTGGATAAATGCGACCGAACAACTTATTATTTTAAAGCTTATGTTGCATTATACGGATTTACTGTATGTGTGTACTCAGGCCACAGTTAGTAGCTTTGTTAAAAAAAAAAAAAAAAATACTGCAAGACAAATAAGTGAGCCTAATCAAATTACAATCTTTCTCTATTAAAATTAATTGCAGTTTCATCTTTCTTCTCTTTTCTCTTTGCACATCAACATTATTTATTCGCTCGTTTAAAAAATCGTATTAGTATGATCGTTTTAATGAATAATTGGTTCATTTTCATTAAATTACAAAAAATCAAGTTTCTAAGAAACAATGTAGAAACGTCTCATTAATATCCGGTCCATTGTTTCCCGCCTTTTGTGGAGAGAGAATAAAAAGCGTTAGTGAACGACAGTAAAATATAATATTACAACCATGGCGCTTCTTCCCTTACATAATGTTAGTGGGTTTGTTATTTGAGATGATCTCTTGACTTTTAGTAATTGCGAATTTCTGATCGAAGATCCCTCTTGCACATCGGAACCGATAGCTTTCTAAATATTTCCTAGTAATTTTATGCATATAGTTATGAAACATATTGCTATGCTGACTTTTGTTCCTTCCTTGTTCCCTCAATCAAGAGCAATAACTCCTCCAAATTGCATATATTGGGGATTATGTTGGCATTTGACCATTCTAGGTTTGGACTCATCGCTTTTTGTTGCAGAGATGAGGTGGTGCGCGGTGTGGAGCCTCCTCCTGACTGCCTGCTGTGCCTCTGCGGAGGTCTTCACTGCCCTCGCTGATCTGGAGGAACTTTTGGACACCGAAGCCGTCTTCATCCAGGCCTTGGACAGCTTCATTCTCCATACAGAAGCTAGGGTAGCAGAGCTTAAGAAGTTAGTGATTTTTTTTAAACATATTACCTGTAAGATTTTTTTTTAAATAAAAAAATTACTGTCATGTTCGATGGAATGCCTACCGTCACCCGATGACTCAGTAAGGAGTGCATATTGTTAATTCCAGACAAGTTTAAACTTTTATAAATGATTACATCAGTTTAATATTTTCTCAGCGAAACGAACTCATGGGTTTAGTACACGGTAGAGTCTTTACTGTTTCCAAGTCCGGGGCGTAAAAAATTCCATCTTCAAAAGCGCTGTTTTCGATTAACTAGTTTGTGATTCTCACACTATATAAGCTACAGGATCTAGGAACAGCATGATTTTTTTCCCTGTTTCAAAGGTATTCCCAATAATTAAGGCCCACTGTCAGAATAATGGAAGTTTGACCAAATTACACACTACTTTAAATGAGTGATATATAATTGTAAAAGAGGGAGAAAAAAATTATAAATTTTTTTCCCTGCTCTACGATGGTCAACTAAGTCACACATAAGTCAAACTGGGCCAAAAAAAATTAGAGCGCTTTATAACGTTATAAGTTACGAATTTAAAAAAAATATATTGAGAACAGCTATGATTAAAAAAAAAGCTCCGGCTTCCTCCGAGATGTGGATGGTCACTTTTCAATCTAGACATATTAAAGCAAAGATTAGAACCAAAATCATCTGCCTTTATCTGCCTATCCGATCATAACTCCTCGAAGAAAGGAAAGGATTAGAGTACGCCTTTCTTTGTTGCATTATCTTGTTTACCCAATTGGCTCAAATACATGTCTCCACGTCCAAACACTTTTAATTCAAGTTCAGTCTAGTTGCTAACGTTGTCTTGTCATGAGTTCTACTAAAATTAAATACCGCGATTTCTGTGAGTGCTTGTGGAGTGGTACAAACTTCGACGTATTCCTTCGACAAAATCATCCTGAACTTGATGAGGAAAACATTTCTTTAATGCTGACAATTCTAAGAAAGAGTTTTTTGCCTCATTTTGATAAACAAAAAGATAAGGTAAATCGGGACCTTCAAACGGACGAGGTTCAAAAAAATATTCAGCGAGTCTATGGAAAATGAATATATTGTGCCAGAAATCCACAGGATGTCTTGGGGGACCAAGCAAAGACTTCGATGATTGTGGTGAAAGAAGAAAGAGGAATAAAATACGCCGCCTTCAAGCATCGTACCAACAAAGCTTGATTAAGGCAGCTGCGACACATGTAGACCACGATAAACCCGAAGCTTTGTCAGCCGATCAGGCATTAACTATATTTCTAGAGGCCAACCTGACAAAATATCAGTACGAGGTGCCATGTATTTCCAAGTTATAAAAAATCAATCCTCTCAAAGAAGCAGTGCTTCCCTGAAAACAAGCGGAAAATGTCTCGTTTATCTACCAACAAAGACGTGTTCCACAAGCTACTGAAGACTTCGGATCCTTTTATCACGAACATGAGACTCGAACCAAAGAAAAAGCACCTGGAAATCAGTGATGCAGCTAAGGAACTATTAATCTAATTTCCTTGAATTTAAAATCGTTAGTTTCTTTTCAATTTGAACAACCTTTGACTTTGAATCCCTAGTTTTATTATTTACAAAATTCTCCAGTTTTGTAAGCTTCCTTGAATTTTTAAGTGTGAGCATTATTTATTTTATATCGCTATTTGTTTACTCGTTTAACGTAACTTTATCCTGAAATGTCTAATCGTTCGATGCTATATCGAGAGTCTTAAACTTTCCGGACTGTGAACCAGTAAATTTGGACATAGTATGTTGTTATGCTAACCACTAAATCATAGATGGCCCTCAGTGTGAATCCAGCTAACCTAAGTATTATAAAAAGAGAATAGCAAAATATAACTATAAAAGAGAACGACGATGAAAAGGGGAAAAAATTACAAACAAGAAAAGCAAGTTAACCCATAGCATAATCTAAAGAGAAGTTGTAATAACTTCGAAACATTCCATAGTAGGTTGCTACGCTAATCATTAAAACAGAGGTGATTCCACGATTATTTCGTTCATAGTTTATTAATTGATATTTTAAAAATACTTTTAAATGTTTATTCAGATTGTTTAAGTATTTTCGTTGAGTTGTAAAAATCCATTGATTCCTGCTGAATTTCCTAACAGTAGGTTCCTCTTTTCGACTTGAGCCTGTTATAGCTAGGAATGGATGCGTAGATTGGCCACGATGTCACTAAGTAATAAAACACTCGACGAGAGAGATACCACCAGCTGATGCTATCACCACTCCATTTAGCGGCGGTGTATAGCACCGACAGGGAGTACACCAGAGTAATAGATAGAACTTAAGTGGGTACAATACGAGTACTGAAAGCAGTGTACTCTCCGCGTAGGTTGCCTGTAATGACAGGCTGGCAAAACACTTTAATTCTAAAGTGGTGAATCATGAATCTTTATTAAGTAACAGCCCTTCTATATAGAACCCTTATATATTGGGAGAGAGAGAGAGAGAGAGAAATAAAAAAAGATAATAATATAAAATAGTAAGAAGGGTCACCTGTAGTGTAGAGGTTAGCATAACAACTTCCATGTCTAAGGTCGCCGGTTCGCAGCCCAGCAATCTTTAAGTTTTAAAATAAGTAAAAAAATCCTAGGTTATGCCCTTCGTAGGGGACGTAAAAATGACAGTCCTGAACCTTTGTATCAGATACTCGTTAAAGATGCCTATCCTAATTATACCTGGATAGGCAACATTTAGGACTCAATGAAGTATAGGAAAGTCCGATTAGCCACAGCAGCATAAGTGACATTAAATGCATAACCAATCAAACAGTTGCATTTGGGCCTTGCTGGTGGTGGGGTGTTCCTTTGGTTGATGTATTGTTGGACAGTGAGGTCGTGATATGCTTTATATTTTTCTTACGATTCTCTTTCTGTTCTCATGATGTCTGAATAAGCAAAATATCAGCAGATATTATTGTTTCCTTCTGTTTTAGAGACTTATAGCTTTTTGTTTGGATTTTTTCCATTCCTGTCTTGTTAATCCTATTAGGTACATTTCCTCCTCAGATTAAATCCTTTACACCCTATTCGCTTTTAACAATATTTTGCATCTGTTTCAGAAAATCTGAAGAGTACAAGCAGGAGCACAGGATAGCGAGCACCGATGTGAGCGAATATCTGAGCAACCCGATCAACGCTTACCTCCTGGTGAAGAGGCTGACCACTGACTGGAAGACCACCGAGAGGCTCATGTCCGATGACATATCCAAAGGTAAGCTCACTTCTCAGTAATTACATCTCGGGATTAGGGAAGTGTCTTGCGCCTGCGCTTGTTGTGTAGGTATCGATGGCGTGTTGCGTGTTGAACCTAGCCTGCTAGCTGACCTTTCCTATGTGAGGCTATGTGTCTTCGAGATGTCCAAGTATCACATGAACAATGGAGGAATTGGATTTCAATACTGAATGTGTTGTTTACTTAGTGTGATGCAATCTTTATGATCACTTATAAGTTTCTTTAATGCGCTGTGCATTAGCGCCCTAACTATGAAACCTTATGTTTCTCTGAGACATAATCATTCTTTACACCTTATTCAATCGAATTGATATCATATAGTTAACAAACGATGGACTACTATATATATATATAAATATATAGATTTATTCAGATATCGAATATATATGTATAATGTAGATATACAAGAGAACTAACTAGGTGGCTAAATACTGTGGACTACCATTATAAAATATTGTTATGGACCACATCTGTTGTAATGATGTTAATAAAAGTTTCAGTCTTAGATTTATTTTAATAATTTTTATTGCGAGAGTAACAAGAGTAACGTTAACATTTTAACTAATTAAATCCTTGGAGGTTGAACTACTGTTACAAGCAGTGTTGCCACAACATCTAACTTAGAAACTAACTACTACATCTCATCTCTACTCTCATATCTCCTCCCTTCTACCTCCTAATCTTAGAGCTAGTATATATATACATGTAAAAGAAGAAGAGAGAACAAGGAAGTTTACATTGATGACAACACGGAAGCTTTGATTGCCTTTTGTCATTGGCCGATATAAATTGAAGAGTAGTCAAAGTCGCTCACAAATACAGTGTATACGCGCAGCTTGAAAATCCTCTAGAGGGGAGAGTAGTCTTAGTGAACAAGATGGAGGAATGGTGATTAGCCTAAACTTAACACATTCTAGTTATATATTATTGAAGTAAATACACTAATGTGCTATGCAAACAAGATAATGGTGAGTTTAATACGCCTTAAGTCCCCGTAAATCCCTGCACAATCGTTTTATTTTCTTTAAGTCTTGGGAAGATCTTCAAGGATTGGTAGAACAGAGGTACTCCTCTTGGGCCGTAGTGAATCTTCCAGGAAGAATGCTTTCTCCTGATCCTATTAAGGTCCCTTCCCGTCTAAATGGCGGATACTTCTGATAGCAGAGGTCGTAAGTCGTTTTTAGTAACCGCGTCCACTTTCTTTTCTGATGCATTTGCAGTGAGTGGCTAATTTCGGTATTTTCATTGCTCTATGTAGCAATTTAGCTTTCCTAAGGTCTTATAATGTATACTTGTGGTGATTTGAGTTCTTAGCCACCTCAAATCAAGCTTAAGAGGTTCCATTATCGTCTGCAAAGATTTGATGTTAATTTTTACATTATCTCCCCCCAACCCCGGATCTGCCCATGAAAAGTCTGATTGAATTTTCTTTAATAATCTGAATTTTTTGAACGTTAATATTGCCTGTAGCCTGCAACACAATAATAATATAAAATATTATCTTATACAATCAGTAATAACTTTGATGATTCCAATGAACTCGACTTTTACAAATTGGTTACTATCTTGGAATTTTGTAGATAACACTAGTGCAACCTCCCAACATATAAGGAGAAATGAAGAAAATAAAACAAACTTTTTTTAATAAATACATTTTTGTGTAATTATTCTGCAGGTTGTCGCTTCCAGTTGAGTGATAACAAGTTTTAACTATTCATTAGTTTCCCTTTTAATATTTTCCAAAAATACAAGTAACAAAATACAAGCTTGAGTATGGAAAAGATAATGTAATTATGGGAAATGTGTCTTCTTTGATATTCATTTCATCTAGCAATGGACGTTTCAATAAACATATATCATCTTATACTTCGAAATGTTAGTTGGAACTTTTATTTATTGATGAAATGATTAGCGAAATATACACATTTTCCATAATTAAATTCTCTTTTCCATACTAAAGCTCATAAAAACTTGTATTTTTGGAAAATATTAAAAGGGAAACGAATAAAAAATTAAAACTTGTAAATCAACTCAAAGCGACAACCTGTGGAACCCTGAGATACCCTGTTTTGAATTAAGAAGAAAATATAAATTAATCGAATCTCTGACAAAGGTTTTGAAAATATGTTTGCAGTACTTTAAGAGGTTTAAGTTAATTATATCCATATATTTTATAAGATTTATTTTGGAATGATCCATTTGTAGAGGCTCTTCGAAACATGACAGAGATAAGAAAATTCATGAAGTCGCCGAACGATGAAGATCTGACGGGGGCAGCGATAGCTCTCATTAGGCTGCAGGACACTTACAAGATAGACACCGCTTCCTTGGCCAAAGGAGAACTCAATGGAATACAATACGCCACCCAGCTATCAGGTAAACTCAATTCAATACTTTCATTTTCACAAGTCCAATATTAAACTATTTTAATGAAAGATTAATTCAATGTGGAAAAAGTTATGTAATAAAACCCTTTAGTCCTTCCAACTTAGTGTATAGCTTACTCCAGGATTATTAAATCGATAGAAAATTTATGAATATCTGATAGTGAATATAGAGAATACCTTTATACAACTATATTGAGAGGGCATAAATATATAAGGCTGAAGGTTTTCTTTTCTGGATTATTGCAGCATCTAAACTGGTGATATATTGTAAATTTAAAAAAATAGTTTATTTAAATATCTTGAAACACGATTTTTTGGCTAATGTTTCACTTATGAATAAAAAACAAATACTCACCTTAACATAACATTCAGAAGTTATCTGCCTCTAACACAACCAAATCTCTAAGTCATTACTGAAATCAGAAAATAAGCTATGCATATTTTAATGGAGAATAATCTGTATAATTTAATTAAAACAATGGACAACTTTTTACTGGAATCACTTAGTTTTTAGTAGTTTGAAGTGAATTAATTATTCGTATCTTGAATATATGCTAAATTTTTTCAATGGTAATAAAAATGTTATTATCTGTCTATTATATAATCTTTTAGTGGCCTTTAATATTTGATTTTATGTGTGTGATATAATTATAATGTGAAATAATAACAATAATGGGATTAAATGTAATAATGGGATACATTTTTTTTTTTCAGCTTACACTATGTGTATTGAAAAAAGTAATGCAATCTGAACTATTGAATCCATTTTAATCATAGTTATACAATCTGAACTACTGAATGCATTTTAATCATAGTTATACAATTTGAACAACAAATAGTACAATTAAATGAACAGTTATATACTTTGTAAAATGGGGTTTGGTCCGTTTTAAGGCAGACAAGGGGCACCCTCTAGTAATATAAAAAAGAATTTATTTTATACAACAAATTCTTTGTAAAATATTGAGATAAATATAAACTTATATTTATGCCATAACCAACATTAGTTATGTTTCTTTTTCAGCTGGTGATTGCTTTGAACTTGGTCGCCAGTCTTACAATCATCAAGACTTCTACCATACTGTGCTATGGATGTCCGAAGCACTTAACAGGCATGAGAGGGAAATAAACAATACAGAAACTACTCGCTGGGAAATACTTGAATACTTAGCATATTCGACTTATATGCAAGGTAATGATTTTATTTAAATTTCCAATAGTTTTTGAAATACTTTTCCAATAAAGGTTATAAGAACTGAAATATTTAGAGAATTAGATCTTAGCCAACTCAAGACTGCTGTGGCACCACTCTAGTTAGATAGGTTGGTAAGCGGGAGGAATAGCCCACCTTATTGGCATTATCTAAAGTATCACACAAAATAAAGATGCTGTGTTTATTCAGTTTTATATTATTTAATTTTTTAAATTAACTAAACATAAATTGGATAACAACATACCTACAATTGTAACGATGGAAGAGTAAAAAATTTTTCTTAGTTCCTTCAGGTCATAAAAACAGCTTTACTATTTATCATGACCTTAATATCCACCCAGTTTTACAATTTTAGTGGGCTTCTTTCAAGACATCTTTCCTTAGCATATGAATATGTGAAATGTGTTTATTAAATGATTAGGAAATCAATAGTTAATTTTTTTTTATTTTCAAAGTTTAATTTGAAGACTTATTTAAAATGAAAATTTATTTCATGTTTAAATGTAAACTGAGTTTCTTTTTTAAAATGATTTATCCATATTCTTACTTATGTAAATATACTCTCATCTATTCTTTTAAAGCTACCATTGGCTATTCTCTGTCAGTGCTACAATGGTTTGACCCAGTAAAAATCTGCCTTAGAGTCTAAAATTAATTGCTAAACAAATTTGTTTCATTATTCTGATGCTATACGTAATTTTTTAGGTAATGTACCCGGGGCACTAGCAATGACTGATGAATTATTGGAGATATTTCCTGAGCATCCACGTGCCATGGGTAACCGAGTATACTATCTGAAAGCTATAGAGAAAGGAGTTGCTAATGAAGAAAAGGTAATGAGTTAAATTAAAAATTAATTTATACAATCTTGCATTTCATATAGTGACTTTGCTGGTCACAAACATTCTCTATTTTGAAGGTTATGGTTTATAATAGGATGTAATTAGTTGGGGGTGCAGTCAAGAAAACACGCAAAAATAGGTAAAACTATTTTATTTTAAGTGCCGACGTTTCGACCTACTATGTAGGTCATCTTCAGGGCCAATAGGAGTGGCTGCTCGGGCAGAAAGTAACTGAACTTTCTTTAGTAACTGAACTAAAGTAACTAAAGTTATGGTTTATATTTAGCAAAAAATTATAAAAGTATACAGTTGTAAAAGTTTGCTTTTTTGATTATTTCTTTATTATTTTCATTTAAGTTATTGGTGAATTTTTGTATATAAATTTTTCGACTCTACAAACAAAAAATATCTTCACTATAGATTTGTAACTCTGAAGTTTTTGAATATTCAGTTTAATAATTGAAATATTTTCTATATTACAGGAAAAGGAAGAACAGGAATACGACCAGCCGTTAGAGAGAGAGCTTTATGAAATGACATGCAGGAATGCAGTTTCCCCTCCAATCAGTATCACTTCTAAGCTAAAGTGTCGCTATGTTGATAACGGCATACCATTTTTGAAGTATGTTTTAAGATGTCATTTTTTTCCCCACATTTTACTATATATATTGTATATTGACTTTCTTTTTTGTTTCTTCATATTTAATCTGATTTTGAGTAAAAAATGGCTTATATTACAGACTCGCTCCTTTGAAGGAAGAAGAAGCATACTTAAACCCAAGGATTATTCTTTTCAGAGAAGCAATGCATGACTCTGAAATTGAGGTTATCAAAAAAATGGCATTACCTAGGGTAAGTTTGTTTAGCCATATTTTTAATTTGATAGCTCGATTATTAAAAAAGTAAATGACAGTGATGTTAGTCGGTTCTTAAAAAGTTTTTGTACTTAAAAAATCTTTATTTAATTTACTCTAGTGATAAAACAACCTCCAACTAATATTCTTTCTTTATATTAGAAGTACTAGCATTAGTTGAATAGATTCAATATTGCCAGGTACCACTCTCGAAGGTGGAAATATCAAAGTGAAGATTAAAAATTAAGTTTTTATCAAGTTGATTGGAACTCTATAACTTAATAAAGGAAGGTAAAAGAATTTAATTTAAAAAACAAAAAATGATGTGGGCCTCATTTTACTTCCTCTTTTGCCTATTAAACGATTAATCATTGGTTTGGCTAAACTATCAATCCTGAATCAAATTAAAATTTGTATGAGTGATATTAAGTTTTATTGAATTATATTAATGTTATTGCAGTTATTACAAAATACAACAAAATATATTTTTTTAAACAGGAATGATTATTTGCACTATTCCTTTACTTTAATTAACAAGTGCTATAAAAATAAAAAAGACACTGTTTTCTCGCCAGAAAAAAAAAAAAGACCAGTTATGTTTCAGTTTAGACGTTATTTTATTATTTTAAATAAACAAATTCCACTAATTCAAACCAATTCTCCTTTCCCAAAACATTCTCTTATCACAGTAATAATTCTATAATGGCTGATTCAATTTTATTTTTTATTGCAGCTAAAACGCGCAACTGTCCAAAATCATAAGACAGGCGAACTGGAAACTGCTCACTACAGGATCAGCAAATCCGCCTGGCTGAAGGAGGACGAGCACCCCGTCGTTGACACGGTCGCGAAAAGGGTAGCAGATATGACTAAGCTTTCTGTTTCTTCTGCAGAAGAGCTTCAGGTTGTCAACTACGGTATTGGAGGTCACTATGAACCACATTTTGACTTTGCAAGGGTAAGTGGCTATTAATTTTTTTTTTTTTCCTTAGATTAATTTCATAGGTTTTTCAACTATCAAACAAATTTATGACCATTTGTGCTTAGTTAGGATCTAAAACCTTCTAGTTTGATGACCTTGTGATGACTAATAAAGATTAGGAAGATAATGGTCTTGCCTTTCCGATCCTTGTACCCGTCCACGAAGAACCAAAACATTCGCATGTTCCTATCTCGCCCAATCCACCACCATCTGGAACTCAATCCCTCCTTATATCCATCAATCCTCTTCCCTATACTCATTTAAATCTTTGTTTTTCCATCTCCTCCATCTCCAAATACTCTTTAAGCAGGTTTATTTAATTGCTTAAATGGATCAGTAGTAACTAATAGCTTTTATGGTTTATTCTTTTTTACATTTTATGTTCATTTTTGCTTTTATTTATTTATTCTCTTTAGCTTCTTAGCATTTTGTCATGAAAAGAACTTTTTTTTGTTTCTATTTACATTTTGGAACTTTAGTAAATATCTTTTGATTTATATTATGTAGCCTTATGGTCAGATGTATTTTATGTTTCTTTTTCTGTACATGTACATGTATAAAGGGACTTTATATTATAATTTGCCAGAATAAAGTTACTTTTCTATTCTATTCTGTTCTAATTTTATTTATATCACTCCAAAAATTGTTACACTAAAAAATAACTTAATAACTCTTTTAAATAAACTTAATTAAATCTTTTATTTGTCTAATTTTTTAATTTATTTTTTCAGAAAGATGAAAAGAATGCTTTTGATTCACTAGGTACTGGAAACAGGATAGCGACAGTTCTATTTTATGTAAGTTTCCATTTCAGCATACAATTTTCGAGATAACAAATTTATAAAAGAATGACTATTTTATTATAATAATTTGTAAAAATATACTAATTATTTAAAATTAAATTAAATATAAATTATCTCTGTAGATGAGCGATGTTGCTCAAGGTGGAGCCACAGTCTTCCCTAACCTGCGGCTAGCTCTTTGGCCTGAAAAGGGTACCGCTGCTTTTTGGTACAACCTGTTTCCCGATGGCGAGGGAGATTACAACACCAGGCACGCTGCTTGTCCTGTACTGGCTGGATCTAAATGGGGTAAATTTGTACTATGAATATTTCAACTATGTACCCTGCATATGGTTTATAATATATATTTTTCTATATATTTATATGTACACTGTTTTATAATCTCTAGGTTTTCATCATTATAGCTGAGCTATTTCTATATGACAGAAAATGTCAAACATGTGAAAAAAAAATATCATAAACATACTATCTAATGTTTCATTGTCAATTCTTATATTAGATATATATAAGGATCCTCATCGCAAGGAATGGCATAAGAGGAAGACAAAGAAAAAGTTTATTAAATGAGTTTTCATTGTATAAAATCTTCAAGGCCTTTAATTTACACTGATAATACTTTGTTTTCTTTTACAGTTTCTAACAAATGGCTTCACGAAAGAGATCAAGAATTCAAAAGGCCTTGCGAACTCACACCGTCGAATGCTGTAGACTAAATTAAGATCAACTACTTAGTGCCTATTCACCATCAATCTTGTGTAAGATATCAAATTAAAGAGACTTTACTGATACCATAGCTGCTCAAAAAAAAATTATAATTTATGTGATCTATGTGAGATTTCTAAGATGATTGAAGCAAACATATTTCTTAAAGTTGAAATGGAACCGAAGTGTCTTTTAGATATAATCGAAACTTGAGAATTTTTTCTTAGTAAAGAAAAATTGTTTTGTTTTTTTCCTAATTTAATAATCTCATTAAGCTTGTTGCCAAAAAATATTTTGTCTATTGATAAATATTTGTGTGTTTATTTAAATATCTCTTTCGATTTTGTTGTGTTTTTTATTTGTTAAAATTTTTTGAACTGATTATGTATAGACTTTATGACATGATATTCTACATATGTATATTTCTTTTAATGTAAACAAATGTACATAATTTGAAGTAACCAGAAATTACCATTAAGATGCATTTGATTAGTCTAGATAATTTTATGTCCTTTGAAAACATAATGTGTAATTTTATCATATCTGTTTTGAATAGTTCCTTTACACATATGATGCTCTTTTAACATGTCTAAGTAACTGTTAAATTAGTAAATTTGTAAAATATTTTTTAAATCTACTTATAATAAATGAATTGAATAAAACTAGGTGTTGATATGTTCTTACCTTACTTACCACCATCTGAGAAATGCTTTCATTATACAAATTTAAGCATGATGAATTCAAACCGATCAATTATTTGATACATTGTTAGCTGCTATTCTTGTTTTTGCTTTAATAGCTAAATTTTTTTAAATGTATAGTTCCAGTGTTCTGTCACGTTAATAATTCATGGTGCTAGTTAGTGGTATCCAGTAACTAACTGCTTCGTATTTATTGTTGAATTTCATATTTGTTGTTGTTATTATTAAAATTATTTATACTTTGATTTAATATTATATAAAAATATTGTTTTGCGGCTGGAAAGTTGTAGCCAGTTGGGGGTTGGTATATCTCTTGACCAATCACAAGTCGACATCCGTGTTATTAAATAAGTAATAATTATTGGTTTAATTTACAATTATATTGAATGCCTGATCTCAATTGAAAAGGACCTGTTGAGTTTTGTTAATCTATTGAGGAGTTAATGGGTGCAATAATTTTAAATAATGTTGAATTATTATATTAATAACTTTTATAACTCCAAAGAATGCAAAGTTATTAGTTACCACATATACAACTAAATAAGTTTAGTGAACTGATAATGAAGCAGTACTCTGAATCTGTACTTTTTTTTTTAATTTAGGACACTAAATGTTTATCTGGATATTTAAAGATCTTCTTTTTGATTTGGGATCCCCTGTGAAGATTGTTGTTTTGTGTCCCTACGGAAATCAATTTTTGGTTTGTCAGAAATCTTTTAAAATAAATTTTAGACAACATCTTTTTTAAACAAATTTCCAGAAGCGTAAGAAAGAGATTTTGTTAGGACTCTAAAGTGCCATGGTTCCCAGCTTTATAGGTACAATTTATACTATCAAATTAAACTTAAAATTTAGTAAAACATTGTAAATAGATCAGAGAAATGTATTTTGTCTGATCAAGGATACATATGGGGAACTTGAGTATTACTCAGTTTGCATGAAATCTACCAAATTATCTCATTTAACCTCTTCTTCTCGGCTCATTTGAGTTATTTGTGTGTGTTATTAAATTGTTTTCTATATTGTTTCTCAGTGTTTTTGTTTATTATATATTTAAATTTCTATATTGTTTATTAAATTAAATTTGCGTTTTTGTCTTATTTCTTTTTTTTATTGCCTATTTAAAATGAACAGAATAACACTTTGTGTATTTAAAAGAAATAGCTGTGAAATACTTCCAGAAGTTCGAAATAATTTCAAAGATGTAAATGTTGTGAAAAAGGTCATCAAATGGATTTTGACAAGGATAGAAATGGAGACATTTTCGTCGAAAGTGTAGGGAAAACATTTATATTACCAGAGGGGTCCAGAATTAGTATTTTATTATTCCATTTTGCATATTTCAATCTCCACTAATATGATTAAGAAGGTAGATGTTATTATTTATGTTTCTTTATTAACAAAAAAATATTAATGTTGAACTTTTAATGTAATGCTTCCACGTAACTTTTCCAGAAAACATGATTATGAAAGAAAACCAGAATCATTAAAACAAATTTTAACTTTCATGTGTTTTCATAGTAGTCCCATGTTATCAATTCACACTAAAGCACTAGAGCTATCTAACTGATTTGTATTCAACTGTAAAATTAATATTCATAAGAATTAATAAAATTATTCAAATAAAAATGGTTGACTTGATGTGCTTGCTAAGATATTTTCATAATGACTCTACATTTACTTTTGTTCTCTATTAAAGCAGGTTTTTTTTAGTTTTATAAGCTATTATCTATTTAAGGTTTGGATATCACATTTTTTACTTTTAAAATTATTGTTTTTGATAGCAATTTATATATTCAAAAAAAAAAATTATCTACTTACTTTCTAAATAAAACAAATATAATTTTTGTTTGTTAAATATTTTGGAATAACAATAGAAAAAATACACTCCCATTAAAAATATTTATTAAATATGAACTTTACAATTCAGTAAATAATGAAATACATTACAATGTTAGTTTCAAACAATCAAAATGGTTTATTGTACACAAAACGTGTAATTAAATCAAGTGCCCATTCTGGTTGGTCTCCAGGTACCATATGCCCAGCATTTCTAACTAATACTTCGGTGAAACCTTTCACAGATTTGGAGTAGCCAGCTAGTTCATTTCCCACCATCCATTTTTTTCGAGAAACGGTTTTATATATATTGGCTCCACTCCATTTCAATCGCTGTAAAAAGTTTATTGTTAGAGGATATGGAACAATTATGTCTAATTGGCCATTGTAAAACAATACTTTATATTTCTCAATCAATTTTTCAATCCATGGTTTAACTGACTGCATTACATCTTCCTTTAAAAACCGCTCGACTTTAGTGTCGGTTTGAAATGTTAAATTACCAACATGTAAGCTTCTTCTCATTATATCTTTTTGAACATATGTTGCCATATCTCCATATGGACTATCATCTTTATTATGCAAAAAATTAAAGTAAAAGTCAAAACCAGTCTGATTGTAAAAATAGCTTTTATAAGGAGTCAAATCGCCATTGAGTAAAGCATCAAAACCATCAAAGGCTTTTATAAAATTCTTTGCTTGAATATTTTTAATAATGTCATCCTGCTTTTTTTGAAACACCATCCTAGTGTTACTGTCTATTAAACCAATCTGGTATAAGTAGTCTCCGTAGTTCATCATATTTTCCGGATCTGATAATCCGTTGCCAATAGATATTCCCTTTAAATTTATTTTTTGTGGGTTTTTTACATTGTTAATGTGAATTTTGTAAGCAATTGCAGGAACATATTTTCCGGCATATGACTCACCAGCTACAAAGAAATCATTTTTTTGTAGATCAGGAAATAGTTTAAAAAACTGTATTAGAGCTGAGTAAAGATCATTTCCAACACCATCTTCATCCTTTACATAACCGTTATCATTTTCTGTAAAACTAAATCCTGTGCCAACAGGATTATCAATATATATGACATTAACTATCTGCGACCAATAATATTTTCTAGACTTCAGACCCCTTTCCTTCTTTACGTAGAATGGCCCATTTTCATTAAATAACCCATAAAGGGATGATGCACCTGGTCCTCCTTGTAGCCAAAGCACCACAGGCGCAGTTGTTGAGTTGTTTTCTGTAGGAAAATACCAAAAAAACATGTTGGAATTGTATTTCTTATTAACTGTCAAGAAACCTGCATAGCTTTTAACATTAGATTTTACTGGTTTCACATTAGCAGCTGCCTGAGCTTCTGCAATGGATCCATTTTCAATAAATGGAGTTAAAAATAATGGTTCCCCTACGTTACTACCAGCAATGTGCCGGAAATTACTAAAACTTCCTGATTGATACCCACTTGTAAAACTAACACAATAGTACACACAAATTAACACTAAATATGACTTCATTGTGTAAGTTTCTTCCCTACCAACAATATACATACTGAAACAAGAGCTCTTACATAAGTTAATAGATAGAGTTCAATTGATAGCTATGCAGAATTACAGTTGATTAGATAATTTTTATAATGTCAGCATCTAGATTTGATTATAATTCCTTTGATGTGTCAAAATAACTATTGTACTTTATCTATGATTTGCTTATGACTTACTTTATAATATGTGGTTAGTTCACAATAGATACTACCCCATAATTATATTAATAAAAACTGAAAACAAAATTTGTTAGTAAATTTCCAGAAATTGATAATAATTTGCATTTTCATTAACAAACATTATTACATTCACCTACCTTTGATTCATACATTTTAAAACCAAGAAAATGTATTATTAAGGTATAATCCTTACCTTAACCATACCATGTTATTGATATTATTTATTTCTTTGATTTCCATAATTATTTTATATCTAGAAACTCCAAGTGGTCAATAATCACCAAGTATGTATTTTTTTTTTTGCATTTGTGATGAGATTGTTTTTCTTGAGACAAGACAAAAAAAAAATGATAACCAACAAAAGCCATATTAGTAAAATCCGCTAGTATAAATTCCAACCAAATTTCTATATTACTAAAAAACGTTTTAGTAGTATGGAAATTTGGCAATATTTAGCCATCTTCAAGCATCTCAAATTAAATTTGCAGAAAATATATTTATTAAAATACCTGTAGTAATATTTTACACCTTGTTTAAGTCCTAACTTGACTAAGTCACTTATTCTAGACTTTCGAAAAATTCTACACACCATTAGGGAGCTACTAATAGGGAGCTCTAAACTCCCATACACATGACCATCATTAGAGGAAGCTACTACAATCTATATTAGCTTTATATACTAATTATTATCAAGTCCATTACTTTTAATAAACAATCAATATCAATTATTTTATATAATTAGAAAAATTAAAGTAAAACATTATTATTGTTACGGGCTACTGGGTGGAAAATGAATTAAACTACTCTTTAATTCAAGACATTAATATTTATTAGAAAATTAAAAAGACTAAAATCAGATTATTTAAAACAATTAAATTATTAAACTAATATAAATTTACCATAACAATATTCTACAGATTATAACCTAGGCCTAACTGTTATCTAATTACTAAAATAATATACAAATACTATAAGATATTACTAAAACTAAATAACTTAACTATTTACCTAAATTTGTAAAAAAAATTACACTATAGTTTATAACTACAAATTAACACTTATAGTACACTAATTAAAGTCCACCCTGTTTATTACACTCACTTAGCACTTATCACAGACTAGTCCACACCGCCACTAACTGTCACTGAAGTCGACGACTTTACTACTACTTTATTACTGACTGCTACTTTTTTTTTTTTTTTTTTTTGACTGCTACTGACTTACTACTGGCCTTTTATATAGGCAAGGTTAGTCGGGGTGGGGACACCTAGAATATTCCACGCAATTCATGATGTCTCTAGACAGATCGCGAAGTTTCTACGCCCATTCTTTAATCCCTTCCGGCTTATCTTAATCCCTTCAGCCGGTCCTTCTCTCTCTCTGATCGTAACATTATTCATTCTTTAATTTTCATTTTCACCTGCAGAATTTTGCATCCATCAAATTTGATGTAAGTGTTATTATCTTTACTTTTCTACAGGTAACATCAATAGTTGAGCACGTCTCTTGGCCATTGTCTTTTTAATCTTTTCCTATCAAACCCGGTTAGCAGAGAGTAGGAAAGCCTAAGAACGAGTGGATTTTGTATTGATGAGTGGATTGTTATGTATTTGTTGTGAATATATGATTTTATAGTGGGAATGTTCATGTGTATGGTGTGATTCGAAATATACCATTTTTTGTTTTTATCTTGTGTATGTGGACTTGTTTAGCTGAACTCCAAAGTTCTGCTCCATTTGTCCAAATAGGTTTTAGTAAATTGTTATAGATCGTATAAGTCGTTTGTTTCGTAAGTCTAGTGAAGATCTGTAGTCCAGAAGATTTGATAGTTGTTTGTAGCGTCTTGTCAGTTCTTGTCTTTTTAATTTTTTATTTACTTTCCATGTGTCTTTTATTCAAGTATAGTCCGAGGTAACGTTAGCTTACATGGCTCGATTTTGAGGCGTTTATTCTGATTTGCCATTAGTAGAACCACTTTTCTAAATCAAATAAATGATTTCGAAGATCTATTGAAGCTAGGTTTGGATCTCTGTGGAAGAAATAATGGCTGTATCGTAAGCGAAGGTATAGATAGTAGCGAAGGAGTAAAACATAATTGTGAAAGAAAAAAATAAGGATGCTCATTAACAGAACGAATAAATAATTTGAAATAATCAGGCAAAGTGTGAGAATTACAGACCAATTTGCCAATCCTCAGTATTATACAAATTATAATGTAGAAATCTGCAGCAGAAGATGAGGAGATTGATAGAGTGTGATCTGAAGGAGGAAACGGCTTTAGATAAGATAGGCTAATCCACGATGATATATTCTCATTGAGAATGGTAGTTGAAAAAGCAAGGGTAGAGAACGAAAGCAGTTTTGGATTGAAATTCGATTCAATCCTGCTATGTTGTATTCACTCCCCAAACAACGATCTCAGAGAAAGTTAAGATAGTTTGATCGGAATAATATTTAAATGATAAAATGAGATGCCACCTACTACTAGATCGTTACAACTAAGGTACAGCTATACTCTACCATAAACGAAGTTTAGAGTAGTTCTCGGTATTTCTGATTGAGAACTACACCATTTTAAATTATGAATAAATAATAATAATGATATTCGCGATTATAATGCTTTGTCTACAGTGGCAGTTGTGGATAATCTTAAATATTTCTGAACCTCGTATTAACTAAAGTTTCTCTGTTCATATCACAACAATAAACACTTATTATGTCGATTAAATAAAAAAATGACTTCAAAGGTTAATTAAAGGGTATATTGTTAATCATAATTCACAGTTTATTTACTCTACAGATAAAAAACAAAGATCTAAAGAAAATAAATAAAAATAACTGCAGATGGATATTAAAGTAAAAGAAGTCCAGACAGATTTTTACTGATTCCCGTCTCTTGTCAGAATGGCTTCTGTTGTTCACACCCATGAAAGATGTATATACCCCATTTTCCACCAAATCTTCAATTCTTTCAATTTCGAATATTGATGGCATAATTCTACATGTTAAAATTTTATTGTAATGAATTTTAACCACTAAATATCGTTCACCTGGTACCTTCATGCCGAATAGTGACTAAACGAAGGTTTCAAATTATTTCTACATCATTTATGTAACAATTAAAATCATTTAATGATGAAGCCTTTTATATTTTGGTCCAACACCATTTGTTGGCATCCATCTTTGAGATTCTATTTTTGAAAACTCGTTAAAGTCAGCGCAGACATGATGAAAAGGTTGGGCCGGCTGTACCTTATTTGCAAGGTGTGCGGGGCACATGGCGCCGGCTCTCAAGGGGCGCCGCGAGGCGTCTTAGGGTCTCAAAAAATTTCATTTCATGTTGATCCCATAGCAAAATTTGTTTAGTTTCATGGGCACATTCACCTCCGAGGGGATTTGCCGTTTTTTGTAACACATTGTATAACTAGGACGCCTAGGTCACGATTGCACAGGAGGGCGACATGGGCTAAAGCTGGTGCTGCTCTCTTTTGCAAAAATACTTAGTTTCAGCAACTCTGGCTGTTCTTAGATCTGATTCTGGATTTTTTATTGGGTTATAAACTTCTTGGTGAAATTTAATCGGACATCATTTTATCATATTTACGAAGTAGCTCATACGTTATTACGTGAGCATTCGTACATCAAAAGCCATAGCTGTTTATTAAAATAGATATATGATAAAAAATATCATGATGTAATAGAGAACGGATATCCGCTAGCTTTTGTTCTGGATGGATCTGAGTGACAATTGACAATGAGTTAATGGTGACATTTTGAACAGGAGATTGTTATAAAAATGGGAATTCACGAGCAAAAATTAAAAAAAATCGATTTATAGAAATATTTAACCTGCCTTCGTTCTAAGTGCATTCTCCGTCAGAACATTAGCTGTGATTGGTGGAAAGCCCGTTCTTAGTTTATCTACTGAACTAAAAGGTATGTATTAGTATTTGTCCAAAATTTAAAAAATCATACCTACCATAATATATATATTTTTTAAAATTTAATTTATTGATATTTACAACTATAATATTATTATAACAAGTAAATCTGCTAATATCTACAATATGACATGAAAAACACTTGTGGAGAAACTACCCATCGGTAGCACTCCAATACCATAATATTCATACATACCTGTTTGTTAAATTTACAGAAGGTTTTTTATTTTGTTTTTATTGATGCTAGGGAGTAGGATTGGTGAGTGTGTAGAGCACTGAGTTGGTGTGCTTAAGGTCCCGGACTCGAATCCGGCTGTGGCGGAGAAATTATTTAATCTGTTAACAGCCACCAATGGACACTGTTAGATATGCAGGCTCTCCAGGGACTCACCCAGTCTCTTTTAAGGGAATACCCTTATTGGCATGCTGCCTGTTGGGCGCGGTCTCAGAAAAACTTCTGACCTTTACAACGGTTGTCTTACAGTTTATTCCCTACCATTTACTGAACCCAAGACCCATTATGGGTTGAGTGGTGCAGGTTTTTCTGTCTTCTTTTATGTATTTCTCCTCACCTACATTTTACAGTTTATTTTGACTAAAGCAATAGGAACCTCTGTTTATTGAACTATAAGAGTTTGTCAATGAACTAATTATTTTTTTTATTGAGTTATTAATTAACAGGGTTATTTTGTTGATAAGGATGAAGTTGTCTTTGCTATGGAACTTGATGGTGTTATTCTGTTCCGCATCATCTGATTTGTACTCTTCAGTTGTTGGCTTTGAAAAACTTATGCAAACTGATAAATATCTCATAGAGATATACCAGTCCTTTATAATAAAAACTGAACAACAAATCGCAGAACTAAAGAGGTAAATACATTAGGAGTACCTTTATTAACTATTCCTCTATTCTTAAATTAAATATTAGAAATAGGTTTGTTTATAATTATAATAAATTAAATAAAGTGATAGTATAATTTCTAATCATCTAATTACTGTCAATAATATATAATTAGATTATTTAACTATTGTGCTATTTTTATTATTGTATTCTAGTTTTTGTTTAAATTATAAAAGTAGCATGATGATCTGTAAATGGTTTAAAAAAAACATTTAATATCATTTTCAAATATTTACTTATTTTATCCCAAAGTTTGTTAATTAAGTATTTACACACACTTTTTTTGATGAAGCACCTATATAAAAACAATACCTTTGTATGGTTATTCAAAAAAGTAAGAATAAATACATATTTAAGAAACTTTTCTAGAAAAACATCATATTTAGAAAACAAATAAATTTACTTTAAAACTTAGTAGTGGTCGATCATTAAATGACCTCAAGCTACTAATATCCTTTTTATTGTTCTGAACTCTGTTCAAATTATTGCTTGCAATAACATTAATTACTTGGGAAATAATAAAAAATAAAAATAAAGATAGTATTGAGTAGCCTTCCAGTTAAGGACTTTTAAATGAAATTTAATTTAATTTCCAATAGGAAGTTATATTAAAAACTGTCCTACTAAATATAATAGTTTGCTAATTAAGTTTATATCCTTACTCTTCAATTTTAATTATTTTAATCCATAAATCTTAAAATACCTGTTTAAGGTAATTACTTTTTTTAAATATAATCTCATTAATTGGTTATCTTATTGACTAAGTACATTTATTTTTTTTATTAATGAAAATATCGTAGCCAATATGAATATTTAAATAATATGACCGAAATATTGGTATGCGACTACAAATATTTATTTAATTGAATGTTTTTTATTCTTATAAATTTTATAGAATCTTCAGAAAAAGTGTATCAATAAATCTAAGAAAGAGTACAAGAGAATCAGTATCCCTTGGAGAAATATGAGCATGATTGGATTGAATGAAATTAATATAAGAATAACCAATTAAAACAAATATAAACTGGTAATTAATAATAGATAAAAAGGGAAGATACAATGTATAATTTAAGATTTATACATTTTTTTAAGATTCAAAATAATCAACAACAAAAGTTTTGAGGCCCTAGTTTTTTTTTATAGCAATAGAAACCTTTTTGAGATAAAAATGTTATTCAGAAGAGCGATATTTATTTGTATTCAAAACTGAACTTTATAAAACATTTAAAACCACTGGTTGGCTGAATTCATGAGCATTTTAGCTTTTTTCTAGTTGTCTTTAATATTCAAACTAGATATTTGAAACATAAATAAGTCAAATAATAGTTGTGATTTAAAAAAAATCAATTTTGCATTATTTTTGAGAATTTGTTCCCTGTGAAAAATGTTTAAAAAAATATATTTTAAATGTATTAAAATATTTTTATTTAATATTGCCATTAATCATATTGAAACACTTATTTAACAATTTTTTTTTACAACTTAGTTGTTTTTCGTTTCTAAAAGTTTTTGCCACGTTGAAACATAATAACTTAATTTAAAGCCACATTGATATCATTTATATTAGTCTTAAAAATATAATAGGGGAATAACAATAATAAATAAAATAACATTAAATGACACACAGATAACAGTTCAAATAAATGCCTGCAGGTACCAGCACTATCCAATCATTCAAAAAAGCTTTAGTGGTAGTAGTTAAGGTATTTTCCGAAAGATAGCAGCACTTGCCGGGCCCGACGGAACTGAAAACAAAGTTTAAAACCTTAACTTTGTAATAGGAGAGTAGGATCTTACAGGAGCTCATTCGTACTGGACCGGGAGGTTTAGTTCTGAGAACGGCCGCTAGGTGCCAGCACCATCGGAGCATCCGGCCCTCAGATGTGAGCTCCTATTAGTTCCTACTCTCCTGTTACAAAGCTGAGATTTCAAACTTTGTTTTCAGTTCTGTCGGGCCCGGTAAGTGCTGCCATCTATTGACAAATCTCTGAACTAAAGCTTTTTTTTTTAATTATTGGATAGTGCTGGCCTCTAAAGGTATTTCCTAGAACTATTTGTATATACAAGTTATTCTTGATTATTTAAAACTAATCAAGGCCGTAGCCATGAAAACCTTTTATGGTAAAAAAAAAAATACAGTGAAATTATAAGTAGTCCGTGTGAGTAATTTATTGACTATAATGCCTCTTTTTCTGTTTTTTAAAATTACATTAAATTATCTAACATTTGTTGTAATAATTCTCCTGAAGCTGTCAGAGAGTTGTTAATGTTACTACCAGTTGTATGACTTCACTCAATTTAGAATGGCCATCTTATAAACTTTTCAGCTATTGCTTAACAAATAAAATCTATTTTACCCTTATTTTATTTTGTTCATGATTTAACTTGCATATATAACTCCATGATTTAACTTGGATATATAACTCCATGATTTATTGACTATTTAACTCCATGATTTAACTTGCATAAATAACTCCATGATTTATTAACTATTTAACTAGCAAGGCCTGAATAGCAAACCGTGGCTATATTATTGAAAGGAACCAGTTAAAAGGTAAGAAAATAAAAATTGATTCACCTGCCTCAGAAATGCCAAGAAAAATCTCTCCCTCTATATCCATAGATACAGATTAGAAATAAATGAATTTTATTAAATAACTTCATGTTATGTAGATCAAATTAATAAGAAAAATATTAAAAAGATGAACCATTTAAATTGTAGAGAAATTGAGAGGCTAGAAAAGGAACACAATGCAAAAGGATTTACAAGCAACCCAATCAACAATTTTCATCTTATTAGACGGATTCTAATAGATTGGATTAGTGTGGAAAAAATATTGTCAGATAACGTTTTACAAGGTATAATTTTCTCAATGTTTCAATAAAGTAATAGGATGTAATTAGTTGGGGGTGCAGTCAAGAAAACACGCAAAAATAGGTGAAACTATTGTATTTTATGTGCCGACGTTTCGACCTACTGTGTAGGCCATCTTCAGGGCTATGGGAAAACAGACAAAAACAGAATAGACTAGAAGATATAGAAGAAAAGTTCTGTTTTTTGCCCCGTTTTTTGTGGTTCATGTTATTCATGTAAGGAAGAAATTAGTTGACTGTAGGTACTATAATAGGATGTAATTAGTTGGGGGTGCAGTCAAGAAAGCACGCAAAAATAGGTGAAACTATTGTATTTTATGTGCCGACGTTTCGACCTACTGTGTGATGGCCTACACAGTAGGTCGAAACGTCGGCACATAAAATACAATAGTTTCACCTATTTTTGCGTGTTTTCTTGACTGCACCCCCAACTAATTACATCCTATTATAGTACCTACAGTCAACTAATTTCTTCCTTACTTTCAATAAAGTATATTTATATAAATATGAAGATAAACTATGAGCTATTATTGAAAAGAGAGGAGTTGAAAGAGGACAGGACAAAGCCTCTCCTCACAAAAATATTAGTTCTTGCCTTGATTTCATTTTAAAAGAAACATATGAAAACATCTATTTTTATCTGATTGTGGGTAATTTTATAAATTACAGAGGCAAAACTAAATTTAACTGAACTTAAAAGCTCCACAGATTTTCCAACTGAACAAGACCTGTTAGGATCAGCAGAGGCTATACACTTAATATCTGATATCTACAACATTGAAATAAATTCTTTGGCAAACGGGATCATAAATGGCATTCAATATCCCACACAGTTATCAGGTAATCATTGCTATATATCTATTTATTTGTTTTTAACTATGAAAGGTTTAATCAATTATCAATTGCTATTAATTAATCCTCTTCATGATATATTTGTTTTCTATTTTGAGTATTGGCTTTGGGGGGAATATTCGGACCTTCATCTCATGAAGCTACTGTTATACTGGTCTGATTTCCTTTCCATGTGCTGTAGGAACTTTAGGAATAAGATTCTTGACATAATATTACTTATATACAAGCATGGAAGAAAAGAGATACCTAACTGGTAACAGAATCTATTTAACTTTTTAACTTACAAGCACATATGGATGGCAGATTGATAACTAAAGAGAGAACTGCATAGAACTTAAGTTTTTAGTAAGAATAATTTATTAAACTGGTGTTGATATTAAATGTTATAAGCATGTTTTAAAATTTCAGCTGATGACTGCTATTGGATAGGTACGCAATCATACCTGAATAGTGATTTCCATCGAGCCTACTCTTGGTTGAACGAGGCTCTGAAAAGATTTCGTAAAGATAAAAATACAGCTAATGCTGATATAATAGAGAAAGCACTTGAAATTGCAGCATACTCAGCTTATCAATTAGGTTAGCTAAAAAAAACTAATGAACCAGAACAATCGATTTCTAATTATTGTAAATAATACGATCTGTTTAAATAAGTACAATAGTTCAACAGAAGTATAGGTTTTTGTTATTCCTGAAAAATTTAACTTTTTCAAAAAATTAAAAAGGTGAGTCATTTTTGAAATTCTAATTCAAATATAATTATAAAACCACTACACCAATTTTTTAAGTATAAAATTGTGTATTTTTAGTCATTCTAAGGGAAGTTATGATAAATCCATTTATTTTACAGGAGATTTATTAAGAGCTCTCAACATTACAATTGAATTATTAAAGCATTACCCAAATAATGCACAAGCTACAACAAATATAGAATACTATACCTACTTACTTAAAAGCAGTGAAGTTCTTGAACTAAAGGTATGCTTTTGTATTTCTTAACGTTCCAAACAAAACCCATCTTCTCTCTTTTATTGATGGTCATACTCTGATTATTAAGTAACAGAATGATATTTATGTTTCAAAAACCGTATCCATTAATAAAAGAACTCTAAACTATACACATTAATTTGACCAATGAAGAGGGCTAAACATGTATTTTAAAAAAATGTACAAGCATATTTATAAATATTAATAAAAATAGTTTGTTTGTATAAATAAATTAATTTTATTAATGCAACAGGTTATTATAACTGATTTTTTATAACTAAATATATTAAAACAGATAATAAATTTGGAGAATAAACATCTTTTAAAATGTCCGTGAATTTTTTAAAATAAAAATATTGATTAATGAATTAAATATGTGGCTAATGTTGGTAAAGAAAGCTTTCATTTTAAACTTTTTTTTTTTTTTTATTTAATTCAATGATATTTACAACTATAATGGTATTATATCAAGTAAATGTGCAAAAATGTAGAATATGACATGAAAACACTTGTGGAGAAACTACCCATCGATAGCACTCCAATAAAGTTCTATAGTAGATGATCTCGAGGCCATCTTCTTTCATTTTAAACTGAAATTTGATTCCTACTCTTATAATAAATCCCTTTGTATTGGAAATACTGCTTAGAAGAATAAAAAAGTATAATTTCTCTGATGTGGTATAGGTATTGTATGAGGTATTAATTAATAAAATAATATTCATCATATTTATTAATAAACAAAATTAATTCAACATATTTCATTACAAATGTTTGAGCAACCTCGAAATAGTTATTGGACCTTTCGATGAGAGCTCCGAAATGGATATGGAAAATAAATTTCTGATTCAATTATACCAGATCGCATGTCATTTTGATTGTAACCTTTTATTAAACTAATAACATAAATCAATTTAATCAATTAAACAACTAATACTTTTGATAATATAAAACAATTGAATTAATTAAAAGAACAATTTAAACGTTTTTATAATGAGAAAATAAAGTTACTAATATTAACTAAATTATAAACAACTAATTAATAACAAAAAGAAAACAATTATTATTTAATATTAACTATATTAAATTACAAATAAATTAATGTTCAAATAAAATCGATTACAAAATAATAAATGTTTGTGGTTTTCTAGTTGAAATGATATAATAAAAACTCATATCTGCGTGTGGAAATAGATTCCAGTAGATAGTAGATCTCAGCAGGGTGAGCTGGATGTTGAGACGACAGAGGATTTTCGTCGGCAGGGCAAGCGAAGATGTTGAGACAATAGAGGTTGAGATGATCGACTGGGCCAATTCGAATTGGTCGAATTGATGTCGAAGTTTAAACTAATTACACCTGCAAATTAGTATCTTCTTCAAATTCACAAAAAACAACTTTGAGCTATAGCTTGTGATGTGCACGTCAAGAGGTTCGTGCCAACACTGTCTGGCTTGGTCTAGCCGGAGCGAACAAAAGCCGATCAACTCCACTTTTGTTTTTCTCTCTTCTTTTGTAACATATGTTTTCAAACTTATTACAAATATTACACTTATTACTAAACAAATAAAATTACCTTTAAAGTTAGTTTATTCTAAACAACTATGAAATAAACGTTTAAATTATTACATTAAATAAAAATGTGAAAAATAAGTAAATATAATGTTCTTTCTTTTACGAAAAAATGATTTAATTTTTATGATTAAAACTAATAATACTTTATAAGGTTACTACTTCATCTAGCCTTAACAACAAATGATATTAATAACATTATGTAAAACCATTAAATTTAATATGATTTTTGTAGAATTCAGCATTATATGCGTATTTAACTGCAAAACCTATAACTAAAATCTCTAATGGTTAAAATTATTTCTTTGACAAAAATATCGCTGCCTACTTCAATTATAGTGATCGCAAAGGTGTACAATTTATATATTTCCAGGCTGAGATATTTAAACAATTGTTGTTGGAATAAGTTCCTGATGGAGAGGGTTATTCGTTATGTAGGGTTTAACATTATTACATAACATTACATAATTTAAAGTATGGATAGTAAACATCAACAAAATTTTCATGATTGAATTTCTAATATTTACAGTTATTTCCCTCCCTAGTTTTATATTATATTTTACATAAATTACTGGTGTAAAGTATTTCATTCATATGGATTTTTCATTAAAAAAACTACTACAGGAAAGGATACAACCAAACTGGGAAATAAACTATGGAGAAATTTGTAGAAAAGCAATTATGCCTGAGGTTGAAATCATGTCACAACTGAAATGCCGCTATATTCATAATGGTATTCCATTTTTAAGGTAATAAAAAAATGTTCTCTATGTGCATTTAAATATGTTTCACAAATATAAAATCAAAATATATTTATTTTGAAGAGAAAAGATTAAAGTAAATATATTTGTATGTTATTATATCTGGGAAAAGTTTGAATTTTACCGTTTTTCTAACAAATTATGTGTAATAATTTGATTAAGTATCCCATATGACTTAATTATATCTGGGAAAAGTTTGAATTTTACCATTTCGCTAACAAATTATGTGTTATGTAATAATTTAATGGATTAAATATGCCATAGGACCATGTATAACCAATCCATGATGACTGACTTGATGGCAGTTTTATTTATTTATTTCCGTATGCTGGATTAGTTTTTAGTCATTGAGGGATTGTCGGTCATCAAATTTTTTATAACCATTATAGGAATGATCCCATTGAGTTAATATAATAAACCCTTACATTAACATTAAACATATACTTAAAAAAAAGATAAGCAAAAATTTTATGTTTTAATAGAAATTATTAATTAAAAAATATATTGTACAGATTTCAATTTAAGCTTTTTTCGAATTGTTTAAACATTAGTTTTGTTTATAATTAAATCAAGCAAATGTAACATACATAAATTTGGATGTAACATTCATAGTCCTCATAATTTTGGAAAAAATCTAACTATTTTTATAAAATAGTTTTGTAGATATAAGCTTTTAAATGTTTGAAAGCTAAAATCAGTACATTTTATTTCCTTGTTTTTAGAAATCATAACTCATAAATAAAAATGTGATTGAATATTCAAATATTTTTTTAGTTATTAATTAGAATAAGTTTCACATATTCTGAAAAGGCTTAAGCTTATTATTATTGTAAAATTAGTTTATTTGGTGATAACTAACAACAGTACAAACTTTCCTAATACCAAATCCACTATGTTTTAACTATATAAATATGATTTACACTCACCTTAATACAGGTTAGCTCCAATGAAGGAAGAAGAAGCCTTTTTAAATCCTAGGATCGTTCTGTTTAGAGATGCACTTTATGATTCGGAAATAGATCTCTTAAAAGAATTGGCCATTCCTAAGGTAATATTTTATGAAACTATTTTCCTTTTTATAAATAAAAAATGTAGGCTCATTACTCTATTTAGCCTTTTTTGCTTATTTACTTTTTTTGGACATATGCGGATGTCAAATTCGACTAAAAATATAGCGTATCATCCATTAGTGATTTAATAAACACATCTTTAAAGAGTTTTGAAAATATTTTGCAGCTGAATTCAGCATTAGTGGTAAATGATGATGGAAGTGGAATATTTTCAAAAAGTAGAATAGCACAAATGAGCTGGATTAAGAGTAGTGAACATTTAACTCTGAAGACCATTTTACTAAGGGCTGAAGATATGACGACGCTAGACCGTTCTAAAACGGAAGACTTTCAGGTATTAAATTACGGTGTTGGAGGTCATTACAAGCCACATTTTGATTCCCTAGAGGTATGTGTTAATTAAATATTTTTAAACGCCTATTAATTTTATTTTACTACAAGATTTATCTTATTTTGAATTTCAGAAGTTTCTCTCTTTCTTCTTCAATAACAAGATAATATCCTAAAAAATAAATATTTATTTATAGTGAGATAAGTACGTTAAATACAGGGTGTGGCTAAAGTAACTATATGATTTGTTTTTAAAATAAACATTGAATGGAATGAAAAAAACAAAAAATTGAATGACAAAAATAAAGTTTATTTTATGTTATTTTTTTGCATTAATTATGAAAAATAATGTTCACCAACGAATGAATGGTTGGACCAGTTCTTACACCATAAAATCTTATGTAGGCCACCACGACCGCCTGATATGACTGCATCAGATTTTTTCTTGTGGGGCTATCACAAAGACAAAGTTTATGTGAATAAGCCCCAAACCTTGCAGCAACTAAAGGACACCATCAAGAAGAAATTAATCGTATACCACAAGAAACACTCAACAAAATTATGGAAAATCCTATAAAAAAGAGCATATTTTTGCGTTAGAGAAAACGGTTCTCATTTAACTGACATTATTTTTCATAATTAATGTAAAAAATAACGTAAAATAAACTTTATTTTTATCAATCAATTTTTCGTTTTTTCATTCCATTCAATATTTATTTAAAAAAAAAAAACATAGATACTTTAGCCGCACCCTGTATATTTATACAAATAAAATCAATATAGTATTTCTTTCTTCTTAACCTGGTTTTAATACCCCCAAGACACTTAAGACTAGTTGAGTCGAAAATTCTCATCAATCTCCCAAAGATGTTCATATTTAATTTTTTGTAAACCTTTAAGTCAGAGCTTGTTTTTTTCTCCATAAGATTTAGTGTTATTTTATTATCTGATGTAACAATAACAATTCTTTTGTTTGCCACATTATTTTCCCTCCATTCTACAGCCTAAACTGTCAGGCCCCTAATATACTTACAAAGATTACAATGTTTGGGTTTCAAAATTTTCAAGAATTGTAAACGATTTAAATCATTTGGTTTCCTAAAAAAGTATAGAAGAATGTAGACTATTGAATAATGGAAGAATAAAATAAATAAATTTATAAATAGAATACTTTAATAAAATGATTTGGCAAACTTAGTGTGAGCTCCATCTTTGAAGTTTATTATTATTTTGATTGGGTTATAATGTATGACCAAAAACTTTGGTCTGTTTTTTTTTTTTTTATTAAGTCCTTCATTATATTTCTATTAATGACAATAAACACAACATGCTAAAGGCATTCATATATCTTCATAAAAGGCATATTTTAAAATTAATTTGATTCAGGATTCAGGAATGTCATATGCAGAAGATGGAGACAGAATCGCAACATTATTATACTACGTGAGTTGTCACACACAGTTCATGCGTAATTATTTGTTTAGCTTATTATAAAGATAATTATTTAATAAAGTATAAATAAGATATTTAATCATGAACTTAGATGAATGATGTAAATGAAGGAGGAGCAACTGTTTTTACCAAACTGAACCTGGGCGTTTGGCCAAAAAAAGGAACCGCAATCTTATGGTATAACCTAACACCAGGCGGGAATAAAAAAGATGAAAGGACTATGCATGGCGCCTGCCCTGTAATCGCAGGAACTAAATGGAGTAATTACATTATTTATATTAATCAATATTATTCAAAATATTAATTTTAAGATAAACTGGGTAGATTAATAATTTTGTTAATAAGGTAGTTTTCTGAAGCCATTTACTGAAGGTTAAACTGACTATATTTGAAATTTATTTAATACAGCAGTTTCCAATCCATTGAATTATTTCAGACAACTAATCGCAGAAATCACCACCTTCCAATTTTGATTTGCAAACCAACTTGAATGGTCTTTGTAAATGGAATACCACCCCTGGTGATTGGTTTGGATAAATGATAAAAAAAATTAATCATTTTCATGAAAGGGTTTTTACCTATTACAGCTTCTCGACGAACACTTAAACCTTCAGCAGTTAGATCTAAAACAATCATAGCAATAAGTGTTCATAAAGGGAGCAGAATGGGTCAGTGGTAGAGCACCTATCAAGTCCCGCTTGATAAGTTCAACCGGTGATGGGATCTAACACCCTCCTGGGGATCACCTAGCTTCTATAAAGTGAGTACCCAAAATAAGGGGTGGAAATCTAGTGGTTGAGCGTGATCTAGGACAAATCACCTCCCTGCACAGCCGCTGTCCAAGAAAAAGTAGTCTCTAGCATTTACTGAACCCCAGACGCTTCATGGGTCGTAGTGGTATAGGAAAAAAAAAGTGCTCACACAAAACATACAGGCAGACAGAACCGTGAATTTTTCATATATGACAGCTGAAAAAGATAATGCCATAGACTTTTTTGTTAGCAGCATTATTTTGAATGTTGACATAGAGAATGCTCATATAACCCTGCACTTTTATTTATTAAATGTCCCAAGTTAAAACTCCTGCTGGTATCAAAAGCCAATTTTCTGCTGTTGGGAGATAGATATTGGTACAAATCACTCGAGTAAGTTCTACATTTACTGACTGGATAGGACTGAAAATCAGCTTTGAAGTTTTGTTCATATACCTTTCTTTTCTTTTTTTAGTTTGCACCATATGGTTTCGTTCAAAAGGCCAAGAGTTAAGAAGACCTTGTGAACTAAAACAATAAAATATAAGAGTAAAGTAAAAGTCATTAAAGAGTAAATAATTAAATATTTTGCTTGTAATAAATAGGATATATTGAAGAAATTAAAGATACAAAGGAATGAACTTTCAGCACTTGGTCAATCTTATGTTATTTATTTTTACAACCATCTAGCAAATTATTATTGGTTGAAAAAATTAATAAATATGATCTTATGGTAATAATAAAAGGAGATATAAATATAATACGCATGTTTTTGTAAAATAACATTTATTTTCTATAGTTATTTCGACAAAATATTAAGATGTCTCCCTCATTCTGGCAAACATAGAATTCAGTTCCAGATAGACTATAGTGAATATTGACAAGATTCGACTATTGCACCTCGAATCTAGTAATCAGTATTAACAATAAAAAAAATACCATTAAAGTAAATATAAGCAATAAGATTGAATTAAATCTATCAAAATTACAATAAACAAATTGACTTTGCCAATATAATGAAGTCAATGAAATTAAAAATAAAATCTTAAGATTACAACAAGTATTTTTACTTTAAATAAATTACTATTATCAGTAATATATAAATATGAATGATAATATTTACAAGATAAATATTTTTTCAGACAAATCATAATATGATACAATCTAAACAAATTAAAAAAAAAAATTATCTAGTCTTTGTTCAGGAAACTATCCCATGGTAGTACGTCAATAACATTTTCTTATAGATGAGATCAATATTATTACCAACATTATTCATCAATACGGATATGTCTGAATAACAACTATATATCACAATATTTAGCTAATATAATCATATTGAAACTACTCGAATATCCTAATCGAGAAGACATCCTAATATTAAAACTTCTCTTTAAAATTGAGCTAGACAAAATATTTTGAGAGGACTCAAAATGTACTATAGTAAGTCTCCAAATACTTACAGCGTCGTTATAAATCTTCAAGACTAATTACTAAGAATGGTTAAATAAAATAGGGCAAGGTTGAGTAGATTGTGATGTAGTACAATTCAGGAACATTAATATGAAAATTACTCTTGAAGGTGATATAATTAATTCCTAGCTAGAAAAAAACACACTCTTACGGCTATTAGTGTCATATATTTCTTCAAGGATCTTTATTTTATTCATAATGTTCCTTGAGTCAAAAAAGGATCAAGGGAAATTCTAGATACGTGGTTTATGACACAACTATTCACTTAATTTTGATTTTATGCAGTTTAAGTTTGAACCCCAACATTTCTGAAAGTACTCCAGAAACTGCACTTAGGATTACAACTTTAGTGATTGTGTACAAGTAAGGGTTCGCAGAAATACCAGATATCTTATAAGGGCACTCCAGCTCCTGAAACAATAAAAATTAAATAATAAAAAAGGTTAACTTAGTAAAAGTAATAGTTGGTTGATTGAGCAGTTGGGAGCTTTCCTTTCATCATTTAAGGAAGTGAAAGTTGGCTTATGCTGGAGAAGCAAGCTACCTGCATGACAGCTGCTGAAATGAAATCCTGCTGAGAGTTGTTGGAAAGACCAGGGAAGAGATGAGCTGGAAGTAACAGACCTAAAGACTTCAATAGAAAACTGACAGCTAAAGTTTTCGGATGAAGGAAGAGAGAGAGAGAGGTAGACAAGGAAGGTCATGGAAACTAGACTCATGAAAAGAGGCCAAGAGGTCTCAATATTCAGCGCATTGGAGGTAAGAGAGGCAATACCCTAAGAGAAATAAGCCAGTTTAGTAGGGATCGAGAGGTACAGCTGCATAGGGTGGAGGCTTCTTGACGCTGGCGATGGCATAAAGAGGAAGACAAAGAAGAAGATGGATAAGTTAATGGTAAATTTAAGACAATATGCAAAGAACTAGTCAAGGCCATGGTGGCCATTGAGAGTGTTACAGCTAAGCAACCTTATAACGGCTGCGGTTAAGTTTGAATTTTACTTGGATAGGTTGAAAATTATTTATGAGGTCTGATGGAATGAATCTCAACTTACTCACTCCAGTTTAGAAAGAATGGCAACCTGCAGGAATAACTCACCCTGTTTCCTGAACAGGAATAGGATAGGATGTTTAATCCCTAATAAAAAAAATAGATAAATAAAAAAACATTTTATTTTATGAAAAAAAAAAATAAGCGTAAAGCAACTAGGTGTGTCAAAGTGACAGCAGAAGCACCAGAAACGGTGACGTTACAGCAAGCTAGGTAAGTATGAAATTGGTTTAAGGTGATGAAATTATACCATTATTATTGTTAAATCTCCAAGAAATACTGTTAAAAAGGTACTTTAAACATAACTTTAAATTATAGTATTTTTTAAACCTTGTACTTAGCTTTCTTTCCCACAGTCAAATTAAGCTAGTTTTGATAAAATATTCAGCAATTTTATGCTATTATCAGTTCATGAAAATAATACTTTACCTTTAATAAATCAGCTGCAAGCTTTAGTACACTATTTGCCACCATGAGCTCTTCTTTTTTGTTCGGCTTTTGTTCGATTTGCAAATACAAATTTATCTAAAAAAAGATGAAATATATTAAACATAACTTCTTAAAAATGTTTTTTTTTTAAATATAGTTATTGAACTTTAAAACTGTATACTGAATACATCAAGTAAATATAAATCATAAAGGCAAGTAGAGAAACTACCCAGTGGTAGTACTCATATAAAAAGTTTAACTTAGGTCACGAGGCCATCTTCTTTTCAGACGCCTCGGAGGATTATCAGGAATTGAAGATGTTGCGAGGTTTAAACTAATGGGTTTGAGTGGAAATGAAGTTTGTCATGAAAAGATTTATATCGGATTTAGGCCAAATCAGCAATAAACCGGACCTTAAGGTCATTATGGATTACTTTGTTCGTAACAAAGTAAGGAGCATTGAGGATTTTGGATTGTAAGGATTGAATATGAGAGGAATTCGATGACTTAGTGGAGCCCTAAAGCTCTAATCCGTAAGTCCAGATGGGTCTAATGATTGTCATGTATATTTCTTCTTTTCTTTTGTCTTTAATAATTAATTAGGAGCGTTTGTCTAGTAAATGTTGAAGTAGCCTGAAACAACAAGCTGTTTCTTGTCGTTTCAGTCTAGTATTTTAAAAATGTAATCACATTAAGGTAAACCACTACGAATAAACAATACCTGTTCAGTAATGAGGACAGATAAATTACGATATTTCCTATTTATCTTTGTTCCAAGTGTCATGAAGCGTAACAAGAAACACCCAAGGATCATGCCCCAAAGAAGAGCTTCTATAGTGCTTTGACTGTTCATTATATCAGAGTCCTGAAAACCGAAAATATAGCATAAATTGGCATTCAAATAAAATTGGCTTTGAAATAAACAGCATGCTTATTAAATGTCAACAGGTATACCTTGAGGTATTCGACGCTTATAAACCCAAGTAAAAATATTGTAAGAAGAAACACCGAGGACACTATCACATCGACTGAATGTTGTGGCCCTCTTTTCTAAAATATAAATAAATAAAAAGTTATTTCTATATTTAAACTGAGGCAAGGTTTAAGAAAACAGATAAATACAATTTATAAGAAATATAATAACTATTTATTGGTTTGATAAAATATAATTTGGGTTTTAGTGGGGTCATTTTTAGGATAGAACATTAATAAAGTGGACATCTGGAATAAAAACAGGATATTTTAATATGGATTCAAACATATATGAGCTTAGGTTCGGTTCCTATCACAGATTTTCTTTTTTAATAAGTTATGAAAAATAAAAATGTACTTTTTTACCAGTATAAAGCAACTAATAATAATAATAAAAATTCTTTTATTTGAACCAATGCACTTATTGCTTAGTAAAATCTGAAACTGGATATATTCAATAATGAAATACTTAGAGAAGGGGCAATGAGTATCATAAGTTTTAGAATAAGTCAGCTATGAAAGTAAAATTAACACAATTAAGATTTTTGGTATTGTTTTTTTGTGGAATTTGATAGCAATAATAATATAAGATTTATCTAATTAATAATGTAGTAATTTTATAATTAGTAACAGTAATAATTTCATTGTAGAAACCGATGTGTAGATACTACGCTACCGGGTTACTCTGTCCACCTTTAGCCAGTTCGGGGCAGGCTTTAATCAGATAATGATAATCAACAAAGATAATGTGACTGCATTGTAAACTTTTCCATTTAATTATTCCTGTAACACTTATGTTCATTTGAAATTGGTCCAAATTAGAGAAAGAGAGAATTATAAAAAAATGTCAACTATTAATAGTTATTTAAGGCTTATAATAATAATAATAATAAACAAAAAATAACACTTACCCTAAGATATGATCTTACTGAAAGCCATGTTTTAATATTTCTAACTTTGTTAAGTCTAAAATGGGGCAGCTCAGATTTCCGAGCCCGTCTAAACGATGTCAAATGTGAAAAAAACTTTGCATACAGAAAGCGTTGTTTAAAAGTCCTTTCAGCGACAATCACCATGAAGAAAAACATATAAGACAGAGCTACCCTTTCTATGAGAGCACTAATTGAGATCATCTTCGTCCTGTAAGCCAATAAACGTATATTAGTAAATAAGTTTCAGTAAGGATGTATCTCATATTTCCTGCATTTCAAGTAAAACTGACAGTATTGATAAAATGAAAAAGAATAATAAATAAGGCCTCGCTGTGGTTGTGGACTGATTACAGATATTGTAACAAAGACGAAATTTGTTTACACTAAAAATTAAAATATATGCAGAAAAAATACATTAAAACCTCAAATAAATAATTATATTTGATGAGATGTTAGATTAATGCATAAATAAAATAAATGTTGACAGTATCAAGTTAAAAATTTAATAATATAATAAAGAATGCAATCAATAACTTGGTACAAAGTAGATATACAACAGATATGTATGGTTTATAAATATCAGTAGTATTTCTTTCTAGAAAATTAAGTAAAAATGCTTTCCTCAGCCCATTCACATTTAATGTTAAATACCAATTTTAAGAGTTTTATTTTTTGAACTTCGATGCATGCAGTTAAACTCTAACTTCTGATTAAGACATATAAGATTATATTAATTTATGAAAAAAGAACAATAATGAATTTCAATAAGTCGATAGCTACATAAACATATTCTGGCAAAATATTGTTTTACTATGTGCTGTCTTGGACAGATGACTTTCGACAATTAGCCACCCGACCAACGAAACGAATATACTGGGGTTTCAGGGATGAAAATCTCAAAAATTACTTCAGTAGAGATAGTGTTAAATAGTTCAACTAGTTTATACCAGTTAGCCCTTTAAGCTCCAAATATAGTTTTTAATTTATCGAACTTTGTCCAATTGCTATTATTAAATCTTTTAATAATATTCGGGGAGAGGGGTAGCTGAGGATGCAGAGTCCTGAGTTCGAATCCGGTTGTGACAGATAATTACTTAATCTGTTAACCGTCATATAAGGACCCTATGGGTTCTATAGAAGCTCATTGGGCTCACCCAGCCTCTATAAAATGGTTAACCTTAATTGGGATAAAACCTACCGTTTGCGTGTGATCTCAGATAAATTACCACCCCCCCTCACTACCATGTACTAAAACGACCACCCTTCATACATCATAAGTCGGGTCCAGACCAACCGAGCACGGCACCCGAGGCATAGTTGAAAGATTGCGAGCGGGCCTCGACAGCCAAGGTGAGTCAGTTTGAGCATTTAGTTTCTCTCCGTATACGATGGAAAACCACGTGTATTTAGCTGCTACGGCCCTTATGTTGTCTGGATATATATAAAAAAAGAAGAAGACAAAAACGAAAACTCTGGATCAAGAAATTGTACCAAACCGTAATCAATACGGTAACAATTTATTAAAGGAACTAACAATCGACCATTCAGTCTCAAATTTTACACGCATCTCTGCGGGAGACATTAAATATCTGTGCTTCTTAATGCCTGTGAAAATACAAAAATGTGGCACTAATTACAGAGAGTCAATAACTGTATCAGAAAGAGTGCTTAAAACATTCAGATACTTGGCAACAAGAGTCGTCTTTATCCATTTTTAATTCACTAGCTCGCGAGTGTCGTTACGTCCGTCCACACCGCACGAGCAGCTAAGACTTTGAGCATCAGCAAAAACCGACAACTTATGGCTCGCGAGGCTGCCTCGTGAGCAAATGCCTGCCGTGCTCGGTCGGTCTGGATGCGGTTATAGAGGTAATGTTTTTTTTGTTTTGTTTTTTATAATATTTTTTGAATCCATGTTGTAAGTGAAAATAAAATTATTTTATTGTTATGGGACAAAACATAAAACTTGTACAGACGTTTTACTGAACAATAACATGGAATAGCAATCTCACAATATTAATTAAATTCCAAGCACACAAGTATGTTTAACTTAACAATAATTATAATATCTCATTGCATAGGTATTTTAGATACAAAGAGAATTGTAACAAACATGCCGATGGTTAAAATGTGTTAGTACACAAAAGGGCGGAACTCCTCCTGGCAGTGAAAAGCCATTTAATAATATCAGCAGCCCTTCACAAAGCCCCTTAACCAATTAGAAGGAATACAATGAAGGGATTGTGTTATAGGCTGTTTGATGTATTGTATACATGTCTGAATTTGGCAAGATGTACTTTAATCCAACACCAATAAACATAAAATTTGAAATAGAAATTGTTATGACACAGTTTTTTTTATTAAAATCCTCTAGATTTCATAGTTGATCTGAAATATGGAAGAAATTAGTGAATATAAACCTTAATAAAATATTACAGAGAATATAATTTGTTATAATGTTACCAGTTGTTCGGACCAAATGCTGACTCGAGCACAGTCCATAAACATTCTCCTATGTAATGAGAAGTAGTCCAATTACCATTCATTAAATCTATATTTACTGATTTGTGAACTCCCGCATCCGCAAGACGACATATTGTAGGAATTAACCCAGCTAAGACTGAACCAATAAAACCTAAACAATTGGAAATAAACCATATATAAAAGACGAAACAGAATATTTATCATGTTAAAAATTAAATTACTTTGTATATTTTATTTTCTATATTCAAAATAAAACAGTAGAATTTTTAATACAGTAAATAGAATTGAGAGAGTGACACATAAAAACAAGGTAACTTCAGGGTTCGATTATATACAAAACAAAATTTTTAAAAAAATTCTAATTCATAAAAAATCGCATTAAATATTACTGAGAACATCTATCATTTTAATTTGGAAAATTTCCACCTTTAAATCAAATACTATGAAATGATTAGAACTAAGTGTGGAAAATAAGTTATGACATAAATTAAGAAAGAGAAGAAGAAATTTTTGTTTTAATCTTTTTTTCTTTAACATCAAGCCCAAAATATCTCTAACATCCTTGAGTGATAATTCTAATAACGACATAACTATTTTTTTATATAAAAAACAAAACAATCATGGATAAAACCAAGCATACAAATTTTTAATGAATAAATTTAAAAATACAGATTTTTACTAACCCACATAAAAGTAATCCATGTTTTCCGGCATTGCTTCTACACGAGCTATTATGGCAGAACTGATGTCTAAAACAGATAAATCTGCTTTTTTAACTTCTTTTTTTTCCCACATTGTGCAACTTACTGAAAAAATTAAATATTATTATTATCAAATTTTCATTAATGAGTCTACAAATGATAAAAATTAATCAATAATGATTGTATTACCTCTGTCAGAAGCAGCACAGCTAGGACTCAGAATAGCACACGGGGACTGTTAAACGGACAGTAAAACATTATGTTAAACTTCTAGCACATTAAGACAAATATTAAAATTCAAATTAACATTTTTCATTATTTGTAAGTCTATTAAAATTAAGGTAAAACTTACGGTATGAAATTCAGAAGCGAATGGATGATCGTCCCCCTCAGAGCTAACTGAACAGTCTTCTGAATTGGTAGTGATACCAATCCACTCGGCTGCACTAGTGGTGCCTTCTGTCAGGGCAGGGCACAAGCTACCTCCTTCATTGCCCTCTTCCTCGCTCGAGTTGCAAGAAGAGTGGTCAGCAATGGCTTGAGGTGGTGGCAGGCTAACATGGAGAACCTGTTGGGACCCTCTTCTTCTGCATAACAACCTCTGCAAAATTAAATTATGTTATTCGTTACTATATGATAGGATCATCTTATTTATATTAATGATCTTATTCTTTCATATGATATTCATACACATACCAAAGATTATTTATTTAATTAATTAAAATGTTTAAGAGAGGAGGAAGCCGAACAGTTGAGATTTTTTTTTTTTTTTATTTATTTATTGAAATTTACAACTGTATACAAAATACATCTAGTAAATATAATGAGTGAATACATTGACAAGTTGAGATTTTAAATAAGTAAAATATCTTTTATCAGATCCAACTCTTCTTTACAGATGTGAAACGTGGAGGCTAATGATGAAGGATGAATTTATGCCAAACAAAAAAAACAAAAAAAATAAAGACAAATTCAAACAATACAATCAGTGATTTACACTTTTTTTTCTTTTTTTTAAAAATATCTTACTATATGAGTGAACAGCCAAAGCCTACTAATATTATAAATGCGAAAGTTTGTGAGGATGGATGTATGTTTGTTACTCTTTCACGCAAAAACTACTGAACAGATTTGGATGAAACTTTACAGTAATATAGGTCATACATCAGTATAACACATAGGCTACAATTTATAATGATTTTGTGTTATTTGGTCATAATATAACGATAAATTATTAAAAATATAACAAATTCTCAATATTACCTCCAACATATGGTCAGTAGGTAATCGGAGTTATTTAATTTAATTGTTAAATATTGTTAGCATCGCTACAGGGCTCCCCCCTGAGTAGCTCTCTCATGCGTTTCTTACTCGCAAAATCTACATATTTTCAACAATTTGTTTACCCTCTTAGAGTGCGATTAATTTTCAAATTCATTTTTATAACATGTATGATACATAAGGAGAGCCATCATTAAAATTTTTGCTCAATGGGTATTATTGATTTTGAGATGTATGAATATCATATGAAAGAATAAGATCATCAATATAAATAAGATGATGCTATCAAACTATTGTATTATACTATACATTATTAAGGTATTCCTTTATAACCTTAAGGTATAACCTTTATAAGCTAAGCCTTATTATTAAAATATCATTGGGATTACAAATAAAATGTATTGAGGCAAAACACATGATTTTGAGAAAATATTGATCAAAGATTTTTATTTTTCATTTCTTTAAACGTTTAAAGGAAAAATAATACTTTAACCGTCCAAAGATTATAGGATCGATTAGAGAAGAATAACAGCCGATAACAAAGTCCAGGTCAATTAACAATTACATATATATCAGAAAGAGGAGGAAAAAATACTACACAAACTCTGCACTGAGCCAGAAAAAACAACAGCGGGGAGAGGATACCAATGGATTTGCCACTGAAATATTAATAAAAGAGAATTGCAAAATAATGAACTAAAAAAGAAATATCAATTTGTGAATGGATTTACGAATAATTACAGAAAACAAATAAAATATTAGAAGTGATTGAGGCAATGGCAAATAACTTTCACACATACCTCTTTGCTCAACCCATCACAAACTATTCTGGTACTAATGTTATTTTTCAAATTAAGTCACTACTGATGTTCCTATTGTTAACTGTTAACTGATAATTTTATTATTAGGCTAAAGGTAAACAAAAATATAAATAAATAAAAGTCTGACTAAGTGGTTTCTACAAAAAAAAAATCTCGGTTTAGTGGTTAAGATGATCTGAAAATAGATTTAGAATTTTTTTCAATAAATTCTTATGTAACCCAACATATAATATACAATCTATTTTTATGTAGATCTAAACATCTAAATAAATACATACAATATATTTGCAAACTAAGTTTTCAGCAAAATGGTATTGAAAACGAAGAGCTAAATACCTGGCTTGGTTTGGAACAATTGTCCGAATCAGAATCTTTATGATCTGTTTCTCCTGAGCTAGCCTCGTTCACTCCAACTGTAAATAGAAAATTAAATAAATATCTTTGTATAATAAAAATGATTTTATTTATATAACAGAAACAAGAAAATCTGAACATTTTTCCATGTTAAAGTTTAATAAAACAAAATTGTAAATGATTTTTTTAAAAATCAAGAATTATTATACAAATTCGAGGAGCGAGACAGCTCAATGTATAAGGGTGCTTTGCAGCAAATCTTTAGTTTCACAGCTATATTTAGATTTTGTTATCAGATTTAGATTTATCCTGCGGGGTCTGGAGACGATCCTAAGGCTCACCCAGCCTTTAATTAGTAAATACCCTTTTTGAGGGAAAATGGTTTGCTCGTTATCTCGGCCTTATCATTTTCTGATAAATTATAGGCCTAGAAACAAACAACAAAAATAATGAACCTAGGATACCTTTCCTTATGGGTTCTTGTTAGTTTTTTCATATAAATTAGGAAACTGCAATATTACTACGGACGTGACTATTTTAAATTTCTAGTTAGACGTAAGAAATTGTGTTGAAAAAGCTTTAAATAAACTTGAAAATATCATCCTGTTAAATTGTAATAACTTGTGAAAAATATATAAATATAAACAGAAAATTGGAAAAATATGTAATTTAGAATAATTTGTAGGATAATTATCGTTTTGAAATGATTTATAGTCTAATTAATCAAATAATGATTATTCTACTCCAATTCATGTTACCAGATTTTCATTTAGTTTGTCAATTATGTAGCATTTCACATGTTTTTGAGACTTTTTTTAATATTCTCCAATAAGAAATAAGTTAGTTTTTAATTAGGTTCCAAATTACATTGATATTACTTAGTCCTATAACTGTTAAACATTACTTTTATATGCTAATAACAAGCACCCATTGAAACTTACTTGAAGCTCTTCGGGCTGACTGTTCCAGCCAATTGTTCCGAAACACAGCTTCCGGTCCTTCAGGTGGCTGCGCAGCTAGAACGTCTTCAGTAGAACCCTGAGAATTTAAACTTTCAAATCCATCATCGTCGCCAGGACTTCCTACTCCAACAGCCTCTCCTACCCTATGGCAGATAAGTGTGAAGATCAATAATTTATATTGCAATATACTACTTATATACTTATCATAATAAAACAATTCCTATAAAGTTGAAGTTTTCTAAAAAGACTGGATTTGTAAAATAACTGACAAACTCAAGAACCAAAACATAACATATATATATTTATATATATATATATATATATATATATATATATATATATATATATATATATATATATTAAACTAAAGAAAATTTGCTTTTTTAATAACTCAAAAAATATATATCTCCTGGAAAATTAAATGTACTCATTTGAAAAATATTTCAAATTTTCTTCAACCTGCAAACAAACAGGCCAGTATTAACAAAGTAACTTGATATACAAATATATATGAAAGCATATTGATAGATTTTCTGCAAAGGTTCCCATGAAAATCATTTCAATTGTTGTTAGTTTTAAAATGATTTGAAAATCATATGATTCACTTGCATAAATAGATACTCATTTGTAATCTGATTAAATATCCATAATATAATAAAAGTAATTGATTCATATTCCGACTAATTTGGTAATAATACATCTCAAAATCAATAATACCCATTGAGCAAAAATTTTAATGATGGCTCTCCTTATGTATCATACATGTAATAAAAATGGATTTGAAAAATAATCGCACTGTAAGAGGGTAAACAAATTGTTGAAAACATGTAGATTTTGCGAGTAAGAAACGCGTGAGAGAGCTAGCTACTCAGGGGGGAGCCCTGTAGCGATGCTAACAATAATTAACAATTAAATTAAATAACTCCGATTACCTACTGACCATATGTTGGAGGTAATATTGAGAATGTGTTATAACCTAGTACTTTTTAATAATTTATCGTTATATTATGACCAAATTACACAAAATCATTATAAATTGTAGTCTATGTGTTATTCTGATGTATGACCTATATTACTATACAGTTTCATCCAAATCTGTTCAGTAGTTTTTGCGTGAAAGAGTAACAAAAATACATACAAACTTTCACATTTATAATATTAGTAGGATGGATATATATATAAACGGGGTAGATATATATAAATCTACCAAAAATTTGTTGAAAATACTATTATACAGCAAAATATAAATTAAAAAGTTAGGTACTAAACATATCTGTTATATATAAATATAAAACAGATATGTTTATTGCCTAATTTTTTAATTTATATTTTGCTGTATAATAGTATTTTCTACAATTTTTTGGTAGATTCGTGGATACAGATCTGACACGGCCATGGCTAAATGATATTGTGGAACACTAGACAAGATTGTATAGTACATGTTAAGCTAAATAGGCTTTACTAACAGTGTGTCAGAAATGGAAGTTGCCGGTTTTAACAACATAATGCCATCAAATTTACCATAAACTGGCAGAAATGAAACATCGGAAAGCTAAGCCGCAAGTAATCGCTATGAATATAAAATATAATAATGCTTAGGAATTCTAAATATGGATTAGATTTATCATCTTACATCTGCGGCTCTGGAGATGGAACTCTATCAGGCTCCTGATTTAGATGAAGCTTTGAAGGACTAGTATCCCAGGCCACGCTTCTCCTCCTTCTTGTTGTTGTTTTAGAACTGTCTTCGAAAGATAACCTGTAGGAAAATAAAAATAATAGTTATCAAGACAATGTTATTTGTAAAGGTAATCAAAGAGAAGACGGATGGAGGTATGCAGTAAGGAAATTAAATTTTATTTTTAATTAAACAAGTATCTCCAAATTAGTTTAGTACTAGAGGCATATACCACATGCCTAGTAATTATTATGTTTTTTCCAGCATAATCATTTATTTTTATTTTGCTCTGCTAGTTTTAGAAAATAATAAAAACTAAAATCTTGTTTTATTTATAACATATACTGAGGTTTTACAGGAATAAATAAATTAGTACAATTCAACTTACTTTCTCAGGCGAACTCTTTTGCTAAATATACTAGTGGCTTCGGGGAAACCTCCATAAGCCACAGAAGGATCCGAGAGTTTATCAGAACCTGGAAAGGAGAAAGAACACCCGTCTATAAATAAAGGAACAATTATATAAAATGCACTAAGACCTTGTTATTTTTTTTTAGTGGTTAAAATTAAAATATTACAGATACAGAGTGAGACTAAATAATTATCTGAGAACAAGATAATTTTCATGGAATGTGCTCAAGTGAAAAAATGAACTACTTTGCTAATTACAGCTTGTGAAATGTTTTTAAAAACTTGAACTCCTTAAAAATTTAACTATTTAAATAAGTGAAACAGGTAGGTAATTTTATAGAATTTGAATGAGAGTTACTTTTCAGTAAATACAGTAAACTTTAATAATCAACATTACATTCTTCCATCCTGTTTAAAAATAAAAAACCAATAAGTGGGAAAACAAATTGTTCGAACATATGATAAATTAAAAGATGAAAGAAGAGCCCAATCATTTTTAATAAATAAATAAATAATAATGATAGGTGACTCTTCTTCTATCATGCACCTCGGCCTAAAGAGGCCCATTGTGCTCGAGTCCTGAAATTCCTATCGTAGGTCTAGGCTTCTGAGATATTTTAGGTAATCATTAAATCCTTTTTAATGTAAAAAATTAACACACAAAGGTGTTCAAAAGTGTTTATTTATTAATAGATATCTTATTGCTGATATTTTTGAAACAATGTTTTTGGCATATTGGAATTTTTGGCCTATAGATAAATAACTCTTTAACTGGTTTATAATAAATATTTAATGTTTCATAATTTGTACATAAAATAAATGTTTTAATAACCTATGAATAAAGGCATTTAAGCATCATATCCTCTCATTTAATTATTATCAAAAAGACTGAAAAGTTCCTATGAAACTTGCCAGTACCTGGCATCGTTAGTAAACGTTATTATACAGGAGATCAAGCATCGTTAGTAGTCAGGAGAGATTTCTCTACCCGAGATATAGGTTTGCAGGAAAATCACTGCCACCGCATCTATCTAAGCGAGGAAATGACTGGGACTAACAGGCACCTCTACTGGCTCGCACGTCAGTAGAGGGCAACGGGGAAAATAAAATATGTCTGGTTCTCTGGTGGTAGAGTGCGATGCAGAAAAGAAGATGGGGACCAAATGGTCTTCATAAATCAAGCTCATGAACTGGATGTATTTGGCTGATTACTGAAGACTGGTATGCCCTCAAGCAGCACTAATAACCATGGCTCTCACGGGTTCATCTTGTATTACTCCGATAATCTCAAGTGATTTTAAAAAAAATTATTTTTTTCCCAAGAAATATGTCGCGAAATTAATTTATCTTTTATCTTCTTTTTTTTGTTCATTGTTTAATTTATTTCATTATTTACGTATCATTCTTCCTTTCTTTATTCTTTAATTTTATTATCTATTCTTTGGGATCAAGATGTATAGAAGTTTTTAGTAATAGTAATAACGCGCCTCTGATAATCTTTTCTCTGCACTATCAAACTTTTCATCAATTAGCTCTGGCAATAAAATTTACTCCTCTTAGTTCCTCTCCTCAAATACTGAGAGCTTCTCTTCTGCTTCCCCATTATGTCTAGTGTCCTAACCTCCTGTCACCTCAATTCCCAATCCTTGCCCGCTCACTTTGATGAATTTCATCAATATTTTACCCATAATTTTTTCCACACCATTGGAATCTCAGAAACATGGCTAAAACCCCATATCCCAACCTCCACTGTTTCCTTACCTGAATATTCCTTACTCCGCCACGACCGAGTTGACCGGACTGGTAAAGGTGTAGGTCTTTACGTCCACAACTCCCTAAAATCACGCATCCTGGATTCTTCACCAGCGTCCAATTTCCCTCACATAGAATTCCTTTTCGTCGAAATTTCATGCAACTCAAATCCTCTCCTTTACGTCATAGTGTATCGCCCTCCTTTGGTCCCTTTTGATCCTATCTTTGAGTCGGTCCTCTACAACCACATCATAATCTCTGGTGACTTTACTACCAATCTTCTGGCCCAATCCAATGATAAACTGTGCCTTGAAAACCTTTTTTACTCTCAACACCTCTCCATTGTTCCATTCTCTCCCACCCATCACACTCTCCTATCTGACACCTGGTTAGATTTGTTCATCATTGACTCATCGCAAATACTCCTTTCTTCCTCACAATTACCTGCCCCATTTTTGTCTTCTCATGATTTAAACCAAATTTCATACAATATCCAAACTACAGAAATCCTACCGAAAACATTAACTTTTTGTAACCTAGATGGACTCACCACTGAATATATATCTCCTTCCCTCGAAATCCTGAATTGGAACCAAATTTATTCCTGTACCACCGTCGATTCAATGGTCGACATACTCACTGCCAATCTCAAAAGCATCCTGGATACCCATGCCCCACTCAAAACATTAACTTTCGTCGTCATCCTGCTTCTTGGATGTGTCAAAAATTAAAGACCTGCAAAGGAAATGTGATGCTGCCCGTAGATTCTTTAGACGCACTAGGCTTACTGATGACTACCAAGTGTTCAGGGCTCTTCACAATTTGACACAGTCTACAATCAGACAAGCAAAATCCAAATATTTCCACGAAGCCCTTTCCTCTGCTCCCGATCCTAAATCTAAATGGTAACTCCTCCGAAAACTCTCCCTCTGCAATCCAACATCCTCCAGAGCCTTTCCTGCTTCTCCCAATGAAATGAACTCGTATTTTTTGTCTGCCTCAATTAACACATCAAAATCCTCCTCCTCCGTCTTTTCACTGACCCCATTTTTCAACCTCGACAATTTTTATTTTTAAGACATTTCACCTACCGAAATTATTTCCTCCGCTCTCAAATCCCGCTCCAGTTCTACTGGCTCTGACGAGATACCCGTCAAACTACTCAAACTATGCCTCATCGACATCCTACCTGTCCTACTTTTCATTTATAATTTCTCACTACAAAACGCAGTATTCCCAACTTCTTGGAAAAAAGCCCTAGTCCATCCTATAAATAAAACCTCTACCCCATTATTTCCCAAAGACAACCGGCCAACCTCCATACTTTCCAACCTTTTCAAACCTCTCGAAAGAATAGTCCAGTCTCAAATATCAAATTTTCTCGAACAGTCCAAACTCCTCGATCGGCTTCAATCTGGTTTTCGTCCTGGTTTTTCCACTCAATCTGCCCTAACCAAAATCACTACTGACATACATAAAGCCATGGACAACAAACAACTAACCGTGCTAATCCTACTAGACTTTTCCAAAGCTTTCGATTCCTTGGACCATTCTATCCTTTTTTCCAAACTCATTGTCAAAAGTCAAATTGACCAAAGTCATTGTCCTTTTCCAACAGCTCTATTCTATGGTTCCAATCCTTCCTCTCCGACAGGTCCCAAGCGGTTTCTATGCCCAACCAACCCCTTTCCTCTTTCCTCAGGTGTGGCGCAGGGCTCAAGCATCTCTCCTCTCCTTTTCAACTGTTACATCAACGATCTTCCTAAATCTGTTCACCACTGTTCCTACCATCTATATGCTGACAACTTCCAAATCTATTTATCCTTTCCTCCATCTGAGCTATCATTTGCGTTTGCAAGTATTCAGCAAGGCCTAGATAGGATCAGTGCCTGGGCAAAGCTGAACAAACTGGAACTGAACGCAATGAAAACCCAGGCCATTGTTCTAGGTTCCAACTCCCTCCTTACAACTATCCCCACCCTCCCAACATTAATCCTAAACAACCACCCTATCAGTTTCAACTCCTTTGTAAAAACCTAGGCATTACCATTGACCAAAACCTTTCCTGGAATCCCCATGTCACCCAAATATCCCGACGATCAATTAGTTCCCTGAAATTATTCCATCGACCCCGGCATTTCCTTACAGAATCTACCCGGAAGCTTCTCGTATCATCCCTCATCTTCCCCCACTTTGACTACTGTTGTGTGGTATACGGGGGCCATTCGAAAATGCTGGAGGGTCGCTTAAAAAGAATAATGAACTGCGCTTTAAGATTTGCCTTGGTACTCCGAGGCGTTCCCGGGTGTCAAATCATTATGATGAGTTAAAATGGCTCTTCCCTCCCATTCGTAGACAATATTTCCTTAGTGTTTTTCTATACCAATCCATTAACTCACAACACCCTTCATATATCTATAGTCTTTTCCAATTCAAATCCTCTGTCCAGCACTACAAAACAAGATCCCGCCCGCCTTTCCGATCTCTACATTCCTAAGGCATTCAAGCGTTCCTTCCTCGCCCGCTCCACCAGGGGGTGGAACTCAATCCCTTCTTTCATCCGCCATTCTTCTCCACTGGCTTCATTTAAATCCCTGTTTTCCATCATCTCTTGGCATCCCAAAAAGACGCTCTCCAGGCAGGGGAATCTTCCGCTTGAATAAATTAGTATCGAATACTCGATCTCGTTACCTACGTGTTTTGTTTAATTTTCCAACAACAAAGAAGATACAGACTTTGTAAATACTTTATCGCATGCTAAGCCATTCATTTGTTTTATTTAGCATTTCCGTTATTAATGTTATTTATTATTATTTTGTTAATATCTAACCTTTATTTTATTTTCGACAATTAGTTAAAATTCAGTAGTCTCGTATTTTTTATTCATTTATTTATTTTTTTCCTATTTCTATTTTTATTATGTTTTGTCACTCATGATTTGTATCATTATATAGCCTTCTGGCCAGATAAATATTATGTTTGTTTTACTTGTTCTTTATTGTTATTCTAAAGGGGCTTGGTCCCAGAATAAAGTTTGTTTTCTATTCTATTCTAAACTTACTAAGCCTACCTCTCCTTTTTGTTCTCTTGATCCTCCGAGCTTTGGTTTCAAATGGAGCAAGCTCTTTTCCTCCGGCGGAGCGTGGCGACACAATATGAGAATGGAGGATTGTTAACAAGACCATCATAGCTCCTGGAATCGCAACCTCACTTCCACGGATAAGCTATATTACAAAAAATTATTTAATTTATATACAAGTAATGCTACATGTTTTAAAAAAGTAGACAAAATTAAAAATTGCGCTGCTAATATACATAAATAATAAAGGTAACAGGATATCCTATACGCTCGATATAGGATATGCTTATTGTAAATACAGAAAATATCCCTTATAATTCTGTAAAATTGGTCAACAGAGGAACCATTGTCATTAAACACAATAATATAATAATTACGATTAAAAATATAAAATACAAAGATAGAAAATGAACATAAATAATTTTTTTATGAACCTCATTATATTATAAAATAATAATTGTTAACAATTTTTTTATAGGTCGAAACGCTTGACTTAAAAGAAACAAAATACAGTTGAACCTTTAAATATTGAACATGAAAAAATTTTATTTCCCAATATTAACATTACTTCAAACTTATATAGACAGAATCAATAAATAAGCTCATTACATATTAATCAATATATAATGTATAATGACACTATAGCACGAACTGTTTAATATAAAATGTGTATTCTTTTTATTTTCATAATGAATAAATGTTTTTTCAAATAAATTTAATTTCAAGAACATATAGGTTTCTGTTCAATACAGTAGAATCCCGATAATTCGTATGGTCAAGGGACTGATGATTTGGTACGAATTATTGGGAATACCAATTATCGGGACGTACAAAATAAAAAAACGTATTAATGCAATTTTTTTCAATCTATCGAACCATCCATCGGTTGCACGAAAGTCTTCAATTCCCATTTTTCTGTGAAAACTCGGGCTTTTTCCCTTCAAATATTACTTCCAACTGGTACATTTGAATTCCTTGCGTGTACGAACCACTTTTTTAAGTTATCTACAAGTCTGGGAAGTGATTTTGTCCTTGTTCTTCAGGATTGATGTGATCGTGGAACCAGGGACGACGAAATGCTTGGATACGTCAATTAGCTTACAACCACTGATCACGGCGTTTATGACTTGTTGTTTCTCTTCAATAGAGAGGCTAACGTATTTTGGAGGCATGATTACGTGTCATAACGGTAACAAAAACGAGACTGAATTGTAAATAAAAGTGTGATTGTAAGAAAAGCTTAATGAAATTCCTAGAACTTCCCCTCTCTACTCCCCTAATTTCCTTTGAGTGAAAACAGTACGAATTACTTATGAGATTTCTTATAGAACATGTCTCCCTCACTCACTCTCCCGTAAAAACCAATATGATCCCTTATGGTCCCTGGCATATCTGCTTCACTGTTCTCTCCCCCCTTTCGAAAACAGTACTAAGTAACGAGATTTTAAAGCTGGAATTACGAATTACATGACGTTGTAAGTGACCTCGAGCATAAAAATAATACGAATTATCGAGGGGTCTAAAAAACATTGATTTTATACCATTTATCGATATTTTCTCTGGGGACCGGCAAATTTGTACGAATTAGCCGGAAATACGAATAATCGGGATACGAAATATCGGGATTCCACTTAATATTATTTTTTATATGAAAAAAAAATAAGAAGATTATTTTCATTATTTTTTAGGATTGCCTTATTATTTTATCAATTCCTAATTGATTGCTGTAGACAGGTATCTGATAAAATTGGTGCATTGGTTATCAATTACTTATGGCAATTATCATTATCATAAAGAAAATAATCTAGCCTTTCAAGACCAAAATGAAAGAGTAAGAAGCTTTGTCTATTATACACTCAAGGTTCCTGAATAAAAATAAATATATCTAGATTTTCTATAAATAAAAGTTCAATTTTCAAGATTCAACTGTATTAAGTTTTAATATGATTAAACAAGTTATTTCTTCACATCAACAATTTTCTTTTTGTTCTTTTATAAAATATTATTAAAATCATCTAAACCTAAATCATAAAGCATCATGATTATACCTAAATTATAGTGTATGATAAATGTGTCTCTGGATTCGATAATAATATATTCAAAAAATAAAAATTAAATTAAAATAATTTAATAATATAGAAAAAAAATCAAGCATGCAACATAAAAAAAGGATATGAAAAGAAAATCCGAAAAATGATAAATTACACTATATGGCCATTGAATTAAAAATAATTACCAATAAATGTGTGAGAAGCACCTAACCTGAACAAGACATCTGTCTCCACCCTCTTGTTATATTTCTCTTTAAATGACATATTATTCCGGTGATGAACCTGAAAATATTTAACAGTGATGCAACTTTCCTAGCCTCGCTATTCCCCTGGCCCATGTCTTCAATCTTTTATATTCCCTTTTTAATTTAAAGTTCAAATCTTATTTTATTTGTTAAATAATTAATACAATCGACTGGGATTAATTAAGGTTCGATTTTGAATAAAATTATAAAAACTCATGAATGACTCTAAAAATACACAACTGTTTACTGACATCTTTCAAGCTTAATTCTTATTACTTTCAGTAACTGAAATGTTTTCCTGCAATTTAGCCAACAATTTTTAATAAAGCTGCCATTTACTTTTTTAATTAAAACAAAAAATAAAATTAAATAATAAAAATAAAATAAAAATAACAAAAAAACAGCGACAAAACAAAATTTAAAATTAATTCTTAATAAAATACTTTTTTTTTTAAATTGGAAGGGCTTAATTGAACAATAATAGAGAAAATACAAACCTGTAAGGTTTCTTCAGGGAGGAGAAAATAGAGTGAAGTATTTATAACCTGAAGTATATAAAGAACAAGGAGAAACACAAAGAGCCTAGAAGAAGTTTGAGAACGCCACCATTCAACGTAAGCAGGAAGAAATAGCAATCGGGTAATGCCAAGCCTCGTTACAGTCATAACCCCACCCTTTGGCTTTGCTTTCGTAAATGAAGAACCTGAATTTAGAGAAATGACATAGAATAAGAAGGATATTATATAACATATTTAAAATAAAATAATGTAAGTTTCCTAATCTACAGCTAAAATGTTAATAAGAAAGGTATCTGTTCAGGAAGTTGTCGCTCTGAGATGAGTCAGAACAAGATTTAACTGTTTATTTGTTTCATTTTTAATATTTTCCAAAAATACAAGTTATAGTAGGGAAAAGAGAATGTAATCAAGGGTAATGATTAGATTTTGTTAATCATCTCATCAAGAAATAAAAGTTTCAACTAAGCTATACTTAGAACCTAATTATAAGTATTATTTTATCAAAATAATTTACTTCCATGGTTAAGATAAAAATTTACTATGATAATAAACTTAAATATACATTAAAAAAATATTGCATCATTAAAAAATCTATGTAAATTTTTTTATTCAATTCCCAAATAAATATTTGTGAACTTATAGAACATATTATATCATAAAACCCAACCCCACCTAATTTTAAGATGAAAAAAAAAACAGTAAATATAAAAATATAACAAAAAATGTACATTCCATGTTTTTGTTTGCCATAACTAAGTATGTTATGATGTTTTTATTGCACAAAATCCAGACAGTAAAAATTTGGATTTAGTCATAACCAATTTCAAAAAATAAATTATATCATTAAAATGATTAACAAGAAATATATTATAAATACTTAACTACAAACAATATTCTAAATATACTATTAATAAATATAATATACTAATAAAAAATGTAATGTAAATGTAATAGATGCAAGTGTTAAAAAAAAAACAACAACATTTAAATTCATAAAATAATTCTTAAATCCCAAATCAAAAACATTGTTTAATAATAAATTTTAAATCTTTGTTTTAAAGATGTTAACATTTACAGCATTTTAAATATAAAACTTGAAAACACTTAGATTAATCATTTTATCTATATTATAATTAATTAGCAAGAAAGAAAAAATGGTGCACTTGGCTAGTATCGAGTTCCAAAAATAGCAAGTAGGTAAATTCAAGGGTAAAACACACTTAATAAAGAAAAACAAATTTTATAAGACGTTCAACCTACAAATATAGCAAAAATAAATATATTTATAATTTCCTTCTCACCTCTTACAAGGTCTACATCTATTAGTTCTGTTTTGAGTTTTGCTGTCTTCTTTGGCACATGAGTAAAACCATTTAAAATTCTTTGTTCTACAGTCTTTTCCCATTCTTGCTTATCATAAGTTCCAATCTTCTTTTGATACCTATGAAAATATTTTAAAAATATAACAAATTTCTAACTATTAAATATAGGCAGAAATATAATAAACAATGCTCCATACCAGGAAACAGACTCCTGAACCGAAAAAACCATAGTCAAAATTTGTGTTCTCGAATTCTTACTAGGCCTACATTACAAGTTCTGAAAACAATAAACATATACATAAATAAATCAATTTAATTAATAGAAGAGCATGCTTCAGGAGAAATAGACAGCTTCATTCCAAAGTTTCACTCATACAGACTTACCTAATAAGTAGGGCAGTGTATTATGAAACTCAAAATGTGCAACACTCTTAACATTTTGAGTTGTAAATAATGCAAAAATTAATTCAACAGTGCTATTTGTCTCAAATCTATAGAAAATAGAATAACAGTAAAATTTTATAAATTATTTGTAGGATTGAAGAAAGATGCATGAACTAGGAATTAAAATAATATAGAACTCTAATAGAATGTTAAATCATAATAAATTTCTGAAATTAAAATAAAGTTTTATAATATGGATTCCTGCTAGGCAAGTTCGACTTTCCAACTTGGGTCTTATTTGAAAAAATGTTCAGAAGTTTTGAAAATCGTTGTAACAAGCATGTAAATGTTATAAACACGAAAGAATTCAGTTAATAACATTGAATTCAAATTTTCACGGTCATTTCTAAGGTTTCTTATCAAAATAGAGTACAACAATGGAATGGTCTAAAGTATAAAATAAAACTGCTCTAGTCTGCAAACGCTTAATTTTGTAAAGGAAAACAAAAGTATATTGTTTACCTTTGAGAATCCCGTTCGTCTGCACTGCCACGTGAAAAAAAGAACAATAATAATAAAAGAAACTAAACTTCTCTTGACATTAATAGGAACCCCTTCCCCAAGTTAGCGGACTCGATCAGCTGATTCCCACTCAGGCCTCGCTACTCATTTTCCACTCATATCGAATAACTCTTATTATTCACATGTCCATATAAACTAATAACCCGTATACGAATAATTTAAAATTACAAATTTAGAAAATAAACTGAACAGAACTTAAAAAAAAAATTCTCCACGGCGATGGCTTATTTTGGATAGCAGCTGTTAAGGGGAAAGTAGTGCTGCTTGTTTCTCCTGTGGTGACCGTTCGTGAGTTGATGTCAGGTTATTAGTTTGCGACGTTTCTAGGTTGAAATGTCTGGAAAGAGTTTGGTGGATCAGATAAGGCACTATCAGAAGGATATAGAAAGATGCCCCGAAAATTCAGAACGTGTAAGTAATATATCTCGTGTTATATTACTTATTTAACATGAATCACATTAGAGTATTTTTTGTTATGTTCTTTATTACTGATTCCCTTGACATTTTTCCGCCAATTTATATTCCTTTCTTGTGAATTAATTAAATAGTATAACTGCTAATTTAAAATTCCCTTTTTGTCTGTTGTAGATGATAAGATGCATTCAAAGACTGTATGTTTTGCCGATTCAAGTGCTTCACTTGCAAGAGACAGGTGTTGGAAGAAGTGTGAATTCATTGAGGAAATATAAAGGTGAAGTGGGGGAGGCTGCCAAGGCTCTTGTAGCAAAATGGAAAGCTATGGTCGCTGCTGAAGAATCCAGTGATGACTGCAATGACAAAATAAAATCCAATTCATCAGAAAGTAAATTAAATAAGTCATCTGTTTCCTCTGTGAAAGTTGAACCGAAATACGAAAAACCGGTCATAAAGGTTGAACCTAAATCGGAAAAGCCGATTATAAAAACTGAGCCTAAGTCAGAAAAGCAAGAACATTTGAATACTAGGGATAAATACAGCAGTAAAGATAAGTCTAGTAGTAGGGATAATTCGAGTAGTAAAGATAGGTCTAGTAGTAGGGATAATGCGAGTAGTAAAGATAGGTCAAGTAGTAGGGATAATGCAAGTAGCAAGGAGAACTCTAGCAGTAAATCTTATCATAGTTCGTCGAGGCATCATAGTGAATCCCATGTACCCAGGTCTCACTCCTCTTCTCTGAAAAGATCTCATACAAGCTCTGAAAAGAGCCATAGTTCGGAAAAGAAAAGTAGCTCACATCAAAACCACAGGTCATCTAGTGATGAAAAGAGGCATACTTCTGATGAGGAAATTCCACCAAGTCCAAAGAAACATAAAAAACACCACTCGCATTCGAGAAATCATTCGACTCCCAAAGAAGAAATTGTTGAATCAGAGGAAGAAGCAGATGAAGAGGAAGCTAATGAAAGTGGTGATGATCGGAGTGAGCCTGATGACTCAAGCAGTGATTCGGATAAAGAATCTTCCGAAGAAAGTGAAAATTCGAGTGTTGAAGAAGAAATAGTTGGGCGTTTGTCGACATTAGAGGAAGAGGATGAAGAGCAAGAATCTGATAATAGTTCGAGTGATCACAGACATCGCTCAAAACACAAGTCTTCTCATCACAAACATGCTAAATCTAGTCATTCACATTCAGATAAGAATAAGGAAAATCATAGCAGCCATAAAAGTAGCAGTAGAGATTCTTGTAAAAAATCTTCAAAAGAATCCAAATCGTCTTCGAAGCATTTAGATGAATTGATAAAAGAAAATGAGAAAAAAGTTAAGAAAGAAAAGGAAGAATTTGAAGTGCCAAAATATATTCCTACTAAGATTGTTAAGGTTGAAAGAAATGAAGATGGAAGCATTGATAATGGATCAGGTAATTCTATTAAGTTTATGTTTATAAAAATATTGTTTCCTTTTTTAATTATTTTTTGCCATGAAAATTTAGTTTTATTTTCTTTTTTATGTTTACCATAGTTGCTTTGTATCTGGAAATCATAATCACCAAATCAGAAAAAAAAAATTTTGGGGTTCCCTTGTTATTATTGGTGCTTGAAAACATAGCGTGCTATAATCAGTAATTGTTTGTTGTGAATATTTTTTTTTAATCCATTGCTTTTTTTGTTTGGTATTATTGATATCAGTATATATTTGTTTGATATAAATTGCAGGTGCCAGTTTTGCCGATGCTTTATTAGGTATGGATAGTTTTGTTGAACCAAAGAAAAAAAAGAAGTCCTCATCAAAAGAGTCTTCTTCAAGTTCTAATCATAAAAGTTCGTCATCAACAAAAAGTAATAGTAGCAGCAGTAGCCATAAGAAGCAGCACTCTCAAAGCAGTTCTAAAGAAAAATCAAAGGAGAGTTCTTCAAAAACTAGGTCTATTGAGGAATTGTTGGAAGTGAGTCATAACATTTTCGTTAATAAGTTGTTGATTTTTTTAAGTTTGTCTACCTAAATAAAGTAATAATAATTTACATAGCAATATATGAAGTGGTGGATATAAGTCGCCTTGGTGTGTTGTAAATTTCTTTTGATAAACTTTGTCAATTTATTTTTCTTAAAAAAACTACAAGTTCGAGATTAAATTATTATTATTTTTTTTTTAATGAATTCTATGCCATGAAATCCTCATTTTTTCTCAATAAAATGTTCCTTAGCCCATAAATGTTGGGGTTAGCCTATCGAGCAGTTGATCAAGTTCACAGAACTTGGCTAGGAAGTATCACTTGAATAGGAAGCTATTTACAGAATCAGTAGGAAGATTTTCTACATAATTATTTGACTTTTTGTACTTTTTACTTTTGTTAAACTCTAGATGCCTACACATCTTTCAAAATAATTGCGAAGTGAAATACTACAATCCATAGATTTTTTTATGGCACTTGATCTCTTTATTGCTATGTGCAGGCCTAACTTGAGTATTATTACAAATTGATTGTGTGATCTTGCATAAGTGGTTGGTATATCAGGGTCAAATATAGATGCTGATTAAATTTGCTGAAGTACAGGAGGAATAAGCTTTACCAATTTTTTTCACTAGGTTGGTACTCTGTTGTCAATAAGGTCTCTTGAATTTTTTTAACAAATTTTATGGCATTTCACATGTGAAGTGATCTCTAAATAAGATAATATCGTTTTTAAAAGTTTGTGTTCATATCTATATGGGAAACTACTGTTTTTATACTTGGGACTAGTCTTAAGCACAATCAGGGATCTCTGTAATGGAGATAGGCATTTAAATCAAAATGACTGCCTTTCTTTCTCATTGTAAAACACATTTATTTTTCATCTTCTCACTCACAATTACATATCAAAATGTCTTGTCAGAAACACAATATTCTTTACACTTTGCCCCTACTCAATGCTTATTTCCATATTACCGTAGGAAAAAACATTTCAGGAGCCCAAACTCTTTTAAAAAATAACTTATAATATTTAAGAAGAAATGGTTTAATCTAACACAATGAAAAGTCCTTACTTTACTATAAAACCCAATGTAACATTGCAAAATAAATGTGAACAAAATTTACAACAAAAGATTCAATCATGAAAATGATGCAGCCATGATGGTATAGTGAATCTTTTGTGAATCGTGAGCTTAATTTAATCATAATTATTTTCTGAATTTTTAGGAAAATATTTTACTGATTACAGTGAAACAAGAAGTATTCATATTTTTTTCTGCAATATATCTGTATTGATTGAGTAAGAAAAAACAATTGACGCTTGTAGTTTATCTACAGTGATTCGTTGTACATTGGTGAAACAGACTTGTTTGTTCTGACCCAAATTATCCGTATCTTATCTTGAATCCTTCCTCCGTATCGCCTCGCTGAGCACTCTCAAAGTTCCTCAGTATGCTCTATTAGTAATCTCTATAATTTAAAAGGAAAGCATTAGGAATACATCAGACGTCATTATAACCTAAAATAATTGTGTTTAAACATTCAGTTTTTTTAATAATTAGTACTTGATCATTCCTTTGCCTCATTTGTTACTTTTATGCTGTTAATTTATTATCTTTACATGCTTACCTTACATTTTCATTTTTACTAAATTCAGTTTTGTCGATATTTCATTATTTGGCAAGTTACATTTCAATATTTATTTCATACCTTTTATAAATCAATATTCATATTTTTTTTTATCAATGTTATTATTTACTTTTTATCTACTATTAATATGTTTTCATTTTGTGCTATTTCTATTATTTGCATCTTTGGTATAAAATTGCATCTAATTATATTATAGATTCTCCAACTAACTACATATTTTGTTATTGAAGCATGTGTTCCTTTATGATTTGTTTTTCAATATCCTTGTTAGCTAGTTATAAAACTATTCACCCATTATAAATTGGGCCTAAATTTAATACATGTTTGCTTTTACTCCAGGTTCAAAGTTATTCCTGGGTATTTTTAAAAAGAATTTTTGATAATCATTTTCATTTTGTTCATTTTAAGTTGGGTTACGGTCTTTCCTTACTCTTGGTTACCTATTTCCTTCTGTGATAGTTTTTCTATTCTCAGTGTCTTTTATATTATTTAGATTAAGTTTTATATAATTTTTTGGCTCTATGAAATAATTTATTGGTTAATGGATTAATGGAAGTTACAATTTAAAGTTTTATTTTTTTTACTTTCTTAAAACAAAATTAATATTATTATATATAGTCCTGGCCTCCTCCAACGCCAAATACCATGTTGCTGATCATTGTTATCAAACTATTTACTCCTGCTTTCTTGGCGTAATTTGCTACAGCAATCACTCCATCTTAGTTTGGCCTACCAGATTCTCGACCTCCCTGTAGGCCATAAATTTCTTTGGTTTTTCTTTATCGCCATTCCCCTCTAATATTTATGGGACCAAAGATTCATTGGAGAAGTTGCAATGAAAATAAAAATAAGATAGCTTTAATTTTAAAGATGTCATAGTGCTAATGGTAAATATTTAGATAATAAATAGTACAGGTTTAATAAAGCTAATATTTCAGTTGTTACAGTATATTATAGATTATTTAATTTCAAAACAAAAACTTATAAATGTGACTTAAGAATTTATATATTTAGTATTTTTTTTTTCATTCAGCCCCCAGAACTTTTAACCAAAAAAGTGAAGTTAGAAGCATTAGACTTGGACATATCTAGCACCCTTCCTGAAATTAATCCAAACTATAAACCCTTGCCGCACGTTCCAGAAGCATCTAGGAGGCAGATGAAAATGTCAGAGGAAGATACTATGTTTTCAATTATGACAACCAAGAATCTGAGGTGAGCAATATTTTAAAAATAATACCAGTAAATATATTAGACAATGACAATGTTTACATATGTCACTTGATTGAAATGGAATATATTTTAGGCCAAGGCAATGTTTAATTGTTTCTCTTCATTCTAACGCTATTTTAATGTTTTTTATAGTCTTATGAAAGTGTTATTTCCATCATTATATTGCTTTATTTTATAGTTATTTGATTTGTTTAGGGGCGCACAATAGATCAAATAATGGTCGCAGTGCAACTTCAAGCCCGACTTAAAAAAAATTAATTTGTTTATTTTCTATATGTTTTAGGACTAAAGTTTATTCAGGGAATAAAGTTTATCAGAACACCGTTCCTACACTTTTCAGCTTATGCATTCAGTTACTTTATGAAAATATTGATGGTAAGGGTAATAAATACATTATTGTTATGATCATGTAATATTCTATTATTGGAGAGTAACCTTACAATTAGAATCCATCTCGGCTCATATTAACCTTTTAAAAAAATGTTTCCTTAAATATTATGAGCTTTTAAACTATGTGGGTTTCTTCTATTTAACAGTAAACAGACATGAATAATGACCAAGCCCTTCTTTGAAAGACTTTTGTAAAAATAATGATCAATTATTTACATGATAAATAACAATTCGTGAATTGAGGCGTAGGCATGGAAAAGGTACAAAGTCGTGAAAAAGTAATTTTACAATAGAAGCAAAACACTGTTTTGAGAATTACAGGTTCAATTGAAAAATATTAACTACAAATGTTCATAGAAACTTAATCACTACCAGTTTCAACTTACTCTTTCAATGCTATTGCCATGATTAATTACTACCTTTTCCATGCCAACGCCTCAATTGTTTCATTTATAATGGTCATTCATTCTTGCCATTTGGTGCTTAAATACCCGATATTTCTTTAAATTTCTGTGTAGTGCCTAACTATGACAGTAAAAATTAGCCAAACTTTAATTAGAATGGTTTAAAAAATATATTCTCATATTTGATGTCAATATTCATATTTTATCTTCCGACAGATTATAAATGAATATTTCTTCTTTTTTTTTCATTTTATCAGCATATAGCTTTTTTCAGTCCCAGTTATTCACCTGTTTTGTTATTAAGTTGTCAAACATGGAAACAACAGTATTTGGTCGTAGCAAGACCAGATTTATGGTGCTGATAAATACTGATAAAACAAAAATAATTGAGACTGCAATATTCTGGATATAATATAAATAAAACATTACTGGTAAATCTCTCATTCCCTCAATCTAACTACCTTCATTAAATTAAGTGTATGAAATTGGTTAAAAAAATTAACCAATTGTAATGAATTTCACTGAAAAAAGCTATATTATTCTATTATTTATTTATTTCCTTGTGACTTTGATTATGTATATTGAAATTATGTGTAGTTCATAATTTTATGTTATAATTGTAGCCGTGGAATACACTGGAGGAGTACCTTACAATTTACTGAAGCCTTTACTGGAGAGGTTGAATTCTGATCAATTGTATGTCATTGAACATTTTAATCCTTATCTCATCGAAGACACCGATAATTTATGGAAATTTCACTGCTCCAAAGACTTCCGAAGTCAAAAGCGACAAGATATGGAATCATGGAGGGACCTGTATTTGGTAATTATTTAGTAGGTCTAATAAAATTCTTCTCACAACCTCATAACTAATACAGGTTTGCCCATTATTATGTCATCCTTGTAGTAACTCATTTAACATTTAAGTACCTGTGAATAACTCTGTCTGTGGTATCTAGTTATGAGTCAATACTAACATTTTTTAAATTATTACGTTCGATGATTTTAAAATGGAATATACACCTAATTTATCAGTAGCAACTTGCTTGTGATTCTTTTAATTTAATTTAAATTTTATATGGAATCAGTCAAAAGTACTTTAAAAAAAATTTGTCTATATTGATTTACTTTTCATCTCAATATTTACATTTATATGAAGATTAAGTTCACAATTATAATTCTCCGATTATTTTTCCAGAGGTGTATTGAAGAGAGGGAGAGGAAATTAAAGGCTGTTACGGCTAACATTTCTCATTCCATGGCCAAATCTACGCCGGTTCGACAAGCTAAGCTGGCTTATGTTGATGCTGTCGTGAAACCACCAAGGAATGTTGCAAGAAATCAGGTATGCTTCTTTTTAGCCTTCATCAGTTTTAAAAGCATTGATATTATTTTATATAGGGAAGAAAATGGTCCGGTTTGAGGTCAAAAAATTCATTCCTTAAATAGTGATAAACTATGCATTTGAAACCGATGTTTTGACCCTTTTTTTTTTTAAGGGTTTTATAGACAAGATACAAAAATATTCAAACTGAAATAATTGGAATAGGAAAAAAAAAAAAAAAATGAAACTGTTGGAATAATCAAATACAAAAGTATAAAATAAAATGAAACTATTATTTAAAATTTTGAGCTGAAACCGTGGGATATGAGCTAATGACAATGATGAAAAACTCATCCTCTTGTTTTAGTTCCAAATTTTAAATACTTTCATTTTATTTTATAATTTAGATTATATTTACTTTTTTATCTGGTTACTCCAATAGTTTCATTATTATATATTATTTTATTTTTTCTATTCCAGTTATTTTATTTAAAATATTTTTTGTTTTGTCTATCCTGCCCTGAAAAAGACCTGCAAAGTGGGTTAAAACAATAGTTTTTAATAAATATCTTTTGGCTAAAAAAATTATTTTTCATCACAGAATAGAAAACTTTACTGTTTCATTAATATATAATGTCTATATCCCATTGTATATTAGATTATAATTTTGTATAATGATCATTTTGTAATGATTTAACTTGATTTTTGTTAGACAATATTAATGTCAACTTTAGAACTAATTAAATTTATCTAATTTACAGGCCAAATACGGTACAGGTTCTAGTTCTAGTTCTAAGTTTACTCCTAGTAACAACAAGCAGGATATCGTTAGCAAGGCCATCGTTGGCGGGCATACTCCTGGTGTTTCAGCCAAAGATGTAGTTCCTCCCCCTCCGACGCCTAGGGCCGTTCACCATTCCACTCCTGCTGTCTGTAAGTATTTTACTCTCCAATACACTAGAATTGATTCAATACATGAATATATAGGATGATAAATTAAGCAAATACCTCAAAGATGTCTTGTTATCAAACTTCTTAAGTAATATATAAATATTGCATATTTGTGATTGTGGATAAAAATAAAATGTAGGACAATTTAGAAAGTCATAGCTTTCATTGTAAAGTATAAAAGTGTACTTAAATGAGTCAGTATTGAATAATTGATTTTGTTGCTTATTCGTTTTTGGTTTTTTTGGAAAGAAGATATGGATTATGCAAATTAATTATTGGATCCTAGCTCGTGCATTTAACTGTTATGATTAATTTATTTATTCTCTTTAACTCCTTAATATCTTTTCATGATTTCTACTTTTTAGCACTTTATAAATACTTTATGATTTACATTATGTAGCCTTCTGGCCAGATATATATTATGTATCTTTTTCTGTCCATGTGTGTTATTCTATAGGGACTTAGTCTCAGAATAGTTACATTTCTATTCTATTCTAAAAGGAAGTTATGCCATGGGTTAGAAAAAAATCTAACCTAAAAGTTATGTTGTTTAAAAAAAAAAATATTCATAAATATATTTCTCTGGAGCCACTGTGAGTAAATATTTTGGTCAAGATGATTGAATGGTTCCAAGGCAACCAGAATCTTATCATTCTCGTGGCGCAGAAGTGGATACCTCAGTCCTTGGTTTGCAATTGGGTTAGTGCTTGTGTTGTACTCCATTTCAAGCTATAGGCTTTGATATTAACACCATTCAGCTTCCCTCAGTACAGTTAACCCATTCTGGGTGAAATTGGACCTAACCACTTATTCACCGAGGGTGTAGATATAATGTAATAAGTTTTATTGACTTTCGGTTTTTACATTGTACAATTTATGTAATTAAGAGGTCTTTTACTGAAACTTCTTTCTTGAGTTATTTTTATTCTGGTTATATACGCATCTATCCTCAGCTATGTATATATATATATCAGATATATATGTATGCATGGTATAAGATGATCCAATACTTATAGCTGAAGATCAAATTCTTAGGTCAAAATAAAAATAGCTTAGTCATATTACTTATTAATAAATAACCTATTTCAAACATTCATTGATTTCTCATTTATTTATTTTTAACAGTGAAAAAGAAGAAAGCCCCTTTGATGCAGAAGGCCTTGCAGTTTATTAAAGGAAATAGATTTAAGCGATAATTTGGACTGATCTTGTTTTAGCATGTAATGAATAGTTATAATTTATATTTTTTTAGATTGTAATTAATTTTTAAACTTGTATACATATATTTTATCTTACCGACCTTGTTAAAGAAAATCATTTAAGTTTTTGTTGTCATTGTATTATTTGTACAATGTAATATATAGATTTATAATATATATAAATATATTATATATATTTTCATATTTATGTACAATTACGGTCAGTGCACGTCGCAAACTTTTGTAAATATTACTTTAATGTTGCTGGAATGATAATTTTCTGTACGTGTACAAAATTTGTTCTGATATTTAAATTTAAGGATTATTTTAATAAAAATATTGCCTTTTCATTGTTTTAATCCTCTTATTTTTTTTTATTATTACTTGACATTATATCCAATGGTTCAATCATCTTAAATCACCTGTCAAGATTTTAATTTAGTCATCGTACTTATTGTTTTTATTTATCATTTGCCTAAATATTTTATAGTAATTAATAACAGCTAATTTAATATTACTTAATGTAGTAATAACAGATTTTAATTTATATTTGATTTAGGACCAATTTTGAGCCACCAATTATAAGTGAGCCAGGGCTTACAAGTGAAGTGTTGACCAGATATTTTCTTTGTGATGAATTTTTGGCGAAAAAATATTAAAGTCAATGAAATATGAATACAGATTCTTCATAAAGTAACATTTCTGAGGTAAAGTTTGTTATAATTAACGAAATATAACTTAAAATTAATTGTAAAAAAAAAATGAGCCACAAAAAAATCCAAACACTACTTAATTTAATGTTCCTTCCAAATGACAGTACATACAGCCACCTGCCAGGCTGTGACACCTTGGCCATAAGAGTTTGTTGTGCTCAACCCTAAAAATGACAATGTGTTACACATGACACAAATTTTTTAGTTAAAGCTTCATTATTCAAAAAGTCTGCCATGTTTAGGGAATAATTTTTGTGAAAAAAAAATATTAGGACTGATCTAGAAAGTCAGAAATTTCGTTCAGACAATATATTCATAACCTAAAAGTATAACTAACCAATCTTCTGAAATGCCCCTTCCCGATATTAAACCCTTACAATATTGTTTAACCCATCGCTCTACCAAACCTCATAAAAATACCCGATTAGTGTGATCCTACTGTAAATTATTTCATTATTTTGACAGGACAAGCAGATGAGTATGAACATGTTATTCTTCTGGTCACCAATGGTGAAGCATAATGAATTTATCGATGCCAGATATAGAACATCATAAAAGATCAGCTGATTTTCAGAACTGAAATATGGAAGATACATCTGTAAATCCTTCCATACAGTTCTTTGAACTGTATTTAAAGTAGGAAAAACCAGTATTTATACAATAACACACGAAAGCATTCAAATCAATTTTGTAAATAAAATGATTCTAATACCAAATAATCTAGTTATTGATAGGTTGATAAGTTACCTTCATGCTTTATCCTAACTGATGATTACGTATTGAATATACTCCAAAATAAAATTTTCAGCTGATAAAAAAATGGGTAAATATTTGTTAAATAAGAACGACCTATTTCATTAAAGGTGCAGGAGGAAAAATTTCAAGATGGAACTTTAGAAAATTCCACTGTTTCGCTCAGCACCTCCTATTTGTGGTAAAGCAGACAATTTTTCATTAACATTTAATAATAAATAAAGTGGTAACAATAGGGAAATCAAAAGTATCATGATATTTAATCATGTGACTAAAAAATTGAACATTTATTGAAAAATTAAAAAAGTATTTAAAAAAAATAGAGTGATGACAGAGATCAATGGTACAAATATTGAGGTTGATACGACCAGTAGAGAGCATACAGTTCTCCCTTATGAACCATGTTATGGTAATATCGATAACACATGCAAAAACAGTGTCATGTCTTCATAGCATGAATAATTATTCCTGGTAACATAACATTATACCTATTATTAACTAATCTGCTAATATTTCATTGTACGCAATAGAACTTAAAATATACAAGGCGACCCAAAAATCCAATGACCATTAAAAATTTGAATAACTTTTAACAAGAAATAAATCACTTTTTTAAATAAATATAATAATTTCAAACTTGGAGTGATAAAAATTAGCACACAATTGATAACCAAGATGAAGGGGGAATAATTTTTATGCAAACAGTGTAAATATTAAGCTTCTCATCATGGCTAGAATAGATTGATGGAATAAGTCAAAATAGGAATTGGTAAGGGCATTTAACATCAATTTAAAAAAAAAATTACTAATTTGATTTGATATTAAGACGTTAAACTATTTCTTTTAAGTCCTTAGCCTTCATAATATTTTACAAGGCTAAATATTAAAAAAAAATGAAAAGAAATTTCATACAATTTTATTTCTTGAGGAAGAAAATGGTCTGGGTGGAGGTAAAAAAAATGTTCTCTTAAATAGGGAGAACTGTTTATTGAAGAGCTAATGTTTCGACCCACATTGCAGATCTTCTTCAGGGCTGTCGAGGGGGGGTTGGGAGCCCGGTGTCGCTTCGTCGCTGTATCATTAACTACTCCAGTAGTTGTGATACGAGTGGGATCAATATTTCTTAACTTCTTAGGGATTTATATTCTCTTTCTGACCGAATATTTTACACAAATGTACTTTATTTTCATATTGTTATTCCACATTTCACATCTTTATAGTACAGTTGGTAACATAATAGTTTCAAGATTAATGCATATTCAAATATATTTTGTTTTTTGAGAGCATTACATAAATATTTTCACAACTTTTATTAGGATTAAAAAACGATGACAACATCGCAAGGAAGGATATCAGTGATGAGTTAAATGAGCCATCAGATTTTGATGTAACTTTGTACATTAATAAATTAGCGAGACTTATTGGTTCGGAGGGAGGACCAGTAGTAGTAATAAGGTATAAACCATCCTCAAATAATCTGAAGAAAAATGTACTTAAATTTTAATTTAATAGTAAAGTTGTTGGGGGGGGGGGGGAGAGAGAAGTTATAAATAGTAAAGTTGATGGGAGGGAGGGGAAGTTACAAATAGTAAAAATTAAATAATACTGAGTCCCTAATTAATTTACAGCAAAATAATACAATAGAAATAATGTTTAATTTTTACCTTATTTGATTAATTTACAACATTAAAAATTAAACTGACAGATCAATGCCATGAAGGTGGTATATTGATCCATAATCAATTTAAAATTCCTTTAGGAGATCCCTACTCCAGCAAACATTGTTGTTTATAAGTTTAAAAAAAGTTATTCAATTTAAAAATGGTCTTTTCGGATTCTTTAGATCATATCCTGATATATCGCACTTCAAGAACGAAAGAGGCACAATTAAAAAATATTTATGTTGGAATGAGCATAGGTTATAATAATAATTACAGCTTAAAATCTCCATAGAGCCTCTAGAATGTGTTGGTGGTTGATGACTAAATAGTATGGTGTGATATTTGACGGCTGGCTCCTCAAGATTATAAGTCCCAACTAATACAATTGTTGAAGTTATAAAATTTTTAATTGTGCTTCTTACATTATGGATGTGTGATATAAATTTTTTCCGAAATGAGATTCATTTTCTAAGTTATTGTTTTTACTAAAATAATTCAAGATGATATGGTTTCAAGAGATTAAGAAACATATCAGACATCAAAGTTACCACTTCATATGTATTTCTTGGTCTGAATAAATCTTATTCAATATGTTGGTTATTATTACTTTTTTTTTTTCGTTTTTCGATTTGTTGCGTTTTTTTATAATTCAAGATAATATATAACAGATGTGTTGACATGACAACCGTTTCAGGTAAATTAACTACATAATTCTAAAATAATTTGAGGTCCAAATGTTAATAAAAAAAGATTGATATTTAGTTTCATCAGTAAACTGATAATATACAATTGAATATATATATGTATGCATACATATATATAAATATAGACATTTTTAAATAAAAGGTATTTACAAAACATATATTACAAAATCTCAAAAGTGAGAAAAAATCTCTCAATCACTATATAACACAATAACATTCATTTACGCCAATCGCTAACAAATTTATTTAATAAATAGTAAAATAAATATCACTGTACATTGAGCTAAATCACGAGAGACCAACAGCCACAAGAGCATTTTTAGTCGAATACTGAAGAGAGAGAAGAGTAGAACATTGAGTAACGTACTTCTTAGGTTCTATTTCACCATCACTAAAAAAGACAAAAAATAATACAATATTTTGTTTAATATGTTGGAAATAAAGAAAGTTTGATTACCAAAATACCTATCTTACGACAGAAACAAAAATTATACATAACAAGAACAGGTACTTATGTATCAGCTGGTCTCCATGGATCCTATCTCTTTATCTGGTGTAATCCATCTTATCACTCCTCTCATTTGATATATTTGTGTTTGTTATTAAATTGTTTTTGTCTATTGTGTATTTAAATTTCTGTATTGTTTATTAATTTTGTGTTTTTGCCTTATTCCTTTTGTCATTGCCTAGTTAAAATGAACAATAACAAGGGATAGCAGTATTTAAAAGAAGGAGCTTACAGAAGTTCAATATAATTCAAAGACAAATTTAAGAGAAAAAATTCGTCAAATGAATTTTGACAAGGATAGCAATAGAGATGTTTTTGTCGAAAGTGTAGGGAAAACATTTGTATAAAAAGAGGAACTTGGCTAGAGTGGTCGAGACATTCGACAATTACCATCTTATTATTAAATTTTGTATATTTCAATTTCCATTCCTATCAACAGGAAGGTAGGTGTTATTACTACAAGTATTATCAGTGTTCAGGTTATAAATAATGGCGGATAACATTCCGAACAGACCGGCTAATACACAAGTACCTAAGAACATATAGTTACATAGAAAGCATTGATTGAGCAAGCAGGTAGTAACAGATAATTCTGATCGATGCCTGGAGGGTAAATAATATATATATATATACACAGTAGAACCTCGATTATCCATCAGGTTATGGGACCAAGATGGTGACGGATTTGGGAAATAGACGGACAGGGGAGTGAGACAGTGAGAAATATGTTATTTATATATATACACACACACACATGCACACACATATATTGAACAATATTTATTTCAATATTTCAAACATTCGACATTATATATGTATTCGTAACTTATTTACGTACTAATAAGATATAGTAAAAAGTAAAAATATTTAAAAAAAAATAATAATACATAATTACGTACATCGATGGCTAAAAGCACAATCATTGTATGTCCATTTTTTCCCTCTTGAGAAATTAATATAAATTTAAAGGTAGAGTTTAAAGGCTTAACTGACTTACCTACAACTAGAACAGGCAGTCGATGTTTGCCAGTTGCATTTGCACAAACCATAATTGTTAACCCCCCAATTAATTCCATCCTCCATAATTGTTAACCTTTCTTTTGGGATTTTATGTCCGGGAGCAGCAGTCTCTGATGATGAAGTGAGAGATTTCCGCAGAAGGGCTTTCCAATTTACTGAAACACTATTTGCACTCAGTTTTTCGCCTTGCACTGAAAGTTGTCGAATGCCATTGCGATTTGAATTTGTCCAACCACCCTTCACTAGCTTTGAATGTTCGGTTGTGCCGTAAAATTTGATTAAAATGAAGGCCCTTTTCTTTGATTATTGGCCCTGTTAGTGATAGTCCCTGACTTCGTTGCTAAACAAACCACTGAAACAATAACCCTCTGTTTGTTGAAACTTTCATAGTCTTCTTTTTAGTCGCATCTCCATCACACACTTCCATTTCCACAACAAAAAAAATTTGTTTGTCCCCATCACGTTTTATGTCATTAACTATAGTCCGAGGAATATCATAGATTTTCGCTTAGATTGAAGCACTTTCACCTTTTTGTAAACGTTTTACAATTTCAAACTTAGTAGTGAGATCTATACTCTTACTTTGAGTCAGAGTCAGAGAGCTGGAAAAGTAAAATTACTGAATTGCCAGTAAACTATAATAAAAGTTATCTCGATAGTGATACTTTTTCAAATCAAATTTTACCATTTTTACTACCTAAAGTTATGTCCAAACTATGTAAGAATTCACGTTATGTAGCAGGCTTTTAAGATCTGTAGATCATTGCTATAAATTCATAAGAAATATATTGTATGGAAAACTTACATGATGGGGTTACATAAGTTATAATTTAGACGATATACTAGCAAGCTTGGGTTGCCAAATAACACAAGTAACTGCTCAAAGCATTACATTTTGCTATACTTTCCTCTATTATTATTATTATTATTATAACTTTCTGTGGACTGACTCATCCTATTTGTAATTTTGTTATAAAATTAAATTTATATTTTTTTCCTTCGTAAACCAGCGACTTCCATCTCTTCCATCGACTCCTGTATCATTTAATAACATCCCACCAATTCCTGTAGAACAGGTCTTGTACTTAGGACTACACCTTGACAAACGCTTAACTTGGAATCCTCATACTAGACTGAAATGACAAGAAACAGCTCGCCGTTTCAGGCTACTTCAACATTTACTAGACAAACACTCTAAGCTCCCAATTAATTACAAGAGGCTCATATACATGAAAATCATTAGACCCATTTGGACTTAGGGAATCTGGTGCTCCACTAAGCCATCGAATTCCTCTCATATTCAATCCTCCGTAAAATCCTCAATGCTCCTTACTTTGTTATGAACAAAGTAATCCATAATGACCTTAATGTCCCGTTTATTGATGATTTGGCCCGAATCCGATATCAATCTTTTCATGACAAACTTCATTTCCACTCAAACCCACTAGTTTCAAACATCACAACCTCTTCAATTCCTGATAATCCTCCGAGGCGTCTGAAAAGAAGATGGCCTCGTGACCTTCTAAGCTGAAATTTTTTATTTGAGTACTACCACTGGGTAGTTTCTCTACTTGTCTTTTCATATCAATGTATTCATTCATTATATTTACTTGATGTATTCAGTATACAGTTGTAAATTTCAATAAATATATATATATTTTTAGGAAAGTTATACAAACATTTCTTATTTTTTTAAAGAAATAATTACTTTAATATATACTATGGACCCAGCTTTACAGATTAATTGAAACTCTTACCAGCCATTCTGACTATCAAGGGACCAGAGGAGAACAGTTCCGTCAAAGCCGGAAGCAGATACCGTGGACCCATCATGGCTCCAGTCTACAGAGATGACCCTGCTCGTATGGCCCGAAAGTTGCTGTAATAAACTACCTCGGGTGAGGTCCCAAAGCCAAACGTATCGGTCATCACCTATTAAAGCAAAATTCAGAAACATGTTTTTAAAAATAAGTATGACAGAAAGGATATTTAATTTAATTGATATATGTATAGGATATTTATAAATATAACTATAAAAAGTCAAACAGCAAAATCTTTTAACGTTCTTTAGTAGAGACAAGGACAATATTCAGGAGAAAGATGGGGATAGTGCTGAAAGTTTGCCAAGTACTAGTGCTTCAAGTTTAGGGGAAATACATAAAAACAAGTTGATACTTCGGAAGTAAAATACAAACCAAAAAGAGGAAAGGATAATGTTAGGCATTATAATATAGAGTATTTAAAGCTTGGTTTCATTGTAGCCCCTGGCAATGAACTGTTGCCACGGCCTTTGTGTGTAGTATGTTCAGAAATTATGTCAAATGAAGCTATGAAACCTTCCAAACTTGCTCATCATTAGCATTCGAAACATTAAGATTTTACTGATAAGCCACTAGACTTTTTTGAAAGATTACGTGACCAGATAAAAATGCAGAAAAGTCAAATAAAAATGATGACTACTTGTGACAATTCGCTGCTTCAAGCGTCTTATTTAGTTGCGCTTCGAATAGCTAAATCGAAAAAACTGTTTACTATTAGCGAGGAGTTAGTAAACCCTTGTATCTTGGATGTCGTTTGAGAAAATTTAGGCCCCAAGCTGCTGTAAAACTAGAGGCCTTAACACTTTGGGACACGACCATTATGAGAATTGTTGAGGTGGCCACCAATATTGAAAATCAAGTCGTAACGGGTACACGGAAATCAAAATATTTTGCAATTCAACTTGATGAATCAACTGATGTGAGTAATCATACTATCCTACTTTGCTTCGTGAGGTATAGTGAAGATGAAGATTTAAGGAAAGAACTTCTTTGTTGCCTTGACTTACCTGAACCAACAACTGGTTCAGAAATATTTCCTGCTCACAATTTAGTATTTTAAGGTGCAGAGGATAGACTGGAGCAAATGCGTCGGAGTGTGCACTGACGGTGCTGCGAGCATGACTGGTCATCACTCAGGAGTAGTTGCTAAATTAAAAGAAGCACCCTGAAGTTTTGGTTACTTACTGTATGATCCACCGGAAGCAACTAGCTGCAAAGAAGCTTTCTACTGAACTAAACACTGTGATGAATGACGCTGTGAAGAGTATTAATGAAATTCATAGCCGAGCTACGAGCTCAAGGCTCTTCCCAACACTATGCGAGAGCATGAACTCATGCCACCAACATCTGCTTCTCCATGCAGAAGTGAGGTGGTTATCGAGAGGAAGAGTTCTTTCACGACTTTTTGAACTGAGAGAAGAAGTAAAGCAGTTTTTGCGAGAGCGAAAATCTGAACTGGAGCCTTTGATGAATGAAGAATGGCTGGCAGTTCTTGCTTACATGACGGATATATTCAGTCTGCTTAATGAAGTTAATATTTCTCTGCAGTGTTCATATACAAATATTTTTACTTTAAGAAATAAAATGGATGCATTCAAAAAGAAGCATTTGGAATAGTCGCTTGTAAGATGTAGAAAAGTTTTCTCTTTTGGATGAATTTTTTATTCAACATGAAAGTTATATTTAACATAATAAAGCAACATTTAATAAGCTGAAAATTTGAATAAGTATTTCCCAAAAAATGAAGATCCTCGTAAAGGTAACCTCTGGATTAATAATCCATTCTTGGAAGATATAAAGTCATGTGCACTTGATCTTCATGAAAAAGAAAAGCTGATCGAGTCGTCTTCTGATGTCACTCTGGTCTCCAGGGCATTAAATGCATTCATTGCCTCAATTTTGGATATCGCTAGAAAAAGAATATCCAACTTTGAGTTATAAAGCTATCAAATTATTAGTAAATTTTTCGACTTCGTTTTTATGTGAAAAGACTTTTTCAGCCATGTCTGTAATAAAAACCAAACAGAGAAACCGAATAGATGCTAATGCAGCACTTTGTCTCTCAGAAGCAATGCTGCAGCCACGAATATCAACTCTTATATCAAAGAAGCAGCAACAGATACCGCACTAAAAAATGTAATTGCTTAACATATTCTATAATAAAAAATAAAATCTACAAGTATATTGATTTTTATTTGTCTTAGCTTTCAGTTGGCCAGCGAAATATTTATCCTATTTTCATCGGTCCGCAGGTGCAAAAAGGTTGAAGAACACTGGTTTAAAGAAAGTGTCTGTGAGTGGAAAGAGATCCAAATGTTGGAATCACCACATGAAAGAGGTAGAAAGAATAAAAAGAAATATAAAACGGATCAGACACATGAAAAATGGGTGAACTACATAAATAAAAGGAATGAGGCAAAATAGATGGTCCAGGAGCCAAAACAAAAGTCATGAGAAGATTTTGGTAAGGAACTGGACTCGTATCACTAGGAAAACACCTGACTATTTTGGAGAAAATTAAAAGGGCTAAAAGGTAGAAAAACAAGCCAATAAGAAATGTTAAGAATGAGGACGGTACGGTACTCTCAGGACAAACTGAAATATTAGACAGATGGAGATGCCACTACCAGGAAAAATTAATTAGTCAATACCTCCCTCAGAACAGATCACAACTGAAGACACCATTTGTGATGAAATGATATGGGAGGAAGAAGTTGAACTTTCCATACAGACTTAAGACTTATAAAGCCGCAGTAAGAGATGGAATATCTCCAGAACCGGTCAAATATGGTGCTCCACAGTTTACTAAAGTCTGTTTCAGAAACTGTGGGACGAGAAAAGAATACCAGAGGAGTGGGAGTATAATATAAAAGTACCCACATAGAAGATGGAAAACATCAATGAATGTATGAATTAAAGGTCAATAGATCTGCACGCAGTAGTATTCAAGATATATACCTGCATAATAGAACGAAAGATTAGACCATATATTGAACCATAGCTTGAGGGCGAACAGGCTGTATTTAGACCAGGAAGACAGATCCAGGACCACATATTTTCACTTAGATGTTAAATGGAGAAAACCTAGGACAGATTAGGAAACATGTTCATGGCGTTTCTATGAATAAAAGCAGCATTTGACTCAGTACCAAGGTATGAACTATGAAAAGCATTAGAGGCTAAGAATGTTTCCCGAGACCTCATTTATGCTGTTAGATCAGTCTATGAAAAGCCAAAAGGTATTTTAGAATAGTTCGGGTGGAATCCAGACCTTTTTCCATGGATCAGGGAGTAAAGATATCTTAAGTCCTTTGCTGTTCATAAACTTCATGGATGAAATACATAAAATCTACAAAAGGAGAACGGCTAGAATTATTGTGGGACTGGAAGATTACATATGTTCAGGCCTAAGATCTATTGTACAGAGATGATATAGTCCTAGCGACTGACTCTCAACAGAAACTTCAGCAAGCTATGATTGAATGGGAAGAGGAGTTAGGAAGAAAAGGCCTCTCTATCAATAGGAATAAGAGTAAAGTGATACATCTGAGAAGGGAACCTCAGGCAATCAATATAATTTGTAACGGCCAAATGCACATTATAATACCTATACATATCTAGGTATTATAATTCTAAATAATAAATAGGTTTAATGATTCTCAATTGAAGAGAAACTAATAGTAAATAATCTTCCGGTATTCAGTAACCAAATTACGTTATATTTGCGTACTTATCTGCAGCAGAGCAGTTATAGAAAAATTATAAATGAAAAAGTTACAAATGTGAACTCTTCCTATATGCTTAAATATTATATCAAATGAGCTGTAATAAGTTATTACTAGCTTAGTAATCACAATAGAAACACCAAACATGGTGGTAATGACGTAGACACTTCCTTGTGGTACCAACCAGCCCAAAAGTAAAAATTCCCTACTCTTACCATGTGCACACTCTTGCCCCAACTTATAATGTTGCTAAATTAGCTAATATAAAATCAGTATAAGTTATGAGTTAGCTAAACTCATAATTCCAAGATAAAGCATTTACAAGAAAAGAGAGAACCACATCAGTTGAGAACAAACAATTTTAACATACCTTAATGTTTGGCTGAAATGGTTTCTCTTTTCAAATAAAGTTATTATCGAATTGTGAGGTTTGCTCGATAAAACAAACTTAAGCTCAATCTTTCAGCGACATTATCTGCAGCCCTGGTGAATAATTGGCTTAGTCAATTTTTTCCAAAAATGAGATAATTGCACTAAGGGAGGTGGAATCTCCTGTCCTTCTCGTAGTGCATAAAAGCCTCAGGCTTTAACATGTAATGAAGTTATTTTTTTACCATTCCTAACCAAAGATTACAAGAATGACACGATTTTTCTCCCCTCAAAGCAAAGAATTCATTCTGGACAAAATCCACCAGCTGCAGATATAGGCTATTTTTTATAATTTTTGAAGTTAAAACAGGCTTGGTACAAAAATGATATTCCTATTTATAGAAAGGTCAATAACTGTCAATGTACAAAAATAAAATGTTGAAGCACTTTTTCACCAAAATCACTCATATATTTTTTATTTTTAATGCAACATTTACTAATTATTGTATTTTTATGAATCAAAACGAATAAAATTGTATACCGTGATAGTATTAATGTTACTTTTTTTAAAACCTGAGAAATGAGTTTCTATGGTGCCTTATTCATTATTTTACCATAGAAACCCAATAATTAAAATAAAAGTTTTCTAATGGTACAAGATAGAAAACTATAATTTTTCCAATTACTTGGAATTATAAGAAAAAATTAAGTCAATAATCCTTTATAAAGATTCATAAGCGAGTGCCAAACTAAATCATGTGCAAGCCAGAAACAGTAATTTCAATAAATATCTTTGAAATTATTTTGACTACTCTATTATGAGCTTTCAGTTAAAGCTTACAGTACATAAATATTCTCGTTTCAAGAGAATGCTAAGCTGTAGCTAACTGAATAATAAATTATTACTTTAAAAATATCATTATAAATCCAAAAATCAATCATTTATTAAACTTACTAAAGTGAATCAAGTGTTAGCAATGTAAATTTCAAGACTAATGGTTACCTGCAGATGCAACATATTGGCCGTTAGGGCTGAAAGCTAAAGTGCCCACAGCCCCTTGACCAGGTTGGCAGCCTAAAACACGTACTAAGTTACCATCTGTAACAGACCACAACCGTAGGGTTCTGTCAGGTGATCCCGTAGCTAAGTAGCTACCGTTCGGATGGAATGCCACACACTGAAAATACATAGATAGAATGAAATTAATTAAATTGTAACTGCCAAATATTATTAAAGAAAAGAAACAAGATCAAGTATTGATCCTATGTTGTTAAACAAATTTTATATTTGTTTATATTAAACCATTTTTAAAAACTGTGCTGCATTTATATCTATATTAATAATATTAAAACTAAATTAATAATAATAGGTCTTAGAAATTTGTAATAAAGAAATAAGGTTCACTAAAGCAATACTACCGTGACATCTTGGTTGTGACCTGCCATTATCCTCAAAGGAAACGTGCGGTCCAACGACCATAGCCTTGCGGTTTTGTCATGTGATGCTGTAGCTACATAATTTGCTATTGGACTGACTGCTACTCCCCACACAGGTGAGGAATGTCCCCTGAACAATAAAAACACATGTTAAATTAATTTATTGGAATATATTATTTACTTTAAATAACAGATGGATGTGACATTACCTGTATACTGCAGCACACGAATAATCAGAAAGTTTCCAAAGACGCATAGTACTATCAAAAGATACCGAAATGAGATATTCTGAGTCCGAGAGGAATGCAACATCATACACGGTATCACTATGACCTCTCAATGACCACAGCTGCTTTTCATTTCTGTAAAATAAAAAATGAAAACATCAGTTCTAAAAAAGTTTTTATATTGTAAAAGAAACCAATACCTATAAATCGGTCGAGGCATAGAAATATTGTAAGGTCATTAATATCGGCATAATAAAGTGGCTGAAATATGTTGTACATGTTTCGTGTAAGTTCCTAAGGAAAAACAAACAAATAAAAATACTTCTTATGTTTTATAATAGGATGTAAATATTCTTATGTTTTAGTTGAAAATTTTAATAACAAGAGAATCCCCTTAAAATAAGCTCTTTTAGAGCTATCAAATTTTTTACCAATCCAAAATCTACCAATAATTTTAATCATATAAACCGATGCAAAAACTATTTATTCCATAGTGAATACTTTTTCTTTCTATCCTATAACTACAGAAATTTTACATTCGACTAATACATTTCACATTAATATTTTAGATACTATAAAACACAGAGAATGGTATGGTCTGATACTTACTGTAACTTTGAGTCATTGATAGGTTCAGTAAATGCAGCAACAGGAACACTACTAAAATAACTAGGATGGAGTTGGGGAGTCAGTTTAGTGTCGCCAAGGCCCCAAACTCTTACTTCAGACTTCTGATCTCCCGTTGCTGCAAGTTTACACTCGCCAGAAACTCTTCCACATACAATCCTTAAAAAATGTTGACAATTAACACGTTATTCACACATTTCTTAAATTAAGAAACAATAATATTTCCCGATGAGGCATATCAAAAAGCTTACCCTTCTGTTTTATGCGCAGTATATAACAGAAGAGGTGGAGGAGGAGTGGGCTGCAGCCTTTTATTGTTTATTTCGTTCATTAAGTCTACCATATCCTTATCAGTAACAGTCGTATATTCTTCGTCATCATGTTCTTCGACCTCCTCTTCCTAGAAAATAATGATCCACAAGTTATCATCAATCATTGATACAGATTAAACAGTTATTTTAAAGGTTGGAAATGCCTCTAAAATCAAATTAGGATTAACCTATACTCACATCACAGGTACCAGACATCCCTGAGATTGGCATTTCTTCTTCACTACTTAATATATCTTCAGTCGAAACGGAAAATTCAAACCAAGTTTGTAAACTCTAAAAAAATAAAAGAATAGTCAATAAAAAATAAAAATTACCAGTGTCAGATTAAATATGAAGATTGAAATCGAGGCTTACTGGTATTAATATATGTAGATTTTTAGAAGACAAAAATTTTCTTAACAAAGCTATTGAGCGAGAGGATACACTAACATCGAACTTGGACTCCCTGCAAATGTCAGAATGAGGTAATAACTATTCCATTAAAATAAAACTTGAATGATCCAATGACAAAACAAATTAATTACCTGAACAATTTTACTAGAGGTTGATTTGAAATATCTACAGATGAGTGAAGAGAAACTAGTTGCTCATATAACTGAGACCATTCCTCAGAAATAAGGGAAGTAGAAAGCCTTTTAATAAATTTCAGAGAGCTGGGTCTAGGGGTCGACCTCAAGCTGTCCAAATACAGATGAAAGAGAAGAGGCATTAATACTGGTGATAATTCATTCTGACACTGTTCTTCTGTTAATTCAGCAATCCAATTTTTAAACCTGAAGGTATATTCAAAATATATCAATTCTAAGCACAGGAAAACTGATAAATACAGATATCATTAGAATACTAACAAATTAAACTGTTGTTCAGCAAGTGCAATATCAGTCACAGCAGTACTATATGTGGCAGCATTGAGCCTTGATGTATCCTTTTCAATATTAGAAATGAGTATATTCTCTTCAGGTGTGATGTTTAAATCAGGTTTTAAAAGCACATCACCTTCCTACATGAAAAGTAATAGGTAAACATGACGAATACTATAAAATAACACACAATTCCTGAGAAGAATTCCACTTACAATGTATCTACGTCTTCGAAAATATGCCAATAGTTTATCCGTAAGAGGGTCAGGATCATACAATTCCATCATAAATAGCAATTCCTCACATGAAACAAAAGTTGCTTCATGAGGGAATAGGTTTTTGTGACGTTCTCTTTTAAAGCTACCCATGCATCATATTAAATAAAACCTAAATTGTACTATAGTTAACATCCAATGGGGCTGTAATGACACTAGTAACGAAAACATGTTTACAAACTCGAGCTCAAATTAATCCCATAACCTTCCACAGGTTATTGTACTGTTAGCGGTACTGTTGTTTCAACAGCAACTACTTGGACAAGTTGACAAATTATTATCGATGTATGTAAAATCGTTCACAAATCGATTCGTTCATTATCTATCAAGCTGGTGAAAAAAGCTAATTGTAATGAAGGACCAGTATTTAATACTAAATTATTATTAATTTAATTTGTTTTTAATTGCTTTACCACCTGCAATATAATTACTATGTGGATTAGATTCATCGATTCTCTAAAAGGCAACGGAAACAAGTAGTTAGTCATTCGGGAACGCGCTGAAAGTTAAAAATGCAATTGAAAAGTAGCAAAAAAAATCTTCCGTCTAGTCGCTTCTTTTTTGCTTGATAAGTTGATTTGATGAATACATAATTAAAACAATATGAAAGCTACTGCGCTAGATATAAAGGTAATCAATTTTTACAAGTTTTTTCTCTGTTTTCTATTTCAATTTCTGTTTTATTTTTTATTAGTACATTTGGTTGACCATATAAATATCATGGAAAAGAAAATGGCCCGGATAGAGGTCAGAAATTAAATCATAAACAGTAAGCAACAATCTATTGTTTTGTCGTAAATAACCAATAAATAATTGCTTACTTTTCAAGATTTTATTTTTGACCACCTATACCAATCCCCCTCCATAATTTTCATTTAGCTTAGTAATAAATCAATCAACTGATTATTTAATGATTTGAAAATAACAATAAAACAACTTTTAATAACATATGTTTTAAAGCATTTTTACTTTTGATATCATTAAAATTTCTTATTTCAAGAATTATTCACACAATGTTAAAATCTAAAACAATAAAGCGATTACTAGTTCATTAATTACTGTTCAAATATCTATTAATATTAATTGTAAGCTTACTTTTACCGTAGAACTTAACCAATCAACTGAGTAATCTGTTGTGTTTACGATTGAAGAACGCGTACATATGCTTATGACGTTTCCTTAGTTTATAAGTCTTACATCTGTATATAAACAATATTATCTGTTTCAACCTTAAAATTATTATCTTCTTGTAGACTCTGAGGCATACTGGGACGTCTTATAACATTCTATATATAAAATACTTATAATGGTAAAAATATATTATGTTGCCAAAGTACGAAGACAATTTATATATTAAATATAACAGGAATAGACGACCGTCAAGCTGAGAGGGATAGATAGAAAGTAAAAGAAGAAAGAATATTCAATAAATTAAAATAACCAATGTTAGTTATTTAAATTGAAAAATATCTTGTATAGACATAACATGACTAAAATGCACGCCTATTAAATTATAAATTGGTGGTTCAAAGATTAGTCCTTGGAAATAAAATATGCGTGGCAAGTATCATTAAATTATCACTAAATTCTTCCGGAGTATCTTTTCCGCATGTTATCGCTTCGAGTTGAATTACAATAAATTTTAAATGTTGTAACTCAACTCGAATTCGTTTCATTTCTAATATTTTCCTAACATACAAGTCATCGTGAGCGTTTGTGTGGAAAGATAATGTAATTACGGCTAATAAGTAGATTTCGGTAATCTTTTCATCAAGATTATTTTATTTGGAAATAACTTGAAAAAGGATACAATTGTCGCTGTCCATGCATATACTCATTTGATAGATAACAAAAGTATCCAAAAAATATACAATATAAATCTAATATAACGCTAGTTTGAAAATACAAAACATCAATGTATCTTTTCCCAACCAAAACATTAGTCGGTAATTTTCCGTTAGCTAGCCGCAAATACTTCTACACTAACTTCTCTCAAGTATTTGTTCCTATCTACAACTGTACTGTGATTCTTGTCCAGTTGTTTTTATATCATTTTACTGATGTCATCTCTTCGCTCCAGGGGTTAAACTCAATCTGAACGATTCGAAACAAGTATCATTGTGAATCATTCTTCGTGCGGCATGTTGAAAGATAGCACCGCAAATGTACTCCGTCACAAAAAGACAGTTTCATTTCATGAATTTAATCGCAAATTGCATTCTTTTCAGATATACCTTTCTCTTGTAAAAAAGGAGACTGAATATTTTTCAGTTCCAGCTAAATCTCAAATTTTCATATTTTTTTTTACAAAAATTAAGACTGAAGAAAAAAGGAAAACGTGGTTTGTTTTGAAAGAATTCAGATAATTGAACACATTACAATCATAAACAAACTCATGATTGTAAGAAATTTGGCAGAACTCTGCATTATTTTGTGATTTTTCGCTTGCGCCCGGCTAACGAACTTTTCAATTGACAATATTGAAGGAGATGGATTAAAAATAAATTATTTTCTGTAAATATTTCATATATTTTTAATTTTTTTTGGTTTGAAGAATGAATATAAAATCGATTTCAGCCGGGCATATCAGTGATTATGCTTTACAAGATTTTATCTATGCTTAACATGAAATTTAGGTTAAATAAATTGAATTTGGAGGATGATATCTGAAAAAGTAGAGTTGATTTTTGTTTTGGATGGATAGGATACTTAATAGTTTATTTATGCCTTATGTTGTTTATCAGAAACGTTTTGTTCTCAAAGTGTTCAGTATTCAACTGATATACAGTAGGTAATGATATAAGTATGCTAAACATTCTGTAGGTTTTATAAAATTTTCACTAATATTCCTTGGTTTTTAACTCCTTGAATATAAAAATCCCTCCTCAATGAAGGACGCTGGGTAAAAAACACATGACGTTTACTCTAAGGGTCTCCAGATCTAATGAGCCGTTGTGATATTTATTTTGATTACCCCGTAAAATTTACTATGTAAATTGTTTGATGGTTCTAGCCCAGTAAATCAAACTAAGATGAGGTTTCTTGTTTAGGACCAACTAAAATAGTTTATGATACGCAGAAGAATGTCCCTGGACCAGGATGCGCATGCTGGTGCATCTATTTGTTGGAGCTGAACTGTTTTCTGGAATGAACACCAGAAATACAAATTTTACCATTCATTTATATTCAAATAAGGAAAATTGACTACTGTTTGTTGGTTTTAAATTAACTTCAATTTATGCTTCTTAGGCTAATCAAACGATGCTACAATGGGAGCCCTAAATTTTGTCTATCTAGATATAATTAAGAGCGATCTTTAACGAGTACCGGACACCGCACTGGCTCGGCCAACCATTTTGAGTCCCCTACGAAGGACAGTATAAATAAGGACTTGTTACTCCCTTTAAAATATCCTTAGGCCACCTGCGGTCTGCAAAATCCTCTTTGGCATATTATTATAACATAAAAGCAAGCCACTACACTGCAGATAACCGACTATTGATAACCACATTTAACCATTTGCCAGTACACGTTTTTTATCGCCGTCGCCAATTGTTATCCATGTAGTGAATAGTTTTCTTACTAGTCGCCAATTGTTATCCATGTTGTGAATATTTTTCTTACTAGTCGCCAATTGTTGTATTCGTTGTTAATTGTTATATCTGCGTCGCCAATTGTATTTGTATACTCGTTCTATCCAGTTATATCCTCGTTGTCAATTGTGGATCCATCAAATTGTTTTTTTGCTCGTTGGCCATTGATACATCTTGTAAATGAGTACGTAGTTGTTATTAAAATATAACTGTATTGGATAACACAGTAATAAGCATCAATGTTAACAAGCTATGTTGAAACACGCCCAGCAAAGGCACAACACACCCAGGGCGTCCATGACAATTGCCGAACAATGGCGCATGTCATATGCGCAAGTGCAAACTAGGGGAGTGTAGTTAATGGATACAATAGGTTGGGAACCGTTGATCTAGAAGTACATACCAATTGAAGAAGTTGGTTACCGAGCACTAAAGCCAGTACTCTTTCAGTTCCAGTCCTCATTACACCGAAGGACGTTTGACCCGTCAGTTTCTCCAAATCAATATATTCAAGATTCAAGATAGCCGACCCTGACTTTTCATATTGGGACTCTGGTCAATCAACATTAATCCTACCATCCCGACCATCAATAAAATCTGGGCCGTCTTTATCTTATGTGCATGGTGTGCGGGGCACACGGCGCCGTGATACGTCTCAGGGTCTCAACAAATTTCATTTCATGTTGATCCCATAGCAAAATTTGTATTTTGTTTCATTGAACACCTCTTATAACTTGAAGTGTTCAATTTTAATCGCGTGCCTACTAGAGGGGGCCTAGGCCTCGATTGCACACGGGCGCGACATGGGGCTAGAGCCGACGTTGAATAAAATAATTCCGATGCTTGAAATACTTAAATGTTTACTATCCATTGAGGGTATGTCCACACCACGCTGTCTGTCGATGGTGAAAAATCCAGACGGTTATATTTTAGGAAGGCGGCACATTGGTGACAGATCTTGCCAACGGAAGCTGCCCTAAGCTCCTTCTCATGTTCCCGCCATGAGATATTTGGGAGGTGGCGCAGGAAACAGGGAATCTCCATTACTCCACCGGGCGGAAACAGCTGTTAGCCCCACCTTCTGGTCACCTCGGTTACCGCGTCCAGTATGAATTATTGTTGACCCATCCCGAACTTAGGTTTTTATTAGGCATAGCTACTGCAATTCAATAAATGGCAGGATGTGACTATTAATTTTATTAATATTTGTAATTTTTCATAACTGGACGAAATTATGAGAAATAGTACCAGCCCTTGGCTTTGAAACATTTGTATTTTCACAAGCTACTTGTATGTGTGCATGAATTTGTATAATTACATACATGTAATATAAAGTATAAACGGTAACCCTTAAAGTGATATCGACGAATATAGTAATTGATTTTAGATATGATAGATATGATTATAGATAATAGCGTCAGGCGAAATCAATCGGTAGGTATTATGAGCGCTTGCTTATATTGAAAGTCATCAGAAGGCATTTCAGACTTTTTTATGTAATTTATATGTTGTAACTACATAAATTTTACTCATTTTAATAGATTATTGATGCTATAATATAACTTTCTGTTATTGTACAATCTGGCACAAAAGTAATACTATAATAATTTGTTAGTCGCGCCATGTACTTTAAATCAATCAATAGAGCTGATATTCAGTCCTCAGCGATGGTAAGCACTGAGAGTATGTACTTGCAGTCTCTCTGGACTTCATCGCCCGAGAATCCCCTGCACTTATAAGATTAAAAGTAAAAAAAAAAAAAAAAATGGACATTCTGGATCATGGATCTGTTATTATCAGGTATGCTGAAATGAAATCTTGTAAGGTTTATATAAAATAATATACTTAAAATAAATATATATATTTATTTACAGCCTTTTCAAATCATTACACACTCATTAAATAGTCATACATTTAAACAGTATATGTAATTAACAATATATAAATAAAAATAAAACACTGTCAACCGTTGATAAGTATTGTTACAATATATTATTGAAATTTATGCTTTTTTACTTGAAGGCTTCTGTTTTAAATTGTAATCATACTACTTTGTCTCAGTAATAAAAAATTATTCAACAAAAATATATATAATTTATCGGTAAGAGACTGATTATTATAGCTAATCTTTATTAAAATTTATTTCAAGATACCAAAAATTTCCTACGATTCTTTATGTTAGAGAGGAAAATAGTTGACTGGAAGATTATAATGAAGGATAGAATTGGTCAGGGGGTGGAGCCAATAATAACACAAAAATAAGGTTAACTTATTTCTTTAATAGTGCCGACGTTGCGGCCTACGGTGTATGCCATATATCAGGGCTAAGGAAGAAAAACAGAAAATAACTATAAAAACATTGCAGTACTAAGAATTATAGAATATCATATAGAGTTATAGTGGAGGATGGAAATAGTTGGGGGTGCAGTCAAAAAAACACCAAATAAGTGGAGACTTATTTGGTGTTTTTTTGACTGCACCCCCTAACTATTTCCATCCTCCATTAGATCTTCCAGTCAACTATTTTCCTCTCTAATATAGAGTTATAGAAAAGTAAAGAAGTATAGCGTCGGATAGATTATAAAAGATATATATGAATAACAAAATAATAGAATGTGTGTACAGAAAGGTGATTATGTAAAGAAATACAAAGAGCAAGAAAAATGAGAGGGTCAAAAGTAAGATAGAATGTGAAAAATACAATATATGTAAACTAGTGAGACTTAAAAGTATGGAAAACATTATTATTGACTGCACCCCCTCACCAATTCTATCCTTCATTACAATTCTTTATATTTAAAATACTTTTATTTATTCTTTTTATTGTAATAATGATAATAAATCAAGTTTATTTTTTTAAAAGTAAATAATAACATATTTAAATAAAATAACTGTCAAGATTAGCAGCTACTAATTAATAGAAAAACTGGTTGTTTGTCATGTCTCCGATTTATTTCAGATTAAATTATATTTTTACATGCAGTTGTAAGTTACAGAAGCAAAAATTACATTGAGACACCTGTGAGTTCCAGGTTGTTTTTTTTACTCTACCAGCTTAAAAAAAATCTATTTTAGAGTGTTGATAGTAAATATAGTTGAAACCTAGATGAATTTGTCTCCTAATATAGGACTAGCGTGTCCACAACAGTTGCCCTCTTCATATAAATAGACTGTGGTGTATGATAAGTGTCTGTATCTCATTGGGACAGCCTACAACATCGTCTATCCAGTATATCATCATTAAAATTATGTCTTTAAGTTACGGTTTAGTAGTAAATACACGAGTTTAATTTTGCTTAAGTCAGTAGATACATATTGACGTAACATTAATATTATAACGTTCAGGTTTTTGTTTTATAAACAAATGAACAAACTTATTTTTTAGAATATCGGACCTGAAAATAAATTTAATATTTTTTTTTTTACTATTCCAGGGCTTTGAAAAATGTTAAATCATAGTAAAAATAATCTGAGCTACAATTAAAAATAATGAATATTATTTCACTAATAAAAAATCCGGTTTTTTGAATAACCCATTTGGAGGGTACGATGAATCAACTTTGGTTACTTTTCATTGTGTTCGATTTCCTTCATCCTTCGAGGGTGTTGTTCTTTCTCTTCTCGAGTCCACTTTCCTCTAGATGTTGGTTTCTTCCTCTCCCGGAACCACTTAATTGTTTTAATGATATTTATTTCCAATTCATGGATGTAAATTTTATTTGATTTTTAATACTGCCTTTTTTTCTGTCCTGCTTATAACCTGTCTGTATACCTTTGTTTTGAAATTTTATATTTATTTTTGTAAGAACGAATTTACTTTATTAGAATGTCACTGAACTTTACTACTGTAAAAATTGCCAAACAAAAAAAAAACCTGTTGGTGTAAGGAAATTCCAAATTTCCAAAATTAAAAATACGTATGTTTAGAAAAGTAATTAATGTGAACTTGAATTTAATTATATCGTATCTATAAAAACAGAAGCCCTAAATAAAATTATATGTTTAATTACTTTGACACATTATATGTATGAAAAACAATAGATAAACAAGACGGTATATCTTTATTTATGACTAATTTAAAATGCCTGTCATAGATCTAAATTCTGATCATACAAGCTAATCGAGCAAACTCAAAAGTGGTAACTACACAAACAAAAAAATAACATAAACAAGAGAAAATAATAAATAAACATCACATAGCTCACCATGATCAACAGACAAAAGTAATTTAGTTTAAGACTGAAAAAAATAACAGGAGTTAAGGGAGAATAGTAACATCTTTAAATTGTGATTGTGAAAATATGACCATCCTTATCTCTTTGTATAACCATTATTTGAATATATATTGAGCCCTATTAAATCTTTCAGTCTTCAATTATCTATTCAGTGAATCTTAACAAAAATAACACATTGAAATAAATAATGGTGATATGATTCCATAAATAAGTTCATACAACACATATTGAGCAAACACATTTCTTCATAAAACCTAAATTATTTACAATTTACAATCGTTTAAGCCTAAAATAAATAAATCTCATAAGGACCCATTGGCAATATCTGTAATCATACTTAAATCTTTTAACAGTTGGTTTAGCACACATACAATATAGCAGTGCTAAATAGCAATAATATTTTTGGCATAAAAGAAGAGTTAAATATTTAAAAAGGAAAAATGTTTAGCACCTTGATTTAAAAAAATAAAGTAAACAATTTTTGTTTTCACTTCCTTAGTTTTTGATTTTAAAAATATATGTTGTCCATCTAAAATATAAATCTTCATCAACACTTGATAATTTTGACATAACAAAACTCAGTGTGAGATGGCGTAGCAACGAAAAATATGAGGCTTTGTTATCCACATACGTCTAAAATGAGGAAAGGTATTTGGTTTTATTGACGGTATGAGTATATGTTCCGCAGGTTGTCGTGAGCTTTAGAATGGAAAAGATAATGCAATTATGGGTAATTATTTCATCAAGAAATAAAAGCTTCAACTAATAATTCGAAGTATATATGATATATGTTTGTTGAAACGTTCATTTCCAGATGAAATAATTACCGAAGTATACACATTTCCCATAATTACATTCACTTTTCCGTACTTATGCTCATGATAACTTGTATTTTGGGAAAATATTAAAACGGAAACAAATGAAAAGTTAAAACTTGTTGGGAATCAACTCGAAGTGGCAACCCGCGGAATAATTACCTCGGTATGTAATATAGTCATAAGGTATAATGACATATGCATAATACAATTTTTATTAAACGTAAACAATTTTTAATTTCAAGAATAACAGCGATTAATATTCTCTCTCCCATTTTATTTTTGGACTCGGACATAATTTATACTCTGTAGTTCTATCGGTTATTGATAGTGATCCAAGAGTACATCTAGCAAAAACATTTTGCATATGTAATAAATATTTAAAATAAAAATAAAATTCAAAGGATACCTTTGATCAATCATCAGGATAAGTAATAAATAAGAATCCAACTTTTTTTTCGTTTTTTTACAATAAATTTGAACTCATAACATGTCTGTACCTCGGAGGTAAATATTTTCTTAAACTTTAAACTATTAAAGTTTGTTTATTAGTTACTAATAGAAACAGCTTAGAGAAATTTATTCACACTGCTATTGGCATTAATAAGTATTTGGAAGTATCGATCATAATTTTTATTAATGACAATTAACCTAAAATATTACTTATTTAGTGGGCACGGGGTACTTTACCTCCAGAACACAGATATGTACAAGTGACCATTGTCATATCATTCATTAAACATTATACTTACATCAGACAATATTATTTTTCAACTTATTGTAGTTATTTACTAATTTAGTTTCTTCTGTAAAAACATTTCTTGTTTGAACATTTTTTTATATTTATTTGTTTTGTAATACGTATATGAGCTGATAGATATTACCAATGTTACCAACATTACCCCTCAAATATCCCACTTTCCCTTATTAAAGGGAATTATATGCAGACCTATTACACTGGAGGCCTGGCGATGCTCTCGACGATGAGGCTCAACCTGTCCAAGCTGGAGCCTTCCCAACTCCTCTCCCTCGGGCCGCCATCTGCAACCAATAGACCCTTATCACTGCCAACATAATATCATATCGTCCTAATAAATACAAAAATAGATAATATCGAAATCATAATCATGGGAAGATTGAAGAAACATTACCACAGCGTTAAGGGAAGGATGTTGCAGCGGACGGACCATTATCTGTTGGTCTGGGAAATTTTCCAACCAAAAAAGACATTGGTTTCTGTGTGGTGATCAATGGCAGGATTAGTTAATTTTTTCTCTCTACCCAGAGGTGAAACCATCACATCCACAACGTACTGCAGGATATTGGCATAGTGCAATAAAAATTTATATAAAAACAACCTGTATTGGTTAATCGGAAGGGACCTATAGTCTTAGATGATCTTCATTTCCTTTAAAATTTAAGAATTTCTTTCTTCCGATCACTAGTGAGGATTCAGGACTCCAATCCATAGGTTAGGACAGCCTAATAAGGATCTTGTAAAAAAACCACTTGGTACGGGGGACGAAATAGGAGCTTCTTAGGTGGTTTCTGGGGCCAAAATACCACTCGTTAGCTTTGATGAGGCACTGACTAGTTTCCCCGAAGATCCTATGGTCCTGAAATCACTACTGACCCCAGATATACTAAGTGGTCGACATTCTAGAAAGTGAATGGCCCGATTACTACGGGTTGACGGTCAGCTCCCTCTCCTCCAGGTAGGAGATTAAGTAAACCTTAATACCTCTTTGAGCATACGATTTTTTGGCTGCTGTTATTGAACCTTCCCAGCAAGATCTCAATATATTCCTTTTCTTATACGGCGTCAGTGAACTTTTGCTAGCTGTGATTCCTAAAATATCGAAGAGAGACTTATATTTTTATGTTAATAAAAATACAGACTTGTGATTTCAATGAGCTCAAAAAACGAGATGTCACAGTGTTATTTGCTAGGATTAGTAGAGTAATTTCTGGGATGAATGATTCATGGAAATAAAATCATGTGTATAATGGATCTGGTGGAGATTGGCATTTCCGCACTATATCAACTCAAGTTATTGCATTACTGATATCATGACACTGGGATCCGTACCCTCCTCTAGTAGGGTCATTAATACTCATATATATTCTAGTGGTTAGCTTAGCAACCTACTGTTCCCAAGATTGCGGGTTTGCAGCTCGGTAAGTGGCCTTAGGATTTTTTAAAGGGAATAAAAAATCCATAATTAGCCGTTCTTGGGATGGGGCGTAAAATGGAGGTCTCCAGCCTTGGGCGGTGTCAGGTACTCGTTAAATATCCCTATCCTAACTATACCTGTTTTAAAGGAACAATTTAGGACTCTGTATTATTATCTTTATTTTGAAGAGAAAAGATATGCCCCCGGCTGGGAATCGAACCCGGATCCTCTGTCTTACCGTGACAGGACTCAACAAACTAAGCTACCGGAGTTGATACCAGCCGGGGATAAATCTTTTCTCTTATCCGATCCCATGTCCCTGTGTTCTCGCAAGTTTTGCGATGTATAGACGAGAACGAATGTTCATTGAACATAACTTTAATTTTAGGAACTTCTTGAAATACGTCATATTACTATTTATAATTTGTCTATATGATTTGTCCCCGGCTGGTATCAACTCCAGTAGCTTAGTTGGTAGAGTCCTGTCACGGTAAGACAGAGGACCCGGGGTCGAATCCCGGCCGGGGGCATATCTTTTCTCTTCAAAATAAAAATAATAGTTCAAAGCTTAATGGGGAGTCCTAAAATGTTCCTTTAAAACAGGTATAGTTAGGATTGGGATATTTAACGAGTACCTGACACCGCAAAGGCTGGAGACCTCCATTTTACGCCCCATCTCAAGAACGGCTAATTCTGGATTTTTTATTCCCTTTAAAAAATCCTAAGGCCACTGACCGAGCTGCAATCCCGCAATATATATATACTATTGAAGAAACGATAAAACGAACGACGGGGACATATCATGAAGGCTGGCCAATATGTTTATGATAGAGGCCTCGCCACCCCGCGCATGGATCATTGCTGGTTATTTGTGAGCCCAGGCAAAGATAGTGAGAGATGGCTCTATATATAACCGAGGCAATCTACTCAATGGATCTGCTCTACAGCCACTTGGCAACCCCTCTTCTCATTAATTAAATGGCCTCTTTTTTTTTATTATACATCTCCTTATTGTAGCTATATCCGTCCCTATCTGCAGCTATTGAGGGGCACCATTCCAATTCATAGTCATCTGTCCATGCCCAGTCAATGGGTGAGCCAAAACCTATCGAAGTGGATAGTATAAGACATAATAAAGCAAGTATAAGGCTCATTAAAAATATTTATTGATTTCTTTAAAGGTTTCTAATGAGGCAATAATAACCTGAGTTTATATCCTGCGGAAATGCCACTTCTGTGGCTAATCGGACGATGCTACACCGGGAGTCCTAATTTTTTCCTATCCACGCATAATTAGGATAAGGGATATTTAACGAGTAACCGACATCGCAAAGGCTACGTCCCTCCATTTTACGACCCTTCAGAAGGACGGCATAATTATGGATTTTTACTCCTTAAAAAATTCCGGTAATTATTTCGCAGGTTGTCGCTTCGAGTTGAGTCACAACTAGTTTTAACAGTTTATTAATTTAATTTTTAATATCTTACAAAAATACAAGTTATCGTGAGATTTACTATGGGTAATGAGTAGATTTCGGTAATCATTTCATCAAGAAAAAAAAGTTACAACTAACATTTCGAAGTATAGATGATATATTTTTATTTAAAAAGAAAAGATATGTCCAGGACACCGGGACTCGAACCCGGGTCGTCCAGATCGCTAGTCTGGAACTCTACCATTTGAGCTATCCTGGCCCTAATCAAGCACGCTTCTCGGTCGTGGTCATATACTTTCTTTTCACTGATCCTAAGTTCCCGCGTTCTCACATTTTTGTAAAGTATACGAGGGGAAGAATGTTCTTTGAACATTATTTTAATTTGGATCTAGTTGACTTACGTCATTATAATTATTATAAGTTATTATAAGTGTTCTATTCAGTGAAAGTTCTTTAAGCAAAGTATATATTTTTTTTTTATTTGAAAAGAAAAGATATGTCCAGGACCGGGACTCGAACACGGGGGCTTAGGATCAGTGAAAAGAAAGGATATGACCACGACCGAGAAGCGTGCTTGGTTAGGGCCCAGGATAGCTCAAATGGTAGAGTCCCAGACTAGCGATCTGGAAGACCCGGGTTCGAGTCCCGGTCCAGGACATATCTTTTCTTTTCATATAAAAATATTTAAAAATTGATAACAAATAAAATACAATAAATTATAGATGATTTGTTTGTTGAAAAGTTCATTTCTAGATGAAATGATTACCCGAGTAAACGCATTTCCCATAATTGCATTCTCTTTTTCAGATAACTTGTATTTTAGGAAAATATTAAAAATGAAACAAATAAACAGTTAAACCATGTAACTCAACTCGAAGCGGCAACCTGTGGAACAGATACCAAAAATTCGAAGGCACCTACCAGGCTGCCAACCAGCAATCTTAGGAATTGGTAGGTCGTTGTGCTATTACTATACCACACGTGATCCTACTAGAGGAGTTATGGTGTATTCCAGCGTCATGATCTGAGTACTACAATAACCTGAGTTGACCTAGTGCGGAAATGCCACTATTTGGTGTCACTCCAGATCACTACCCATGCCATACATGATTTTATTTTATTATAAAAATCCTAAGGCCACTTACCGGACAGCAAACCCGCAATCTTGGGAATAGTAGGTTGCTAAGCTAACCACTAGACTACATATGACTAATAATCACCCTACTAGAGGAGGTACTGTGTATCCCAGCGTCATGATCTCAGTACTACAATAACTTGAGTTGATATGGTGCGGAAATCCACTGGTATCGCCCCAGATCACTAACCATTATACACATGATTATATTTCCATGAATCATTTATCCCATAAATTACTTTGTTAATCCTACCAAATAACACTGTGAACATCCCGTTTTTGAGCTCATTGAAATCACAAGTCTGTATTTTTATTAACATAACAATATAAGTCTCTATTCGATATTTTAGGAATCACAGCTAGCAAAGCTCACTGACGCCGTATAAGAAAAGGAATATATTGGGATCTTGCTAGCATAGTTCAATAACAGCAGCCAAAAAATCGTCTATTCAAAGAGGTATTAAGGTTTACTTAATCTCCTACCTGGAGGAGAGGGAGCTGACCGATAACCCGTAGTAATCGGCCCATTCACTTTCTAGAATGTCGACCACTTGGTATATCTGGCTCATGATGTTAAGACTACAATAGCCTGAGTTGAGATAGTGCGGAAATGCCACTCACTCTTCGGTGTCGCTCACTCTCACACATGATTTTATTTTCATGTATATTTCTTCCCATGATTTATTATCTAAATCTGTACTATTATTCCCGTAAATATCCCCTGTTTAGATCTAATTAAAATCATGAATCTATATTTTAATTTTAATAACGATCGATATTTTAGGAAACACAGCTAGCAAATATCAGTAAGGCCGCATTCACATTGAGGCGAGGTTGGATAAGCGATATATCGTAAGGAATATACGGCGACGATTTATTAAGGTTAAATAACAGCAGCTGACAAATTGATACGACCTAGGCAAAAATAGTTGTGTACAAAATGTTCACAGCTTCAGTTGAGCTGGAGTGAGAAAAAGGTAGTGGATTATAGGTTAAGGCGTAGGTTGAAAGAAAAAGAAAATACTGGTTACATCAAGAAAACTATTAGTACAAGAGAAAGAAATACTTTAGTTTGTGTATGCACCAATGGAATAGTTTTAACCTTTCAGTGGATCAATGAAAGTAATTACCGAATTATATTCACTTCTTTCCGTCATATTCATAGCTTCAAGTATCGGACGATAAAAATCGTTAAGGAGACCGACAAGTGGTATTTTGAGAGATTTCACTTGCGAATTGTTGTGCAATCGCCAGATTATGGAGTGTTTTTATGGCCTCCTTATACATTTCATGGTCCTGTCTGTGCGTGTCGCGTATCGTATATCGCTTACGATTTATCAACTCTGTGTGAAAGTGGAATTAAATATACTACATCAAGTATTACTTTTCTTAAAATGCGATTTTTAAAACTCCAAAAATAAACTAATGACACAATTTTCTAAAATGTTGGTAAATAAAGAACACACCAACATCTAAAATTGAAGAACATTTTAACTTATAGACATGAGGAAAAGATGTCTTAAATTCTATGCCCACTTAATGAGGCATCCCTTGTTAATGCTAAAGGGAATGGATCCAAAATATTAAGAAAGACTTGGAATTAGCCAAAATTACTATTGAAGAGATGAACACAAGAAACAACTTTAATTTATTGTATTTTATTTGTTATTAATTTTTAAATATTTTTATTTGAAAAGAAAAGATATGTCCAGGACACCGGGACTCGAACCCGGGTCGTCCAGATCGCTAGTCAGGAACTCTACCATTTGAGCTATCCTGGCCCTAATCATGCACGCTTCTCGGTCGTGGTCATATCTTTTCTTTTCACTGATCCCAAGTCCCCACGTTCTCGCATTTTTGCGAAGTATACGAGGGAAGAATGTTCTTTGAACATTATCTTAATTATAACATATCTTAACAAGAAGGCCCTTTAATTAGCCTCTTCTACTTTGGCAGCTTTACGACTAATAATAATAACCATTCAACGTTTCGCAATTTCAGGCATCATAAGGACATACACCACAAAACCCACACAAATGAAGATCAAATAGAACACATCTTACATCAACAGCCAGAAACTCAGAGACAACGAGCTCACTCAAGAAGGTCAATAACTACCAAATAACTCTATAGTATTTTAAGCATTTTAATAATTATTTTGTCTCTCTATGAGCTTTTGTTAATTTTTTGTACTACTTTCCCCATACAATATGTAGTTTTCTACGCTACTTGCAAACTCAAATCGTCCATGAAGTTAAAAAGAACTTGTATTAAATAGCCTCTGCCAACATATAATAAATCTATATTAATATTTCCCGAGCTCCTTTTGATCTCTCCTTGATAACAAAGAGTATTTTGATTGCTAGCGTTTACTGTGAAAGTTCAAAGGGATTTTTGGCCTCATCCCTTGATCCCTCTGATCCCGCGCTGACTTGACGCCCAGCTGAATGTCCAAGGGATTTATGGATATGGATTATAATATATTTATTATTAATTTAATGAAGCGAAAATAAATTAAAGATATTCGGTCCATCCCAACGGTCAGATGAAGGGATTCATATGGTTTACGTCAAATGCAGTTTTATATCGTAAATTGTTTAAAGCGTAGGAATTTTAATTGTAAAAACTAAAATTAAATAGGTTTCTTAAGTTGAAGTTGCCGCATATCTCAAAGAACTAATTCTTTTGAACTATTAATCAGTTTTCAATTGACAATTAATATTTAAAAGTAGGAATTGACGCCAAACTAGTAAGGATACCTGAATAATAATAATTATACATATTTTATACTAATTCTGGAGGGATCTTACCCAGGAAGTGGACTCTTTGCGTTTTTTGTGGAAAAGACATGCCAGTTACATTTTAAAACTAAATAGATGTTATTAAGTAGCTATAACAAGATAGCTGTGATATAAGTAGTTAATTATTTTCTAATTAAATCTTATCACACTAGTATTTCTAATACAGAGACATAATTCAAAAACATACATTTTAGAAAAAATGGGAAAAACCAGTAGTAGTAGAATAACATCTTCACGGATTCTGAAACAGTAACAATTTCAATATTCGAAATAATACACTTATCAAGTTTGTTTCACATTATTTCACCACAAGATTCAAAACTGACAATGTGTCATTCTACCCTTCTTCGATGGAGGAAAGTATAAGGACGCTATGAGTAGCACTAGTGTCTCTGGCGGACAAGCTCTGAACCTAGGTTGATACAGATTGATGAATGACACAAGTACCTTCTGGCAGACAAGCTCTGAAGCTAGGTCGATAAAGAGTTACCCATTTCTGCCATGGTCATAATTCAAAAACGCCGATTTTTAGTTGCTTGCTTTAGAAGGACAAGTGCGATATGTTAACTGAAAAATTTCATGACGATCTGTTCGGATCGTTGAAAGGCCTACAATGGACTGAAGGAAGTCGAAGGTCATTCAAACAAATTTGTAAATTTGCACAGAGGATCGAATTCCTAAGTGCAGTGAAACAACGTACCAAGAAAGAACGCGGTACTAATAGGGACATGCTGAAGTCCAATCTGTGCGAAATTACATGGAGAAGGAAGTATCAGGAGTGCTTTTTTCAAAAAACATTGGAATACTTCGTTGAATATATTTATATTAATATTATATGTATTGCTTAATTTTTGAGGTTATTTATAAAAACAAATATATTTTCTTTTCAAGTATGTGTAGTTTCTTTAACATGTATCAGCCATAAAATATAACTAACATGTCTATTTGAGTCTGTCATCCGGGATTGTTCTATCCGTAAATTCCTACCACCTACATACTTTCTCATCCTTCAATCCTATCTCACAAATAGAACTTTCCACGTAAACCATAATAATGTCTATTCATCCCTGTTTTCCCAATCTGCTGGTGTTCCTCAAGGTAGTATCCTTGGCCCAATCCTCTACACAGTTTATACAGCTGACATCTCAACTCATCCTAATACTATCTTTACCATGTATGCCGATGATACATGTGTATTATCAGTCAACACCAATCCAGTTATTGAATCCCAACGCCTCCTATCCCATTGATCTTGAAGAATGGTGTCAAAACTGGAGAATTAAAATAAATTCTCAAAAATCCCATCAAATCACTTTTACCTTACGTCGTAAACCAATGACTTCCTGCGCTTCAGTATCCTTTAATAATATCCAACTTGTGCCTGTAGAACAGATTCGATACTTAGGGTTGCATCTTGACAAGCGATTAACCTGGAATCCTCATACAAGACTGAAAAGACAAGAAACCGCTCGACGTTTCAGGCTACTTCAACACTTACTAGACAAACGCTCTAAGCTCCCAATTAATTACAAAAGAATCATCTACATGACCATCATACGACCTATTTGGACTTCCGGAGTAGAGCTTTGGGGCTCCACGAAGCCATCAAATTCATCTCGTATCCAATCCCTACGATCCAAAGTCCTTCGCTAAGTCCTCAATGCTCCTTATTTTGTCATGAATAAAGTCATCCATAATGATCTTAATGTCCCATTTGTAGCTGATTTGGCCCGAGCCCGCTATCTATCCTTTCATAAATAACTTCTTTTCCCCTCATACCCTCTAGTTTCAAACCTAGCTTCCTCTTCAATTCTCGACAACCCTCCGAGGCGTCTAAAAAGAAGATGGCCACGTGACCTTCTTAGTTGAACTTGTGATTTGAGTAATACCAGGGTGGGTAGTTTCTCTACTTGTCATTACCTCATGTCATAATGTATCACTTAGTCTATTTACTTGTTGTATCCTTGCTATACAGTACTTTATTATATATAAATTATAAAAATAAAAACAAAACCAATTTTTTTTTTAAATATTTATTTATTTACGAATTTATTATCTTGCACGTTAGATAATTGCGCGGGATTAGGCAAGCAGCGTCTTCGGTGAAACCCACGATATTCCAACCCATTTACACAAAACCTCGACAAATTATATACCTAAACCTTCCTGGCTCTATCTAGTGAAAACCGCATGAAAATCCGTGCAGTATTTATTGAGTTTACCGCGAACCAACACGGCCGAGGATTTTGTTTAATAATATGTATAAATGGTAAAATTATTCTATTAAATATGCTTGTAAAATTATGTTCCTTACTTTAGCGGGGGGAGGCCCTGAATAGGACCTCTGCCATTCCGGAAATACCAGAGGTTAGAATCAGACGTTTGACTCGTGTTGAAACTGTTTATACTTTCAACTGTAATCTTCAATTTATAATTAATTAATGAACACGAGGAGATAAAAGATGATAGTTAGATTAGAATAAATGAATGGATATAAAGATCCTATTATAGTAATAACCTATTTATTGGGGAAGAAAGTAAGAAAATTTCCGTAGATGGAAGTGAGACATTTTTTCTATTGGTATACCTTCATACTTCACATGAACAATTGCTTTATTAAAATCAAATAAAAAATCGTGTAACGTCAACTACCTAATCGTGTTAATGATCAAACAAATTTAATGTAATTGGCTCGTGTTAGGATTTCACCGGTTCAAAAAAGTGATTTGAAAAAAATATAGTTCTCTACTGGCACGCAGTCAGTGAGAGTTGTTCTAGATGATTTTTTTAGGAAAGCCATATTTCTTTATGAAAAACAATCGAAAAATTAATTCCGATAAGATGTTAAAAACCTCTGTGAGTATTAATCGAATTGAATTCTCGATTATTGTTATAGAGTAGTAATCGAACGTAGAACAAAAAGTGTTAGGATTATGAAATTATGAGCTCCCTCTGGGTCCCTGGTCCTCTAGCTAAAACTAACTAACTGATGTTTCTGAAAAGTTCTACATTGTTATTAGGATATGTGAATAATATTATTGCAAAAATAATCATACTCCACTAAAATATCTAAAAGATTCCAGCTAGTGCAGATTTTGTTTCCTCGTTCCTCTTGATTCTTCCAAAAAATTCTTCCATAGTTATCTTGAAGATTTATTCTTAATCTATGTACGAAATAAACGGCTGATCTACAACACTTACATAATCTGTTTAGACAAATAGAGGAAAACTTCGGGGTTCAACCAAGCACGTATATATATACAAGATAGAAATAACATAATCAAAAAATCTAAGAAAATCTTTTAATGCACCTTGCTTTATATCGAATCAAATTATACACAACGACGCGAACATTCCCAATGTAAAATCATATATTCACATCACACCACTACATTCCGCTGGTCAACCTATCACCCAAAATCCCCTTGTTCTTTCTCTATCCCACTCTTTGTTATCCGGACATCCTATGAGAAGATAAAAAATACAATGGCCTAGAGATCTGCATAGAAACTATTTCGCTGGGGTGCGATATTGTCCAAATGAAAATATACCATAAAAGAATAATAATTAAATTTTATAAAATGATCTCTCTACATGACACAACAATACTGTTGTCCTTATTTATTCATTGTGAAGAAATTATATCAATCAGAACAGTTATTTATTTGTCTTAATCCTGAATTGATCTTCTGCAGATTTCATGTAAACTGGTGAATGGTGATATTGCTAATTTTGTGGTATTTATTCAGGCTACAATTTTCATATCAGTTACAATATATACTGCATTAAAATGTATTGGAGATTACTAAATTTTTTTATTGTAGGAAAAATTAATAGAGTAATTTTGACTATAACAAAATTAAAGGTTATAACTTTTATCTATATTATTTTAATCCTGCTGTAATTGCAGTTAACTTGGAAAAATATAATTTTGAACGTGAAATTTTCAATTCTTGAGAGAATGAAAGACGCTGAAACGTTTCACAGAACTTCGTTTCCCGGGATTTACCCCGATACTTAAGGACTAAGAAACAGGAGGCCGCGTAGTGGATCGCAGCGCATTACAACGCAGATGGGATAGAAATATTGTCATCTCTGCAAGGAGGGAACCTTTCCACTGTATTCGCCAGATCCTCAATGAAGTTCGTGTTCTTTTGGCTAGGCCTTTATGCACTTATATTGGAATTTCCTTACGTCTAATGCCCCTTTGAAAAGCAACATCCCACCACCACCAGTTCGGAAGAATTTGGTACAGTGAGCGACTATAAGAGGAATGTAACTGAAGTACTTTCATGTTTACTGAAGAGTCGCGTTTCTGTCTTTCATCTTATGGCGGACGCCGAAGAGTCTGCAGAGAAACATGGGGTGCATGTAACTTAGATTTTAATTTTACTATGCTATTGAAATAATTATACAAATCGAGGTTGCAGAGCATACACCCGTTTAGTATAATTGAAGTACAAGATAGCGTCACGAAAGTTCAGATGGGAATGTAAAGTTGTAGAGCTTAGTAAATAACAAACTAATATTACAAATTTAACAAGCTCTGGATCGAATGACTGGTGAACGTCATAGGGTTTCGGTTAGTAGTCCGTAGACGGAAGTTTGTAAGCATGGATTCGTGATATCGGCATCGAACTTTCAGGTTTCTAAGCCTTATTAATTCAAATAGCGATTGGCGCACTTATTTTGAGACCTATATCACTCAGCGACAAGCTTCTTTGCCTTTATTTCATACAGTTGTTCCAGTGGTAATTAATAAAAGTGATCGATGTCAGTATAGCTTTTTATACATATATATAGTTATTTATTATAATTTATTCTATTTAATGATATAATTAGCAATATGGTGGAATATATACGGGAGCAGACAAGAGAACGGATCTAATCTTAGAGCGATTACTATCTGTCCGGATAGTCTATTTATACTCAGGCTCCGCACTGTCTGCCAACCCCGCTCCTCTTATTCTGTCTCACCTTCGCGATCACTAGCTGGACAATAATCAATTAGTCACTTCTATATCCACCCGTATCGATTTAAAATATCGAGAGCCACGATCACCATTGTACCATTATTGATTCAGTTTGAGTAATTTTAGATATTACTCTACAGAAATAGTTTCTAACTGTGTTTCCGGATTACATTCCCAGACGATCTAATTAGGCATCTGAAGGTGAGAATCGGTATATCTGTTACGTTTCAAGCTGTTCATAAAGTGGCCACTGGCGAAAAACGCCTAAAGTTTTACTATAAACAAAAAAAATCTAAATACATATTTCATTAAAAAAATTGTTCATCGCGCTAAAAAGACGAGTTGACTAGAGAGCATTAAGCACCCTGTAATTATAATTTAAGTAATAAAAAAGTTTTGTATAAAATTAACATGTAAAGTACAAGTCCAGAAGAAAGAATCCCGAATAGTGAACGGCAAAGCTTTGACGTGTATGGACGATTGTATTAGATTTAAGCTTACTAGGAATTATTGGTATAGGAAAACAACTTGTTCGTAGTACAATGCAATTTAACTATTTAGATTATTAACAACATATAACTAATATTAACAATATAATCGCCAGGTCCCCCCCCAAATTAAGGGTACCCACAGTATAGAGCCAAAGGAGGGTCTCCAGATCCCACAGGGTTTCCCCCCGGCTGTTAATAAACTAAATAAAGTATAAACAAACCACCCCCTCATTTATGAATGCAGAATTATAAATCTTTTATTCCTTACTTTGATTTTGAATAAAAACAAGATAGTTTTATATTCGACCTTTTGGCAGGGTTATTCTTCCACTTTACAAAGAGAAGTCAGGTTCAAGAATTTGCTATAACACTCATCAATTCAAAAGCAATCGTTATAGATCGAAAACAAACTGACTGTTCTTTTCACATTTGATACGTTGCATTTGTATCGATGATATCACATTAGTGTTTGTAAAGTGACATTTTTGGAAAAACGGGAAAAACTATTAATGAGCTTTGAACAGGATTAGGTCACTAAGTGTGATACAAGTGTCTCATGACAGACAAACTCTGAATGTAGGTTGATACAGTTTTGATGAGTGATAAGGAGATATTTACCCACTTCTTTCAAGGCCACGGCTCACCACCGAGTCGATTGTGCTTTATATTGGGCTGATGACCTGAGGCTATTTTGTACACTTTCCGGCTCCTAGCCCCTAAGTTGTGAAATATCTTCCGTGTTGACAGCGATGTAACTTCCTTGATCTCTCCTCTTCTCATGGTTTGTTGTTTGTTCATTTAACGTCACTTTTTGCTGCTATGGCTAAATGGACGATACTACATTGGGAGCTCTAAATTTTGCCCATCCAGGTTTACATAGGATAGGGATTCTTAACGAGTACCTGACATCGTACAGGCTCGGAAGCCCCGTTTAACGTCTCTTCCGAAGGACGGCGTGACTAAGGATTTTTTACTCCCTAAAAAATCCTAGGGCCACCTGCCGGGCTACAAACCCGCGATCTCGGGCACACTTTTACATGTTTGTATACTAGCTCTAAGATTAGAGAGATGATAGGGAGTAAAATGGGGGAAATTAGAAAGCAGAGATGAAACAGAGTGTGTGTGTGAGTGAGAGAGAGTGAGAGAGAGAGTGAGAGAGAGAGAGAGAGAGAGAGAGAGAGAGAGAGAGAGAGAGAGAGAGAGAGAGAGTGAGAGAGAAAGAGAAAGAGAGGAGATGTGTTGTTAGTTAATAGAATGTAACGAATTAGTCAGTAAGGTAGTCTTAGATTAGCGATTAAGTTATAATGTTAGTCCATAGTAATAAGTCACGTAGTTAGTAAACATAAGAATGTCTCTTGTATATCCAAGTTCAATATCTCAATAAATCAATATATCTTAAGTCGTCCACAGTTTGCAAACTACCGAACAAACACCGATGTTTTGGGTTGTGTCACTTTATAAACACAAGTGTGATGTATGGTGTTTACCATATCTACCATTATAGTAGATATTGGTTGATCGGTACAACCTTATCACTTACGAACTGAGTTATTCATATTTTATTCTTGCTTTCTATTTATTGTCAAACATAAAGATAAGAACCTAGGATATACTGGGGATGGATTCATTGCCGAGAGGGTTTATATTAACCAGGACTAGGGGATACAGTTAAGGAGGAGATAGCTCACGGATTAAATTTAAGAGCGAGCGGCGCGGTATATAAATCTAGCCCTCGTATAAAAAGTAAATATAGTCCTCCGGAGCTGGGACATATGTTTTTTCTGGTTTTACATCTCCTTCATGTCGCCGGTTGTTCTTCTCGACCGCCGCCTTTCATCTCCTCCGGGGAGTTACGGCCCATTTTAATGGTTGCCCCGTTTAGCGCGAACAAATCAATATTTAAAGCCCTGCGATGACATTTATTATTGTTTCGTTTTTAATTTTGAATTTATATAATGATCTATGGGCGTCCCTTTGATCGCCTCTACGGTGTAGCACATGGGCCGGCGACCATTTCGGAGAGGGGATGTGAGACGACGCATATTTATGTAACAGCTATTTTATATAAAACAAAACTTAGAAAATCCAAAAACATGTAATGCTTGACTAGTCAAAATAATCAATAATTTAAATCTATTTACTTCAATCTAGGTTGTGGGTTTACTGCCTTAAAAATTAGGACAATTGTCAAATCAGTTGTAACATTTTGATGTGGATCTTAACTATTTTGGATTAGAATAATAATAAACATAATCAAACCACGTTAGTCATGAGAACTATAGAAGAGATAGCTTTGTAAAACAAATATTGCAGCAGAGACAGGAAAAAATCTGTACCCTTACAAGCCCAAAAGGTCTTGAGATTAGTAAGTAAATATCATTTATCAGCTGTTTTATTTACTTATATTTTAGATTCCAATGTTCTGTCATTATGTTCAAAAAAGTGATTGTGTTTATTATGATATTGATCATTATGTTTCAATACGGTGATTTTTTTATAGCGTGCGTTATTCTAAAGTTACAACAGGGGTGATATGGCCAATCCACAAACAAAAAATTGTTTCGTTATAAAATATTCAAGCATTAATCTACTTTTTTCTGGGTCAGTTGAAGTGGAACTCCAAAAAAAGAAATAATAAAGAAAAAGATGTAAAAATATTCCATCCGTCCACAGTTTTTCTCTAACACATCTAATTCAGTCCTTTTTATTTATTTATTTATTTTTTACCTTATTGAAATTTGTGGAGATGTTTTTACTCGTCTACCACTAAGTAATAGTGATAACCAACGTATTATAATCTAATTAATCTTCGTAAGGAAGGAAATAGTCGGGGGTGCAGTCAAATTAAACACTAAATAAGTGGGCACTTATTTTATTTTGTGCCGACGTTTCGACCCACTTTGTGGGTCATCTTCAGGGCTAAGAAAGAAAACAGACAAAACAACAAAAGTATAAAAATACATTGCAGTACCAAGTATATGATAATATAAAAATATATGTAGAGTAATAGAAATATAGAACCAAAAAGTGAGGGATATATATGAATAAAAATATTACAGAGTAAATGTACAGAAAGGTGGTGATGTAAAAATTACAAAGATAAAAGAAGGAAGTAAACAGAAAGTTTACAAAAAGAAAAAGTATAAACATCAGAGGTGAGATGTAAAATTATGGAAAAGCTAGTAGAATATAGATAGAATATAAAATGTATGATAATAGAATCCTAGAGAGTTTACATAAGTAAAAAGAAAGAAAATGTAACAAAAATCATGTCAAAGAGTAAATACTGGAAAAAGAAAAGTAGAAAGTAAAGATATAAATCTAGATTATAACAGGTAGAAAAGTAAAATGAACATGGGAAGTAGAAAATATAAGTAAGGGGAGTTTTAAAATGTATACAAATAGAATGGACTGGTATAAATATAAAATATGATGTAAATATACAAGGAACGTATAGAAATATAATCTTCTAATTTTATTAAATCATTAATAATAATTTTCTAATTAATCTTCGTTAGGAAAAAAGACATTTAAATCTGAATACCAAACAAATCAATTAAGTTTTGTGTTTTTTGCTGTCGTTTTTTGAAAATTTATACCTATAGATTAGTACTGTTACTGGTCCTTAAATTTTAAATAAATGGAGATTAAATTTTCATATTATAAATGCATCAATATAACATACAAAAAGCTTCTGTGCCTCATGTACAATTATTTATAATACTCTAATTTAAATCCCAATAAAATTGCTACGACCAATATAAAATGTATTCGACAATACAGAAGCCCTAGATATATAAATGGAAAGGAATTAAATATGTTTATTTATTTTAGGAAGGAAGTTAGAAGCGCGCCAAAAACTGGGTTAAAGACTATTGGACCGAAAAACTGTTGTTAATTGTGTATTCTATATCGGCTCTAGCCAGTTTGTCTAAGTCATTATTAGTTCAGATTAAATTATATATTTAGGTAACACTAATTCAGTGTTTTATTTTTTTAAATTAAGTCGCATTCTCGAGAAATTTATTATTAAAATTTGTTGACCGTGTACAAATAATGCAATTATTTATAAACTAAATGGGGTGAGAGAGAGAAGAAATATTATTTTCAACATAATGTATTCTTTTAGTGAATAAATATGATGAAGGATTCCTTTTGAGTTTTTTTAATTTATTTTCAAGAACCATCGAAACACAAGGATACAAATATATAGCTTAGCGACAACCACAATCACAGTTATATAAAATAGTTACAATCTTGTCAGCTAGCTTACCTGCTATTTAAATACATGACAAGTTGCTTTAATGATGCAATAAAAGTTATGGGTTGTTTTCTTGTTCGTAATCCGATAATAAAAATTTTCCAAATGCACTGCGATTCTAGGGTGCGCCGATCTTGAGTTCATTTATTTTTTCTTTCACACAGAAATAATTCTAAGAATTTTATAAAGTTTTATCAATAAAACTGATAATATACATCCTCATCCTCTAGCGCAAAAATAAGGAACTACAACACGATGATAAAACCAGTAATTTTGTACTGGATGGAGACATCTCTTCCTACACTGATAACAGAGAGAAGGATCCTGAGGAGAATCTATTGGCCCAAGAAATCACAGGGGGCTGCAGATTAAGACCCAACCGAGAAATCTGAGCCGAAATAAGAATCAGAAGACTAAGAATCTACTGGCACGTGGTAAGAATGGACCAAGGGATACTAATCAAGAAAGTTTTTGAAAAAATCCTTCAATACAAGAGCGCAAGAGAGAATGTAAAACAGATGAGAGAGGAAACTGAAAAAATAATAATAATAGACCAAGACTGCCTAGATGGAGAACAATATGGAAGGAAATTAAATGAAATCAAGATTCTTGTGGAAAATAAAGAAAAATGGAAGGGTACTGCTTGGTCGAAAGAAAGGAAGCAAAGCCAGGCAGAATAATATTTCTATATTATATTTTACATTTCTCATCATTAGAATACATATTTTAGAACATACATATAAATATACACCTGTAAGAGTCGCAAAATTAATAAAATTGTATGAGCCATAAATCCATAGCTAGATTAGATAAAGTTCATCTGAGTATATTAACAAGAAGGTCCTGTTTACTCAAGAACTAAACAGAGGAAGGAGATAACTAATATCGAGGCGAACCGCGAAATGTCATGAGACTAATTCATTAGAGAGCCGAGGAAGATAAATTAAAAATAACTCCTGAAAGAAAGGAGTGTGGCTGGGAGGAGGCGGTCGCTATTCTTAGCCCAGCTAGGAAGTAGTTAGTGATGCCTCGCTGCCTTAGGACAATCTTAGGGTCGCTTCATTAGCTTGTCGGGGGATAATGATACTCTGGTCATCGATAGGATCAGGGAATGGAAGGTAGGAGGGAAGATAGCAGGAGAGGGAGGGCGAAGGAGTGGAAGAACAGGGTGGTGAGTGTGGATGTCGAAGGGTATATTGATCAATGATGAGCAAGGAGGAAGGAATAGCAAGAATATTAATTTTCAAATTTTACCATATCCTACAAAATAAAAATACACTAAATAAAATGGTTGATATCTATACATATTATAAAACAAAGTCCTCGGTCGCGTTTGTTCGCGGTAAACTCAATAACTACTGCGCGGATTTTCATGCGGTTTTTCCCTAATAGATAGAGTGATTCACCAGGAAGGTTTAAGTATATAATTTTTCGAGGTTTTGTGTAAATGGGTTGGAATATCGGTGGGTTTCACCGAAGACGCTGCCTAATTACGTGCAAGATAATAAATTCGTATATAAAGAAATATTTGGCTTTGTTTTTATTTTTGTGATTTCTATATAATAAAGTACATTAGCTGAGATGGGAAGAAAGAAAATCGATTGACTCCCAAAGAAGCCTAACCAATGATATTCGCGTGGTCCTTACTGGCCGCTACGTGATAAAAAAAAATACATTACACAAACAAATTATGTAGGCATAATATGACTTATTATATATATATATATATATATATATATATATATATATATATAATAAGTATATATATATATATATAATAAGTATATATATATATATATAAATAAAACGGTATCACTACAACCCGAGAGGGTCTGGGGTTCAGTACATGAAGGGTGTGATTCTTGGACAACGGTTGTGCAGGGAGATGATTTGTCCTAGACTACATTCAAATGCCATTTTTCATGGGCTCAACAAAGTTGAAGCTGCCCTTGGCCTGCTCTACGTTTTCCAACCATCTCTCGTTATCTCTATACATCTTTTAGGTTCTAGGTTTTTAAGTAATAGATCCTTGCTTCCAGGCATAAAGATTGTAAGATAATGGAATAAACTATGCCTGTCAGGGAATCACTAAATAATCCCCGACTACTGAAAATACCTCATTAAATATGTCAGCATCTGAGCTGTGTAATTGCAAGTGGGACATACAAACATCCCAAACAGCTATTCGAATTAATTACTGATTCAAGTATTATAAATTGTCAAGTTAAAAGGAGAGAGGATATATTTAGCCGGGAGCGGACGAGATCAAAGACCGGAGCGGCTAGGTAGAGGACTATGGACGATTCATGTCAAGCGTTCCAACTTGTCAATTAGATGTAAAGCTGCCTCAGTACTGTTCTTCTTCTCAGTCTGAGTTATCTGTCCGTTCTCCGGATTTGTGATCTTCTGCTCCCTTCATTTGTCGCTCGTTAGTGAAAGCTTTACTGCGTGCTAAAATAAATTCTCCTCACTGGATCAATTTCTCATAGCATTCTTATGTTCACAAAGGTCTATATTTTTTTTAAAAATATATCGGCATAAATGTTTGGTTACAAGCAGTACACAAAAAGTGAAAAACACTAGACGAATTTTTGGAAGGAATTATATTTATTGTGGTTTGAAACGACGTAAGATAGATACACAAAGTAATTTTCTGATTTGAGCTAACTAGGTAAATTTAGAGAGTTTTCTAGAACTAACTTTTTTACTATCCCGTTTTACATACTTTACTCCAGTCAAACTATCTCCTCTCTGCTCTCTAATCATTTAGTCAACATCTCCAACTTTTAAAGCTGCTATTCAAACTGTTTCATGGTTAAGTAGACAATATGAAAATTTGAACTAAGGACCTCAAAAAAATAAAAAAAATTCCTATGGAGGTATGTCCGCAAACGCTTTGTTTAGAAGATATTCACAGTTGATGATTTTCATTGTTTTGAATTATTCAGACACAGTAAATAAACAAAATTGTTTCAACTATTTTATTCATTAAATGTAAACAATAAGACTTACATTAAATGTTGTTCAAAATGTTTTCTTTGAGCTTTACAGGCTCGGAATTTTTCTGCAACAGCAGCAGTGGTAGAACGGGCCTGGATAAGTATTGTCGTTTAACAAGATGAAGCTATTCTTCTTTGTAAAGAATTAAGGTCATTGACCGGTTTTCCTTAAAACAATGTTAATTATCCTTATCAATGGATTGGCCGTGCAGGAGCAATGGCTTGGCCTGCACACTCTCCAGACCAGACACCACTGGATTTATTTGTTTGGAGTGGCATCAAACAAAAAGTCTATGTAAGGCCGGTCAATGACCTTAAATAATTATGAAGAAGGATAATTGAATCTTGTTAATCAATAACACATATCCAGTGCCGTTCTGCCACTGCCGCTGTTGAAGAAAGATGCCGAGCCTGTCTTAATGCACAAGGAAATCACTTTGAACAACATTTAATATGAATGTTAATATTTACATTTAATGAATAAAGCAGTTGAAACAAGTTAAATACGTTTTTTTTATTTACAACTAGCGACCCACCCCAGCTTTGCTCGAGTAATAAGTCATATTATGCCTACATAATTTGTCTGTATAATGTATTTATTTTTTTTATCTCGTAGCGGCCAGTAAGGACCACGCGTATATCATTTATTAGGCTTCTTTGGCAGTCTTGAATTTCTTTCTTCCCATCCCAGCTAATGTAAGAATTTATTATCGTGCACGTTAGATAATTGCACGGGATTAGGGAAGCAGCGTCTTCGGTGAAACCCATCGACATTCCAACCCATTTACACAAAACCTCGACAAATTATATACCTAAACCTTACTGGTGAATCACTCTATCTATTGGTTAACCGCATGAAAATCCGTGCAGTAGTTATTGAGTTTATCGCAAACAAACGCGGCCGAGGACTTATGTTTTATAATATGTATAGATGTCTGAATAATTCATAACAATGAAAATTATTAGGTGTAAATATCTCCTAAACAAAACGTTTGCGGACATACCTCCATAGGAAATGTTTTTCTTGTTTTGAGGTCCTCTGTTCAAATTTTCATTTTGGGTACTTAAACCTAAAACAACCTGTATATCCTCTATACTAAGCATATATAGTGATAAGAGGGTAGAAGTCTTAAAATACTGCCGGATAATAAAAGGATTACGTAACACGGACTATCGGCTTTTGTTTTTATATTTTTAATTTAAGAAAATCTTGGAGAATGAGAAAATAAATTTATAATCGATTTGTAAGTAAAATTAATGATAATAAGCATATGTGATAATTATTTTACTTAATTTTATAATTTCTTAACTATTTTGACTTCCAGCAATTTAATTCTGCAAATTACATACCGATAGGTGAACTTAGCCTCAGGTTCTGGGTGTACTCTTGGAGTTTGTCCGTGATCAGGTAAGTCGGGTTACTTTCGTTCTGTAAAATACAATATATTCATTAATATAGATTAATATAAAGTAATATTTATTATAGATTGTAAAATTATTTGCAGATTATTAATCTGTAGATTTATACAAAACAAAAGGATCTAGAAATAGAGTATATATATACAAAACAAATCTTTTAAAAGTAAAATTATAGTTGTTTTTTTTCTTCAATAAAGTGGCATTGCCAGAAATTAGCATAACTTGGAGATCTTTACATGCTTTACTCTTCCTCCACATTTGTGTTTAGATCATGGTCATAAGGTGTTCTCTTATTCTGTCTAATGTAACTATGCTTGAGGGGCGACCTGTGGTCTAGTGGTCAGCATAACCTACCAACCTATGTCCAAGAACAAGGGTTCGCAGCCCGGCAGGTGGCCCTAGGATTTTTTTAAGGGAGTACAAAATCCTTGGTTATGCCGTCCTTTGGAAGGGAAGTTAAACGGGGGTTCAGAGCCTGTACTACGATGTCAGGTACCCGTTAAAAATCCCTATCCTGGATAGGGAAAATATAGAGCTCCCAATGTAGTGTTGTATCGTCCGATTAGCCAAAGAAGCTAATATAAACAATGCTGATGGTGGGAAAGAACTAATACATTATTATCTCAACATTCCGCCATATTTAATGAAACAAGGATGTTAGGTAATGATAATATAATGCCGGTGAATGTAATAAATACTAAGATTAGATGAGATCTTGTACAAATATAGCCTAGCTATGTCAGCAGAGAACTTCAATAAAATAATAACACCTGCTAACAGATTTCATGAGCTAGAAGTAATGGCTAACACATAAAATTGAATAACAAACATTTAACATTAAAAGGCTATTAGGTTGTCGGCATAAACAGTGAAAAAACATGTAGTAATAAATTAAACAAAACAAAAGTACTAAATACAATAGCATAAATAGTGGAAATGGAAAACAAAAACAAAAACGGCGTAAATTATGGTCGGTGGTAGGACTATAAATAAAAGCGTGGAGAAGGAGGTTGCCAGGCTCCTCAAAGGGATTCTTCGCTATTATTAATATTTTTAGTCCTTTGCAGCCCTTATTTATCTTATTCTATGTCCTCAGTATACGCTACATCCTATCCCTTTTGTTCCGCCATTTATTTTCCAATTGTCCCCCCTAATGGATGGCCGGTTAAGCTATCAAAGCTCACCTCGCCTTTGTTCACCTCCACGTCGGCTGATATCGATAGCCTGCATTAGTATTAGTGGCCAGCAGGACGATTAATATCAGTTAATTATAGAAATAGTAAACATTGCGAACCGGAAGGTACGATCCCGATATCCACTACCTTTTTAGAGTATACTTATATTTATTTATTCTGATGCCCTGAAGAAAGAAGAGGGCAACCAAGAATCTCATCTTTAAACCAAGTTCAAGAAGACGTTGGAGGATACTGTCTCAATGAACAAGTTGTTCTTGACAGGAAGGCATAGAAAAAAATACTCTCGTATGATTTGGTTGGAGAAACTAAATTTGAGAAAACTAAAAAAAAAAGGATGTGTTTTGTACTGAAATTTATCTAATATTTCATTAACACAATAAAAAACCTTCATCCAGTCAAGTATGCTTTTAATAAGACGTTTCGTCATTAAATGTCATTTTCAATCATTTATATAAAAATTCTTGTATCCTTTGATCTTAGTTAATAACTTGAAAAAGTTACAAGTCATAAAATCTGTAAATTATCAAATACAACAATAATGTTATAATAAATAAAAATTTATAAAATATCTCCAAAAATAGAAATAAGTGTAGATACCTTTTTTTTATTATTGTCATTATTAATGTTTAAAAATGTTTTACTTAAAGGTCAATTGTCCCCCATGGTCATCTTTTGTTAAATGACTTTGTTAAATAAATATTTTTGATATTCAAAGAAATTTATTGACCTCTTCCCGGACCATTTTCTTCCACAATTTTCATCAAGGTCAACCATTTTCTTTCAAAATGTAATAATAATAATGGTGGTACAAACCGCACATTGTAGTCATTATGATACTTGTATTATATTTTATCTCTACTATTAAGTTTTGAATGTATGGATCGACAAAGAATGTATTGTTTTTTAACCACTGGTTTTCACTACTTTTTTCTTCTTAGTCGGTGGACAGGGCAACCTATGCCACTCCATCGACCCATCGCAGTCTTGGCCTTCAATTCTCATCTTGGCATATATCTATTCTTTCAGAATTTTCTTTGGGATTTCTTCGCCTTTCATCAGTAATATACTAGTAACATGCCCCGCCTATCGGAGCCTTCCGATCTTTATATATCTGAAGGCATTTATGCTATTAAGCAGACTTGCTATTTCGGCATTTATTCTTATACTACTTTATTCATTATAAAATAGATATATGTATTTTGTAAAAGTGTGATGTTTACGAGTTAGAAAAATGTTCAAGGCACTCACAATGGGGTTGGCCACCCAAGTAGGGGTAGATCTGTAGTATTTTATTATTATATGCATTATATTATATTATTATTTATTGTATTTAAACTATGAATAAGATACTGACCGGATAGGACATGGAGGTGGGTCCTTGTAGGATCTCCTCGAGGGATTCGATGTACTCGATGGCGTTTCTCAAGATCTCCACCTTAGGCAGTCGTTGTCCCGGGTTAGGGCTCGCTCGTCTCTTCAGCGCTTCGAAAGCTTCGTTCACCTGCCATCAGGATCAACTACAACTAACTTTACAATACCAATAACAAGAACAAAGAAAATACCAACAATAACTCGTCAGAGGAGGATATGGCAGGTGATTATAATAAATATTTCAGAAAAGGCGCAAAAACCGAGTTAGGGGGAAAAAAAAGAATCTTCCAAATATGTTGAATGTAATAAAGAATCGATGTTATAAATATTTTAATGCAAAAAAGTGCCATAGTATAATCTCAAAGTCTTCTTGCTCCCTCGTTGTAGAGGACGGAACGTTCAGGGCATCCAATGCATATATATTTTATAGTTGATAGTGAGCCACATCAATAGAGTCGTACGCCTATCATTCATTAGGAATCCAGCAATCCCCCATCCTCATCCATCTCTTAAAATGCCAATGAGGGAAGCGGAATCGTGACATTCTCGTAGTTTTATAACTCGACTTCAAGCAATGGGTCACTCATGACTTACAAGAATAACACGTTCCATTTACACCAAAGTACAAGAAATCCATTCTGGATAAATTTTGACTCAACCACTTATTCACCGTAGCTGCAGATGTATTCATTACAATATATGTATTGTAATAGTATCTATTGATATATTTTTTAAATTCATTTGCTGTATTCTGTAATTTTTTTCTGGTGGGGTATTTAGTGTTACGAAATTACAGAAAAGGGGAGGAGATGTCGAGAGTTTGATAACCGCTGGTTAAACGTGTTCTAAACTTACTGATAAAAAAAAAAATGGATACCAGACATTTAAGAAAGCGTGCACGTGTTTACTAGAGAGGAAATCCATCAAGAAACAAACTGCTTTGGGACTTGCCGCAGCGGGCCAGATGCCGGCCGCAGAGGAAACTGTACATAATGTAAGAAGAGAGGATGTGGGGCTTTATGTGTGAGTTTGGTTGTGTGTGTGTGTGTGTGTGAGAGTGGGTGTGTAGGGGGGGGGGCGATTTGTTCCCTAGGGTCAACAAAAACGTCTATAAAAACACTCTCAGCTTACTAAACATAGGTATCTACTTTATGTAGTCTAAAAATAGCACATCCAGCATTATATATTATGGCACAAGGAATCTGAAAATCTCAAATTCATGAGATATGTATTAGCTAAGGTAATCCTGAGCAGTGCTGTATGCTCACCTTTAGTAAGTAAATGAGCTAGAAAGTGAGATAACACAATTTTGTAAAAAAAAAAAATTACGCTGAATCTTTTTACAAAACATAATTTTATATTTTTAATCAATTAAAATTCAATATTTTTTCAAATGAATAAATCAAGAAATTTCTTTGGTCAGCTATATATCAAATGTATTGATTTTTAAAATAAATATTTAGCAATAGCATAAAATGGAGTAGTCTCCCTTTCAAAATCAACGGCTCGTAAAGTTCTTTAAAATAAAACGTTTTTCAATATTTTAAATGTTTTCAAATCTATGCATCCAATGGAAAAAATGTGTCCTTCGACAGGTTTGAACTCGGGCCTTTATTTTATGAAAACCAAACAACGCTAAAAAAAGAGAAAATGGCTACTTATAAATAAAATCATTTTGTAAAATATAAAAGACAAGAGAAGACATGAACTGACTTTGCGGAGCCTCCTCCTTTCCCTCAAGGTGGCCGCTCGCCTCCTGTCGACACTGGCGGATCTTCTCTTGCACGTCTTGCACGCCCAAGCCAGGCAGCCACCCTGTAAAAAGGGAATAGCTAATTTAATCTTTTTAGTTCTTTTTAACTTACATAATAATATTGAGGACCGAATTTGGAATCAATAATAAACAAAACTGAAATAAATAAAAATAAGACAAACCGTTACTCTATTCTTGCAAAAATATGGAAATCAGCTCCACATTTCTTTCGCGATATGATTTATTTCTGAGTGAAAATGCGAAGGTAATTTTCAAACGAGGCGTTCAGGATTTCTCATCATTCGCTAGTTTAGTCAAGCATGATTTGTGGTACTGAAACTTCAGGTTTACAACCAGACTAAAACTTGAGAAATAAGGCTGACTAAACTAGCGAAAAAAAAAAGAAAAACTCGAAATAACTTATAAGTTATAGAGTGATGTTACATTGGAAAATGTTTTCATCTGATATTGATCATATTTTTATGACACCACCTTCAGTATAGACTTCAACAATGGCGATTGAAGCATAACAAAATAAAATCAAATCAAAGAGATAATCTTGTTATTTTTTTATTTAATAAATTCATTGTTTTGATTTATTTATCGCATATAATTATAGCATTATTTATCGGTGAAGTATTTGGCTTTACGATCTAAATGTTAGGTTTTACAATTTAAACGGCATTTATGTTAAATTTATAATGATTTACGGGATGTATAAACTATATATTTTTCTTTACTCTATAAGTAATTTATTTAAATGTTCTATGGTTATTATTCTCAAACTAATATCGAGGAAATGTCTGAATAATAATAAAAATATGTTGTTATTTTTAGTTTGTTTCTAAAAAAAAAATCCATAAAAAGTTAGATAAAATTTGAGGTTATGTTTGTAATCTATATATATGGAAATCTCCTGTCACGATGTTTGTCCGGGCTAATCTCAAAACTACTGGACCGATTTTAAAAATTTCGCACAGACATATAGTAGCTCTGTCCAACTTTTTATATTTTATTTCGATTAACGACAGGGGCATTTTTGATATGTTGTAAGGACATGTCTGAGTAGTGGAAATCCAAGATTGCATCCGAAAAAACGGATGGGAAGACTTTTGATGGCCGAAAAACCTGGACATTTTCAGAGTTACTTTAGTTTTTGGCCTGTATCTCCTTATCGGTGCGTTTTTGGAAAAAAAAACTCGGTTACCATTGTTAAAGTAGAGATCAAATTTACTACAATTTGAGTCAACCGCAGCTCTGTAGCTCTAATAGATTCTGAGTTCACTCCCTATCATATAACAAATAACTGGAATCTTATCTATATATATAAAGATCTCATGTCACGATGTTTGTTCGGGCTAATCTCCGAAACAACTGGACCAATTTTAATGTCCATTGTCCAACCTAAGCATTGTCGAGTTATATTATATAAACATATATATATATATATATATATATATATATATATATATATATATATATATATATATAAAATATAACTCGATATACTAGAAATGCCACTAAACAATCTTCGGTTGAATATCGGCTCATCTATTATTCTTCTGCGTAATTTTATTCGACCTAAATTATGAATTTCTACACGTTTGGTCATCAAAAAAATCACCGGAAATGTTATTGAAGCAGCCATGTTGACTGGAATCTTTAAAGAAGAATTCGTACCGTTGCCACATATTTCAATGATACCATCAGAACCCATAATACCGTTCAAAAGACTTCAATTTGATTTACACTTGGCTTTTGCTATGACCATCAACATGTCTCAAGGCCAGACAAAGTCTATTTGTGGACTTAAAAAATCCACGGTTTCTCCTATGGGCAATTATATGTTGCATGCTAACGTAATAGTAAACCATCTAATATATTTGTATTAGCAAAGGACAGATTAACCAAAAATATTGTGCATCGATTAGAGCTCAATTAATTTGAAATAAATATTTATAATTTAAAATAATATTACTAGCCATTATTAAAAATAAACCATTATATACCAAATTCATTAAACTAATGTTTATATTCTATCAGTTATGAACTTCGTATAATATTTATTTATTTTATACAATAGTTAGGTATAAGATGAATAAAATGTAAAATAAAAAATCTATCTAAAAAAATTCATTTTTTCATTCATTTATTATTTCTTTAAAATTGAAATTTTAACTAATATTTTTTAAAACTATTATAGCAGCCACAGCAACACGTGGCCGGGTCAGCTAGTTTAATATATAATTTAAGATGATTATAGCTCAATAGTTTATAATATTTATCGTCAAACAAAATCATTTTCATCTCACCTCCCTGTGACTCCTGGGCGCTAAAACGTGTTCTTCGGAGCTATCCTCTTCCTCCCTGCAAACAAACAAATAAATAAAATAAAATAACAATAAATAAGTATAAAATGTTGACTTTAAGACTACATAATTAATACTGGCGCAAGTATAATTAACTGCAGAAATACTTGCAAAGATTTTTAGGTAGTCATGATGCGATATATATTGACACATTATAGCAAACAAGACATCTTGTCTCCTGATTATCGAGGATATGTAGCTTTAATGATGGCATGATTATTGTATGCTATTTTATTTATAAAATACTGGGCATGTATTCACAACTGTTTATTTTTATGCTTTGAGTCTTCATATATAAATTTTCCTGGTTTCTAAAATAAGTCTGAAAAACCAATCAGGTTAAAATATTCCATTTTTTTGTAAGTTTATGGACAGTATTTGTATTATCATATTACAATTATAATTATTATTATTGAGAGCGGTGTAGCTCAATAAGCATGGCGAGACCAAGACACAAACTACGGCCATCAAGTACTGACTGGTCTTCCCCTTCAAAGACCCATAATCATTAAGACGGATTATTTCGGTACAGATTTTTAATTTTATCCGTTACTATTTATATTTAAAGGACATTAAATACATTATAAATAAACATAAAATGCTTGATGGTATGTAGCGTCATTATTATCATTATTTATTTGAGAATTAAATAATATATTATTAAAGCTACAAACTAAAAATTGAGATGAGGAAGAAAATGGTCCGGGAATAGGTAAAAATCTCTTATATAGGGAGAACAGCCGCATTTCGACCCTCATTGCAGAATGAAAATGAACCATTTTCAAGTGTAATCCTACTGCAATAGCCCTGAAGAAGACCTGCAAAGTGGGTCGAAACGTCGGCTTCCAAATAAACAGTTCTCCCTATATAAGAGATTTTTTTTACCTATACCCGGGCCGTTTTCCACCTCATATATATAAGGTCAACTAATAGTCCAGGATCCATAGTCCATTTTTGGACTTGATTACTATCAAGCTGAATCTTCGTGAATAGCTTCGTTTCCATGAGACGCCCAACAATTTCCTGTGCGAAAATTCTCGATTGTGGTAGCGAACAGAGGTAGCAAGGATAACATATGTCTATTTAATGATTCTCAAAAATTTATTACTAACTGGGTTTTTTTCTTAAATCTCAAGATAATAATCTAAATTATTTGTCGTACAAAATGTATGGTTTGATCAAAGAGCCCCCTCCTTCCAACATGCATCGATAACGAGGTCGTCAAAACTGATTACTAACCAGCTGTTTTTTTTTTACTTCGTTATCGATACATATTGGAAGGAGGGGACTCTTCGATCAAACCGTACATTTTGTATGACAAATATTTTTTCAAATAATTTAGATAATTATCTTGAGATTTAACAAAAAAAAACCCCAATTAGTAATAAATTTTTGAGAATCATCAAATCGACATATATTTTATCCTTGCTACCTCTGTTAGCTACCACAATCGAGAATTTTCGTACAGGAAATTAATTGTTGGGAGTCTCATCGAAACGAAGCTATCCACAAAGATTCAGCTTGATAGTAATCAAGTCAAAAATGGACCATGGATCCTGGACTATAATATTATACAACTAATAAAAATTGAGATATAACTGTACGGCGAGAAGGCACTGGTATTTCGTTCAATTCCAGCTGAAACATTATGTGTTATTAATGGGTGGGGAGACCAAACAATGTCTAAAAAATTTAGCTCCTAGGAACTGGCTGGCTCTTAGGTGCTTCACTGGATAGAGGGAGACATTTGGTTAGTAAAGCATGGATTGAGAGCATACCTCATGGTAAGACTATGTTTCATCCAACATTTCAATTGTATGAAACACTGAGGGGGTTCATGTATTGTCATGAACTGTTTTTTTTTCTTGGCCATTGCATTTTTATTTTTGTCTACCAATACTTCTTAATCCGAAACTTATAATGTTGTTTCTTGTGGCAGTAAAAATAAAGGTTTTGATTTCCATGTAGCCCCAATTTGATATGAAGTGGTGGAAGTAAGATCTTTTTAGAATCCACTAAACTATGTCTTTCAGCATTTTTAACTCCAAGAATAAGAGCCTTTCTGATTGGGCACGTCTGCTTGACATAGTGTTGTTTCCGGTCACGGTTATCCCATTCACAGAGGAAACATGGAAACTTTGTGTAACCACTTTGAAGACCTAGTAACATGGAAATAACTTTCAAATCCACACAAATGGACCATTTTTGGTCAGAGTAGCCGAGCTTATTAAGAACAAACTCAAGATTTTCGTAGCATTCTTTCAAATGGACTGAGTGTCAAACAGGCACAGAAGCATACCGGTTAGCATTGTGAAGAAGTAGAGCTTTCAAACTCCTTATTGATGAATCAAATAAGAAATTTCCAGGTGAAATTTGTGGCTTATCTAGGGGTGATGGAAATTTTTCACTATTTTTTCCGTAACAGCTCGTCGTTTCAGGCTACTTCAACGTTTACTAGATAAACGCTCTAAGCTCCCAATTAATTACAAGAGACTCATATACATGACAATCATTAGACCCATCTGGACTTACGGAATAGAGCTTTGGGGCTCCACTAAGCCATCGAATTCCTCTCGTATTCAATCCTTACAATCCAAAATCCTTCGGAAAATCCTCAATGCTCCTTACTTTGTTAGGAACAAAGTAATCCATAATGACCTTAACGTCCCGTTTATTGCTGATTTGGCCCGAATCCGATATTAATCTTTTCATGACAAACTTCATTTCCACTCAAACCCACTAGTTTCAAATCTCTTCAATTCCTGATAATCCTCCGAGGCGTCTGAAAAGAAGATGGCCTCGTGACCTTCTAAGCTGAACTTTTTATTTGAGTACTACCACTGGGTAGTTTCTCTACTTGTCTTTTCATGTCAATTTATTCACTCATCATATTTACTGGATGTATTTTGTAAATTTAAATAAATATATTTAAAAAAAAAAATTCTTTTCCATAATCAGCACAAAAAATACTGTTAAACCCTCTAGTTAAATATGCTACAATTTTTTTCATCGCATACCTGTGTAATTTTTATGGAGTATAGTATTTTGTTGTAAATATAAATAGTTTTGGAATGAAAGATCCTCTAAAGGATATGAAAAAGACGTGAGACTGACAGGACTATAAATATAGACAGAAAAAGTGAAGGAGATAATTAGTGTGTATTCGTTGAGGAAGATGTCTCTCTTTGGCATCGTCTTTGGCACCCGTTCTTCAACGGTGCATTCTCCCCGCTGGATATCCCATTCATCATCTTCCTCTAAACTCCCGCCAAATCCTATATCCTTCCGATGAGTCCTTCAGGATAAAAGAATATTGATATCCGCCACTTCGAGTTTTATATATCTAGTCCAACAATGTTTGTTTTTTAAAAATATTATTATTGTATTTTTATTTTTGAGAAATTTAACCCTTCTACTACCTATGAAGGGTTCTGGTTGCAGTACATGGTAAGACAACAGTTGTAGAGAAATTTGGCCGAGATCACGCACAACCAGCAGGTTTCCCCCCAATTAAGGGACCAACAGATCCTATAGGATTCGTCTATGTTCGTTGACAGATTAAATAATTTATCAACGACGTGCGAATTCGAACAGCTCTGCAACTCAGCACTATACAAGCTGAGCTAACCAGCTTCCAATATAAATAAAACTCAAAAAGACGCCTAAAATAATAATTAGATTAATTTTTTTTAACGCCTTGGAGTGGGGTGCTGTCCTTGATTGATACCTCTATTGGGACTTTTGATATGAGATGTGCTCCATTTAATAATTATTGATTTTATTTTTTATTTTGGTGTATGCCCTCATAATGCCTGAATTGGTTTTTTTCAAATTTTTTTTTTGGAAATCAGTCATGTTTTTGTGTACTCAGCTCCCTGCATCCATAAAACAACAACCAGATTTTCCCCCAAATAAGCTTACCTGATTTATAAAGACTGGATGAACCCTAGAGGAGGCTATGAAGAGATATCATGGGCTCAAGCTACGGATGTTAACAGATTAAATAATTTATCTGCCACCTCCGGATCCGAACCCGAGAACTACAGCTTAGCAACTCAGCGCTCTGCACTGAATTACACTGCTCGGAATTAAAATATAACATTAATTTTAATGTCGCTACAATAATGTTTTTTACGCATTTAATGTAGGTACGTCAAATAGCAAATCACACCTTCATAAGGTCAGTTGTTCGTCAGTTTAAGAGTCATATATTCCGGATTTTCATGCGGTTTTTACCAATCGATGGAGTGATTCATGAGAAAGGTTTTGGTATATAACGTGTCAAGGTTTTGAGTAAATTGGTTGGAATATAACGATAATTATTGAAAGTGTAAACAAAAGTATAGTCGCCATGAATGTTATTTTGAAAGCTATAAGACGGATGCAGCATTAATCCTTATCAATTTAAATACTTTAGTCACCTTAAGCATTTCATACACATTATTATAACATTTTACTCCATATAATGAGTATCTTAGGAGTTATCGCAAAAAATTAACACGCGTGAAAATAAATGTCTGTAAAGACATATTTTTTTGTTTTTATGTTTATAATATTAACAAAAAATTTTATTTTTATAATATTAACAAAATATTTTATCTACATAATAAAATACATTAAAATACTTTATGTAGTGTAGGCATTATATTACATTTAAGTCTAACCCACATATTCGACTCATCAAACTAATGTGATCCTACGACAGATAAAACGGCAGGTCGTTAGTACTAAATAAAACAAAGATTTTAGTATGTTTAATCCATTTTATCATATTAAATATATAATCCAATTTGATGTATTTAAAACTAAACAGTTGTCTTTTTTTTCATATATTTGCTGTCAGAATTCTGAGGGTTTATTATAACGCCTCTGATCGTTATAAATCAGTAAAATTAAAAAATAAGATTATAAGAGAGAAAAATTTAAAAATGTACCCGAGGTACATTATAATAAATGGGGAAATAATGAGAAAGAAATTATTTTAGACGAGCCTACATGAAGACTAGCTGAAACCCGCGGCTTCGTTTGCGAATATATATTTATTCCTGCCAATTATGTATGGATATAATATATTATATCTCTGTGTGAGTTTATATCAATTATCAATCCCAAAGTAATCGCAAGAGATCTAAAACGAAAAATATGTTATTTTTTACTTTCGATAATCTGGATTTATATCGATGGTATGATATGGTTCTTTGAAGTAAATAGCAGTCCACCTGTTCTTCGCAAAACAATTTTTTTCACTCCAATATCAGTTTTTTGAGTAAAATTATTCAACTAATAAGTACCACAAAGTAATAATTTGGTAAAACAGCGACAAAGTGCTGTACATAATACTGCAGTTTCGAATAGAAGACTCTAAGTGAAAAAAAAATATATAGAGAAGTAGTGATGTTTTCCGTTTTCTTGAAGTATCTAAATCGAAAGTGAAATAATTAACAATATCCAACTCTTTGATTTTTTTGCTAGTTTTGACAACCTCGTATCTTAATACTATTATTATGTTGTATTACCAATGATAAAATGTACTATATACAAACCTTGCAAGAAATTTAACGTCCTTTAAAATACATAATACTAATGAGTGAAGTAGAGAAATTGTGATTTTGAGCTCTCGAGAATTAATTAATTTACATGTTCATTATACAATAACTACCAAAACTATATATATAATTATATATGCAATAGTTTATAAATACATAAATAAATGTTACAATAAAGCAAGAAAATAAAAATAAAACAAGAAAAATTAAATTATCGCTTACAGTTCGCTCCCTTCCCTCAGATGGCTGCTCTCATCCCTAGTGACATCTCTCTGAAAAACATCCAAAATAAATTAGGCGAGGCTATTAATCAATATAAATGGCGGCAATAAATTATCTCTATGGCCTTTATAAATAATATAATTGAGGCTGTTTCCCCTTTTTGTTCCCTCTTTCCCCCGAAATCCCCTTAAAACTGGAGAAGCCAAGAAGACGGTGAGGACTGGACAGAGGCCAAGCGCTAGGGAACATTAAAATTGGCATACATCATGTAACCTCCTATCAGTTTCACTCCGTTGCAATTTAATATTAATTTACAACCTCAGGAGAGTCCTTATTTTATATATAACCCAGGCAATAATAACTTAAAACTCGAATAAATGTTGATATATTTGCCAAAGTGAAATAAGGCACAATAAATGACACGGTGTGATAATTAAATTTATTTATGAAACATTTCAGACAATTATTTCAACCTAACCAACCTTCTCATTTCTACGCTGAGAATGTAAACGTTACCAGGCAATACCATATTTTAAATAAAATTAAAAAAAAAATGTCCACTAAAATATCTTTAAATATGCTACCAAAAGTTGTTGAATTTTCATTTTTTCCACACAACAAGTTCTTAAAAATGATAGAAACAGAAGCAAAATTAAACATTTAAATTTATTTTTCATTTATAATAAGTTATATTTCTACAGCCCCAGTGAATAAGTGGGAAAGTCGAATTTTGTCGAAGAAGAGTTTCTTGTATTTATAATAATAATTTATTATACTAAATAAATAGAAATTATTATACTATTTAGAAATAGTATAATAATTTCTATTTCTATTACTATTATACTATTTCAAGAAGACATCTTTCACAGGGAAAGGAAAAGATGAGAGAGAGAGAGAGAGAGGGAGAGAGAGAGAGGGCGCGAGAGAGAGAGAGAGGGGGATAGAGAGAGAGAGAGAGAGAGAGAGAGAGAGAAAGTGAGTGAGTGAGAGAGAGAGTGAGAGAGAGAGAGAGAGAGAGAGAGAGAGAGAGAGAGAGAGAGAGAGAGAGAGAGAGAGAGAGAGAGAGAGAGAGAGAGAGAGAGAGAGAGAGAGAGAGAGAGAGAGAGAGAGAGAGATTGGAGAGGGGAACAAGGGTACTAATACCCATATATTTAAATAAATGAACTAGGTATCGTGCTTTTTTGCTTTCTCTCTACCACTTAGCGTCTTCAACATAGCCGTTAGTTCACTATTATTATAAACCTAGCCCTCAATAATTTAGTTATCAAGATCAAAGACAGAAAAACTTAAAAATATATCCTAAATACATTATGATAAAAAGGGAGATAATGAGAGAGAAATTGTGCATGAAGATTATTGCTTTATTGCAGTTTTATATGATCATGTGATTTACATTTCATAACTTTTATTATTAATACTTATTAACTATCACTAAACCATGGTAACTATCGTTATCATTTTCATTGTTTTAGGTTTCCGCGTATGCAAATAAATGCAGATTAGTTAATATTTATTTGTGCCAAAATCTATCTTTTTTTTTTCTTCATATTTATTTTTCATCAAGTGCACTTTCCATTAAAATTAAGGCATTAATGATATAAAACTGCGTCATAAAACCTAAATATATTATTTTATTCCATAATATTTTCATTTTAAAAAAAATGTATTTTAATTAAATATTATTCATTTAGTAAAAACCTACAGAAAATAAAAGATACTGACTTTTACTAGGTTATAAAAGTTACATAGATTATTATATTTATATATTTTTATATGAATGTACATCGTACTATTTTATTTGAAGAAAAATAATATTAAATAATAAAAATCACGAATAAAAATAAAAGTATAAAATTAAAATTAGTAAAACATTGTGTTAGTGTCTTTATTGTGGATTATATTCTACACCTAGATCTACTATCTGTACTATTGCATTTAGCTGATGTGTTTGTTTGTTCGAATGCACTATTTAGAAAACTACCTATCCGATTTATTCTTTATACGTTACATAGACCGTCTATTGAGCAAGGTTTTTAACCATCAAGAAACGATTCACAACAATTGAGCAGTATATTGAATAAATTGACCAGAGAAAAAGTGTATCATTGTCATGACAAATTCAACGAAGGTGACTGACTGACGAAGGTGAAAACAAATCCCTTTAGAATAATAATACAAAAAATGCAAAGGTACTATAATGTCTTAAAGTAAAATACATTTACAATCATATTAATTAATTAATTTAATAAAAATATATAATGAGCTAAATACTAATATTAATGAGGGATAAGAAATTAATTCTTAATAATTATATAGAAATAAAAACAGTTAACAATAGTTATAAAGAAGCTAAGAGAACAAATTGAAATGATGTGGTTCTTATAGACGAATACAATAAAATAAGATTTTTAAAAATATATAGAATTTTTTTTTAAATAATTTATTCAATGTAATTTACAACTGTATTATATTAATACATCCAGTAAATAGAATGAATGTATATAAAAATAAAACAATAATTATTTACATATACCTATACAAATTTACATATGAAAAAAAAAAAAAAAGAAACATCCAATAACAACTCCTTTTAAACCAATAAAACAGGATGAGTGAAAGGCGATGTTATTTTTTTTTTAAAACCCATCTTTCATCCATCTATTTACAAGTTTACTTCACGAAACTGAACATCTGTTTCCGATGTTTTTGGATGGTGGATGTGGATATGAAGTGATTAAACATACGGGATTTAAGATCGGAAGGTTATTGGAGCGACGAAGAAGGAAAAGAGTTCTACAGATATGAGGAATCTATAAAGAAAGATTTAACAAACCATGCATGTTCATTACGGTGTTAGATCTGAGAGCCGAGGACCTGTGTTTTTTGGTAACAGCCTGAGGTATATACATATATATATATATATATATATAGGATAAAAATAGCTGGGGGTGCAGTCAAAAATTACACAACAAATAGGTCATCTTTTTGACCTACTTTGTAGGTCATCTTCAGGGCCAATAGGAGTGGCTACTCGGTGCAAAAAGTTACAAATATTTATAACAGGTCGAAACGTCGGCACACATAAAATATAATATGTTTCCACTTATTGGTTATGTAATTTTTGACTGCACGCCCAACTATTTCCATCCTACATTAGTACTTACCAGTCATAAGTTGCACCAAATCTAGTTCAACGCTGTAAAATCGGGTGACAGGGGAGTCTTTCGGGAAACCAATGTTTTAGTTCGAGCTTTTCAGATTCATTTAGCATCGAGATTTTCAGAGACACTTTGTCCCCTAATGAATAAATCAATAGTCCAAGAGAGGGAAAATGATGCAATTGATTAGAAGTTTACGGAATTCAAATGGAAATAGCCGAAGGTAATTCAGACGCTGTAATATGTAGAATGTACGACGTATATTTGAGAGATATGTTTTTCCAGGAGAGAGTTTGGTCAAAGACTTTTCCTGGATTTTGATGGTTTGGTTTAATTTGGTATGATTATTATTTCGAAAGAGGGTTAAGATATGGGAAATTCTTCTTTAGTGTCTTGTGTCATACCTATTAATTTAATTTAAGCAGCGAACGAATTAGAAGGGCATAGCTAGTAAATATATAATAATCAAGAGTTGTGTTATTCGACCGTGCTACCTTCAGAAATTACCAGCCTTAATCGTAAAACTATTAGACTGTTAATTAATAAAGGGATTAAGTTACATATAACACTCATAACACCTACAGGAAAGGAACAGGGGCTGTAGATGTCATTATAACCGAAAAACCCTAGGAAGTTAGGCGAAGTGAAACAAACGACATCCATATTAAAATATATCTTAGACAAACGCGCAGGCAGGAACAAACACACAGCCTAGATATGCTATTACAAGAAAGAAACATTCTATGGAAATAAACAATAAAACTTCGCGCGCTGACACTGGTCTAAAGTAACAACAAAATGGCTTTTGTAACATCTGACACGTGATTGGTAATCCTAAAATTAATAAAATGAGATAATCATCAATCAATTCCAATTATTCCAACCAGAAATTAATGTCACTTCTAAATTGTGAGGAAAAATTAATTCTATCTAAAAAAATATATATATAAAATCTATGCGACTTCTAACCGAATTTGTTATGAATAATAAAACAGCCCACATTTCTCAAAAGATGATATGAATTTAAAATATTCACAAAAATAATAAGTTGTGTTGACACAAGTACAGTACTACGTCACAGGTTCATAAAATTTACACTGTATATATATTTATAAAAAACAGCTAAAAAAACAAACAAAATTTTAATTGAATAAAAGAATTAATCGATAAAACAAAAGCAAAACAATAAACACTATAAATATAGTGTTTATTGTTACCGTATTGTAAGGTTACCGTATTATAGGTAAACTTTAAGGAAATCATCGCAGCACAATTACCCACGTCTTTTAAGTCTTTATCCGGCTGGTTTAGGGTCATGTTTAATTCAAAATATATTATTTTATTTTTATATTCAAGCAATTAAATTTTTTTTTTTAATTGTCCAAACTGTTCTGTATTTATATCTATAAGGAAGCGACATGGTTTATTGTGTAGTATTTAGTACTATTTACACGATAATAGTATACAATAGATTATACGATAGTCTATTACTTTTTTAATCCATCTTAGTTTGTATGGAAATCGAATAAAAAATATAAAACGAATAAAGATTCTACGATATTTATTTTTCAGTCTAATTTTATTCAATTGCTGTCGGTTTACTTACATTTCAAACAATAGCGATACAAATAATAGTAATAAATAAAAATAATCACATATACAAGTGAAATAATTTCTTTAGATCGAAAGAAAGAAGACAGAAAGAATATTAAGAGTATTATGGCCACGACATACACACGATGGGTAAAGATTAAATACCATCGAAACCATACAAAAAATATCTAACATGGAAATGTACATTAAATAGAGGCGAATTAAAATGGAAACTAGATTAGTTACCTAAACATATATTAAGTAAAGGTCTATTGTACTATTTGAGTTATCTTTAAAAATCAATACCCTGGTTAATTGAAGTTAAGAAAGATTCGGCCACACAGAAAAAATTGATACAGCGGAAACATATCTGGAGAAAGTTACACTTAGATCAACCAGTGGAAATTTACCCCAGAAAAAGCAGAATCAATACCACACAAACCAAATCAGGCGGAAGAGAGAGAAGGAAGGAAGTACTTTGGAGAGAGGATGAAGAAATGCTGGGAAAACAAGAAGATCGATTGGAATCGCTTGCGTATCGTTCTCCAAATCGGGGGCATTTGCTAATGATAATAACAATAATTAATTAAAAACTACAGCATTAGTTTGGAAATTTGGCCAGGAAAAATAGTAATGATTTAATAAAAACTTTAAATCCGGTAGATAACTTTTATGGCTTGCAACCTTAATCGCGATAAGGTAAGGAGCGTTCTCACATATTTACTTAATCACTTTGATCTGTTAATGATAGATGAGTTCAATGATGTTCTTTCACGCCTAAACAAGAGTCGAATCTTTACTACATAAAATATATATATTTTTTTTTTTTACTTGCTATGCGTTTACATTTACAGATGTATGGTGTGTTGTCATAGATATACTTTTATCTGGAAGGAGCTGTGACTCGTAGTAAGTACTCGACTGCTAACATCAAACTTATATATTATATATTCATGAAAGACTTTACCAACAATCCATCAATGTATGTAAGCAAGTAGGAAAAAGCTAGTCTATTCAGTAACTAAAGACAAGAAGGGCAGTAAGATAAGAAAGTTTTCTCAGTAGTCCGAGTTTTTACTTTAACTTTAACGTTTTTAGTTTTAAAAAACATAGCCAATTTATATTGCACCACTAAAGTATCATATTTACGTTGTGAAAGTCCTATGGTTAAAAAACACTAGGCTATTGAGAGGTTTCTTTTTTTTTTTTTTGTTAAAAACTACTCACACATGTTATAATACACAATATTAAAATAAACTCAATTTTTTTTTAATTTTGAGCTCATCTTGGTTTCTGAATATTCGCAGTAATTCACTGAGTAATTTAAGCAATCAACTTAAAAATCGGTCGTTAAACAAAATTGTAACATAGCCTCAAACTGACATTTTAAGTAAATTTAATAGAACATCGCGATTACTTTAGGATTAATAATTGATATAAAATTAATTTAGAGTCATCTGTAAGGCATAAAACTTATAATGACATAGGTAAAATACCCTTGACGATGCGCACTGGTTTCGACTGAACCTCGAAACAGTTTTTTCACTCTCCCGAAAAGGATTGTCTTTCACTTTCGATACTTTGAATTAGTACCGACGATATCTTTTGTAATATCAGCTTAAAATTCTTCAAAATATTCATGGCATCACAAAAAGTAAATTCATTACCTAATCTTAAAAATCACATAAGCAAATTGACTACCTGTTCCGCAGGTTGTCGCTTCGATTTGAGTTTATAACAAGTTAACTGTTTATTCATTACAGTTTTAATATTTAAAAAAAATACAAGTTATCTTGGCCTTTAGTATAGAAAAGGGAATGTAATTATGGGTATTGAGTAGATTTCGATAATCATTTCTTCAAGCAAATTAAAGTTTCAACTAACATTTCGAAGTATAAATGATATATGTTTGTTGAAACTATCATTTCTTGATCAAATGATTTTTGAAGTATACACATTTCCCATATCTCATCCTCTTTTCCACACAAAAGCTCACGATAACTTTTTTTTTTGTAAAATGGAACGAACAAACAGTTAAAACTTGTAACTCAACTTGAAGGGACAACCTGCGGGACAGATACCCAATTTTTCCTTCTCCTGAAAAGCGATGTTTTTGCCTTTCGATAGATCGCATTTGTACCGAATATTTGAGCTCAAAATGTTTCAAAACATACACAGCATCACAACAAATAATTTTACCCCTAATTTTCGGTTGTCAAATTCGTACAACAAATGATTACAAACGCAGTATCCCCCTTTATCGCAGTCAGTTAATTAAATATTTCATTATGTATCAGTTGGGAAGAGAGATATAACAAATATATATATATATATATATAGATAATATTGACTGACCCTAGGTTGAGCGTATCCCTCGGAGCCGGAGAGGTAGGACCTGCAGAGAGACAGATCACCGTTCAAGTCAGGCATCCTGCACTGGACTAAAGGCGGGAGAGCCAACTGTTGGCCACGCCTATGTCTCGGCAAAGCCACCCTCTTCTTCATAGGGCACGCCCACTTCAGGGCTAGTATTCGGTCTTCGTCTGCCCTGGGTTAGGGGAGGTTTGTCTGCATTGCGTAAGGCAAAGCTTCCTCATTACTAGGCTAGGCTAGCTTAATTTAATTCAAAACGATAAAAAAATATTACAATCTCAAGTATTTCCCAAAATTTTACAGTTAATATATTAAATAAATAGAACATTCTATGTATTTAAAAATAAATTGGGTACCTATTCCGCAGGCTGCCAGCTTGGTGGAATGTGTAGTTAAAGTTCTGCCAACTTACATCATTTTAAATCACGGTCTTATCTGTATCGGTAGTGTCACACACTATTTCTTTCCCATAAATAAGTAAAAAAACCTATAACCTGGGATATTTAACCTAGAAAATATGTACATAGATACACTTTTGTTTTAGAATCTGACATAATTTCGTATTCCTTTACATAGAAGGAATTTCCTGTTCCTCACATATCATGAAATTATGTCAGTAGAAATTATTCATCTTGAATTACCCATTACTGGCAATGTCAGTCTCAAATAAGTCGTCGCTTTGTTTTATTCAGGTATATTTTCAAGTCAATTTCTTTCTAACCATTCCAATTTTACAGATTATAAACATATAAGACTGTGACGTAGAATTTAGATGACGTAACGTGACGGTTTACGTCTCAGAGCCACATCTCAACACGTGTCGTATAAGGGTTTGTACAATCATAAGATTTTTTAATATGGTAATAATATTGGACTACACATCACTCTCTGCTCACCCAATATTGCAATATATATGGCCCACTATATATATATATGGCCATCTTAAGAAACCTTTAAATAATTCGTGTGTAAAGACAATACCAATATATAAAAATGTTACAGACATAATTTTAATAGATGTTGATGGAATAACAAACGTTGTGTTACCAAAAATAGGAAAAATTCCTTCAAGATATAGGAAAAATGCTCCAAACTCTAAAATATTTGTATCATACAAAAAGGCGGAGGTAGAATCCACAAGATTCACTTAGGATAAACAAAAACATTCCTGGCTACAGTTCTGAACAAGCATCAATAACTTTTAACATAAGTGCTTACTTGATGAGTACCGGGGTGATATATCAACAGATATGGGAGACCTTACACCTTCATCTACCAACAATACATTGAATTCTGAGGAACCATTTAAAAGTGAAGAAACTTAATTGTCATTTTGTCTTATCGTGTGACCTGATGCTGAAACTGCTTGAAAAAGAACAATTTAAATATGAGAAAAAAAGAAAAAAGATATCCATGTATTTTTCAGATCGAGCGTAATCGTAAAGTGTGTGGTAATGCATAGATATAGAGAAGATAGCCACAGCTAAGTAGTGTACTGAGCAATGCCTGCCCAAAGCCGAAGAGTCATGAAAGACATGCGACTTGAGTCAGGAATGGACACCTGGTACAGGAGTGGTAACTCACCGTACCAAAGCCTGCATGGCCAATGTAGGACTGAAAGTTCTTGAGCACTCTCCCTACAGTCATGACCTTCCCCCCTGTGACTTTGTATTGGTCCCTTATATTAAAATGAAACTGAAAGGAAAGTCGTTTTTTTAGTGACGAGGACCATCTGAGGGACTGGGATAACGAATGTCCTTCACTCATAGATGAAACTTGTCAGAGCTGGTTTAAGGAATAGTTCCGACGAATGGAGAGGTGTATTTAATGTTGTGGAAATGAAATTGATATAGCTGCATAGGAAAACTTTTGTAGTACGCTTTGAATAATAGATAACAGTAAAAAGTTAAATAATATATAAAATACATCTATACTAATATTTTAAGTAGCATAAAAATACATTAGGTAATAAAATTAGCATCGATAATATCAATGTGATAACATTATAATAAAAACCTGTACCACCAACAAGTGAACGGGTCTGGTAGTTCAGTACCGGGGAGGGATTTGTCCTAAATCACGCTCAACCGCCAGATTTCCCAGATTTTGGGTACCCATTTTACAGAGGCCGGGTGAGTCTCAGGAGGTTCCGAGATCCTATATGATCAATCTCCGACTGCTAACAGACTAAATAAAATTCTTGCAAGCAGCGGGATTTGATCCAGGATTTTCGGCATCGCAACTCAGTGCTCTACCACTGAACCATTCCACTCCCCAACATAATAATATTAGTAATATAATATTGAAATTACGCAATACTATATCGCTTATATTTTATGAAGTTGTTATAGTATTTTATTTTGAGTTTAAATTGCTAATGAATTTATCAGCAGACTTTCAACTTCTATTAAATTTAATTTTTACTTGATCGTCATAATACTTTGCCCTCCATACGCAGTACCTTTAATATGTTAAATAAAAATTTGAGATGTTTTTCCTTATGGAGCTTTTTTCGTCATATGTGGTGAAGAAGATTAAATCTATTGAGTCAATATTTTTCAGCAGCTAAACATATATTTGTAACAGACAATTTTCTGGTAGTATTTAAATGATTCTTCATGATTATGAATCTAAACGTCACACCCATAATTAATAATAGTATAAAAAATAGATTGTGCTATATGCAATCTTTAAAAAAATATATATATATTTTTGATTATATTTTTATTTCTCCAAAATTAGTAACTTTAAAAAAATACTAACATGAACAATAATAACAATATAGAATATTAAGAAATCAGGACAGCTCCATCATCAACTATTAAATATTAAATCTTTGTATTATTTCCATGAAACCGCTTAAAGAATTCTCCAGATCACTTCTCGGCTTATACTACTTAATGACTACATGCATCTCAACAGAGTTATGGATATAATAGTAAATAGGATTATGTGCCCGAATAATAACATGATTATATAAATTTTACAAAATGGTAGCTTTAATAAGTATGCATTAAGTTGCAACAAATCGCCAGCCAGATATCTGGTTGGGAGATTCATGAGCCAAACAGAATGGTCAAAATAACATACTTCTATTTCTAGTATAATCTGGAAGTTTGGCAGCAATGCAACCACTACTCCGGGTCTAATTTGAGACATCCAAACTAAATCATTATTTCAATTTTAGAAAAGAAAATTTTAAAAAAGGCCTCTATGTATTACTAAATGATCTACTCAGTTACAAGCAAAATAGTGCTTAAAAAAAACATAAGTAAAACCCCCATTTGTTAACTAATCAACCGAAGACAAAAAAACCATTTGGCGATGACACAAAATTAAGATACAAATAACATCTTTGGCAGCAATGGTTCCTTTAAATCCATATTAACGTTACACCCAGTGCGTAGGATTTGATTTAAGACTAACGGTGCTAGGAAATAAGATATTAGTTTGCGAGTTATCTCGAAGTTATTAATGAGTGACTTAATAAACTAGGAAGTAAGCATATGTTTCACATGTAAAAGAATGGTATAGGATAAAGCTTTGATCATAATAAAAGCCTGCTGTGAGTAACTTACTTGTTAATTTAACGTCACTTAAATGTTGCTTTGGCTTATCGTATTATGATGCACTGGGAGTCCTAAATTTTGCCGATCCAGGTATAATTAGGATATTGATCTTAAGCAAGTACCCGACACCGTACAAGACCGGGTCTCTCATTTTACGTCCTTTTCAAAGGACGACATAACCAAGGATTTTTTACTCCCTTTAAAATATCCTAAAGCCACCTGGCGGGCTACGAACCCGCCATCTTGGGCATGATAGTTTGTTATGTTAACTATTAACTAGATCACAAGTGACCCCTTACTTGTAAATAACTTAGTGTATAGTACTTATCCCTCGCCGGGGGGGGGGGTTGTAATATATAAATATATTATATATTCCAGAGCGAGTTTACTGTATGAAGGGAAGAGGAATCGTGTAATTCTCATAGTGCATAAGTGGCTAAGTCAGGCCTTGGCTTGAAATGGGGTTGTAATATAAGCAATAACTCCATTTCAAGCCAATGGTTGGGTTAGTTCCTTTTTCATTACGAAATGACACTTTACAGCTTTCCTAAATACAATTAACTCATGTTGGAAAAAATTCACAACTTATTCACCGGGCCTGTAAGTATAACTAGAAGATCATGGGTAACATTTAATTATTAATGCTGAAAGTAATGAACTTTAACTTTTATTTAACTTTATTATTATTAAATTAATAATTTAAATTATTTTATTTAAAATAATAAAACAACAATGCTTTCAACAAAATCAGAAATCGCCATTTTGTAAATTCATTTTTGCTAATTTTATGGAAACTCTTCTCCCTACGGTGATAGTCGTTATACCTTAAATTACTTTATACATACGTCTATTGTCATAGTTCCAAATTGTTGGATAAGGTATTTTTAAAAAACATCTAGACGATTTTGACATTATGCGACGCAGTGACACTTTAAAAAAAAAGCACTTACCAGTTGAAGTACATCATTAAGATTATTTTGGGATTTTTTTTATATAAACTTTATCTCGGGACCTAATAAACGAAAGACCCCTATTACAGCGGAAATTTTAGCAAATTTAATTTTTTTTAAACGTATATTCATGATGTTTTTGGTTACAGCTTGACAAATTAGCATCTAACATTGAGAACACAGACTTGAAATCAGCATAGTGTTATTTTTTTCTTGAATAAAAATTAAATTAGCCGAATCGAAATTAGCAACAGAATGGAAATTATCAAAGTGTTATTTTTTACAATAAAAATTCGCAATCTTTTAAGGATTATTGTTGATTTCTTTGGAAGCCGTAATAAAGGTTCGTGCATGGAAATGCTAGACTCAGTATCTTAACCAGTGTATTATTTTGACAATTTTTAACTCGGCTTAATACAGTAATAAACCACTTATTTAAAAGAAAAATTATAATTTAAAGAAGTGTTTTACGGGGGTTTGGATTTGTGGATATTCTAGGGTTTGTGCCCCAGGAAGCCATTAGCTCACGTAAAAAAAAGTGGTCATGTCTAATACCATTATGCGAAAAGAAAACTTATAACATATTTTATATAAATGTTAATTTCAAGAGAAGTTTGACGAAAGGCCTTTTTCAGTTTTGAGGACTCTCATTTGATTATTCGTTCATCTACTTACGGTAAGGTTCGTAAGTAAAGGAACGAATCCCGTTTGCAAGAAATGTTGTTTTGGAGGGACAGGTTTGGCACAAACTATTATTATGGATTTAATGTAAATAAAATATTTCTTTATTAGTTAGCAATTAATAAAATCTGCCACACTTAAGACCAATTAGAGATCGAGAAATAGACTGTGGATTTACTAGTCAAATTGTTTGCGAAGCCTAGACACAAAAGAATGACGAAAGTTTTCTCTTGTAGTCCAAGATCCATGGTCCATTTTTGCATTTCATTAGTATCAAGCTGAATCTTTGTGAATAGCTTCGTTTCAATGAGACGCCCAACAATTTCCTGTGCGAAAATTCTCGATTGTGGTAGCTAACAGATGTAGCAAGGATAAAATATGTCGATTTGATGACTCTCAAAAATTTATTACTGGCTGTTTTTGTATTTTTTGTTAAATCTCAAGATAACTATCTAAATTATTTGAAAAAATATTTGTCCTACAAAATGTAAGGTTTGGTCAATGAGCCCCCTCCTTCCAACGTTAATCGATAACGGGTATCAAAAATGATTACTAACCAGCTGTTTTTTTCTACTTCTTTTTTTTTTGACTTCGTTATCGATACATATTGGTAGGAGGGGACTCTTTGATCAAACCATACATTTTGTAGGACAAATATTTTTTCAAATAATTTAGATAATTATCTTGAGATTTAACAAAAAAAAAACCCAGTTAGTAATAAATTTTTGAGAATCATCAAATCGAAATATTATATCCTTGCTACCACTTTTAGCTACCTCAATCGAGAATTTTCTCACAGGAAATTGTTAGGCGTCTCATCGAAACGAATCTATTCACAAAGATTCAGCTTGATACTAATGAAATGCAAAAATGGACCATGGATCTTGGACTACAAGAGAAAACTTTCGTCGTTCTTTTGTGTCTAGGCTTCGCAAACAATTTGACTAGTAAATCCACAGTCTATTTCTAGATCTCTAATTGGTCTTAAGTGTGGCAGATTTTATTAATTGCTAACTAATAAAGAAATATTTTATTTACATTAAATCCATAATAATAGATTGTGCCAAACCTGTCCCTCCAAAACAACATTTCTTGCAAACGGGATTCGTTCCTTTACTTACGAACCTTCCCGTAAGTAGATGAACGAATAATCAAATGAGAGTCCTCAAAACTGAAAAAGGCCTTTCGTCAAACTTCTCTTGAAATTAACATTTATATAAAATATGTTATAAGTTCTCAATTATAGTATAAGTGTATCAAGCTGAATCTTTGTGAATAGATTCAGCTTGATACTAATCAAGTGAAAAAATGGACCAAGGATCCTGGACTACTGCTTCTTGTTGTTAATATTATTATAGTTTATTCTACATTTCTCTCTAACTCTTCTCTATAGTTTTTATTTTATATTATTATCTAGTGGAATGATCAAAAACACTATTGAGGAGCAACTTAATTTTTTAACTTCATACATTACTTCTATAAATGTTAATATATTAATCCAGAATAATCCAAGCCTTATATTTCGGAAAAAAACGAGATTCTCCTGTTCCATAGAAAGATACCGAACTCCTCATTAAATGAGGAAGTACCATCGCTTGACCAATACTCCTACTCCTTTGATACTCTTGAACTTCATACTTCCATCATCCAGGACCCGCCATAACCTAGCCAACTATCCTAATATCCCAGACAACCCCTGACATTGATCCTAGATCGGCAGAAGATATAACTAACCTTGTTGCACAGCTGCTAGGGACCAATACACCTGTGGCTATCACTCACTCCTTGGCCTCCGTTTTCACTATCAGTGATGCGGCTGAGGTAGAACAGACAGCACGTCTCCCACTGTTAACTTCTATAGTTCTATATCCATCTTGATCTAAAGGTAACATATATAACTGCAATTACGGTAGTGCCAAATTAATTTTTAGTGTTTATATTAATAGCCAATCATAATCCCTACTAAATAATATGAAAACAGTGAAAAGTATTTATATTAAATGTTCAACAGATATGACCTTCCGTAATTCGTTCAAAATAAAATAAAATTTAAAATTTCTTCCACATACCTGCACAAGGAAACTATTATCATTCAAGATTAAAATTTTTAAATTCACTATTTTATATGATACAAAAAATGTCCAGTCGCTGTAAGTAAAGGGATAATCGTGCCGTCATTTTACATCCCTTTTACAAAATTATATATTATAATATCGTGGAATACAGATCTTAATGCAATCCTCCTACCTACGCTCCAGTCTACCCCTCGGATTTTCACTAGTCGGCATAGCGATTATTAACACTTTAGGAATTCGTTCGTTGTTTGCCATGTTGTGCTTGTTTGGAAAATGGGTTCGTGTAATCTGTTAGATTTTCCAGGGGAGAATCATCCTTTATGGTACCGATAATTCTACGCAACACCTTATTTTTTAATATTCAGTGACATTTCTCAGCCTTCAGTGTTTTTTTAATATTCAATGACGTTTCTCATCCTTCAGTGTTAACTAGACACCCATAGATTCAACCACAAACGCTCAATAAAAAAGAAAAAAATTGTTGTGGGCTGGAAGAGCACTAATGTTTTACATATACCCGTACAAATGTTATTCCTATTCACAAAAATGAAAAGATGAATCCATACGGTGAGAAATTTTGATGTCACTAGAATATACCACCTAATACATTCATTAAAAAATGGATTAAAATAATATTTACAAATGTTGAATCCGATCTGGTATTAATTTATTACTAACCTGAATTTCTGTATCGTAAATGATGATAAACAAAGTTTTTACGGATTCACTGTTACTAACATGGTGCTAAAGTATTTGGTGAGGTATAGGGGAATAACAACTGAAGAGAGAAGGAACGCAGAAGTACCAGAATAATCTTTAACCTATTTATTAAACTAAGACTAAGGAAGTAACATGCGACTACATGAGCTTTATGGACGGCCCATTCACTCTCAGGCGATTTATCGTAAACGATATATGATAAGCGATAAGCACAAACTATTCCATGAAGTCAATTGGGAGACGAAAGGTTCATAACCGCACCGTTATGCAACATATCGCAAATTACATGCTCCTTAGCGATCTGTATCTGTCTGATATTTCGAGTGGTGGGTATGACGGTAAGAAAAGAAGATAATTCGGTAATTACTTTTATTAATCCAGGAGTACATCTGGAACTGTTCCATTGCCGCATACAGAAAATAAAGTATTTTCAAGTATGAAAACTAAGACCCATGTGCAACTTAAAATCCTTACTAAACGCCAGAGCCAGAGGCAGAGCTAGGAGCTCCACTAGAGACAGAGCTTGAGTTTAAGTTCATTTATTCATCCTGGAAGAACTGGAAAGGTTTCTATAAAAAGTTCAGAGGGCTAAGGCATAGGGTTAGGTAGTGATATCAAATGAAAAACAAATGAAGAAGGACTGTTGTTGAATGCCAAAACTAGAAGAAGGCCAGCAACTTATACTAGTTATACCTACACATGAACTTTCGTGAGAGTTAGTGAAAAAAAATGCTTGGTAATTCTTTTTATAACATTTAGGCTAAATTTATCAATTATAGGAGAGTTAATAATTAATAATAACTTTAATAATTAATAACTAATATCAAGAGTAGAGAAAAACATACGAATTAAAAAGATCTCAGCTGCGACAAAACCATTGAGGTTTAAAAACATCTTCGCCAGGACCCAAACTGGAGTGTAACAGTTATTTTGATATTAAATAAATAATATAATATTGTGTATCTGTGGTTGTTTTTGTATATTTATTTATGTACACTAGCAAGAGATAAATAAATAAATACACAAATAAACTATAAATCATTGAATTCTCATAAATTTACAAATATTTTTAACTAACTACTCGAAATTTAAAAAAAAGGAAAGAAACAAAAGCAAGAAATCTTAAGCTCGAGTTGAGGATTAACGAGACTATTCTCAGATGCATATAATTACTAAGATGGCATTAGCCAAAGGAACGCGCGTAGGTAGCTATTTTATTTAAACCGAACCGTTAACCATTTTACTTCCCGCTTGGCTATTTATAAAACATTTTATCGACGGTGTTCTATTTCTGAAATGACAAATGCTTGACGGGTGGCCTATTCCTACACAGAGCTCCGTACATACCTCAACGTACGGAAATAGCATAGGCCGGGTGGTAGGGGAAGTGGGCGTGTCACCGTCGACCAATCAGATCGCGTGGGAGGAGTTATAGTCCCCGCTGGCGGATAGCATGGAGGCGCTCTCTTGTCATTAGCTAACGCATATATTTCCCGCTTGTCAAATATAGCTAAGTCGAACTATAAATCATTCTAAAATATAGTTAGCATGAGCTATATATTTTCAAGGCCTGATTTGGATGTAATCGATGATATAGTATATATTTGTACTCATAAATCATTGGTAAGACACCTTATGTGTAGATTTAAAGTGAATGAGTAAGTTATGAGTAACATATGCCTATTAGTTTAGAAATCACTACATTTACATAACTATTTATTTCATATTATAGAAAATAATCATCACGATTTCCAATAAAAATGATTCAATTAAAAAAACCATTTATCTACTTTATTTATCGATAATAATTTAAATAGGTATACAAAAAAATTCCAAAATTCGCTCATAATGTCCTAAAAAATACAAATTCTACTTGTTTCATCTTTATGTATTTGAGGAAGTAATAGTTTCAAATTCAAAAAGTAACATAAGGACTATAAGTATTGCATTTGACATAAAAGTAGATATCTATAAAAATAATAAAAATTTAATTATAAAGACTATTGAAGATGTTCGCCAAAATATTGATTCAAAATTTGCTGAACTTTTCAAGAATGCACAGAATTTGCTCAGTATTGTAAACGAGGAAATGAAAATTCCGCAAATAACGTCACGCCAAGAGCATAGGGCAAACTACAACACAAAAGATCCTGAAAATTATTTTAGAATTACTGTAATGATTCCACTTTTGGATGATTTCATTGATCAGCTTCAGTCGAGATTCCAAAATCATAAAGCTACATTATCATCTCTCAACATTTTAATTCCGTCTGTGTGTTGCAAAGAACAAATTAATCAAAATTATCAAGAAAACTACTTTGAGCTCTATAAAAACTATTTGGAATGGGACTTAGTAAAAGCTGAATTAGACATGTGGCGGATAAAATGGTTGGAAGAATCTGAACGAGATCGACCAACATGTGCTATTGAAGCTCTCGGAGAATGCAACCAGGCCTTATTTCCAAACATTTACAAACTTTTAAAGACCATGAACTCCTGAGAGGACTTTCCCTTCTCTGAAACGCCTCAAAACTTATTTGAGAAACTCCACGGGCCAGGAAAGACTAGACGGATTGGCTTTAATATCAATCCACCGCAGAATTGACACCGACACCGATGAGGTAATTGATTTGTTCGCTGCAAAGAAAGATAGAAGATTAAATTTAATTTTGTTTGTTTGTTTGTTGTTGATTAGAGGCGTAAAACCCTAGGGTCATCAACGCCTGTAGATTTTTGATTTTTATAATTATTTATCTTTAAAAAAAAAATAATATATATATATATATAAGTACTAATAAATAATACATCTATAATAAGGAAATAAAGCAATCGGAAAAAACAACAAATGCATCTACAGCAAGGACAATGGAGGATCTAATATTGGTTATTAATTTACAGTTTGTGATGAATTTCACCACTTTGTCGATTTCAGTTTTGTTGTCTCTAAGTGCTTCTCTAACATCGGGGGGTATTTTGAGCTGATTAAGTATTTTTTTATAGGAGTAGCATTCCTCAAACATATGTCTGATGCAAAGATTTTTATTACACCTAAGGCATATCGGTGGTGGATCCCTTGTAATGAGATGTGCGTGGGTAAGCCGGGTGTGTCCTATTCTAAGGCGAGCTATAGCCACCTCTTCATGGCGTTTACTTCGATTAGATGTAGCCCAGGGCTTTACTTCTCTTTTTATATATTTCAATTTACTGGCTGGACTTTCATCCCACATTGCTTGCCATCTTTTGTCTATGGATTCTTTAAGGGGGCGAGCAAGTTGAGACTTGCGTGCTCCAGGATGCCTATAGTGACTTATCTCCTCTCTTAAAAATTATTAAAAAGCATAATACAAGTTCAGGCTTTATTTTACAATTACAAGGTATAGTAATTCTAAAATAATTTTCAGGATCTTTTGTGTTGTAGTTTGCCCTATGCTCTTGGCGTGACGTTATTTGCGGAATTTTCATTTCCTCGTTTACAGTACTGAGCAAATTCTGTGCATTCTTGAAAAGTTCAGCAAATTTTGAATCAATATTTTGGCGAACATCTTCAATAGTCTTTATAATTAAATTTTTATTATTTTTATAGATATCTACTTGTATGTCAAATGCAATACTTATAGTCCTTATGTTACTTTTTGAATTTGAAACTATTACTTCCTCAAATAAATAAAGATGAAACAGGTAGAATTTGTATTTTGTAGGATATTATGAGCGAATTTTAAATTTTTTTTATATACCTATTTAAATTATTATCGATAAATAAAGTAGATAAATGGTTTTTTTAATTGAATTATTTTTATTGGAAATTGTGATGATTATTTTCTATAATATGAAATAAATAGTTATGTAAATATAGTGATTTTGGAATTTTTTCATTCTGCAATGAGGGTCGAAATGCGGCTTCCAAATAAACAGTTCTCCCTATATAAGAGATTTTTACCTATTCCCGGACCTTTTTCTTCCTCATCTCAATTTTTAGTTTGTAGCTTTAAAATAATATACAAATTAAAACAAAATAATACACGATGATAAGTATCAGTAGAGAGCGATCAATTAGTAAGAACACGTTTAAAATTCATTAGAAACGGAAAGGGGTAAACTCCAGTGGCGTGTCGGAGCTGACACACACAATTTTGTTTTTTATTTCAAGCAATGAAACAAATTTCATCAGATGCTGTCCTCTTTTTGATTTTGACTTATTTAGTAGATACCTTTATCTTTGGTGAGAGATTTGTTCTTTTGCATATATCCAAAGCGAGCAGAAAGAAATTAAAAAATAAGTCATGAGATTCGCCGCCTCTTACATTTTCTACTCAACACAATCTAATTGATATATAATCACAAGTTTCTATTAACGCTAAATACAAGTATGTTATATTGATTTATTATTTCGTTTAATCACATTTATTTCATTACTCGCTATGTAACACAAACGTACTCCTTAACATAAAGCCTGAACTTGTATTATGTTTTTTAATAATTTTTAAGAGAGGAGATAAGTCACTATAGGCATGCTGGAGCACGCAAGTCTTCACATTTCTCCTTTCAAAAGTACTATTAACTAAACTTTACTCAATCGCAAATGTACATACAAATAATTGTTTTCTAATAGCTACATTACTTATTAATTATTACTAATAACTTTACTAATCCGGTCTATTTTATATGGCAGCCTGATATCATTCACTCATTAACTTTGCACCTATATAACTTCATACAACTGCTATTTTTTACACGAACTATAAAAATAAATAAGTAGTTATAAAAGCTAAATAAAAATTAGTAAATCCATTTTAAACGTTATTTATTTTACAAGCATGACTTGCTATTCAGGACATCGCTGAGGACAGAAAAAGGCAGGATTGGACTTTGCCATGGTAGCGAAGATGTTGAGGAGACGCTCCGCCTCCCTGAGGCCAGACAGGAAGGCTCCCCTCAGCCCCGGGGGCGGGCAGGTGGCCTCACCGGCGAACAGGAGGATCGGGGGTAGCTGGTCCGGGGACGGGAGGGGGGCGGCCAGGTCTGCGCGCTGCTCCGCGCTACCAGATACGCTGTGGGAGCCCCCGAAGTAGCGGATACCGGACCAGCTAGACCTGCAGGAAGGCTCCATTATCAAGATTATCAACAAAGTATAGTATTAAGACGTAGCATCTCAAAGTAGAAAACTCATAAGGACACAAAGAAGATCTTAAATATTGAAAATGATTAACCTGCTAAGTCCCTACTGATTGTACAAGATCGGCGAAGAGACTCAATGAACCAAACATTAAAAGAGCAAGTTGTGAATAAGTAAATAAGAGTAAAGGTAATTTTCTGATACAGATATTAATGAATTGAGCCAAGCAACTAAATCACATCCTACCTTCTGGTTATTAAAGGCAATTTTATATATAATTGAAAATGGTGCGTTCTGAAGTCAAATCATTTGTCAATCTTTAATAAGAAGTTCTTTAAGAAGAATGCCAGCAAGGCAAGTGGTGGTAAATGTTCAAAAACATTTTACAAGTCGAAAACATCATGATGGCAAATATATGAGGTATTTACATGAAATTATGGCATCAGCCCTCGATTATCTCAATATTCCAGCCAAGAATTACTACCATCGAAGTAATAAGTTAGTAGTGGTGATATGCGTATCATTTCATCAAGTTTCACAGAGAAACCACTGCATACATAGGTCTACAACCTAACTAACCATTCATCCAGATTGGATCAATGTGGGGAGGGCGTAGGATGAAAACTATTTTTTATTATATTTATAAAATTTTGAAGTTTAGAATTTCGAATTATTTAACGTGAATTTAAAAATGCGCAGAAAAAAATAAATAAAAAACTACCTCTAACACACGAAGAGCATTTATAATGTTGAAGCAGTAAACGATAGCGACTGTTTCTTATCCATCTCTTATACAGAGAGGTAATTTGGTTGATATCTTGGTCAATTGCCAGGTTTACCTCCACTCCAATTAAGGGTACCCAATCTATAGAGACTGGATGATTCCCATAGCAAACGCTCAAAACTATGAACAAAACATTTAGTATTTTTAATTTTCTAGATGGCGGCTGTCAGAAGAGTGGAGGTAGGATCTGGTGAGTTGCTACCGAACGAGGTGGCTCCCTAAAACAAAGTTGACAATTATAATTACATTTTTCATGTGAAGGCAGTCTTAGGTAACGAGAGGCGAACGACGTTGCCAATAATAATATTTAGCGGTTTTGAGGTAGAAAAGACTAGTTCGTCGCTATTTTGGAACCAACCAATACCCAACAGCCTCATTTCAAAATAATGTGCGATAAACTCCTACCTCACCACATCCCTCGGCATGGGTATTTCACTAGTGCTCAACTGCTCCTCGATGGTCCTGTGCAGCTCCGACAATATCTCCTTCTTGGAGGCCCTCTCCATGAGGACCGCGCCCGGCCCAGTAACTTGGACCCCGATCACGTGCTGGCTACCAGCCACCTGCTTTATCTCCTTGATGTAAGTCGCCCATTCTGAAAAAGAAATGATAATATAGTGGTTACCGGCGGTTTGGGCATCTGACAAAATAGGTATTAACTAAAATAATCTTTATAAAAGGGAAAGAATTTCTACCTAAAACACTGCTACATTCTAAAAAAGCTACTGAAGGGTAGACCGCAGAGAATGTGGGAGGATTGCTTTATGTAGTGGTCCGTGGGCGCAAGTCTGTAAGCAGGGATTGGTGGTATCGGAATCGAGCCTTCGGGCTTGTTAAACCTTAATGATATGATTATTATTTTTAAAAAAATTGTGACCTAAATATTGTATTAGATGAATTTTCCCTCGTTATAACCGCACAATTGGCTAAATTATTCGACATTAGAATGAATGAAGGGAAGTTATTCCGTAACTCACATGCATAGACTTTTAAAATTCTAGTAATTTTAAATTTAATTACAGGAGGAGCCTAAGAAAATCAAAAAGTTCGACGAAAATTACTACAGATAAATTGTTTCTTATGAAGTAAGTCAGTAAGGAATTATGAAGCAGGAATTAACCAACCCACAACTATAGTGAAATCCATTGGGGTGATTTTGAATGAACTTAATGTTGTTACTATTTCCAAAGAAAAAAAAGACCCGAGGGTAGGGATTATTTTATTATAAAACAATGCTTTTATTGTATATAGCTTTAATTTATAAATAATTCATCTAAATTTAAGAGAACCTCCACTGCGTATGCCACTGCACTGAATAATGGATTATATGGATTACCAATTTGTACAGAGTTTGTGGTCTTTTGGAACGGTAAATAAAGAGATTTAGATAAATGGCGTATAAGACGAATGACGTAGCGAAATTGAAAATTGACATACTCTCCTTGTTTTCTTTCTTGGACAAGACCATCTCCACAGGGCGCGGCGACCAGGTCCATATCGGCTCGTCGAAGACCAGATAAGCCACGTTCTGCTGCTCGAAGCCGATGTTCTGTATGGCGGCCGCCTTCTTGGTTGGCAGGGGAGGGTAGAACATCGAGTCCATCGAGCTCTTCAAGCTACCCAGGCTGCAGCTGATGATCACAAACTCGCCGGGGTATTCGCTACCGTCCCTACACCTGTTGACGAGGTGAGAAGTTTAATGAAAAAATGTTTTCAATATTTATTCGTATTCAATATTAGTATAATTTAAAGAGTTAAAAAGGTATGAGAAGAGTTGATATGGTGGAGTATAAGTATAAGCAATGCTATATGCAAGGCTTTATATGCAATATTTAAATGCTATTATATGCAAGGCTTATTCTTATTCTATATAGAATAAGAATAAGCCTTGCATATTATACAAAAGGAAATTTTGATGGATATAACTGCAGCCCTGGTGAGTAAGTGGTTAAGTTAAATTTCGTCCAAAATGAGTTAATTTTACAAAGGGATCCGGGATCGTGCCATTCTAGTAATAATCGGTTCGAAATGGAGATATATTATTAGTAATAACTCCAGTTCCAGCCAAGGCCCACTAAGCCCGTTATCAACTACGAGAATGATACGATTCCACTTCCCTCAATACAATTAACTTATTTTGGACAAAATTCGAGCTAAGCATTTATACAACATGGCTGTAGATATATTGGACATCATACAACTAAACCTCGGAAGTGATATTGAAACAAATAAGAATGAACAAAGTCTTGCAGGTCTACTTTCGCATTGTACAACCGAATCTGATAGCTTTTCAAATATCCTCAATATTGAGGCCCATTATTGGGCTATCGGAAGTATTTATTTATGAAAATATTAATTTTATTATCGCGAGCTCACGTTAAGAATTATTTTAATTTTTCTCAGATATATTTATAAACACGAGGATTTCATGGAATCAAACTAGATATAGAGAGATTATTTTACAGAAAACAGACACAGAAGTTTGTCACTATGTTAATATAAGAACTAATAATCATTTAGGGATACTTCTAATGACTATGTCGGATATAATACCTACCGAACGATGACCCTCGGCTTCTGGGTCAAGGTGACGGTCCCCCATCGGATGGACACGGCTTCCTTCCTGTACAAGATCCTGTCCGGACCCACGGACTCCAGAAGTGGCATCAGAAGTCCGGACTCTCCGAGAGGGACTTTGACTCCGCCTGGGGCAATGGCAAAAGCACCGAAACTGTTCTCCTCAACCTGAAGTTAAGTGTATTTGTTCACTAAATAATTAGTAATACAGTCATTCCCTGTTTTGTCTAATGTATATAAAAGTTTAGAAATTGATATACTGGAAATACTGTATTGACAAAACAAAACCATTGGATCGTAAAAGAAGATACGCTATTATACTTCACCATCACACATAAACTATATCACTACCATACATAATACGGTACTTTAGACCTCTTTTCCAGCTTTCAAGTGTGATGAGGCTGTATAAAAAAAAAAATGTCATTGAGGGGAGAGGAATCGCATTCGTTACACTTAAGTTATTACTGAAACTTTGATAAAAGTGATGAGGAAAAAAATGTACAAATTACAGAAAATGCCTAATAAAAATAAATATCAGGACCGAGATATTTCTGGTTTTTAATATTTCGAATAGAAAATCAAGGGCTAATACCTTAATAGGCTTATTAAATTTATTCTTTTAAATAATTTTAAAGATTTCTATTCCATAATAAAATTTAAAAAGTTTATAGTTTTAAAAATATCACTCTTCCCTTAAGTGCTGAGCGTTAAAAACATAACGTTTGCCCATATTTTTAAATGAATTCAAATGCAAACCCTTAAATATACTATAACGGCAAATGAAACGCCATAGTTGATGGCCCCTTTGCCTATTATTTTGATAAATTACTTATGGATAATCCATTGAAAACATAATCTAAATATATTTTCCTCGTTTTTTATTCCAGAATATGCTATAGTGACGCCATTTACCTTCAGTTTCGGTCCCATAAGCGAACTAGCAGCTGCTAAGACCCTGGCTATTTGGTTGCGATACTCAGGAGAAAAGTGGGCTCCAGCTTGCTGAAACCTCAGGCCAATATACCTAGAAATAACCTAATGTCAATAAAAAGAATCGTTGAAAAACATATGAATATGAGCACATTAAAGCTTACGACGAAATAAATATATGTATTTTATTTTATTTTTTGAATAACCCAATTGGAGGGTACGATGAATCAACTTTGGTTACTTTTCATTGTGTTCGATTTCCTTTGCTTCCAAGTTTCCTTCATCCTTCGAGAGTGTTGTTCTTTCTCTTCTCGAGTCCACTTTCTTCTAGTTGTTGGTTTCTTCCTCTCCCGATACCGTGCCCTTTGAACTGCTCCTCTAAAAGGTGTTCTGTTTTAATCCCAACATTTTTCATGTCTTTCTCAATTTCGATGAACCATGTGGGTTTAGATTTGTAACTGTTCAGAAGGTTGAATATGAAATAATTATTTATTATGAAATAAATTCCTTCAATCATCAGTTACTTCTCTTCCTAAAATAACGTCAACTACCTGTTAATAATAAAGTGGTTTTCTTGAGAAAATGCTGAATTTATAGAGGAAAATTAATGTTTCAAGAACCTGATATGTATTCGGAAACAATGAAAAAAGAAATGGAACAGTATTTTCTGTACACATATAAAAATCATGTTGCTTAATGACATTAACTTAAAATTTTCTCAGCGAGCGATGCATAACAAGAAAATAACATAACTAAATCTAATATATAAAATTGTCCTGTCACAGTGTTTGTAACAAAACTCCTCCGAAACGACTCGACCGATTCTTATGAAATTTTGTCTGTATATTCAGTAGGTCTGAGAATAGGACGTGAACTATTTTTCATACCCCTAAGTGATATGTGTCGGCCATTATTAATGATTTAGCGCCGATCGTAGCAGTAACGCTTGATAGTGCTATCTACTTAATAATTGTTAATTAAAATAGAACTATGATATACTTGAACAACAACGACAAACTATTCTTGGCTGATGCTGTTCTATTGCTATGCGGTGATTTCCGGCGGACATAACCAGTCATTCCTTTTCATTTTGCCATTGAGATAAACACTTAAATTGAACATAAACATGCGAGTACAATTGCAAAATGATCCATCAGCAGAAATAATTTGAAAACTACTACTGGATATTGGAATCGCTGAAATTAGGAGTGTCTTCCTTGATGTAAAAAATAATTACATTGACATAATTGGCTCTGTAATCGTTTTAATTTGGCTGCGAAAAATACGGTGGAATGATAACGAAACTAACTTTAAATATAACAGTTGTTACCAGGTGATCCAACGTCCTTTAAATCAATCGGTACTATTGCTGATGAAAGGCAAGCCGTAAATTATCCAACTTGATTTTGTGAACCACACAATCTTTAGTTGAAGATCGGTTCACCTATTATACTTTTGCGTAGTTTGAATCCACCTAAATTATGGAATTGGTCATCAAAAATATCACCGGGGAAGCTATTGAAGCAGCCATGTTGAATGGAATATTTAAAGGCGAAATCGTCCTGTAGCCACGTATTCCAATGATACCATCAGAACCCATAATACCGTTCAAAAGACTTCAATTTGATGTACGCTTGGCTTGTGCTATGACCATCAACAAGTCTCAAGGCCAGACAATGTCCATTTGCGGTATGGACCTAGAACATCCATGTTTCTCCCATGGACAATTATATGTCGCATGCTCACGTGTAAGTAAACAATCTAACCTATTTGTATTAGCAAATAACAGATTAACAAAAAATGTTGTGCATCGATTAGCGCTCAATTAAATTGAAATAAATAGTTATAATTTAAAAAATATTATTAGCCATAATTAAAAATCAACCATGATATATGTACCTCATTCATTAATCTAATGCTTATAATTTATCAGTTAAGAATTTTGTATATTATTTATTTATTATATACTATACATGGATAAAAGATAAATAAAATGTAGAATCAAAAATATATTTTATTAATTTTTTCCATTTATTCATTGTTTCTTTAAAATTCAAATTTTAACGTAATATTTTTTAAAACTATTAAAACAGCAACGCGTGGCCGGGTCAGCTAGTAACAATATAAAAATTTGATTAAGATATTAAAATAAGCTTATAGAATAGAATAGAAATAGTCATTTTTATTCTGAGAAAGTGTCCCTTAAGAATTACAAAGTTATATAATGGTCACCGTAAAATATTTTATAATACAAACATAGGATGAAATAATAAAAGTAGTTTGTGACAAATTAAATTGGTATATATTTAGCAGTTTGCGAGCTTGGTAGCAGGGGTTGATAAAATCACGTTATGTGACTCGAAGTTACGTCATTTCTATGTCCCGACTTAACTGTACCAGTATCATATTTTCTTCTCCTATTTTCCACTTCCATTTTGTTTATAGAGCAAATATCTCCCTACCCCCCCCCCCACACCGTTACGTCGTTTATTTGTCAATATAATTCTTCACCTGGAGTACTGATCACTTACCCTTTTGGACGGCTCATGCAGCGCTCCTCCTTGATGAGCTTCTTGAGGAAGGAGTAGGTCTTGAAGATGGCGGGCAGCGGTAGTGGATGGCTGAGGAGGCCGGAGCTGGGGTCACCACCGTCCGGAGGCGCGAAGATGCCTGAGGACAGCCCCAGGAGGAGCAGAGGGTGGTCCCAGGAGGGCGGTCTCGGTTCTGTCATCTTGAGTCCCAGCTCGACCACAGTGTCACCAGCCCATCGGGACTTCAGTCGACCGCCTGCCCTGTGGTACGATAAGAAGAATCCCGTAAAAGTTCATAAAGATAGATACGAAGAGACAATGATCTCTTCTGGTTTATTATTTAGACATAATTGGAATATCATATCTGAGCCTGAAATAAAAAAATAAAGTTATACCGAAATGAAAGTGATGTAATCAGTTACCAAACGGTCGATGGCTTATAGAAATTGTTTATAAAATGGATTTGTAGTTGTAACCAAGAAGTTTCTGACAGTTTTTTTTACCAATGTAAACTTCCTTGTATGTCAATGTACCAGCTCTGAAAGAGAAAGAGGCAGAGGAAGAGAGAAGATGGTATGTCTAGAGTATAGTATGTAAAGAGAGTAGTCAATCCTACTAATATTATAAATGCGAAAGTTTGTATGTTTGTTACTCTTTCACGCAAAAACTACAGAACGGATTTGGATGAAACTCTACTGTAAAATAGGTTATACATCAGAATAACATATAGGCCAGAACAAGGGCGGATTTGAGGGGAGGGGGGGGGGTGAGGGGACGGCGGCATGTGCCCACCCAGGCAGTTATTTTGTGTTCTGTGGAGAATCCATTATAGTACATAATTATTGGCAAATCACATGATCGTAGTTGCTAAAATAACAGAAAGAACACGGGTGAAACTATTGTTTTGATATTTTAATAAACTTTTGAAATATTTCTATAGATACCACAAGTTTATTTGTAAGTTATTGTTGATTTTTTTTCCGTCTGCCCTTTGTGCCCCTCCCCCCCTAGAAAAAAATCCTGAATTCGCCCTTGGACTACAATTTATAATGATTTTGTGTAATTTGGTCATATTATAACGATAAACATCAAGTAAGTCGGATAAAATTCTGCTCTCTGAGTAGCTTGCTCACGTTTTTCTTAGGCTACACCTACATTGGATCCGATTCGTTGCGACGTGATTCTATTACATACGATGCTGGGGTGTATACATTATACATATTTTACTATACATTAAAGTAAAATATAGATGTATTAAAAATAATTAATAAATAATCTTTTGATCATCAGTTTTGAAGTTAGACATCTGAAATTTCGGATGTACGAGTAACTTATAATTACAAAAAATTAAATTATTCATTTAAAATGATCTGTCACGAAACTTTATGTGGCAGACCAAATTCAACGCGAGCGAAGCCGAGAGTAAAAGCTATTAAGTTATAATGTTATTCCATAGTTAATAGTCAATGAGTTAGTTCTTATCTGAAAGTCACCCAGTATGTTTGTTTTTTTATTCATTCCCCATCATTTTATGCTCCTACGCCTCTAGGTTGTTATCCTAACTACTAGACCACACGTGACCCAGTATATCGTATATCTATCTTATACCGTGCCAAGTCACAATAAATTCAATTATTTCTTACAAGCTTTAATTTGTTTAAACATAACTCACATGTCATCCACGCTTTTAGCCAGGTGCGAACGCAGATTTTTAAAATGGAGATTCGGTTAGAAATATGTAGGTTATCATCTGTAATATAACAATTGTCTGCAATCACCCAATACATTTAAGTGATTTATAAGTTTGGCTAAATTGATTTATTTTTAGTTTCTTTTTATTTTATTGCAAAAGTATTTCTCCAAATAAAATCATTACGTCTGTTAATATGATAATTATTTTCCCCTATAAATTTCGGAGGAGAGAATGAAATATACTATTTATGAAGTGGATTGAGGAGTACAAAGATGTAGGAAGTTAAGAAGAAGCCTGGAGAAAATATGTACAGTGAATATTATGTAATGCTAAAAAAAAAAATATTATTTAAGAAAAGAGAAAATGATAATGATAAAGTAAAGTGAAGAGAAGGCATGGAAAGATTGGTATAACGATCAATTAAAAAATTACTGAATTACAGTCAAGGTGACAAATAATTCAAAAGGAAAGTTAATAACAATTATGAATATAAGAAGGGAGAACATAAAAGTTAAGAGAAACGAAGAGATATTATAGAGGAAAGAAATGAAGGAAAATTTTGACGTAATGCTTGGTCCAATTAGTGGCTAAGGGAAGTGGAAGTGTGAAACATATGGATTACTGTATCAGCTAAAAATATTCATATAGTTTTCGTGCGTGCGGGAGTGATTAAAATATGTTATTTAACAAATTTTATGTTACAATCAGTTATATTACAAAGTTACCTGCAGTCAGCCTCCAGTACTACGAGGTTGGTGTGACCACCCTTGATCAATCGATCGGCGGCAGTGAGCCCTGAGAATCCTGCACCAAGGATGATAACTCGAGGGCCCATGTCCTGAGGAGCCTCCGCCATTTTGTTGTCAGGATCAGGTTTGTCCTCTTTACAGGGCTAGGGAACCAATAGCAGTAAATTAGGCTAGTTAGTGTTTAAACATTACGAAGCTTAACAAATATGCAATGTTAGTACAGTATAAATTATGAGGAGAAAATAATTACAAAAGATAGTCGGATTATAGGAAACATTCTTTTCCCGATCAGGACCAAACCTACAATATGAGATCAGTTTAGTCAATTCAAGATTATAAAAAACACATTATGATCCTCTAGGACAGATGTCGGCAATCTTTTTTGGCGTGGGGCAAATTCAACCAATAGGTAGACGTTTGGGTCAGATATATTTTCATATTAACACAGACTTTTAGTAAATAATAAGAAATATTTTACTAAGAAAATAATTACAAACATACTAAAATGAACTTTATTTATAAACCTTTTCATAGATATCAATGGTTATGTTTTATAATTTGTTTTTATATAGATCGTGGAAAAGATATTATCATGTTTGAATTAGTATGTAATTAAAAATGATATCCTTATCCAAAATATTAAAAAGACGCTATCAGTCGTCAGGTCGTCGCTTCTATTTAAGACAACAATTTTTAATTTGTCATTTGTTTCCCGTTCTAAAATTAAAATAATCGAGTTTTAGTGTAAACAAAAGGAGTGTAATTTTGGGAAATGTGTATATTTCGGTAATCATTTCATAAAAAAATGATTACCGATGAATATATCTACATATATATTCATAAAAAAAAAATGTTTTAACAATTATCATTATCTACATTTCGAAAATTTAGTTGTAACCTTTATTTCTAGATGAAATAATAACAGAATTATTCACATTTCTCATAATTACACTCTTATTTCCATACTAAAACTCTCGATAATTTTTTTATCGAGAATATTAAATAGGAAATGAATGAAAAGTTAAAACTTGTGATTTGAATCGAAGCGACAACCTGCGGAACATATTCCGTAAAATTAATATCAAAGTATGTAGAGTTGTTTAATTTCTTCATTTTAAGCTTTATTGGGGTCTTGTTAACATATCAGTACCTTGGCGTCAATGAGACGTCCTGCAGGACATATGTTTTTCTTATCGTCTGCGGTACATGAAGCAAAAGTTGAAGGAATGCATTTGATGTCTTTGCAAGGTACCTCTTTGCATTTCGTTAATGACTCTGCGCTCTCTACATCTGATCCAACAGCGGTACCAGCAGTAACTGACTTCTTGCAAGCATTCCAACTGTAACACCAATTATCAAAGAGGCTTAAACCACATATACTATAATCATAAAAATTAATGAAGTGAGCAATCAATAAAATGATCTACAAACTAGAATATCATAAAAAAAATCACGTTTTATTTTAAGTGGTGCATAAATAGGCTCATACTGAGAAACATTGTAAAATCAAACAAAAAATATAAATTACAGTTGGGCTCTAAACCCCTCTTCCCTCATGATGGCCTAGAAATAGGCCGAAAAGTTGGTACAAATAAAATAAGCTGAACTCATTTTGTGTAAAATTTATAGACTGCAACCCCATTTTACACCCTTCTATGATATATCCAGTCAACCATTTCAAAATTAAAAAAGGATATATATCTATACATATTATAAAACAAAGTCCTCGGCCGTGTTTGTTCGCGGTAAACTCAATAACTACTACACGGATTTTGATGCGGTTTTCACCAATAGATAGAGTGATTCACCAGGAAGGTTTAGGTACATAATGTTTCGAGGTTTTGTGTAAATGGGTTGGAATATCGATGGGTTTCATCGAAGACGCTGCCTAATCCCGTGCAATTATCTAACGTGCAAGATAATAAATTCGTTCATAAATAAATAATTGGTTTTGTTTTTATTTTTATAATTTCTATATAATAAAGTACATTAGCTGAGATGGGAAGGGAGAAAATCAAGACTCCCAAAAAAGTCTAACTAATGATATTCGCGTGATCCTTAGTGGCCGGTACGTGATAAAAAAAAAAAAAAATACATTACACAGACATAGGTTCTTTTTATAGCTTAAATGAGGACTAAGAAAGGAATTTGGACAATTCCACCCCCAAGGGTTTCCCTCTTAATATAATAGGGGTTCAAAGGTTGTCTGGAATCTTTCAGTTTTGAAGTTAGACATCTGAAATTTCGGATGCACGAGTAACTTATAGTTCAAAAAAATAAAATAATTTATTTAAAATGATCTGTCACGAAACTTTATGTGGCAGACAAAATTCCACGCGAGCGAAGCCGTGGGCAAAAGCTAGTCTTCATATATATATATTTATAATCACATGTATTATGCTTATTTAAGAATGGATCATGTCCCAATACATATTAATAAACGGTCCCTCCATGGGGAATAAGAGAAAATATATATATATATATATTTATACGTACACATATAAAATATATAGTCTGAAATCAGAAGAAACAATCAAATAAATATATCACAGCGTTCAGCTTTCACCGAAAGGGCTAAAACATTACAGCAAAGACCATGAATAAACATTAAACCAGCTGTAAATGATAAACATTTACTTATCTCGTAGTGTCTTTACCTAACTTTAAATTTTCACTTTTAGATGCGGCCGTATTTCGCTAATAACTTGCCGAATGTTGTTTTCCAAGTCTTCAATCTTCCTTGCTGTATCGGAAAAGACAAGTAACTTGACTTAACCCCAAAGATAATCACATAATGGGGTAAGATCGCACTGTCTTGCTGGCCAATTCACGTCAATTGCATGAAATTATTCACTCATCTAATGCTTATAATTATTCTATTAATTAACCATAATTACGTTCTCTTTTCCTTACTAAAGCTCATGATAACTAGTATTTTGGAAAATATTATAAATAAAACGAATAAACAGGTCAAACTTGTATAAACTCAACTCGAAGCGACAAACTGCGGAATAATTACCAATTATTGTATCACAAGAAGTGTTTAATTCCGATAATAAATTTCAACAAATGACAATAGTTGCTTTAGCCTCAGTCTATTCATGACTAAATGGTGAACCAAGCTAACCACAAAGGGATTGTCAGCTGTCTAATCCGTCACATACATCAGTGTTGCCCTAGCAAAGATGAGAACCTATTAAATCCGTCACATAAACCAGTGTTGCCCTAGCAAAGATGAGAACCTATTAAATCCGTCACATAAACCAGTGTTGCCCTAGCAAATATGAGAACCTATTAAATCCGTCACATAAACCAGTGTTGCCCTAGCAAAGATGAGAACATATTAAAAAACACCCTTTATGAGGAATATGAAATCACATAATAAAGAAAAACTGCCTTTTTAATTTGATTTGGTATTTTAGGAGAAAAAAAACAACACTGGTTCAGGACAAAATCTTATTTCAGCTAACAAGTAGCACGCAGGCTAGCGCAGATGATTTCTTCACCCAACATATGTAGGATATCCTATTTCTTTATTAGTTTGTCAAAGAAAAAGTATTTTTCTTTGTTGCCTCTACATATTGCATATTATATCAAGTTGAATAATCAATTTTTAATGATAGCAGCAATTAAAGTATTGTTATTGAAATAATTCCCATTATATCACTAATGGCACCTAATCCTAATACTAAGGCACAAATGTGAAAATGGTATAATTTTTAAAATTATGAAAAGTAAGAAGAGAAAAAAACATATTTCATACTGAAATTATTGAAATCTTGACATTGGAACAGGTTCCTGGCGGGAGCGAAGAAGAACAAGAGGCCGGTGGACTGGGATGTTGAGGCCACTTCAGCATTTTAACGCTGCAAAAATGCAATCCAAAACGCGGCAGTGCTTGGACACCCGAAGGAGAATGCTGAGCTCGTCCTGGTGTGTGACGCCTCTAGTACTGCCATGGGAGCAGTTTTGCAGCAGAAGGATGGCGGTGTTTGGCGACCTCTTGGGTTTTTTTCCAAATCGTTCGCTCCAGCCCAGAAGAAATACGCCACCTACGATAGGAAATAGCTGGCTATCCACCGTTCGATCAAGCACTTCCGGCATTACCTGGAGGGAGGACAATTCACGATTTGGACGGACCACAAGCCGCTGGAATATGCTTTTCACCAGAAGCCAGAAACTGCGACGTCCATGCGGATTCGATTGATAAACTTTATCAGCCAGTTCACCACTGATATCCGCCACACACCCGGGGAAAATAACCCTGTAGCCGACGCCCTTTCGAGGATAGAGGACATAGATTCGACCGAGGACTACACTTGTTTGGCAAATGAGCAGAAGAAGGATCCGGATATTCCGGAACTACAGAAGAACACTCGTCTTCAACTCCGCTGGATCAAGCCTCCTAGTACAAAAGCACTAATCCTCTGTGAGACCTCTACCCACCACACACGGCCCTACGTCCCGAAGTCCATGCGAGAAGAGATTTTTCACCGCCTGCATGGGCTTAGTCATCCCGGGATACGAACCTCGAGGCGGTTGGCCACACAGGGTTTTTTTCTGGCCAGGCATGAACAGTGACGTCTCGAGATGGTCTCGTTGCTGCATTTCTTGCCAGCGGTCTAAGGTCATCCGACATACAGTCACCCCTCCAGGCACCTTTGCACCCAGTAGCAGGTTTGAGCACCTGCACCTGGACCTCACTGGATCTTTGCCACCGTCCAACGGCAAGCGTTACTGCCTTACAATGGTAGACAGATTCACCCTTTGGCCCGAGGCGAGTCCATTGGACGAGATCACCAGCACGAAGGTGGCAGAAGCGGTAGTCTGCTTGTGTATCTCTCGCCATGGTACGTCGGCTAGGATCACGGCCGACCAAGGGCGACATTTCGAGTCAGATCTATTCATTAACCTCACTCGCGTTCTTGGTATTCAAAGAAACAGAACCCCGGCGAAACATCCTCAGCCCAACGGGTGTGTGGAGCGGTGGCATAGGTCACTCAAGTCATCCCTCATGGCTACGTTGAACACGGCGAGATGGACGAACATACTTCCAACAGTCCTTTTGGGTCTCAGGTCAGCTGCGAGAGAAGATATAGGAGCCAGCACTGGGGAAATGGTTTTCGGTCAGCCTCTGCGTCTACCGGGTGAATATTTCGAGTCATCAGGACGCCGGGAAGACGCGGAATCAACGCTCAGGATTTTGCGCGACTCAATGAAAAATTTGCGGCCAGCGCCACACCGCAGCAGCTCGGCCAAGACCTTCGTTCACCGAGATCTAGAAGACTGCACCCACGTGTTCCTAAGGGATGATACGGCGAGGAAGCCGCTTACGCCCCCATATACGGGACCCAACAAGGTAATATCCTGACAGGGAAAACCTATAAGGTGGAGTTGCCTTCAGGACCGAAGACCGTCACAATGGACCGTTTTTTAAGGCAGCGCATCTCCTGAGGGAATCGGCGGTGGACGGCAAAAACAGGGAGCAATCTTCAACATCACCTGCTACTGCGACCAGCGCCAACAGAGATCGACCCACTCCTTCACCCGCAGCGGCAGAAGATCCTTCTAATGACCTCGACGCAGAACAGGAGGAACCGAAGCCGGTTTACCAAACCCGCTCCGGTCGTGTAGTGAAGCCCAAGGTTAAGTTAGGTGCCGAAGCCATTGGGGGAGTGATATAAATATAGGGAAGTTTATAAAAAGCCGGGTAACCAACGAGGCTTTATGTGAAATGGATTTGACACTGCCTCAACTTATTTGTATACTATACTTTATATATTGTATAAAGTACTATATACTTATTTTGTTGTATTCAATAGTAATTAACTAACCATCATTAATTAACAATTATTTTTTAGTTCACTACTGCATAGTTTTTATTCATTTACATTACAGTGGCAAATCCAAGAGTAGCCTGCCCCCAGCTGTGATATACCCTTCTGAAAGTGTAACACTCACGTTGGTTGTATAAAAGAATTGTAAATTGCTTTATTTTGTACCAGACGAAAATAAATAGTTTTAAATTGAAGTCTAGCTCTTTAAAACATCATATTGAAATTATAAAAAGTCTGTTTAATATTTCTTGTTAATATCTTAATTAGCCGTTCTACAAAGACTGGGAGTAATTTATGATTGAAGCTATTCTGTTCCTAAATGAATCATAGGTAGATAAAAAACTGCGAGTATTTTTTACTCTATAACATTATTGTAAATTAAGTGATTTGTTCGGTTTATCTTATTACAATATGGTCATCATGGACAGTAAAAGATCTTTAAATTTAAAATTATTTGCTGTAAAAATTACAAGTACTTCATCATAATGCAATGGCTTTTACATGGACATTAAAGCTTTTAATGTTTTAAGGTAATAGGGGTTGAAGGAGAGTTAGAGAAGTCTTGTGCTTCAAAAAGTAACTGGATCTGCAACTGTTCAAATAGCACTAATTACCAGGTTAAAATTGTATTTAACTATAGAAACTTGTTTTTATATTTTACTTAAAAAATGTCCAACTATGCCTATAAGATTTCATAAGATTCTTCTGAAATGAAGGAACAAATTATTCCTCTGGTACTATAGTACATAATAGCTATTAATCTAAGTATTCCAGCACAGCTTATAATTGGATAAACTTACTGTATCATGCTAAGTTAATAACCCATATATAGACACCACATTATCCGTGTTATTACATTATCTGATACATAATACTATTCAACAAACATACGAAATTAAAAAAAAAACCAATTACATTGAAGCAAAAACACTCATTACTAGTTATAATTACTAACAAAAAAATCTCAATTAGCCTTTTATAATTATATTTCTTAAAATAATTTTCAATTTCAATTTATTGACAAAAAATGCAAAGTAACTATTAAGACAATAATCAGCATTTCAGCTGCTTTGGATATAAATAAAATTGAACATCTTGTTAAAACTATTTATTTTTCTTTCTGCATTTTATGAACATTATAAAAAATTAAATATTACATGACTATTAGTAATTTGACATTGCTAATGAAAAAGTAGTAAAAACTGACAAAACCTAAATACATCTATAAATAGGCTAGTAAAACATTAATAAAAACTTGTAAATTGAAAAATTCTTACCCAATTGTGGTAGATAATGTTTTAAATTCTTTCTTGATGAAACCAAAAAATTGTATTTTTGTCATAATAAGTGGATACAATACTAATTTCAATAAAGAAATCCAGGTTAAGTCTGTTGCAAATGGCACATTTATCAAAACAAAATCATGGCTACCAACTCAACAAGATGCTACAAATGAAACAAAAAAATAATAAAAAAGATAAACTAAAACCTATGGGCTATAAAAATGTAAAGATAAAATTGTTTAGATTGTTTTAAATTAATAAAGATTTTTATTAATTACATAATTTAATTTTAACGGTGATATAAATTATTTATATATTTATATTTGAATCACATGTGTTTTTTATATTATAATTTACTTTATTAATTCTCGTAGATTCTTTACATACATAACTAATTTTCTTTTACAATTCTTTTGTACAAATTTTTACACTGTGAAATACTTAAATAATCATTATTCTCTTAACGGAACTAGTATTAACAATTAGAATTTATAAACTTTATAAAAAAAACTAACTAAAAAAAGTTTCAAAATGGATCATATTTCCTTATACAATCACTTCTTAAAATCTGTTTTTAAATATTCATTCTTACAGTAATTATACACAATTAGTCAATTTAGTTTAAAATAAATTGTTTGCAGGTACATCTTTAATATAAATGAAATATCTAAATATTTCAAAATACTAAATAAATTTCATGAAAAGAAATATACTACAAAATGGAATGAAGGTATTGTACATTATTAGATAAAAACAAGATTGACTCAAGAGTTTTGCATCAATTTCGGTGCAAAAGGGGGAAAAAAAAATGTAATTTTACAAAAGGAAAAACATACATTTAAAATATACAACACCTGTACAAAATATTTACAATTATTTTCAGAATTTAAGTAGGTTATACTTGCTTTGCAATAAAATAAACTGAGAGATCATTATAGAAAATGCATATCAAATTAAAAAATATTGCTGTACAGTGTATATACATTTTACAGCTTCTTAGCTGAAGATATGCTAACAACAAAGCTTAACTACTATTTGAAGAGGCTCTACGAGATCGTCTTCTAGGTGGAGAAAGTGACCGTCTTCTAGGTGATGGTGACCTGCTAGCTCTTCGTTTCCTTTCACGAGCCTTACGTTGTTCAAAATTTCTAATTTCTTCATCCCATTCCGACTGTACATTTCTATCACGGCCATGAGTTCCTCTAAATCGAGATGGGGGACCACCTCCCCCCCTAGGAGGCCTAAAGCCCCCACCACCTCCTCTAAACCCTCCTCGGCCACGGTCAAATCCCCCTCTGAACCTTGGAGGTCTATTGCCTCTTATTGGTGGTCTATGCTGCATCATTCCTCTGTTATGATGCCCACTATCCCATTTTCTTCTAGGAGGGTGGGATATCGGAGGAGGGAGAGACCTCCTTTCCTTGAATTTATCCTTCCTTTTCCTTTCTTTATCAACTACAGGAGGTGGGAGAGGTGGAGCTGGAGCTGGAGGATATTTATAATGTGTAGGAGCAGGTGTATAGATCGGCTGAGGGGCTACAGCAACGGCTACAGGTGGAGGTGCTGGATAAAAATACGCAGGCTGTTTAAATTCTTTTTTTTCTTCGGATTCCATTTCTGCTGCCTTCCTAATCAGTTCTGAATCAGAAAGTTGTGATAAGGCAGATTTAGGCTTTGGAGGATCAGGTCTCTGACGGGGATCTCTACTGGTCCGTTCACTTTTGACATCTTTCTCTTCCTCTTTTAATTCTTCTTCTTCTTCTTCTTCTTCTTCCTCTTCTTCTTCTTCATAAAAGGCTTGGCTGGTATAAGCTTTAACTATTGGATCTGACTTGACATCCATGGCAGGAGTTCCCTTTATAGACGCAAGAATATCTTGAAGATTTGGAGGAAGTTTAATGTCATTGGTATCGAGAAAGGGAATCGCCTCAGAACCTTGTCTTGGTGGAGTAAATGAAGAAGATGGACTATATGGGGATTCTTCATCCATGGGCACTGGACCCTGTAAAAAATGAATTATAAATCATTATATGAAAACAATAAAAGGTTTATATCTAGAGAGAGAGGCGTTTTGATAGTAAGCCTCCATATTCTGAATTTTCGAATTCACTAGTTTTGATTTCTATTTATTATTTAATACTATTGTGAATGATTACCCTACATTTAATGATACAGGGTTAATTTGTATTCAGCGATAATTTTTATATTCCTAAACCATTAGTTAATTATTTTTAAAAGAGGAAACAAATAATATAATGCTATTAAAATGGAAAATGAATTTCATACCAATACAGGTCTGTCAGATTGTAATATATACTCCTAAGTTAGTAATGTTATGAAAAACAAGTTTTAAGGGGTAAAGTAAATAAACATTACGTATGTCATACAAAATTTAAAGGTATCTATCAAAACACATAATATGAGTTATAAAAATCGATTATTTCCAAGTGAGGGAATCTTTATAATTAAAGATGACGTGAGAATGATCAAATGGCACACAAAATTGGGAAACTTTTTTTTTTGTAATTTGTGATTTGTTCTATTTGCTAACATTTTTTTTTCTTTCTGAACATAAACGGCACAGGGAAGTATATTATCATGTTTGTTTGTGATTTGTGTGACTTCAGGCACAGCAACATGTTACAGCAAATAATAATCTTTCAAAATGTAATTTTATATAATAACCTGAGTTCCAGCCGCAGCTTGAGCAATGCTCTGGATCTGCTGCCTTTTCTGTTCAATCATTCGATTTACTTCTTCCAAATTCCGCTGAATTTCAGGATTGACTAGAATAGCTTCTGCTTGATTATCCTCCGGAGAATACAAATCATCCTCCCCAGGGCTGTAAGGCTCATCATCATCTACAAGAGATACAAAGTAGTAAATTTAATATAAAATAATAACATTAAACAAAAAATTAAGAGTTTTAAACTATAAGTTCAATTTATAATGCAGGTGATTCAGTTTATATTAATTTTAAAAATTCAAATAATTATAGAAAATGTGACTATGACTAAATTGGAATAAAAAATCCATTTAGCTTGAGTTTATGGCAACAGATCATTCACAAATGCTTAGCCTTACCTGGCAGAGGAGGAGTGAGCCCTGGAGGGTGTGAGTACGGTTTCGAAAACGGAGGAAGAGGTGGCGGCGTTGTTGGAGGTGTACCGCCATCGGCAGGAAGTGGAGGGGTGTAAGATCTTTCTAATCTGTTACTACTACTCGAAACCAATGCTGAAGACTTCTTACTTCTGGAAAAAGATAATTTTATAAACATAACAAGTCAATCTTGATTTAAATTCTTATTCCTACAAATATTTGTCACTTGTCACTTTCATTCTTTCTCTACTTAAGTTAAGCAAGTTATCAGAGTAAAAAAAATCTAATCTGATTATTTGATTACTTTTTATTTATTATTCTGATTAGTATGTGTTTAAAGTAAAATTTATAAAGCCAATATTTCTTAGAAATAATGTGTCATTAGCTAATAATGGCAAAGGTTTTAAACTATAAATCTACCCGTGAACCATCAAGAACAAAAAATATAATTTATAAAAACAAGGCTAATTTTGATTATTAATAATATTAATTTTGCTATAAAAATGTTTGCATACCTGCTTGATAAGGCTAGGCTAGATGTGGATCCTCTGTAAGAATGAAAAAAAAAATTTAGAACAAAAAAGACATTAAATATCTTAAATTAAAATAGGATAATATACTTCTTTGTTCTGATAATGATTCCCAGAAGGAGATGAGTTCGGTAATCATCAAAACCAGGACCATCTAAAGGTAGAAGGACCTAAAAATTAAGAAAGTACATTTATTTTATTATATGTACTAACTAAAATTAAATTTTAGTTTTGTTTTATAAGAGGGTGGTTCTCAGAAAAAGTTCAAAAAATTAGTTGGAGAACTCTTTCCAAAAATGTGGAATAAGATTCATGAGCAATTTAGAAATACTAACCAATGAGTTTTGGGAAATTTACCTGAACCTCGAGTTTTGGTAGTAATAAAGAACACTTTCAAACCTTGTAATGAAGATTTTAACCATTATAGGTACAAAAGCAATAAAGTCTGACAATATGTGACTTGGGATTGGTATATCGTCTTTCCTATCACATCTACTTGCTTATTACTGAACCTTCCCCTTCCTTTTCATACCCACAGTTTTTTCTTTGCTGCCTTCCAGGCTACAATGACATTCAAAGGTTCAGGAACCAATCTCTATATGAAATCCTATGAAGAACTACAGAGGGAACTTATAAAGTATAAGATAGATAGAAAATGTCATTTTACAGATTTATAGACAGAAGTCAGTATGCTGAGGTTGCTGAGGTGAAGAGCCTTCAGCCACCATGACCTTAATTTTGAAATAATGTAATCTTTGTCCTTAGTATTTGTTATCATAAATCACCACACTATTTATATCTGTTATATTGAAGAACAATGTATTTATATTTTTATAATGCTTCAACACAAACAACATATTGTCTGTTTTAGTCATAAAGATATCAGAAGATAGAGAAGAATGGTTGTCGATAACAAATACTAGAAGCATTTTTCTCATCCATAGGTTCATTGAAGTATTTTGTGCCCAAATTAATAATAATAAAAAAGAAGAATTATTCCAAAGAAAATATTATAATTATAAAACAAACATCAGATTGGAAAGGCTGGATCTTCTCTGCATAGCTACTACTTGTCATTTATGTAGAAACTTTTGCCTTAATACGAATAGGAAATGGAGTTAAAATACCTATTAAATAAAACAACAATCAACAATCTCTTAATACTCAACGCCAGAATATAATTATGAGGAAGAAGACTTTTCTGAGAACCACCCAAAGATTTGATGTATCAATCAAATATCAAGCACATACACATAACATGTTTTCTATATTATATATATATATATATATACTCAACTTATGTTACAGAAATTAGTCTTACTTGAGGTATCGGGCTGTGACTTGCAAGAGGTAGGACATAAAAATCTTTGACAGTTTTTGAAACTTGGCCAATTACCGCCATTCGATTTCTACTGTTGAGGTAAGAATATAAAGAAAGGTAATTCATCTTCTCTTCTTCTGCATCAGAATGGAACCTGATAACAATTATATCCTTCGTGCCTGCTTTCTTCATTCGAGAAACATATTCCCATACGGAGTCTGGTTGAATTCTTCCAACGCAATCTAGCTGATCGGATAGTTCTTCACCTAAATCTTCACAACTACCAGATACCTTTAAAAAAACATGAACATTTCAAATTATTGATATTATTTCAAAATATTGATATATTTTTATTACACTTTGTGCCAATGAGTATTTCATTTACCATTTTACTGATTTGATTATTTGGAGGAAGTGAGAAATGTTGAATTAAAAACAGAAATGAGTGAATATATCGCAGTATTGTTTTGATTGAATTGTAATAGAATAGGAATGTGAAGAAAAAGTAAAAGCATTCAAAGGTAATGTAATGTTAGATAAGAGGAAGAAAATGGTGCGGGTGGGTATAGGTCAAAAAATGCTTTTATATAGGGACAAATGTTTATATGGAAGACGACGTTTCGACTCACATTGCAGTTCTTCTTCAGGGCTGAATGTAGCTATAAGGTACAAATAAATTAAAATAATACATAGTAAAGACAGAATTATATAATAACATTTCTCCACACTCCACAAAACATTTTTCCCTATATAAGAGAATTTTTTTACCTATACCTGGACCATTTTCTTCCTCCATTTTAAATATTAAATAATATTAGTTGACCATATATATAAACTAAACAGCAAAAAAAACCGCCACACCTGGAATTTTGTCGGTTTTTTCTTCCTAGTGCAAATAATTTAATTTTTACCGTATGTGCCAAGTAAAGGATACATCATATGAGATAAGAGATGGAAACAGATTGAAAAACAAGAAATATCTGAATAGAAAAACAATTTTATTCACAAAAACTACAAACTCGTTGTCAGCGGGAAGAGTCGCTCAGGGGTGACCTGAACCTGGCCTTCTGGTTAAAGTACCAGTATCTCTGTACCTCTGGACTGCCCTGCGAACGTTGGTTTCTGGTAGCCCTAAGGACCTAGCCACACAACGCTGGCTTCTCCAATCCTGTACCAACGCGGCCATTTCAGTGGGTAAAACCATTCTGAAGAGCAAACAGAATAAGAAGTAAAAAAATGGCTTTAAAAAAAAAAAAAGGTGTGAAAATGAACGTGAATGTAAAAATGAAACGTAACTACACAATAACTGCAGATGAACTAACGTGGAAATCATTATTATTCCTAGGGCAATAATGGACTTCATACGAGATTATTGATATGAAAGTCTTTCTAGCCGTTATCTAACCAGACCAAAGCAAACAATACACTCGGAACGTAATTTAAATTACACATTTATTGAAAAAAATAGGGTGCTCCAGTTTTTTTGCTGTTTAGTTTATATATATATAGATAAGGTCAACTAATATTATTCAACATGTAATGTTAGAAAGTATAGTTATACTATCGAATCCAGCTAAACTTTTGTTGATCATAACTTGAAAGAAAAGAGTGAAAAATAAAAAATGTAAGTTAAATGTAGTTCAATTAACATGTTCGGTCATTCGCTTTACTTTTTTGGTTCAAGTTTGGATTTCTGTGACAACAGGTAGCAATAGAAATCCAGAGGCTAATACAGTTCAATAAAATAAATAACAGACTTATTTAAAATAAGTAGGTAAAAGTAAAACTAATGTTTTTATAAACAGATAAAACTAATTCTGATAATTCTCTAACCTAGACAATACTGTTAACTATTAGTCTAGATCATCAATGCTATCATATCTATTTACACTAAAATGGATAAAGACATTAATTAAATGTTTTATATTCAATTACCTCATAAGCACTTGTATAGAGCTTTGTCACCTCCGACATATTGAGAATTCCTCTCCAGACAGGCGGTTTTTCCTCTTCCAGGGGTGGAGTGGAAATGTTGACCGTCGAAGAAGGCTCGCGATCAGAAAGGTCACTATCAGGTTGAGATGGAGGCGGTGGCGGAATTGATATGTGCTGAGATATAACCTCTTCAATTTCTTTAAGGGTTTCTTCAGCTTTATCATCTAGCTTATCTTTCTCTTTCTCTTTAGGCTTATCATCTTTTTCTTTCCTCTTCTTATCTCGATCGCGACTCCTAGATCTCGAACGTCTTCTCGACCTACTCCTATCTCTCCGATTTCTATCTTCCTTTTTCTTTTTTCTGTCACTTGATCTAGAAGAATGTTCTTCTTTTTTCTTGTCGTTTTTCTTTTCTGGAGACTTTTCTTCTTCTTTAGTGTCTGAAGTAATATTTTTTTCAAGGTCATAATCGTCGGCTGTACGGTTAAGGGCTGATTCTAATTCAGAAATATTGATAGCCTTAGTTTCGATAACCTCTTCACCTTTCCGACTTTTTAGAACAACTGTTTTGGCTTGATGAATCAAATCTAATTCATTCTTTTTAATTATCTCTAACTGATGCTTAGCTTCTTTTTCACGCCATTGAGCAAGCTCCTGAGAAGCAAGTTCTTCCGGGGACAATCTCACCAATTGGGTAGGACTGATTGATTTCTCAACTATTTTTCTGTACAATGTTAAATTTTTAGGATCTTTTATATTGAAAATCAGGCTTCTATATTTTGATTTATACTTGGTTCCAGTGTCTTTGAAAAGTGCAAACATTTCTTCCTCAATCAAGTTAGATAGTTCTTGAATCTGGAAAAATCATAAAAATACATGAAGTAAATAGATGGGAAAAAAAAAAATTGTCAAAAATTATAATTGTAGGATGCAAAACTATAATTATTAATGATCATTGCAACATAGAATAACAACAAAGATAAAATATAATCCACTCTTAGATTAATTTAATGAGTAATTACCTCATCATTTGAGATGTTGAGAGAGTCGTCTTGTTTTACTCTCTGAATCAATACATCCTGAAGAGTTCTTTTCACATTAGCCCTTACTGGTTCTACAGATGGGGTTGAGGGAGCTGGAGTAATCTCTTCAGAGGGCTTTGTGGTTTCGCTGGTAGAATCTTTTCTCTTTTTCTTTTCTTCTTTTTTCTTTTCATCTTTGTCCTTTGTGCTGCTGACAGAATCTCTACGTTTCTCTTCTTTGGATGGTAACCTCTCAAGAGGTTTTTTACCATCAACAGAATGGCGTTTAGTACTAGCTTCTGCGGGAGATTGTGCAATGGCTTTTGCTGCTGATTTTTTAGATTTCCCTTCATCTTCTTCCTTTACTTTTGCTTTGGGCGTCGGCTAAAAAAAAAACGAGGAATGATAACCAAAAACAAACTAACATAAATTTTCAAGGAGCAGTGAGCTAAAAGAAGTCCTAACAATTATAATTAATATTAAAATAAATCATTAATTTGTATAAAATTATAAATTAAGTGAAACAAAAAATTATTGTTTATTCATGAATCATACCAAACAAGTTTCCAAATAAATTCTTAATTCCAAATAAGTGATTACATGAGACAATAATGATGAAGTTATTTAACTCTCCATGAAGGAGTGGGTGATTGTAGAAGTACCTGATTCTTAATTCCATGGTATAGGTAAGATAGGCCATGGTGAGCACTCTTATCATCCGTCAAACAAAGGTTACGATCATAACAAAGCCTAATAATATTTGGTTAAGAAAAAATTAAGTGTGCCAAGACAGGGAACAAAATGTAAGTTTACTCAACCTAAGTGCTGTAATACATATCCATGCTTTATTTAAATCTACAGAAATAAAAAAATACACCTACACCATATCTTATATTAAAAAAAATAATTGCCTTAACCTGCTGCACAGTCATCGGTTGGGCTTGGATAATCTGAACCTTATTAGGTGTCGCTGGCTTTGGAGCAAATCCTATTTCTTTGGTGCCAGATGCTGTTATTTTTTGAGTGAGCACTGCTTGCTTTAAATTTCCTCCTTTTTCATTCCCACTCTAAAATTAAAATATGTTATGTCACAATGTACACAAAAAATAAACAATAGGCTGGTTTCAGTGAACTTTGAAGTATTGAGGTGATATTTTTGAGGGGCGGCTTTGACTGAAGTTAATTTGAAATATCTTTAAATAATACATGCTGCTGGAGCTAGCTACAAGTGAATTCAACCAAAGAGTAATGCATGGTGATATTCTTTATATTATACATAAAGTAATCCAGCATTAATTCGGAGCATATTCAAAATCAAAATCGCTCGATCAAAATTTTTCAAACCTGTTTTGGCACTGCCGCACTGTCAATATATCTTCTCCAAACACATCGGATAATTTTCTGCAAGCTTGAACAGCATTTATACCTTTTTAATGATAAAAAAGTAAAATTGTCATAAATGCTGCTTTTCACATTCCATGTTGGAAAGGATACACAAAAAAAGTACTGCATAGAATCAATCAAACTTTTTCACAAGCAAGACTTATTATATCATTTATCAAAATATATAAGGACTAAATGACCTAGTATGAAGCTGACTGTGGCAAAACACAATCAACTCCTATGTAGGGAAAAAACAAAATTACTTTATGAAAAACCTGATAAATCGCCTTGGTAGATTTAATTTTATTATCTATTTATTAATTTAAATATGATCTATAGATAAGACTATTGTACAGTATATTTTTATTTTACTAAATAATTAAATCAAAGTTTTTATACATATTTTTTTTAGAAAACGATCAACACTCAATAAGCATTTTTTAAAAGTGCCAAAGACTACTAAATCAGTTTTAACTGTGATGGTGATGGACAGACTGATTGATTGGTAGGGAAAAATTACAACTCAAGCAATCAAGAAACAGTGAAAATCTACAAATAATTATAGAGAAGACAAAAGTTCTGTCTAACATCACACTGAATTAGTTATTTAAGGCTAAATAAGTTATTTTATAAATTTCGTAATATAATACCTGTTTAATAACCGATGGTCTTGCCGGTGGTAATTGCTTTGTAGATTGCTGTTGCTTAGCTTGAATTTGGGAAGGCTGCTGCTGTGTTTGTTTAGCTTGAGTTGGTTGCTGCTTGGCCTGAGGGAGTGACTGCTGCTGTAGTTGTTTCACTTCAGGCTGTTGCTGTTGTTTTACTTGATTGGGTGCTTTGGGTTGGGCTTGCTTCGCTTGGGTCAGCTGTTGCTTAGTTGCTGCTGATTGTTGCAGTTTAGGTGTAGTCGATTCTTGCTGTTGTTCTTGCTTAGAAGGTGTCTGCTGTTTCTGCTGAGCAGCTTCTGGAGGTGATGCCTGGGCCTGGGCCTGGGTGGGCTTTTTGTAGAATTTGTTTGGAGGAAGAACACTCGGTTTAGCGATTTCATAAGTTTGATGCTCAAGCAACCAGTCAGCAAGTATTTGAACAGTAGGTGCAGCATTGCCTATTTTTTAAATAAAACATTAATCTTTTTTTTTTTAATGAACAATGAAATAACTAATAAGAAACAATATTGTATCTTAAGATTTAAGCACACATTAGATATAATAGAATAACTGTATTGAAAAACATAGTAACAGGCACAGAGACAACTATGTTTGTTCTGTTTACAAGTACATGTAACTTGATGTAATGTAACGTTTACAAGTATATGTAAACAGAATGAACGAACTGCTCCGCCGAACATGTAACTCCTTCTAACTAACTACTCCGCCATTCATGTAAACAACAGAGAAATAATGGCGGAAGCCATCTGCACAGTGCAAACCGGTGGTGGGGTTGGTGATAGAGGCAGGGCTCATTATCACAGACACAACAAACAGAGACATTGTTTAAGCTTTATATGAATGGCTTATCCCCATTTATATAAAGATAGATAGATACCTTATCTGATTTGTCAATCAACATTCTTTACTACTTCTTCATGTTTATATGAACTTTATTTAAATAAATGTTAATACATTAGTGGAAAATTTCCAACTAAAAACCTGAAGTCTCTAAACTAAAACAGGAAATTAAAAATACCTGTCCAATATTTCGCCTATTCAGGCATCCTCAGGGCAGAAAGAGAATAATAGCAAACCAAATTTTTAGTTGGAATTTTTCCACTAATGTATTAACATTTAATTGATGTCTTTGTTGACCGTTCCCTTTTTCAATATTTATTTAAATAAATAAAGTATCAGAATTGGAGAAGTTTTAATTAAATTATGTTATTATTCTATGAAATTAAAGTCAATAAGTATTTGAAAATGAGAAATATCATAGACTGTGAAATTCAGACATCCTGGAATCGCAGGTAATAAAAATAAAAAAAAGAAGAGCAGAATGTAATTTTCTATTCAATAAACTGTGTATTGAATATGGCTTTGAGGAGTCTACAGTTTACACATGGATACATGGATTCAGGGAAAAAGGAAAATGAATAATGCATAAGTTATGAGGAAATAAAAGATGAAGATGTTTTAGTTTTTAGAAATTTCAAAACAGAAATTTACATCAGTGAGCAAACAAACAGGTACCCTGAATCATAGTGATTGTATTTCTTAACCGAGAAGTGCCAACAGTCCAAAATTTTTAAATGGAATTTTTTGATAAGTATTCTTGACCCTATTACAAAAAGAAAAAACAATTAAGGGAATAAACCTAGTGAAAAGGCATCTGATAAGAAAGGATTTTCCGAAATTCTACCCCTAAGGGGTTGAAAAAGGGGGGCAAAAGTTTGTATGCTTGCTCACGTGTTTCTTACTCGCAAAATCTACATACTTTCGCTGAACAAAACAAATCAAGTAACATCGTTCACTTCTCGCTGCTGCCGTACGACAAGTGAAACCGCTATACTAAGTAATCCTTTTCAATAAATTCAATAACATTACATACTAATCCTTTACTGACACAAACAAGAGTAAAATTCTGTACACCCTGTTTGTTAATCAGTGTCAATGTATGATTCACGGCTGTGGTGATCCGTCTGTGATGAAATTTTATATGGATAATCTCAAGGCCTGGGGAAGGACATAGGCTACTTTTTATCAATACACCACTCAGGGGAAGTTTATACAAAGCTGTAACCTGATTTACTAACACACCCACCCAGTGGTCAATGCACAGCAGATACCACTGAACTTAGCATCTTGAAATTCGCAGATAGGTTCTTTGTATACCTTAAACGAGGACTAAAAAAGGAATTTGGACAATTCCACTCCCAAGGGTTTCCCCTTAATATAATAGGGGTTCAAAGATTGTGTGGAATCCCTCAGTTTTGAAGTTAGACATCTGAAATTTCGGATGTACGAGTAACTTATAGTTAAAAAAAAAAATTATTTATTTAAAATGATCTGTCACAAAACTTTATGTGGCAGACCAAATTCCACGCTAGCAAAGCCGTGGGAAAAAGCTAGTATTACTATAATTGATTTATCATTGTGTATGAATAGTGACTGTATTTGATGTCAACAAAGGGATGGTACAAGCAGAAATCAAGATAAAATATTGCATAACTGGTTATTTAATCCATAATTTTCAGTGATGGTCTTTATCAGGAGTCAACATCTTGTAAGGAAAATTATAAACCTTTTATATCCCTCTCTCTCTTTGTTTTATTTTTTGTTAGTTTTAAAGATTTAACTTCAGATGAAAATAAAATTTTTATTTTCTATGGCGAAGGACTTTTCACCAACCAGGAAAAATAATAATACCTGGCATTAGCCTGGGAACAAGGAAAGAGGCAAGCGATTTCCTCATGGGCTATTAACCTAGTCATACCTTTGGGAATTAACCTAATCATTCGCCTAACCTTGGTCCTCACTGTTAAGTAATCCAACAGATCAGTATACTATATATAGTCAGATAGGTGAATGTGTTGCCAGGGAAGAAATAATGTGTACAATAATTATAATGGTAAATTACCAGGAATTTATATAGTGGAACAAAAATTAGATAACAGACTAGTCACTAAATTTATTAGTTCTCCAATAATACTTTAATAGCTATAATTTAAAAACCCTAATTTAAATTGTAATGGGAAACTAAACATTACACAATGGAATTTCCTCTAGATGGAAAAAAGTCATCAAATTTAAAAACAGCGATATTATAAAACTGAGTTCATCACATCTTTGAACTATCTGATCAAGTAAAGTTTTTATTATTGTCATTTAACAACAATGGATTTTGTTTTATAAAATAATTATCTCAGCATTGTATAAAGGAAAAAAAGAACAAAGAAATTTGTAATACAAATGAAAATATTCATGAATGATGAATAATAATAAGGTTTTGTTTACCAGCAAGAAGTTTCCCACTTTTTTTCTCGTAGACAACAACCCTTGAGTTCAGCTGAAGCCCGTCAGTTTCTTTCTTTAGTAAGGCAAGCATTGTAAGGGCGTGTTTCCTCACACACAAGTCTGTGCAGTAATTTGAATCTACTTTTGCAGGTTTTTTACAAACGATGCATTCTAAAGAAGATATTGTTCTGAAAAAAAATTAAATAAATATTCCTATTAATATCAAATTCATTTAAATAGTTAAATCAGTTTCAGTTTAGGTTGTAAAAAGGTGAGAGAAAGCATTACAGGTTATAGTAACTAAAAACTCACCTTTAAGGTAAAGTAAGCAACTACAATAAAAAATCAGTCCAAGCAAAAAAATTAAATTTATAAATTCATAACATAAACATTAAGTTACCTAGTAGGCTGTTCCGGTCTGTTTTGATAGCTTTGAATATAAAAGTAAATAAATAAATTAGATATAAACAAGTTGTAACAGAAAACAGTTGCATATACATTTGAGTTTTCTATAAATCAGTTTATAATAAGTTATATAATATTAGGAAGTAGCTTGTTAATATTGAGGGATTGTAGATTAAAAAAAAAAAAAAAAAAAAGGAAATTTATAATAATTATGTGGGAGCATGAAATAGAAGACTATGAATTTCATTAAAGGAGATAGCTACTTTGTACGTCAAAAGAAGGAGATAACAAATAAAAGTATTTATTTATAATATAGTCAAAGCCAAGTATTGATTTTTGAAATGGAGTACTTCTCGATAATATCTTCTTTTTTTTTCTATAATAACCATTCTCCAATATCTATATATACTTAGTCAATTATCATTATATTTCTTTATCATTATCTCCTTGATAGAAAAATTTCAAAACTAACAAATTTCAGAATAATAGAAGCTACCCAAGGTCAATTGTCAGAAATCTTGATCTTTAAGAATTGATAATGCTGAGTTAAAAAAATTCTCCATATTGATAAATGGTTAAAAAATAAAATAAAAATGCTGTGTTGATAGTCTAATTAAATTAATGCTGATTATTTAAGAACTTTAAATAATATAATAATTCTGATGAGAAATATATTTTGTATTACATAAACTAAAACAATCTTTATCAGTAAATATAAATAATTATATAAGGGCCTTCATAGTTAAAATACATCCATAAATCCGTGCCCACGATCTAATAATTTTTAAATATTGAAGTAGTAAAATTTAAAAAAACTCAAAAGTAATTTAGGTAACAGCAGTTATTAAATATGTTTTAATAAATTTAAAAAGTATAATAATCCACAAATGAAAATTCCCATATGTTACATATGGTATCTTTATTTTAGAGTAAAGAGGGGAAAGAAAGTATAAAATCTCATTATGTAAAAAATATAATTTATTAAATACAAAATTATTTTAATGTCCAGTATTTAATACTCAATTGAAATAATTTAATTTGAAAAAAAAAAGAATTAATGAAATTTGTCTTACTGTTGGCCAGATGATAACTTGGCAGAAGGTGCTGTAGTTGCAGGTTTAGAAGTTTCTAGGACTTTTTTATTATTTTGCGCTTTTGCTTGAGTGCAATTGGGGCAAGACCATTCAATGCCCTTCGATTCCATTTGCTGACCTGTAATTTACCATTGATTAGTTTTCTCTTCATAACGACCGTCTTCTCGAAATAATTTTTCCTTTACTTATGCAAATTGATATTAATGGCCGCTTTATTATGAATCACTTTGAGCACTCTCATAATCGGTGAAATTACACATTATTTTTCAGTAATGTAGTTGATACAGAATTGTATGTTAGTTTTGTTCAGAATATCCATCAACTGCACGGCATTCTTATAATTCCAACTTCTCCCATTGAGGAAAATTTGAGCAATATTTTTTTTAAAATGAGAGGATGTCTCAAAAAAAAAAAAAAAAGATATTAAAAAATTGGCCAAATTTTTTATACCAAAAATAAATTTATTCATTATATTATATGATATTACAGGCTCACAACAAAGGAAATGAATTAAGACAAAAACAAAATATAAAATGTAATTATAACAGAAATAATGTAGCAAAATGCTATTTTTTAGCATTCTAATGTAGGTTTCTTTGAACCTACCAAGAGCTTTTGTGATTCCCACACATTTTCCATGGAACCATTCTTCACATCCATCACAGCATATCATAAACCTGAAACAATTAGTTAGGTATAAGACAACCATTTTTCCCAATCAATATCAAAAGCAATTAAAAACTTAAAATACTGTTATAGACCATAATTTAAAAATTCATGATAAATGGATAACTGCTTAGGATAATCGATTCTCAACTTAACAGTTTTACTGCAGAACGCTAAGAATTAATCTCTGTTCTAGTCTATTTTTAGATTTAGTCTTAGGAAATATAAGCCTGACCAGTATATGCCACTCCAATTCTATTAAGTGTGTTAAGAGGAAAATTCGTATGTCAAGAAGAACTGAAAATACTGTTATACCAAATACGAAACTAATGATTTATACATTATAATATTGAAAATCTTCCAACATTTAATACAGAAAAAAAAAGGAAATTAATAATTTTTATTTTAAAAATCATTGTCTCCTGGTTCATTCACAAACTTGAGAGTTTATCAAATGAATGGTAACTACACATATTTTTCATACCCTTCGTTTTGCATTGATTTATTGTTGGTTCACTATCAACATTTCCTCAATGACTACCAAATTTTTTTTACTATCGGATATTGCAATTTTTCTCATATCCCAGACCCCAATACACCTTCCTTCCAATATTTCCTGTCCATAAAATCCTTCTGTCAAACCTCTGGCTTCCATTTCTTCTCTGAATTTTTGTATCTATCTACTGCTTCTGAGACCTTCCACATCTTCTCTTCTCAGAGCATTATTGAAGAACTAGAAATGGCCACATCATGTATCATCCATTTTCATAACGTGTCCATACAGCAGCTATAACAGCAGAGCTACCAGCTATAACTAAATATAGAATAATTCTTTATTTTTCAATGAAGTGTTACTGACGTTGCTTCTATGACTAAATCCAGTAGCGTATGCTAAAATAAAGGCAACGGTTGGTTGGCATAAATTTCAATGCAACACTTGATTTGTGGCACAGATATTGGACTTTGATTTCGGATAACAGTACAAAATTTGTAGTATGCTATGCTTGAAGTTGCTTCAATAAAATTGAATCTAAAAAACGAAAATCAATAATAATATTAATAGATCATGGAGCAAAGCATTTTCTTGTCACTGATGTAAGACAATTGTACCAATAATATAAATATATCCAGTAGTTGTTATTTTTAAAAACATTAATTTCAACATTGAGGTTGTGACAACCTATATATATTTATAATCGATCTGAACATTCAATGAAATCAATAGATAGTAAAATTTCATTAGTGAATATGATGAGATGTTCAAATTATTTCTATCATAAACTCATTAGGTTATTGATGAGCTCATCGTTAAGTTTAAAAATCAATTTTACAGAATATAACAAATAAAAAGATTCTTAAAATAAAAAAGCTAGAACATATAATTTTTTTTATTGACATATGATTAAAGAGACCACCTAGAAATATATCTTTATTTTGAAGAGAAAAGACTTTTCTTGGCCGGGATTCGAACCCGCGTCTATAACTAAGGCACGCATTCCAGCCAGACAAATCTATTCACTTCACCGATCCTATATCTTTGTGTTATTACAATTTTTGCAATATATACACAGGGAAGAATACTCATTGAACATTACTTTAATTGGGATCTCGTTGACTTATGTCAATTTAAATTAATAAAACTTACTTTTTATTTTGATGAAAAATATTCACCATCAAAAGAAGAATATAGACTAGAGACGTGGGCGATCCCGGTCAAGAAAAGTCTTTTCTCTTCAAAATAAAAGTATTCACCATCAAAAGATCAATATAAAAAATAAATTATATTAAAAATATATCATATGTAAACATATTTATAGAGTTTATTTAACTTTATTAGAGCTCCTAAATAACTTTATAATCTTTTATGATATAATAAAATTTACACTTCAAAAAAATATTAATTTTTCTTATAACTTTTATTTCCACAATAATAGTAGACATTTCATTCTGACCTAAATAACTAACTACTTTCCCACTATCTTAGTAAAATGTTTTGTTAATATTTAAATAAATGCTTTAGTAACTTTGGGCTTAAGGTGTATATATTTATTTACCCTCAATGAACTATTACTTTTAAAAGTAATTTAATTTTTAAAAACAAATCTTTTTAGAATTTAAATAGATATTTATTTTTTTTTTGGTAATTATTTTACTACTAACGTTTTCTTATTAACATAATTTAACATTGCTAAGAAAGGGGAGGTCATCAGTTTTAATCCCCAGGAAAAATACAAAATATATTTGTATGTACTTATTCATTTTATTTCAGTTTAAATAACTGGGGAAAATATTGTGGCGAGAAGGTATAAGTCACAAAAAAAAAAAAAAAAATGCTATTGTAGGTTGTAATCTGCATTCTCAAAGATTAACCTCCAAAATAAAAAAATACTATAGATATCTGTCATTAACAGTAACGTTTTAAGAACTAGTCACTGTTTTGAAAATTCCTAAATTATAAATAAGAAAATAGTTTTAAAAATGTTCACAAGAATTAAGTTCCTAGCAAATAATTTTAAAATGACCATTGAGGGGTTGCAACATTAATGTCAAGTCACAAGAACAATAAACTTTTTCAATATTTTTATTGAAAAGAAAAAGATATGTCTAGGACTGGGACTCGAATAAACTTTTTCTTTAGATTAATATTATAGTAAGTACTAGAGACTCATTTGGTACAAACAGATGATTAAACAAAGGCATGTTGATAGACTATAAGTAAGAGATAGCATCACATGGGACATCTTGCCACAAACCCTATTTTTCAGTATATTGTGTTTTGTAAAACATTGTTGGTATATCATTCTGATGTGCTTGAACCGTAGTGTAGGTGTATAAACGTGTAGACAGATTTATCAAGAGGACAAGAGTGTACATTATCACAACTTTCAGTTATATTAATAATTAACTATGCCTGAATTAGTGAAAAATTATACCAAAGTAAAATAAATATTTTTTTAATTATATTGCTGATACTTCTTAATTTACTAACAAGCCTAATTGTATTGTTAGTAAATTAAGAAACAGTCACATTTCTTGAGTGATTATTTATTTAGTAAAATTTTGGTATTTACTTTTGCATAGCAATAGATAACACCAATGAACAAAATATTAATTATTAAATACAGTAGAACCTCGATTATCTGTCAGGGTATGGGCCAAGATAGTGACAGATTTGGGAAATAGACGGATATGGGAGTGAGACATATGTTATATATATATATATATATATATATATATACACATAAATTAAACAATATATTTTAAACATTCAAAATTATATATGTACTCGTAACTTATTTACGTACTAATAAGGTATGCATATGTAGTAAAACTATTTAAAAAAAATTATAATACGTTTTATACCATTAACTATCGTCCGAGGAATATCATAGATTTTTGCTAAGATTGAAGCACTTTCATCTTTTCGTAAACGTTTTACAATTTCAAACTTAGTAGCGAGATCTAAACTCTTCCTTCGTATTTTTTTCTGACATTATTATACGTACCTTTAAAAAAACGACAAGTACCCGTAAGACAAGAATGAACACTGAAGGTAGTTCAACTGCGGAAGATAGATTAGGTAGAGATGAGGAGATAATTAATTTATGAGAAACCCTAGGTTTTGAGTAAACAACAGATTCTAGGAATCAAAGTTGTCAAGACACGATTAATTCTTGATTAGCCCGCGCCTATGACTTTAGCAACCAAACAATATATACACATCTTTTTTGTTTCCCTCAAAACTGAGGTGATGGTTAATAGAGGGTTTTACTGTCACTATTTTATCCTAAAAAAATAATTTAAAGAATAGTTTACATAAGATAAACTAGAAATCCTGTTCTGATAAATTATGTTAGATGTCAGTTCCTCCCGAGCATTTAAAAATTGGTGAATGCTAGGTTGATATTTCGGTTCATAAGCTAGAAAAGTGCTTAATAGATCAGGATAAACTTCAGTCGAAATCAGCCCAGACACTTCCTGTTTTATCTATCAGATTAACAAAGGAAAAGTAATTCATTTAATATAATGAACCTGTTATTATGAGGCTTTTTGCAAATACACCACAGCCTGTCAGGATCATCTTCAGAATTCCAACTCTCTTCATCAGTTTCCGCTTCCTCATCCTCAAAATCGGAAACAAAGTCTTCTTTAATTGGTACTTTCCTGAAAGAATTGAAATTTTGGATTTATTATTAAAAAAAAACTTATGAAATAAAAATAAGGCTATCAAGATAAGTTGCTATCTAGATCGTTGTAAATAAAAACAATTTTATGATATATCTGTTGGCTATAGTGATCTTAAATACAAAAATTAAATTTGGTTCATCAAAGTAATTGCGAAGAGATAAGTAGAACAAATTGATCTAAAGTTTTAGTGTGTTTTTGCCACATTAATTAATTTAAACTAGCAATATAGAGAACTAACAAAGGTATACAAGGTAAACACTAAAAAAGTAGTAATTTTTTCCCTTTTTAAATTTAGTAACATTCATTAACTCCAGCCTTAAGAAAAAATCTTAATTGACTTTTGATTGATAGATTAGATTTGATAATTGCAATTAAGTATTTATTTTAATATAACTTACTTTTCTCTTTCTGTGACTTTCTTAACCTCAGTCGAATGTCTCTTTTCAGAAACAGCGGCAGCTACTTGCTGTCTCTTCTCTCTTTGTGCATGCGCATTCCGCTGTGTAAAATGTAGTATTTTAAATTTAAATGTAATATTTATAGATAATAAAAATATTTTCATTGTATTGAAAATTTTACAAGCAAATATTGTATAATAAAAATAAACAACAAAAAAAGCAATAAAAATATGAATGCATGAATAAATGTAGTAGACATAATGATAAATAAGAGATAGCATCTTAGGCAAAATATATTTATGAAATAACAAACTAACAGAACAAACTTGAGCATTGAGAAAAAAGAAAAGAAAAAAAAAAGAATAGAATTCTGGTTAAACAATTAATACAGAATCAAAAAATATTAAAATAAAATGAGCTTGAGGAAGGGATGTCTTCTTGGAACATTGTGGCTTGGAGAGGACTTGGATAAAGGTAGGTTAGGAATATCAATGAATCACACAGACGTAATCGAGCGAAAGGAATTCATTCATAGGAGAAAGGAAAAGCGTTGTTGAGGAAGTAGTTCACTCATTTGAGAAAGAAAACGTACAGATTGTTGTTGTTGAATGGAATTCGGCTGTTGAGAAGCAGCAGCTTTTTTAGTCGCAGACCTTGTTGTGGGAAGTTCAATCGGAGGCAATTTCCTAATCCTAGGAGTCTGATCATCAAGTGAAGCTTGATTTTGTGTCTGTGATTGCTGCATTTGTTGCTGAGGTTGTGATGGAACAGCACCAACAGTCCTAGCAGGATCTGGCTTTTCCTTGCCAGGATATGACTAACAAAGAAAACATAAATAAATAAAATAAAATTTAATAATAATACGTACGAATATCACAATATAACACCATGCATGAGCAATTTAATCAGTTATCTTTAACTAATCCATTATTAGTAATCGTTGGTAATAAGTTAACCTTAAACTTCAGTTGAGAGTTCAGTTTGTTTCAAAATTTATTTAAAGGCATATTAGATATAAATTTTTATAAATTATCACCCAAGAAGAGTAGGATTCTTATGTTTGTTACCCATTGAACTTGAGAGATATCTCAACATGAGATGGAGAAAATCCCACTACCGCTTGATTCTCATTCAGACCATCACAAAATGTATTGTTTTATGTATTATGTATTTATTAATAAACTTATTTATATAATTCCAATTCTTTAGTTATTTTCTTTCCCTCGTTTTATCCTCGACATTAATATTTATATGACTTTATCTATTTTACTGATTTGTACCTAACATAACTCCATTACACAGAAATAGAGCCAGAGTTATTTTCTTCCCCCACATAATTTCCCCAAGTACACATAATTGCGAGCTGTACAAGGAGCTGCTGAAAATGGGAATACCACCGAAGCTGATACGACTGATTAGGGCTACGATGAAGAAGGTACAATGCACAGTGTGTGTTCAAGGTGACCTGACTGAAAGCTTCGAAACTCACAAAGGGCTGAGACAGGGTGATTGTCTTGCATGCCTTCTCTTCAATTTGGCCCTTGAAAGTGCAGTGCGGAAATCTGGAATACAAATTGGGGGAACTATATTCAATAGATCTTCTATGATTTTGGCCTTCGCCGATGACATAGATATTGTGGCAAGAACCCCTACAGATTTAGAAAATGCTTTTAACAGTCTCCAGATAGCATCAGCTAGATTGGGTTTAGAGGTCAATGAATCAAAAACCAAATATATGCATGCAGGCCCACAAGTGAATGTGCATGAACCATCGCATTTTATGGCTGGAGGGTTTAAATTTGTAAGGGTGAAGGAATTTGTGTATCTTGGATCACAGGTGAACGCGGATAATGACATAAAAGCAGAAATCCATCACAGAATTATGTCCTCAAATAAATGTTATTTCGGGTTACTGAAGCATTTTAGAAGCAGGGCTATTTCTCAAAACACGAAGGTGCATTTGTATAAGACCCTAGTAAGACCTGTTCTCACTTTGGCCTCCGAATGTTGGACATTACCCAGTTCACAGGAAGCCCTTCTCCCAAGGTTCGAGAGGAAAATTTTGAGGAGAATTTATGGCCCAGTTTGCACCAATGGGATATGGAGGATAAGGACAAACGCTGAGCTAGCAAGACTCCACAAGAGCCCAGATATTTTAAGGGTAATAAAAGTAGGCCGGCTTCAATGGGCTGGTCATATAATTAGAATGACCCAGGATGAGATTCCTAAAATGGTCCTAGACGAAAGGATTTATGGGACAAGAAGAGTGGGAAGACCTCGGCTCCGATGGATCGATGGAGTGGCGGCGGATGCCAGGTCCATCTTGGGAATCCGCAATTGGAGAGCAGTGGCAACCAATAGAGAAGACTGGCGAACCAAGCTGCAGGAGGCCTTGACTCTACAGGAGTTGTAGCGCCACGAATGATGATGATGAAGTACACATAATTAAATACAATTTTAATAATTCTCTAATCTAATTAGCAATATAATTCATACATTTGAAAACATTCATAATAGAAACAGCCATCTATATTAATGGATTTAAGATGATGTGAAGTAGCACAAATTAGCCATAGAAGCATAAAGTTAAGTTAAATAATAATGTTAGTTATAAAATATTTTTCTATTCATTATCATTTATAGTTTACTTGTGAGCATGTTAAATAATTAATGTTGACTAGGATCGAGAAGCATCAAAAATTACCATTGACTGGGAATCATCATTTGTAAGATCATCAAGTAATAGTGCTTCAGCAATCAATCGAGAATCATCTTTTGCAGCTACTTCTGCATGAATAGAATCTAACAAACTTTCGGGTGTCATTTCATCACCTTGAAATAGAAAAAAAAATTAACTAAATTTTTTCTTGGCAAAAATGAATGTTTCTAAATAGATTGGAATAAACAAATAGTTACTACAAGCAAGGTTCAAAATAAAATTAAAAAATGAGACCATTTTTTAAAAAAGTTGGTTCTCCCAAAAATAGATTATACAAAGATAAGCAAGGTATTATACACAAAAAATAAAACTGATTGTGCCACAAAGAAGATTGTGAACCTATTATTCCATTTTCAGAAGTTCAAACTCTTCAAATTTTAAGTTGACAGCAATGTTGGCTTGGGGAGTAACATCAAAAGTTGAAAAGAGTGAAAATACTTTAACAGTACGACTTTAGGGTACCTGCTAATTATAGTATCACCACTTCTTATAAAATAAATTAGTTGAAATAAAATAATAATCCACAATCCAAATACATATCCAAAATAAAGACTTGTTTTTCTATTACTTCAGAACTGTCAGTTCTTAAGTAATTCCAAAAAACACCCACTGACTTCTCGACAAATGCCTCCAATAACCCCAATATTGAGAAGGGACACGCCTGACACATCTGTTTTACTAATGGATAAACTATTTTTCTGAAGTGGTGATACTATACTAAAAAAGTACCATCCAGTAAGAAACTATAAGGACAAGAAGGTATGCAGGAGGATAGAAGATATAATATTTACAATTTTACAACAAAATTAATTTTAAAACGATGTAAACTATATATAAAGTTGTATAGCACAAATGACTGGAAAAAGGTGTTCATTCAGAGAAGCAAAATTAATTTGTAATACGTTTTTCTCTCTCGGATTTTGAAGTGAGGAAAAACCTGTAACCAATTTTAAAAAAAAAAGAAAAAGAAATCAGGGTGATCTTCAAAAGTATTTTAAATTTAGTCATTATTAATAAATAACATAAGAATACCTCACTAAATGCAAAAAGATAAGTAATGAGATACAACAAAACATTTACTTTTAGAAAAATAAAAATAATACAATCAAAGAAAATAATTAAAATTTTACTTACAATTGATTATAGGCTTGAAGGGTGGGTGGGTAGGTTGCACCTGAACCTTGGGTTCAATCTGTGTTGGTGTTAGTGGAGCAGGACCATCAGCAGGTTTATCCGTACTAACCCTTCTGATAATATCTGGTGTTGAAAAGAGCTCGGGCCCCAAGACTTCAGCAGGTGGTGAAGCTAAAATTGCTTTCTTTTCCTTCTTCTTCTTGGATGAAGGGTCTTCACTCGCCACTAACTCCTTGGTAGTTACTGTCATATGTATATATTTGTATGTTAATAGTGTTTATAGAAGGAAATTTAAACAAATATGTTGCATTCAGAAAAAAAAAAAATATGCAGCAGATAAAATTTTACTGAATCATAAGAAAATCAATTTTTACCCCTTTCTAATAAATCTACATTGAAAAATACTAGAAATATTATTTTACATGTAAAAAGTTACAGACTCGATTTTATTATTTTAATATATACCACAAAGCATAACATTGTATAGCTTAAAAGCAAAATGAAGCCTTGTTATGATATCTAACCACAGCCATATGGAGATTAATAAAAGCATATGTATTGCTTACAGTAAACAATGAAGCTGTTTTAGACTTATTAACCTAGTAGCTAAATTCCACATAACCAAATCAATAACACTCTAACTCTAACTAAAATTACTTCATAAACATTTTTTTGCAATGAATAATAAAGAAGGAATGAAATTAAAACATGAAAATGTTCAAAGAGTATGTAATAGGCTAGAAGGAAATTGCTCTAAAGAAGACAGAAGAGAGAATACAAAAACATTTTATGTCATACAGTAAATTATTGTCTTAGTGTACAACATTTATTTAACAAAGTCAATGGGCATCAACAAACAGTTATTTTGTATGTTTAACATTAACTGATTTTTAGAAGAAAAAAACAGTTAAGAGTAAGAATAAATGAAGAAATGAAATGAAATAAGTGATAAAGAAGAAATGAAATTATGACAGGAAAATATTCAAAGAGTAATAGATCATAAACTTGCAGTTGTCAAGAAGACAATACACACAAAAAATATATAGTTTATGCCATAAATAGAGTAACATCTTATCTCTATGAACACCATTTATTTAACAATGTTAATAGGCATCTACAAACAGTCATTTTACATGTTAACAGTAACTGTTTTTTCCTAAACACTGATGGCTAAATTGGATGTATCTTAAAAATGAACTAAGTTGATTATACACCACATAGATAACCTCTTACTTCCATATAAACCAAATGTTAAACAAACTATAACTGAACACAAACAACAAAGAGGAATTTAGGATAACAAGAAACAAATTGGCATGTTCAATTCATTATTTTATTTTGAGATCAGACATTCCTAGCAACTTCGATTAAGGCAGAATGTACAGTTGTTCCTGCAGGTTAGCAGATAATTCAAACTAGAGTGGGAAGATGGAGATTTATTCAAGAGGGTCAGCATGAAATAAATATCAATCCTTCTAGGCTGGATTCCAACCAGTGTGGCAGCAGACTATTAAGTTACTACGGTAACACCTTAGCCACCCTACTCAATATAGAAGTATGTCTAACTGAATTCATCCTGGCCATTAAGAGGTGAATGTTACTTTGTGATCAAACTAAAATTTATAACCTTCAACAACAATAGTGGGTTATAACCTAAATGAAGCCTGTCCTTCACATTTGGAGTAAATAAAGCAATTATTCAAAATCAACTATATAACCAAGACCAAGACAGTAACCAAAACTTTCTTACTTAAAAAATAAAGGCACTACTTGTATCTAGATAGATTTTATTTAAATAATTATTTAAAAAAACAAAACAAATACAATCAAAACAGGAAAATGTTGAAAGTTTGAAAAGTATATTGATGCCTTAGTTCACTAATGTGTTAAGTGCAAATTTTTCAAAAATGGGCTTTGTTATATAAATAATATTGTAAATTTGTTATCAGGAAGTCATAGATCATATGCTGATATAAAATTAATAGAGAAGCTGTAAAAGTTACAAAAATATATTGTGTGCTTAAACTTGAACTGTATTTCTTGTGTTAAATTATTATCAAATTTGACTCCTGTAAAATCTTGTTTTCGGCTCTTAACACATATGTGAACTAAGGCATCGATATATATATATCTATATTAACAAAACTAATCATAGCCTACATTAGCATAAGAATGTTAAAACTTACAAAAAAACAAAACCCTTCAATTTGTTGAAAAGTCAGATATTCAATTACCTTTTACTCACAGACAAGGGATTAAAATTTTGTTTTAACAATAGCTGTAAAAAACTATTTGTAAAGTCTTTTTCAAATAAACATCATTACATACAAATGATGATGAATATAAAAAAAATCAGTTTACTGCGATACATTTAAAACAGAATAAGTCAAGAAAAGATTAATTACAAAAAGTAGGAGATGGCTGAAAAAACCTTGATAGCTTTTTTATAATTAAACTCATCTTATTGAGACTAATTAATATATGCAACAAATATTAATTAGCATTATATTTGAAATTGAATAGCAATGACCAAAAAAATGGAATGGTCATTACGCTTGGGAAATTAAATAATCAGAACATTTTTCATTAAATAAGTTTTGTAACCAAATTAGGAATGTACATAAAAAAAAAAAAATTGTTTCTTTCCTTCTTGAATTTCATGACTCATAGCATTAACCTGTACAAGTTTTAAATACACTTCTGAGAGGTGTTTTTGACTGCTGGCTTCAAAAAAGTCTCTTGAACTAACTCTTGAAGCAATTTGTCAACACATCCTCCAAATGTTCAATAAGGTTTTTGAAAGAAATTTTTTATGTGATAGATGTTTTTTTCATTTACTGGTAACAAAATGGTTGCCACTTTATTCTTTTTCTTTTGCAGATAGGCTGTCAGAATTGGAGTTGTTGGGAATTCATTATTGCTGGCCATTGTGCACTGCAATTTTATTTGTAATCAATCCTTCAATAACACATTAAACATATATACATATAGCAGCATGATTGTTTTTCTGGGTAACAGTTTTTAATTTACTAAAGCATTATCTCTTATACTTATTTTTTTAAACATTCCTATTAACATTTTCTGTTTTTAGCCAAGTTTATTTCAACAAAATAGACAAAAAAAAAAAAAATAATTAAAAAATATTATCATGTTAAAATAGTAAATTAATAAATTCACCACTAAGTCAAGTTTTTAGTTCTAGAATTTAACAGATCTATATCATGATAAGTTAAAACACTATTAACAATTTGAAAAATGACATAGGTATCTTATAAGTTATTTATTTCACGATATTCTAATAGTTTTTAGATGTCATAGAAAGTCTTACTACATACTAACATGTTTCAATTTTGTCTCTTTTTTTCCATTCATTCAATGTTTTATTAGATACGTAGTTGCACTAGAGTACTCCCCATTTGTAACCCAAAGGCCATTTCATTTTTTGTGTTGTGAAAATTTTCACCATTAAAACAAAAATCACCATGACCATAAGTCTTAACTATACAAGCACTCATGCGTTACCACTAAATGAAATTCTCTTTATTTTAACATATGTGTGTACCTAAAAAAAAAAATATTACCTCCAAAAATCAAGTTCTCCAAAAGCTAATATTTTTCACTGTAACTTTTTTTTAATTTGCTTGAAAATCACAAATATGATACATATAACAAATAGTCCTAAGCTAAAAAAACCTATTTTAAAACTAGCTAATAAAAGTGTTAGCTAGTTATCTTAAACCATTAATTCAATAAATTAGTACATATTATTAATAAATAAAATAAAAAAGATCTCGCACATGGCTCAAAATATATCAACACAGAAATTACAATAAACTGTTCAATGGCCATATTCTTTAATACAATTAAAAAAAGAAATATAATATCGAGGTAAAAGCCACAAAAAAGAACACTATTCAAATGGATAGTCTTCAGATAATCTAATTTTTCAAACTGATATTTTTTTCTTTCAATAAAGAACGCAAGGCAAATTAACGATGATAAATAATACATAAATCCCCTTGGATTGTTTAAATAAACATAAATAAAAAATTGTTTCTTCTGATTTGGAAGGCATATATTATCAGGCTAGGAGCAAAAAAAAACAACAAAAAACGAAAGTAAATATAAATTTTCAGACATTTTTATTTCATTATTCAACAACTATTAAAGATATAGTGTTGAATTTATAAATCTTAAAAGAAATTCATGTCAAGGACGGTGTGGTACTTTAAAAACTCAATGGTATTTCAATTAGAAATATGAATTACAAAATTAAGAATTTTAAAAGTCAAAATATGTTCAGAACAGTTATTTTTCATCATAATCTAATAATACTTCTAGATTCATAAAAAAATACATAACACATAATACAGAGCTTTAACTATAGGGCTGTACTGAGGACAGATATAATAATAATAATAATAATTAAAAAATGTTGAAGCAACAAGGACTGTCAGAAAGCCCTGCAACTTATTATTAATTACTTTATCACAGATAAACTAATTTAACAATAAAAAAATAAATAAAAACAATTAAAAACAAAAAGACAAGGCTTATATTACATTATTCACAAATAAATCTCATTACTGAGCCAATAAAAATATCCATGAGAGAATAGAAAAATAAATATATAAAAACATCTTTGGCACTGATGAGCAGTCTTATAAATAAAACAATCCCATAAGCTTTCATCATTCAGCTATTTCTAAGCAACAAATACAAATTCTTCTTTTAGCTCTATTTCTTTTAGTAAACAATACACCTAAAATGGAAACATCACTCATATCAATTTCAATACCAACTTGAGATAACAGGCACAAAAATTAATTTACTTCAAATGAGAGGAAACATACGGAAAATGATAGACCAATCACAATCAAAAGAATCAGACAATAATAGAATTAATACAACTATCAATACATCTTCATCTATTGCTGCAATATAAAATGTCATAATTAATCATGAAGTTACAATTTAATTTTCTAATACCATGGAAATAACCAGTAATTTCTACAATATTAATAACTCTGAGGAAACCAAGTGTTTAAAACCATGTTATAATTGTTTTTAAACGAGTCAGAAATGTAAAAAAGAAAGAAAACAAAACTAAAATAATGATAAAACAAAATAAATGATTGTGGTATATATTGAAAACTATTTCAGCAATATGTTTAATTATTTATAATTAACAGTTGACTACTTTAAAGAAAACTTCAATTTGATTTATCAAAAAAAAAAAAATCTTTAAACTAGACATTGACAAATAAAATAAGAAATTTATTTCTCCATCTTTTATTGAAAAAAAAGTATTAAAAATATGCTTTAAAATATACTGACCACGGGCGGGAGTAGCGGTTTCAACAGGCTTGGGAACTAGCACTTGCTTCACGGTTTTATTGCCTTGGGATTGCTGCTGAGGTTGAATTATAGCATATTGTTCGGGACTGTTCTCTTCCGAGTGCAGCCTCACTTTATTGCTCTTTCCGCTGGTAGAAATTATTTCTGATTTAGAACCAATTTTACGTATAATCACAGTTGGCATGGTTGGTTTTTTCTTAACTGTTGCTTCCTGTTCCACTAATGGTTGAGGCTTTGATTGTTGCTGAAATAAAATAGTATATAAGTGTTAGTTAAGATTAAACTAAAAACTACAGAATTATTAATATACAAACATTAATAAAAAAGTTTAATTTAAAGGCTTTTAGAGGTTTAACAAATTAAGTTTTAAAAGTGGGCCAGTGAGTTATAACTAATAATTATAAAAAATTAATTTATTTTTTCAACGGAATAACAATAGCATTGAAGCTGCTACCTATACATTTTAAATTACATTCAGCAATGAGTAAGATCAAACTTACTTAAGATACTTATTCCGAATGCTACCATACTGTATTCAAGGCTTTTTAATGTGTTTGTTTATTTAATGTTACTTAATGCTGCTATGGCTAATCGGACGATGCTACAATGGGAACCTAAATTATGCCTACTCGGGTGTACTTAGGATAGGGATTTTCAACAGTACCTGACATCGTACAGCCTCGGGACCCCTGTTTCTGTCCCTTCCGATGGACGCCATAAGCAAGGATTTTATAATTATCTAATGTGAGTACAGTCAAATATCAATGGACACTTCAGTTTTATTCAAATAGAAATGACAAAACTTCTTTGGCATAATCATGGATTCCATCATCGCTACCTATTTAGTAAAGCAAAAACTAATAATAAATACAGACAAGGATCTAGCTAGTCGATAAAGTTTTCTACTATTCCTTCTTCATAGCCCACAGAGCAAATTGCAATCACATAGTTAAGGGATTTTGCTTAATCAAAAATCTTTCTCAACACCCTTTTGATTTAATGCTTTTCAGTGTAGGGGAGTTTCATCCATGCCAGGTCGTTTACTTATTGTACATCCAAATCCTAGGATAGGGTTCACTGGGTTTCTCTGACTCTATTACAGGTGATTAGACCAGCAAAAAAACCCATGTTGTATTCTCAGGACAACTGCTTGTTTGGTTGTACTCTCTAAACCTTGGCCTTTCATTAAACCCTACTACCCTGGCACTAAGACTGCAGGCTCAATAAATCGATCGTTTTAACTATCATGTCATAGGACTTATTACAAATGCTAATGGATTTAATTTTTAAATTAATGATGTAGGTCATTATTTTTTAATGTGAGAAATACATGGTATTCAAATTTTTTATCCATAAAATTGACATTAACTTCACTAACAAATGTATCCTTTTTTGTTTTTTATTAGTACACAACTTGCTAGTTTATTAACATGGGAATAAATGGTATTACATTACCCATCGAGTACATTAAAAGTTTATTGGTTAATAATTAAACGAAATTATGTAAGTTCTAACTTGATGTTATATAAGTAATAAAAAAAACTGAGCAATATTCTGTAAATAAAAATTTTTAGTGTTTTTACTTCATTGTAGAAAATATTTACTTGGCGATTTCTGAAACACTATCATACTAATTTTCATTGATGGTTGGCATACCACAATATTCTCTTCTTGGTTCACACAAAAGGTCAGTGCAATTTTTAAAATAGTATTTTTGTTTATTTATCTCAATTGAACTCTGGTTTAATGTTTTCCTGTTTTTCTTTTAAATCGTTTAGTTTAGGAGGTTAAAGTTTAAGAGATTTCTGGTACTGACGTTTATCCACCAATGATAACTTGTCACAGGTTTGTTAAACTTGAGAACTAAAATTATTCATTTTTATCAACAAAATGTACTGATGTTGCTTTTAACATCAATACATTTTTTAAGGCATATTTTTAAGCAAAATAAATTGTATTTTAGATATTCTTTAAGAATAACTGTAATGTCTTTGGTTTTTATGTTTCTTAATTCAAGCAAATTCCCTATCCCAGGCAAAAATAGTAGTTTTTTGGTTTGAAGAACCGCTGGATAAATTTTTCACTTCTATGTATGAATATCACTTTATTGGGCAATTTACTGATGCTGTTTTCTGACTAAATGTTGACACATTTTTACCAAATGGAACTCACAATACTTAAGTTAAGGTAAAACCAATTTTTCTGGATTTCTAAAGATCATATTAATATTAATAACTATCCTAGATAAACTAATTAAAACAAAGCTCATTGCACATGGGTAATATACATAATCCAATTACTCAAAAATTATACTATAATTTCATTTATATCTTGAAACAATGTATGATCATCTAACAAAGAACATTAGTGACAAAATGCAATAACTTTTAAAGTAAGTTAAAAGATTTAGATAGAGCTTTGGCAGACAATGAATACAAATACATAACTGCTAAGAGAAGTAGTTCTAACCGCACTGGAAATTTGGGATTAACAAATAAAATTGCTTCAATAATTTATAAGAAATAGGCACTATAAGTATTAATGAGAAGAAAGAAAGCAGACTAACTACTAGGAAGACCCCTACTACAATTTAGAATCCTCATCACATAGAGACTGGGTTCAACTTGAGGTCTCTTGACCCTTGAGCCAATCCATGGCTGTTTCGTTATCATTATGAACAAATTATCTGCCATAGCTGTTAAACACCTGCCTGTGTTAGGAATAACCCATAAACCCTGGGCTATCTCATAGCAAACAACCAGAAATCAAAGATTAAATATACCTTGGTAGGAGACGCAACAATCGGTGATTGAGTAGGTTGAGATTGGGGTGGCGTAAGTTCCATCGCTTGAAGTGCAGCACTGACCTCATCCCCACTCGCAATATTTGATTTCCTGCTCCTACCTCCGCGAACGCCTCTACCTCCTCGACCGCCACGGGTAATAGCTACCTACAAGCAACAAACAGCTTTTTAAAAAATCAATTACAAAAAATAATTCATTAGAAATTGTTAAAGAGATATTAAAATTTAAGAAAATAATTTAATTTAAAAAATGTATCAAAATATTTTAAATATATTTATTTATAACTAGCGACCCACCCCAGCTTTGCTCAGGTAATAAGGCTTATAATGCCTACATAATTTGTCTGTGTAATGTTTTTTTTTTATCACGTACCGACCACTAAGGATCACGTGAATATCATTTGTTAGGCTTCTTTGGGAGTCTTGATTTTCTTTCTTCCCATCTCAGCTAATGTACTTTATTATAAAGAAATTATGAAAATAAAAACAAAACCAAATATTTCTTTATTTACAAATTTATTATCTTGCATGGGATAGGCCAGCAGCGTCTTTGGTGAAACCTATCGATATTACAACCCATTTACACAAAACCTCGACAAATTATATACCTAAACCTTCCTGGAGAATCACTCAATAACTATTGTGCAATAGTTATTGAGTTTACCGCGAACAAACGCGGCAGAGGACTTTGTTTTAAATATATAGATATTTAAAACATTTGTGGATCAATAGAAGCTGCTTTAATTGAGAAAAGAAGGAAGAAAATTTAATAAATTGTTTTATTCTTCAGGGTTATTAAAACAAATGATCAAATAATTAAAAATAAAAAACCTGTTCAGGTTATCATGTCACCAGCAAAAAATACTAGCTAATTTGGTTTTATTATAAAAAAATACTATCAGGAGTTTCGAATTGATAAACAGACATTATTAACTCGATCAATGATTTTTTTTTTCTAAATGCATGCTTACATTACGATCATGGTATCATAATCCCATGTTTACCATCTAGAATAAAAATAAAATCACAGTTATAAAAAATTGATAATGAAATAAAAGCTAATTATAGATATTGATAAAAACATTTTTGAATATGTACCTTTCTTTGAATGACAATCGGTGTAGACGTTATTATGGTTTGAGTTCCTCCAGTATCTTGTGGAATACCTTAACAAAAAAATGAATGATTAAAAAATATGTTTATTTAAGAAGAAATAAATGCTTAACTTCTTCAACACTAAAACTTTCAAAGCCTATTTCGTGTATTATATTTTCAAGATATCGCAAATGCATTATTATTCATGATCATATTCTTACTGATTGAAGGTGAAGATGGATGGAGAGCCTGGTGAAGGGTTTGTTGCTTCAGCTGGGGAGAAGACTGAGGCAGCTTAGTTAGAATAGTTCTCCTATGTACTACCTTAGGGGCCTGTTCTTCTTCAGCTGAAAAAATAACACATGTAAAGTAAAAAAAAAAAAAAAAAAAAAAAAATGCAATAGAATTATAACATAACTTAATCACTTAAAAAAAACCATATAAGAAACTCACTAGCAATAGTTTGGGCAATGACTCGAGGATGTGAGGGCGAGGCGACAACAAATGTTTTTTGTGGAGATGCTTGAATCACCTTGACCGGACTCTGAGAAACAGGACTCGATGCTGAAACCACCTGAAATTCACAAATAAATAAAAACGTCTGTAGGTTAAAAACTTATGAACTAAAATGGCAAAGTCAATGAACCACATAAAAAGGATCTGATGTAGGTGACAATTTTGATATATTTACTGATTTATAATAGTTCTAAAATTGAAACATTAGACAAGGAGATTTTTACCACTTGATGGGCAACTGCATTTCCCCCTCGCCCACCCCTTGTCATTAAGCCCCTACCCCTACCACGACCACGACCACCCTGAAAAAAACAAAAGTATAAATTACAACATAATGACTTTTTGATAATGCTAATGAATATACATGTACCAAATATTAAAAATATAACTGCAAATTTGCTAAAACTTGTAAGTATAAATAATGATTTAATCAAAATAAATAGTTCATACCCTCGTAAGAGGCCGATGATGAGATTGTTGCTGAACCTGTACAGGTTGATTTTGAACCTGCACCTGAGGTTGTTGATAAGCAGGAATAGCTGACGTATAACTATGATCATTATGAACAGCAGAAGGTGACACTTCATCTTTGCCTTCCAAGATATCTAAAAGTTTAATAATTTTTATTATAATTATATATATAAAAATTAATTATAATTTTTACTATAATTAATACCATTATTGGGCAAAACAAAATATAAAAAATGTTTAACATGTGTAAAATAAAATAAGATAACATACAAATAAATAAATAAAATTGAAGATTTTCAATTAAGTATTACCTAAGACAGAATTCAAGTTATTATCTTCGACTAGATTAGTTCCTAAAATTTCTTTGGCTTGCTCAGACTGAAGAACAGATTCAAGCCTTGCAATGTGCTCGGGCTCCATTTGTGAAAAAGGGTCCACCACTTCACTGCTTGGATCAACTCCATCTATAAATTAGTGAATAAATATTAAAAAATCAATAAATAAATTCTAAATTTCTACTACTATGACTTATTTTACAAGACTTTCATTATTAATTTATCACATTAAAAACCAAGGCCATAAAACAGGCTGCTCCCACATAATTAGAATCAACTCAATAATTGTTTGATGAGAAATGGTTAACTGTACTCAGAATCTGTCATTGGTTATTAGTGGGTCAAATCAAATAATTAATCGACAATAAGTATTATGTTAAAAAAAAAAGAAACTCTGTTCAGCCCTTTCTGCACATATTCCAAATTTCTTAAGGACAATTACTAAAGAACCGCTGCTTGTAAGTAACATCCTATTTTGTTACAAAATCAATAAACAATACAATCTCACAGCAGAATAACCAAATTAATTTACACCAAAACATACCAGTCTGGAGTATTTCTGATTCTGTTGGTTCAGGATAGAACCCTTCAACGGTAAGGTTGACATGTGGGCCCCCTCCATCGCCATCTCCATCTTCTTGAGAATCGTCCGGTGACGCATTGTCTCCAACTCTCACTACACTTAAATTACCACCATGTTGGTTGGCTGGAAATAAAATACACTTTCTATTTAAGGGATAGATAAAAAAAATATAAACAAAATTTTAATAATGAGTACTTAATTCCTTTTTGTTGTATTTATAATATATAATTTTTTTTTTAACAATACACCAGACCGGTTTAAATTTAAATTACTTTATAAATACAATCCATTTAGATAAAAATATATAAATACTGAAGTTTTTATGATTTCCATTTTGAAGCAACTTGCCACTAAATGTCATACAGGATCATATCAACTTGTATACTGTTCAATAAAATGCTACTAAAATTGGAAAATAGGTGCTAGAGCACAAAGAATATTTCTGCAATATTGACTGTTATCCTGGCTATTGGTGGGTGCTGCAGCAACTCAATTTCTTTACCGTTCCAAATGATAACCATGAAAATTAGTTTACAGTGGAACCTCTGAAAGTTTAATCTGTATATTTATGGTGCCATATATTCACTAGAAAAGAATTCATTAGACTACTTTTTATAGTTCATATAGCAAAAATCATTGGGACTCGATTAATATTTAAAAAGATATAGAACATTCAACATTGTAGTTTATTTTCATTATACTAGGGGCATGAATGTTGTTTAAATCATGTTTTAGTTTTTATTCAAATATGAACGGATTATTTTTAGATATAATTGTAAATTCAATGTTTAATCCAATATTCGCTACTTACAATAATAGTAAACATAATACTTTATATATCTTGTAATAAAAAGAAAGAAGAGAGCAGCACTGGCGACAAATAAGGGAATACTGGGAAATATCAAGAAGGAATAATAAAAAGACAGTTGAAATGACATTGTCCTTAGTAGATCACTACAGAAAAAAAAAGATGTAATAATTTATTAGAAACTTATAATTATGTTCAAATCAAATCAAGTAAAATAGGAAAACATTGTCAGACCGGTAAGAATACATTGTTAGCTATAAAAATTAGTAATCAAATTTGAATGAGACAATATTTATAACAAAAGAAAGTGCTAATTAATTTGAAACAAAATAAAATTGCAACATTATCCTATAATCATTTGATAATATAGTTTACCTATGCCAAATTGAATCCAAACAACCATTTAATCAATGAAAATAATAAAACAATTGTTACAACTTTAGAAAAGGATTGCATTAGGAGTTAGGGTCCTAGTTACCAACGTTATCAACCTAGTGCAATCATGTTACCTGCTTAATTAGGTGTTATAGGATTTATTACTCTTTCAATCTGATGTTGTAATTATTTATTATTGCTGATCTGAGAAAGATATACATCAACCAGATCAGATAAATTATTACAGGATAATTTATAAAACAGTTAGGACCAGACCTCAACTGGAAAGGACTAATTGGAGTTTGTACACCTCCTGAACCGGCCTAAGTGGACAGCTCTGATCTATTTAAAGTGGCAGTAATTCATATCACAGTATGGCCCCAAATTCAATTTGAAATGACTTTTAAAATTTGGTGTCTGATTCTAAGGTATATAAAATCACATTATAATTACGCTAACAGCTTTTAATTTGTTACAGATAGGAAAACTCGTTTCCTTACTTACAACATATAACAAATTAAACTTCAAATGTTCGCTTAAAAAATTTGTCTCGGGTGGAAGATGACCTTTTTTGTTTATTGAACATTGTTCTTTATCTATATAATATACAATAAAGTTTCCAAGGGGTAATTAATACATATACATAAGACTGCAGAATTGTGTGGGTAGTGTATTACAAAGCCCTATTATAGAAAAGAACAATTGTAATCAGATAAGGCTAACAGTACAGACCAAATCATTGAGGAGGAAATAAATAAGCATACCATAAAACAAAAAAAGAACCTATAACAGCAAAAATGTGGAATATAAATAAACATACACTTTGAAATTGTGTACAATACATTTAATATTGTAAAAACTTAAAAATTAAATTTGACCGAAGAAAATACCAATATCGCATTTGGAGAAAGAGAGAAATATATAAAGTATAATAATTGGGAGTACGAGTGATTTGAATAATTATATCATTGGAACAAATGGGGGGTTGGTTCATAGCTAGGCAGACGGGATACCCCCATGGAATTGAAAAGTAACATATTATTAGAATGACACCAAACCAGGTCCTCATTGTTCAGCAACGACATTGCAAATATTGTCCACCTTTTGTAAATTAATAAGTTGGATAATAAAACTATGGAATAAAAAAAAACTGAGATAACCAAATTAGATAAGTTTTTACCATAAATAGTCAATAATCAATAAACAATCATTTCAAAGAAGCTAAGGATGGAACTAAGAAAGTTGGATCCCAATTATAACTGACGTAATATAGATCCTAGTAGTAATATCAAATTATAACAAAAAATATTTTCGGGATTATGCAGCTAATGAAAAACATGTTTAACTGTTAGAGCCACAAAATAACTAGATTAACAATTATGACACAATAACTTAGAACTGAAGATGAAATAATATCTTACTATTCAAGATATAATAAAAAATGAATACACTTAGTTAACACCAGTCACTAAGTATTAATAAGAATATCAAAATACTAAACATGAACACTGCTTCATATATCACTCAGCACTTAATTTAATAAATACACTAATCAAAACTCCATACCAATTAACTTTTGTAAAGTTTCGGGATCAACTGTAATAGTCCCATCAGCATTAACAATAATAATCAACTGATCATCTTTATCTTCAACACTGTCTATGAATGTACTGGATGACATTTTTCAATCTGAAAACAACATCCATGAATAAAAATAACTGCACTATGAAATCATAATACATTGCATTAAAAAAAATAATAATACTGAACCTGTGAATGAGGACCTTTAAATCATCTCCATAATTGAAAAATGGCTTGAGAACATAGTAACACAAATACAAGCATTGTAGTTAGGCTAGTAAAAAACACAAATTATACTTATCAATAGCACATTTTGAACTTATAACTTCTTTAACCGAATACTTGTAGGACAAAACAACTCTGAAATTCAGCTAACAGCATTTCAACATAAAAAAGGAGGGATTTTTGGTTTGGCTTAAGCGGCCATGTTGATAGGAGCATGACCACAACACTAACAACAAAGCAGGCTTTTAATTACTCACCCAATGTTAAAATTCAAATTCATGATTTTTACGCAATTTACATACTCAGAAAGTAGTTCGATATCTTGAAAGAGGAAAATGTCAACTCCAAAACGGCAAATTTCATTTTCAAAACACTACTATTCCTAGAATGCTATTTTAATTGCGTCACGGCCACGGTTATCAGTAAGTTAAGGATAAACATACCAACGAACATTTTCAGCTTATTTTTAAAGAAATCGTGTAAAAATCCGTATTAAACCTTAATATTGCTTAGTAAATACTTTTTTAAAACATTAAAATTCAAATGCAACAACGAATGCAGTTCTGCATAAATGTAATTTTTTTAAAATATCTATTTGTCATTGATGTAAGGTCGTAGGGTAACGTTGTACGTGTCCGTTTATTTTTTGGATAGGGATGGTAGATTGTCAAAGACATGGCATCTCTTCTTCAAATTAATAATATACTTATTGTTGGTATGTTGTTTCTTTGTTAAAAGTACTATTTACGATATATACTTTAATCTAGAGGTGTGTTAATCACCGATTTTTCTGGTTTCTTACCGGCTTTTTAACAAGCGCTTAATTAATGTTTATTTTATTGTATTTATTGTTAAATTATTCATTATTATTTTATTGGTTATTCAAATGCTAATAAGTTAATTTGAAATGTTTCAGGACTTTTAAGTTCACTGTTAGCTTCACTTTGCAGTAGTTTAGAAACTCCGTATTTATCTATTCATGATAAGGAGAGATTGAAAAATGTTTTCACTGTTGGACTAGCTGCCAAAGATTTAGCATCTGTACATTATTCTGTTTTGGGGTATAAAGCGTTGAACCAAAAAATTCCAGATTCAAAGGTCAGAATCAGTTTACTTAATTTATATGTTTATTTAACTATTTTCTTACACTATGTCCTGATTTCCATCAAACATATGATCATATATCATTCAAAGCTGGGCATGATTCAAGGTGATCTGCATCTAATAGTAACCAAGTGTTGCAAAGATTAATTGATCCTCCAATACTTACTGTTAACAGATGTTTTTGTAATCGTCTAGGTCAATGCACTGGGATGTGCCTGTGTCCAATGTAAAATGGCCATTGTAGGTCTCATAAAATATGTATACTCCTTGAGAAGCATCTTTCAAGAGTTTTGTTACCTCGCTTGATGAAAAGTTATTCTATGCTGCTTTAGGATTTATTTGCTCCCTTCTGAAACTTCTACCATTCTATTGTGGTGCAATCCTCGGTAACTAGAGATCCACTGGAGTAAAGCCTTTTTTGTTTCCTGTACCACCACAACCCGTGTAGTGCGGTTCAGTACATGGTAGAGTACTTTTTCTTGGACAACGGTTGTGCAGGGAGGTGATTTTTCCTAGATCCCACTCAACTGCCAGATTTCCCCCCCTTACATTGATTACCCACTTTATAGAGGTTGGGTCAATCCCATGAGGGTCCTAGCTCCCATAGGATTCATCTCGGGTCGCTAACAAATTAAATAAAAGTCAATTAGCGAGCGTGATTTGAACCCAGGGCCTTCATTATAGCAACTCAGCGCTCTATCACTGATCCACTCCGCTCCCTAGAAGTAAATCATTTGCAATAGTAGTTTTTATGTGTTTTGAAAAAATCATGATTTCCTTATTCTGTACTCCATTTATACCTCAGTTTCTGCAGAACTGTTTAGGTCCCATAAAATAAAGTGGATTTCACTTCCGAAATGTGTGGGAAAAAAACACGTTTTTCTGTTCCCTACAGCCCATCCTCACTATAAATCCTTATGGATGTTATTCAAGATGGACTGTAGTACTCGTGTATGATCTTGAGGGCTAGTACACTTTTCATTACATATCTCCTTTGTTATGGAAAAGAGCCCTACATTAAATATTATGCAGTCAAGGGGTGAAAGCTTCCTCCACTTTATCAATAAATTATCAGTTATGATTTTTATTCTTGATCGAGTCACTGAATGTTTGAATAATAGGGTAATTATTCCGCAGGTTGTCACTTTGAGTTGAGTTACATGAAGTTTTAATATTTTCCATAAAATGCAAGTTATTGTGAGTTTAAGTATGGAAAAGAAAATGTAATTATGGGTAACAGTCAGATTTCAGTAATCATTTCATAAAGAAATGAAAGGTTTAACTAACATTTCGCAGTATAGATGATATATATTTTTTTTAAACGTTCATTTCTGGATGAAATGATTACTGAGGTATACACATTCCCTATAATTACATTCTCTTTTCCATACTAAAGCTCACTTGATGCATTTTTGGAAAATATTAAAAGGGAAAGGAATGAAAAGTTAAAGCTTGTGACTCAACTTGAAGCGACAACCTGCGTAATAATTACCAAAATAACTTTTTATGACCCATTTTTATTTTATCGCGCCTTATGTATTAAGATGAATTTATTAAGGCTCAGATACTTTTTTTAATGTATTATATAGATATTCATTTTTTAAAGTATTCTCTTTCTGATAACTAAACTTTTTTTTTTCAATTTTGTAGGAAATTTGCAAATTGCTGACAGATTCCATTGCCAAAGAGGGGTCTGATACTTATTATTATATATCTTCAACATGGAAAGAAGCAGGTTGTCCTGGAACACTTCCTCCAGCTGTTTCGAAAGTAAAGTTCAATGCAGCTTATAAGTAGTATTCAATGCTATTTGAATCTTATTGCGGTTTTATATTACATCTTTCAAAATTGTCTCACTTCTGTTCAGACTTTGAGACAATTTTGTATTATATTTTTATTGATTTCCCATTAAATAGTAAATCAATAAAAATCTTTCTAATCAGTATTTTTACTATCAGTTTGAAAGATAAGAAGAAGAATCTCTTAGTAATTTTTGATTTTGAGATTTTCAAGTTTTTGTTCATGATCATTCTTTTAAAAATTCAAAGTAGGGAAAAATGAGAGAAAAAAATAAAGATAAAATTGTTTTGTTTTTAAATTATATTGGGTGAATTGTAGTTATAATTATGTTGTAGTCATTTTTAATTGCCTTGAATTCAATATTTTTCTCTTGAGATTTGAATTTTTTAATTTTATTTATTTGTTTTTAGTACCTTACTTCAGTACTGCAGAAAGACGGAATATCAACCAGTGATATTTACCATGCCGTAGAGGGATTAAAAAGTTGTGGGCAAGGAATTACTAAAGATCCGAAAATAGAGAAAGCTATTCAAGCTGCCTTAAAAAAAGATGATTCTGTATCTAGGTAAATTACCTCACATTTTTATATTTATAAGTAGCCTACTAGTATTATTGGTGAAGGCACTATTGGAGATGATGTAGAACATCCGTAGGTTAGTTAATGGAAGGAAAACAGAATGAATTAACAGTTGATAAAATTAAACAAGGTTTGGTGGATTGCTTGTTTGTCAGGTTCTGTTTTGTTTTCTAAGGAGTGGTTGCATGAGGGTCATCCTCTGTTCATCTGGAATTTTATCATTTATTCTTATTTCTTCAATGAAGGCTCAACGGCATTTTTGTTAATACTTTTCTAAAATTCAGCAGTGATTTGGGCATTTTATGTTTGAAAGTGAATTACAAATACTCATTAATCATCAGTTAAATCATCCTTGTTCTGTGTGTTCTTCCTTCTCTATTTTGCTCTTAAATATATTAAGAAGCTAGGATAGCTCTAATGGTAGAGTCCCAGACTAATGGTCTGGAAGACCCGGGTTCGTGTCCCGGTCCTGGACATATCTTTTCTTTTCAAATAAAAATATTTATTTTAGGGACTCTACCATTAGAGCTATTCTGGGCCCTGAAGAAGCACGCTTCCCGGTCGTGGTCATATCTTTTCCTTTCACTGATCCTAAGTCCTTGCGTTCTTGGCTTAGGATCAGTGAAAGTATACTTCGAGTCCCAGTCCTGGACATATGTTTTCTTTACAAATAAAAATATTTAAAAATTAGTAACAAATAAAATTATAATAATTATAACGATGTAAGTCAACTAGATCCAAATTAAAATAATGTTCAAAGAACATTCTTCACCTCGTATACTTCGCAAAAATGCGAGAACGTGGGGACTTAGGATCAGTGAAAGGAAAAGATATGACCACGACCTGGAAGCGTTCTTCATTAGGGCCCAGGATAGCTGGTAAAGTCCCAGAGTAGTGATCTGGAAGACTCGGGTTCGAGTCCCGGTCCTGGACATATCTTTTCTTTTCAAATAAAAAAATTAAATATTATTAGTTAGTATTTTATATTGTATCATATATCCTTCATAGATTCTAATAAATCATACAATTTTAAAAACTACATGTACAAATTATAATTTATTCATTTTATTGTTTTACTGTAATCTTCATTTATCTTTATCAGCTTAGGCTATGGTCTCCATGCTGCATCTCTCCCTGTAACTGATGGAGTGTTCTTGTTTGATCGTATAGAGGATATCATTGTTCAAGCCGATGAGGTAGATGGCAAGTATCTTCAATTCGAAGGAGGTCTTAGCATCACAGGTAAGTTGTTTTCAATGTTTTCTTATTAGAACAAAATTAAGTAAATAAGATTTTATGTATCTTTACTTACTTTAAGATATAAAGCTGTAACTCTACAAGTGTGTAGGTTTTTTTGTTATCTACTCCATAATCATTGATTTGAAAAGGTTATTCATAAAGAAGTCAGTATTCGACCACATACCAGTCGCCTATATGTCTCTACATTCCGAGTAAATCAATGGCTTATTAAATATATGATAAATTCTTCACCTCAAACCAGTGTCTTCCTCTCTGAGCTAATCTTTTCTATTCCAATACTGCAAAAAAACTTAAAATAGTTTGGGAATAAGAAACTTAGTACAGTAATTCTTCATTAGAATAAACTGTGTTAATGCAGTTCATACTGAACAATACTGAATACTTTCTTACCCCTGTCAAAAAATGTATTTCCTGGCATATGTTTTAAAGAAATATCTACTTTGGTGAACAGTAAACTTATTGTTAATTACAAAAATCTATTAAATGATTCTCAGTAACCTAATCCCTTTTTCCTTTACTGTGAGTTTCAACAACACTCAAAATGAAATATCTGTTAATGAAAAAAAAAATTATTATTTTATTTATAAAAGAGTATTATTTAGGGAACGGAGTGGCTCAGTGGTAGAGCGCTGAGTTGCAATGCCGAAGGTCATGGGTTCAAATCCCACTGCTGGCAAGACTTTTATCCGGAGATGGATCCTATGGGATCTAGGACCCTCCTGGGGCTCACCCAGCCTATATAAAGTGGGTACCCTAAATAAGGAGTAAAAATCTGATGGTCGAGGATGATCTAGCACAAATCATCTCCCTGCACAACCCTTACACAAGAAACAGTACAGTCTCTACCATGTTCTGAACCCCAACCCTTCAAGGGTTGTAGTGGTACAGGTTATTTTCAAGATTTGCAATCTGGTAAAATGGAAAATAAAATAATAATCATTCTACAGAGAGTTTTAAAAACTTAATATTCTGTTATCAGCCTCATCATTAACAGTGGATTACAAATTTAAAACAATTTATTTTTTAATTGTTAGATAAATTGTTTAAAAAAATTAATTTTATTGAAAGGAAATATACTACATATATATATATATGTATATTCAGAGACATTTTTATTTCATCAGACAAATTGATCTAATTCGTCTTAATCAAAATTTAGTTTGACACAAACTTAAGAATTTAGTCTAGTCCCTCAACTGAGTTTGTATAAAGGAGGGGCTGCTGTAATGTAGATTTTTTTTTTTTTAATGTGAGTATTCTGTTTATAATTCCATTTAGGGGCTATTCATTCATTAGAAATTATAAACCTCAAAATTTAAGCATCTAATATATATATCAAATGGTGTTAATCAGTCTTTTAATTTATTAACCACTTTGCTTTTCTGTTTTATTATATCATAAATGGCTTTAATATAATATTATATATATATTGGTTTCTACTTATCTTGACTGTTATGGAAATATTATGTTGACTGACTGAAACTCAAGAACCAAAACATAATATATATATATAAATTTCAATTTTTTTTTTTAGCATTGGTAATAAGTGGAGCCTACAAACTATCGACCAAAGTAAATAAAGCTCCTGCTATTAATGGAGAACAAGCAATCAAGTTTTCCAATTATTTTGTTACTCGTAAGTCTGTTCAAACTCCAAAAGGTGCTTGGTCTTTATTAAATGTTCTACAAACTCTTACTACAAACAAAGTAATTACAATTGTTTTATTTTTTTTTTTAACATTTCTTATTAACTATTATTGGAAATATATTATATTAATCCTTTTGGTCATTATAGTTTCACAAGCCTATTGTTGTGAGTGTACGAAACATCGATTCAGTCAAAGGAGTTATGTCTGTCGATGTTACTGACCTTTTGGGAAAAGCGCCTACTGGTAGTCCATTTCCTGTTACTCTCGATTCTTTATCAAAGTTGTCTGATAACACAGTTGTTGCTTCTAAGATTAAGTTTGAACCACTTACTGAAAAGTATTTACTGGCATATTATTTTTATATTGAATTTTTTATTAAACATTTGTATGCCTTATTGCAAAAAACTCTTTATTTATTTTAATTTAGGACCTCTTACCAAGTAAAACTTCCATCGGGTACAAGTCCCGGATCGTACAAAGCTGTAATAAGCGTAACTCCAACTGACCCGGCACTCATTGGCGGAGCTGGCAACGTTATTGAAATCAAGATAACTGGACAATTGGCAGTTATTGACCCACTTCTTATTGCAGCTGTTGATTCAGATCATTTTTTGCAACCAAAGTATAATAAGTAAGTTTGGAGTTAATTGTATAATAAATAACTTATAATAAAATTAATATAGTTTGAAAGTTGATGTATTAATGAAAAACAAAGGAATCCCTTCCAAAATTGGTCTTATCATATAAATTAAAATCATTTACATTTATAGTAATTATTTTCAAAGGATTTTTCTTGAAATCACATCTTGTGAAGTTGGTGCATTTTGGTTCCTAATGATAAAGTTGGTAACGTACAATGCGGTATTTGGAAAGCTATTTAGATGAGTGCAGAATTAATCCTTATCAACTTATATACATTAGTTACCTTAAGCATTTCATGCACATTATTAGAATATTTGATACCGTGTAATTTAAATGAGTATCTCATGGGCTATTGCAAAAACTTAACATGCAAGAAAATAAATACTTAAATAAAGAAATATTTTGTTTTGTTTTTATATTTATAATATCAGCATAATAAAAAACATTAGACAGACAAAAAATGTGGGTATCATATGTCTTACTACCCATGCAAAGCCGGGCGGGTCGCTAGTTAAAATATATTTTAATTATTTTTTTCTATTTTTAGAGAATCTTAAAAAATATGTATTGCTTATTTCTTAATTTTTCTTTTCACAGGGTGGTATTTCCAGGGAAACTTCCTCAAGTGTTAGAAATCGATTCTCATCAACGCTTAGCTCTCAGATTCACTCTTAAAGAAAAATCTAGTGGCTCGCAGATAATCGTACATCAATCCTTTATTAGGCTTTCTCATTCCGTGACTGGACAAGAATTGATTTTCCTTTCTGAAAAAGATTCAAACAATGGATATAAATTGGATTTGGTAAGTTCTTTTTCCTTTCCTAATCCTTTTTGTTTTAATTTTACTTTTCTGGAGTTCTATAACATATTGAAGCATTACTTCAGTTCCAGAACTTCGGAATTTACTTATTTTTTATATTCTCTTAATAAAATATCAAGTAACTTTTTTTTAGTATTCTTATATTAAAAATATTAACTACTGTTATAAAAACTGAAATATGGCCCATGGTGGCAGTTTTTATCCAGTTATTAATTTACTTAAGGTTCTTTTTCACCAAAAAATTATCTCTCCTCAAACGTATGTAGTATTTTACAAATTGCAGTTTGTTTTATTATGTTTCAAGCAGCAGGAGGTTTGTGAACAGTTGTTTTTGGTTTGACTGGAAAACATTGCTCAATGAAACATGAAAAAAATTCTTTCCCTAAAGTTGCATTTAATTTTAATAATTTGAAGGAGTTATAATGTTATAATAATAAGTTTATTATAATTAGAATGAGAAATTTATATGTGATATGCAAAATTAATAAATATTCATTTATTGAAAAATTATAATGAATGTTAGATTGAATAAGTTAAGTTTTATTGATAGATTAGCTACCTTAATTCAAGCCCTACATTCTCAATTCCATAATTTTTCAGAAATGCCACGTTGGCTCTTAAACGAGGATATGTAATTATCATTAAAAATTAATTCAAACATTTGTTTTAGGATATTGGTGCAAAATCTGCTGAATTCGGCTATTTACCTGGAAATTATAATTTGGAAATAATTGCTGGAGATAGTGTATTATCTAACTCCCTGCAATGGCACGTTGCTGATGTTAAACTAAGCTTTTCCAGTGAGGCAAAACAGAAATCTAGTCAATCCATGTTTTCAGTTAAACCTGAAATTAAGGTAATTTAATTTTAAAAATACAAATATTTTAATACATCAGTATAGTATAATCAGTATAATATAATTATTTTATCATTAATATCATGTGACTTTCTATATATTTTTAATCTATTGTTACTTGCAATTAGTTAAAAACAATGTTCTCTTTAATTAATATGACCTGAAAATTTTATATTATGGTGTAATTTTATAGTATAGATGTTAGATTACAAAAATTTCTTGTTTACTGTTTTGTTCTATAAATTTTATATTCATAGAATACTTTATTATTGGTTTTATTTGAAGCAGTATTATAATTATAATTTTTTTTTCCTTTAGCACCTGTTTCGTGAACCAGAAAAACGTCCTCCTGTATTTGTTTCCAATCTTTTCACCGGATTGGTATTTGTTCCTCTGATTATCCTTTTTATTTTGGTAAGTTTATTTAATGTTTTGCTGTTTTAGTTCTCTGACTTAAACAATTAATAATTCATATAAATTTGAATGATTATACATCAATGCATGTTTCTTTATATATATATTTATTTATTTAATTTTTTTAGTGGTTCAAACTGGGAATTAATGTATCCAACTTTAATCTACGGCTGAGCACAATAGGGTTCCATCTTGGATTAGGCTGTAAGTTTTTTTTTTTAATATTCACATGAAATAAAACATATTACGTATTTAATTATTTATTTGTTTAAATGTTTTTGATAAATGAGTGTTTGGTTAGTAGCAATTTATATGATAGACGGAGCCATTTGTTTAATTATTGATCAGAATAGATTGCAATAGAAGAACTCAGATAGTTTTTGCGTGCCTTTTTTAAAACTATTTACATAAGGAAGTGATAGGACATTTTGATCATGCCAACCAACTGGTTTTTTTTTTTTAATGTTTTAAAGTAGTATCTGATACCTTGTATGTTTTACTTTACTTGCAGATGTTATTTTCAAGATTTATGCTTATTCGAAATATTATAAATAAGCTTTTGTACAGTTTTGGTTTGCTTATACATTGGTTGCATAAACTATTTGGTATAAGTAAATTTGATCAGACTAGTTGTAATTTTATTTTCATGGAAAACTATTCTGTTTTTCTTATTTAGCTATTATACTATATATAGCTATTTTACTCATATTTATTGAAACTGATCATTATTAAGATTATATCTCGTTTACTCTTTATTTTTTCAGCTATATTCGCCCTCTTTGTGTGCTTCTGGTTGAAGCTGAATATGTTTGAAACTTTGAAATATCTTCTCGTCATCGGAGCGATTACTTTTCTTTCTGCCAATAAACTTTTGTCTTCGATTGCAGCAAGACACAAATCATAGTTCATAAAATGGTTTGGAAAAAGAGCTAATAGAAGCAGTGTTTTCTATATACATTTTTTAAAGTCAAAATTTTATTATACATTCCGATCACCAACATTTTTATATAAAGGAAAATAATTTTATATTTATACCAAGTCAGCCCTCTGTTGATTAATAATTCTCAACATCACAGATGTGTTTTTTTTCTCATAATCTGACTGATTAGAATATTAATTTAATTTATTATCTTGTTCAATTATTCAACCTTATTTGAATTTTTTTCATTTAATTTATCCAAATGTTATGGTGCAATGTTCAAACAAATCATTAAGAAATTATAGTATTTCACAAGAAGGCAATTTTTTGTATTTCCAATATTGGTAATTAAAAAATTAGTATTTATTTTTTTAGATAAATAGTTAACTTAATAACAGTAACTGGATTTGTGTTTAAAAATGAAATACCATTTTCATCAAAATTTGTTTTTAGTTATTAATGATTTGTTTAATTTATAAATTACAAAGAAGTTTAATATATAAATCTAGATATAAATTAGTTTTGTTAATTATATTTTGTTTCTTTTCTTTAATGTGTATGTATGGTCTGTACATACTTATTTGATATTTAAAAAAAATGTTAATAAAACTTTTTTTATTTACTTATCCATTTTATTTTAGGACTTCAATTCCTCATCTCTATGTTATCTATTTAAGATTATAATTTGATATAAATTAAAAGTTATTGTAATCAAACATGGAACATATTTCAAAATTTAATTCTACAACATAATGTATGATAATAATGAATCAACCATTATAAAGAATACAAAATAGATGAAATAGGGTCACTTGTAGACGCTCTAATGATTAGTGTTCATGGAGAAATTTATAAAATGTTCTATCACTCAACAATTTATAATTTAAATGAAAATTGAGATAACTTGTTGTGGATTATTGTATAACATCGTCATGAACAGAGTACTGTGTCTTGGATTCAATTAGAATATGTTTCTGCTTATTTTTTTTTAGAGTTATCCCTAAAACCTTGTGTTGAAGGAAATCTACCAAATTTGTCAATTTCCAGCATTCAGCTTATTAATTCAATATATCGAAATAGTTTAGATTGCAAAAAGTATAGTAATTTTATTTTCACACATTAGAGGTAAACAATTGTTAAAATTGTCAGCTTAAACAATAACATTTAAGTTTAAATAATTATGGTTGTTGTTGCCCAAATTGAATACATAGAAACACCATCATTAGTTAACTAAGAGGCATAGAGAACCCGAAGGCTTGATGCCGATACCACCAATCTCCTCTGCCTACAAACTTCTGTCCAGGGACCATCAACCAAACCAAAATCCACCAGAGATCACGCAATCTCCCCACCTACATTATTTGTGTAATTTAATGTTGAAAATGAGGAACAAGAAGTTAAGTAAGTAAAAATAACAGAAAATGTGAAGCAAAGTGTCGCAGATTTTGTTTATTGATCTGATGCTTATAAATAACGTGATTTATTGATAAATTCATAATGCTGATTACTGTAATCCTAAAACAAAATCAACTAGCTCATTAGGATCATCCCAATACTCATAACTGGGGTTATCAGCTCTCATGAGACCAGTGCCTTTGTGGGAAGGAAGTGATGCTATTTTACTAGGAGAGGTGGTGGGGTGATGAGGTGTGAAAAGCGCGTCGCTATTACTTTCCTATATTTTTATGAGCTGATTCCTTGTCTCCCTTGTTCTTCACTATAGACTTTTTTGTGAGCATTGGTCGAGATTAAAATGTTTTTATACATTTCCAAGTTTTTTTTCATATTTTTAAGGGATTTTTCAAGTAAAGTAACTGCAACAATCCCTCTGGTCCTTCATAAGTTACCGCTATAAATTCTTATGTCATCGCTGTTTGTATGTAGTTCAATATCACTTGAGTCACCTATTGCGAATCCTCCATCGTGCATGACTCAAAAGCCATAACGTGAATCAAGGGTTTTCTTATCGCCTCAACAATTTCTCCAAATATTTTCTTTGTTGGTTTCCAAACGAGCTGAGGTACCCATCAACTTTTGCTAGTTGTGGGATAAGATCTTTAACTGTTTCTACTAGTGAATCTTCAGTTTCATGCTGTTCCTCTTCTTCATTTTCTACTTTAATTTCAGGAATAGGAAACTGCGAACTAGCCGAAGGTATTGGAGTTGTCATGTGGGTCGAATGGGGTAACTCGGGTGCCAATGTTGTTCTTTTGAAAACTCAATATCATCATTTTTATATCTAATCTTTTTACTTGACGGCTCCGTATTGGTTTCTTTTTGCAACTTTAATGACTTCTAAAGGTTGTGATACAGGTGTAAAGAATGCTTGACGAACATCATCAACATCCTGAAGACCGCCTTTCAATGTCCGAAATTTGTTTTTTTTTAATTTCGCTAGTTTTTATAATCCCACGGGCGACTTTAGGGTCCATGACTGAACGCCACCAACGACTGGAAACCCTTTATATATCTACAATAAATGTAGTGATTCCTTTTCTAAAACGACCATTGTTTAAATCTCTACTTTTGTCAATAACGAAATAACCGAAAGGCTCTTTCCAACATAATGAACACGTCTGTAAAAAGTTGGAAACCGATATCTTGAGCGCTCACCTGTTCATCGTAATATGTTATAAATTCAATTCGTCCTGAGGAAATATTATTAAAACGTTAAAATTACACCTGATCAGATGTCTAGGAATGCAAACATAACTTTGTGTTAAGTAAAAACAATCGAGGTTCATAGGTCTTCCATAACTAAAATATCGTTTAATTATATCTTGATCCTCCATCGTAACATCATCGAATATACAAACTGAATTAGATTCAACTTGGTGAGGCATATCTTTTGCATCTTCAAAATCGTAAAATCCTATTTCAGGAACCATATTTACAACAGTTTTTAAATACTGGTATTTGGGCTGGTGCAAAGTTTTTCCGAATAGATATACATTTTTAAATTTTAAACCATTTGGATTTAATAAAAGTCCAATCATAATATTCGTCTTTCCACAACCGCTTGATCCGCATATCGACGCCCGTATGGTGCTTGGTAATAATGTGCTGTGTTTCACCTCAGTAGATTCGTCAGGCAAACACTTCAAAGTAGAAAAACGTTAAATACTCTTTCAAGTTTCCACGGCCACTATTTATACAAAAAACTTCATTTGTTTCTTCTGGTTTAGACCGTGTCGGTGAATTTTCTGCCAACGTTTCGCCAGACATGCTGCTGACTTCCTCAAGGCTTAATTGAGACTGAAGATGTCCAGCTAACCCGCGGCCTTATATAGTAGCCACTCGGGTCCACTCGATAGGAATAGATGTTCTTGATATAATTTATTCTCCCAAGCAGCCAGCTCTTTCCTGGTGTCCGCGATCATTGCTTTAAGAATTATGGCCGAACATCGACTCTTGGCGTTTTTGACTCGGTTCGATGAATTTGTTATGCCTATTCTTGCACAGTTTGGGATAATCTTATGGTCCCTGCATCTTTTGAGAAAAGCAAGCCTGCAAATTAGACTCACTTTCTTTCTTCTGAGTTTCTCCAATATTTTCACTCTCCGAGCTATATCCTCCCCATAGAGCATAGAACAGAAGAAAGACAATCGACAAGAACAACAAATTAAACCAGCAGCGACAATCAAGCCGAAATCCAGCCTATCAGACCCCAAGCAATCAGAAACCAGCCAATCACAGGCATGGAAAAACAGACTCCGACCCCGGACCCGAAGAAACCCGATCGACTAACGGAAGGAACCGATGAATCACGAGTGGACCCGAGTGGCTACTATATAAGGCCGCGGGTTAGCTGGACATCTTCAGCATTCCAGCAGCAGCAGCAGAAGAAGAAGGACCTCTCCAGAAGACCTCTAGTGAAGTGCTCTCGTGAAGTTGTTCGCTGTGCTCCCTTGACATTTCATCTCGCTCAGTTAGCGCCTTATGCCGACGAGGTCCACGCATATCTAGTGGAACAAACCTCAACGGCCAAACGGGCAGCCTTGCGCTGGCGAGTGCCCCCCCACTCATTGTGCGTTCATTACGGTCCGTCCGTTTTAATATAGCAACCAGTGTCACGTCCTTCCCATCAGACATGGCAGAAGGAGAAGGAAGCACCAGGATGGAGACCGAAGTCAGCACCCCTGAGAAGAGAGGAGAGAAGAGGACCTCGGAAGACCAGGCCGACACCGAGGGGCCTTTCATAAAAGTCACGAAGGGCATGTCATTCAAAATGAGAGCTACCACCAACGCTGGTCCCGCCCCGATAAAAGTCAGTAACCGCTACTCGAACCTTCGGACTGAAGAGGTACCGTCGACTAGCAGCTCTAAGAAGAGGCCACCACCAATTATCATCTCACCAACAATCTCGCAACCAATGCTGAGGGAAATTCTAAGAGCCAACAAAATCAAATTTCTCTCAAATGCGTCGCCGAAGGAGCTGCGCATTTACACTGAAAACGAGCAGGACCACTACAGGGCCCAAGAACTGCTCAGAAAAGGTAAAAACGTCCAGTTCCACACGTGTGCACCACGCGGGACAAAAAGGTCAAAGAAGTATGTGTTGCACGGCTTCGACCTAGACATCGACATCAAGGAGATTGAACAGGAACTTAAGGAGAATCTTCCGGGTTTCAAAATGGCGAGAAGATTAACCAGAATGTCGCAAAACGAAAGATACGATATAGAGCCTATACAGATAATATGTGACGCTCATGTGAAAATAGAACACGTCAGGAGTGTGAGAGCCATTTATGACTGCGTGTTTAGGGTCAGCCACTTCAAAGAAGATGGAGGCCCAGTACAGTGCCGAAACTGCCTACAGTACGGGCACATATATAAATACTGTGGTCGTATAGTCACCTGCGCGCTGTGCGCACAACAACACGAAACTGAAGAGTGCCCCAAAACGGAAGCATTGCAGTGCTTCCACTGCAAAGGGGACCACCCAGCGTCCTCACGGGAGTGTCCTGTGAGGAAAGGAATCATAAAGGCCAGACTTGAAAAAAAGACAGTAGCTGCCGTAGCAAAGAAGATGAGCAGACCAGCACGCCCGGACCTGAAGTATTCAGACCTTACCAGAGGAACCCATCCTGAACAGCCTACATCACCGGGCCAATCAGAGGAGACCACTCGTCCCCACCACCAGCCTCAACCCCACCATCAGCCTCAACCCCACCACCAGCCTGGCCCCCACCATCAACCTCATCCCCACCACCAGCCTCAAATACAGGAACCATCACCAGCAGGGCTCACTCTACACACGATCCTCGAAGAAATGAGGGAGCAGAGGAAACTTATCACCTACCTGATGGAGATGATGACCAAGATTATTTCCAAACACTATGACTAGTTTGGTAATAAACAACAACATTAATGGCCTCATGCAGAAACAGGCCGAACTGGAACTCCTCCTCCAGCAGCATAGACCAGCAGTAGTGGCGCTGACCGACATCATCACACCCACCTCGGCCTTCCTATACTTCCATGGCTACGCTGTATATAGGGAGGTGTGCCCCCCAGGGTCCCACGAAAGCGTCGCCATCCTGGTCAGACGGGATGTACAGTCTAGGAGGATTCCTAATCATGTGATGCCGACCGATGGTACTCACATAGTCACAGTTGACGTGAAACTGAAGCATCGGTTCACTTTCTGCTGTGTCTATAGGAGACCTCGGGCAATACACACATCAGTACGGACATTGCTTCAACATGCCCAGTCAGTGAGTCGGTACGTGGTCCTTGGTGATCTCAATGCCAAACACACTGCCTGGCTATGCGGTAGTAATAACGAACTGGGCACGTACATAACTAAGACCAGGCTGTCCGTCTTTCACCCTGGTGTCCATACCTTCAGGCATGCAGCCCGAGCCAACTGGAATTCAACAATTGACCTGCTCCTGACCAGGGATCTGCACACTGTCACAGATTGCATAGCGCTCCCGTACGGACCATCAGATCATCGGCCTGTGATATATACCTTTGAAGGTACGCCCGCAACACCACCAGCGAGCAAGTACCTATTACACAAGGCCGACTGGACAGGATACAGGTTCAGTGTTGAAGAGGAGCTACCCACGGTTCAGCCACTCCGTACGAAGGAAGAAGTGGATGAAGCGGTGTCAGTCATCACCACTACCATACAAAGCTCAGCCAACAGAAACATCCCGAAGTTCTGTCCGCAACCCAACGCCATCAGGAAACCCCCTCGGCACATCCTCGCACTCATCAGCCAGAGAAATAACCTGAAAAACATCTTTCATCGCTCGCGTGACTACAGCCTGAAGCCAGCCATCAATGCGATGACCCGGCAGATAGCCAGCCTCATGCGTGACTGGAAGACATCTCTGTGGCACGACCAGCTAAGACGAACTCATGAAGACTACCGCCAATTCTGGAAGCTCGTGAAGACTCATGTCACTAAGAGGAAGACCGTGCACCTTACATCAGGGTGCAATCTGCTGGCACCTGGGGAACAGGCTGAACTCCTGGCGAAGGACTATGAAGAGAGAGAAGCTGCTCGACTGTTAGATGCACCAATACTTCCTGAAGGGCCCCTTCCGTGCCCCAATGAGAAGCACATTTACTCCACCTTCGGCCAGCTCGAGTCGGTGCTACGCCGCACAAGAGGTAATAAGGCGTCGGGACAGGACGATATACCATATGTAATGTTGAAGATGCTTCCTAGGAAGGGTAAAGCCTTTCTACTAAACATCTTCAATTCTTGCATGAGAATCTCGTACTTTCCTACTGTCTGGAAACGTGCCGTCGTAATACCGCTACTCAAGCCGGGGAAGAGAGGAAACCTACCAGAGCACTATCGGCCAATCAGCTTGCTCTCACACATGAGCAAGATCTTTGAGAGGCTGGTTCATCATCATCTACTCACTCACTGCAGGGAGGAAGACATCATACCGCCGGAGCAGACTGGTTTCCTACGAGGAGTCTCCTGCGATCACCACCTGGCCAAACTCCAGGCCCACGCCATAGAACAGATGCAACGAAACAGAGCCACAGCCTTCATCTCCCTGGATTGCACGCAGGCCTTCGATAGTGTGTCTCACACACTACTACTCCGTCGTATGGAAGAGTACAGATTTCCCGTCCCTCTTCGCCGACTGATTGGAAACTATCTCAGTGGAAGATCTTTCGTCGTAAGAGTCCGCGAAAGCCTGTCTACCTCTTACCATACCAACTGTGGGGTACCTCAAGGGTCTGTACTGGGGCCACTACTGTTCGTGATCTTCACAGCACCAGTGGTCTCGGTAAAGCATCCAGGAGCAACGGTAGCAGCCTACGCAGATGACATCGGCATCTACGCCTCGAGCTTCAGCGCGAAGAGAGCACTAAAAATCGCCCAAAATGCATCAGCCGCCATAATTGAAGACCTCAAACTGAACGGCATCAAGGTGAATCCGACTAAGACGGATGCCATCGTGATGTCGTATCAGAAAGGAAAGAAGAAAGCTCTACCCTCGACCTTCACTGTGGAGGAAGAGGAAAAACCAGTCTCATCAAAGATTCTCTACCTTGGCGTTACTCTAGACAGGCACCTCACCTTCTCGAGTCACGTCAAGGAAAGACTCAAGGTAGCGAGACAAAAATCCTACAGGCTCTACCACTTGCTCACATCACCACAGCTCTCACTACGGCTCAAGCTGCAGATCTATAAGGCCATCATCAGACCTACATTGCTCCATGGCGCACCACTGCTCCGGCACCTATATAACACCACCCTTAAAAGGCTACAGGGTTTCCAGAACGGCGTCCTACGGCGAATAGTCAGCGGTACCAGTCTACAGAGGGCTAAAAATAAAACTATATATGAGGAACTACAGCTACCCTCTGTACCAGAATACATCAGCCGGAGGCACATCAAGTTCTTTGATGGGCTGAAGGCCTGTGCCAACCCGCTATTCAACCAAATAGTCCCGCCACCCATGCCAGGAAGATGGCAAAAAACATCCCCCTTAGTAGACGTCGTCGCTGAGGGAGGGGGTCTGGACACAGTAGGATAATCCCGTCCATTCCCTATCCTTCCCTATCCCTAATCCCATCCTCAATCCTCTCCTTTCCCATCCTTTCACTCCCGAATACCAGCCGAGTGGTCCCTCCACACTCGTAAATACAAATGAAGGCCAAAAGGCCATAGAATCAAGCTCCCGCATACAGCGGTAAGAGCATAGAAACTTTAAAATACCTACGGGTAAATAAAAGTCAGATTGTTATTGTATATATTTTAGGTTAGACTTAGTATATGTATATAGTTTTAAGTTTATATAATAAAGTAGAGGGATAGAAAAAAAAAAAAAAAAAAAAAAAAAAAAAAAAAAAAAAAGGACATCTTCAGTCTCAATTAAGCCTTGAGGAAGTCAGCAGCATGTCTGGCGAAACGTTGGCAGAAAATTCACCGACACGGTCTAAACCCGAAGAAACAAATGAAGGTTTTGTATAGAAAAACGTTGTTCTTGTTGGACTAATTTCATTTTGAATGCAGACAAAGTCATTCATTTCCTGTATATATATCGCCGCTTGCCATTTTTCACTACAGTATGATTCGCAAGACTCGCAAAGGAAGATGCTTGATAAACTGTCTCATAAATAAGTTACCGTTTGAATTACACCTGCCAGGATTCCAGTATTGAAAAACGACTAATTAGAGATAGTGGAATAAAACAGCTTGATAAAACTTGTAAAGAACACGATATTGCTTATAGCAAAGATAAGGATATACAAAGTCGTAGAAAAGCGGACAAGATTTTGGTTGATAACGCATGGAAACGAGTTAAAGCTTCGGATTCATCAATGGGAGAAAAAGCCGCGGCTTGGGTAGTTACAAATACTATGAAAGCGAAAGGTAAAATTGGTCCCGGTATTAAGAAGAATAAAAATAAAAATATTAGTTTAAAAAAAATAGTTAAATCGCTAAAGGTTGCTGACGTATCATCGATCCTCGAAGCGTCAAAAATGGCATACAAAAAGGCTAAAATGCATTTACGTGGTAAGATAAAACCTTTGCCTCCCAGAGTTCTTCCTTTGCCAAAAGAGATTTCTTCCATTTCTTGTGTCGTTAATGGCGGGGCTTTCTCCAGTGGGGTCTTTAGCGGGAGGAGCCTCGAGTGTGGCTAAAGCTATCTACGAGGACAAAGAAGCTAAACAAAAATTAGATGAGCAAAAGAGGCTTAATTTAGCGATGGAAAGTCAGAAAATTGGTAATGGACTTTATTTGAAACCATATCGGACAGGCTACGGCCTCGACAAAAAAAACAAATCCGGAAAGATCTGACTACCGAATAAGCTTTTGACGGTTTTAGAATTAAATTATTTGGCCAAAGTTTTAAATATTCAACATTTTCAAGGAGTGTTTATGATTGATAAACTTCCTAAATATCCAAACAACCACGAGTCTGCTATTGTAAATTTAGAGCCGAGCTCAGAACTTGGTTCACATTGGGTCTGTTATGTAAAACAAAATAATTATGTGAAATACTTTGATTTCTTTGGAAACTTAAAACCACCACCACATTCGCAGGGTTAAGCAGCTAATTCCCTTTCAGGATCTTCATTCAGACCCTAAATTACTAATTAACATTTATTTCAAAGAGTACATAAGAGGCCATTTTTTGTAGAGTGTTTTGAAAAAATTGAATTCCTTAGTTTTTCGATGCTGATCAATACCAATTTTCAGTTTGAATATTAGATTAGTCATTTTCTAAGTGAGCGATTACGATGTCTCTATTTAATGTTTTATCTATGCGGTGTCTCGAAATTATTAAAACGCGCTTTTTATCTAGTCGTTGCAGGAAATCGAGAGGATGTTCCTTATGTTTTATGTTTGTATTAAATAGTTTCAATGTCAGTTGTTCAATTGATCTTGAGTCGCGGAATGTTCTTTCTAAATAGTTTTTTTTAATTCGTATACTGTTTTGAATTCACATGTAGTGTTGATATAATCTGGGTCTGCAGTCAACCTAGCTAAAACTTTACTTAGTAATCTGAATGTGTTATTGGGAGCACATACTATATTTCTTACTTGCCTAACGACACTAACAAACTTAGCTAATTTTCACGTTATTCAAGTGTTCTATCTACGATATCAGAACATTATGAAACTATTATACTAATATGAAATATAAAATATATATGGAACTATTCCATGGAGTTATGGAAAAGTATTGACAATGCTAATAGGCTTCATAGATTTATTTAAGATGGTGACTAGTTATTATAGTATGAACACAAAGTTGCAAAATACTGTAAAAGAAATTACTGTACAATTATAAATTATAGGAAGTAAGTGGTGATGAAAGGGTTTAATGAAATTAAAATACTAATATAATAATAAGCCTTCATTAGATAATTAAATACAAAAAGGATGAACAATTACTACAAATTATTAATTAATAACATAGCATAAATAATTTTAAAATATAAAAGATATGTCCAGGACCGGGACTCGAACCCGGGTTACCCAGATGACCGGGGAGCGAGCTTGATTGGGCCAGGATAGCTCAGTTGATAGAGTTCCAGACTAGCTATCTGACTGGCCCGGGTTCGAGTCCCGGTCCTGGAGATATCTTATCTTTTCAAATACAAATATTTAAAAATTAATAAAAACAATAACTAATAAAATAAAAAATAAATAATTTTAGTTTTAGCAAACTTGTTTCCAATAAATAGCAAATTAAGGCAATAATCTTTTGTTAGTTCAATAACGCTGTGATAATGTAGATAGAGCCACTTGAATAACGTCTCAGGCTGTTTTGTTTGTTTTAAAACATATTCAATTTTTTTTTTTATATCAAAAAATATACAGGTATATGTATCAAAATAGCCATGTTGTTGAAAATCAATTCTATGACTATGACTGTAGGTTTTTAGTTTTAGTTTATGGATATGAATGACAACATACAAAAATGAAGAGTTCTCTACTTTATTGTAATAGCCGTTTTGAGTTACAGAGGTCTAAATATGAGTTTAACGTAATGCAATAGTAAAATTAACCCAACGATTATGAACAAACCGTAGTTCGAAATTTAATGGCTAAGAGAACACTTCACAACAAGATGAAAAATGTAGTGTTTTTTTTAAATTTAGTAATAATGAACTTTCTGAGCGTTGTTCTAATGTTAAACAAACAAAAAATATTCCAACAGTTATGTTCTTGTCGGGAACAGTCTTTACAAGTTAGTTGTTACATATTTGATCTTGACCCCCCCCCCCCCCAACCTGTCTCAAATTATGAGAAAAGAAACCGAAACATCCAACTCAAGCTTTTTAATTAGACATCATATTATTCAACAAATGCTTTTGAGAGAAATATATTATTTAGCAAAGCATAGATCGTTTATATTCTCTGAAATATGTGTTAAGAAATAGTAGGAATGACTTGCTCTGTCACTAGCTTGGATAGATTTTTACATGTGCACTTTTGTTTTTACAAGGTTGGTAGTTGCCTTTTCTGGCTCATAACCGGGATTTTTTTTCTCTGAGGTGGACTAGCCGTTTTAAAATTATTTATTCTTGATTTGGTAAGTACCTTATTAACATTAATATCCATAAGTATTATTAACATTTGAATATCTTCATTCAGTAAGTATATATGTATCCTAAGGTTTTAAATCAGAAAGAAATGTTGTAAAGCACTGAATATTTAGAACAGAATTACTCAATAAAATTTATAATCAATGCTTGATTTTTCATAATCTTTGGATCATTCATTTTCACCAAAATAATTTTCACAAGTCTCTAGAATTGCAAAGTTAATTAAAAGTATAACTAAGAACCAATAATTAAAAAAAATATTATAAGCATATTGCGTTCCTATGCCGGTACTCATTTGTTAAAAACAAAACAGGAATTTTTAAAACTAAAAATTATCTCTTGATGTGGTAAGTTAAAAGGTCTATTAATATTGACCTATGTAAATTAATAATCCCTCTACATATGCTATCTATTGGAACCTGTAATGTTGATTTTTTAATTTCAAGTTTCGCTTTATGTTGTCGCTTCAAGTTGAGTTACCTACAAGTTTTATTCATTTCCTTTTTAATATTAACCAAAAATAAAAATTATCTTGAGCTTCAGTATGGAAAAAAATAATGTTATTATTGGAAATGTTTAGATTTCGGTAAACAAACAAGAAATAAATATCAAGAAACAAGCTTTTCAACTAACATTTGAAAGTATAAATGATATATTTTTGTTGAAACAATCATTTCGATATGAAATGATTACAGAAATTTACACATTTCCCATTATAACATTCTTTTTCCATACTAAAGCTCACGATAATTTGTATTTTTGGAGAATATCTAAAAACAAAACTGAATCGTTAAAACTTGTAACTCAAGTTGAAGAGACAACCTGCGGAATGATTACCAAATTCATGAATATGGTGCTGGACAGTGATAATTTCTCCTGCAACTCAGAATAAATAAAGTGAATCGAGACTTGTATCTCATCATATTTAAATCTACATATATCAAAGTTGGAAGCTTTAAAAATTGAAATGAGAGGAATGATAAGAAGAGGTTACAGGAAATAAGGAGGTAGGTTTCATGTGGACCAGGTAATACACAAGTCCCTTTTTTTAATATTGCATAAAAAGGGGAAAACAATTCAAATCTATATCCCAGTATTTCAATTTGTTCTTCAATTTAGAATCTCTTTAAAAACAATGTCCGTAACCATTTTTTCCATTAAATTTCATTGAATTTTTATTTGATTAAATGAAACTGAAATTTTAAAAAAAATTTAATTTAATGATATTTACAACTATAATGCTATTATAACAAGTAAATGTGCTAATATGTACAATATGACATGAAACCACTTGTGGAGAAACTACCCATCTGTAGCACTCCAATAAAAACTGAAATTAAGTTTTAAATTTGCTATATTGTTCAGGCTTTAAGTTTTCAATACTATGCCTACTTTTTTTTTCTTTTTTTTTTTTTAAACTGCCCAGGATGGAAGTTTGATTGTTCTCTTCTGTAACGATTTTTTCTGTCTTTATTACACCTTTTTCCTGTGTTCTTTTGTTTGGCAAAATGTATTCTACAACAATAAACTCAATTTTTTTTATAACCGGTTTTTATTATTTTACCTTATTTGTAAAATAAATTATTATAAAGGTATCACCAAAAACTTTTTTATGTCAGTGTTTATAAATCATGATAATTGTTTATTATTTCAGGTGTGAACATTTTATCATTCAAGCTTGGTGCGTGTCTACAGAAATACATCTTTTGCTTTGATGAAAGCGGAATATAATAATGTTCGACAGATATTGCACTTGTAAGTCATATTCTTATATAGTCATAGTATGGCATGAAACATCATTATCAGGTATGTATCTTACAAACCATAAAATACTAACCTCTGTGATTTTTATATTTTATGGATCAAATTAATTTATAATTACATATAAATTAATGAAGTACATTGGCAGCTTTGTTAAACTAAATGTGGGTTTCAAGCAATGTGGTTTATTTCACTTTGGAGTTCCTATCGTATTTAAAGTTTAATACATTTTTATTTCATGAACGAAAAAGGAGACAAAATATCAAGCGATCCATAATTTTGACCCTGTTTGTTTCAATACAGACTTAATAATAATCAATGGACCTTATTAGATTGTATATTACCTGACTCTACATCATTTTGTCTAAATTTATTTTTACTGTTTTCTCAAAGAATATTTCTAAAACAAAACTAAATTTTGAAATACTACAAAAATGTTGATGAAATGATAGATGGTAGTAGCAGACATTGAACGAGTGAATTAAAATTCAATACAAGAATATTCAGGATCACAAGTCACAAATAAGTCCTTCAGTAAATTTCTATGAAATAATTATTTCTGCCTGGTGAAATAAACTGTCATTAAAATTTACAATTGTAATGCTATATCTTTGTTTGGTAAATATTACAATTCAATAACAGGTTTTTGAGAATTTAGAAGTTCAAGTAGTTTTCTAGAGAATTTTGATTTGGAGTTCTTTTAAAAAATGCATAGGGTTTTTTTTAAAATTATTTAATAGGTACATGTTAAAGGAACTAATCTGTAATGAAATTAGTAACAATATTCAGTTTATTATAACAATAATGTAATTGCATAAGTATAATATAACATTTCTACAATTAAATTATAGTATAGTAAAAATCAAACAAAGTATTCAACTATAAGAGAATGTAATGAACTAGTAATTACGCCTGGAAATTGGAAATTAGATACATTTTGAATTATTGAATAAATCGTTTGTCTGTTAAATTAATCAATCTTTAATTTGAGGGTTAAATTTATGTAAATACATTTTTAAAGCTTTAATGTAACCCTAAAAGAATATATACATTTAATTATTTTCCTATCCCCTCTCCTCCTCGACCTTACTCCACTCAGATCAGGCCCGGCTCCCATACTGCGTACATCGCTGCAATTTATAATTCAACTATTAAAACTAAAGTCAAACAATATATTCAGATAAAATAAAGTATTCTACAATTAAAATAAGGCAATGAAACAATTTTTACGTTTGCAAATAAGAAATAAAGTACTTGTAATATAGTATAGTAAATCGAATGTCTGTTATATTAACCATCCATTAAGTTACGTAAATTTAACTTCATCAAGTAGGTTTTTATAACGTTGATAATGCAATAAAAGAATATATAAACTTAATAATTATTTCATCCCCTCTACTCCTTGAACATTGAACCTGTACTTCGTACCTTTTAGTTAGTTTCCGGGCTCCTAACTGCGCACATCGCTGCAGTTTATAATTCAACTATTAAAACTAAAGTTAAACAATATATTCAGATAAAATAAAGTATTCTACAATTAAAATAAGGTAATGAACCAATTTTTACTATTGCAAATCAGAAATAAAGTACTTGTAAAATAGTATAGTAAATCGAATGTCTGTTGAATTAACCATTTATTAAGTTATGTAAATTTAACTTCATCAAATAGGTTTTTATAACGTTTATAAAGCAATAAAAGAATATATAAACTTAATAATTATTTCATCCCCTCTACTCCTTGAACATTGAACCTGTACTTCATACCTTTTAGTTAGCTTCCGGACTCCTAACTGCGCACATCGCTGCAATTTATAATTCAACTATTAAAACTAAAGTTAAACAATATATTAAGATAAAATGAAGTATTCTTCAAGAAAAATAAGGTAATGAACAAATTTTTACCAACACAAATCAGAAATAAGGTTCTTTTAATATAGTTTAATAAATCAAATGTCTGTTAAATTAACCATCGATTAAGTTAGGTAAATTTACCTTGATGAAATGGTTTTTATAACGTTAATAATGCAATAAAAGAATATATAAAGTTAATAATTATTCCATCCCCTCTACTCCGTGAACATTGAACCGGTACTTCGTACCTTTTAGTCTGCTCTGGGCTCCCTAACTGCTCACATCGCTGCAGTTTATAATTTAACTATTAGAACTAAAGTTAAACAATCTATACAGATAAAATAAAGTATTCTACAATTAAAATAAGGTAATCAACCAATTTGTACCATTGCAAATCGGAAATAAGTTACTTTTAATATAGTTAAATAAATGGAATGCCTGTTAAATTAACCATCGATTAAGTTAGGTAAATTTACCTTGATGAAATGGTATTTATAACATTGATAATGCAATAAAAGAATATATAAAGTTAATAATTATTCCATCCCCTCTACTCCGTGAACATTGAACCTGTACTTCATACCTTTTAGTCTGCTCTGGGCTCCCTAACTGCTCACATCGCTGCAGTTTATAATTTAACTATTAGAACTAAAGTTAAACAATCTATACAGATAAAATAAAGTATTCTACAATTAAAATAAGGTAATCAACCAATTTTTACCATTGCAAATCGGAAATAAGTTACTTTTAATATAGTTAAATAAATGGAATGCTTGTTAAATTAACCATCGATTAAGTTAGGTAAATTTACCTTGATGAAATGGTTTTTATAACGTTGATTATGCAATAAAAGAATATATAAAGTTAATAATTATTACATCCCCTCTACTCCGTGAACATTGAACCTGTACTTCGTACCTTTTAGTTAGCTCCCGGCTCCTTAACTGCCCACATCGCTGCAGTTTATAATTTAACAATTAGAACGAAAGTTAAACAATATATACAGATAAAATAAAGTATTCTACAATTAATATAAGGTAATCAACCAATTTTTACCATTGCAAATCGGAAATAAGTTACTTTTAATATAGTTAAATAAATGGAATGCCTGTTAAATTAACCATCGATTAAGGCAGGTAAATTTACCTTGATGAAATGGTATTTATAACATTGATAATGCAATAAAAGAATATATAAAGTTAATAATTATTCCATCCCCTCTACTCCGTGAACATTGAACCTGTACTTCGTACCTTTTAGTTAACTCCCGGCTCCCTAACTGCTCACATCGCTGCAGTTTATAATTTAACAATTAGAACGAAAGTTAAACAATACATACAGATAAAATAAAGTATTCTACAATTAAAATAAGGTAATCAACCAATTTTTACAATTGCAAATCAGAAATAAGTTACTTTTAATATAGTTAAATAAATGGAATGCCTGTTAAATTAACCATCGATTAAGTTAGGTAAATTTACCTTGATGAAATGGTTTTTATAACGTTGATTATGCAATAAAAGAATATATAAAGTTAATAATTATTCCATCCCCTCTACTCCGTGAACATTGAACCTGTACTTCGTACCTTTTAGTTAGCTCCCGGCTCCTTAACTGCCCACATCGCTGCAGTTTATAATTTAACAATTAGAACGAAAGTTAAACAATATATACAGATAAAATAAAGTATTCTACAATTAATATAAGGTAATCAACCAATTTTTACCATTGCAAATCGGAAATAAGTTACTTTTAATATAGTTAAATAAATGGAATGCCTGTTAAATTAACCATCGATTAAGGCAGGTAAATTTACCTTGATGAAATGGTATTTATAACATTGATAATGCAATAAAAGAATATATAAAGTTAATAATTATTCCATCCCCTCTACTCCGTGAACATTGAACCTGTACTTCGTACCTTTTAGTTAACTCCCGGCTCCCTAACTGCTCACATCGCTGCAGTTTATAATTTAACAATTAGAACGAAAGTTAAACAATACATACAGATAAAATAAAGTATTCTACAATTAAAATAAGGTAATCAACCAATTTTTACAATTGCAAATCAGAAATAAGTTACTTTTAATATAGTTAAATAAATGGAATGCCTGTTAAATTAACCATAGATTAAGTTAGGTAAATTTACCTTGATGAAATGGTTTTTATAACGTTGATTATGCAATAAAAGAATATATAAAGTTAATAATTATTCCATCCCCTCTACTCCGTGAACATTGAACCTGTACTTCGTACCTTTTAGTTAACTCCCGGCTCCCTAACTGCTCACATCGCTGCAGTTTATAATTTAACAATTAGAACGAAAGTTAAACAATACATACAGATAAAATAAAGTATTCTACAATTAAAATAAGGTAATCAACCAATTTTTACAATTGCAAATCAGAAATAAGTTACTTTTAATATAGTTAAATAAATGGAATGCCTGTTAAATTAACCATAGATTAAGTTAGGTAAATTTACCTTGATGAAATGGTTTTTATAACGTTGATTATGCAATAAAAGAATATATAAAGTTAATAATTATTCCATCCCCTCTACTCCGTGAACATTGAACCTGTACTTCGTACCTTTTAGTTAACTCCCGGCTCCCTAACTGCTCACATCGCTGCAGTTTATAATTTAACAATTAGAACTAAAGTTAAACAATATATACAGATAAAATAAAGTATTCTACAATTAAAATAAGGTAATCAACCAATTTTTACAATTGCAAATCAGAAATAAGTTACTTTTAATATAGTTAAATAAATGGAATGCCTGTTAAATTAACCATCGATTAAGTTAGGTAAATTTACCTTGATGAAATGGTTTTTATAACGTTGATTATGCAATAAAAGAATATATAAAGTTAATAATTATTACATCCCCTCTACTCCGTGAACATTGAACCTGTACTTTGTACCTTTTAGTCTGCTCCGGGCTCCCTAACTGCTCACATCGCTGCAGTTTATAATTTAACAATTAGAACGAAAGTTAAACAATATATACAGATAAAATAAAGTATTCTACAATTAAAATAAGGTAATCAACCAATTTTTACAATTGCAAATCAGAAATAAGTTACTTTTAATATAGTTAAATAAATGGAATGCCTGTTAAATTAACCATCGATTAAGTTAGGTAAATTTACCTTGATGAAATGGTTTTTATAACGTTGATTATGCAATAAAAGAATATATAAAGTTAATAATTATTCCATCCCCTCTACTCCGTGAACATTGAACCTGTACTTCGTACCTTTTAGTTAACTCCCAGCTCCCTAACTGCTCACATCGCTGCAGTTTATAATTTAACAATTAGAACGAAAGTTAAACAATATATACAGATAAAATAAAGTATTCTACAATTAAAATAAGGTAATCAACCAATTTTTACAATTGCAAATCAGAAATAAGTTACTTTTAATATAGTTAAATAAATGGAATGCCTGTTAAATTAACCATCGATTAAGTTAGGTAAATTTACCTTGATGAAATGGTTTTTATAACGTTGATTATGCAATAAAAGAATATATAAAGTTAATAATTATTCCATCCCCTCTACTCCGTGAACATTGAACCTGTACTTTGTACCTTTTAGTCTGCTCCGAGCTCCCTAACTGCTCACATCGCTGCAGTTTATAATTTAACTATTAGAACTAAAGTTAAACAATATATTCAGATAAAAAAGAGTATTCTACAATTAAAATAAGGTAATCAACCAATTTTTACAATTGCAAATCAGAAATAAGTTACTTTTAATATAGTTAAATAAATGGAATGCCTGTTAAATTAACCATCGATTAAGTTAGGTAAATTTACCTTGATGAAATGGTTTTTATAACGTTGATTATGCAATAAAAGAATATATAAAGTTAATAATTATTACATCCCCTCTACTCCGTGAACATTGAACCTGTACTTTGTACCTTTTAGTCTGCTCCGGTCTCCCTAACTGCTCACATCGCTGCAGTTTATAATTTAACAATTAGAACGAAAGTTAAACAATATATACAGATAAAATAAAGTATTCTACAATTAAAATAAGGTAATCAACCAATTTTTACAATTGCAAATCAGAAATAAGTTACTTTTAATATAGTTAAATAAATGGAATGCCTGTTAAATTAACCATCGATTAAGTTAGGTAAATTTACCTTGATGAAATGGTTTTTATAACGTTGATTATGCAATAAAAGAATATATAAAGTTAATAATTATTCCATCCCCTCTACTCCGTGAACATTGAACCTGTACTTTGTACCTTTTAGTCTGCTCCGAGCTCCCTAACTGCTCACATCGCTGCAGTTTATAATTTAACTATTAGAACTAAAGTTAAACAATATATTCAGATAAAAAAGAGTATTCTACAATTAAAATAAGGTAATGAACCAATTTTTAACATTGCAAATCGGAAATAAGTTACTTTTAATATAGTTAAATAAATGGAATACCTGTTAAATTAACCATCCATCAAGTTAGGTAAATTTACCTTGATGAAATGGTTTTTATAACGTTGATAATGCAATAAAAGAATATATAAAGTTAATAATTATTCCATCCCCTCTACTCCGTGAACATCGAACCTGAACTTCGTACCCTAGCCTCCAGTCATGTGCCAGCTCCTTAAATTTGCAGTTATCATAATTTTTATAGATTTTCATTATCTCCAGGTTAAGGAGGAAGATGTTGTTTTTTAAATTTATTTTTGTCTTAGATAAGTAGCGATGTCCGCAGCTATAACTGTTCAAGTAATAGAGATGTCAAATGCGCCTATCAATTTTTTTTTTGCTTTCCTTGCAATAGTAATTCTATGTGAAATACTTAATTTGGTACTTGTGTACAAAATCCACCACCTTAAAAGGCCAATGTTGTACATACGCGCAAGCAGTTACATTTTATAACAGTTATATTTCTAACAGTAACAGTTATATTGTTTACAGATTCATTGGTCTTTGTTTCTTCATGTGTTCTAGAGTTGTTGTTGTATCCTCATTTTTGTTTGTTGCTGATTTGTTGTTTATTTTGGTGGTTATCGTTGGTTATGGGTGGTTTTTATTTTAAATTTTTGATGATATATTCTATTATTTGGTTCTATTATTATTATATTTATTTATATTATATATTTCATTATGTTGTTAAATATGTTATATATTCAATTATATTATTATTTCTTCTATTTATTCGTTTCCATTATGTTTTGCATGTTATGTTTTGCAAATTCTAACCCTAATAAAAATATTTAAAAAGGTTATCTAAGATAACTGTTAGAATATAACTATTATAAAATGTAACTGGTTGCGCATTGGCCTTTGCAAATGGTGGGTTTAATACACAAGTATCCATAATTTATTTAATATATACATTAAATGAATTATGTACATGTTTATTATCTTTATATTTTGATTACATCCAATTGAATATAATTTTTATTTTAACTACTGTTATTACATTTATTTTGTTTTTATTATAATTATGGCAATTTATTTTTTAGGCTCTAATTCTGAAGAATCTACTGCAGAGGTACTTGAAGGAAGCTCAATGCTGGTGAAATAAGACATGCAGTAGCTATAAGAATTGGATTGAGGTTTCACATTACTATGCTAAGGAGAAGAAGAGGATGATGATGATGACCAAGACAAGTAAGTGAATATACATTTTACTTATAAATATACGTATAATTATCATAAACTATAATTATAAATAAACTTATAATTATCCACTTTATAACGTTAAAAAGTGGATAATTATAAGATTCTAATTATATATTTTTTTAAATAAGGTCAATATAGAATAAGTATTATGATTAAGTAGCTCATATTATTTAATTTAAAAAAATATAATGTTACGGGCTACTGGGTGTAAAATGGACTAAACTATTACTTAATTCAAGAATCTAATATTTATTAACAAATTAGAAAGAATACAATGAGATTATTTAAAACAGTTAAATTATTAAACTAATATCAATTTACAATAACAATATTCTACTAAATGTTATCTAATTTCTAAAATAATATACAAACAATACAAGATTTTGGTAATACTAAATAACTAAACTATTTATATATAAATTTGCACAAATACAATAATATTACACTATAGTTTACAATTACAAATTAACACTTACAGTTCGCTAACTAAAGTCCACCGACCGTAAGACTCTCCAAATATGACAAACTGCCACACAGTTTATTACACTTATTACACGGCCACTAATTTGTCACTGTTGCTCACTAAGCACTTATTACAGACTGATACTAATACTAACTAACTCACACACACTGCCACTAGTTAACGGCTGCTTATTACTTCACTGCTTATTACTGACTCGTCTTATTACTCACTCGTCTTATTACTACTGCCGCGGCCGAAAACGCTGTCCTTTTTATATAGGCAAGGTAGGTCGTGGTGGGGCATTACTCGGAACACGGACGAGGACCACCTAGACCGATCTAGAAGGTTCTACGCCATTCTATAATCCCTTCCGCTTAATCCCATTGTTTGCCTAATCCGCTCTAGGCAGATCAGAAGCCGGTCCTACTTTCCGCTCTGACCGTAACACTGCCCCCTCCTTAAAAGTGCTCTGCCCCAGAGCATAGTCCGGAGAAATCGGGCGGTCATGAGCTTCCCTCGATGGAGACGCATTTCCTTTCCAGGGGTTGAACGTGCACACCAATATGGCGACTCCAGAGTTGGCGAATATCTGTTCAAGCATGTTCCTGACAACCTTCCACTCCAGGCCGTCATATCCACAGCCCAACTTAGGGATCGCGAGCTTGGTGACACGCAGTCTCAGAAGCTTACTCCGCAGGTCGTCGAGGCTTCGCCGCAGTGCGTCATATGTGGGCTTCTGATCAGTAGCACACTTGGTAACTAAGTAGAACAGGTGTCGTCCTTCGTGCGTATGGTGGAGTGCTTTCCCGACGCGTGGTCCTTGGCGTTCCAGTTCCTCAGTTCCAGCAAACTTCTTCCTGAAGACGGTTGCAATCCCTCGGGAAGTCCTCAGATCTTCGGCTACACAATGGGCCAGAGAATAGTCCGCGGGTAACGAGAAGATATCTCTGTATACTGCCTGAGTTACTCCACGGGAACCTTGTACCTTAGGTTGTGCAACTGATACCTTACTGGCCTCCACGTTGTTGAGGTACCTGACTTGCTGGTCTTTTGTCGGGCCATGGTCTCCTTTGTATGGGGCCAGTCTATTAAAATGGACTACCCTGGGTTTTCCTTTTGGCTGCTTTCTGATCCTATAGATGACGTCGTTTATCCTATTGATGATCTCAAACGGGCCATCCCAGGAGTTCTGAAGTTTAGGTGAGTAGCCTCGCCTTCTTCGAGGATCATGTAGCCAGACCAAATCTCCAGGTTGGAATCCACCTTTCTCTGCCCTGATGTCGTAACGCTCCTTCATTCTGTCACTGGCTCCCTGGATGTTTGCACGAACCTTTTCGTGGATATTATCCATCCGCTTCCGTAGGTTCGTGACGTACTCCTCTCCGGCCACTTCCTCATTAGGCTTGAACCCGAATTTCAGATCACAAGGCAAACGAAGTTCTCGGCCGAAGACCACATTTGCGGGGGTCTGCCCCGTTGCTTCATGGACTGAACTCCGGTAGGCAAACAAGAACAAGTGAAGATACTGGTCCCAGTCTCGCTGATGCTCGGAGACCACTTTAGACAAATATCGACCCATTGTCCTGTTCATGCGCTCCACCATGCCATCCGATTGAGGGTGAAGAGGTGTCGTCCTGGTTTTCCGTATTCCCAGTGCTTCGCACATCCCGGAGAAGACTGCAGACTCAAAGTTTCTTCCCTGGTCAGCGTGAAGTTCCATGGGTACTCCAAACCGGCTGACGAGCTGCTTCACAAGTACGTCTGCAACCGTGACTGCCTCTTGATTCGGAAGGGCATACGCTTCCACCCACTTAGAAAAATAGTCCATGGCCACGAGAATATATCGGTTGCCTTCGTCTGTCACAGGGAAAGGGCCAGCGATGTCAATCGCTATCCTCTCGAACGGTGCTCCCACGTTGTACTTCTTCATAGGGGCCTTCTTTCTTCTTGTTGGTCCGTTAGAAGCCGCACAAGTCGCACAACGCCTGCACCAGTCCAACACATCGTCCTTAAGGTTTGCCCAGTAAAAGCGTTCACGAACTTTTTCCAATGTACGGTGAACTCCAAGATGGCCGCCAGTTACACCGTCATGTAGTTCCCTAAGCACTTCGGGCACTTTATTCCTTGGAACGATGAGCTGTAGCCTGCGCTGATCTCCTTCCGCGTTCTCCAATGCCCGTTTCAGCAGCCCGTTGTCCACTAAAATGGAGTTCCATTGGGCCCAGTACGTTTTTACATTCTTCGACATTGGAGCAACATCCTGCCAGGCCGGTCTTCCTCGCCCCGATATTTTCCATTCCTTTATTTGTTTTAAGTCCGGGTCCTCGTCCTGTTCCTTTGACACCTCTGCATCTTGCCAACTGTCGATGACAACTGTAGTCCTCAATACCGCTGCCTGCTTCTCCTCTTGTCGAGAACAATGCTTGCAGCCTTCTTCACAAGGTCTTCTTGACAGTGCATCCGCATTCCTGTGGCTCGTTCCAGAACGATGAGCAGATTCAAAGTCATACTCTTGAAGGCGCTCAATCCACCTCGCCACTTGCCCCTCAGGTGACTTGAATCGCAGCAGCCACATTAGAGCCGCGTGGTCCGTTCTCAGCAGGAACCTTCTTCCGTATAGGTATTTATGAAAATGCTCTATGGACTTTACTACTGCCAGAAGCTCTTTCCTTGTGACACAGTAGTTTCGTTCCGGAGCTGAGAGTGCTTTGCTGAAATATCCAATCACCCTTTCTTCTCCGTCTTGGAGCTGAGAGAGGACACTTCCAATGGCGATGTTGCTGGCATCTGTGTCAAGTATGAACTTGCCCTCGGGGCGTGGATAGCTCAGAATAGGAGCACTAATCAATTTGCTCTTCAGCTCCTCGAAGGATGCCTGACACGCGTGATCCCAATGGAAAGTCCTTTTCTCCTCGGTAAGTCTGGTAAGAGGTTTTGCGATGTTAGCGAATCCTTTCACGTACCTCCGGTAATAGGTGCAGAGCCCGAGAAAACTTCTCACCTGGTGCTTATCTCGAGGTACTGGCCACTTGGTGATCGCTGCTATCTTCTCTGGGTCAACAGCAACTCCGTTGTCTGACACAATATGCCCCAGGTAGTTGACTTGCCTTCGGAAGAGATTACACTTCTTCGGGTTCAACTTAAGGTTCGCTGCACGCAGTCGTTCGAAGACCTTCTCCAGGTTCTTCAGATGGTGATCGAAGGACTTTCCCAGCACAATGATGTCATCTAGGTACACCAGGCATACCTCCCAAGAGAGACCTCTTAACACATTTTCCATCAGCCTCTCGAATGTGGCAGGAGCATTGCAAAGCCCGAACGGCATTACTGTAAACTGCCAGAGCCCAGTGCCAATTGAAAACGCCGTTTTCTCTTTATCTTCAGGTGCCAATCCAACCTGCCAATATCCACTGCGGAGATCCAAGGTAGAGAAGAGTTTACACCCCTCCAGGGTGTCCAGCGTATCGTCAATCCTGGGAAGCGGATAACTGTCCTTCTTGGTGACGTTGTTCAGAAGACGGTAGTCTACGCAGAACCTCGTTGTGCCGTCTTTCTTCTTCACCAATACGACAGGAGACATCCAGGGGCTACTCGAAGGCTCAATGACACCATCAGCCGCCATCTCCTTTATGATCTTCTCGGCGTCCTCCCGTTTGGCTAACGGCAGCCTCCGCGGGACCTGTCGGATGGGCTTCGCATCCCCGGTGTCAATCCTGTGCTGGACGATATCCGTTCTGCCCCGTGGTCCTGGTCCGATCTCGAAGACGTCATGCCATCGGATAATCATGTTCTTCACTTCCTCGCTCTGTTCAGGTGAAAGGTCGCGGCATGACTCGTTAACAAATCCTTTTAGTTCTTCTGGCAGTCCTCGGAGCTCGGTGGGACGACGTTGCAGCTGACGAACCACTGAGGTAGCGGTTGTACACTCCCCGACCGGTGTTCCTTTCTTCAGCGTTACCGGGAAGCTGTTCAGGTTCATTAGCCGAATTGGAGTGGTGCGTCCTACCTTGGTGAGAGACCTAGCGACCAGTACGCCGCGTCCGATCTCTTGTTCTTGGTGCCTTCCGGGTTCAACTAGTACACATTGACCCTCCGGTAGATGTCCTTCGACCGTCCCATGTGTCACGATTTGGCTCTGTGCAGGTAAAGTGGTGTCTTCTGGTAGCAGAACTCGTGCGCTGAAGTCCTTCTCCTGCCGAAGTATGACTTCCTCGTCTCCCAGCGTCATCACACCTCTCGACATATCCAGTTTGATCCCGTATGTGATCATGAAGTCCATGCCCAATATGACATCTTCATCGATCTCTGCCACGAGAGCGCGGTGCTTCAGATGTTGACCCCCGATGATGAAGGTGGCAACTGTCTCCCCGTAGACCTTGGCTGGCTGTCCCGTGGCAGTCCGTAAAGCCCAAGTTGTTGGTAAGATCTTCTCAGCTGGAAGTGCTTTCGAGTTCAAGATAGTCATGGTTGCGCCGGTATCTATTAGCAGACTTCGCAGCTGCCCGTTCACCATCCCATCAACGTAGAAACTGTTCGTTCTGCTTCCTATTGACGCAACTCTGATGGTCTTCCTGGGGCCTTTGACGTTACGGGTTGACAGTTGCCCCTTCCCATCAACCCTACTTAGTTTTCCTGTGGCTTTTCTTGCTTCTTCGATGGACACTTGCTTCTAGGGTGTCCAAGTTGGCCGCAGCTCCAACAGCGTATCTCCTTCTTACGGGTCCTGAGAGCCTCCAAAACTTTAGTTACTATGTCTTCGATGCTAGGGACCACATTAGGCTCCGCCTCTGCTGCTCTAACTCGCGCGTGGCCCCGTACAGACTGTCTAACAGCCTCGAACTCCATGGCCTGGGATAACGCGTCTCCCAAAGTTTTCGGCCTGGCGAGCTTCACTGCTTGCTGTGTCTCCGGATCCCGAAGTCCATCCAGGAATTTGTCGACAGCCAAGCTTTCGTAGACATCGTCGGTGACCGATGGATAGGCGTTCCTCACCAGCCGGGCAATATCCGCTTCAAATTCCTGCAAAGTCTCGTTGGTCTTCTGGACCCTGCTTCTCAGCTGTGAGCGATACAGCTGGTCCATGTGGCGGTGGCCGAAACGCATCTCCAGTCTTCTGATCAGCTCCCCGTAGTTGGACCGCTCCGACATGGGTATCCCCTGCAGAACTCCCAAGGCGTCTCCACGCAAGGCCAGGCACAACGCTGAAGCCTGGGTCTCCTGTGACCACCCGTGGATCGAAGCCGCTGTCTCGAAGAGAGTCATGTAGTCCTCCCACGGCGTCTTTCCGTCGAATACTGGAATGGTGTTGTGAGCTGGTGGCGTCCCATTATAGGCGGATAGAATGCTATTACGATGGCTGCCCTCGGAGGAAAGGTCGGTGTCGTTCGTCGGTGGATTGCTCTTACGTCCCTCGAGAGCTTCCATTCTTAGCCTAATTTCGTTCACTTTTTCTCCTAGCCTAGATTCTATATCAGCTACTTTATTATTTACATCGGCTAACTTATTATCTACATTAGCTAACTTATTATCTACATTTTCCATTAACTTAGTCTCTAATGTGCCTAATTTAGACTCTAGCCTATTTTCTACATTGCTTAACTCATTACCTAGCTCATTTTTAACATTGCTTAATTCATTACCTAGCTTATTTTCTACATTGCTTAACTCATTTTGTAAATTACCTAGCTTATTATCTACATTGCTTAATTCATTACCTAGCTTATTTTCTACATTGCTTAAAGTTGCAGACAACTTGCTTAAATCGGTTTCAAACAGAGCGTCATCTGGATTCTCCCCTAACTCTACAAAAAATTGACGCAAGCGATGTTGCAGTACACTTTTATTTCCGGAAGAATCCAGGTCACGTTCTTCTAATTCCCGTTTTAAATCCGCAACTTTTAAATCCATCAATTTAAGACTTTGAGAAGCCATTTTTCAAACAGTAGCCCAATTATTACAAAATGCTAGACAAAATAACAATTACACAAGATCCCACTTCTGACACCAATTTGTTACGGGCTACTGGGTGTAAAATGGACTAAACTATTACTTAATTCAAGAATCTAATATTTATTAACAAATTAGAAAGAATACAATGAGATTATTTAAAACAGTTAAATTATTAAACTAATATCAATTTACAATAACAATATTCTACTAAATGTTATCTAATTTCTAAAATAATATACAAACAATACAAGATTTTGGTAATACTAAATAACTAAACTATTTATATATAAATTTGCACAAATACAATAATATTACACTATAGTTTACAATTACAAATTAACACTTACAGTTCGCTAACTAAAGTCCACCGACCGTAAGACTCTCCAAATATGACAAACTGCCACACAGTTTATTACACTTATTACACGGCCACTAATTTGTCACTGTTGCTCACTAAGCACTTATTACAGACTGATACTAATACTAACTAACTCACACACACTGCCACTAGTTAACGGCTGCTTATTACTTCACTGCTTATTACTGACTCGTCTTATTACTCACTCGTCTTATTACTACTGCCGCGGCCGAAAACGCTGTCCTTTTTATATAGGCAAGGTAGGTCGTGGTGGGGCATTACTCGGAACACGGACGAGGACCACCTAGACCGATCTAGAAGGTTCTACGCCATTCTATAATCCCTTCCGCTTAATCCCATTGTTTGCCTAATCCGCTCTAGGCAGATCAGAAGCCGGTCCTACTTTCCGCTCTGACCGTAACAATAATAATTACTATGTACCAAAGTCGGTGAGAGTGATGTGACCACTTAACGATTATATTACCTTTAATAAAGATTTTAATAAAAATTTATTTATATTTCATTTTAAATTGTGTAATTATTGTTTTATTTTACTAATTTTTTTTTTTTTTTGAATTTTTTACAGAAAGCCCGCTTGCTATTCCGGAAGACACAAGTCAAGTTAAGAAGCTTATCCTTGGAATCTAGAAGACTGCAGCAAACTTGTACTGCAGAGGGTTTGGTATTCTGCAGAAGAATTGCGAAGTGATTTTACGATTCACTGAACGACGGAAGACTCCTTCTAGGAGGCGGAACAATTCGCTCTCTCGAGGACCCGGCATGCCATCTTCTGAAACTTGGCTCTTTCCCTGGCGAGTTAGTGAGGCGTTCTTGGTCTTGCAGGGCAGTCGAAAGCATGCGAGCCCAGAACTCCTGTGTTCGGCTCATCTCGGAACAGATCCATGGCCATCGGGATCCTCCAAGTCCTCAACTTCTAGCTGACTCTTCCCCCGGCTGTTTTCTTCTTTTTCCAGATTTTCTTGTCTTCTAGCCGAACCTATCTGTCGAGGTTACTTCTACTCGTTGAGATGTTGCTTTATAACGGAAGATTCGAAGGAAGGGGAGATCGAAGTATTCCACGGTTCGTCGGGTTTGAGAACTCGAATCGCATCATCGAAGCGATGTCGCAACTGAGCAGTCTTCGTGTCACAGTCGCACAGGAAGATGAGCATCGCACAACTTGCCGAAGTTGGTAGCAGGAAGTACTATTTTGGTGGTTGGATTTTTTTATACTATTATTTTAGGAAGATATAATTTTAGACCTAATTATATTCCAGATACCCCTGTCTGGGTCTAAATGTAACCTGTTTGCCCCAGTTTTGACATTTTTAACATAAAAATTCTCACCAACCACCATTTTAAATTCAGTCTGAATTTAGCAGCATTTGCCTGGTTTTTAGTTATAATACATAGAAATTAGCAAATGATTTTTATAATCAATATTGTGGAAAACAATTAATATATATTTTGCCCCCAAAATTTTAGAGCTGTTCGAAGTTCTCTGCCCAGCCCAACATTGGCTTTTATTAGTTGCGGCTCAATGCCTCATTTTTTCAGGAACTAAAGGAAATCAAACCAAGTTAGATATAGTAGAGAGATATTAAATTTGAGGGATAATTTGGTTTGATTTTTGCTGGGACCTGAGGATGGGGTTTTGTCCTATATACTAATAGTTAAAAAGCCAATGATTCTGATCACTTACATAAATAATTATGTAAGTAAACTTTAATTTTTGACATTTATTGGCTATAGGATTTTAGTCACTAAATTTTATAATCGCGACCACTCGGTAAAAAAAAATAATTTTTAAAAAATCTAAATCAGAATTCTATTAATCAAGAATTTTCTGAGTTCCGTTTTTAAATTTGCAGAAAACTTTATTTAGATTCTTTAATTTCTGTTCCAACTTTAGTCAGTTGTGGGATGCTCTTCTTCTTGGGCGACCATGACACGAAAATTGCTCAGCTAGTGACATCACTTCGATAGCGCGGTTCGGATTCCCTACCCGGCGAATCGTTGAATACCTCAATCCATTCTTCTTTCGACTCTTCCGTTACAACGCAGTAGCTTTTTGAGTTGGATTGGCTTCGAGAGGAAGGGCCGGTTCGGGGGGAAAGAAAATTCGGGAAAGGGGGAGAGGTGCCGGTCGGAGAGGTCCGCGGAGGTTGTGGACTCGAAGGACGCCGGTGACGGTGGATCCGTTCCCTGCACGGGCCGAGTACCGGAGGGTTGGGTTCGAGTCCCTTCAACCACCCCGGGGGATCGAGGGCTTCTTGCTGCTCACGAGGGATGAGACTGGCTTCAGGAGGTGCCTCGCCATGTCCTCAGGAGTACGGATCGTTTCATCTCCAGAGAGGAGTCTTCTGTCGCCGAGGGAATTGTGGAATCTCTTTGAGTAACCTCTACAGAGCATCAGGTCCTTTGAAGTACAATGAACAGGGTGGAAACTACACATTGGGTGGAAGAAGACACTCGTCACGATGATAACCAATGGAGCCTTCATGCTGAACAAATACCCTTGAAGACCTATGCTGCACAAATAAGGTAAGCGATTTACTACACAATTATAACACATTTAATCACTTTTAAATATTTTTCATATGCTGCAGTATACTTTTGATGATTTCTTTACTAAGCATTAAATTCTATACAAATTATTTTATAATTAGCTCAGGCTGTTGATATAAAAGAGGCACATGCTATATAGAAGAATACTCTGTATTGATACTATGAAATGGATATGAAGTATTGTTATGAATATTAAAATCAGTTCCGCTGATTGTCACTTCGAGGTACAAGTTTTAACTTTCATTCATTTATTTTTTAATATTCTTCAAAAACACAAATTATCATGAACTTTTTAGCATGGGAAAAATAATGTAATTATAGAAAATTTGTTGGTCGTCATTTTATCAAGAAATAAACGTTTCAACGAACATTTCGAAGTATAGATGATAAATGTTTGTTGAAACTTTCATTTCCTGATGAAATAGTTACGGAAATATAAACAAAAATCTCATAATTACTTCTTCCATGCTAAAGCTCACGATAATTTGTATTTTTGGATAATATAAAAAAGGAAACGAATGAACAGTTAAAACTTGTATCTCGACTCGAATCGACAACCTGCGGAACAGATACCGATGTATATTCACCATAACATTAATTTAAAATATCTTTAAACACCTGAATAATCATACAACATTTTGAACATTAAACATTTTTTAAATCTTTTTAATTCCAATAAAATTATTGATTTTATACTGCAACATATATTTATAAGTGAAGTAAATCCTATTTCCATGAATGTCTTAAGCAAAAATTGAAGACAACTTTTTTCCTTTTCTTTTTCTCCGTTCATTCTCTCTGTTTCTCTTCTTGTAATAGTTCTAAAGAGGAAAATCTGGCGATTGAGAGTGTTCTAGGACAAATCATCTCTCTGCACAATCTTTGTCTAGGAAACAGTACAGTCTCTACTATGTACAGAACCACGGACCCTTCAAGGGTTGTGGTGGTACAGGATTTTTTTTTTCATAATATGGAGCCTACCCATTTTATTATTTTATTGCTTGTAATCAGACAAAGTCCTTTACATTTCCAACCTTTATGAGTAAACTTATGTATAATTGGAAAATAGTTGACTGGATAATTCTAATAATGGATTGAATTGGTCAGGGGGTCCATTCAAGATAACACAAAATTAGCAAAACTTATTTTTTGTTATCTTTGACTGCACCCCTTAACCAATTCAAATCATTATTAGAAGTAAACATAATTTCCTCTGTTTTAAGGTGAAATTCTCCCGAAGTATATATTTCCCTACTAACTATGCTAATTTTATATTTAATACATATATACAAATAAATTGGGGTGCAGTAAATGAAATTATATTCCAATAGGTACTTATTATTTACTGTCATGAAGTTTCGGTCTAAGTTTTAAGACATCGTCAGGGCCTAGAAAAAAAAAATAACAAGACCTAAATTTTTTTCGCCGTTATGATGGTCAAAATGTCAGTACAAAAAATAGGCCCACATTAAAAAAATCGTTATATTTATGTTTAATTACATAGGCTTCTTCCCATACCAATTTCTGCATAATTATTATTTTTATGCTCAACTCTTTCGTTATATTTAAATTTTCATATTTACAGGGACCCAGAATGCTACAAGAACATGTACAGAATTACAAAGATCTTCTAGAAGCTTCTGTCGTCTTCCAAGATCATCAGCTTACTCAGGAGATCTTCCAGACGTCAACAATGGCTTCGCAAGTCAGGGTTGGTTGGTCATCAGATCGACGCAGGCCATCTGGTTCGACGTAGGTCATCTGGTTCCACGTAGGTCATCCGATTCCACGCAGATCTTCATGTCAGGAGAAGGCGGTCAACAGCGAGGTAAGAATTAGTTTTTATTCAACTATGTTTTTATGATTTTAATTGTTTGTTAACAACACTTGTTATGTTTGGATTTTCAACACTTGGGCTGTGCTGTCATATATTTTTACGCTACAAGGTCCAATGAAACTAAACATATTAGATTTTTAACAAAATCCAGTCAGGAAACAAACTCGGTATTGTTTGGTATAGTTTAAAAACGCTCTAGTAAAAGATTGAATATCGATTGTCTCGCGAGTGGGTCTCCCCTTCTCACGGTATTTACCCCTCTTACCTCCTGTCTCCTCACCGTCAGAGTGCTGCGTTCAGACCTTACACTTCCTTCCTCGGATGAGTCCCCACTGGAATCGTGTCCTCCGGTCCTCCTGCGGTTCTGCTGGCCTCTCTATCTCTGGTTATTGACCTCCATTGGTTCGTACTGAACGTCCCTCCTGTTCGCTTTTGGGTTACGTTTCGGGCATTCCCTTGAGACGTGCCCTCTCCTTCCACAATCATAGCATCTTATCAGGTTGCATTGAGCTACTATATGTCCAGGCTTATTGCATTCGTAGCAACGGCGTTTTTTAAATTTTTATCAGCTCGAACTGGGTCGTTTCTGTTCCTTTCTTCAACTGCTCTTCCAAACTCGCCCTCTCTACAGCTGCCTGTGCCAACTGATATTCGAGTTTCTTCAATTCTTCTTGTTGAGGCATGTTTTTTACTTCCAGGGTGTAAAAACAAGAGAGGCAATATAGCAAACTTCTTCTTATGCCCCCAAAAAGGTTCCCGGATTTCGGCACCAGTTATAATTAGACTGAACACTTAAACTAAAATAAAAAGGATAAGGGACATAAAGACAGACGTGCTGATAGTAAAAGACTGACTTTATTTTCAATTAGCTTCAGTATTTATAGATATATTTGTTTACATATCATAAAATCAACATAGACTTAATTCTAACATAATCACAAACAATAATCCTTCAAATATTGTCATAACTTATATATATTACATAAAAAATAGTAATATATATATATATATATATATATATATATATATATATATATATATATATATATATAGGAGTATTATATATTTCATGGTAGGACATTTCATAGTAAAAAAGGGGCATCCAGCGCTCCTTGTAATAACAATAATAAATCTACTTTGTATTAACCTGTTGTAATACTTTCTATTTGAACTCGACAATATAAAAAAGATCTAGAAAAAAAATGGAAGTAAGATTTCTCCTTTTTATGTTTGGTGACAATCATAATAATTAAATATAGTTTTATTTTATGACTTATTTATTGTATTTCACAACACTTGCTACTAATGCTACTACAGCATTTTTTTTTAAATTATCTTGGTTATTTTTAATTTAATAATAAATATCACTAAATAATAAAAAGAGTTGGAATAACATTATTATCACCTACAATAGTTTTTTATTATTATTATTTTGATACAGTTCAGTTATTGTTGTCCATTATGTAATTTCGGTGTTGATAAATTTAAATGTTTATTATTGTTTGTTTTTAATTCTTGATTATAGCACTATAATGGCATAGTAAAGTTTTGCTAAAGTATGGCTATAATAAAAAAGCATAATATCACATCGATATAAATCTATCAGTGGTCGAGCACTGATTTGCTGTCATCATCATATTCTGCCATCTTGATCAGCCTATGAAGTGGGAGGAGGAATTCTATTCAGCCCACTCCAGCTATGCTGGTCTTCCATCAACTGTGCCTTCTGTTCCACTGGAGTTCTCTTTTCTCAAAATCTTTCCTCATCTCTTCCTAGGTTATCCTCTTCTTCGTTTTCGCTCCACTTTAGCTCCATAGGTGTCACTTGCAATTCCGTTAGGTTCCATCTGTAGGAGGTCATCTCAGTCGTATTTCTTCTATCACCTCGTTGGCTGGCTTAACATTTAGGTTTGACCTGATAGTGGTGTTCCGAATCCAGCCTCTTTTTGTTTTGCCCACAATCTTCCTTAGAAATGTAATTTCTGCTGCTTGTATTCTGGATTGATGCTTCTCTGTCAGTGTTCATGATTTAGAGTATGTGAGGATAGGGAGGATTGTTGACTTAAATACAGCCACTTTCGTTTCCTTTTCTACTCTTCTGCGGCTTAGAAACCATATCTTAACCGCTTCAAGCATCCTGCCCACAGCTCCGATTCGCTCGGTCACTTTCAAATCAATCTGTCCATTTTCATTTAGGTGCGCTCCCAGGTGTTTAAAGTTCTCCACTTGTTCCAGGAGTTTATCTTTGACTTTAATGACCCTCATTATTCTCCTTGGCTTATTTTCTACCCTCCTCACTTTTGTTTAAGTAGGGTTTATGGTCTTATTTATAGCCAGAAATTCTTCTTTTAACTGCTAACATTGGTTCCTGTCATTCTCCGAGAAAACAACAATGTCGGTGCTCAAATTGGCATATCCTTGGTGAAATTTCATCATTTTTATCTTGGCCTTCCGAAGAGCTAAATCCATCACCCAAATAAACAGTAGGGGGCTGTGAATCCCTACCGGATTCGAAAGGTCTCAATTTCTTGAGAAGTGCAGTTGGAAAATCTTACTACATTTCTCCTTTTCTTATATCCACTTTCAACCGCAAGTACGAGTATCATATCTCATATATGACCTTGATCCATCCTTTTTTCTCTTAAGGCCTGCAATATATCACTACCCTTACACTGTCAAATGCTTTTGTAAGATCGGCAAAGTACAAGGACATTTCCTTTTCCTTTTCTAAGAAAGGATTATAATTTGGGTGCCCACTTTTAAGAAAATGGGTTCTAACCCATTAGGGTTCTGGATCCTTTAGGACCCATCTCTGGGCGCTAACAGATTAAAATAAATCAGCTAGCTGCGGGATTCGAAACCAGGACCTTCGGTACAGCAACTCAGCACTTTTAATTTAACATGTTACTATTTAATTTATTGTTATTGTATTTTTATTTATCTGTTTTTTTTCAATATGAAGAAGATATGCAACCGCCTTCGGAGATAGCAGCCTACACCTCGTAGATCTTCCAGACTCCGAAGCCATCACACCTTGTAGGGTGCCAAGTCAGTGGAACAAGTTCTAAGCACGCACTGTGACCCGGTCGAACAATATTAAATTATTAAAGAATCAACTAGAAAAATGAATTAATTATTTTATTCATATTGTTTTATTTCGATTATTTTACATAAATTATAACTTGCTTATAAGTCTTACAAAATTTAAACTTTATTACTTAACTTTAAATTATTACAACTTTATTGTTATGAATTATCCATAACTTCTAAAATTATTTTTGATCTGGGTCACAGTCCTGCCCACTTTGGATACTGCATGTGGATGTTGCTTTTTTCATACATATACACTCCCAAGGAACATAGCAACATATGACACAATATTATTTTTTTTACTCAGCAATATCAATTTCAGTGAAATTATTAAAATATTCATTTTTACAATAAATTTAAAATGTTTGATTTCTTTAAATTTGTACAGTACAAAACTTTTAGATAGATTTAAATTAAATTATTATTTGTCTATTATTGATTATTAATTATTTCCAATATTTATTTAATTGATAAATTATCTTAAAAGGAGAAATTTATTATAGCATAATTATATTATTTAATATTCATGATAGTAAACAAGTTAGGTAGGCTAGGTCAGTATATCCTTAGTGGGCAGTATTTCTGCATGACGCATGAGCATGCCTGTGAAATATATTTTTTATATATCTACGGCAGCGACCTCCTCTCACATATTTTAAGATTCATTTAGAAAGATTCATATCATTAATTTTTTTATTTAGTGCTATTAGGTCAGATGTTTAAATATTTGATTACTATTTAATTAAATTAATTTTTTTTTGTTCTCATAAAAACTTCATTTAAATTTTATACCAATCACTTTCATAAAATTATTAAATTCATTCAGCAAATTAGAATTTTTTAAATTGATCAAATTTTCAATTAATTATAGATATTTAACTAGAATTATATACACCTTAACTTATTAAATTTAAAGCTTTCATTAATTTATATTGAAGTAATAAAGTCATTAAAACTCAATTATTGTCATTAGTTATCAAATTTATTAATTTAATGTGAGAGTTGAGGATCTTCAGGACCTTCAAGACTGCAGCTACGGACTCCTCTCTCATTACACACCTCAACACTTTTTCAACAATAGTAAATTTTTAATTAAATCTTAAATTTAGTAAATAAATTTTAAAATATTCTAATTTTGAAAGTATTTGTAGATTGATAAAATTAGATTTTAAATATTATTTTTTTAATATTTGAAAATACATTAAATTAAAATTAAAATTTCACATTGAGTAGAGTAATATTATTACATAGCTATATTTAATTTTTATCCTTAAATATATAGTAAAGTTTTTACACTTTAGGTTTAGGTACACGCGAGAGTTGAGAGCAAGATCTTCGAAAAAGTGAGTACAACTATTGCATGAAGTTTTGTTTTGTTTTTATTATTATGTTTATATGTGTGATATTTTATTATATCCCCAGACCACCTTCAAAATTGAAGGGATGTCTGGTGGGGCTTCTTATTTTCTTTTTAAACCTACTTAGATTTAATATTTGTTTTTTTTTAAATACATTTAGTATGTAATAGAAATAATTTTATTAATCTTGCATCATCACATGTTGAATCAATTCCAAGCTGAGTTATCCCTCAAAATAATATCTCTCTACTATATCTAACTTAAGCTTAGGATTCTGCAGATATTGTGATGTTTAAATATTTTTCGGGACATCACACCATCATTGCATGTTGAAGCCATGCCAATTTTGAGTTATCCCTCAAAAAAATATCTCTCTACTATATCTAACTCAAGATTGGTATTCAGCAGAGATTGTGGTGTTGAAACGATTTTCCGAAAATTCTTTTAATTAGTTAAAAAATACCTTGTAACATCTAAGTAGGGTTAAAAAATATGTATTTCAGGTTAATTTATAATATGTATTTTAGGTTAATTTATAATAAGTAATTTAGGTTTATTCGTCGAATTTAGGTTTGTTTGTTGAATTTAGGTATATTCGTCGAATTTAGGTTTAGTCGTAAAATTAGGTTTACTCGTCGAATTTAGGCTTATTCGTCCCGTTTCCCAAATTTTCTTCGTACGTCGAATACTACTAGATCTGAAATGATCTATAGTAGTTCCAACTTCTTCGAGATATTATATCTTGAAGATTATAGGGTAGGAATGTGGACTAGGCCTAATGGGGATACCACATTAAAAAAAACGCACCCCAGCACTCTACCCCCGTGGTGGTGTGGAAAGGAGTGCATTGTTAATTTTTTTATTTGTTTAATTTAGTTAGTTATCTGTTTTTCAATATTTGATAATATTTATAGGATAGGTTATAAATATACTGTGGCAAATAATATTAAAATAATAATTATTATAGCGGTTGTTCCTTTTAGGAAAATGATTAAACTTGAATGTTTTTCTTTTTTGGCTCTCATCTAAATATCTCTTCATCCTCTCATAAGAACGATAATTTTTGTATTTATCCCTCTATTTTCTCCACGTGTCTGCAATATTCTCTGCTCTAACTTGATAATCTCTTTTTCCGCATTCGGTGAGGTCTTCAAGATGTTATAAACCCCTCTGAACTTCCTGGTGTGAAAGGTACTGCAAGAAGTGTGAAAACTATTCAGGATGCATGGAACCTATTGGTTGATGAGCATATGTTGGCTATGATGTGGAATATACCAATAAATATATTTTAAAAATTCAAAACACGTTCTCTAGATCAAGGTATGCGAAGGTCACAAATATAGTCAAACTGAAAGCTTTTGTGTGGCTGTGATCCATGTCTGTTTTCATGGTTAAACATTTCTAATCTTAGTTAAGTTATTATTAGAATTTATTATAAGAATAAATATTAATAAATGAAAAAACATAAGAGAGGTTACCAAGTAGAAAGCAAATTTAACGTTCCTGTATTTTTTTTCTCTTGAATCCTAAATATACTTAATACAAATGCCAGTTAGTTATTATTTTCGGTACTTGTTTGTTCATTTAACGTCACTTTATGCTACTATGGCTAACCGGACGATGCTACAGTGGGAGCTCTAAATTTTGCCTATCCAGGTTTAATTAGGATAGGGATTTTTAACGAGTACCTGACATCGTACAGGCTCGGGACCCCCGTTTAACGCCCCTTCCGATGGACGGCGTAACTAAGGATTTTTTACTTCCTTAAAAAAATCCTAGGGTCACCTGCCGGGCTACGAACCCGCGATCTTGGGCTTAGTAGTTTGTTACGTTAACTAGACCACAGGTGACCTTTATTTTCGGTACTTAAGCCAGACGCAAATGTCGCCAATTGTGAACCAAACGAGAGCCAAGTCACCAAGCAACGGAATCAAAGTCGAAAACGTTTGACTATAAACAAATATTAATGAATTTGAGATTATACTGAGTATTTACACCAGTGTCGGGATCAACAAAATTGTATCTGTGATTGACTTTGAAATGCTATGGATCAGCTTCTTCCATTTTAGTTGTCCAGTAGCCCTTCCAGGAATTGGAATAGACAATGGACCCTTCTTGATGTAATTTTTTACCGCATCTAACAAAAATACGGTTTTCATTTCATGGTTCTGATGGCACGTTGCATTCTTTACCAACATTCCTTTCTCTAGTAAAAAAAAAGACTAGATCTTTTTCAGTTCTAGCTAAATGCCAAATTTTCATCTTTTTACAAAAATTAAGTGTGAAGAAAAAAAGGAAAACGTCCTTTAATTTTAATGAATTCAGAGAATAGAACACATGGCCCCCCAAAAACATTCTTTTTATGATTGTAAGAAATTTGGCAGATGCTACATTCATTGGTGATATTTCGCTTGCTCCCGAGTTACGGAAAAGTACCTTATTTTCTAACTTCCAAAGCCCTTACGTACTTAGTTTCAATATCTAACCTCAAATTTCAACAAAAATGGTTATTTTGTTATTATTTAGATATGTTATATATATATACTTCATCGATGGATGAATTACTGTAAATATTCCTCACTCATTTTTTTCACTTATTTTTCCATAAGCCTATTTCTTTTTATTGCAAATTTGTCGGTTTTTTATTTTATTTTTGTATTAAATTTTCTGATTCTCTACCAAAACATACCTGTTGGCTATTTACTTTCAAGATATTATGTAAATATCGTTTTATTATGATGTAGTCCTTTGGCCAGATATATATTAATTTTGTTCATCTCTGTTATTCTAAAGAACTTGGTCCCAGAATAAAATATTTTTTCTATTTATGTTCTATTCTATGTTATTTTCCTGAAAGTGATCTGTCTGATCGCCGCGACGGATCTGATGCTAAAATAATGTGTTATTGGAAAATAACGGTTACTTTGATAACGTGTTACCAGAACGAGCCCGTTATTGGAATAACTCCATCGATTAAATCGAATAAATCCCTTCGAATCCCGGCTGGGGGCGACCCCGGTGGCTCAAATGACTACAGCGCTGCCACGGTGTGGCAGATATCCGGGTTCGAATCCCGGCTGGGGGGAAATCTTTTCTCTTCAAAATAAAAATATTTAAAAATTAAATCAATGATTAAAAATTATAATAAATTATAAATTTTAGTTTTAACAAACTAAGCCAATAACGTTTTGTTAGTTCAATAACGGTCTGATAACGTAGATAGAGCCACTTGACAGTTTTTTGGTTTTAAAATATATTTAATTGATTTTTTTTTGTAATGAGCTTTTATGGGCTACGTCTGTTTCAATTCTCATATAAATTTATTTATTAGATATATTATTTTCTTCAATGAAATAAAACGTTACTCAAATAACGTGTTAGTGGAACACGTTATTACGTGGTAGCAGTCATGCCATAAGGCGTTATTAAGATTTCACTGTTTAGTCCATCACTAATCTCTAGGATAGCACATCAAAAGATACTGGAATGGGAGGGGGTTTCTTAGGATGCTTAGTCGGAAGGCTGAGTAAGGGACTGCCTCTTAACTATTTATTAAATAAATCATGAAGATGAATTTTTGCTTCATATCTATTTTGTCTACTGGATAGTTATTCAATTATTTATTTATTTTAGCTTTGGATAGTTATAATAATCTATTTAAGATAAAGTGAAAAGCAATTAAAGAGAAACTTTGTATTTACTTAAAAATAAGTTAGGTTTTGGAGAGTAGAGTGGCATAAATGGTAATATCATTAAATGTATAAGGTTCGGTTCTTTTTTTTTTTTTTAATCTATTTGTTATCTACTAATCTAAAGGTATTTGGTTTATAAGTGGCATATGACCAATATATTTTTTTACTGGCTATAAATCCGGCTGGTCCAGCACATTATTAGGTGGCAAAACTATTAAGCACTAAATAATTAGCTAAGCACTTATAGCATTCTAATCAGAAAATGCATAATTCTAAATCCATGTTCTTGGTTCCCGACTGGTTTGGCAGTATTGTATAATACTTTTGACAGGATGTTAATTGAAATATTGTCAAATTTGGGAAAATAACTGGATTCACCTATGGTAATATAAATATTTATTTTACACTGATCAATTATGGTATAGATTTGGAACAAAGTAATTGATTTCCAATAAAATAATTCTAATAGCTGTTGTTTGTTGAAATAATTATTTGTATGTTTAAAAGAATAATTTTTGTTTTATAATTTACTATTCATTAGTTATTTTCCAATAATTCACATACCTCTTTTTAAATTTTTTGACATATAAATATTTCTATTTATATGGCATAAATAACAGTTGATAAGCATTCTGTTATATTAATTGCTCTCAAAAGATTATGATAGAAGTTGTTTAAACTTTATTTGATACATTGACACAATATGGTTGGAGCTATTACAAATTATGTACTAGCAACAAAAAATTGTTCAACATTTCTACTTTCTCTATAATAAGAGCACTTTTCAATAATAGTTTCTGGTCTTAATATAGCTTTCAATAAATCAAGACTGAATAGTCATATCAACAATTAAATAATAAAAAATTACTACCTAAAGTAATAACAGTTATGAATTCATAACCAATGCATAACACATTATCCCCTCAATTATAAAACTTCGGAACTCCAAAAATGCGAATTTCACAGATGAAGCAAAAAACAAATAGAAATAAAGCTTATTGTTTCATGGTTATAACATACCTTAAATTGAGAAATTTACTTAAATTAAATTAGAAATAAAAACTAAAAAAAATGGAATAACTAGGTTTTATAATTAAGGTAACAATATGTTTTTCTCAAATATAGTTACTACACTACACTTAATATGTATCCTGATATGTATTCTAATACATATTTATATTTAAATATTTATATAATACATACATAAAACAATCACAGGTGGCGTATGGTATTAATACTTTACAACTTATATTTTCTCTTATAGATTTATCTTATTAGTATTATTCACGTGGATTATTTTGTACAAAAAGGCTTTTTACTAACATAACATTTTTTGTTATTAATTTAATCTAAAAGTTCAAGGAACCTGTTGGATTTTATAAACCAGACATAAAGTTGTGAGGGACATAGATGTTATCAGTGTTAACTATCATTTTGATTTCAAAAAAGTTTTCATCACTGTAAAACAAATGTTGACTGTTTTAAGCAGCATTTCTTGTGTTGTAGATGATCTTTTGAGTAAAATCCAGCAGAAAATAGCAACAACAGTAGCTTGTGATACAATATGAAGTAAATACATTCTGAAAAAAGAAAAATCAAAATTTTGTACACCATTCTATAATTCTGATGTTCATTTTATAAAACATCTCTTAAATAATAATTTATTTCTCTTGCATTATAAAAATGGGCATTTTAGGCATATGGAATAAAATTGTATGTATTTAAGGAAATTTTTTTCTTTAGAGAAAAAAATATATCACGTGATCATTGGCATTTTTGACATTTTATTGATTGAAACTTGGCTTATTTTATAGGCTGATTAGAAACTGTTTTGTGATCAGTAGATATCCAGTTTTGAACAGCTTGGACAATAATGATTTTTAAAATTTAATTATAACACATTGGTCGATATCCATTCTGAATGGATGGTTGGTAGGATTTTGATAAAACCTTTATTTATTTAGCTTAACTATTGAAGCTTTCCATTAAACACTAGGAGGAATGATTGGGGTGGTTTTATAAGTCTTAACAGTACATATTTTTTTGTTTTTTTAAAAACATCTCTCAAACACTTTTTTATTATGTTATAATCGTTTTCTTCTTTTACTATTAGTCTTTTATGTATTTTATGCCGTCCTTCGGAAGGGACGTTAAATGGGGGTCCCAAGCCTGTACAATGTCAGGTACTCGTTAAAAATCCCTATCCTAATTTAATCGGGATAGGCAAAATTTAGAGCTCCCACTGTAGGATCGTCCGATTTGCCATAGCAGCATAAAGTGGTATTATATAAACAAACAAACAAATGTATTTAATGAATTTAAATTCTTACTTTTTAATCGCTTCAGGTAATGTAATCTGTGTGTGTGTGTGCTTGTAATTATCACTTACCTCATGATTTTTTGTCTTGCTGTTGGAATGGTTTTGGGATCCTCTTTCAGGATGTACTTTCTAATACCAAGAACATATGTTTCAATATAGGATGGCCATTTTATAGAAGTTAGTTCAAAGTCAAAGACTTTCTTATCCTCTGTTAGCATGCTTTTCCACAATGTCATCATATTGTCATTTTTAAATTTGAAATTTCTGACGGTAAAGAATTCCAAGGTAGAAGTTGCTCTCAAAATTTTATCCTGTATACGCACCATCCTGAAAAATTTCAAATGAATCTAACCATGATGAAAGAAAATTATTTTACAAAATCTTATTTATTCGTGTTTCCCGTCTATAAAAATTTTATAAGTAATATTTAGATGGTGAGGCTTAACAGGTTTATTGTTATCCTTAACTAACGTTAATGATAGCAATAAAACTAAAACAGAGATGTTTCGGGCTCTGCCTTGACTTCACAAAGAATTCAGTTCTCCAAGTTAAAAGTCTGAAAGTTATTTTTAATGCATGTGAATCTTTCAAAATAAGTTGTAGCTACTCTTCAGAGTTAGCAAAATAAGATTAAGGAATTATAAGCATGAGATATGAAAGGTATAATAAAATGTATACAATTATTATTTTTCATTCATTTCTCATTTGCGATAGTTCATAAATAAAAATAATTTTATAGTTGTATAAGGATGTACTTTAATGTCTGTTTCCTTGTTTTTCTTAGCCTTCATTAAAGCTTTAATGCCTGAAACTCAATAAATTTAAGTTTCAACTTTTTTTTTCCATAAAATTCAAAAATTTGCAGTCAACAATATGGTTGCCATTATTACTATTATTACTAAATGTTATTTTTAATTAAGTATTATTTTTTCAATTACTGTTTTTATATGTTAATTTCTAACTTACATAGGTTCTCGACCACAGATCATGCTGAAGAAGTCAAATAAATACGCTGGATATCTTTGAAAAAGCTTTACTGCAAGTTTATGTATGAGTTGGTGTTTCTTGAAAGAACCATCTGGATACCAGAACATATCAGCTGATGGGTAAACATATAGATAATAATGAAACCATTTTTCTATATCACGCCAATAAATAGGATTGGATGTTCCAGTTGTACAATTGTAGACTATTATTTTGTGAGGTCTGAAACAAATATTGAAAAAAATTGTCAATAATTGGTTCAAAGTTCGTAATACTATCTATATTTAATAAAATCTACTGATTAAAATATTTAGTATCAACTTAAGTTTGACTGCTTACATTCTTTTATTTTCACACTGAAATTTGTTTAAGTTGTTCACATGGTTTGAAAGTCATTCCCTCTTCACTAAAAATTCAACTTGTTCGATTGTGAAATTAGTTGAGGGCAATTTTAGAAGTTTTTATCAATCTTGCATTGAAAACTATTTTCTAATTTGCTTTATTCTTAATCAGTATACTCATAAAATAGAATTTAGTTGATGAGAAGCAAAACACAATTATTAAATTTTTTTATTTTTATAATATATTTTATTTTAGTTTTTATTAATTGTTATAATTTTTAAATATTTTATTATAGTTTCTTTGTTTTAAATATGCATGATTCACCATGGTCATTTATTGTTGTGACTAGTCAGTTTAAGTCTCAAGTGTTCTTAACACTTAATAGAGAAAATTGTTATGGGAAACTGACTTTTATTTTTTCTTAATAATTAGTTTTCCTAAACATATCTGCTAGATTATTAAATATAAAACAAATTTATAGGATAACATATTTATAAATAACATAATTAAAATACATTATTTAATATTAAAACCAAGCAACTTTGTTGATGCTGATGATTTGAGGTCAGATCAGTGGTTAGGCACTATGTTCCTATTCTCCCATTCCTGGGTTTACGATTGGCTGTGGTACATAATTATTTACTCTATTATCAACCACGGAACAGTGCTTTGGGCCATCCAGCAGCAAGTGGGAACTATACATTGAGGAAACCTAGTCGAGCGAGTTTGATCTTGGCTGAATCTCATCTTTGGCCAACTGTTGGTATACAAGTGGAATATTCTACTGAGTACTCAATCCAAGATTCTTCATGGGTTATAACAGCACACATTGTTGGTAACACTGTTCCAGTGAATACTGAAGCTTGTTTTGGATCTGGCCCTTTGCCTAGTCTTTGGGTCTGCCCACTTATATGGTCTATTGAAGAAATATAAGCTCATGCTTTTTTTTTTGTTAGTAAACTTTGATTCTAAAGAAGTAAATTTACCTAAGATTACTTTTGAAGTTTTAATTCTTTCTCATTTTTCAAAATTATTGATGGGGAGATATGTGTTGCATTTGAGGAGTCATGATTCTATTCACAAAGATGATATTGGTCTCATTTGATGTCAAATCATTATCCCCATGATGTTTTTTTTTATGAAGTGAGTCGTTTCCTCATGAACTGTTCAAAGTACCAAAAAAAATTTTTTGTTTTGTCTGAAAACTGGACAAGAATTCACTCAGTAGACATACATTCAGTGGAAGATTTTTGTCCAGAAATTTGTTATAATCCCACAATTATTATAATTTTTTCTGTGGTTGTGAAGAAACCCAGTATGTCACTAATCCAGAATGAACAAGCCCAACTCTAAAAATGTTTGAGTATTTTTTAACAACAGGCCATTCGATTTGTAGGCAACTAAATAATCGACTATGATTTTTGAAACCACAATTATTTTTCATTATTTACAATAACAATGAATATATCAACTTGTTTGTTGGAGATGTAGCTGTTTATATAACTTCATGAAAATTTTGTTAAGTAGAAACTAAGGTATACAAAAAAAAATAAAGAAAAATAAAATAAAGAAAAACATTATCCTACAAATATGATGTTAAATAAGTTGCAAAATCCAAAGAAAACGATAATTTTGGTAAAGCTGAAAGCATGCTAATTCAAAATAATTTTGTAAGGATTTGTACACCTGTAAATAGCAGTATGCCAGGCTACGGCTATGCACAGGTTTATGGCTGTATCTACTGGTACTATATCCGCAATGCAGTCTCTATCACAATAAAGGGATCTTAGTATTCCTTTACATGCACCAACGAATATTCCTGTAGGTCCGTTCATGTTATCGACCCAACCTGGTATAGGTTCCTTCCATGCTGCTGTGACTGAAAAAAAAATTGTTAATGATTAGTACATTAAATTTTCATTAGACATATTCAAATTCATGATAACAGAGAGGATGTTGAAAAATTATCCTATTGAACTTTTGGAAAATTAATATTAGTCAAATGAACACTGGGGTAGTTGGCTAGCTCAGTATGTAGGATGCAGAGTTGATGTGCTGAAGATTCCAGGTTTGAATCAACCTAAGAGAGATAAATCATTTAATTTGTCAACAGCCATAAATGGACACTGTGGAATCTGTGGACCTGCATGTGGCTCACCCTTAATAGAGAAAAACCTGCCAGTTGAGCAAATTCATGGATAAATTAACTCCCTATACAACCATTGTCTTAGAAACTCCACAGTCTCTACCATGTTCTGAACACAGGACCCTTCGTGGGTTGTAATAGTACAGGTTTTATTAATTGAAAATGAGGTTAAAATTTTTACCGAAATGAACTAATGATAAATTTGAAATAACCAAGAATATGGATATTCCGTGATAAAATTCAAAATATACAGGGGAATGAAGAATTGAAAAGAAATTATTTGTATCATTTTCGCATTCAATCTACAAATTTTTCTACCGTATCTACTATAATTGTTTCTTCATGGTATGGATTTAGTAGAATTAATATTCAAATATTAATTTTTACTTACCTATTGATGGTCGAACAATAGCAATTGGTAATATTCCATTTTGTTCGTTTACTATTTGTTCAGCTAATGCTTTTGTTAGTGTATATGTATTTGGTCGGCCTTCCAATAATCTGTAAAATACTATTTTTATTATCAAAATTTAAATGTAAATGCTATTGAAAATTATGATGGATTATTGTTTTATAGTAATTATATTTTAAAAATAGATTCTACGCAGCCATGATAAATTTATTACTAATAAAATATAAATGATAAGTCAAAATTATTATGTTCATTTCACACAATAGAACTTATGGGAATACTATGTAGAAATTGAGGGCTTGGTCAAAGAATTATAAATACTAAAAATAATTTATTTTGTGCTGACATTTTGGCCATCATCCTGGTAGAGGAATGTAGAATGTTGGGGCAACTAAATAAAGGGTAACTTAAATTTTTTTAAATGGCGAAATTATTGGTATTTTATTATTATTAAACTGCAATATTAATAATTAATTTTGCCTTCTATCCAATTAATTATTATCCAATTTGTGATCGAACTTGTAAATCCTCTCTATAACCAATCAGAAACTAATTACCTGTATTAAAGTCATTAGATTATTTACCAAAAAGCTGTTTTGGTGAATTGCCTTCTAGGAATATATTTTTCTGCCAAGAAATTATTAACAGAAAATTAAAAATCATTAGATGAATATATTAATAATAATAAATAGATTAAATCCAATCTTATCACAAAATTAAATCAATCTTAAATCATAAAATTAGCATTTAATGCTGTACAAAATCAATATGTTAAGTAAAGACTTAATTGTTGGTAAAAGAGTACCTTTTATTATTATATTTAAGATGGATTTCACATTTTATTATTTATTTTGACTATAAATTACGATTTTTAATAATATACGCTTACTTTGGAGTAAGAGCGTCCAACAATTCACTGTCAAGAGTCTGAGCTGCAGTCAAAATTTGTTCTGGGCTATAATTTACAGGATATACCTTTTCTTCATTTTCCAATCTATTGCAATTACAATAGGCAGTTGATACGTGGACCAATGCCTGAAATAAATCTATGTTAAAATAAATCAAATACCAATTATTTTATTTATTCATCAATAAGTAATGACTGTTGTTCGATTTTCATTAAAATTGTAGTTAAACAATGAAGAGTGCTACTGTTAATAATTTTTAAAAGAATTTTTTTTATATTACTGTTGCTCTTTTAATTAATATTAGTCATACAAAGGGGGATTCTCATAAAATCACTTTATCCATATCAATAGAAAAATAATGAAAGGTTCATAATAGTTACTATGTATTGTAAATATTTTAATTTGAATAAACAGAGTTTAAAAAAGAAAATAAAAATAGTTACTATGAAATTTAAATAATAATAATACTTGCTTACCTCTAGTTTGCTCATGTTAAGTGCTAAGTCTATAACTGATTTAGTGGCTGACATGTTCATTGCCACTGACTTTTTGAGAACTTCATCAAACTTAACTGTAGCTGCAACGTGAAAGATCACAGATACTCTGTTCCTCAGCAAGTATTGATCTTCCGAACTCATGCCTAATTTAGGTTGTGTTATGTCTCCTTGAATAGGGATGACTTTCTCTAGAAGTCCATTTCTCTTTCGAACCTCGTCAAATACCTGAAATTTTATTATAAATATTGTTATTAGCATAAGTCTCAGATTAACTAAATGGTTGTTAACTGAAAGTTTATGAAGGTTTGTGACGAAAACACCCTGATTATCTGATCAATCATGAAAAAATCAGCGATACGAATTTAATAGTTTGATTTAGGAATATAGAATTTGTTTTAATTTATTAATTTCAGAAGAAAAGAGACTTTGTTAAACCATATTTCTAATTGTCTAGTTAGTGTCTTTTAATAGACATTGTTAATTTTATAATTGTCTAGTCCTTATGGGATTATTAATCTGTCAGTATGTTACTAACCGTGATGTTGAGTAGATCTTGAAGCCTTTCCTCAACTTCTTGGCCTTTCTTTGGTCTAATAAGTAGGTAGATTGTTTCAATGTCAGAACATGACCTAAGCAACTTCTCTACGAGGATTTTTCCCATGAAGCCAGTACCTCCGGTAATGAGCACAGACCGGCCTGCGAAGAACTCTGGTATATTCTTTAGTGATTCCATCTCCTATTAAACAGATGCATGTAATTGAAGCTAATTAACAAATCATCATACTAAACATTTAAAATAATATATAATAGGTGGGATGTGGTAAATAATAGATGATATAATAGTCTTAGGAGAATGGGGTGGCTCAGTGGTAGAGCGCTGAGTAGAGACATGCCGAAAGTCCTGGGTTCGAATTTGGCTGTGGGAAATAATTTATTCAATCTGTTAACAAACCGGGGATGGTTGTGGGATTAGGAGACCATCTTGGGGTTCACCCAGCCTCTATGTAGTGGGTACTCTACTCAACCCTGGTGGTTGAGCATGATCTAGGACTAATCACCTCACTGCACAATTGTTGTCCTAGAAACAGTACAGCCACACTATTTACTGAATCTAAGACCCTTCATTGGTTGTAGTGATAAAGGTGTAATAGTATCTACTTAGGTGTGATAGTTTAACAGAATGTGGAAAAACTAAGCTCTAGCCTCAGATTTCAAGCTCTGCGAAATCATAATTTGATTACACATTTTGGGTCCAATTTGTAGGTTTTATTAATTAAATAATAAATAATTAATAAAATAAATAAATGAAATATTCTTGGTATGAGGTGCATTTCATAAAATGTTTGAATTCTCAGCTCTAATCATTTCTTAGGGTAAGATTCAATGATTAAAAAACATCTTAAACTCATATGATCTAACCCTTCTTGTAAAAATTACCGATAATATAGTTGCTTTTTTTAAATACATGATGAATTTTAAATAAAATACAAAAAAAAAACTTGTGGAAGAAATTGATAATTTTATGGAAACTTTATATTTATTTATATAAAATTTATTCATATACACCCACACAAAATAAATTATTTAAAATAATATGATGATGCTTAAAATGGAGCTGAAACTAAAGTAATGATAACAGATATATGAAGTGCAATTAAAATAAATAAAATGACTGGTAAGGTAGGCAATGCCTAAGGTAGGTAGGCCTAAAATATATATCTATATATTTTAAATTTATTTTCTAAAATTGAATTGATAAAAAATTAATTATTATTGGATTGTAAAAGTACCTAATTGATGATCTTATTCATATGAAATATTTTTTTTTTTTTTAATTTGAACTTTAAATTAAGACATTTTAAACATATATTAATGCATGGCGAATTATTCGTTTCGAGATCGATTTGCACATTAATGATTGCATTTAAATTTGTACATTAGTTGACGTTCTGGTTGGCTGGGGTGATAAGGCTATGAAGACCTTGGTTGGATTTTGAATGGATGACGCTGTCATTGAATACTTTCGTCTAACCAGGTTCTTTATAATTCCAAGCACGCTTAAATAGCTAGTTCTATAGTTTTTTAATTATTCTTGAATATTATTTTCAACAATGTTTTTTAAAGAATCCTTACTTGGAAAGAAATATTTTGATATCTACATATAAATGTTTTGAAAAATACATTTAACTTAAATAGACATTTTAAAACAAATGTTGATTTTGTTTTTTTAAGTTAACAAAAAGTAAATTGTTCACATATTGCTAACGGAAATTCATATTTTTTTTACGCTATCTTTTATTTAATATATCTTAAATAATTCTTCATACCGCATGACATTAATAGTTTAAGTTAAAATAACATGTCGTTTGAACCAATACTACGTTTCGATTTTTCGTGTCTGTTAACTCTTCAATTGATTCTAAGGCATTAAAGTATACATTCATTCAATATACACACACATATATATATATATATATATATATATATATATATATATATATATATATATATATATATATATATATATATATATAAACTCAAGGAACTTTCATTTATTGATGTTATCTTAACAATAATTATAACATCGACTTAATTCATCAGGCCTGAGGGTATTTTTTTGTCTAAGGCTACACCTACATTGGATCCGATTCGATGCAACGTGATTCTATCACATACGATGCTGGGGTGTATACATTATACATATTTTACTATACATTATAGTAAAATATAAATGTATTAAAAATAATTAATAAACAATCTTAATTTTATAAATTTAAAGAACCAAATGTTATAACTCTCGAAATATTTCAGTCATTTGGTTTGCTAGCGACGTCTCATCGTATCACACCGGATCCAATGAAGGTGTAGCCTAAAGCGTTCTTTACATCTCGAAATTAACTGATATACTCGTATACCACGTCAGTTTAATCGGAAATTTCGTTTATTGTCCATTATTCCATTGTACCATTAATATAAACAGAAATAATGTATATTAATTACTTAATGTATGTTAAATATTCATTTTAAATCTAACATGGAAGTCTTAAATTGAAAGGTTAGAAGAAAATTTATTGTGTTATTATTATTAAAATATGTTTTCAAGTAAGTGGCACTTTAGGTTTGACAATTTTAACTAAAAAAACTTGGTAAAAATTGATCAGGTTTAGCTTAAATTAAATAATGATTTCTTTAAAAGCTTTTAAGTAAACTTTTATTTATTTATTTACATATAGATAGTAAGTGTATACAGAATTTGAAAAGATTTGGATTATATTGATATACGTTTTGGATATCTATTTTATTTTTCAACTAAGATTCTAATAATGGTAATCGTAGTGACTAAATAGACAGATGGCTAAATTATATCTCTCAAAAACACCAAATAAAAATATTCATTGACCAAGGTAAAAAGTATAGACAGTCGTCAGTTAAAACTAGTCAAAATATGTTCTTCTGTTTAATTTGGATAATCGAAAATTTTGGCGATTTTAATATATATATATATATATTTATATATATATTATATATTAACATATATAATATATATATATATATATATATATATATATATATATATATATATATATATGTTTTCAGGGTATTTTAGTTTTTATTAATTTGTTTTTATGATGTTATATGCTCGTGTTATATGATAATTATGCTCGTATAATCTTTTACTCTTTTATGAAATATTCCTGAATTTATCGAAATAAAATTTAAATATACATATTAATTACTGAGAAGTTGTACCGATTATTTACAGATTAATTATTATGAAAATTAGTGGGCCAATGACCTAAAAAAAATGTGTTCCGATTTAGCAAGAAGTGTTGGCGTCACCAATGCAGCTGAAATGCTACATCATCAGTGTGTATATTTTGTTCTTATTACACAATTTATTAGTAAATTAATAAGCCGTTATTTATTTTTTTAAATATATTAAATGCCCAATTCTTAATCGATACTCATTTCACATTTATAAATATAAATATTTAAATATTGAAGATTGGGAAAATTGGGAGAAAAAAAATTAGAAATAGGTCCATATGGTTTGTTTACCAAAAAATAAATTAAAAGGTTTTTTTATAAAAAAAAATAAAAGAAATCTGTTTTTTTCAAACAGCCGAGGATGGACCGTGTGGGATATACAGACCCTTCTGGGGCTCACTTAGCCCCTATAAGGTGGGTACCCTTTTTTTTCAAGAAAAATCTGGTGGGTGTGCGTGGTCTAGGACAAATTTTCTCTTTGCACAACCAATTGGCCTTGAAATAGTACAGTCTCTACCACGTACTGAAACCAAGACCCTTCATGGGTTGTTGTGGTGTATTTTTTTTATTTTTATAAAAACAATTTATTTAAAAGTAGTTAAAATTTGAAGATGCTATAAAAGAAATTTTTGGAAATATAAAAAATATTTCTTACGAAATATAAAAATGAAAATATTTCAGTTATTCTGTCAGTTAAAAACTAAAAATAAAATTAATTAAAGTAGTTAAGGAAATATTTATTTCAAACTTAAATGTTTACTACTACGCTAGTTTGACAAGTTCACAAATTTGTGAAATATGCTAGCATTCAAAACAAAAGAATGATCAGCATAATTTATTTAACTATCTGCCATTATTCATGTAAATATGTTTAAATTGTTAAATTAAGTAGCTGAAGAGAATAATCATTATTTTGTACTGAACGGTACTCTCATACGGGGTAAATACTAAATTGTGCACTTGTACAATACATTTATAAATATATTGAAACGGACCATACAAATAAAACTATATCGATCAGTATTTATTATAGTAATATAGGACACAATTTGCCCTAAAAATTATCAAACAAAATCATCATTTATCCGTTCCTTATTATAAATGTTTCTATATACACACTCTTTTAATCTATCTTATTTGTTTTCGGACTCATTTATTAAGAAAATAATAAATCAGTCTCTAATTCCAATTACTAAGCCAGCGGATATTTGACCCGCTTTTAATTCGACGTCTTGAACTTGATTAACTTAATTTACAGTTTACTAAAATCTTGTGAAAATATATCGATGTCTAAAAAGTTCGATTTCAATACATCGAAAAGACTTAATTAATGTTTGATTTAATTGTGAGACGTAAAAATTACATCTATCGATTTCTGCTCAGAATGTCATCGTCATAATCTTTTTTCCTCGCCTACCGCCTAAGCAATGTGAGGATATAAAAAAAAAATGGAAAATATATAAAAATCGACAATTGATGTCTTGAAACACCAAATACCGACAATTTTCAGAGGTTATTTAGTGTTAAAAGCCTTTTAAATATTGTAATTATAAACGTTTCGCCTATAAGATATATTGTTATTTGTGTAATAATGTTATACGTGTTTCCGATTAAGTTTAATAAATGGCTTTTTTAAGTACAATATCGATGTCGATCAGCTAACTAAGAAATTTAAAACAATTAATTTCATTTTTCGGGAAAAGGGACTTGATCGAAAATGGTTGTTATTTCGTTATATTGCAGTTTAAACCTGATTTTTGTTTCAACAGAACTGTTGGGCGTGGACCAATTCATGAATGTTATTCATATAAATAAGAATCTGTTATAATATATCATTCAAGAAAGACAGAAATTCAATTCAATTGTAACTAGGTTCTCTTTATCCGGATGATTCTATTATTTTATTTTATTGATTTATGATGATGAACTAGAAATAGAACTACGATTAGTTTATTTATTCCACTGCTCAAGGCACTGATATGCTAAAATAGTCCGACGTTTCGTGCTGATTTTTCTTCAAGGTGGGTTCGTCCTGGACTACTTGAGTAGTTGTTTTCAGAGCATCTCTCAAGGTTTTTAAGTTTGTATCTGTTTAAATTTTCTTGGCATGGCTGAACAAACATTGACCCGTATTTATTTTGGGAATATATATATCCAAATAAAATGAATAAATACAAAATAAATATCTGCGGAAGGCCACGGATTGACTCAAAGAGGACGCCATTTAATATTCCCGGATGGAAGTAGGTTGCCCCGTGACGGTTGTGACAATATCGACCGGCCATTTACGCAATTGATGTGAAACATTCTAGAAGGGATGCGTAATGACCTGTATCAGCTGATGGGTGTCCTTTGAGATCAGGAGAGATGTCTGCAGAGGGTTTGAGGCGTTGACGGAGGTTGAGAATACGCATGATATCTCCCATTCTTGTGTATCCTTAATACACAGGCGTTGTCGCAGAGTACATTTAACATTTTCTTGAACAAAATCTACTCTATCCAGTTCTCTTTAACTTCTCGAGAATCAGAGGTATTTATGGTTTGAGTCACGTTGGTAACACTGTAACTGATTATTGATTATATTATAAACATATCTATTAGACCTAAGTAGTAATATTTATTGGTAATAATATTAAGATTACTCTTTTTAATCGCCACGGCCATTATTTTGAATCCATTCATCAAATGTTTCTTCGGATTTCGACCGTGGTGCCAATTTCTTTACCAACGTTTCGCTAGACATCCCGCTAGCTTCTTACGGTATTTACTATTACAAAATAAAAAACCCCAGAAACATTAACAGGTTTCGCAGTACATTGTTGTCTATGGCTGGGCCTAGCTAACGGCAGCCAGGACAAATAACAAAATTAGAGTCTGCGAACATTATTTTCCTGCATTTAATATATAACATTATTTATAGATAGTATCCACTTTTTTTTCCGCCTCCAAATTGAAACACTTCTCTTCCTTATGTTGGCAAACAAGGATTTTAGCCTTTGGGGTGCTTGCAGTTCAGTTTTATGGATACTTGGAATTAGCCATGTCTGTTGTGGAACTACATATGCATTTCATAATTACATAATTGTTTTCATATTTTCATGATAATTGTTTTAAATTTATTCATAAGCAGATTTTAATGGCTCCGTCTCTGTACCTACTCCGAATATTCAAAAATACTACAAACAAGCTGACATTTTGACGATAGTATAAATTATCTAACTTAAATGTGCAGGGCACGACTGATTTTGTAAAAAAAAAAATGGTTTTCTTACTGGTTTTGCGAGATGATGAAAAATCGTTCAGTATAAGAAGCAGGAGGTTCGAAAGCCTTTGAAATACATACATTTTACCAAAATTTAAATCACTCCATATTTTCGGAAACCAAAATAATATCACAACTTAGCTAAAATGCCTATATCCGAAGATCGGAAGTGTCCAACATCAAGCGACAATTTAAATTAATTATTTTCTTAAATATAAAAATCTGCGCTCAATTAGTGTAGAGTTTAATGTTGTACAACTTTTTATTTTATCTGTAGAATGCTTATTTATAAGTTGCAGAACTATACATAAAAATATGCCTCAATTTTTTTGCTTACGACATTTGATTTCAACCAGTTTAGCTATATAAATTATTTAATTGTTTTAATAATTAAATTCTTTTAATTTTATTGCCAGTAATTTAATTTACCATTAAATTTTCGATTGAGTAATTGTAAGTAAAAAAAGTTCTTTAATGGGTTATTTGGGCCCGACCTCATTCTGCTGACAGAAAAGTGAAAATTGAATACTGAGGACAACCTTTAGTCATGTATGGGGATATATGATTACATTTTTTTTTTCAAATAAGTCATTTATTGTATCCTTGGGCATTGGCCTTTTTTTTTACTCATATATCCATAGATGAGGCTGCTCATCGGACTAAGATGAGTACATTAAATAATATAAAAGTTCCAAAAAAGTGTTTAAACTGTTTTATAAATTAATGCTTGGGATTTTAAAATATGAAAAAACTTTTTAGATTTGTTTTGCCTTAATTTGTTTTCCAATTTAATGGGTAGACTTAAAAGGGGGGAGGGGAAACCTGGCGGTTGAGGTTGATTTTGGACAAATCATTTCCCTTCCCAACCGTTGTCCTTGAAACTGTACAGCCTCTACCCCGTACTGAACTCAAGACTCCATGGGTTGTAGTGGTACTTTTTTTTTGTTAAGATCTTTATATCTAATTTATTTCGGTGTTTATCGGTTTTCTCTTATATTGGGTTGTCACACATGAAATGACCGTTTTTAGAACCAGGAAGAAAATTAAAATTTGAGATCAAATCTAACATATTTTTTATTCAAAGTATTTACCATCATTTTCGATACACTTCTGCCAACGGCTTATCTAGTTAAGTTTTCTATTCCAGATTTGAAAAACGTTGAGTCACGTGATGAAAGGAATTCAGAAAATGCATTTTTAATGTCTAAATCTTTGGTAAACAATTTTCCTCGCACAAAGTTGTCCAAACTCCGAAACAAGTGGTAGCCTGTAGGGGATGGATCAGGGGAATATGGAGGGGTGTGGTATGACTTCATAGCCCATTTCCTTTAATTTATTCACTGTCTGTATTGAAACATGAGGTCGAGCGTTATCATGAAGGAGCTCGTATGGGACCCAGGAATCGAGCTTTTTTGGCTTCCGATCAATTTTAAATGCCTGGAAACTGTCGTACGACTTGTGCCTAGCTCTGAAGCATATTCTCTGACTGTTTTATGAGGGTCTTCTTCCTCAGCATTCTTAAGATCTTCGTCCTCTATTGATGTTTGAGGCCGTCCACGGGGCAGATTTTCTAATGTCTTATCTCCTGAAGAAAATTTTGTAAACCAACGGCGGATGGTTCTTTCATTAGCACTTCCTTCACCAAACGCATGATTAATATTTCTTGCTGTTTGTTCAGCGGAATGACCGATTTTGTACTCATAAAAAAAAAGTCGTTCGGGAATCGCGTGTTTCCATTGCCACAGTTAAAATTATACTAAAATCTGTATGCCTACTTGGAAAAAAAACAAACACAGTTGGCAAATAGAGGATTAACAAGTGCTTATTATAGATAGTAAATATTTCGCTAGGAATCAGCAGGCATTGCTTTAATCCTCTATAAAGATTAAGATTTAAAAAATCGGACATTTCCTGTGTGACAACCTGATACTTATTTTATTAATTAATTTTTTTTTATAGTCACCCCCGAAGTAGACATCTTGAATTTCTCTCAGATTCTGAGAAGAAACGCTTCCTGAAGCCGAAGACCAATCCTCAATGAGCTCTCACCAGAACAGAAGCCACTGTTTCCTGTCCAAGTGTTAATGAAATTAGTAGAATCCTGTTACTTCATTTTCTACGAGATGGATTCAAGAGTCCATTCAGATCTGTATGTGAGTTTTTGAATGTATTATTGTACTCTTATATTATAAGAATAGCTGAGTATAATAATAAAAAATTATACCCAATCTCATTAACCTTAATCACACTAACGTTTTATTAATTGTTAATTTACGCTCGTAACATGTCCACTATTTGTGTATGAGTATCACAAACACGACACTAACGAAGAATATTATTAAAAGAGTCCATAAATCATCTGATTTTAGTTTCCATTCGTTTCTCATCTATAGCATCTAAAGATTCTTGTTTCATTCTATTTCTCTGAGTTTAAGATTTACTTTAAAACTTTAAAATACCATAACACGTTAATTTAATTCTAAATGTATAATTAAAATGTGCTATAAAAATCATTGCTGAGTTGCTGTGGCCAAGGTCCTGGATTCTAATCCATCTGTGAAAGATAAATTGTTTAATCTGTTGGCAGAAGGGGATGGATCTAGTGTTATCTGGAGACCCTCCTGGAGATCACCCAGCCACTATAAAGGGGATACCCTTAATTTGCTGAAAATCCTGGCGGTTGAGCGTGATCTCGGACAAATCACGTTACTACCATAGTCCTAGAAAGAGCACAGTGTGTATCATTTACTGAACCCCTGGGTTATATCGGTGCAGTTTTTTTTAAGATAATTGAAATCTAAAAACTAATTAGTTCATGTAACGTAGCCAATTATTTAAAATTTAATGGTATGGCAAAAAGGGATTTTTTTTCTCTAAATCTATAATTGTCTGTGGCATAATTATTAATGCTCGTTTTGTTTTATAAAAAAAATCGTTTTGGGATTTACTTTTCAAACATTTTGGAGTATTTTGTGCTGGGCATGGTATTATCGACAACGATAAAATATGGCCTACACTTGCATCCCTTATATCCTTCAGGTAGCTCTACAGAAGTTTTTAAAAATTACTGTAGCATGCCTGCTTTATCTCATGTACTTCATAGGAAAGTACTGTTTCTTGCCCAACAGAAATACAAAAAGGTGGTTATTTTTAGCTTTATAGTTTTACATCTAGATCGCCTGTTTTATGAAACTTTCACGACTTAATGACGATCCATATTTCATATAACAAAGAATCACTATTCACTTCCCAGGCTGGGTAAAAATTGTTTTTGACATATTGATATATGCCAAATACCGATCGAATAGCATTAGGTAGAGCAGCCTGTGGTCTAGTGATTAGCCTAACAACTTACAGTACCCTAACAGCTTTAGATCGCGGGTTTGTAGCCTTTGGAAGGGACGTTAAACGGGGGTCCCAAGCCTGTACGATGTCAGGTACTCGTTAAAGATCCCTATGCTAATTAAACATGGATAGCCAAAATGTATTACTCCCACTGTAGCATCGTCGGATTAGCCAGAGCAGCATAAAGTGACGAAAATGAATAAACAACATTAGGCATTGAAATTACTAATTACAATTTAATTAATGAATTGTTGTAAAAGTCATTGGAATCGGAAGAGCACATTGTGTGAATATTCGTGGTTCTTATCCAATACTATTTGTATTAATTTTTAAATATTATTATTGCATTAAATAGCATAATTAATATGAAGTCTTTTGATCCGGTAAACTGGAAGCATCGTATTATAAAAAAGCACACCAGAGATATTATTTCAACTTCCTTGTTTGTATTTGGTCCTTCATTTCACGATGTTATCAGTTTTCCTCTAATGACTGTTTTATTTTTATCACGCTATTATTAGCTTTGCCTATGTGTACCTGTGTATGTAACAGAATCTTTGAACTCGCTTTTCGCCCTGTTTAAAACATCGAATTAAAGTGAAACTATGCACACTCTGTGAAAGATATAATTATTGGTTTATTAAATTAATTATATCATATTTTCTACTTAACATATATTGCATTAATGTTAATATATTTACAAATGTTAGGCATACATAAAAAATCTGTTGCATATTGGTCTACTTTTTACGATTGGTAAATATCTTTTAAACTGCACTGATATTTAATACCAAATTATTGGCGAGGGAGCGAGGAAATGATCGAATTTATGTACGGGAATAGTTTAATAACGAGTTTAAATATTTGAACAGCTGACATCCCAACCCATCCAAGCACTGTCCTCACTACGTACGCTGATGACACATGTGTGTTATCAGTAAATAAGGATCCATTAGTTGCATCCCAATCTCTTCAATCCCATATCTCAATCCTTCAAGAATGGTGTCAAAATTGGAGAATTAAAATAAATCCTAACAAATCCCATCAAATTACGTTCACCCTTCGTCGTAAACCTACGAATTCTTGCCCTACTGTATCCTTTAATAATATTCCACTGAACCCTGTCGAACAGATACGTTACCTAGGACTCCATCTGGATAAACGTCTCACTTGGAATCCTCATACAAGACTGAAAAGACGAGAAACTGCTCGACGTTTTCGCCTACTTCAACATTTACTGGACAAACGCTCTAAGCTCCCAATTAATTACAAAAGACTCATTTACATGACAGTTATCAGACCTATTTGGACATACGGAGTTGAGCTTTGAGGCTCTACTAAACCATCCAATTCATCTCGTATACAATCCTTACAATCCAAAATCCTTCGTAAAATCCTCAATCCTCCTTATTATGTCACAAACAAACTCATCCATCAGAATCTTAATATCCCATATGTTACTGATTTGGCCCAAACTAGATACCTATCCTTCCACGACAAGCTCCATACACACTTGAACCCGCTAGTCTCTCAACTTGCTTCCCATACTATTCCTGATAACCCTCCGAGGCGTCTGAAAAGAAGATGGCCTCGAGATCATCTACTATAGAACTTTATTGGAGTGCTACCTATGGGTAGTTTCTCCAAAAGTGTTTTTCATGTCATATTGTACATATTAGCACATTTACTTGTTATAATAGCATTATAGTTGTAAATATCATTAAATTAAATAAAGTAAAAAAAATATTTGAATTTAGGATCGTCCTAAACGGGTTGAGAGTTAAGGCTACTTTACAGAAATTCTTGTTGTTTTAAAGGTTAACCTGGAGCACTTGACCCAGAACCATTTGTGAATCAAATCATTCCTAAGAATAAAAAATATTTTCAGTAGTCTTTTTTGATTTCCCGGCACTACTTTTTCACTATATATAACCTCATATGGTGTGCCACGATTTCAACAAAAAAGTTTTGTTTTTGCATTTTCGATGAAAATCTTTAATTATTATAAAAACATTTCATTATGCTAATGAAGTACTTTATTAAGATGTTTTCTTTGATTATTATCAACTCAAAATACCTTTAACATACGTTCTGGAAGCTTACTCAATATAAGGATTGTCAAGACTATTAGATACATTTTTATAATGACAAAATATCACCGTTGCACTAATTAAGAAGAATTTTTTTTTTTTTTTTTTATTTAATTCAATGATATTTACAACTATAATGGTATTATATCAAGTAAATGTGCAAAAATGTAGAATATGACATGAAAACACTTGTGGAGAAACTACCCATCGATAGCACTCCAATAAAGTTCTATAGTAGATGATCTCGAGGCCATCTTCTTTTCAGGCGCCTCGGAGGGTTATCAGGAATAGTATGGGAAGCAAGCTGAGAGACTAGCGGATTCAAGTGCGTATGGAGCTTGTTATGGAAGGATAGGTATCTAGTTTGGGCCAAATCAGTAACATATGGGATATTAAGATCATGATGGATGAGTTTGTTTGTGACATAATAAGGAGCATTGAGGATTTTACGAAGGATTTTGGATTGCAAGGATTGGATACGAGATGAATTGGATGGTTTAGTAGAGCCCCAAAGCTCAACTCCGTATGCCCAAATAGGTCTGATGACTGTCATGTAAATAAGTCTTTTGTAATTAATTGGTAGCTTAGAGCGTTTGTCCAGTAAGTGTTGAAGTAAGCGAAAACGTCGAGCAGTTTCTTGTCTTTTCAGTCTTGTATGAGGATTCCAAGTGAGCCGTTTATCCAGATGGAGTCCTAGGTAACGTATCTGTTCGACAGGGTTCAGTGGTGTATTATTAAACGATACAGTAGGACAGGAATTCGTAGGTTTACGACGAAGGGTGAAGGTAATTTGATGGGATTTGTTAGGATTTATTTTAATCCTCCAATTTTGACACCATTCTTGTAGGTGTGAGATATGGGATTGAAGAGATTGGGATGCAACAAATGGATCCTTATTAACTGATAACACACATGTGTCATCAGCGTAAGTAGTGAGGACAGTGCTTGGATGGGTTGGGATGTCAGCTGTATATATCGTGTATAGGATGGGCCCCAGGATAATTAAGAAGAATTAAATTTAAATTTGATTAAGAAATTGGCTATCTTATATTTGCATTAGTTTAAAATGCCTTCCTCTAAAGTAGTTGTGATAATTTCAAAGATTTAACCTAAGTCGTAGGTTTGCCTGTAAATATTAGTAGCAAAAGAAAATAGATAAATATTTACTGTGAAAGAATTTGATAGTTAACTATAGGAGGAAATTGCAGAAATATTTTCTCAAGTTAAAAAAAATTGTGAAATAAGGGTTATGAAATGTGTGTGTGTGTGTGTGTGTATATTATGCGAACTTAGGAGTTTAGAAAATTCTATGAAATAATATTTTTGTTCTTTGTTATAAATTGTAAGATATCATATTTAAAAAAAGGCTTGTTGGTTGGTTGTTTTAAATTTGCACCGTATCATCTATTATTCATCAACGCCTAAATTTCTTTTGGTATATACATGTATGTATGTTTTTTTCTTAAGTAATAATTTATATAGTACCGGGAAAAATTAAGATAGGGGATTAAATAAAACTTAAAAGAAACTACAACTTGAATTTAAGATAAACATAGAAAATATCAATACAAAAGTAAATAAATATAAAATAAAATTATATATTAAAAAAATCGTAGAAATTAAAAAGGAAGGGATAACTATTAGACATTTTTAACTAATCTTTCTGAAAGATAAGTTATTACCTTATTAACGCGTTGTTTCTCATTTCCCGAAACTATTAATTTAATGGCCGGTAGTCCTATTTGATATATTGATCTTTTTATATTGTTATACTATAAAGGCAGAAGGACCTTAAAAAGACCCCTCCTTACATTTCTCACATGTTGGCTGATATTCTTTTGTGATTAGGCGAGCGCGGGTAACCCTTGTGTGTCCTATCCTAAGTCTAAGTGATAATTGTAGATAATAATTCCTACTTCTATTATTAATAAATTTATATTATTTATTAATTTTTTCATTGGGGTTTAAAGACAAGACGGGTTATTCCTATTGGTTACCAAACTTTCAAAACAAAGCGGGGAGCGACGCAAATTAATTTCAACCAAAGTGGACCCTTAACTACCTCGGCCAGTAGGACTCTTGTCATTATATTATATTTACTGTATTATTATATATTACATTATATTACTTTCATTGGAGCCCACACGTTTCCATTGAAGCTCAATGGGATTCCCAGGGAAACAGATTGTAAATGTAAAAAAAAAATTGTAATGACGTAGTTGCATGAAAAAGAAATTGACTGCGAATTTAATACAAGTGTAATTCCAAAGTTCTCATTAACAAAAAATTTATAAAAAGTTATTGTATTGTATCATTCACTATTTTCTGTAGGTTTTATCGATATTTCTATTAAAAACTGCAGTCACATTTTCGTGGAATCCAGGCAGCATTTTTCCTTTTTTGAAAATAGTGCAGTCTTTACTATTCATACAAATTTGAATGCTTTTCATTATGAATCTAACCTTAAGAAACGATTTATTACATACATTTTTAAAATAAACTTTAACTTTACTATATTTTACATGAAAAAAAGTTAATTTTTAAAACTATCTAATAATACGTTGTTGTTATTTTAAATATGTATCTCTATCTAATTAAAATCATGAATGAAAAATCTTTATTCGCAATGAATCTACCCGAAATCATGTCTACGTTAAATAAATTCGAAATTAATGATGACATTTTATAAATGCTAAAAAAATATTAAAAAATGTGTTTGTCAATAATTATTATCTTATATCCAAATTAATTTTTAAACAAGTGAATAATCAGTATTTATATGGTTATGTGAGGTTATTAAAAGGGAGGGTTACGTATTTGTTGGAAAAGCGAGGTATTTTGGACTAATTATTCTTAAAATTGGTACTTAAAATTTATTGATACTTTATGATGTTAACTTTTCAAATTGATGTAACTTTTCAAATTACATCTACTTATATGTTTACATTCACTTAGGTATTTAATAAGTAGATGCAAATCCATGTAAGGACATTTTTATTTACCGTTTTTTCTTATTGACAATAGTGCCCTGATACGTTTTTAAATTATAATAAAATAGAACCATAATGAAACATTATTTCGGATCAACAGGTTTTTATTTACGATTCCCTTACTAGGTCATTACATAAGATCTCTTTGATTTATGTTCGTATACCAATACTATTGCTCGGATTTTGCCTGCCTCCCGGAATATTGAACTATATTTTGTGGTAACTCTTAGCGTTCTTCATACCCGAACTAATTAAAATTTTTATGGGAGGTGTTAGTTAGACACTGAGAAAAACGACAGTGTCTTTGAATATTTGATAAGATTCAATAACCATGTTTGTTGAACATTTTTGGTTTAAAAAGTGTTGAATTGTTTGGTTAGGCTTCTTTGGGAGTCTTGATTTTCTTTTTTCCCATCTCAGCTAATGTACTTTATTATATAGAAATTATAAAAATAAAAACAAAACCAAATACTTCTTTATTTACGAATTTATTATCTTGCACGGGATTGGGTTTCGGTGAAACCAATCGATATTCCAAACCAAATTATATCTCTAAACCTTCCTAATGAATCACTCTATCTATTGGTGAAAACCGCATGAAAATCCGTGCAGTAGTTATTGAGTTTACCGCGAACAAACGCAGCCGAGGACTTTGTTTTATAATATGTATAGATATAAAATATAATTATAGGTAATGAATAACGGGAGTTGAAGCGACGTTAAAGAAAACAAAGTATATAATATATATATATATATATATATATATATATATATATATATATATATATATATATATATATATATAGATAGATAGATAGATAGATAATTTATGTGTTATTTTTTAATAATTAAAGTATGAAATAAATTATTTAAAAATGTTTAAAAACAAACAAACAAGGTTATCTTTAATAGTAGAATTTTAAATAGATAACCTAGATTGTTTTATGTTTAGATTTAAATATACCCTTAATTGAATTGAATTCTTCTAACTGTGTACATTACCTATGAATCCTTATCTCATAAAAATGTAGTTATAGACTGGGTCCGATTCTTGAGGCCTTGTCTCCTGGTTGGATGTCGCTCCACGAGATTAATATATTAATACAACGAAGTGAATTAAATGACTAGACGATTGGCGGTTTGAAGACTAAAGCTGACTGAACACTTTTACTTGTGACGTACAGCTCCACCTCTCAATGTAGACTGCTATAGCGTCTCCTCCAGGCTCTAATTAAACCAACCAACTTGCTCAAAGGGTGGGAGGCGAGGTGAATGAATAAATATTATATATATATATATATATATATATATATATATATATATATATAAATTAGTTTAAATATTTAATAGTTAATTTTTGATAAATTACTTGAAAATTATTGCTGTTGACCATAATTTTGGTTATAGGGTGTTCAGTAATTCATATAAAATCCTCCTTCTCCGCCCTCTCAAAAAAAAATAATTAAGTTACCTACTGGAGTAGACTTTTATAGTAACAAAAAAATGTTAATACATGAAATTACAATTATAAAAAAAAAAAATGTTTTTTTTTTTATTGAATATTAATAAAATGTCAACAAAATTAGTTAAAAAAATTAAAGGTAATTAAATTTAAAGTATACCATCATATTTTGGACTAATAGCCCATTATGATTAAAAAATTTTCAATAGCTTTACTAAAGAGGTTATACCCACACATAGGCTCCAAAATCGGGGAATTCCAATGGGGTTTCAGGAAAATTAGATCTTGTCAGGAACAAATTTTGAGCCTTAAGTTGTTAATCAAACACTACAGGACTAAAAGTAAAAAGAACCTTTTTTTCTCTTTCGTCGACATTAAGGAGGCATATGATTCGGTAGATAGGAAAACGCTAGTTGATGTTCTAAAAGACTACGGGGTTGACCTGAAGACTAGAAAATTGATAGGGCTAACGATAATAGGGACTGAATCTAAAGTTAAATTCCAGGGAAGTATAAGTGAACCATTACAGATCAAAACGGGACTCAGACAAGGAGACGGTTTGTCTCCAGCGCTTTTTAACGTGGTAGTGCACAAGATCATGAAGGAGCTTTGGAAAATCAACAATTCGGGTGCAACCCTAGGGACTAAGAACAATCACGTCAAAGTTAAATGCCTCGCATATGCGGACGACCTTGCCCTTTTAGCAGAGACAGAAGAAGAGGCGATTGCTCAAATAAATACCCTCTCGGAAATAGCGAGGATAGCCGTTTTTACAAATATCTTTTGAGAAAACGGAACTGATGACCACAGACTCGGGTTTTAAGAATAAAAAGGTTGAAACTAAATACGGAAAAATTAAAGTGACGCTGAAATTTAAATAGCTTGCAGAAATCATATGCAGCAAATTGGAGAAATTAAGCTTCGCCACCAGTAATTTTTACAACAAGAAGAACCTATCTATTAAAGCTAGGATACGGCATTATAACACAGTCATCAAGCCTGGTATACTTTATGGAACAGAAACCTCTTGTCTTCCCAGCCTAGAGAGGCTTCTGAAAATAGAAAGAAGAATTCTCAGAAGAATCTACGGACCTAGGAGAACACCTGAAGGATACAGGTTGAGGTCGAATGAGGAAATTTATAAGGAAACAACAGACTTAGAAACTGATGTTAGGGTGGGAAGGAAAAGGTTCTATGTACACACGACGAGGATGACTCCTGAAAGACTGAACCATACATTTTTTTACCGAATCCACTGTCACAAAAATGCAACAGGATATTTCAAACAACTTAAGGATGACAAATGAGGCTATCAGGCCGGGATTGTTTTGACAGAGATGAATACAGAAGGACGCTCAAGAGAGTAAAGGTTCTTGTGGGAAAAAAGTGCCCCAAAGAGGGTCTTGCCTGGTCTAAGGAGAGAAAACTTAGGCACGCAGAGCTCATGAGGGACATATGTGAAAATAGGAAACGGATGAAGAGGAAGCATTAGTTGTGATATTCGCGTGGCCTTTAAGGCCTTGTCGTGGAGGAAAAAAAATAAGCTAAAGGTAGAACTGTGACAATGGAAAAAAAGTAGAGACATGATGAACCTGCTGGAATTCATTTAAACTTTTTTTCATGATTAAAAAAACGTGTGCAACTACACCCCATGAAGGTTTTTAGGTTCTGTACATGTTAGCGACTGTCATGGACAACGTTTTTGCAGGGAGATGATTTGTTCGAGATGACACTCAACCGCCAGGCTTTCCCCTCATTTAAGGGAACCCACTTCATATTATCTGAGTTAGCCCCCGGAGGGTCAGCAGATCCCGTATGGCCCATCCATATAGTCCAAATAGTTGAACATGATTACTATTAAAAATCTGCTACAATAAATACTGAATACTATAACACCTCAACTTGCCGATGACGTTGGCTTCATTTGTATTGCTAACGAATTAATCATAAGTAATGTATGATAATAGAACCATTAATATTTATTTAAAGTCGCATTAAAATGCTATTATTATTGAAGATTACTTGTCGACTATTCCGAGGGAGTATTAATTTCGTAAACCGTTAGATGAAGTTTACATTTTTATTAATTCATTCTACGATATCTATTTGAATTTAAATTATAAAGGAAATTAAAAAAACAAAACACTATAGTTTATTTCGTTGCATTTTTTCCACTTTTGTTTTGTCGATTCAATCAATTTATACAGTGAATGCCACAATTACGAGTATATCTAGAAGTACCAAGACTTCAATTCAAAAGGTTACGGAACATAAACTTCCGAACAACATTCTGGTTGTACCATAGCATTTCCTACAAGAGATCGTTTCTTAATATTGGAGGTGCTTTAAGAAACTGGCATGAAATAATTAATTAAATTCTGTTAATAAATTTAAGTTAGTGTGATAATTTATCATATGCACTTTATTATTATTGTGTTGTATTACAAATTATTACAATATTTTTGTATGCAAAATATACGGAACTCCCCAGTTGATCCTGCTAGTAGTCGTATGCATGTCTCATAGATTAAGCCATTTATGCCATCGTAACACGTCTACAGTATTGTACAAGACACTACCATGCAATTTTTTTATTTGGATTTGAAAAATTGAAAAATTCTGAAGATCCTGTTCAAGATGGTGAGGCAAACTTATTAAATTATTGTATTATCATCGGAGAAATGTGCAAAGTTTCAATTTAGTTTAGTGTTTTGAAATAGCCGAAAATTGAGTTCAAATATTCAGTTACATACTGGCGAAGCTAATAAAATCGTGTCAAAAATAGAAAAAGTTGTATTTGCTGAATATTATATGAGCTGTTATTTTTGAAACTCGTATAAGTTAATTTTTTCACATTCGCGATATCTAAAGGTTTCCATTTGAATTACTTTAAAAATATGGGCTAACGGGGGGAATCTTTTTATCACCTAGCACTTAGCTAAGAGTGACGTTTTAAATCATGTACACATTTTGAATTCTACTATGAAATAATAATCATTAAAATCATTCATAAGAATAATTTATAGACAATTTTTTTAGATCCAAATGGACTTGTACCACTTTAAAAAATAACAGCTCGTATAACATTATAAAACTACCTGCTTCATCTTGTGTATCTAGATTGCTTTATAAATGATGAAGTTGTTTTTTATTTACGTTAAATTAAATAAATTAATTTCCTAGTTTCGCTTAGTTTTTGTTTTTTTATAATCTATATTAATCAATTGCGCATGTAAACAAATAGTTGAGCATAGACGATTAAACTTTACAATTCTCGTATAAATATGCAGAAATGATTGTCTGTATGTATTTTCATTGACTGCACTCCCTGACCATTTTAAACATAGCTTATGTTTAACACAATTTTTGTAGGTTCTATCTTACAAATACTGAGTCGATATCAAATTCATTAAAAAAAATTAAGTTAGTTATTAATTTAGAAATTTCTCAAACCTATATTTACTCTGATTTTAAATTATTATCAACTATAGTTTTCTTATCATAATATACACTTATTCCTCAGTCTCATACTTCACAATTTAGACATACCTTGCTGGACGAGAGATGGAGATAAACTGAACGTCCGAATGATGTTGGAGGTCTTACTTCACCTTCAAGTATGAACCGACTAGGCAACTCTAGACCCGACTTGAGAATTCATGGGCACTTGATCATTCGTATCGCGTAAATTAATATGCACATTACGTTTATTAGTATTCGTTGCGCTCGCAAGTTTTGTCATCAGGCTAAATTAAAATAAATGTAATTACGCCATTACATGTAATTAATTGTTCTCAATATTCTGTTATAACCTTGAAATTGGTCCAGTTACGTTCTTAAAGTTGAATACGCTTGACTTAGTCTGTAGCTAGGCAGTTACATTAATTCATTTATTTATTATTATATTAGTTTATGTCTTATGGGACCTTTTAAATAAAATATTACCCATAGCGATTTTAAATGAAGACTATATGAAAAAAAACTCACTTTTTCTTAAGTGTTCAGCTGAACGAAATAACCTTTCGTATTTAAATTTGTATTAAAGTCCATGCGAATTCTTCCGGTCAATTTGACAATAAAGAAGATATTTGAGGTGTTCGAAGCCCAACTCAGGAAAACCATATTACTCCATTTTTCCCGAGGCAATATTTGGATGAATTTTTTTTCCCTTTCACGGACATACTTTTTCTGCAGTTTTAAGCCGTTTAAACTCGATTTTCTCTGGTTTTGACCACATAAGCGTGTTTGCCATCGTAAAATCTATCGGAAACTGCTGTTACCAAATTTTGAGAAAAACAATCAAGTTACATCGTTTTCCCCTTTAGTCTTCAAGTATGCAGATTATTTCTTAAGCATAAATTTTTAATTTGCTTTATAAAAACGTCAGTTATACATATGTATACTAGCTGACCCGGCCACGCGTTGCAGTGGGTGTTGTAATAGTTTTAAAAAATATTACGTTAAAGTTTGAATTTTAAAGAAACAATGAATTAAATAGATTTTTGATTTTACATATTATTCATCGTATATCTAAGTATAGTTTCTGTCTCCCATCACCTAATGTAATTTGAAAAATAATTTTATTAATATTAAATAAATGTATAATATTATAATTCTAAAGCGTAATTCAACATCATCACTGGCACTATAACACGGTACGGATCTTCGCCGCATCAAGACGACGCCTCCACTCATCTCTATCTTGCTCCAGGATCTGCCAAGCTCTGGTGTTAAGGAGCTTCATTACGTCGGCTTAGACCTCATCTGCCCATCTAAATCGTGCCCGTCCTCTCCTTCTCCTCCCATCCACATACCTAAAGAGCTGCCTCTTGATAGGCGTGTCCCCGTCCATTTTTGCAACATGTCCGGTTCCCGGTAAATCTAGTACAACTCTACATTTTGTCTCTGCCTGTACTGGGCGCCACCCCTTACAGGTACCAACACTCTTCTCAGAATTTTTCGCTCAAAACTCTGCAAGCTGATAGCATGTGTACGTGATAAAGGCCATGCCTCTGAGGCGTATGTCAGAACAGGTCTAATTAAAGATTTGTACAGAGCGATCTTAGACTTTCTTGCCAGCAAATGACTTCTTAGTATTTTGGCTAGGCCGAAATAGCACCTGTTTGCTGTCGTTATTCGTCTCTGAACCTCCTGACAGGGCATATTGTCCGCACACACTAAGGAACCTGGATACACAAAACTATTTACGCTTTCAAAGGTGTATCCCTCCAACCTAAGAGTAGGTGGTGGTGGCCTTAGAGGGTTAGCAACCATGTCTTTGCTTGGTTGACTTGAAGACCCATTTACCGCCCTGCTGCCTCTATAGCCAAGAAGGCCCGTTCCAAGTCCCTCTGTGATCTTGCTATGACGTCTATATCATCTGCGTAGGCTAGAATTTGGACTGACTTGGTGAGAATTGTACCGTTTCTTTGCACTTCGGAGTCCCTTATCACCTTCTCTAGTGTTAGGTTAAACAACAAGCATGATAGGCGATGTCCCTGCCTCAGGCCCCTTGTGGTCGTAAAAGTCTCTGAAAGATCTCCCTGTATTATGACTGGACATCTTGATCCTTTCATCAGCGACTCTATAAGATGGATCTGTTCAAGGGGGATATTCATTGTCACCATAGCCGAATACAGTTTCTCTCCTATGACACTATCATATGCAGTGCTGAAATCAATAAAGAGGTCGTGCGTGGTGAAGTTATATTTGCGCGTTCTTTCAAGCAGGGTCCTCAGTCCAAAGATTTGATCAGTGGTTTATCTCCCCCTCATAAAACCACTTTGGTAGACTCCTAGCTCTCTTTCTGCATGCGGAAGTAGCCTCTGATAGATGATATTAGACAGAACCTTATACGTGCAGTTCAGAAGAGTTATGTCACGGTAATTACTGCAGATTTTCTGATCTACTTTTTTATGGAGTGGTATGATGATGCCAGTGTACCATTCTTCAGGCATAGTCTTGGTAATCCAAATGCTAAGAAGAAGGTCACGAATAACCTTAATCACTTCATTCCCACCAGCTTTTAGCAGTTCTGCGGCTATGTTGTCAGATCCTGGGGCTCTATTGTTCTTCATTTTTTCTTTGGAGTCTTGGATTTCTACTTCATCTGGTGGTTCGGTCAACTGGAAGTCATTGCACAAAACAGAAGCTACATTTTCCACAGTGGGACCCTGGAAAGTTTCCAGAATACTTCTAAAGTGGTTAGCCCATCTGCCAAGAATGTTATCTTTACTAGTGATTAACGAACCATCCTCTCCCCGGCAAGCATTGCTCTTGGCTTGAATTCCTTTCGTTGCGCTTTCACGCTGTAGAAGGCTCTTGCATCCGCTTGGTATCTTAATTCTTCAATCTCTTTCATTTTTTCTGGTTCCTTTTTCCTCTTTTTACTTCTATGGATGCGTTTCTCTTCTCGTCTTCTGTCTTTGTATTCCTTAACTACTTGTCGAGTTCTGTGCCTCATTATCATACACCTATAGGCCTGGTTTTTCCTATCTGTAGCTGCCTGGCATTCCAAGTCAAACCATTCGGACCTCTGGTGGGTTTTCTCCATACCGAGCACCTCCTCTGCAGTTTGTTTGATGGCGGCCAACATGCATGCAACATGAATTGGTCAAAATTCTTTTTCAAAACCGGTTAAAAAGAAATTTAACTTACAAAGCCCCTATTGAACCAGTAATAGAATACCATCACCTGAAAGAAGCTGTCCAAAGAGCTGTTGCAGAAGCATTGGGGAAAAAAGAGTTTCCAAGTAAGGGGGAAAAAAAACTATTGGTGGAATGAGGAAATGGCAATAGAGGTTGCTGAAAAGAAGTTGTTATAATCTACATGGCTTTCAATTTGATGTGATTTCCTTTTGGTTTGTATCCTGATAATGGCCTGCATTGGTGAAACGTTGAATGATTGGATTTTTACAGTATTTTAGAGACTTCATGGTGTCAGCATCAATGCTCTCACTATACGATCCTTGAACATTATGCTCCCCTTGACAGAGATGGTATTTTAGAGACTTAAAGGTTTGTTTTGTGATTTTTCCTATTTCATCCTATTTTTCTAATAACATTATCAGGGTTGTTTTTTTACAAGTTTATCCCTACTTTTTTCTAACTGTTGAGGATGAAGTTTTCTTTGCTTTAACTATTTCTATCTTTCATACATCTTTTTTAATTTTTTTACCAACATTAGGTCTTCATCAGTTAAACTAAATTTTTTACAGCCCATTTTTTTATCCCATTTTGTATGAAAAATAATATATTGAACGGAGATCACTAAAATCTTTTTTATATTATAGAGAGATACTTAGATTTGCATTGTCTTGAACTTTCTTCAATGGTTCTGACTTAATATTGGCTTTTATAATTGATTTATAACGTAATTAAATAATCAACTTCAAAAATACTACAAGAATACCAAAAGATAAAATATTTTCCGGAATAACGAGCCAATACTTAAATAAAATAATTGTACTTGAATAAAATTATATGAGCTCACCTGTTGCTTAGTGGTCAGCTTAACCCTCTATGCCCAAACTCACGGTTCGCAGATCGGAAGGTGAATTTTTTTTAGTTATGCCGTTCTTCGAAAGGGACGTAAAATGGGAGTCCCGAACCTGTGCGCCATCAAGTACTTGTTAAAGCTCCCTTTCCTAATTATATCTGGATAGCTAAACTTTAGAACTTTCACTATATATCTAATACACCAACCACTATATATTCCACTATATATATAATATACCAATATATATAAAATAAACTGTCCTATTATTATTAAAAGTGGAAGAGATAGAGAAATAGTTGTTGCTTAAATAAGATTAAATAAATGCAATGAGAAGAAAACTCAAAACTTGAAAAATTTTTGCTATTTCATCACGTCCACTTTCAAAATTAAATTTTGTCATGATAGACTTCATTCTGTTAGGAGATAAGAGGTGATAAAGGAAACTTTCGGAATTTTATTAGGGCAAAAAACAACTACCAAGGTAAATGCCGATTAGATCTAAAGCAGTAGCTGTCACACGTAAGAGGAAAGTTGTCTGCATTAGAAGGAAATACAGAAATAAAGCATGAGTATCGCTGCACCGGGACTCCCGGCATTCCTAGGACTACACAATATGCTGAGCAGGCTTCCAACTGTCTTCTTCTTCTTCGGCACATATAATAACCTTAAAATCATAAAAAATCTATACTTCCTGTGACTTATGTCTGTAATATTAGTTATTAAAAAAATGACTAGGAAATACGTATAGTAATTATAAAATATTGAAACTGAAATTAGATTGAAAGGAATTGCAAAAAAATATATATATATATATATATAATCAACAGTCATATAATATACTCTCTTAAATTACCACGACCAATATTTTTAATTCATTCATAACGTGTATCATAAGGTTTCGACCGTGTCGTCAAATTCTTGGCCGACTGCTTCGGTAAAGAATTTCGCAGGCCAAACTGCAAGCTTCCTCAGTGCTTAATCTAGTTAGTTTGACTAAGTCTCAGATTAATCCCTGAGGAAGATTCCAGTATGGCCAGCGAAACGTCGTCAAAGAACTTGAGGACACGGTCGAAACCAGAAGAAACAGGTGGTGAATGGACTAAGAATCGTATAAAATTTGATAATTGAAGAGGTAGAGAAATAGTTCTTCCTTAAATAAGATTAAATGAATGCAAAGGGAAGAAAATTCATAACAGAAAAATAAATAAATAATTTTGAATTTCTTAATGATCACATCGGGTCACGCAACAACTTTATTTATTTCCTTTCCTCTGCTCGGGTATGCTCTGTCTCCAATATTCCTTCATGCGTTCACTGAGACGTTTCTTTTGATTCTGTTCCAACTTCCTCCAATCTTCTCTTGTCTTACTTCTTCCTGATATCCTTCCACATTTTTCAATTCGCTCCCAAATTCACTTCCCTCTATCCTGTGATGCTTAGCTTTTCCAAAATTTTCCTTACTTCTTTAGTCCACGATGTCGTGGTCCTTTTCTTCCAGAAGTAGTCAATTGTACGAACAAAATTCTTTACCACCACAACCAATGAAGGTTCGGAATGTATTAGAGGCAGTACTTTTTCTAGGAACACGGTTAAAAGGTGTTTTGTCCTAAATAAAACTCAACCGTCAAGTTTTTCCCTCTATTTTTCATAACCACTTCATATTGGGTGTTTGCATGATCCAACGGGCACCCCTGCATTTAAAAGATTCATTAAATTATCTCCCACAGCCAAATTTTAACCAGGGACTTTCGGCACGGCTACTCAATGCTCTACCACTGAGTTACCACACTCCAAAAAGTTTGAAGATTGATTAATAAATTAATTTATTTCTTTTCCTCCCAGTTTCATATTACTGTGATGACCTTTTGCAGAAACATTCAAGTACATTTCCTTAGAACATAAATTTCAGCCCAGAACGTCAAAGTAATCAGATTTTCAATATTTGTTTCCTTTCTTCTTAATCTTATTTAATAATATATTCATATCGTATCATTGATATGGAAATAATTCGAGTTGAGGATGCTTGTCTTGTACCTAATTGTAATAATAATAATAATTTTGGTTTACGTATTCTACTCGTAATGCAATAAACGTATGCATTTAAATTTTTTTCGCGATCTAATAATGATTTTTCTTTCCGATTTTCCTCCTTATATTTAATTGTAACTTATTTTTTTACCTAATAAAAAAAAAGAAGTTCCTTCGTTGCTTGCTTTTCTTTCCTTGCTTGTTGAGGAGGGATTGATGAGATCACGGGGGAAAAAACTGAATTGTGCGATGTTTATCACTGAAATTAGTATTAATTGTTACATTGAAACAATGTATCCATATTGTTGGGCGGAACATGGAGACGACGATACATCGGAGAGATATAAGACCTCAGATGTTGTCAGCACAATCAAACTTGGCCGACTACGATGGGCAAGTCACGTGGCACGGATGGAGGACACTCGGGTTTCCCAAGAAGATCCTCCCAGAAGGAATCCATGGAACACGGAGAGTAGGGAGACCAAACGTGAGGTGGATGGAAGCTATAGCGGCGGATGCACGTACCCTTCTTAATGCTAGAAGCTGGAGAGATGCTCCGTAGAATAGAGCTGATTGGCGGAGAATGCTGGAGGCGGCCCAGACTCTGTGACGAGTTGTTGCACCGAATATTATTATTATTATGTTGCATTGAAACTAATTTGTATATTTGCAGCAATCCGCAATTGTTTAAAATCTCTATGCAGCATCTTAAATCTGCATTAACAGCCCCATACAAACTAATTATTACTTCCTTGTTATTTTTTGTTTAATGTAACACGGATACAACAGCTGTACTGAGTTTTTTGTACATACTCAGGAGAGCAACAATACAAAAACATGTCCAGCTGCAAATATGTTTTTTTGTTTAGGATACTTATTGTGTGCATAACTAAAAGGGTTTTTTCTCCTTATAGTATACCTGGTGAACATAGTGTTAAATTATTTAAAACTTTATTTTTCAACTATTTATTAGAAACCAACATTTTCGACTTATATCGCAAGTTTCCTTCAACCCTGAAAAAAAAATAGATACAAAAAATTAACTAATTGGAATAAACACGGAAAGTAATGTATAAAAATGAAATAATTGCAATAAGCAAGATACAAACATAATATAATTGAAAAAAGTATACTATGATACTAGATAAAAATGATTAAAATATTATTAAGGTAAAAAAATAAATAAATAAAACATCAGAGTAAACAGTAATTAACAACGTGAATGGTTATAAAAAATAATAAAAATCGTACTTTCATGGTCGTAAGTGTGGGAGAGAGGAAATGGTTAAAAACAATTATTAAGGCAATGGAGGAGTGATAATTGAAAGATTATTGTATTTAAATTAAGAAGGCAGTGATGACGGGTTTTGAGTACACACGTGGGTTAATTGTAAATATTTATAAACAATTAAAAACTATTTATAGCTTTATGCTATCTATAATAGTAAGATGTTAGTAGAATAATATTTGATAAAAGGCCATATACATATGCATTGCCAAAAATAAAATAGATTGCGGTGGCTGTCCTAATGTGTAAAAACGTGAGGTAAAAGTATGTCATCAAAGTAAAAAAATAAAATAACAATCAGAGAATTTATATTCAGCAATGCATAAAAGACACAGAAACCTTTATAAAATGGCATAATGAAAAGATGAATGCAAAGTAAAAATAAGTGAATTAAAGTGGAGAAAGGGGATTTCACTGTTTATTTTAACTAGGCTTAAACGAATTATATAATATGCAGAAAATGTAGTTGTTGTCCATTTTATGATTATCAGGGTTCAGTTCAAGGTGTATGTTGATTAATTCTGAAATTATTGGTTATTGATAGCTGATTGTAAATTTCAGAATCAATTATCATATAATTAACCCTCGTAACCTGAAAATTGCTATTTAATTCACGTGTGTGAATACGCGGGTGCTTGTGTGATTTGGTATTTTTTATATGTGTTGCAGGATATTATTTCTGTGTAATATATTCTTATTTTATATTAATTTTTTTTCTATGTTTTACTTTTACCTCGTGTTCTTATATTAACAAGCCCCAATACTATCTTCTCAATTTAATTACAGTTATCTATTACTTATCGCTACTCCACTGCCTTCTTAACATCCTGTACTTTAATGTTTGGATAATAATTTCCTCTCTCGTTACCATTAATGTAGTGTGCTCTGTGCATTTTGATTTTTCTATTTCCAATGTTCATTTTATCTAGTATCTCCATATTCTTTTTTAAAGTACTAACTACTCCATTGTTGCATATATTTTTCTTTTTATAGTTATTAAGATCGTCATCATCTTCATCAATTGGCTCTACAAACCACCACTGGATCCTGGCCTCTTCAAGCAGCTTTCGCAAGTCCGCCAGCTCCAAACATCGAGCAGGTTTCTACAGTCTTCTTTACGCCATCAGCCCATCGTTATTTGGGGGGCCTCTGTGGGCCTCGTGTTTTATCTAATTCTTCATCAAGAATTTGCTTGGAATTTCTTGTGCTTCCATCCTGACCACATGACCTGCTCAATGAATCCTACCAAGCTTTATTATTTTAACAACTAATTCCTTTGATAAGGAGTGCAGCTCGTTCCCTCTTTGTAGATCATAAATTTGCCGTATAATCTTTCTTTCGAATATATATACGTCTCGTTTATCACTTTTAGAAAAAAAAAACATGTTTTTGATCCATACTGATCCTTGTCGGACTCCATTCATAGCTGTAAATCCTTGGGAGAGATCGGCTTTAATACACACCACATTTACAATATTTTCCATAGTCAGTTTATATAGTTCGAAAATGTTTCTAACAAATAGTTGCTAACTATTTATTTATTTTTAATTTTGACTCAGCTTATTTCTTCTGATGATATTTATACAATCAACTAATATTTAATCAAACTTATTATTTTTTAAATCAATATAATTTCCGGTTAAATATTAATGAAATTTATTATTTTTGTAACATACAAATGGCATTTGAATTTCCAAACTTTTTTTTTTTTTTTTTTTTCTCTTTATATTTTTATCTACACCTGTCAAATACAAAACAGTGACAATCAGCAGATAGTCTGACAATAAAAACATGATACAATGACTTGAAAGGCATGAAGAAGAACAGTACCCAGCGGTACCTCTCCCTTGGCTTGATTCAATTTCCTTTATAACAAATCCCTCATCCACGTTCTTTTTAATCTCCTCTTAGTGTTGTCAGGCATGAGAGTAGAGGCCATTCGTTCTATTAATGGGTTTGGATGTCCGTGTAGTTTTTCTTGAAAGCGTTTGTAGTATGTTCGTATGTGTTCGTCAACCGTTGGTATTTTTAAGTCAGTATGCAGAGTTTTGTTATTGACGTACCATGGTGCTTTGGTGATAAGTCTTAGTACTTTTGATTGAAAAGTCTGCAGTCGTTTTCTGTGAGTCTGTTTAGCGATCCCGTAAATTTGTAATGCATATGTCCAAACTGGTTTTAGTAGGTAAGTGTACGTGTTTAGTTTCTGTCTTATGTCTAATTTGGAGGTTTTCCTGAATAGTGAGTACATTTAATTGAGCTTATGGTTCAGTGAATGGCGTTTCATCTTAACGTGAGGACCCCATGTCATTCTCCTATCAAACGTTAGTCCAAGGTATTGTACTTTGTCTGTCTGCGGGATGGGTGAGTTGTTAAGGTAAATGGGAGGGCATGTTTCACGTCGAAGAGTAAAAGTGATGTGCTGTGACTTTTCATGGTTCAGTCTAATTTTCCATAGTTGGCACCACTCACTCAACTTTTGTAAGTTATGTTGTAAGTTTAGTGAGGCTTGCGTCGCGTCTTGATGTTTGGTGATTATGGCAGTGTCGTCAGCGTAGGTTGCTGTCAGTATGTCAGTACTTAGTGGAATATCGTGCGTATATGTTATGTACAACAGCGGTGCCAGTATTGATCCCTGAGGCACGCCGGCTAAGATCGGTCTTATTGAAGATAGCTCTGAGCCCTGCCGGACTGAGAAAAATCTGTCTGCAAGGAATGAGTGAAGAATTAGATAATAAGTGTGTGGTAATACAGTCTTGAGTTTAAAGAGAAGCCCTTGGTGCCAGACCTTGTCGAATGCTTGGGCGACATCCAGAAACACTCCAGTTGCATATAACTTCTGCTCTAGTGCTGTCGATATGTAGTCAGTTACTCTGTGTAATTGTTGAGTTGTTGAGTGTGATTTCCGAAAACCGAATTGATGGTGAGGGATTATATTTTTGTCTGTCAGTAACTTTAATAATCGGGGATAAAGTAATTTTTCAAAAATTTTTGAACAAATGGAGAGTAAACTAATAGGTCTGTACGAGGAAGGGCTGCTAATATCTTTATCTTGTTTTTTAATCATGGTTACAAAAGAGTATTTCCACTGTATAGGGAATTTTGTAGTTCTAAGTATTGAGTTGTAGATTGTCGTTAAAAACACTAGAGCTTTCCTAGGCATTTGCTGGAGCACCTCAGCATTTATTAAGTCATAGCCCGGGGCTTTTCTTTTTGGTAAGTGTCTAATTATTTCTGCTACTTCTGTGGGAGTGAATGAGGGCGGTGGCAGTGTTAGTTGTAATGGAATGTCAAGTGTGTTATTTACCAAGTTTTCGTGTTCTGTGTTTATAAAGTCAGTATGTGGGGTAAATACGGAAGAAAGATGGTCGGCAAAGAGCTCGGATTTTTCCTCGTCCGACACAACCCAAGAGCCATCTTCTTTTCTAAGAGGTGCTGACATCTCACGATGTTTTAAGAGTCTTTTGGTATGCTTCCATAAACTTCCATCGTCAGTCGAAAGGGATTTAATGTAGTTGTCGTAGTTTGACCTGTTAAATTTGCTAATTTGGCGTTTCAGTTCATTATTTAGCTTATTAAATGTCCGTCTATCTGAAGGTTGTCTGTTGGTTTGCCAATTTTTACGAGCTCTTCTCTTGGCTCTGATCAGATCTCTAATATACTGTGGGTAGCTTGGTAAGTTATCTAATTTCCTGCACCTGGGTTTTGATGCTGACCACGCTGCTTCTTGTATACTTCTAGTGAACATCTCCACTGCTTCCTCTAGTTCTGTCTCGTTTTTTATTGAAACAGGAATTGTGAGGTCAGAGTTAAGGTAAGATCTATATAATCCCCAATCAGTTATATCCTGTGTGAGCGCAGGCCTTTTTTGTGCCTCAGAAGGTTCTTCGCATAGGATCATCTGGACTAGAGAATGATCAGAGCAGAGGTCAGAACTCGTATTTACAGTCTTGTATACTGTTCTAAGTCCTTTTGTAATAAAAAAGTCCAGTAAGTCCGGGGTTTTACGTCTAGAAGTAGGCCAGTAAGTGGGAGAATTAGGAGTTGAAGTATCTAATGCAAGTTCATGAAGAGCATACCACAAGTTCCTACCTCTTGGGGTACACAATCTTGAACCCCAGCATTGGTGTTTCGCGTTGAAATCACCACCTGCGATAAAAGATCGACCTAAACGTTTAAAAAACTCAGAAAACATCGAAGATGTAAGCTTGTACCTAGGGGGGCAATACACAGCAGCAACCGTTATGTTTTTATGTTTTGTATGTAATGTGATGCCAGTAGACTGTAAGTGTGGTGTGATGGGTAAGTGAATAGGATTGTGTTTTAATGACGATTTGATGATAATGGCGGTGCCTCCGTGTGCCGTTTTGTCTGGGTGATCAGTCCTGTAAATAGTATAGTCTGGGATAAATATTTTAGATCGTGGAGTAAGATGTGTTTCAGTGATAAGTGCTATGTCTGTCCTTTTTTCATGTAAATATAAATCAAGTTCCGTCCGGTGTTGCATCAGTCCGTTAGCGTTCCATAGGAGAATTGACAAGGAGCCAGCTGTTGCAAAATTAGGGGGCATGGCTATTGCTCCAGGCTTGTGTGACTTGAGTTAGTTGTTGGAGGAGAATAAAAAGAGGGTGGATAAGGTTATTTAGGCCATTTAAAATTTGAAAAAGTTGGGGAGGAGCATTATCAATGGGGGGTACCGGCTGAGTAGTGTTATTCATCATACCTGTTGGAGCATGATGTTGTTGTGGTGTCGACTTCGTTGCAGGTTGACTCCTTGGTATCTGCTGATATCCGACGTCGTTTTGCGGTTGTCCTAGACGATGGTGCTGTGAAGGTTGTCGTAGAGCTGGGAATTCCTGTGGGTCCGGTGGTAACTGAATTTGTTGAGGTGGTGTAGGTCGGTGGTGGTAATTCCTTGAGCTACGCTGAACCCTGAGGTTCTTCAATGTTTGGCAACCTTTATAGTTGGCAGGGTGTTGGCCGCCACAATTGGCACAGGTAGCAGGGGTTTCTCTAGTTTTTGTACATGAGCTGCTATCATGATGCCCGCCACACCTTACACACCTTGGTGGGTGGTTACAGTAACCTCTGGTGTGACCATACTGCTGACACCTTAGACATTGCGGGATGTCTTTTTTTTTTCGCGGTTCCTCGATATTTATTTTTGTATAATAAATAGATTTTATTTCATAAACATTCTCTGTGAATGTTTCTTTGGTAATATCCACAAAGAACATTGGTAGAGGTGTTTTGAATCTTGATATCACGTTGGTTACATTTGAAGCTTCGTAACCTTTCTGTTTCAGTGCCTCCTTGATGATGCAAATCGGTGTAGTGTGATGAAGGCCCTTAATTACTATCCTCGGGCATCTGTCCTGTGGGAGCTGGAAAGTATGGAAATCCGCCCCCTCTCTTCTAAGACTTGCATTCAATTTTCGATACGTTTCAGGCGTATCTGGATACACAGTTACACCTTTCAGTGTAGATTTGACTGTAAAAGTATTTGGCCCGGCTTTTTCTTCGAGGAATGTAACTAGTGCAGAGAAATTTTCTACACCATTAATATAAATTGGGGGCGGTTTCTGATTTAGGACTGGTTTTGTGCTATTTTCTGATGGTTCGTCCGGTGTTGAGGTTAGGGCTTGAAATTTATTGTGTGTTGGTATTGGCGTTTGTCGTTTCTGTCTTGTAAGGTCCGGTTCAATTGGTAAAGGTCGTTTTCGACCAGTAACAAGTTCCCAGGAACCAGTATTGTTATTATTTGAACTTAAATTAATGTTGTCCGATTCCATTTCACTTACCGCCTGCGAAGAAGTAGACGCTTCGCCCATGGCTGGCGATTTAACCCGCACTTTTATCACCTTAGTCTTAAATCTAATCTGTGCGATCAGAATACAACACTTTTTTTTAAAGAAATATTAAGTATTAAACATTAATTGAAGCTAATTTAGTGACACATAAAACTAACCTGTTTCACTATAACTTCGATCATATGTTTATCACCAATTTCCAAACTTAAACTAAAAAATAAAGTTTCTCTTTCACATTATGGTTAATCAATGACAGCGAATTCTAGCGGTGGCTGGATTAACTTGTAGTTCGGAGGTCTGACGACAGGTAGCACTAAATATATTCATTGGTTGTATCCATTAAGCCGTTTATTTTATTTTATAATTAATGAATTATGAAAATAACAATTAAGTTAATGTTAAATAAGAAACAATATTTAGCTAGCTAGAACACTTCCGAGTGAATTAAGTGTATTTAACTTTTTTTAAATATGTTTATTTAGGTCCAATTATTTTCTCGTTATGGTATTTAAATATTTAATATACTGAAAATAAAGTATTTAAATGTTAAATATAACATTTTTGTACTTTACCCATTTAATTCTATCAGATTTCGTTCATTAGATTGAGAAAAAAAAACATAACCTCATACAAATTTATCAAATACATTTGAAAATAACTTAACCACTTCAGGAAAAGTATTATGAAAAATTTTACATTAAGGTTTTTTTTTTTTCATCTGAGTGGCCAATCGGCCAAACAAAAAATCCTAGATTCCGAAATACATAAACAAAAATCGAAAATTGCTTCGAGTTTTGTATTGTCATTATTAATCAATTCAATCACTTGTAAATTAATTAGTTGGCATATTCTTAATGAGTAGTAACTAACTGATCTAACAAAATCATTCGTTCGACACAGTTACATTATCAAAAACTATACGGAACTTTCTTCGTTAATATATATATATATATACGGAAATTTGTTATCCATCATGGAAAATATATCTTATTTAGTTAATTAACAAAGCATCCAATTATTAATGCTGTAATATCGCCCAAAGGATGCAGTTAATTGTTAATTATTTAATGTCTGGCTTATTATTCCCAAAAATGTTAATCTAAAATCTGATATAACGTATTTAAATTATTAGAATTAGATTAGAAGAATGATTGTAATTGTTTGTTAGTTCATTAACGTCACGTTTTGCTGCTGTGGCTAATCGGACGATGCTACTGTGGGAGCTCTAAATTTTGCCTATCCAGGTTTTATTAGGATAGGGATTTTTAACGAGTACCTGACATCATACAGGCTCGGGACCCCCGTTTAATGTCCCTTCCGAAGGACGGCGTAACTAAGGATTTTAACTCCTTTAAAAAATCCTAGGGCCACCTGGCGGGCTACGAACCCGCGATCTGGGGCTTAGTAGTTTGTTACGCTAACCGCTTGACTACTCGACCTATTATAATTATTATAGAGAAAATTGTAAAGCCGACGATAAACAGTAGGACTTCTTGTTAGCCGATATTACCATTAGGATCCAGTTTGAGTTTTTTAGCTGAAATGTTTTCATTAACATGTTATATTATAAACATGTTCTCATAAACAAAGAGGCTGTAGGAGACACTGAATATTCCTGTTATAATTAGTTTTATCTAAAGCGAAAGCAATGTTCTGAATTGATTCGATGTATCGATTATCAGTAACCGATTTGTAAGAACCTGGGAGGTTTCAGTTGTTCGTGAAAATAAGTAGAGTTCATAAGTAGTCATCTTATTAATTATAATAAATAGTTTTGCCAACCCAGAAAAAAACAACAGTACACCATACTTTATTTCCTTTCACGTTCTAACAACTTCAGATTTCAATCCCACCGAATTTCATTGAACTGATCTGTAAATGGTAGGGAGGAATGATCAGTGATAGCAGAAAAGGTTGCAATGCAATAAAGTATTTTATTTAACGAGCTATTGTTCCTGATAAGAAACTAATAACAAAGGTGACATAATGATTGGGGCAATGGGATGTGATATACCAATAAGTTGTGTTTAAGTACTAAGCATAAATATACTTCTATTTTAAATGGTTATCATCCAAGCAACAAGTGAAAGTAATTTTTCTAAGTGATAATAGTTGACCTTGATAATATTTGTGGAATAAAATTGTCCGGGTAGAGGTCAATAAATGTCTCTTAGATGTGGAGAAATGTTTTTTGTTTTTTTTATTTTATTACTTACTGTTCCCTCTTCACCAAGTCTGCCGGTGTTCCTCAAGGTAGTATCCTGGGGCCCATCCTATACACGATATATACAGCTGACATCCCAACCCATCCAAGCACTGTCCTCACTACTTACGCTGATGACACATGTGTGTTATCAGTTAATAAGGATCCATTTGTTGCATCCCAATCTCTTCAATCCCATATCTCACACCTACAAGAATGGTGTCAAAATTGGAGGATTAAAATAAATCCTAACAAATCCCATCAAATTACCTTCACCCTTCGTCGTAAACCTACGAATTCCTGTCCTACTGTATCGTTTAATAATGTACCACTGAACCCTGTCGAACAGATACGTTACCTAGGACTCCATCTGGATAAACGTCTCACTTGGAATCCTCATACAAGACTGAAAAGACAAGAAACTGCTCGACGTTTTCGCCTACTTCAACACTTACTGGACAAACGCTCTAAGCTACCAATTAATTACAAAAGACTTATTTACATGACAGTCATCAGACCTATTTGGGCATACGGAATTGAGCTTTGGGGCTCTACTAAACCATCCAATTCATCTCGTATCCAATCCTTGCAATCCAAAATCCTTCGTAAAATCCTCAATGCTCCTTATTATGTCACAAACAAACTCATCCATCATGATCTTAATATCCCATATGTTACTGATTTGGCCCAAACTAGATACCTATCCTTCCATAACAAGCTCCATACGCACTTGAATCCGCTAGTCTCTCAGCTTGCTTCCCATACTATTCCTGATAACCCTCCGAGGCGTCTGAAAAGAAGATGGCCTCGAGATCATCTACTATAGAACTTTATTGGAGTGCTATCGATGGGTAGTTTCTCCACAAGTGTTTTCATGTCATATGCTACATTTTTGCACATTTACTTGATATAATAATGTATTATAGTTGTAAATATCATTGAATTAAATAAAAAAAAAAAAAAAAAAAAAAATTACTTACTGTAGTTTTTATTTATTATTTATTGTTATTGATGCTCCACATGATCATCCTTGCTCCTTATTGATATATATATCATGTTCTCTCCCCTCCCCCATCTTTATTGTCCACCAGTCAGATACCTGATACTTATGTATTTTAACTTTAATATTTGCCCATTTTAAATTGAAATTTTTATCTTTATTACCTTATTCTTTAATTTTTAACACTTTCTGTTTTATTCTTTAGCGTGTATTTTACTACCTTCCTGTCTCTTTGTTATTAATACTATACACATTTAACCTTTATATTGGGTTGTCACACATGAAATCTCCGATTTTTTAAATCTTAATGTTTATATAGGCCTAAAGCGTTGCCTGTTGATTCCTAGCAAAATATTTACTATCTGTAATAACCACTTGTAAATCTACTTGCAATTTGTGTTTGTTTTTCTCCCAAGTAGGCATACAGATTTTAGTATAATTTTAACCGTGGCCGTGGAAACACTCGATTTGTGAACGATTTTTTTTTATGAGTACAAACTCGGTCATTCCGCTGCCCAGGCAGCAAGAAATATTAATCATGCGTTTGGTGAAGGAAGTCCTAATGAACGTCGTTGGTTTACAAAATTTTCCTCAGGAGATACGACATTAGAAAATCTGCCCCGAGGACGGCCTCAAACATCAATAGAGGACGAAGATCTTAAGAATGCTGTGGAAGAAGACCCTCATAAAACAGTCAGAGAATGTGCGCCATAGCTAGGCACAAGTCGTAAGACAGTTTCCAGGGATTTAAAATTGATTGGAAAGGCAAAAAACCTCGATTCCTGAGTCCCACATGACCTCAACGAACGTCAGCAGTTGAAATGTCTAGAGACGTGTGTTTATTTGCTTGCTCGTCAAGAAATGAACCATTTCTCAGCCGCTTAATAACTTGTGACGAAAAGTGGAACATGTACGGTAATCGACGCCGATCTGGCCAATGATTAGATGCCGATCAGCCTCCTGGGCACATGCCAAAATAGAATCTCCATCCGAAAAAGTTAATGGTTACTCTATGGTGGTCCATGGCCAAGGTCATTCATTTTTCTTTTCTACCAAAGGGAAAAACAATTGATCCAACATCATACTGCCAAGAAATTGACGAACTGCATCAAAATTTGATCAAGCAATAGCCGGTACTGGTAAACAGGATAGGACCTATTCTCATGATAACGCCCGACCTCAAGTTTCAATGCAGACAGTGAATAAATTAAAGGAAATGGGCTATGAAGTCTTTCCACGCCTCCCATATTCCCCTGATCTATCATCTACAGACTACCACTTTTTTCGGAGTTTGGGAAACTTTTTGTGAGGAAAATAGTTTACCAATGATTTAGACATTAAAAATGCATTTTATGAATTCCTTTCATCACGTGACTCAAAGTTTTTCAAATCTGGGATAGAAAACTTGGAAAGCCGTTGGCAGAATTTTATCGAAAATGATGGTAAATACTTTGAATAAAAAATATGTTAGATTTGATATCAAATTTTTATTTTCTTCCTGGTTCTAAAAACGGGCATTTCTTGTGTGACAACCCAATATTTACCTTGCTTAGCAATGCTTAGCAAACCTGAAGAAGACCTGCAAAGTAGGTCGAAACGTTGGCTAATTAATAAACATTTCTCCACATCTAAGAGAAATTTATTGACCTCTACCCGGACCATTTTCTTCCACAAAATTTTTCTATGGTTTGACTGAAGTTAATAGTTGATCTTTTTAACTTCAGTGGACTTCTGGAAAATTAAATATATAGAATGTTTTAAACCTTAGGCCAAAAAAAATTATAAACTGGGTAGATTAAAGAAATGTCTATTTATTATTTTTTAGTTGTTTGTTCAATTTGCTTATATGAAATCTTGTATCTCAAATTTTGAGGACATTAGTTGATTTTTTTTATCTTCGTCGATCGTGAAGGTTCATTTTCGAAAAGAGGAAATCAATATGTTTAATAGTATTTGATTTAGCCCAAAATTCATTAAGATCCTTATTTAATTTTAGGGCCTACTATCTCTATCCTTATTCTTTGTTGGTGGTAATCTTTTTTTCGTAACATTTTATTTTCCTTCTTATTTCTTAAAATTAGTTCTTAATTGATGTTTTCAACGCTTCATTACTATTCCTATTTCGCCAATTTGTTCTTTCAGGCCAACAAGTTATTCTTTCAGGTTACTGACATGTTCTAACCAGAGTTAGAAGTTTGAGATTCATTTATTTTATTTCAGACAAGATGAAGTAATTCTTCCGTACTCAATGCATGGACAAGATTTGACTTGATTTGATATTGCCTAATAGAATCAGAAATTCAGTCAATTCAGAAATTATTCTATAAACTTTAGGGTTACATGAAGAACTGTATACTCATGTTTATAAACTAACTGAAAATCTAAAAGTAAAACAAATAATAATAAATAATTACCATAAAAATAACAATTAATAAAAATAAATTATTAATAATATATTGACGTATGTCAACAAGATCCTAATTAAAGAAATGTTCAATGAACGTTCTGTCCCGTGTATAAATCGCAAATATTGCGAGAACACGGGGATGTAGGATCGGTAAAGAGAACGGATTTGTCTGACTTGGATACGACCCCTGGTAGCTCAGTGGTTTAGAGCACTGCAACAGGGGCGCAGACAACCCCGGTTGGAATCCCGGAGCGAAGCAAATCTTTTCTCTTCAAAACAAAAATATTTAAAATTAATTAGTATTAAAATAACAATTAATAAAAACTAAAAGTTAAACATTTTAGATACTAGTGAATTTGCAATATTTATTAAAGTGGGGAAAAAAGTTGTATCGTTAAAATAAATTTTATTTATTACATTGTCTTATTATGTAATATAATACAATATACTACCGATTATATAGGTTATAGTACACAGTATGCATATTGTATAGCTATATTATAGATATAGCTTGTTAATATATAGCTATTTCTGTCGTAATGAATAATGAAAATACTGTCTGCTCTCTCAAATCATGGATTGAAATTTATAGACTACAATCATTCGAAAACTAAAGCAGCGATGTAAATTAATCAATGAAAATTTTGAAAGAACTATAAAGATGGCTGGGGTCATTTATTATTGGTAAATACAAGTTTATAAAATTTATATCTTTCACAGAACACCATGAGAACTGTGCTAGCATAACTTATGGTTTAATAGTAAGGTATCGATGTATCACTACTAGAGGTTCGTTTTATTCATCCCTCCTCTTATTCAAGTATTTATTGCTTGAACTGTTTCAACATTTTCATATGAATGGTTCAAAGACGTGATTAGTCGACTGGATTCGGTTCTCATAGGTTTTTATTCACCTGCTCTCTTAGGCAAAGAGGACAAAGAAAAGGGAGGGGCATTGCAGGTCTTTCAAAGGAAGGGAGACATTCAATCTTGATGACAGTCTTCTCTGATTTCCGTTCTCTACAGGAAACCTGGTATTATACTTCTTCCGGTAAGAAGTTCTGTTAGCTACAACCTACTCCCATCATAATTGTATGGGACCTTTCTTCAATCCAATTTGTATTTAATTTATTACATCACGCAAGTACATTTAACGTTCCCAAGTCTGCCATTTTAGATGTTTAGTCTAACCATTTGTACTAACCTGTCCATATTCTGTTTCGGATATAACTTGAAGAATTTTTAATTATCCGATGGGCTGAAAAGTTCGTAGGCTAGAATAGTAAGCACATTTTTTTGGTCAACTTCGGTTTTTATTATTCAACATGATTCCCTTTGAGAGCGGCACGACTATTATAGCGATCAAGCAATTTTTCGATACGACGTTTATAGTACGATTTATCTCTAGCCTCAAAACAGGCTTCACTATTAGCGATTACTTGTTCAGTATTCCTGAAGGAAAGCAACTCGTAGCATTATTCACACAATTTTGCCATCGTTTTCATTGACTTGTGACACGGAGGATTGTCTTAATGAGACATTTTTTTCTTCTTCAAATACGGCCGGTTTTTCGTGATTTGATCCTTCAAACGCTCCGAAAACGCAATGTAATAATCGCTGTTGATGATGTGGCCCATTTCAAGGTAGTCAATGAATATTATACCTTACAGGTATAATCCCAGAATACTGACGCCATAACCTTGCCAGCCGGATTGGATACGGTTTATCACTGGCAGTCCACTCAGCTGATTGTCGGTTGGACTGTGGAGTGTAGTGATGAATCTATTATCACCTATCGACGTAAAAAATCTTTTGTTATTACGGTTAAATATCGCTGAACATTCCTCCAAGTCAACGACAGGTTGAAACTTTTGCTCGTGCAGCAGCCATTTTGCCCACAGCTTTAGCATGTCAAAATAAACATGCACGGTATGTTCAAAACGCTCTTTTGATATCTTAAGAGCCTCACCTATCTCGATCAACTTGAATTTAGGGGGATTCATCATTATTTTGTGCACTTCTCTTAAGTTTTTGTCAGTTACAGCCTCTTTCGATTGTCCACTGCGTGTATCGTATACGGTGCTCATTTTGCCCATTTTAAATTTAGTGAACCACATTTTAACGGTTGATTTCAATGGTGCGGGCTTCGAATAATGTTTATCGATTCAAAAAACTGACTTCAACAGTAATTTTTTTTCATGTTAAAAGAAAGCTTTATTACTACACGAAGTTCACTTTTATTAATTGTTTACATTAACAAATGTTGCTTCACTCACAATGTTATATCTCATGAACCAATTTTGCGACAGGTATCAAATTTATGCGCGTACCTTTTGAAGGTTAGTACTTACTAAAAATCATATAAATTTAATTTTAGTAAGACCGATTATATTCAGCCTTCGAACTTTTCAGCCGGCCTAATACTAGTGTAAATAATTAATTCGTACACATCGGCTCGTACACACCTCGCCATAATAAACTGAATAATCAAATTGTTCGTAATTTATTTTTAGATAATTTGCATCAAAACTAAAAAGGTATGGCATTTTGACCTTTGTTCATTCATAAAACAGTCCTTGGAATTTTGCCAATGGATATTATCCCCACCGTTCATTCTTCTCTCATTCAAAAAATCTATATATTTAGATATATAGCTATATAGATTGTTTTCTTCTTGTATTTTTTTAAATATAATTAAATATAGTTAATTAAATTAAAAATTAATATAAAATAAATGCTTCCTAGTTTTGTGCATGTTTGTTTATTTTCCATCCTTAGGTCGTTGAAGTTTGCAATTAGCCATATCATTGTGTTAGACTGTTAATTACAAAAACTATTTTCAAACGTACTTAGGTACATTTTATTTATAAATAGGTATTTATTATTTTATTTAATTTTATTGTTATTAAAAACTTATGAATCTCATTTGATGAAATAAGATTCAGAAGTTTTTGAATTATTTAGTACTGGCATCATTTAAAAAGGGAATATAAATATTAGAAAAAGTGTCTGTATAAATGATTTATGGCGAAAAACAACATAATGATACATCAATTTTTACAAAAAAATAAATAAATACAGTCAAATTAACTATATTTCATTACTAAAATATTTAAAGTCTGATTTTTTGTTATTCTTTTGTTTTATTTCAAAGCACTAATACACACAATTCTCAGTTTTCCTCATTATATTTTAATTTTAAGTCAAATCCTAAAAACTAATATAAAATAAATGTTTTATATATATTGAGCTATTGTACTTGTCATAAGATTAATAATTATTTTTCGTTTACGTTGTTTGCTTTAAGTACAAAAAACTGCTAATTGTTATTGTAATTGTAACTTGACAAAAGCGATTGATTATTTCCTTTTATTATATATATCATTACTTTTTTATTATATTTATTATTATTTTATTATATATATATGTGCAGAGTTTAGAATTCCTAATCATGTGCATTTAATTTCAATATTATTCTGAGTAACAGGATATAATACTATATTGAATTAAAACTCATTGAATAGAAGAGGACAATATTAAAGTGTGAATCGAAGCTGGCTCCATTGAGGAGAGGGAGTGCTGGTTATGAAGGGCTGAGGGTTGACCCAATGACCTATATTCTGCTGGGGGGGGGGGGGTGCTGCTGGTGGTGTTGTTGGTTAGTATATAGTCTCTGGAAATCCCCCTCAGTATTCTCTCTCTCTCTCTCTCTCTCTCTCTCTCTCTCTCTCTCTCTCTCTCTCTCTCTCTACTATCTAGTATATTGTATATATAATCATCTTACAATATTACTACTCAAAATATAAATATTAATAATTAAATAGTCTGGGTTGTATTAATTACTTCCTCAAATAGCTAATTGTTCGAAATAAAATCCACGCACTCCTGTGTTTATAAATATATATAACTAGAGACCCGGTTTTGCACTGGTAGTAGAGCAGATTATGCCTACAGGTTTTGTCTGTCGTTGGATGGAATCAGTTTGATTAGTCGAATATATGGATTAGACTTAAATGTAATATAATGCCTACACTACATGAAGTATTTTACTGTATTTTATTCAATAGATGTTAAAAATAAAATATTACATTATAGACATTTATTTTCAGGCGCGTTAACTTTTTGCGATAATTTCCAAGATACTCATTTAAATTATATGGTGTAAAATATTATAAAAATGTGCATGAAATGTTTAAGGTAACTAAAGTATTTAAGTTGATAAGGATTAATACTGCATCCGTCTACATAGCTTTCAATATACCGCATTACACTTAACCAATTTTTTAGAAAATATAATAGGTATAGTAAATATAAGCTATCTTAATAGATAGATAGAAAAGATAAATATTCCACCATGCATTGTTTCGTTATATCTCGAAGTTTTAGGCAGCGTCTTCAATGAAAACCCCCAGGCGGCTGTACATTTTTCTACACTTCCAATTATTGTTACATTCCAACAAATTTACACAAAACTTTGACAAATTATATGGCTAAACCTTCCTCCTGAATCACTCTATTTATTTGAGAAAAACAGCATGAAAACCAGTGCTGTAACTATTGAGTTTATCGCGAACAGACAAACAGACGTGGCCGAGGACTTTTTTTGATAATATGTATAGCTATAGATATAGATAGATAGATAAGAGTTATAAGCAGCGTCTCGATGAAACCTCCCAGGCGGCCTTACTTTTTCCAAAATTTCCGACAATTATCGTTATATTCCAACCCATTCACACAAAACCTCCACAAATTATATACCTAAACCTTCCTGGTGAATCACTCTATCTATTGGTGAAAACCACATGGAAATCCGTGCAAAAGTTATTGAGTTTACCGCGAACAAACGTGGCCGAGGACTTTATTTTATAATATGTATAGATATAAAATATAATTATAGGTAATGAATAACGGCAGTTGAAGCGACGCTAAAGAAAACAAAGTAAAAAAAAAAAAAATACATATATATATATGTATAGATCGATAATTTAAGTTATATTTTTTAATAATTAAAGTATGAAATAAATTATTTAATTTTATTTTTAAACAAACAAACAAGGTTATCTTTAATAGTAAAATTTTAAATAGAAAACCTAGATTGTTTTATGTTTAGATTTAAATATACCATAATTTAATTTAATTCTTCTAACTGTGTACATTACCTATGAATCCTTATCTCATAAAAATGTAGTTAACTAATGGGTCCGATTCTTGAGGCCCAATGAAAACTGAGTTTATTGAGTTTACCGCGAACAGACAGGCAGACGCGGCCGAGGACTTTTATAATATGTATAGAAATGTTACTATCAGTTCTTCAGATTCAATTAAACTTCTCTTCAACTACGTTTCGAGTCTCATTTGATTTAATTTCAACTGATATTTATATTATGTCTTGAACCCATTCAGAAGTAAATTCTGAAAGGTAGCTCGTTTGATTTTTTTTCCCAACTACGATACTCAGCAAAAATGTTTGTCTTTTAATTTTTTAGTTTAAAAAAAAAACCTCTCTCCACCGGTCAGACATTGATATTTTTATCTGATTTTTGTTTCATTATAAATAATTGCTTATTATAATGAAACAAAAATTAAGAAATCACGAGGTTTCTAGTGGTTGCTAGTCTTCTTTACAGGCGTTGTACGTACTTCTTCAACCTCCTTTGGTCCAAATCCTCAGTCCTTCTCAGCAATTTTCGTCGGCAGTTGAACAACGATACAGCAATCTGCAGTTTTTAGCAGATCTTTTGTAATCCGGTCCTTATCCTTAGGGAATTCCATGCCCTCATTCATTCGTCTGCATGTAATTTAAAATAGGCACTCATCTTATTCAATTATAAGTTTGTGTTAATCTATTTCTTTTTATGTTCATTGGCTTTGAAAATAATTTTTATCTATATCTATATATTCTATCTTTCTAGTTGTTTTTTTTTTTTTGGTAACTTGGTTCTCACTGCATAAACACTCCTTTTCAGTTCAATAATTTTTATTGTTTGTCCAAAACTTTTACTTTTTTTCTGTAGTGCGGAATCAAGTGAGTGAAAGATATAAATACGAAATATTGCTTTATTTTCTTTTTAGCGTTATTGGGATCACTCTTACTTCTGGGTAAATAGTTCTTGTTTTATTGCAAAAACAGATGGGGCTTTCGGTTTTTTAATTGTTAGAAAAAACTATTTAAATTATATTATCAGTAAATCTATACAGCTAATAATTATTTAGCTTTAACTACTATCGGGAAGCTATGTAATCCACAGTTAAACAATAAAATTAACCAATTGTATGCTGAGATGTATTATGTTACAATTTAAAATTAATCATTTTTTGGAACCTTAAGTATTTAAATTTGACGGGTGAATGATTTTGGAACAATACTCATGTATTTTGCATTAAATTTAACGGATTAGACGACCTAAAACTATCTAATAGTCAGGTTTCATATGGATATGGCTCGAACTATGTCTAAAAGTGAGCGTTGTAAATGTCAATGATAAGGATAGTTAATTTTTTTTAATTAAAAAGGTTCCTTCGATTTATTTACTAGTACTAATTGGTTTTATAATTCTCAGCGAAACTTAGACTGGAGGATTGTTCAGTTTGTTACTTATTAAAATAATTGTGTTGAAAGTGAATGAAACTAATCAGGAAAACAAATCGGTTTTATTTTTATATTATCTCAGTTGACTGATGAATAGGCTATGATGGAATCCCCGCCTACAGTTTCCTTCCTGGAAGAATGATATTTATGTGGCGTTGAAACATTTTATTTTCATATTATTTTAGTTGCTCTTTATTTGCAATCTCTAATGTAACGAAAGATCTGTTACCATATTTTTATGTAGGATGTACACGAAAATTGTTAATAAGTTTTTTTTTAGGAGTTATGAACTGGTTATAGTCCATACATTACAATACGATTGTAACTCCTTGTTTTTTTCTGATTTGTCTATGAGCAAAGCAGGCATATAATCAAAATTAGTACCGCCTCAATACCTTGATCCACAGACCACAACAAACTGTCATCATTCATGTCCAAAAGTTTCAGCTTCAAGTGGGGAACGACAATCCTTTAAATATTTGTTGAATGTTTAGTAATACTAGACAAACGCTCTAAGCTCCCAATTATTTCCAATATACTCATAGTGACTATTACAAGGCCTATTAGGACCTACGGAGTAGAACTTGAGGCTCCACTATGCTATTGAATTACTCTCGCACGCAATCCTTATGATCCCAAATCCCTCTAAAAACCCCATAAAACTCCTTACAATGTTGCGAATAAAGCCATCCATAATGACCTCAATGTCCCATTTGTTAGTGTTATTATTAGGCCCGAGCCCGCTATCAGTCCTTTCATAACAAACAATATTCCCAATCAAACCGACTACTTTCAAACCGAGCTAACCTCTTCAATTCCCGATAATCCTCCGATCCCTATGAAAAGAAGATCGCCTCGTGACATTTTATGTTGAATATGTTATCCGAGTACTACAACTGGGTAGTTTCTTTATCTCATGTCATTATGTATTATTCATTCTATTCGCTTTTTGTATTAATATAATACAGTTTTGAATTTCTACAAATATATTTTTTTAATTATTAGTTTTTTCATATCGCAATAGTATTTCTAAAGTGAAACAACTCTAAAATCCTCGTTTTTTCGGTGATGAGTAATAACCATGAATTTATTTAGCACTCATCAAAACTGTATCAACCTAGCTCCAGAGCTTGTCTGTATCCTAATGCTATTCCAGGTTGACTAATAGTTTTTCCAAAAATGTATGTTTTCGACTTATATCACTTTAGAAATACTAGTACGATATGTTAAGGTTTATTCTTGGAAGTGGTTGTAACAATTTTGTTTTTCTATATATATACATCCCGAACAAGTAGGTGCCATTATTTTACCTTCGTAAAGGTAAAAAGATCTAGAAATAAAGAAGTTGAACGGACTGTAAGAGCAGACCACTTTATAGATATAAATAGCATAACAAAAGGTCATGGATAGGCGCCAAAAATAGAAGGCTATAAGCGGGCCCGACCATGTTGCCCCCTGGTATGTTGCCCCCTGGGTGCTCCCCCCTGGAGTGTCGCCCCCTCGCTCGGCCGGGCCAACCCGCTACTCAATGACCCATCGATCAGCCCCAGAGCTCCTCAATGACTACGTCCTACCCTTTCACCCTTCTCCCTCTTCACACTTCACACTATTCATAATCACCCATTCTTAAGTCTACTTTAGCTTCCTCCTATATATAGATACCCTTCCTCTACGCTTCGCTTTCGTTTGTTCTTCTAACGCCGCAATTAAGGAAAAACAATAACATATTACAAGTAACATGACATTTTATATAATAATATATATTTAACCTAGCTATACTTAAGTTACTTTTGACTATACTTAAATAGTAATCATACCCTAACAGTGAAAAAAAACATGCTTGTGGTGAATTATATTAAATAACACACTTGTCAAAATATAAAATTTACACTTGTACGATATTAATACATAAATTGTACTTACAAATTAATTTTTTCACTGTTAGGGCATGATTATGAGAACAATACAGTCACGAAATGTCGCTAAAAGAAGTTTTAAGGTCTATACGACTGAATTTCAAGAACTTACAGCACAGCCTATGTTATTCATATTTACTTATTTATTGAAAATGGACCCAAAAGGATTACGTAAAGTATTGGCGTCGTTTCTTCTATACTTCCTTCATCTTTTCTTCGGGTATTATCTTTCTCTGCTCCATCCATTTTGTTCCGTGTTTATTCAATGCTTCCTTCTCTGACGTTGCTATCTTCTAGAAATTCTTGTCCACGGAATATTTGTTGTCTAGCGTCACTTGGCTCAAATTTCCCTTTTTATAATTATGTTTCAACTCGGCTAATCCATGGTTTAGTTGACTTGACTTTTTGTATGTAAGTGAGAATACTATTGTTGAGTCTCGTTGGTGGAAGTCTTAGTGATAAGTCCAGAAAATTTCAATCGACAAACATATTACATATGTTATGCAAAATATATATAATGCTGATAATGGATTGATACAAACCCGCGCCTCCGGAATGTAAGGCGGGTTCACGTTATTGAAGATTTTGATCATCTGAAATGATTTTAATAATGTGGGGTGTGCCAGACAGATGTTTTGGTCATTATTATTCTGTAATATTTGTAATTTTTTCTGATATTTAATTCTTTTGGGTATGATGCTACTTCAAATCTATATAAAAGATAAAATAATTGTGGAAATGTAATGTTTATTAAATACACCTGAGTGAGTTATCCCATTACTCTTGTCTTCTTCCCTTAACTAAGTTACTTTTTCTTCCCTTACCGATTTATTCCTTACTTCTTTCTTCAGTACCGCTAGATTATAATTCATAGCAAATCATATCCACGAACACATTTCTCAGGCAAGTTATTTAGTTTCCATGCAGTGAGTCATCTCTGGTCTTTAACCTGAGTCATTAGAGCACAAATATTCACAAAGGCTTGATTCGTAGCACATTACTGTCTGTTTTAGCAATGTATCAATTTGTTTATTACTAACTATAATGAATCACAAATGATTACCTCTCCCGTGCTTGTAAACAAAAGTATTTAATTAATTAGAACGATGTCTACTAGAACTTTATTTGCTGGCTGAAAGAAGTAATTAAATTATTCATTCTGAGGCCTATACAGCCGTTAATGAAAAACATTACATCAATGTATGTAGCAACATTAATAATCTCTCCATTATATTAATTAAGTTTTCGATGAGTAATAAATTTAAAACTATAGTGGGGGTACCGTATTCTTGGGTCGTTTTTCAAAATATTTTATTTACCCTCATGGTCTATACTTTTCCCAACTTTTTATCAAATTTTCATTTCCATAACTGAAAAATTCAGGGTTGTGAAACAAGGTCTGAAAAAGCGTTTTAGACTTGAGAATAATTTTTAAAAATTTTACTCTTGTAGAAGTTGTCCAAATTTCAGAACAGATGGAAAGCTTTTGGAGATAAGTCTGGCGAATAAGGTGTGTGGGGAACTTTCTTAACCAATCTGTCATGAATAGTATAGGTCCATTCCAATAAACCAATCCAGGTTGTTTTTGTTGCATTATGCCAATATCCCTCCAGTGCGATGTGCATACGACCACCATACAGAAAGAAACCAATAATTTTTTTGGATCCAAAGTTGGTTCTGGTATGTTTGCCAGTCTTTCGGCGATATTTAACCACTGAACTGACTGACGTCTGTTGTCATTTACAATCCACTTTTCATCACGAGTTATTATCCTTTCGAGAATAGGCTCGGTTTTATGTTTTGTTAGCTGTGAAACGCATGAAGCTTCATAGGAGTTTTAAACATACATATAATCTCAAAGTAATAGAGCATAAGTGTTTTCATACCCCACTGTTTTGGGTGGTGAGTTATGACCATGAAAGAAATGGATAAATATACCTTCATTACTTACCAAAACAGTAGCTTCAGTGCTTCTTGACCTGAAGGCACTTGTGTCAATCTTAGTGCCCTAATGCTATTCCAAGCTCTCTAATAGTTTTTCCTATGTTTCCAATATTGTAGATTTTCGACTTATGTGACCATGCTAGTGCCATTTCTTAAACGTTATTCTTGGTAGGCATGTATTCAGTTTTGCTGCGAGTTCTTTAACTGTTGAAATGATAAGTGCATATGAATGCTCTATTAATAACAGTAACTGGATGGAAGCTAACATAAAGCATGGACAAGTTCTATCTGGAGTGGGCTGTGTTCTTGAACCATATTGTATTTGTAATCGAGTAAGCTAGACGGGGAAGGTTCTTTTACAAAGAGTGTTTATAAAGGAGGCAAGATGGCGCCGATTGAGTGGACCACCCCGGGTGGTTGCCTGGCGCCTGCTGCGGTAATCTTCTGGCTCTCCTCTGGATAATATAAGGATAATACGACTCTAATGATGATTCCGATCTTCTTGTCCAATCTAGGTTAGCTATTGTGTTGTCGACGTTATTACTATTAAGGGCATCTCCACTGAATCACAATTCTTTAGAAAATGTGGATGCGAGAAGAAGGAAAAATTACTCGTCTTGTATAAAAGCTGTTAGACCCCCGCTGGCTTGTGTTATTGGAGTAACCGGGTCATCGATGCTCAACATCTTAGGCCAGTGGATTCCTTCCCAACAGTTTGCTTGGTCCAGCTTGAGTATAGGTTAGTGTTTATTTTAATTTAATGTCACTTTTTGCCGATATGACTTACCGTCATGGAAGTCCTAAGATTTGCCTATCCAGGAATAATTAGGATAGGGATCGAGTACGTTTATCGGGTTCATGACACCGTATAGGCTCGGTACCCCCATTTTCGGCCCCTTAATCAAGGATTTTTTTCTACATTTAACTAACACTAAGGCCACCTGCTGCGATCTTGGTCATAGTAGGTTGTTAAGGTTAGTGTAACGTGTGAACTTTTAATCAGAAAGGCTGACCTACATGAACCAATAGACTTGTTAGGTGATAGGCTCGGGTACCTTTTATTAATATACGTTTCAGTTTTGTTTTTTTAACACGCTTTTATTATCTTGCCTGTATATATGTAATCAAATATTTCCGGCCTCTTTAAAACATCGAATTAAATAGACATTTCTCAAGAACCTTTGACTTTTCAATCAATCATTAAATAAGTTTGTCAGTCCATCCAGACAATGATCTTCAGTATTAGCGAATTTTTCATATCCGAAGACATGGTAGTGTCTACTTAGGCAAATCTGGCTTATTTTGTGAGACAAGCATATGACTACTGGCTGGATCAACTATATAATAAGTTTCATGAATTTTGCAACAAAAAAATTCAAAAAACTGAAGAATACGCGTCTATAGCAAGCCGTACTAAAAAGTAGAAAATGAATAATAGTTATAAAAAAACTAAACAGCCAGTGGAACTAAAAAGTTAAACAATAATAATAAGTATATACTTATTAATAATCGTTTGAAACAAGAATAGAGTAATCGTGAAATAGCGAGAGGTGCTTGCTGTTCATTGTTGTTAATATTTGATTAACTAATATTAAAAGTAAAAGTAAAAGTAGTCATTAAAAAAATATTTGAAAAAACATCCCATGCTTTTTTACAGTAAAATGCTTTTTTTTGTTCATCGCTCTGTTATTATTTTTAAATTTTACAATTTTAGCCTGTTAAAGTGCATTTTTTTAACTATTATTTATTTAAATTTGTTTTAAATATTCTTTCTGGATTTCATGTTCATAATTTAAATTAAGAAAAGTGCATACTAACTACATTGTTGGAAGCCTTAAGTCAAAAATCCTTTTGAGAAATAACTAATAAGAATCCATCTTATATAATTATTATTAGAAACCAATAAATATGAAAGTATAATTGTTAAGTTCCGTCAAAGGTATAGTTGTTAAGTTAAGGACCGGTCAACTCTTAAATAAAATAATTATTTAGGCCGAGCTAGTTATAAAAAATAATTATTTATAAATATAATTTTTTATAATCAATTTATAATATAATTTCAGTATATTAATCAAAGTTGAATTAAGGTTGCCTATTTTTCAAAATATCTATGAATTCAACATCGATGGAAAACCTATGTTTCAATCCTATATCGATTTTTTTCAATATATACAAAATTTGTAATATCTGTTTTTGTTAATATACGGCACTGCTTATAATAAGTAAAGCATTATCAGTTTTACCATTGTAGTACCATACCCTGTCTTTTTATCAAAATATATCGATGTATTCTGTCCGATATTATCGTCTCATAGGTAAGTGACGTTGCATCATCGATGTTCCAACCTACGATGTTTATTTTTATCTATTAACGAATTTGAATCACATAGTCATTGTCACAGAACTCCAGCCATGTTATACCTGTTGTTTGTAAGAACCTTTCGTAGGTTAGGTTTTTTTACTAATTTAAGATCATAATAACATTATATATTGTACATACGTTGTTAATTACTGTTATAACAAACCGTTTTAACTAAAAGCACATCCTTCCATCTTTCTTCTCACGCTTTCTTCTCCCGAGTTACCTTCTTTTGTGAGAAGATGGAGCTCTCATAACGTAATTGCCCGGGGCAAAATGTCTGAAGGTAATAAACGCTAATAAACAGACTAATAATACTGTAATCATAAACGGTTCCTATCAGGAAGCATCTGCATACAGTTAGAATTCCTAGCCGTCAATGAAAAAAGCCATTAACGAAAACATTGATTTATTATTAGGCATTTGTGTATATATAAGGCATTTAAGTATTTATTGATTATTACTTATGTATATAGCAGGAGAATGGTGGTATCGGTATCGAGCCTTAGGGTTCGCTAAGCCGTATTATTATTGTTAATACAAACATATATTGCACCATCACATTCTATTATTGTTCTACAATCCAGTTTTTACTTCTATTCTCATCACAAACATTTGAATTCATGTTGCTATTTAATACAAAGGTGACATACCCAACATTGCTACCTTGAGGATGTCTGGTTTGCAGCCCGTCAATTGGCCATAGGATTTTTAAAAGGGAATAAAAAATCCTTGTTATGCCGTGCTTCGGAATAGGCTTAATATCGGAGTCCCGTACCAGTGCTGTTTCAGATACTCCTTCTAAGGTAAGATCCCTTATCATAATTATAACCTAGGTAGACAACATTTATGACGTCTACTGTGGCATCGTCCAATTAGCCATAGCAGCATAAAGTGACATTCAAAAGTCTCTGAAACATTATTGGCAAAGATGTTGAAATTTTTAATCATTGTAGACTGTTTGTCCTCTATGTGGTTGAAATAAAAATTATAAGGACCTGAAACACGATTTTTTCACTTCATACAGAAAGAAGTCTTTATTAATGGATTGAAAAAAAAAAAGACAAAATGACATTTATTTTGTGAACATTTAAGATGGTGCTATATTTAAGATTGGAATGAATGAACAAGATTCAACAATAGATTCAACAGATGTCATACATTAAATATAATTTATATCTCATTATAATATATTTTATAATTATACGTCCAGATTGATTTAATTATATAATTAATAATTAAAATGCATTCTAAAATTGCGCAATAGATTGCGTGTGTAAAATGAGGGGAGGGAAAACTGAGACACTTAACGTCAGTTTCGTGAAGTCGGTCCCGAATAACAGAAGTAAAGCGATTTAATGATCATGGTATGTTCTTACCTTTATGGTTGTTTCTTGTTATTAGGTTTGTTAGATGTTTAATAGTTAATACCTAACCTTTAACAATTAATTCATCTGAACTAATATTTATAAAACCTTTCCCCAAATATTATTGCGTATTATTGTGTTGTCGGTTTACAGGAAATTCTTTTCTCGACTGATTGGCAAAATTTATCGTTTATTCTGTTTGTTGCAATGCATAAAATGGCACTTTTCGATGAGTAGAAAGATAAAGTTATAAATCATAAATTATAATTTTTATAAATTAATTTATTCATTGATGTGTACAACTGTATTATAACTATACAACAAGCAAATGGCAGAAATGATACATAATGGCATGGATAATGTAGAGAAATTACCAAGTTGTATTACTCAAAGTTATATTCAACTAGGAATTATCTTCCCTAATATCATTATATTTAGTTTAACTTTTTGCGAACGTTATTAAGGAATCAATTAGATAATAAATTTTATAAATGATTATATTTTTCTAAAACATTGTATAGCCAAACATTAACTTGAAATTGACTTAAGGATGTATAACTGCATGAGTGTCCTACTGTCTTTTTTTTAGTTTTGAATATGATAAAAAACAATTTTATATTGGCTAGATTTTGTTGACAAACCTACTATAATATTTTTTTAAATGTTTCTATTATTTAAAAAATAACAATTATTTATTAAATCTTCTTAACAATAATATAATTATTTTAACGATATAAGCCCATATTTAACCGTTTTTTAATTTTCTAATCAGATGCATGAATCTTTTAAAATATTTGTTCTTGAAATATTGATTGTTGAATATAAAATACAAACAAATTGATTGAAATGTTGATTGGTAATATTTACGGTTGTTCAATGTTTAGTATTTTTAATTATTGTGGGTAAATAGTACTCAACGGAAAATATTATGTTTTATCCATTATGTAATAAAGGAAGTATAATAATAATGTGTTCACATTAAACATTAAAACAATGATTTACATAAAATCATTTGAAACAATTAATTATTTGCATGTTAGGTACCTGCTGTTTTTAACAATGACGCACAGGCTTTCCCACTTACGCACGGCCATTGAGCTGTAATAGGTAGAGTGTAGGTGGATCACCTAATATAATTAGTGACAGGTAATATCTGGAATTACGTGGTAATATCTGGAATTACGTAGTACCTCTCAATTAACAATAGGATTGGGGAGGTTAAAAATATTTTAATTAACAGATTGATTAGGAAATATGGAAAAAAACATACAGTGCTAAGTTTTGAGGAATAAAGTGATTTATTTGTGGCCTACGTATCCTTTTTTATTCATAAAAATGTTTGGTTTCTCCTCTCACGAGATACCTTACCTTTGGATATAAATAGTGGAATTATTCATTGAATAATAAGTTTTTGAGTTATTCGGAAATACTTTCGTCATGATTTATTTTCCTTCTTCTTCTAGATTTGTAAGAAAATATTAAATATTAAAGAGCTCCAAACAAAATACTTGAGACAAGTTTCATTAAAATCGATCGTTTCTGAGGTTCAAAGCTTTGTTAAGAAAAAATAGTACAAAATTGTCAATGACGAAAGTAACAAAACAGATCCACCAGTTTGTTATAATTGTTAATTTTGTTTAGTAATGTTAAGAATTTTTACTGTCCTGTGATCTGACTAGACCTCAATCTTTTCCGTACATAACCACATATGTTAGGATGAACTTTTTGATAAACATACATATCTGTGTCTGTGTGTGTTAAATAGGTTGTTACTGTTAATACTAATGTACTGTCAGTTACTACTAGGGTAATTAGTACATGTAATGTGAACACATTATTACCTCTATCCTCATAATAACAAAAGATGAATGTATAAACTCAATATTTGGAAGGAAGAAGGTAACATTTAGGTTACACCTTCACCCTGTACATGTAAAAGTGGTACTATATTAAAATTATCACTAAGTAACAGGAATAAGACTATTCTTGTGATAAATATTATTTCCGAACAGTACCTTCTATACCGTAATCTTAAGGAATTATTTCACAAAATTTCCTTAATTCGAAATGACGTTTCTTTTAATGTATCTATTATTTTTTTTTAATATTTAATTTATTACTTAATTTTACTTAAACTTGATAAATAACAACAACAAACAAACTTGTAAACCCTTCTGTTTTTAATTACAGAGTGTCTGCTCTTTTTTATATAAATATATATGAGCTTTTTAAAGCTGAAATACGTGCTTCATCCGGTTCTACCGGTGCGTGCTCTGTCATTATGAGCATAGAGTATATAGTCCATACGGGTAGTTACTGATAGAATTAATGTACTCTCAGTTATTAATAGGTTTATTAGTACCTGTAATGTGGACATAGTATTTAATCTATCCTAATAACAATAAAACACAAAAATCTAAACTCAATGTATGAAAATAAGAAGGTAACATTAAGGTTATATGTATTTATTATTTTAAAATACTTAATGTTGTACTTTAAAATTAACTAAGCAAACCCTTTAGTCTCACGAGATATAATTTTGAAACTATCTGGATTGGGTTCTGAATGCTGGAGATGAATTCAAGCAATTGTAGAACGATGGGGGCAAATGGAGACATACTCATTCAGTAAGTACATATATACTTACTGAATGAGTATGTCTCCATTTCATATATTACTCACTATGTAATGAGTAAATTTGATCAGATTACTATAATTATCTAAAATATTGTTAACTTTTAAGGGGAGTATTACTAAAAAAAAAGGAAACGAAAATTAAGTTTGCTCGGTATTAATCAATAAGGCAATTACAATAACTAATCAATAATAAAATTTATTTAGTTGTCGTTAGAATCAACATCCATCTGCCTTGAAGATACCTTAAAAGTTAGTCTGAAACTTCGGCACGCCTAATAGGTTCTGTTTAATTGCTATAGTTCCATTCGTCACACTCCCGCCCATTTTCTACATTAATAAAATATTCAATTATTAAGATTATTGATAATGAGATTATAAGTGATATAATTACGATACTTGTGAACAAAACCATTGCTTCTTAATTTAGTTACTTATATAACAATTAATAAAACTCCCGCGAACCTGCTAACTTTATCTCCTAAAAGAAACTGAATTCGTCCTTTTTATTATTTTGTTAAATTTTATAATTAAGTATTCACATTACATATTAATGCGGAGTTGTACAAATTTATGACGGTTTTCCGTATCTTATAATCTTTTCAAATTGAATGTTATTTCAATAATGTTCAAGTTTCAATTCTTCCACTGTTAGCAACAGGAAAAATGGGAACTTGTTTTTTATTTATTGTTAAGTAACCATAAATACATGTTAACAACTACTGAAGAGGAATGACAGATTGGTTATTACCGATTCATTTCTCGTGTCATGTATTCTTAGTGTCATCTCAATAACATTAATTTCAATTAATAGTATATATATAATCTATTATGACAATGTTTTTTCAATATGTTGCTATACTAGTATGTATTCCATAAATTATTATATTGATGGGGAAACGGTTGACCGTTGAGATAATGAAAAAATAAATGAAACGAAAAGAGCCACGTTAGGTACCGTAACGGATGGAAAATGAATTTTTTTTTAAATGACCCACATCTGTATACTACATTATATCTGTTGTGTATATAAGCAGGCATTGAATAATAAGTTGTGTATTTGTATATATATCACATTTAAAAATGCTTTTCTTGTGATCTGCAAATTTTGAAAAAGGAAAACGTTTATAAATATAATACTTGTATGTATAAAATCACATTGAATAATGTAGAAAATAACCAGAATTGCAGTCAATAAAAGTATACACATTAATAAGAATACCTTAATATTTAATGTGTTTATATATACACAACAGAGGTCATGTTGTATACATATATACATAACAGAAACCATTTCCTCATCAATAAAATTATTAAATATTGAACATATTGAAAAAATATTGTCACCATCAATTATAAGCATTCTGGTAACTGAAATTAACGCTATTAAGCTATCAGTGAGAATAGATGACAGCAGAAATTAATCGGTAATAACCAATCTGTTATTCCCCTTCAGTACTTTTTAACTTGTAAAATATTTATGGATACTTAATAATAAACAAAAAACAAGTTCCATTTTTTCTTAAGATTAATCCACGTCTACTCAACGAGCATCCCTTATAATATATAATATGGATACTATTTGTTTGTGTATATCCTTCTTACAAATCGCTAATTAGTCTTAATTTCTCATGTTTATTAATAAGCGAATATGGATTGGAATGTGATTAGAATTATGTGATTCCATTCTCTTATTCCGTGTCAGAAGGCATTCAAAGAATAACTCAGTAATCAGTAACTCAGTGACGAATTTTAAAGCTTGAATAAATTTAAATCTTTTATAACATTTATTAGGATTCCAGTTATATGGAATAAAATAAAACAATGTTTCGACCAACATTGCAGGTATTCTTCAGGTTTAGATATCCAAAATACAAACAAATTAAAATTATGTATAAAATTGTCTTATTCTTTGACTTCCTCTTATGCCTTCGCTAGGCGTCGAGGAGGTATAAAAATTAAAGAATAAAAAAAAAAACCTGTACCACTGCTACCCTTGGAGGGCCTCGGATTCAGTACGTGGTAGAGACTGTACTGTTTCTAGACCATCGCTTGTGGGATGAGGTGATTTGTCTTAATAAGAAGAATAAAATAGCCAAAGTGGGGGTTATTTAAATTATAAAATAAAATAAAGATATTATTTGAAATATATGAGCTAAAAAAATGGGATAAGTTTAATAATTATGATGAGAAACTATGAAAATAAATTTAAAATCAAAGAGAATAATAAGTGAGTATTACTACTACTTTCTACCCAACTACATTCTCCACGTCTTAATTAATCGTATTTTTTGTATTAGGAGAATTCCTTCTGCCACCTTATGTATTATGTACAAATAACGAAATATATATTTACGACCTTATTTTGTACTAAGTTTAAACCAACATAAAGTATTTCTGAATTTTACATTAGTAAAATACAGATGGTTTGGTTATATACTTACAAAAATAAAAGTACCTTAAAAAATTAAACATACAGGAAAAAATGTTGTTATAGAATCCATTACTATAATTTTTTATTATTATTAATTATTTATCATAATTCTTCTATCTAAACATTTTTTATCTTTACTTTCGATACATTTCTTCTATATTTATACATTAACATCAAATTTGGTATTAATATAAATTCATATTTATATAACTTCCTGTACGTAAATGATCAACAATTTTATATCATTACCTGTAATTTAACGAGGTTTTCCATACATTACTTTCTATGCATTTCTTCTATATTTATATATTAACACCATATTTTGTATTAATACTTACGAGGTGTGGCTATTAAATAACGAGACTGACGTTGCTGCGGAGCAAGTACGCATGCGCCAACCGCCATTGACTGACAGCTGTTTAGTGTAAAGCTTTCTCTTTAGTATGCAGTTAGTCTCGCTTCCGTAAACAATACCGTTTAGTCAGAGCCTACGTTCGCGTTAGTGAGGTTTTTCTGTTTTGTCGGATAAAATGGTAAGTGCAATAATAGAGCAACGAATTATTGTGAAATTTCACTTCAAACTTGGAAAAATCGCTACTGAAACTTATAATTTCCTGAAAGAAGTGTATGGCAGTGAATGGTTTAAGCGTTTTAACGATGACCGAGAAGACGTTGAAGACGATACGCGCCCAGGTCGCCCTTCAACGCAAAAACGGATGACAATGTTGAAAAAGTCGGTAATTTGATTCATTCTGACCGTCGATTAAGTATTCGGGTAATCGCTGAAACTGTAGGCATTGATAAAGAATGCGTACGGCAAATTTTACATGACAATTTTAACATGCGAAAAGTGTGTGCCAAAGTGGTCCCTAAAATTCTCACGTTTGAACACCAAGCAGCTCGCAAAAATGTTTGTACTGGCACTTTGTATGCCATTGAAAAGGACCCAAATTTATTGGAAAGGGTAATAACATGTGATGAAACGTGGTTTTTTACTTATGATCGGGAAACGAAGCGCCAATCCATGCACTGGAAGACCCCAACTTCACCGAGGGCCAAAAAAGCTAGAATGAGCAAGTCACAATTTAAAGGAATTATGATTGTTTTTTTCGATATTCATGGGATTTTGTACCTTCACTGGGTTCCTGAAGGTCAAACTATTAATCAATACTACTACCTTGAGGTACTTGCAAAACTACGTGAAAGAGTAAGGAAAAAACGACCCGAAATGTGGAAGTACAAATCATGGGTTCTCCACCAAGACAATGTATCAGCTCATTCCGCGTTGTCTGTCAAGAGGTCCCTAGCCCAGTACAGCATCCCAGTGTTAGAAAATTCCACCTTATTCACCAGATCTTGCACCATGTGACTTCTATCTGTTCCCTAAGGTGAAATCTTCATTAAAAGGGGCGAGATTTGAGTTCGTGGAAGCTGTAAAAGAGTAAGCGGCACGCGCCCTGAAGGAGCTGACAGAAGATGACTTCTAGCACTATTTCCAACAATGGAAAATTCACATGGAGCGTTGTAGGGATAGAGAACAGGTGTATATTGAAGGTGATAGTAAGTAATTATGTATAAAATACAAATAAATTTTATTGCAACGTCAATCTCGTTATTTAATAGCCACACCTCGTATATATCTTTCTAATACGTCAATTATCAAACATTTTATATCAATACCAGTAATTTGACGAGGTTTTCCATACTTTTAAATCTCACCAATTTTACATTTGTACCTTTTTCTTCATTTTTTCATAATGCATCTTACTTTTTACCTTCTCATTTTTCTTACTCCTTGTATTTCTTTACATTATCTTTCTGTGGTCATATTATTTTATTCATATATATCCTCGCTCTGTTTTTCTTCGCTTTTCTCTATACATATGCTATTCTATTATTCTTTCTTGATACTGCAATGTTTTTATAGTTATTTTCTGTTTTCTTTCTTAGCTCCGAAGATGTCCTACACCGTAGGCCAAAACGTTGACACTGTTAAAAAAAAGTTATTCTTATTTTTGCGTTATCATTGACTGCACCCCCCTGACCAATTCTATCCTTCATACAGGACAAAACTTAGAATTCAACTTAGATAGTTATAATACTGAACATAGCGGTGAAGATGAAATTAAAATCATAGATATGGGTTATACCACGTCAAACTATGTAAAATCGGAGTAAGAAAATGAAAACTTATATAATTCAAAGGTATTATTGTGTGGATAAGCATCCATTTATATGTCACTGGGTCAGAGCTATTCTAACACTTTGAGCTTTAAATAGAAAATAGCAGAGATTAAAAATATCATTGTTGTGTTTAGGATTCAATACAATACAAATATCCTTATCGTATGTGAGCTTTGGTATTTATTTCTTGGTTCTGCATAAAATGGAAAGGCAAACAAAAATGTGGTTTAAATCGACAAGTTAGTTATTTAAACATAGCAATATTAAGCAGTATTAATTCTATGGGTTGTTTTATTGGCGTACAAAATTATTTGCTTGCCAGAGAAAACTCTAATTTGGCTTAGAAGTATTATTCTCTCTATGGGTAGATCTGATGTCAAGTACGGACATGAAGTATTTATAAAAAACAGTGAACGTTATTCTAGATAGTGTTGGTCGAGTTTATTCCAGGTGTCGTATCGGGAGGAAGGAAACGTGCCCTATATTTCCCACCCTTCCTTAGTGGCTTGCATAAATGTATGGCAAGTGTCGGTTATTTTTTCAACTTGAAAGGACGCCCGGAGAGGGAAGAATGGGTGAGCCGATCTTAGCCGAACTTTGCCGAACGTTGCCGAGAGCACTCCATTGAGCTGGCCCATTCCATTCAGTGTGGGAAGAGGTCCGTATCGATTCCTCTCTTCTCTTTCAGCCACATTCCTCTATCATGGCAGTTTCGGCTTCGTCCAGTCTCTAGAGGTATCACATATGATAGATAATTATATATTGCACTCCTTCGGATATGATATCTTAACTGTATTATACCTTAGCCTGTGCTGGTTTCCAATCATACCCTTGAAATAGTGGTTAAGCCACAACGAACTCCTATTATCTAGTCTAAGATTCAAAATATTTCTTGAACGGGATATCCGGAAACGCTCATAACCGCAATAATCATTTGATTTGATATCTTCAATCTAAACATTTTCGGAATATTTTTATTCCACAGTAATATTATTCGAAGATTTTTTTTTTATATCTATATATATATATAAATAGTTTCAAGAAGTGCATAGCAGATAATCGATCCTTTGTTTGACGAGAATGAAATATAATTGGTTGCAACCTTGGTTACATAACATTTTACAGTGAAATCGATAGTATGTGAGATATTGGCGATTATTTCTTGCTTTCTGAACTGATTTTTTTTTAAACACATTGCAGATTCTGACTAAGCAAATATTAAAAATGCACTGAGAAATCAGAAATATTTAAGTATATGTGTATCCTAAAAATCCGGCCGTTAAAAAATTCCGTAACAGAATTTTATCACACATATAATATTACATACCAATATAATACTGCATACTTTATGCTGTAAACTAATAATTTTAATATCTAGGTCTTCAAAAATAGTTGTTATTTGGTGTATATTTGATGAATTTATTTATAATATTTTAAATATTCTATAATACCTTTATTCTCTCATAATACTACAAAGCCAAAATTCACCTTCTGTTTCTTTATTAGTCATACTACTTTTCGTTTAATAGTAAATTCATTCATGTCCAAGAAAATTTGGAACAAAACTGACTTTTACTGCAGTTAATACTCTATTATACCTTTTGAGAATTTTAATTAAAATGATGAAAGAGATCATTAGTTTATATTAGGAATAATTAATACAAAGTTAAATTCTTTCCTTTTTTTTTTAACGTACTAAAGTATGTCCCTGAGCATCAACCTACGAATGGACCAGTGTTTTTTTTTAATTTCTTGTCATAAAAATAAAGTAACATTATTTGATATGAAATTGGATAGATACTTTTTTAATAACGGATAAATAACAAGGGTATATATAAATAGGGGTGAAAGGCATTAAATAGATAGACACTATTGAAACAGACCTTTTTTATATATTAAATTATATTCTATTTAGAGTTTTTATAATAATAAAGTAAATAAAAAATATGTTTTTTGAGTATGTTCTCTATCAAGTTTAAATGGTTTTATAGGTAGAATGATTTTAATGTAATCTTTTAAAAAAGCTGTAATTAATATAAAATATTACAGTACTCTCTCCATTTATGATCAACTTTGTGAATGAACTGAGCAATAAACGCTGTTCATGGTGCCAATTCACTAAATGGTTAGATTTTTATACTTATATTCATATGCATAATTGTTGTTAACTTATTTTAATTTTTTTCTTTTTCTTCGTCTAATCGGTTTTTAAAATATTGTTATTTAAAGTAATTCGTATTTTTTTCATTATTTTTTATTATTATTCTTTCTCACTTACTAAATTATTTTTAATAATTAATTAAATGTAATTATTTTACACTCTAAGGCATAATAGCTATACAATACCAGTATTGTTATTCTAAAAGGACTTGTCCCAGAATAAATAAAGACATTATTATTATTATTATATTCCAGGAAAAGCTATATAAAAAAAAACGATTTCATTTTTATAACAATTATAATAATTAATATTATGCCCTCTATCATAATTAGATAAATAAGAGCATAGAAAATAGACGATAGCCATATAGAAAATCAACTAAAAAAAAATTCATAATATATATACTGTATTGTAGTTTTGATGAAATATTTGATATATACTTTATTGATCGTTGATTGAATTTATATAATTTAATAGCGATGGAATTATTAATTAAATAATTATTGGAAAAACAATTAAGGTAACATATCACTGTTACGGGCAATGTTAAGACTATTTTTTAGCATAAGCAGCACGTCTAAGGACTGCAAACAAGATTTTATTACCCAAAAACAATTGTAAACTAAATCAATATTTGTTGATTTACCCTAAAAATGAAATTTCACTCTAGATTGACGCCGACCAAATTCTGTCTTTGATCTCCTCCTGTTAGTTCCGCTGTATTTGGTAATATTATTAATGAGATTCCATTCAATATTTTATAAATTTAACTAATAATTATTTTTTCTTATAAAAAATGTTTGATCATATTTAATCCCTTCCATGACTATTAAATAAGGAATTAATCCAATTAGTTTATATGGATAATTATTATGTATCATAATTATGTATCAATACATGGCGTATCAATACATTCTAAGGAGGGAAAAACAAGATTCTATGACTTTTTGAAACGTTCCTTCAATATGTTTATGTTATATTATTCATTTTTAAGAATAAGTCGATAATTCCTAAAAGCATTCGTAAAATGAAATAAAAATTAAAGATCAAAATAGTCTTACAAGACCTTTACTTTTTTCTGAAGTAATACTATGTTTCGTACAACGTACCTAGAATAAAATATTAAATAATATTTAATATTATGTATTACATAACTATTTTAACTTAAAGGCCGAACATTTTAGTCTTATCATGTTAAAATTCATGTTACTCCTGCGAAGATCAACCCGATAGAACCAACCGATTTGGGTACAGATACCATATATAAATATTTCTTATTTTTTTATTTATTTTTTTTTTTACAAAAGAGAAGAAGGATATGAATGTTGCCTTAAGTAATACAAACATTTTAAAATATATGTAAAAACTCTAACCAAAGTGAGTTTTTTTTCCTCAATATTATGCTCCCTCAAAATATGAAGTTTCCGCTTTTTTTTTAGCCATTTATTTTTCATACTAAGATCATTTTTATCACTAAGATATACTACAGGTAAATATAATCTTAAGTAATGTAAATGAACTTGTTTAAAATAAATTTGATTTCTAATTTTTATAAACTTTAGAAATTACAGATTTTAAGGCTGATTAAGGTTAGAGGGAGAACATGTTTTAAAAAATTTACTACTTCCCCACCCGAAATCGAGGAATAACAATTTAATGGATTTGGGCAAATATCAAAGATAACCATAAGTTCTTTCTATGAGTGATAACTGGCATGTGTATGTCATTTGATTCCCCAGATTTTCCAGTAGAAATCTTGAAATTCTAAGATATCTTACGATACGGTAATTACCTCCCCATCTGGTTAAATCAGGAAGTAGTTTGTGGTTAGTGCATTAGCCCATTACAGCACTTTTTATGTAAATGCCTTATTCCTCTTAGCAAGTAGCTTACAAAGTGTACTCTAAACACGTTTGATATTTATCTGTCTGCTGTATATTAACTTTTAAGTTATCAAACTGCAATAAAGCTTAAAATAATCCGTGGATAACAAACGTTGGGCACCTTAAAATTCGATTTCCTAAATTGCATAGATTTTATGTTTAAGCGTGGTTTTAACCGTCTTCATAGTTTTTTTTAAAGAATAAATATGTATAGATTATTACTTCCATACGTCCTGTTCATTAAGAATGCGACATCCTATCAAACAGCTCTCCTGTAAAGTTGAATAAATGTGACAAAATTTCCTATACTTCCGAAGCACTAATTGTAAAATAGGGAATTAGAATCAAATTATTTGAAGTAATGTTTTATTTATAACTTTATTAAATTAATATTAAACCCTTAGTAGAAAAATGCCAAACAAAAAGCCTGTAAGCTCATATATGCCAGGTATTTTTGTTTCCTGTTTTGGTTTAGAGACTTAAGGTTTTTTGTTGGAATTTTTTCACTAATGTCTTAATATGTATTTTATGCCACTTTTGAGTTTCTGCTCTTCAATTTAATTTATTAAATTAAATAAAGTAACATTATTAAATTAAATAAGGAGGCCTTGACTCACAGAGCTGTTGCGCCGCTGATAGATAGATACGTTAAATTAAATAAAAATGAATATCACTTCACCATTATATTTTTTAATTAATTTTTATGGCTGTTATAATATCAAATATTTGATTTTTTATCCCCATAAATATTTAAAATTTTAAAAATTCTACTTCATTGTGAAATAATAATAATAAAGACTTTATTTATTCTGGGACAAGTCCCTTTAGAATAGCATTACAAGAATAATGTATAAGCAAAATGTCTTAGAGTAAAATGGATTATATTTAGTTAATTAATTACAATTAAATTAATAAACGAGGAATAAATAAAATAATAATTGAAAAAAAATTAATAATTACCTCCTAAACCAATATTTAAAGAAAACTATTTCCTGTAAAGGAAAAAGAAAATAGAAATAAGATAACTATTAAAGCTATTATAAATAAGTAATTATAAAGATATGTGTCTGGATGTGTGAACAGCCAAAATAGCAGAGAAAGCATATGTATATATATGCACACCTCATACTGTATATATATGCACACAAAATAATGTCTTTAAATTAGGTGATTTAGTATTTCCGCAGAATATCTCAATCGCAGGGCTTTTTAAGAATATGCCGAAAAAAATTTAAATTAAATAAATAAACCAAATGGGGTAGCACTTAGGAAATCATAACAGAGGCTGCAGACGAATATTGAAAACCAAAACCGAAAAAGATTTGGGACATTGTGGACTTAAATGTAAAGAATATAAAACTCTCATGTTGCTAAACGAAACAAGAAAGTTATATAAGAGTGTGGATGAGCAGAAGCATAGTACATCTAGCGAAGATGGATGCCTCTGAATTTCACATGACGAAATACAAGAACGGCAGAGGAACCGTTTCAAACCGCTACTGAATACCGAGGAAGACAACTCGGAAAGGTAGTAGGAAAGATCTCGAAAGGATATCCCAGGAGTTATGTAGGCGAAGGCATTCCACTCGAAACAGAAGGAACTCCACTAATCCTGAGGAAAAACAATGACCATCTAGAACAGCGTTTAGAACGAAATTTAGAAAAAAAAGGCAGTTATGATCCTCAAATTTATTCCTCATGTGATGTGATTCTATGAAAATTCCAAGTGCTGCGATTGCCGCCACCAATAAATAGAAGAAGGAGATGCCACATACTGTCATATTGACATAAATACTGTATACAAGAGCAAGTTATAAGCCGACCATTAAATTATGTTAAAAGAAAGTATGGAGATAATCAGAGTGGATTCACACCAAAGAGGTTGACCATCGTTTCATATAGTGGCGAATGTGGAAAGATATTAAAGACTTCCGGGATACCATGAGTATCTTTTTTAAAAAATATTAGAGTGATGTACAAAAACTATTGAAATGTCATTGGGATATAATTTTATTAGTGGTGAAGTTTTGGTTCCAATCAATTATGTTTTAAGTCCAATTATTGGTTCATTTACACCTAAAAAGTCATTGAGATCCACATGTGGTAAAGTGATTAGCATAACAACCTTGGATGCCCAAGCCCGCCGGTTCGCATCCGGGCAGGTGGTCCTAGGATGTTTTTAAAGAGAGTAAACCAATCCTTGGTTATGCTTTCCCTCGGAAGGGACGTAAAAGCGGGGGTCCCGAACCTCGGTGTAAGGAACTCGTTAATGATCACTATCCCATAATACCCGAATAGGCGAAACTAAGGATTCCCACTGTATCGTCGTCCGATTAGCCATAGCAGCATAAAGTGTCGCTAGTTGAATAAAAAAACTTCAACATGAAGAAAGTATCTGTTGCAAATTTCCTAATTGTTTATATATTAATTAACACTACGGTTCTCCAAGAACCTGGGGCTGTTTAGTCATCCTCATTTCATCCATTCTCTCCTACCCCCCCCCCCCCTCTTGCTATACTTATCCTCTTCCGGGCATCTTCCACTGAGTTTTCTAATACCCCCTTGGCAATCTCTAGGCACAAAAGCCACATTTTCTGTCTGGCACCTCTCATTTGAGACGAATAGCGAGCTCATATTTGATAATTTATCTTTCTCCGAACGATTATCTTGATAATAATTTGTCAATAAACATGCTATGGTTATTGCTATCCGCTAGTAAATTAAGTTTTTGACCATTATTATTTTTAATTAAAAGAATCTCTTTCCTTTCACATATTTCAAAATTTTAACCAATGGTTTTATAAACTTAGGTATTTAAAATTGTCCATATAGTCAGCCAACTTTTCAGGTTTTTCAGCTACATTCAGTAGCAAAAGAATTTACATTGCTTTTGTTCATATGCAGTTTGCTCATTGCGAAGATTAATAAATAGTTATATATAATTCCCAGTTTTCCAATTTTTTCTTGTATAACATCTTTTATTTCATTAGTAAATTGGTTAACTTATTTTTTATTAACTGTTTCTTTCTTTTAATTAAATATATTACTTTTTAATGGAAAAAAAATTGTTTATATAATAGAGAGAATTAAAAACAGGATTGTTAGGATTTGTGGATGAACGTATTATCTGAACTACCTTTCAACTATTTTTGAATTTGTCTCGATTGTATTGAAAGATTCACTTAGTTATTTATTTAAGCTTTACATAATGCTAGAATAATTAAAACCTCTTTGTTTTTTGTTTACAAAATACTTCTATAGGAATTGTTGTGATCAACATTTTAGCAATCGCATTCCAATGAACTGTTGTTGTTGTTTTCCAAATTCCAGATTACGAGTTCCAATCTTAAAATTGAGCTCACAGATTAGCATATTTTAGGAGATAAGGGAACTTTTTTAGAATGGAAAAAAAATGATTATCGCAAAAAAATAAAAATAAAATTATGTTGATCCAAAGGAATGGTCAAATTAAATCTATCTAAGAGTTAATAATGTTTTCGATATTAAATTTTCTCTTTTTTTAAATTTATTTATTACAGGAAACAAGTGAAGGAGAAAAATATTGTTTTTAATAATTATTATATATTAAAAATGCTTTTTAAATAATTTTGGGTCATACTTTTTCTTGGAGGAGAAAAATCGTTTTCCAAATTTATTTATAAGCTTCTTTCGCTAAATGGCCGAAGTACAAATGCAGGTAATAAAAAAAATCTTTTAGTTTCAATTCTTCAAATTCAGTCTATTCTTTGAACTTTCTTCACTAAAAATAAGTCAAGTTATTAACCATCAAGAATAGTAGATGCCGTTTATTAAACTTATTTTTAGCCAGGTATTTTAGAGACTTAAGGCTTTGCACTTAATGATGTTTCCTATTGCATTCTAATTTATGTCTGTTTTTGAGTTTTTGCTTATATATATATTTTTTTTTTTCTTTCAAAAAACCATTTGAAAGGACCGTTTATTTATTGGCACATTCCAAACTGCAGCGTACTATGTGTCATTTAATTACTTTTTACAGTAATAATTGACAACATATGTGATAAATAAAATATATATAAAAAACATGATCATTTATATCCTGTTACAATTTAAAAAAATTAAAATTATAATCTATGTTTTACATATATATTCTTAAATTGATGACAACTTTTAAAATCTATACTGCTAATGAACTTAATGAATTAGGACCGAAGTGTATTGTGTAGTTCGTGTTCAGATACTGGCCAATCTTTCCCTCTTAATATTACAGAAATAATATTATCCGTGTTTTGTGAAAAGATGGAGATAAATCACTTTGCGCTTATAGTTTTGCCTCGTAATGTCGGAGTGAATCCTTATTTTCGTTTTCTACTACTGAATGAAGGAAGATTTCTTTCTCGTAACTCTCTGGAAACAAACCAATTACTTTCTGCCTGGTTCGGCAGAATCATCACTGATAGGTATTAATCTCAAGCACAATTATTATCGGTTTTGATAATTTTCTCTCTCTGATGATTACCCTTTACATCCAATAATTGGCCGTGTTTGCTATCTTAAGTATTTTTCTATTTGATATTGTCTTCTTCATCGTTCTTCCCATGGATGGCTAATGTTCAGTCAGGGGGTTAATGTGAGGAATTTAGTGGTCCTCCTGAGGACCTCCAGACTTCCATAATGCATTCCCGCAACAACTTTCTTTGCTCAGAAAAGAGACTGGATGCCTAGAGAATATGATCTGTGTACTGTTCATCTCCCCGCACTCACAAAAACCGGAGCCAATGTGTAGTTTTTGAAGAGATGAGCTCTGTGCCTGTTGTGCCCGCAAGCGAAAGATGAGGAATCTGCTCAAGTCAATTAACTTAGAGGATGGCATCTCCACGATAGTGATGAGGGTGTCTTCCCATCCACCGTTGTTTGGCGGCGGTATTGTTTAGGGTTTTAACTTATTCGAGGGTGAGAGCACATTCCTAGTCTAGTTGGTCTGCCCTCTCGTTTCCGGCGATCCCATAGACCATGCTGGATAACTTTCCTTTACATGGTCATCATTATTGGTAAGGTTTTTCATATCTTTCCTCTACTTTGACCTGAGGTATTGGAACACTCACGGTGTATCAGTATCTTCAGTGACTCAAAATGGGAAATAATTCTAATGAAAGAATGTATTATGTTGATTATTCGTTTAAATCTTCCATGTTTAGTAACAAAAATATCATTCTCCTCAAAGGATTAAACTTGGACTTAAAAAGCTCCAATGGTAAAAAAACTAGTTATTTTAAATATAACAATGTAGACTCCTCCTAAAGATACTCTGACCTGACGGTACCACCTATGTAGAAGTGCTAAGGCGCTTGAACGCAAAAGAAAGCTGGTAGCAATCTTCAAGAAAAGAAAAACATCGTACATAAGAAAGATCTTACGCAACGGCAATTACCTACTGCTACAAAACATAATACAGAGTATATTAGAAGGTAAGAATATTATCGGAAGGAAGAAAAAAATCTCAACGTGAGAGAATTATTTCATGCGGCAAGAAACAAAGGCACACTTAGATTCATTGTCGCCAATCTTCAATGGGAATAGATCATAAAAAGAAGAAAAATAATGTACGTTCCAATTGAAATTTAATATAGGAACATAATAACAAAAGCTTCAGAGCTGCCGTAGCTTCTTGAAGTAAGTTCCGTTGATTGAAATACTCACCTCATCGGCCATTACCTCCACTACTTTCTCAAGAAACAGAGGCACACTTAGATTCATTGTCGCCAATCTTCAATGGGAATAGATCATAAAAAGAAGAAAAATAATGTACGTTCCAATTGAAATTTAATATAGGAACATAATAACAAAAGCTTCAGAGCTGCCGTAGCTTCTTGAAGTAAGTTCCGTTGATTGAAATACACACCTCATCGGGCATTACCTCCACTACTTTCTCAAGAAACAGAGGCACACTTAGATTCATTGTCGCCAATCTTCAATGGGAATAGATCATAAAAAGAAGAAAAATAATGTACGTTCCAATTGAAATTTAATATAGGAGCATAATAACAAAAGCTCCAGAGCTGCCGTAGCTTCTTGAAGTAGGTTCCGTTGATTGGAATGCACACCTCAACGGGCATTACCTCCACTACTTTCTTGGATTGGGAATGTATCTCAATATCTTTTACTTCATTCTAGTACAATCACTTGTGATATGAACAAAGTATATATTTATCCTCTCTTAAAAAGGAATGAGTTTTGGATAGTTCATCCGAGATAACTGGGAGATTCGTCAGAAGTTCAGTAATATTTTTTTTCAAAGAAAAAGCTCATGTAAGCCCATCCGGAGATGGAAATTACAAGTGATAAATCCCACTAGTAATTTAGTTGTACCCATGATAATCTGTACAGGCTTCACGATTTAGATTTGTCTCATTTTAGTTCGAGTTAAAATTTAAAATTCGCAAGTTAAAAAAATGGAAATTATCTCAATTCAATGGTTCCGCTTGAGTGAGTTCATCCTTTATAGAGCTTTCCTTAGCTTGTCAGTTAGCCGTGGCTTATCATGTATTTAGTTTTTAGAATGCGATACCACTGACATTCACTGGTTACGAACTTCCGATCCATGATTCTTTCCATCCGTAACAATTCCCATTAAAAGATAACTCTATAATATATAAAAATATCCATACCAATCATTATTACACAAGCGCTAGTCAGTGTTTTAATTATTAACTACGCAATTTTATATATTCATTTCGACTTGAACATGTCAACTTTATTATGTTTATAGGTTACATACTCTGCAACTCCCTGTTATGTAGTCTTCTGAAGATTCCATCCTTCTTCTGGCAGATTATACTACAAAATTTTCTAGTTTTGAATGCCGTTGTTCTTCTATTGCATTCATTGAGCCTCGGAGTGGGCCCTGCGGAAAAATTCATTGAAGAAAACAGTCTAAGATGGTTTGGACATGTTTTAAGAATGTAAAATAACAGGCTGGCCAAGATGACATACGAGGCTAAGGAGGTCCAGAGGAAGACCCCGACGTACCTGAGAAGATGGTATTAAGGAAAGCTTCGCAAAGAGAAGTCTGGAATGGAATAGAAGGAGAGAAATGGTAGAAGATCGTACGGTGTGGTCCGGGATATACAGAAAGAAACCTCACACTGCAGAGCGGTAGAGAAGAACGACTATGATGATGATGTTGTTCTTCTATTGCATTCATTAAGAAAATTAGGGAGGATAATTATCTAGTTAATTCTTCTGTCATGTTTGGGAATAAGCCGCGAAATGAGGCTACAAAATGATAATACAAACGGTAGTTATTTTGATTTGGTAGTCACCGGTTTTGTTTCCTCGAGCAATTAATTATAACTTTTTTTTTTGTACTAGCAAAACCAAAATGTAATGAATGAACCATTATTCTTTGTTTTTAGGTATTAAGAATAACAAAGTCTTCGAAGAAAAACAAAAATCCTCAATTCACTATATGTATCTGTCTAGGTTTATAATGAAAACTTTATTATACAAATTTTCTTTTTCAAATTATTTTAGTTTTGAATATTTTTGTATCTTTTTTATTCATCCCTGAAAAGACCTGTGTGTCAAAACGTCGGTTTTTAAATAAATAAATAGATTATCACTATTTACGGAATTATTTTTGACAATTTTTCTCTTCTTATTTATACGGTCAACTAAATTCAACATAATATATTTTAAGAAGTGGATGGAAAATAAAACCAAGACTAAGAAGATCACAGGATAATGGGAAAATGAAAATACCGGAAGAATTTCAAGAATTGAAATCCGAAGGCATCAAAAGATATTGTTACGGGATAAAGCCGATCTTGTTTGTAATTTCTGTAAGGTGTCTCAGAGTGATCGGGAACACAGAAAATTGATGTTTTAATCCCATTCATTAATATTTTTCGGGAAAATGTTTCTAAATGATCGGGAGCATAGAAGATGAATCTCGCGAAACCATTCATTAAGACTGTTATCGTGCTCCACACAGTCCTCTGGAAACCAATCCGCGTAGCATCCACAATGTAGAGGAGGACGCTGGAGGATACTAGAAAGTTACGAGTACTGTGGAGGACCGAATCACGGAACTTAAGGAACTCTTGGATGGAAGATATGAAATGTCAGCTAATTCGTAAAATATGGTTTAGGTTTAGTATTGATTCAAGATATCTACCAATATTACATAATAATGAGATAAAGGGGGAATGAACTTCATCTGATCATCATCATATTCTGCCTTCTTGAACACAGATGCAGTGTGCCTATGCAGTGTGAGGAGGAATTCTCTTCAGCCCTCTCCAGAACTGCCGGTCTTCCACCAACTTCACTGGAGTCCCCACTTCTCGAAATACTTCTCCACCTCTTTTTCCCACTTCTTCGTAGGTCGTCTTCTTCTTCGTTTTCTCTTCACTTTGGCTCGCTAGGAATTATGTTATGATCCATTCCCAGGAGGTGTCCAAGCCATCTCAGTTGGTATTTTCTTCTATTACCTCGTTATGGCTTAACATTGAGATTCGACCTGATGGTAGTGTTCCGGACTCGGTTTATTTTTTTTTGCACTCAATCTTCCTAAAAAATCTCATTTCTGCTGCTTGTATTCTGGATTGTTGCTTCTTTGTTAGAGCCCACGATTCTGGAGAGTACATTAGGAATGTTGACTGAATACAGCCACTTACTTTTGTTTCGTTTTCGACTTCTCTTCTGCTTAGAAACCATGTCTTAACCGTTTCAAACATGTCATCCAGCCCACAGCTCCGATTGGCTCGATCACTTCCAATTTTCGTTTAGGTCCACTCCATAAGATATTTAAGCCTCTCCACTTGTTCCAGGTTGTTAGTTTTCAACTCTAATACCCCGCATTATTCTTCTTGGCTTCTTTCCTACTCTCTTCAATAATGTTTTAGTAGGTCTTATGCTCATATTGATTCTATATGATTCCTTTATATCTATTGAGATAAGCTTACATACAAGACTTGAGTATTTTTCTTTAAATTTGGTCCAATCTAATATTGGATAATTGACTTGTATTTATTAGTCCTTTGAACTAATGAAGAGATAAATGAATACCTATCCATTCAATAACTGAGCTAATTGCACAAATATTTAACTTGGGATTAAAATATAAATTAATGTACATGTCAAAATACTTTGTGTTCGTGAAAAGAGTGATATAATTTGCTCAACAGAAAGGTAATCCTACATATGATTAACTTAAACATTTAATACTACATATGAGGTGGTACAAAGATCTTCATTCAAAGGGTTCAATGTAATTCCAAATTCCAGGATTACTTTCAACTAACAATATTTTAAATATTAAAGTTTGATCTCAATGAGAAAATACCAAAGATTTGATATATGAAATTGGTATTCAAGCATTTCCTTTATTTATAATTTATTTTAATTAATTGTTATTTTGATGGTAATTATTTTTAAATATTTCCTTTATTGTTTGAATTGGCTGGACATATTTAGCCCCTTTCAAACAGTAACAGTCAGCTATTTAAATAATAAAAATCTTGATAATAAGTATAAGTTTCCTAGGAACTTGAGTTTACTTTTCCTCACCTCACAATCCTAAAAATCATTCACCCCAAGAAAACTAGTTTCTTAATAATGATACAACATTGAATTCTAATTGTGTTATATCCTTCAATTATAAATTTTACATTTCAATGATAAATATCTATTTTAAATAGGTAGGCAGGTACTTTTTTGATGAAAGTTCTAGAAACTCTTAAATAAGACTAGTTTCATACTAATGATTGAAGAATATTTTTTTATATATGTTTGTAATATTTTTAAAATGTAAATTATATATTTTAATCACAAAGTATATATAGTATCAAAGTATAGTAGTATGAAAGTATCAATTTTTTTTTTTTAAATAGGTAGAATATTAGGCACCTGTCTGTTAGTGCTAGACTCCCTTAAGCAAAAACTAATGATATAAGAATTATTTCTATATATCTTGTAAAGCGAGGAATGGTTGACTGGATGATGTAAGGAAGAAAATAGTTGGGGGTGCAGTCAAATAAAACACTAAATAAGTGGATACTTATTTAATTAAGTGCCGACGTTTCGACCCACTTTGTGGGTCATCTTCAGGGCTAAGAAAGAAAAACAGACAACATACAATGAATACAATAAAAATACATTAAGGACTAAGTATATGATAAATGAGAAAAACTATATATGTAGAGAGGTAGAAATTTAGAACAAAAGTGAGGGATATATATGAATACAAAAAATTACAGAGAAAATGTACAGAACGGTGGTGATGCCAAAAAAAATTTTTTTTTCTTCTCCTCACCCTTTCCTTCTCCATATTGCACACCATATTTCCTCATATTAGTTTTCGGCATCCATCATATGTTATGATTATCTAAGATTTCATTAGCATTTAACATCACTATTTCATCATATTTTACTCTATTTCCATGCTCATACCATATTGTTACTTATATTTCTATACGTTCCTTGTATATTTATGTCATATATTTATACCACTTTATACTATAGGTATGGATTTTTAAAAACTGTTATACTCTATATTCATATCTTGACTTTCTACTGTTATTTTCCCTTTATTTACTCTTTAATTTCATTTTGGTTATATTTTCTTTCATTTTACTTATGTAAACTCCCTAGGAGTCTATTATCTTACCTTTTATAGTTTATATATATTCTACTACCTTTTCCATAATTTTACTTCTCACCTCTGATGTTTATACCTTTTCTCTCTTTTTTTAAATATCTTTCTGTTTACTTCCGTCTTTTATCTTTGTTAAAAAAAAAAAAAAAAAAAAAATTTTTTTGGCATCACCACCGTTCTGTACATTTTCTCTGTAATTTTTTGTATTCATATATATCCCTCACTTTTCTTCTAAATTTCTACCTATATATATATAGTTTTTCTCATTTATCATATACTTAGTCCTCAATGTATTTTTATTGTATTCATTGTATGTTGTCTGTTTTTCTTTCTTAGCCCTGAAGATGACCCACAAAGTGGGTCGAAACGTCGGCACTTAATTAAATAAGTATCCACTTATTTAGTGTTTTATTTGACTGCACCCCCAACTATTTTCTTCCTTATATATCTTGTACCTAATATTTTTCAAGTATAAATTTTACATTTTAATGATAAGTATCTATTTGAAATAGGTAGGTTGATACTTTTTTCATGAAAGTTCTAGAAACTCTTAAATAGAGACTACTTTCATACAAATAATACAAAAATGATTTCTATATATGTTCTGGTACTTTTTAAACATTAAAATTATATTTTAATGTATCTTCAAATAGGTTGGTTGGAACTTTTTTGATGAAAGTTCTGGCATATCCTGAATAAAGACAACTTTCATACTAATGATATTGTTCTACATATTGTAATATTTTTCAAATACCAATTTTATATTTTATTGATAAGTACCTATTTAAAATGGGTAGGTTAGACAGGCACATATTTGATGAAAGTCCTATAAATAAATACTAGTTTCATACTAATAAGTAAGAACGATTTTTCTATATTTTGCAATATTTTATTTTATTTTGTCTTCCCATCCTCCAAGATTTTATGTATGAATGAATAACTACAATATACAATTCAATGAACTGTGTATACAATTCCAGCATCACCTTGTGTCACGCCAGGATGTGTTGAAATAAACTTTTTATTTCATGGTATCTGTTTGAAACATACGGGTATGTAGGTAGGTACATATTGGTTGAATGCGCTAGAAATGAAATTAAAACAATGAAAGTGCTAGTGTTCAAATGAAAACAAGTTTCTTTTTATAATTTTACCCTCCAAACTATAGAAAAATGCACTCATATTTATATAATTCGATAATGATATGATATTAATAGTTATTTTTTCCGTCATTGAATACTTATCAGGAGGATGCTGGAAAATTGTGAAGATGACAAGGAATCGGATTGGCTGATAAACGTAGTTAGCTCGGCGTCCAAGGGTGTAGGCTCCACCCTCGGCCACGCCCTCTTTTATACCCACAATATAATATTAAAAACAGAAAAACATTTTTAACGTTTAATGTCGAAATAAATATAAAAATAAAGTTTCAGGCGTATGTTAACAAACTGAAATTTTAAAAAACGACTGCAAAACCTCGTTATTTTAGAAAAATCCACACTTCTTATCGAGAAGAGCGAGGTTATGGTTTGTTTATGATTGTTATAGACTTCAATCTTACTCCTAACAAGGGAAATTTTGTATTTTCCCTCTTTTATACCTACAATACAATATTAAAAACAAGAAAATCTTTTGAATATGTCGTAATAATTTTGAAAATAATGTTTAACAGAAAACGACTGGAAAACAATGGGGTTTTTTTCAGATAAATCCTCCCCCCCCCTTACCTAGAGGTTAGGAGTTATGGTTACCTTATAATTTTTGTAGACTTCAATATCATTTCAAAATAAGAGAAATTTTGTATATCCCTCTTTTATACCTACAATATAACGTCAGAAAACGTTTTTAAAATAATGAAATAATTATAAAAATAACTTTTCAACCATGTTTTAACAACCTCAAATTCAAAAAAACAACTGGAAAACAATGTGTTTTCAGAAAAATACACCCCACTTATGTAGAGGATAGAGGTTAAGGTTAGTTTATTACTGTTATAGACTTCAATATTATATCGAACAATGGAAATTTGTATTTTCTCTCTTTTTTAGTCTAAAAACGAGAAAACTTTTTTAAAATGTCGAAATAATTACAAAAATAACTTTTCAGACAACTTGAAATAAAAAAAATTGAAAAAAAAACACTGAAAAACATTGTTTTTTAGATAAATCCTTCCACCCCTTACCTATAGGTTAGGGGTTATGGTTAGTTTATGATAGTTATAGGCTTCATTATTACTCCAAACACGAGAAATTTCGTATTTCGTCTTTTTTGTACCTACAAAATAATATTAAAAACGAAGAAACGTTTTGAAAATGTCAAAATAATAATAAAAATGACTTTCAGGCATTTCTAACTACCTGAAATTTAAAAAAACGAAAGATATACATTGTTTTTTAGAAAAATCCAATCTCCTCCTCCCGAGGCTAGAGGTTATGTCTAGTTTAGGATTGCTATAGACTTCAATATTATTTCGAACAAGAGAAATTTGGTATTTTATGATTGAGAGCAACTTTAACTATTTAAATATTGTTAGTTGATTGTAATCCTTTTATATAAATGTAATTTGTATATATAAATATCCCTGATATTTTTAAATATATCTGCTTTTTAAATGAATTTATCTTGTTGTGTTCAAGAAATGAGATGAATGAATCATTATTTCTCTGCTAAGCAGATTATATCATTCTTTACACACAATAATAGTTATTTTGACAAGTACATTGATTTATATTTTATTGCCAAGTTTCTTGATGGTGTTGACATCTATCCAATAGTACAATGGACAAATAATACATGTCAGTTATTCAATATTATTGTTAAATGGACATGATGGTGAATAAATGACTCACTTAAAAGTCCGATACTGCAACAGATTATCAGAATTATTACCAATATTTTTTTTCAACAAAGATTAATTATATTTATACAATAAATTACTCAAAATTAAGTTAGTTTGTAATGCAATGCTAATCAGAAAATTATTAATACACGAAGATAAAAGATACAAAATCAGAATATTTAAAGCAAAAAATTGGTCATGTATCTTTGTTTCGAATTCCCTTTATTATTATCTCATTTAATCGGCAGATTAACAAGAGAAGTATAGGATGCTTAGTGAGCTCCTTCCAAATGCAAGTGAAAATGTTGCAAATTCGAAGTTTTTAAAGGCTTACCATAATACGTTAGTAAACGTAATTTATTTTAATATCTCCAGTATACTCCTCAAGAATACTTTTCCTTCTAATCAGAATGCAATATGTTGTAGAATATATTCTACACCAGCTTTCTGAACTGGAAATAAAGATATTTCTTTTTAGCAGTACCTGTTATTCTTAGCTGGAAGTAGTGTAAAATAACATATCTTATTGTTATATTAGACCTAGAAATATTGTATTTATTATGAACCTTAATCAAGAACAAACTAAAATATTATAATTTTGAGAAGCGAGGAATGGTTGACTGGATGATCGATGTAAGGAAGAAAATAGTTGGGGGTGCAGTCATATTAAACACTAAGTAAGTGGATACTTATTTTATTAAGTGCCGACGTTTCGACCCACTTTTGTGGGTCATCTTCAGGGCTAAGAAAGAAAAACAGACAACGTTTTGTTACAATGTTTATTGTATTCATTGTATGTTGTCTGTTTTTCTTTCTTAGCCCTGAAGATGACCCACAAAGTGGGTCGAAACGTCGGCACTTAATAAAATAAGTATCCACTTATTTAGTGTTTTATTTGACTGCACCCCCAACTATTTTCTTCCTTACATATTATAATTTTGACTTATAACTTTAAAGTATGGGTACTTACCTGCTTGGCAAGTTGACCCAAAAGAAAAAAATATTGAGACAATTTTTAACAAAAGCAGATTGCCCCTTATTAAAATATATGTAATAAATATTTACGTTATATAAATTATATAGAAGTATATAACATACCATGGGTTCAGGATTGAAAAACTACAAAATTTCATAAAATTACTTTTTCACACGTTTCGCTTGTTTATAATTATATTATTAGACTTTCTTTCATTCCCTCCGCGCCGCCAACATACCAAAAATACATTAGTCTGCATAAGTCTTTCATTATTTCAGTCAGGATCAAAAGCGGATAGCTCTGAAATTGGAAAACTTGCCTTTTTTCACATGTTTCTCTAGTTTAGTCAAGCAATTTTGTCTAACACGGCATTTTGGCGCCTTATTTATCCTGGTTCGTAAAGTTCTGAACCTGAAGTTATGAAACGTTGCTTGATTAAACTGGCGAAAAATTTGAAAAAGTCAATTTTGGAAATTAGGAGTTGTCCGCTTTTGAGCCTGGACGCCTTATATAATGTCTACAGGAAAACACTGCAGAGTGAGACAAAAACAATCTAGTAAAAAAAAAAAAAGACGTACCTCGAAAGTAGATCTCTTTATTTTTCTTCGTATTCGTTAAAAGCCAACTACGGATTAGAATAACTTTTTTCTTCTCTTTTATCTGGCTCTATAACTCCTTATTTTTTTCGAAATGAGGTCTCCTCCTCCGACCATTTAGTTCCTGAACCAACGATAGTTGGTTCAATCTTCCTGAACACCTTTAGGTTTCTTGATTGCGGTTCTAAATTTATCTCTGTTGTTTGTGGCCTCCTGGTCAGTGGGCATTTCTTCCAGATCGCCTATCACAGCGCCCACTCAGCCATCTACTTCGTCTTTCCTGTGCCTATTTTGAAAGTATGAATGAATCTTCTTTGATGGTCGATTTTCATTCATCTGAGTAGGTAGATGCCCAAAGAGTATAATTTCGTCTCTCCATTGACCTCGTTGTTTATTTAATGTCATAAATCACTGAACTGTTTTCTAATCATGTCCAAAGTACCCTTAGTGTTGTGGTTAACAACAGGGCCAATTTTTTTATAGCTTTTTCGTTTCGTTTTGAAATAATATTTAGTTATAATGAATATTCAATTCTCACGCTGACATATTTATAATTCTGCTCCAACATTATAAGTAATATTTGTTCTAGAACAGTACAGTCTCTACCATATACTGAAGCCAAGGCCTTTCATGGGTTATAGCGGTACAGGTTTTTGTTTTTTATATCAGCTAATAAGAATTTTTTATGCATTACCATTGTAAAATTTGTTCTCAACTGTCATGAATATATTTCGAATGATCGGTTCTTATTCAACGAAAAAGTTATGCTTAAATATTAATATACATATTTATAACTTTAATTTCGGGCAGTTATATGTGAAATTGAGCCATTATAAGTTATGTTTTCCCTGGTCTGAAGATTCGTCGTTGCTAGTTTCGCAGTTCCCATTTCTGTATATTACTAGTTTTATTTTTAAATTTAAATATGATAAGAAATTAAATATTTTTGTCATCTAGAAAGGAATGTGTTGAAAGATTATACCTATGACGGTAATACTATAGCGCAGAGGTATGTTATTAAAGAATAGAATATGATACACTGACCTGTTATCAAGTGTCTTATGAATGGAAGATAATTCATTCAACTATGAATGAAGGACAAGTATTGATAGCCATTGAACGGTTTTTCATTCATAATGAAATTTTAAAATTAAAATTGATTCAGCTCATTTTTTTAAATATTTTTAATGCAAGTGAAAATAACTACAAATTTTACGTATCAGGCTTATAGATGTTTGGATAAGAATAAATTATGAATAAAAATTCGTTCATTTTAACCCATCCAGAAAGAATCTTTTTTTTCTACTTTCTAATCTAATTTTTATATTTTTCCTATCTATGTTTCTTTTTACATGCTGTATCGTTGCGCAATGAAACCAAAATTATTTTATCCATGAAAGAACGGATTTAATCCAGCACATAAATAGTCAAAATTCACATCAACATTCTTTTGGGGTATTTGGGGATGGTAACTGTGAAAGTTCTTATGTGTACAGTATTTTTCCCCTTAATTTTTAAGAGAAAATGAAACTCATAAATTTTGACACCTCGTATCGACAAACCTCAATTGTATTTTTAATTCCTCTTACGTTGTTTTGGTATTTATCTATAAATAAAATTTATATGATCTTAATTATTGAAAATCATCAAAAATCCAAATTCTGAATTCTTAATCTTTGTTAGGAAAAACATTTACAACAACAACCCAAGGAGGGTTTTGGGTCCAGTAATGTACTGTTTCTTGGACAACGGTTGTGCAGGGAGGTGATTGTATTTTTGTTAGGAAAAGCATTAAATATCCGAAATGTTGAAATAAACTATTAAAAAAATAAATCTCTCATTTAATAAATTTACTTTACAAGTAAGTTGGTTATGCCTGTGAATTATAATAGATGTTTTGACTTTATATTTTGTTAATTTTAATTTAAGGTATTTTTCATACCTTTATTTAAAATCAAAGAGCTTGGTGTGTTTAATGGATAAAAATAAGGAACTCCAAACTTTTGACGTTAAAATGGACGATTTCTCGATCAAGCGGAAACGCCATCTTTCTTGATGTGATTCGGAACTCGGCTGTTCCTTTGTAATTGAATGGGTATTAATAAATTTTTGATTGATCAAAGCCGGTAAATAAATCATGTCCTGTCTCATGAAATATTTATTAGTAGGCTGTACTTCACACAATAAGAGTAAAATATATTTGAGAAATATTGTTTATGAAAACAACACTGTGTTGGAAAAAGCGGAGTTAACGTTACCTACATTGTATTCTTTTTTTTTAAACATTAATACGAGCTTTTAAATAAGCCTACAATTATTTAGAATTTATCAAAGTTAGTATTTAGGGTGTGAAATATTATTTATTATTTTTTCAAGTAATATCGTAGGCATAAGAAGAAATTATTTCCACTTGTTTTATGGTGTAGGTCATGGTCCCAGGTTGTTTTGATTTCGTTAGGTTGGCAATACATTGCCCCCGGCAATATGGCTGCTGCCTGCTGGAGAAACGATCTGGGTTTATCATTTGTTGTGGTAGATATTAAGAGAGATGTCTTCTTATGGCTCTGCGTGTTGATAGCTTTGCAAGGTGAGTTGACAATTCGTGGAAGTTTCCTAATTTACGTTGTACGTTAAAGTGTGAACGTAGTGTTTACCTCTCGTCCTTTAATACTGATCAATAAATTGAGTTGACTGATAGGACTCACCTCGCTGGGGTGGGATAGGTGACGTGCGCCGGATGAATGAGTTTATTTTGAATCTACCTTTTTCCCTTTAGTACAAAATTTGATTTGGCTTTGTGCTATTTGATGACATGCTTTTAAACACAGTCAGGGAGTTTTTGATAATTCATTTTAGTTATGAATTACTTTCAGGTTGTGATGGAGTGGTAATCTACAATGACGACCAAAAAAATCAAGTACTGATCCCTGGGCTGCTTACCCTAGGCCCCAGACCTTTAGATAAGCCCATGGACTCAGCTACTTTTAATTGGAATATTGGTCAGTTGTCCAGAAAAACAATTAAAACTCCAGGTAAATCATGCTTTGACACTTCATTTTTATATTTATTATTTTTATTTTTTATATGAACAAGATATCAAGTGGCAATAATTCATAATTTAAAGATAGCATATAATGTCTTGAATACTGTCTGTATATCTTATCCTAATTTAAATTTAAACATTAGTATTATGTTTCAGTATTTCTTATTAGAATTCACCAGTGCGACTGGGTGGAAATTTATTTTTTGTTATTTTATTTTAATGTTATTTATTTGCATTTTAGTTGAGGTATTTGTAACATAAATGTTTAATTAATATTAAATCTGTATTTTAATTTTAAATTGATTGATATATTCTAAAAATATATCACTTGTGTATATTTTTCCAAACAATATTTGTTTTGATCCACTTAACTTTTGAAGTATCTATTTAAACTTTCATTAATTAACAGCCTGACTGTTTTGATCCTTTGAAGAAAAATATATCATTCTTTTATGTTATTTTTTTTTTACAGTATATTAATAAAGAATTTCTTGCTCATGATGAAGTCGGAGTTAATTAAAATGGAATTATACTTACTATCTAATAATTCATATTTGGTTGGTCCAAATATTATTCATGCTGTCACAGATTTTAGGGAAACGAAAAAAACAAGTTATTTTATAAACCTGGAACATTGGCAGAACTGAAAATCCTACTATAATACTATTACTTAATTTAGATATAACCATCTAGGAAACATGTTACTCTTAAATAGGGAAGTGTAGTGGAAAGGGTCTTGATTTTTGATTCTAGCCTAAATGTTGTGTTAATAAAGAATTCTGGGGAAAGCGAATATTATTCTAATAAGTTTATATGCGTCAGTAGCAGTTGAAGAAATGAATCTTTTCTGTGAGGATTCTTACAGGACTTCAGATGCTAACCTGTTTTAGGAGGTGAAGAACCAGAATTAGCTCTAACAATCTGTCGATGAAAGACAACTCACAATAGAAAACAATTATATTGTTTTCCTGCATTCAAATCTTCAGTTAGGGTGAATGAATGCTGATTTTATTCACTAATAAAAATACAAGAAAATTTGAATGTTGCCAAAAGAATTTGCAATGCATATAGATTCTTCCTACATTCTGATTTCAGAAGCCATTTTAATATGGTTAATCTGAGGCCCTTTTGGGGACCAGGGTCCAATTTTGATAATTTCTTGTATGCATGTATCCATCAGTTATGTATATAGAAAAATTAGGTACTTGAGTATATAACGCACGGCACTAGCAGGCAAATGTTCTGCGCATGCCCCAGCGGTTACATTTTATAACAGTTACATTTCTACCAGTTACCTTGGATAACCTTTTAAAATATTTTGATTTGAATCTGAGATCGCCTCCCTTCGGATATTTTGAAGAGAAAAGATTTGCCGCCCGGCGGCAAATCTTTTCTCTTCAAAATATCCGAAGGGAGGCGATCTCAGATTCAAATCAAAATAGGAATGTAATAATATTGGAAATAAATAAATCCAAGTAATAACAATATAATTTAATATATAACATATTATAAAACAATAACATATATAATATAAATAAATAATATATATAATAATATAAATAAATAATATATATAGTAATATAATATATAATGTAAATAATATAATAATGAGATCTCAATAAATAATGGAATATATAAACGATTTTAAATTAAAATAATTATTTAAAACTATAATTATAATAAATAAATAATAAGCACATTTAATCATAAATAATAAGTGTAGGATGTAAAATAATGGAACATATATAAAATTCAATAAATTATTTAAAAACTTAACAATCAATCGCATTTCGGTGGAAAATGGGTTGCTATACAGTTCAACATGGATTGAAAAGAGTCTCTATTTTCATCAATCTGGATTTGAAAAGATTTTATGGGAGTTGCTACATTTCCTTTTTTTCTGCAAAATGTTTTTCTCCTGGCAAAAATGAATTGCATCTTCCTCCGTTCTTGCCAAATCCCAAAAAAGGATTGTCGTATAACTAACAAACACGAAACAACAAAATATCGACATTATCTTGTATTAATAACAAAGAACAACTGAGCAACAAACACAACAACGCTCGAACAGACTAGTAAACAAACAATGATGTCTGTCAAAAATGTAAGGTTATCCAAGGTAACTGGTAGAAATGTAACTGTTATAAAATGTAACCGCTGGGGCATGCGCAGAACATTGGCCTGCTAGTGCCGTGCGTTATATACTCAAGTACCAAAAATTATATATTAAAGCAGTAAAATAGGGATCACCTGGTTAACTTAGAATATATTAAAATAGGGTGTACTTTCCAGCAAGTAATTGACAGAGATTTAGTTAACATTCCATGTATGTTGTGATCATAGAAGAAATGTAAATAAAGTAAGTATGTATTTGATTGCGCAGAGAACATATTAGAAGGGTGGAAACAAAAATTTAAATACTACATGGTTAGTTTGATCTAGAGTGTGATGCGGCAGTTATAAGATAGTTTGTTTGGAATGAAAAGAAAGATAACTTCTAATACAGATATTACCTATAACAGACAGGGAAACCATGATGCCAGTTCTATAAAAAAAAAATTGAGACATAACAAAAGAAAATATGATAAAATACAAAAAAAAGGCCAATCGATGTTTTTTCAGTTATTGATTTTTAACGCTGATATTTTCCTGCAAAATATTTCCTATTTAAAGAACATTAAATTTTACAATAATGTTGACCAAATTCGTTTAGAAATTCAATTTATTGACTTTTAGATTCTGCAATATCTTCAATTCTTAAAATAGGGACATTTTCTCTAGGATAGACCTTTGTTTCCTTTTTATGAGTACCTTTCCAGAGGTATACATAAAAACTGGCCCAGAATTTTTAATTTTTAACGCATATAAAACTTAACCTGATGTTTGCCTATTTCTATTTATAACTACGAAATGGTACTTTGTTGTGAAAACTTTCTTATTTTTATAGAGTCAAAAATGATAATGTAATTAAAATTTTCAAACAGGAATTATTAATTATTAACTTGGAATATTTAAATAGACTAGGCTGCTGTTGGGAATGTGTAGTTGACAATTTCTACATAAATAAATTTATTTAATAGAAAGTTATTTTAGAACTTTTATTTATACCTTTATATTTAGAACATTTATACTGAACTCTTTTCAGTATAAATGTAGATTTCCAGCAAAGTACTGTATTAACTAATCTTTGTTTAAATCTCAAAACAAAGATTAGTTAATACATCAGTCAACTTATACCAAAAAACTTTTCAGACAATGTTGCCACGATGGAGCGAGGAGATGAGGTCGTTAGGGTCACAGCCACGTGGGACAAGGACCTTATCATTTGGCCCTTACCTGCACTCCTTGCCTTAACGGTCTTTACTTCAATAATCCTTCTCGTTATTATCGTAAGTATCATCGATAAATTGTCATATTAAAATTATGATTAAATAGCCTCTAGTATATGAATGCTTGTTCATGAGTGTAGAGATTGATTGTAGTCTCGAAAATGTATTTATTTTTATTATTGTATGAATTTGCTTCTTTAAAATTATCACAAGTAAAATTCTTTACCACTGTTGTTAATCTAACCTCTAGATGTTTTTAATTGACTATTATTTCCGTGAAATCACTTCTATTATTATTAAGAGAAAATCTTCTTAATAGTAAATAAACATATCACTGAATAAAGGATTGATCCGATTCGCTTGACCTGGATAGATAAAAAATGCCTTAAAAACTAAACAAATTTAATAGGAAAAGTTTAGTCAAGATTGTGGTCAAAGAATGAAGAAATATACAAATCAAAAAATGTGACCGTACAAACAAGGGTAACATAATATTACAAAAAAAGATTAATTAATAATGAAGTGTTAATTGAAATAATATAAAAATATAGAAATAAAGATCATGAATTATAAAAAAAAAGATGTACTAATATATAAGTATTAAATATTAATTGTAATAAACGTTAGAATGAAGATTTATGATAATGAAAAGTATAACAATTAAACTGCTAGTTTATTATGACAATTATGTCTCTCTAAGAATGGCGAAAGAAAAATTTTGAATAATAAGACTTATGATTAAGTAGTTTTAAAAAATATTAACTAAAATTAATAATACGAAGATTTAGATGGTATTGGGTCAATGGATAATGATTTATATATCCAAGCTAAAATTTTATTGAATTCCTGCAAAGATAGTTACTAAGCCAAACTCATTTTTTTTCATTATACTTCACTTTCTTATCATATTAGTCTTCCATTGATTTTTGTTATCATATTTTTACTGTCACGTCGTTATCTTGTTTTTCTTAGCACTGATGATCAGCTAAAACTTAGCAAGCAGTTAAGTAAGTTTTCTCGTTTGTTTGCTTCTTCATTGATCGAACCCTCGTCCAAGTATTTATGTATATATTTCTGCATTCTCAACAATGCCATTATAAAAAAATTTAATTACCTTGGTTCTCATATAATCTCATGCTTTGATTAATTGATTGGTACACTTTTTTTCTTTTTTTACTGTATACTACTAAAACTGTTGAAAATTATGAAATTGGCCAATCACAGTGTAGATTATTGAGATATACAGGACAGGAGATCAGAAAAAACTGTGCCTGTAAGTAGAAATTTAGTTAGACCCTTATTCCCTCAAACTCTTATGGCATTAATTATTTCATTCTTTTTCAAAGCAGATTTTCTTCATTGTAGCAAAAGAAGGTAGTTTCATACAATCACTGATTGTATATTGCACATTCATATTGCTCTCCATTATCTGTACAATGCAGTATTTAGTATTGAATAGTTAAAAAAAGGGGATTCATCAATGTAATATTTGTAAACGAGAGACAAGGTAGAACTCATGATTCCAACTGATTAAAGTGATAAAGCTAAAAAGTATTTTGGTTTATGTAAGAGTTAACATTCTACATTTATTGTGGAATTATTATCAAGTCTTTTTCTAGTATTATTAGTATATAATACTAATAATAACGATAGAAATGTAAAAAATAGAACAATGCTGATAGTAATAATAATATAGTAAAATTACCCTCATGGGCAAAAATTTTACATAGAACATTATTGGGCTTAACCCTTCTAATAATTTTTAAGCTTAATTTAGTTTTGATGCAAGGCTACGAGATGTGGGTGGCCTAGGGTAAGAATTTTAGAATACAAAATTAAAAGATTTAAGGGGGAGTGGAGTGGCTCAGTGGTAGAGCACTGAGTTGCCATGCCAGAAATACTGGTTCAAATCCTGCTGCAGGCCATGACTTTTATTTAGTCTGTTTGCTGCGGGAGATGGATCATATAGGATCTAGGACCCTCCTGGGGCCCACCAAGCCTCTATAAAATATTATAAAATAAGGGGGCCAAATCTGGCGGCTGAGCGTGACCTAGGACAAGTCACCTCCTTGCAGAACCGTTGTCCGTGAAACAGTACAGTCTCTACCATCTACTGAACCCCAGACCCTTCATGGGTTGTAGTGGTACAGGTTGTTTTTTTTTTACAAAATTAAAATATTCAAAGCGAAAACTGAATCTTATAAATCTGTTAAATCTTATAAAAGTTATGATGGCTTACTAATTAAAATAAGGAGGCATTTGGTATTGAATAGTAAAAAAAAAATTATTACTCATAATAATTACAAAATTAACAATATAATTAAAATATTCATAAAATTAAATATGAACTTTGTTAAAGCATACCACTGCAAGGTATTGCATTGAATCTGATAACCTATTACAGATAATTTAAGATAGGCAGTTTAAGCTAGAATTATTATTTAATGATAGTTATGCCTTAGGGGCTGATCTGGATTAGAAGCACAATGAGTTACGGTGGCGAGGGTGAAGACAAAGATAGTTCTGACGAAGAACAGTGGGTGTCTCATCCTGTCATTGTACCACAAGTCATTACCCAACCTGCCGGTGAGAGCTTGTGTTATTATTTGTGCTATACTTTAATCTTATAGCAGGTGCTATCCAAATGTTACAGAAATTATCTTATAAAATATATAAGTGTTTGCTTCAATAAACTGTTGCGAATATTTCTACCGTGAGTGGAAGCATTCCTCGGCATTGGTTTAACTGAAATTGTAACTTGTTGCAATTTGTTTTTTTTTTATTTCTTTCATGGTGTAGACTCAATGTATCTTTAGATTAACTGTTATCTGGTAAAAAAATCAATAAGCTTGATGTTAGATCAGATATATGTAGACTAAGGTTAAAACGGCACCTGCCAAAACGGTTATACGGGTGAGTGCACTTTATTATGTCCCAATTGCTGGTCATTGCAGTAGCAGACTTTTACTCCCGCAACCATCCTACTTTGTACACCGGTAATCTAAAAATGGGCTTATCTAGACCAGTGGTTCCCAATCTGGGGGAGATCAGATTTGGGTTATCAGGGTTCCAATAAGTAAGAGAGTGGCGATGGGTATTTAAAGAGGGAAAAATTGAAATAGTACTGTAGAGTAGAAGTTGCTGGGTAGTGTGGAACCAAGATTTGAAGATTTGACCTAGTTACAAAATCCAGATTGGATTCTAGATCCATTCTTATTCGAAGCTGTGAATAAGCTTGATAACTTTTTGTCAGACATTCCCCTCAAAGGAGACTTGTGCCTAAACTTGACCAACAAAACTGCAATCTACCTAACACAAGGCAGCCAATTAAAAGGAAAAACAAAACAATAACACAGATTTAAAAATGAAAACATCTACACCTGTTTTTTAAATGCATGTCAATAATCTTAGTTAATTATTTTACTTCTTTGATTTTTTTTAATAATCTGTTAAAAAAATACATACATTTTAATTTTTGTTTTCTATTTTATTTAAGAGTGACAGGATAGAACTGCTTTGTGGGGTTATAAATTGTTTAAAATATTAAAACTGCTTTATTAATTATTTACACTTTGCTTCAAATTAAAATTAGGCATGCAGGGAATAGGTATCAGAAAGGGGCAATGGGCCACAATAGGATGGGAGCCACTGCTCTAGACTTTACAGTGACAGGTTCTCATTTATTAAGTTTCTGAATTTTTTTGTATCCTCTTGTATATATCTGTAAAGGGCCTTCTGAAATTAATTATTACATTGTTGTACAAAATATATATATTGAATTTTTTTTTGCTGTTTTGACGTTCGATTGTTATTGATTGAATTACCTTAAGTGTTTTTACTGTAAAATTATAAGTTGTCTTAAATATATGATTTAGGTGAAAATATATGTATGAAGACTAAAGCTAAGGGATTGCTTGAAAGGCGTGGCTCCAGCGCGAGCTTAACGATCGATTTAGCTCACCCACCTTCCCATGACAACATCACAGTCACTCCAACTCGGGAATGGTGAGCTTACTGTGTTTTTTTTTCTAGATTATTTTATTGGGGAAAATATTCAATTAATGTGTTAATTATAATTCATAAAAAATAATATTATTTTATTAATTTGTAAATATTTTTTAAGCACTAGTGAGGAATACCTACTTTCTTGTTCAAATCTATTGACTAGAGAAAATTTAAGGGCATGCTTGAAAGATGTGCGTGCTTTACACAGGGAGTTTTGGGATCTTCCCCTCAACCATCCTGATAAACTTATCGTTCCTGGATCATCTGCTAAGAACAGGTATTAATTAATTAATCTTTACATTCAATTTAAGCTACTCATTCATAATGATTGATCCATTGATTTTTTTGTTTTATTGTATATATATAGTTTGAAAGCATCTTGGGTCTTAATATCTTTCATTTTCTTGCTATCTTTAATTATGCCAGTTTTAAAACTTCAATTTTAAGCAAGCATGAAGGCTAGAGGATAAGGGAATATAGCTTGAAAAAATATGGTATTTATTGTTTTATCATGAAGAATCTGAAAAAAAAAAATTTATTGAGGTTAATATTTCATTAATTTGTATTATTTACCTCAGTTTTGAAAAATAATCCAATTACAATCTTTCATGAAATATTGATTTTTTAATTAAATCTGATTATTTTTTTAAAATATACTCTTATATTTCACTGCTTAAGGGTTAAAGTTTTATTTATTACTGATTTCTAAAACTCTTAATTAGTACTTAATATCCCTTATGTTTGTTTTTTAATGTCTGGTAAGTAAGTCTCTGGAGTTGTGTTTAGCAAAATCACTCTGGAGATTTTCTATCTATGCTGCCTCAAATGATCGCTTGTTCATATGAAAGATTTTAGAAGTTTCTCTCTTCTGTTTTTGTATTGTTCCAAGTATTCCTTTTTCTTTCCTTTTTTTTTTTTTGATGCATTTCTACATTAAGTTTTGATTAAGATTATTTAAAAAAAAAAAAAATGAAGTATACTGTTTTACTTTTTGTTATTTGTTTGCAATATTTATTCATTTTTTTCAGGTATAAGACAGTTATTCCTAATGAGTCCACTCGTGTCATTTTGCCAGTTGAGAAATCTGATAACCTTTCTGGATACATTAATGCTAATTATATAAGAGTAAGTAGAACTGAAGAAAATTATTGCATTTATATTCAAACATCTCAAATAAATAAAAATAGTGTACGGGCACTTCTGTTGAGATGCATCACTTAATATATCTGTGCTTCGTGGCAATGTTAAGAAAATATTAATAAATACTTTTAAATATTCCTTCCTTGATTAAAATATAATTCTTATCATCCAAGAATTTCTTCCACATTTCATCAAAGCTGTTTCAATTTAAATAATAAATCAAATTAAAAAAATCCTCAAATATTGACATTTGAAGCACTCTTTGAAGGATTGTAAATAAGGCATGTCATTTTTTTAACCCTAGGCTTTGATAGTAAAGGATTGATCGATTAACATTGTTTTCATCGTCCTTTTTCTTATTGGTTATTTTTTGTAAATCAGCAATAGTTTTGTTTAATAAATATTTTAATTCAGTCTTAACACAACTGTTGTGTAAATTTATTTAAAGCATTTAAGAGTAGATAACTTTCTAAACATAAAAATAAACTTCAAAGAGTAAAATAAAATAAACATATTGGTTTATCAAAATTTATTGATACCTTTTATAAACTGTTTCCATGGTTTACATTAGTGGCGGTTTGGTCCAAGTGTCTTTCTTATATGGAGCATCTCATTAAATGTATTAGTCTATATGACTTTAAAATTTGTAATGTGCATCATATTGTTATCAGGGTTACGATGGTGAGGAGAAGGCCTTCATAGCAACCCAAGGGCCTATGACAAATACTGTTAACGATCTCTGGGAAATGACATGGAGTGAAGGATGTCCAGTCGTTGTTATGATAACTCGTCTTTGGGAGAAATCTAGGCCTAAGTGTGAGGCCTACCTTCCACCTGATGGGTCCCCTGTACTTTACGGTTCGATAACAGTCACTATCGATTCTCACGTCACCAAGGATGGATATGCGATTAGGCATATCACATTGCAGGTAATTTAGCAATGAGCATTGATTTATATAGTGTACTTACGTAGTAAGGTCCATAAGTTTCCGGCCTGTCCTGCACGCCTACGCAGGTCCATGCCTGCTTACTCCATACCCATCCCCCGCACTTCCTCAGCCCTGTCAGTGAGTGTCCAGCCTTGAAGGAAACTCCCCATTTTTACAATGTTCAAACTCGAGTACCGTGCGGCTATTAAATTCTTTTATAAAGAGGGTCTTACTCTTGCAGAAATTAAAGAACGCTTGGATTGTGTATATGGGCAGTCCTCCCCCTCATATTCTACAGTGAAAGAATGGGGAAAATTATTTAGTTAGGGAGAGAACGTCTAGAAGATGACCCGCGTTTCGGTCGCCCATTGGAAGCTGTCACTTCTGAAACAATCCAACTTGTGGAATCTGCAATTGCTGTCTGACCGGCGACTGAAAACCAAGGAAATAGCAGTGAAGTTGGGGCTTTCAAAAACAAGTGTTTTGAGGATCATCAAAGAACATTTGCATATGAACAAGGTTAGCACAAGATTCTTTCAGCTGCTCAAAAACAGGAACAAGTTCACTGCTGCAATGAATTTTGGCGATTTAACATCGACAAAGAGCTCCAAGCAGAAGTGGAAGAACATTTTTTAACAAAGAAGAAAATTATTTTTTTTCATGGTATAGAAATGTTGCCAAAGCGTTGTATTAAGTGTGCTGAACTTAGAAGAGAATATATTGAAAAACAGTAAGACCAGTTTTTTTCTTTCAGAGATCCTTCTATTCAGGCCGGAAACTTTTGAACCTTACTACGTATGTTAAATATCAGATTAAAAATGTTTTAAAATTGAGAGGGCGTTTTAATCTTATTCTTACATTTTTAACAAAATAAATCCATTAAATATGCATATAACATTCATATAATGAAATATTTCTTCTTGAATATCTTTTATAACTTTTTTTTTTTTCAGAAAAACGAGGATACCAAAAAAGTGATTCATTATTGGTTTGATTCATGGCCCGATCACAAAACCCCTCCAAATGCACATTCCCTGCTTAGTCTTGCAAAAGAAGTTGAACTAGCAAGGTAATTTTTTTAACTGAAACAGTTATGATGCTGTTATAGTATTATTATAGGGATCGAGCTTTATAGATGCTTGTATTATTTTTTTCTTAGTTTTGATTTAAATACACGGTAACTTGATTGTAGGTCTGTTATGTGTTGATAGCAAACATAATGACTTTGAAGTAATAAGAATCATATCAGTAAATAAAATCTCCAATAATGGAAATTTTGTGGGAAATAAAATGTTGAGTTAAAAAGAGTTATGTGTCTTGACTGTAGTCATCCTCTGGCTGAGAATATACTTGGTGGAACACTACATGAGTTTCTTTCTGTGATATTCCTTCCATTATTAGATTTTTTACTTACGTTTTAGTCCCCTAATCATCTTTCTATATTTAAGAAGTTCTATACAGTGGAATCCCGATATTTCGTATCCCGATTATTCGTATTTCCGGCTAATTCGTACAAATTTGCCGGTCCCCAGAGAAAATCCCGATAAATGGTATAAAATCAATGCATTTCAGACCCCTCGGTAATTCGTATTATTTTTATGCTCGAGGTCACTTATAACGTCATATAATTCGTATTTCCAGCTTTAAAATTTCGTTACTTAGTACTGTTTTCGAAAGGGAGGGAGAGAACAGTGAAACAGACATGCCAAGGAGCAGAATGAGAATAAATGCTTTCTAGGAAATCACTCAATTTCTATTGGTTTTATACACAAGTATGTTTGTACTGCTTAGAGGCACAGTAGATCCTATTGTTTTTTACGGAAGAGCGAGTGAGAAAGACATGTTTTCTTAGAAATATCATAAGTAATTCGTACTGTTTTCACTCAAAGAAAATGAGGAATTTTATTAAGCTTTTCTTACAATCACACTTTTATTTACAATTCAGTCTCGTTTTTGTTACCGTTGTGACACGTTATCATGCCTCCAAAATACGTTAGCCTCTCTATTGAAGAGAAACAACAAATCATAAACGCCGTGACCAGTGGCTGTAAGCTAATTGACGTATCCAAGCATTTCATCGTCCCTACAATTGTGAAGAACAAGGACAAAATCACTTCCTAGACTTGTAGAGAACTTAAAAAGGTTGTTCGTACAAGCAAGGAATTCAAACCAGTTGGAGGTAATATTTGAAGGGAAAAAGCCCGAGTTTTCACAGAAAAATGGGAATTGAAGACTTTCGTGCAAGTGATGGATGGTTGGATAGATTAAAATTGTATTAATACGTTTTTTAATTTTTTTTATTTTGTACTCCCGATAATTGGTATTCCCGATAATTCGTACCAAATCTTCAGTCCCTTGACCATACGAATTATCGGGATTCTACTGTATTGGCTTTGCTGCCCTAGCAATAATCTCAAGGAAAAGTCAGATCCTTTGATCTGAATAATATTTAAATAATAAAATGGGATGCCACTCTGAGATCCTTATACTTGAGATATAGTAATTCTATATCATTAATGAATAAAAGACATATCTCTCTTTTCTCTAAGGGTTGACAGTAAATAAAGATCCATTTTCATCTAATTGAATAACATTATATTTATCGTGTGCTGATCATATCTACAAGGTAACTTATAAAACTACCTACGAAGAAAGAAAAAGGGAGCCCTTTTGCTAAATGTGACAGTCTACATGTTGAGTTGCCTACAACTGCCCTGTATTAAGGTACCGATCCTAAGGGACATTTAAGCTACCTTCACAATGCCCCTTACCCTATTTATTTAGGTACTTCTGATGTTCGAAATAGTGTCACATATAGCAGAAGTTTCTTGAAAAGTGTCGAATAGTTGGTTTAGTCCCTTGATAAGTCTACAAATATTAAGCTTTTTTATTCGTGCATATTCTCTTTTTTTGTTTCATCTGTTGAATATAATTCTCGATAACTTCTTTCCATTTCATTGGTTTTGATCTGTTTTTAATGATCTAGTTTTTATTGAAACGGGAAAAGAAATTTGTGAATGGTGCATCCATCCGCACTTCCTCTATTACCATTTTTATGTTATGCACTACTATTGCATTCAATTTCACTGTAAATGTATTTATAGTAAATACATGTATGTATATGAGTATAGTAAAATTATATGAATTGATGTGTCTTATCTATTAATCTCATCGTAACATATTTACAGATTTGGGGGTGTTGCTCAGCGTCGACCATCAGCTGTTTGGTTGAAAGAATCTACTAGCCCTGTGCTGACGTTTGGTAACCTAGAATTAAAAGAAGAAGGTCTGTCCGCTGATACATCTCCGTCTAAAAAAAGAACAAAAACATTCACTGCATCCCCTGACTACGGTACACCATTAGATGATGGCACTGCTTTTAGGTAGGCCTTTGATTGTATTCTATTTTGTAGATTTGATATTTTAAAAGTGATGTTTGATAGCTATTAATCATTCTTGAGTATTAAATTTACATTAAGAAAACATTATTATTTTTTCTTGTTATTCCCTTACTAAACATAAATTTATCATCAAGTTTAGAGGGTATTGATATGTGATTTATAATCGTACTCCAGAAACATTGATTATGAGTGTGATATAATAAATTTTTTTTTTTTAAAATGAATGAATTTTATTCAATATTCGCTGTATTTATCAATGACCTCTAGCTATCTTTTTAAAAATTTCATTGTTCCATTCTCATTAGACATCTGGGGTTTATAACTAAATTAATGAAGGTAAAAACTGATTGAGATTCGCTTTAACCTCTCTCTCATCAGTGAGCGATATCCCATTGAGGTAGGTTATTACTAGGTCGGGAGAATATGGTGGGTTTAATAAAACATTCCAGCCAAGTAGTAACAACTTTTTGCTGTGTCATTATTGCAAAATAATGCATGGCGTTGTCATGGTGGAGTACAACACCTTTGCGATTGACTAGTTCTGGCCATTTCTGTCACAATTCTTGGTCCAATTTCGTTAGTAGATCTTCCAAACAAGTGTTTTTACTTGTGGAAGCAACTTGTAAAAATGCACTCCATAATAACCCACCCTATGAAGAGCTCAGAAGAGAGATGCAGATAGATATTCGGGTGGCTAGGATTAATGCCTTTGATCGAGTGATTCATAACCTATTTTAATTGTTTCTGCAATATCTCGTAACTGTATCGAACCAATCTTGTTCGATAAGAACTTTGAGATCATTCAGGAAGGAATGATTGTATCCCTTCATCATTGTATTCTCAGTATAAATTGCAACAATTTATAAAATGCTAAAACTGGTTCTATTTGGATGGTTTTATTATTTTAATTTTTTTTTTGTTAGAAATGAGATTTTGTTGTAATCTCTACCAATCAACTCAATTTCTAAGAACTTCAAAATTTAATCAATAGTAGTAGGTGTTACGCTTGTTACAAGGATTTTACTAAATACAAACCAGACATATGACTAAGTCTGTTCTTTGATTTTTAAAATTTCAAATGCTTTCTTTTTTTTCTGCTTGGTTACAATGTTTCCCTATTTTTGGTATTAACCAAGAAAAATATTAATGATTTGAGAAGATTGTCCTCATTACTCTTTTTATTTAGATTTACTTGATTATCGTTTGTTTAACCTGTTAACCGGGGAATTCCATTTTTAATTACGCAGTATATAACGGGCGTAAGCTCTTTCACTAGAACGTGTCGGTACGTCACGCCCCTAGAACGTAATTTCATATTATTATTTTTATGCTTAAAATAAATGAAAAGACTATGAAATACATACGTTTTCGTTTATTTATATATATATATTTATAAGTTATGATTAGACTGAACAATTAACTTTATAAAAAGGGAAAAGTAGGTAGGGAATAGACACAATTGATGGTCCGGTCGTCAAGACTTCCTTGCATTTACAAATACTGTCGATTTGTTCAGTGCCTAACAAAAACTGTTTGCCCTTCAAAATATCTGTTAGGGGATGCGTCAATTCCACTATTCCTGTGATGAATTTCCGGTAGTAATTAATCATTCCGAGGAACCCTCTTATTCCACCAACATTCGTAGGGAGCGGTGCTTCTTGAATAGCTTTTACCCTGTCTGGATCTGGTTGCACTCCCTCCCTTGAAACGATATGCCCCAAAAATTTGATCTCCTTTAGCCCAAATTTTGATTTATCCCGGGATAATTTGAGTCCAAATTTTCGAACCCTATCCATTACTTTTGCAAGATGCTTTACATGTTCCTCCTCGTTCTGACTAAAGACGATTAGATCATCCATATTTTCCCCAAGCCCTGTTGAAATTCATCCATGCCCCTGAAACGCCTGTGGCCCCCTTCAACCTGAACGGCATTTTCACGAATTCCTAGTGACACCTCTCCCATGAAAATGCAGTTTTGGGAATGTCCTCCTCACCCATTTTTACTTGGTAGTATCCACTCTTTAAATCCAACGTGCTGAAGACCGTTGCTCCTGATCGCCGATCCAATATATCATCAACACGCGGAAGGGGGTATCGTTCATCCTTCGTTTTGATTAAAACTTCCTAAAATCAATGACTACGCGATATTGTTTCACAGCTCCGCCTTTCTTCTCCACTACCCATAAGGGACTATTGAACGGGGAACTGGTATGTCGAATTATCCCTTATTTCAAGGGATCCTCTAATTGATCCCTTATTATATCCCTTAAAGCTAGAGTGTACCACCTATCCTTAACATACACCGGGGTATCCTGTTTCAGAATTATTCTATGCACGGTTTTCCCCGAGGTCGGCAAACATTCCCCCTCTTGATAGAATAGGTCCAAATTTCCCTGGATTACATGCTCTATATTATTCTTACTGTAGTCTACGACCCCGATCTCAATACCTGTTCGCTTATTTGTTAATGGTTTGTACTTGCAGTTCCCTATCCGATATCGCCAAGTTCTCCGATTTACTTCCATAGTTTGTTGAAGTAAACTCTTTTAGTTCCGCTTCCCGTAAGATGTCGCACCCTATTATAAGGTCATATCCCGCATCAACCTATCGATCACGTATATTTTGATTTCAGACTTACTTTGCGCTAGCTCGTTCAAATTGAATTTCATCTCGCCCAGGGTTTTACAGGTCCCACTTACCGTGGATATAGTGCAACAACACGCTTTTCTCCCCTTCCAAATACCCATTTTTACAGCCCCTTCCTGGCTAATTAATGAATTAGTACTCCCTGTGTCAACTAAAAATTTCACTCTCGATGCTTTTAGACTCACCACGGGCAACCTTGTCCATAACTCTTCTCTATGATATTATTAACTAAAATCACTTCACGCTGGTTGCCCCCCCCCACGTACCGCACCCTCATTCCGCTCGCGATTTCCTCGGTTGTATGCCAGGAGGGCCCTCCCCTCCCCATATTCTCCCCTCTTACCTCATGTCTACTCACCGTCAGACTGCTGCGCTTTGATCTCACACTTCCTTCCTCTGATGAGTATCAGCCTCTCTATCCCTGATTGTTGATCTCCATCGGCTTGTATTGGAGATTGGAGGTTTCTACTGCCTGTTTTTGAGACGTGTTTCGGACACTCCCTAGCAGGGGGACGTGTTTCTTCCAGGGCTCTGTTGGGTCTCCTTTCGAAAGATCTTCCACCAACGTTTCTCCTGGGTGGACTCTTTGGTCTCCTCCTAGGCGCCTTCACTTCGGTCCACTCTCCTTCCGGTCTCTCGAACCGCGCTTCATTTCGTTCGTGTGCGCACTTCACGATTCCAAGGTAATGAGCCCGGGTGGTCTATATAGTGGTTGTTGGACCTTCAAAATTCCTAGCACAAAAGACGTCCTTTGTGCCCCTTCAGCTTGACTTAATGACTCCACCCTCTTCTCCACGAGCCTATTGTAAAGTACCAGGAGTTTCTCAGCAATTTTTTTAGGTTCTCCTTCAGTACCTCCCAAGGATGGGTTATGTCTCCCTGAATTTCGTTGACTCTTCTCGAAATACGTCCCACAAGCGATGTCTCTAGGAGTCCCACGTCCGACTCCTGGAGTTTACCATTCTCTTTTCTAGAAGCGATAAGTACATTGATTTGGTCTGCCCCTTTGATAAAATGATCCAGGTCACCTATTACACCATTAAATGGTTCTAACTGGCTTATCACTTCGTGTATAAATGAAGAATTCTGGGTCCGTATTTTTACCTGCTCCAACTGAGTTGTTTCGTTAGCCTTCTTCAATTATGCTTTTAAGTTCGCCTTATCCACCGATGCCTGGGCCAATTGGTATTCCAATTTCTTTATTAATTCCTGTTCCGGCATATTTTTTCCAATTTTTGAATTTCCGAAACACGCGTACATATTTTTAAAAAAGTCCCGGGTTTCGGCACCAGTTATGATTAGACTGAACAATTAACTTTATAAAAAGGGAAAAGTAGGGAATAGACACACTCGAGCTATTAGTAGTAAACTAACCTTTACTTCATTTCACTCCAGTATTTTAGATACATCTGTTTATAGATAATAGAACAAAAATATAGTTAATTCTAGACCTTATCATAACATTAAAATCCTTCTTATATGCTCTTAACTTATATATATATATAGCACAAAGGAAAAGGGCGCTACATATTTTTCAAGGACGTATTCATATGTCCTACCCTTACACGCTATTGTTTATGTTTGACGTATTTATACGTCCCGCCCGGTTAACAGGTTAAGTATTGCATGATAAGACACTTTATTGTGCCTTTAACTTATAATCATAAAAGTGTGTTGTTTTTTTTCTAATTGATTCCCCTTAATTACTTTTTGGTTGTCATAATTGACATTTTTAATGTTTAACAACTAATGTTGCTTATTAACTCACATTAAATTAATATGATAATCGCCTCTTTGCAACATGCAAAAGAAAGTTACTTGTTCTATAACACAGCGTTGTGGGAAATCATATATTTTAATTAATAAAAAATTATTATAGCAAACCTATTTTGTGATTGACGCCATTCCTATCCGATGCTTATAATAGTTCATGTGTAATGATAATTATAAATTGTTGTATATTTCAGAATATTTATTCATAAATATTTCTGTCAAGACCTTGTTGCTCTTTCAAGTTTTGCTCAACACAAGCAGGAAGTAGTCGATTTCATTTTTAAATAATTGATTAGTTTAGTCTCGATATTTAGTGGAATTAGAGTTTTTAGTGCTTGTGGAACTTTAATTTATTAGATATTTACTGATTTCTTGGTTTTCAGATTAATTAACAAGTGCACCCACATAGTTTTGAAAAATAGTCTCTTTTCTATTATAATTGAAATCATTATTAATTATATATGAAAAAAATGTTTTAAATGTAAATTTCTGTTAAACAACAGGAGCCCTACAATTCTTGGTCTAGACCTTCAGCACACCAAATTCAGCTTATCAGAAATTACCACAGATTATCGTGGTTTGAAGTGGTATCTTTCAATGAAATCAACTTAACCCCTCAAAATAATAAAAAAGTCTCTTATTTTTAATATTATTTTATCACTCGCTATTTTTGTTATCAAAATACTACATTTTATAACCCTGTGTAAAGGCCCAAGCTTCTGCCTGATCCATTGTTTAAATCTAGTCAAAATGAGTGTAAGTAGTTAAAAAGCATTCAATAATTTCCCCCTTCCCATTTCTGCAGTATGAACAAGGCAGTAATCCATTGTTGTTCTTACATAACAAACAAAATCAACATGGAAAATCAAAAGATGTTAAATAACCGTTAAGAACCATTATTGATATATGATTGTAAGATTGACATTTTGTGTGTTGTTGGTCTAAATCTTTGACAAATATTACCATTATTTGTATTTCATAACACCCATTTTCTTTTTCATTAGTTGTAACTTACTCATTTTTTTGTTGCATCTTCATCTTACATTCACTTCCTTCATTAAAAAAAAATATATCGATACAATCAATGAATATATTCTGAACAGATTTGTGTGGCTCATGTTTCTTTAGTTGTTCTGATATAACTCCTATGTAGTATTCACAGTATATAAAACATTTTCACTCAATAGACCATCATTTATTTAAGTTGCTCTTTCGATCTATTAGCTTATTTATGAACAAATTATATCAATTAAATGCTATTTTCCCCTTAATTAATCTGTAGTTATGTTATACGTGAATTGATTTTTACATGGAAGTAATGAATGTCTTAGGAAATTGTTTGTTTTAAGTTAACTTCTGTTTAGGAATTTAGTTACCCTGGATTAGAGCATGTCTCCTTTTTTAGACACTAGAGTAGAAAGTATTACCTACTAGAATTATTAATTATTTTTTATTAAGGACTTCCACTGCAGTTTGTTTACAGGACAATATGTTTTCAATAATATTTTTACTTTAATTTTTAAAATTTTATAAACAGTTTTAATATTCTTAAGGTTTTCCCCATCTCCCGGGATTTCCCCTCCTCCGGGAACTGAAAGTGTTTTCTGGCGATTTGAGAAGCTTTCAACGAATTCCACTTCCAGTTATGATACTGCACAGCTCTCCGGGGACTCCCTCTCTGACAAGTCTCCTTACAGGACTAATTCTTCGTATGACAGCCCGAGATCGAAGGCGTGGACTCAGAGCTCAGGAGAGAGTTCGGTATGGACAGAGGAAGGTAGTCCGGTTGGACCTTCACCTCCTCATCTCCTTAGTCCAAGGTATCTTCGTAATATCTTTTGTATAATATAACTATAATGTTAGTTATATTTATATTTATTTATATATATTATTAATTATATGAGTAAGGTTTATGTATGTTACTAAAATTACAAGTTATTAAAAGATATGTTTCGGCCACATTAAGCCATCCTTGGGAATATCTAAAAAGCTCCTCTTTAAGTTATTAATAAAATTGTGAATCATAATAGAGCATACATTAGATAAAATATAATAAAATCGTGTTGATGAAATCATAATTTATTAATATAATGATTTAAAATACTAATCATTAGCCCAAATTAATTTTTTTATCATTTGTAATTTTTGTTAAATATATTAGTATTATTTATTAAATGTTAATCATATTTTAAACTTCAAACTTTTTTATTTCAATCAATTATTATTTAAAATAATTACTTTTTGGCTTCATTTTTAACAGTCTATTCAATACAATGCAAACACTACAAGTTCATTTTATTTAATTTATGCTAGAGGGATAATTTCGATTCCATTATAATAAATATAAGAACTTTAATATTAAGGATAAAAGTTAAAGGATTTTGGAGAAAATTTAGATAAATAGAGTGGAAGTAAACATGACACCTGTGAACCACTGATTCTGGTTAAAGAATTGGATTTGGATGTAATATCCAAAGAAAAATTATTTTTTTTAACTTTGTATTGATAAGGGAAATTAGGAAAAATTGTTAATTTTATAAGAAATGAGAGAGATATGGAACATTGAGAGACTACAGTGAAGCTTTTCTGAAGAGTTAAGAATATAGTGTTATAAATAATAAGTTTTAAGGTGGAATTATTCATTTAATTTTTAACTATACTCTTATGAAAATTATTAGATTTAAAAATTTTGTATAAACTGATATAACATTAGATTACCAATGTGGACCATTAGAATGGTGGGCTAGATAATATGATAATCGGTATTCTATGTTCTTATAAGTATTGTCGACACTAATTTTGTTATGATGGTGTAAAATGTGAGAAATAATTGAGAAGGCTTCTGGAATAAGTGTGCTTAGTTACCAGGATTAAGGATTTATAAGGTAAGTCATCTATGTATCTTTCATATGTGTGTGAGAGATATGTAGGGGGTACTTGTTAAATTTAGTGTGGTAAGCTAGAGAGTTGGATTCTGTAAAGAGTAGTTGGTGGTTTGTGTGTTGGTATGTAGATTTTAGGTTATGTGTAGAGTGTTTATTATTGGGTAAAACGGATGAAATGTCAGTTTCGTTTATTTACAGTTTTCTTTTCATCAGGGATTAGATTATTTGTACACAAACAATTATGTTAGCGTCATGGATGCGTTCTGAAAAATTATTATTGTTTACGGTGAAGATACAGTTAGTGAAAGAAAAATCTTCCGTTGGTTTGAAAAATTTTGGTCTGGGGATTATGACCTTACCAACAAAGAACATGGTATGCCGAAGACTAAGTTGGACAACGAAAAGTTGAAAGAACTGGTCAAAGCGGGCCCTTCCCAAACCACTTAGGTTCATAACTTGGAGCAAGTGCCATGACTTTTTCCAGGCACCTTAAGGAGCTTGTTGGTAAGACAAAAAAGCTGGAAATATGGGTACCACATGAATTAACCGAGGCCCAGCAGCTCACCCGATTGGAAACGTGCTCCCTCCTTACTTCTGTTGCGAAATAGAAATATAGAAGTCCTTCCTCATCACCATACACTCCGGACCTTTCTCCAACTGATTTTTACTTTTTCAGTTCTTTGGATAATTTTTTAAGAAATAAAAAATTTGACAACGAAAATGCCCTTAAATCGGCCTTCCAAGACTTCGCTTCTTCCTTGACACCTAATTTCTACAGGATAGAAATGCTTGTTTCACGTTGGGAGAAGTGTATTGAAAGTGAAGGATCCTATTTTGATTAATAAAAGTATTGTTTAATATATTTTTTTTTCTCCAGCTGGTACAAAAACATTTGTTTTTGGCTCAATTAATTAGGACTAAAGTACGTCTTTTCTTCCTGTGCATTAGAAATCAAGTCAAAAAGCTTATTCCCTAGGGAATAAAGTAAACAGATGACAACCTAATTCTTCTAAATAATGTAGATGTACATTTTGTACTGATAAAGTTCAGGGTTAGGTTGGTACACCTGTCACACTGACCATTAAAATCAGCTGTTGTTTCAATACACCAAAACTGATAAACAGAAGTTCAGGTTGTATATGTTATGGATTCACCACATATTTTACAAGAAGCAAATAATGTTATTTCAAATTTATTCCCAGCAGCAATACTCGCATTTGCTCGGGTACAAACTTACAGCTGAGGGAATAATGATCTTTAGTCCCTAGGTGCATAAATAACTAATTTAAAATTACACCTCTGACATTTCATATGTTACAACCCATTCGCATTGTATTCAGAACAGTCCATGTTGTCTATGTCTTCATGAATGGCATAATCGTGAACTGTTTATGAGATTCAAGGAATGAACGAGCGGTTGAAATATCTTTAAAATTTGGAATGGATAGGTAGCAGGTCTAGATCAGTGGTATTGGAGATCGTTAAAGTAAATTTATTGTTCCTCACCTGTTGTAATCAGGCTGGTGTCTTTATAGAAGTATTTCATGTCGATAAGAACTAGTTTAGATCAAAGTAAATAATGGGTATGGGGTTATTGAAATCAGGAACTGAATGGATTTCTGTTGAGGAAATCCCGAAATATTCAAATTATGTGACTAAATTTATCTTTCAAAATCAACTATCATACTTTAATAAAAATCAAATGATTTATATATTGTTTCTGTTAAAGTAGTTTGTTTTACATCACTAATTATAGATTTTAACATATAGGACCTTATAACGCTGTAATTTAAATTAATCACAGTCATTTTAAGGAATATTATCTATTAATTTATAGATGGACTGAAGATTCTACTAAACGTGGAAGACCCCTAGGACCCGTGATTGTCCACTGCTCAGCGGGTATTGGCAGAACTGGTTGTTTTATTGCTATTTGCCTAGGTGTATGCCAACTTCTAACAGAAAACTCAGTTGACATTCTCGGCATCGTTTGTAAAATGAGATATGATAGGTAATATTTTTTTTTTCCAAATCAAAATATAACAACTATTCGTTAATAAATAATATGAATATTGGTATTAATTAATCTGTTTGTTTTGAATAGAAAAAGTAATGCTCGTAAATAACAGTTATTTTCAATTTAGATTTTTCGCTCACGAAAATTGAACCACTGAGTGGAAAAAGGAAATAACTCGATTTTTTTTTAACTTGAACTTTTAAACAAATAAATAGTTCCTATGTCCTAAAAATATAAAATAATGTTGTAATGGATGTATATTAAGATTGCCCATGTATGAAAGTATATTTTCAAGCTTAATGTTTTTTGTAAGATCAACAGAAATCTATGTTTGTGTTTCTTTATGAAAAAATAGGTTTCAGTCACTTATTCCCTTTTTCCACTCAGTGCTTCAATTATTAATAGATATTATTTATCTTTTTGAATCAAAGTTATTTATTGATAAAAATCAGAAAATGATTTTTAGATTACCTGTTTCTTAATCTTATCCTCTTCTACCATCTGATTTTAATTCATAAAAATATATATTGTCATGAATTGGTTTTTAAATATTAAAAAAAATTCTCAACTTAAATCCCTGATGTTTTAACTTTATACTAATCTTTGAGAGGTAAGGGTGTAAATAATTTTCAGTTATCTTAATTAATTATATTTATCAAGCAAATTTTTACAAATTTTGAGTTTAAACTTTTTTAAACAAATATTAGTTTAAGTTTATTTTACAAATAAAAACCAAGTTGGATTACTTCTAACTTCATTATTAATTCATTTGATCTAATTTTAAAATTATTGTAGATAAATTTATCTTATTTACATTAACATAAATTTAGGAATTACATTCATGCATTGAAATATGTTATTAATAAAACAGTTATGAATAGGGTTAACAAAAATTATTTTCAGAATGACACATGTATATATAAATTTAATAGTAAACGGGCTAAAATGTTTCAATTACATATTTTTCATTGCTGTTCATTTTCAGAGGTGGAATGGTACAGACGGCTGAACAGTATGAATTTATACATCGAGCTTTAGCACTATTCGAAAGGTCTTTACCTGGCGAATAAAATATCGATGGAAAATCTGTTTGTGCTATTTTTTTCTGGCAGTTAGCCAGTTTTGGCACCCTGGTGCGGGTGTTTGTTGTATTTTGCTCATTTTGTTGAACAAGGAGAGAGGCTGTGCTCATGTTTGTCTCATAACACCAAGTTTGAGAGACCACTGCCTTCAAAAGAAGAAAAGTTTATATGTGTAAGTATGTATGTATATGTGTGTGTGCGTATATACATATATATAATTATAATTAAGATTAAGTTTTGTCATAATTTTGCCAAAGAAATTTAGGGGAAAAGGAAAAACAAAGAAATTAATTCCAATCATGGAGGAACTTGTATTCATCCTTGATATATTATGTGATTACGCTTAAATAAATTAAATGTAAGGATTAATTATAAGGTGTCTTTTAACTTTAGGCTTAAGGAGAAAGGTTTTATTAACATTAATTACTAAAATATTAATAGCAGATTGACGGCAAGAGGATCAGGCTGATGATTTTTTTTTTTAATGAATTATTTGTCCAAAACGTTGGTCATAAAATGTTCAATGTTCTATATTTTAATAAATTTTAAAAGATTCGGTTTATGCAAGATTTTAAATGAGCAGTAATTAGTAAAATAAAACTGGATGAATTGTATATTGGAGCACGCAAATAACTATGCATACATTTTTATTTTTTTTTTGGATTATTTATAAATTAAATGCCTAATAACATTATGATTTATGTTAGAGCAACTCTAGCACCTATGTTTAGACTATTTAATCTCTCTTAAAAAATGTACCTGATATATTATCAAACAAATGAATGTTTTGTTTACTTTAAACTTTCTTTTGTTTCCCCGTGCCATGCTTCTTTTTTTGTTCTCGCTTCTTGTGCTGATGACAATTAGTTTCAGGCCTTAAATCTATGTTTATTTATTCGTCAAAATGATTATATACGATATGTTATCAGTTTTAAATTTTGTTTTTTTTGAACAAATTAAAGAGAAGATGGCATTTTGTACCGTACCATGTCTAAAAAAAAAAAAAAATGAGTAAAAACAGATTAATAATTTTAATAAATGCCTATGTAATGTTTTAAGGATTTTGAACACCATTAGGCTTAGTGGAAGTATATTTATAAACTACTTGTGACAAGTTTTTCACGTTTTTGATGAAAATATGTATGGTAGTTGTTTATAAGTGTTTTGGACCTTAAACCACAGACTTGGAACTATCTCCCACCCTTTCCTGTTCGATCTTTCAGTCTTGTATTGGGCAGGCTGTCGACTACTTATTTCTCAACATTATCTTTTAATATTGTTGTATGTTGGACTTTGTTTTTTTCAACAAGTTATTTTTATATTGTGTATGTTTTTATTGTCTAGAGATATTTTAATTAACGATGAAGAGATCGTTTTAGTTTGTCATAACGGTATAAGCTCAAATACTGGCTTAAATTTGACGTACCTGTTAAGTTGTTATGTATATTTATATATAGTTGATGAGAAAATATATATATATTTTGGTGTTCCTTGTTTCTTGCCATTAATTCTGTGGTATTATGGTAAAGGTTTTTTTTTTTTTTTTTTTTCGATAATGGATTGTTATATTTTAAAACATAACACTTAGTAGAGTTGTAAAACATAAAACTTTTCTGCTTGGAAGAAAATTTTTTTTTTAAGTAAACTGCTGTCCAAGCATGTTCCTAAAATTACCTGAATCTAGTTATGACTACTAATCCTAAGTACACTCGAAAAGTAGTGTACTGTGATAAGCTGTTTTTATGAACATTGGTATTTCATAATGGTATTATTCTAACTTAGAATTGTAGATAAACTTGTAATAACACTCTAATGCTTGACAAGATATAAATGTCAACGAATAATTACTCTTTTTAAAAATAGTCTCCCTGGGCCACTTAAAGGGAAAAAAGTATTAAAATTAAAAAATATGAGTTTTTATTCAAAACATAATATTTTAATAAAACAAAAGAAATGTTGTTGCATGATCCTAAAATAGCAAAATTTGCAGTTATACCACTTTGGCTGTGTGCTACCAATTTTATATAATCAGTTTCAATTAGTATTATAACTAAAATTGTCTATTTTAATAAATGAATGAAAAACAATGGCATTTGCCATGGTCCATGGTTGGCTTATTCACAAAAAGTTAATAAACTTTTTTTTATTAAGAATGGCAGATTTTACGCCATCTAAAAATATTTTTAAAGTATAACATTTGAAGGAAATGAAATTATTTGAAGAAAAACGTAACTATTTTATTTTAGTTTGTTAACGGAAATTAAAAAATATATATATAATAAAATACGGATTGTTTTTGGCAGCCGATATCTATGACTTCTATGATACCTCTCAATGGTTAGTTCCAAATAACAAGCCTGTTTGAAGTATCAATTTTCTGGGAGTTAATTTCTGGTGTTATATTGAAGTTGTTTCAATCCGCTCTGAAGGAAGCCGAATGATTTTTAGAAGCATGTTAGGCAGCTGCTAGCAACATGTTAATGCACTTAAACTTTGAGAAATAAAATGTAAGTCAATGAATCAGTGTTTTCATGAATTGTGGATATTGTTCCGTTGACTCAAAATCCATTGAGGAAAAAATAACTTTTATCTAAATACCACACTATTGATTTATTTTACCACCATGGACTGAACCAATACTTTCTATACAATTTAATTATTAACCTCTTATGTTATATTTCACAATATTTTAGTCATGTGTATGTTGTTGAATTGTATAATAATGATAATGCAGCCATTGATGCATAAATAAATATTGGTGGTAATTAATATGATGGTTAATTTAATGTTAGTGTAATGTAAAAGCACACACAAGTATATTAATTGCATTTATTACTTATAAAGAACATATGATTGTAATCATTGCTGTAAAATATATTAAGGTCGATTATTAAATATTTTTTATTTCACCTTGTTTATTCTCATTAAACCGATATTATGTACAAATATAATATATAAATTTGCTTTTATATGAATGAAAGTGTATTATGTAATATTACGAGAAATATAATACATAAAATACATCTTTACTGGGCTTCTGCCATAGAGTGTTTAAAGGCTCAATTAGACCCCTCTGCTCTTTAAAATCACACTTTCTGGGTGAAACTTGGTGTGGTGTGATTGTGTTACATGAAGTTTCCTCAGAGCTCATGTTTAATATACTAACTTTCTTAAGTACTTTTTCAGTGCATATAACTACATTATTTCTACTGTTATTTTCAGGACAATGTTTATATATAATCTAAAGCAATATAATATGTTGGGGGAAAAATTAGTCTGACACTTTGGTAAGTCAAATAAAAAACAAAACATAATTAGTTGTTATCAGATAACTATATATTTACAACCCTGGTGAATAAGTGGTTGTCTAATTTTCTCTATAATGAGTTTCTTGTACTTAAGTTAGCGGAATCGAGTTATTTCATAGTGAATAAGGGGGGAAGTAAGGCATTGGCTTGAATAGGATTTATTGTTTATATTACAACTCCATTTCAAGCCAAAAACTACGAGAATGGTACGATACTGGTGATCTGAAAGCAGTTAACTCTCTCTGGACAAAAGAGGTTACCAGGGCTGTAGATATAATAATAAACATTAGTTCTATTTAAATAAAGGATAAATGTCCTAGAGGCTCCTGAGCATAACTTTGTTTTTGACTTAATGAGAGTCAGAAATATGAGCTTGGGGTCATTAGCGACACCACCCGGTATTAGGAGGGTTAATGCTAACACTGTTAGATCCTGCTAGTTTATTAACGACAGAATTTCAGTCCCTAACACAATATAATTTGGTATGACGGCTGTTCAGCACCTTATTAATTATGTTCTCTTGCGCAGTGGCTATTGCAAGTACTTCGGTTTGGAATCCTGTATCGTGCTAACCCTAGGTTGTCTTTTCTCCAAACCCCTCCACCAGCACCATTGGCTGTAAGAGAACTATCTGTATAATAGTTGATCCCGTTGTAAGGTTTGTACTAATTTGGTGTCAATATTGACATAGCTGGTTATCATAAATTTACAGATTTAAAAGTTTGACCATATAGCTAAAATATGATCACCTTCAATTATCCAAAAGAGTACTCATGATCCACAGTAAGTTGACACTGTTAGAATTATGTTGTTTATTAAGCCTGTGCAAGGAGTTCATAGCCTCTGGTATTCTAGCTCCGAGTGAAGGGGCCTAGTCTCAAGCTTTACCTCAATTGTTGCAGTTGGGGTTGTTCTCATGCCAGCCTCTGTAAAAACATCAACAAACAAAACAACTTTATTTGCAATTTTACATATACAAGCAGTATTTGTGAATAAATGTTCCGGACTACCTTTACATGTTTAAAGACAGTGATTTTAATTAATTATAGTTACCTTTTATAAATAAGTTTCATAATAGCAGGAAAAATGTAGAAAAAAACAGCTTAAGACAAAAAAAAATATAATAAATAAATAAAAAATAATAATACTAATATAATAAATAAATAAAAAATAATAATACTAATATAATAAATAAATAAAAATGATAATAATAAAGTAAATAAATATAATATGTAATAATAATTAAATAGAAAATAAATGAATAATTAAAAAGAACTATAAAATAAATACAGATAACTTGATTACAATACCTGCAAATGGTGATTTATTAAGAAAGAAGTATATGTTTTGTTCTTTTGTGCGTGTAGCGTCGTAGCGAATGTTTGTCATAGTTACCGATTTCTCGGATTAATGGGTTTTCGGAAGCTGGAGTTTTTTCAAAGTATGTTTTTGTTTGGGCTGAAACATATTGTTTAATAGTGGGGAGTTCAAGATCTCTTAGCATAGTCGATATTTTCGTGTAGCGGGGATAATTATTGATAATCCTCATTCATATGTTTTGTACCCTTTCAAACTTTGTATAATTTGTAGCACAGGTTGAACTCCAGACAGGTGAGGCATAGGTTATCAATGGGCGGATTACTGTTTTCTAAAGGATTAGTTTGTTTTTAGGGCTTAGCCTAGATTTTTTATTAAAATAGGGAAACATTTTGTAGATGTTTTTTTTCGCTTTTTATGCCAGCCTCTGTAGCTTCTCCAGTTTAGTCCTGGATCTGCTCTTTCTAGCACTGCCATCACACTAAACACTAGCGCTGCGAAATATAGGCAGTAGATCATTTTTAGAATCTGCCTATTCCACTTCCATTTTGTTATCAAGCATAACTCCCAGATATTTTACCATGCTATTCTAACTTAACTGAATGTCATTCTATGTTGGTAACTTATTTGCCACTCTTTTCTTCCTGATGATGATAATTCGCTCCCTTAGTGTGGATTGATGTTCAAACCATTTGCTACACACCAGGTTGACAGAAGAGTCTGCCACCATAAACCATAGCACGAAAGGATGCCTCCCTATGGCGAGCCTTCACTGGGCTTAATCCACAATTTGGTGCATCCTAATTCAGAGATGAGAATCCTTTGCTCTAGCATAGAATTTATCCATCTGGAGACAATGGGTTCAACGTTTTTTTTTTCCACAAAGCATTAACAATTATAAGGAATTCTGTTGAAGCCACCGTCTGTCCTAGTGGTCCTAATTGTTAAAAATCGTAAACATTTAAAAACAATTTGAATTTAAATAGCCTGAGTAAAAAAAAAACAGTAATAAAAATGAAAAATATTGATTCTAAAAATTAGTTACTCGCTAATTTATGGCATAAGATTTCCTGAAAATGTTGATGGGTGTGTATTTTTTTCATGCATTTTGGGTGGGTAGTGTTATATACTAATGATATACTAACAACAGCCCTGTTAGTATCAATATCAACTAGTGGACATAAAAACAGCACATAATAAAAAGAGGGGAAGTATTTGTCACTCGTTGGTACATATATTCATTCCAATGATGTGCTTATGCAGTTGTTATAATGCCTTGTTCTTTTTTATATAATTAAGAAATGAAATACCAGAAAGTCCATTTAAGAGATAATTACTCAAAACTCATGACTCTACTGGGATAAAAATGTGTTTTAAATCAAAGGCAAATTTTGAAAATTTCGAGGCTATAACGCTTTTGAAGAGGAGTAATGTTGAAGGGTATGTATAAATAAAGCAAACTTTTTTCGAAATATTAAGTTTATTTACTAAAAATAAGCTTAAAGTACTACAGTCTTGTATAACATGATATAAAATATGTTTATATATATATCTTTAATAAAAAACAAATTACAAAAAAGAATGACTTTAAAGTAAAAATATTCACTTTTAAAACTAATAATGTTAATTATAATTAAGAATGATATTTAATGGTTTATATCACAATGAAATGTGAGATAGGATACTTTCAATCCGGCAATATCGATTCCTCTATGGACTCTTCAGATGCTGGAAGCCATACGTAAAGAGTGTTTGGATCCGTAGCCTGCCGAAACTCATCCCCAGGTCTCACGTTAAGATCTAGCGGCGCAGGAGGTTGGCTGTCTTCAGGAGGGCGAGCTGTGGCACCAGCGCCACCACCATTATTAGCTTTATTATGAATGTTTCTGTGTCTCTTCATATCAGACTTGACTCTAAACGGTTTATGACACACATCACACGTGTAAGGCTTTTCACCTATAACAACAGGCAGATGGTTATAAATGAATGATGACTGAAATGGAATATAAGTACAATATAACCTCAATTTAGAAGATAAAACAGAACCTCCAAAATGATAGAAGTACCCATACTATAAAGAAGAAAAAAAGAAACTAAACATCTAGAAATAACAAATAAAAAAATAGAAGTAATCTGTTTCTCTATCATTTAAAAAAGGGAAAAAATAAAGAACATATTTATTAACAATATCGTTATTATAACATTATGACATTTATTTTAAATTTAAATAAAATCCATAAATTAAACAAAAAACAACCTGTGTGTATCCTTCTGTGATTCACAAGATATGATGAGGCTCGAAATGTTTTACGGCAATATTCGCAAACATAGTTCTTCTCTCCAGTATGAATTCGCCTATGAACGATCAGCGAATATTTTCTAGCAAAATCCTTTCCACAGAATTCGCACTGATATTGTTTTGTATTGGAATGAAGTGATGTCATATGGTATTTCAAGTCTCCCCATTGTCTAAAGTTTCTCCCACAGACTTCACATTTGTACGGCTTGTCGCCTGAATGCATTCTCATGTGAACCTAGAAAATTATTTTTTAATTATTCAACTTTGGTGCTAAGAAAAATAAACTAAAGTCTATTAGGTTAAGTGATTTAATATTAATGATAAACATAATTAGGATTCATATGAAACAATTTATTAATAAATAAAAAGTTATAATTATTTACAGAAAATTAGGATCAGGAGTTCTGATGACCGTTTAAATCTTTGCCAAATTAAGGCAAGTTGTAAACTGTTAAAGTAGTTGTTGTGGCCAAGTAAAATTGAAAACATGTAAAGAGATTTTACAGAAGCTTATCAAGCCTATCCATATGCTGTTATTAGAACTTCTGTCGACTATTAATTTTGATTTAAGTTATTCTAGTTTATTAAGAACTCACAAATAGGCTTATCTAAAATTAGAGTTAATATGACACTTCCAGCAAGAACAAACACAAAAACTCCAAGGCAAGCAAAACTACCCCCTTACTTGTTTGATTTGCCAGGATTTGCTTTGGAATATGTGTGAATGCACCTTTAAGGATACCACTGGCATTTGTATTGAATAGGAATAGAAACATACCCTCAAAGCATTAGCTGCAAAGAAACCTTTGCCGCAAACATCACATTGGTGCAACCTTCTCCCAGAATATGATCTAAAGTGATACAGCAATGAATTTCGGTGAGTGAAGGTTCGAGAGCAATGTGGGCAATGGATAACTTTCTTTTTCTTCTTCCCTTTCTCATCATCAGGAAAATCGCCAGAATCACCCATGTCACCACCAGTCTTATCGGTTTCGGAACACAAATCTGATGGAAAATCTTCATTAAATTTCCAAGGCCTACAACATTTTTTGGTTAAAAGCATTTATATGACTGTAAAACACCTTAAAATAAATTGAATAACTAAATTGAAATTATAAAAAATGTAAATATAATTAATTATATGGGTTCAAGCCCTTCATATAAATATCACACTTTTCAATTTTATTGTTCAAATAAACCCCTCACACAACTGCCCAAATATTCATGAAATTTCTTTATGATTCTTTAACATCCACCTCAGAGGAGCTTTCCTAATATAAGGAGCTTGGCTTTAATAGACATAAATGCAACAAATATTTTGAAAATAAATAAAGAACCTTTAAGGGGATATTATTTACTACATTATTGCAAATTAAAACTAAAGCTCCATTGGCTTTATTTTGGCTTTGTAAGTGGAATAAACATTTACTTTGTAAAAAAGTGCATTGGTAACTCTTCCTCTCCACCCAGTTCAAAATATAATATAAAAGATTTAATCAACAAGTCCAATGAGTGTTTAATTTATTAATCTATGAACACACTGGGAAAAATAATGTCTTTCTACACTGATCATGAGTAAACAAGAAATTTTCTTTGACCCAATAAACAACACAACACCCGAGGAAAAATACATAACATAGAACCTAACTATGATAAAAACAACTTTTAGAAAGTATTATTGTTATTTTATCCAATTTGAGGTATTATACTATCATATTTTTCATAAAACTTATTTTTGTCTGTGTCATAGAATTGTGTTATATGAGACTACATAATTTTCTAAATCCTTAGAAAAATGTCTAGTTCAAACATCTTTTCGTGCAATACTATCTATAACTTAAAAAGACCGAACAATATTAAAAAATTTAATTTAATTATTTTAAAAATGCCTAGATATTAACTTATTAGACTATTGAATTGGGTAATAAGGTATTTAGACTATTATATTAGTTAATTATAATAACATCAACATTAATGCAAATTGAAGATAAATAAAAGTACCTAAACTTATCCTCTTCGTCCGCAGTCGCCTGGATGTTGACTACGTGCCGAATTCCCTCCAACATATCTTCTGGTTCTGAGAATTCTTCAATTTGAGGATGGGCGGTAGCCATATGATTCTCTAATGTCTTCTGACGTTTAAAAGTTCGACTACAAAGGCTGCAAGAAAGGACGCCATTCTCCTCTTCAGCTGTGTTCTTATTAGCTTCAACCTGAAATACATTATAAATTAAAACAGAGGAATCATATGAAACGAAATTCTCCAAGTGAGTTTTAAATATTATACTTGCATCATAAAATGAATGCTCTAGAAGTCAAGGGAAACAAATGGTATTTTCATCTTACTTTGCATAAACATAGTGGAAAATTTTTAATAAATCTTCGAAAAATTATATAATGGTTCCATTGCATTACTCTTGATGATTGAACAGTCAATAAGATCAGAACACTTAGCAGAACCTGTAGCACATTTATTTAAGGGAATAAAACCTAGAAAGATTTGCTTCTCACACATCGTCTCGTCACTCAGATCAACTTTGTCTATGTTTAGAAGGTGACTAAAGACCAATTCATTTTAACCTCCTTCCTTATCCGCTATGCCAATGAAGTTTAATAATAAAAAATTATTTATTTATTTTGAGACAAGTCCCTTTAGGTGAAATACGACCTTAAAAATATGTATTTTAGTCTCTAAGAGTAAATACAAAGAACGGAAGAATCAACTTTAATATTATTTTTGAAATGGAAAAGGGGTTGTTTACAAAACAAACAATTAGGAGTCATTAGCATAAGTCAGATTTCTAGATTCTATTTATTGTTAATAATTTTGATATCACATGAAGTTTGTATTTCATATTAAGTAGTTTTTATTCCTACTAGCTGTCCAAAATACTAACTACAAAATTTCAAGAAGAAATTCATGGTCTACTGTTGAATTGAACAGAACTGCACAGAATAAACGATAAAATACATTACCTGCTGCATCGTGGGTTCCTTCAATTCGAAAGTGCTGGAGGTAGCTTGAAGAAGATTGGGCTCGTAGTGAGCTTTCAGATGCTCAAAGAATTTGGCCTGGTTGACTGAAGCCACTCCGCAGATTTCACATGAAAAAGCAGATCTCTTGGTCGCTGGTAACGTGTTTGCCCTAAATCACAGCATTAATAATCTTCAATTAAGAATAATAATTAAGTATTTAAACTGATTATTACAATTATGCACTCTTCACTATACTAGAAATGTATCGTGAATGAATCAGATTTTTCAAGATGAAGTTAATTGATATAATTTCATTTAATATACCTACCCTTTTGTATGCACGCTTCTATTAGGTTGTGTTTTTAGTTTACGAGGAATTCTTTTCTTATGAGGGAGACTTTTACGTGATGATTTTAACTCACTTTCCGTTTCCAGATCTGAATCACCTTCTTCAATATCTTCAATCTGATATTCTGTTGAAGTTTCGTCAACTTTAAGAGGCCTGGTATTGGCGAAGCTAGATTTCACATGCAATTCTTCCTAAGAGACAACGAATTTTATATATTAATTACAAGTGAGAATAAGATTAAAATATTAAATACAAAAAGTATATTCTACAATAATCTTATATTGAAAAGAAAATCTACATTAAAGTTTATTATTTTCTATAAAAAATTATTGTTTGATTCCTTCTTGTAAAAATAATTTTAGTAATTATATGTAATTTAAATTTAATTTTTAATGCCTTAACATTAAATAAATCATCATCAAATGAATTTCCATTAATAAGAACGAGAATTTAGGAGGTGGTAATCAATTTCATTACATGCACGCTAACACGAGGAGCCATGTCAGTGGAAAGTAACAATAAACCCAAATAAACAAAAACTTAACAATGAAAGATGAAGATGAAGAAAAGAAAACTGAAATAAATATCTCGGCATGTGAAACTTTGGCACTTATATTAAATAAGTTTTAACCTTATTTAGTGTTATTAATGACTGCACCCCCAGACAAATTGTATCCTTCATTAAAATATAAACCGATTGAATACAAAACAATTTCATGCTATTATTATTTCTTTTTTTTTAGGTTGAATGTACACTGAAATAATTAAAGATTGTATTCTAATTACTTAGATCACTTCAATATTTTTATATTTGATTAAAGTTTTGTTAGTTATCATCCTTAAAATCTTCAATAATAAAAACATTAAATAGAATGTAAGAATTTAGGCTTGGCTTACTTGTGATTGGCCTGTAAGTTCTATGCGACTTGCATCAGATATAGGTGTCGTTTCTAAAAGATTCCTCTCACTGTATCGATTTCTTAATAAACTTTGGTTTGATAAAACTTTTTTAAGGGGTGGTAATGGAGGAAGTCGAATCTCCTATAAACAAATACAATATAAGAAATAATATAATATGTAATAATATTACACTGAAGCAAAGTAAAAAAGAAAAAAAATTATAGAACAGAACAATATAAATTCAAATATTAAAATAGTACTGGTGTGACACATCATACAACTATTTTTTACCACACAATTTGTTTTGTTGATTTATTTCTGTCCTCAAACCATATAAATAATTAATTGAATAATCGATGCATTAAATTTATAGTCAAGAAGCAGGGCTCTAGACCATTGTCAATCTCAATAAGATGGACTGGGTAACTGAGAGGGGGAAAGGAAAAGACATTAAATTCATAAATATAAAAAAATCTGTATTTCCATGTTCTAGATGTTCTTTTACTTAAGTGTAACACTGTTCTGCAAAAAAAAACTTTTCTCCCCTCCCTTGAACAATTTTGCCTGTTTCTCATATTTTCAGGTGTTCTGAGTCCGAATCCGAACTCAGAAAAATTCTATCACCCTCTGATTTTGAGAGAAAATAGGTGAAACTTGGAAAAAATGAAAAATTGTATTTGAAAATTATTGTCTTCATTATAACAGATTTTTTTTCTTTTTCAACAATAAAATATAATTAACTGAATCCTGCATGCTATCAGGTATAATACTAGGTATGACACAACTCAAAAAATATACACACATCGTCAATGAGTAGTTTTTTTTCTTTTGTACTCTTCCTCCTCTGTCTCCCGCTGCAGTGTCCAGCAGTAATCCGCCAGCATCTTCTCATTCCATTTGCCAGAATATCTTTTTTCCATTCTGGATATGTCTTGGTGGAATCGTTCTCCATGTTCGTCCGAAACTGCACCCAAATTTGGGGCGAAAAAGTCTAGGTGACTATGCAGGAAATGTATTTTTAAGGACATATTGCATCCCAATGTTTTATATGAAGTAAGCAGTTCTTGGACTATTTTTCGGTAGTCTCTAGATTTTTTGTTTTCCAAAAACTTAGCACATACCTCTCGAAAAGCAATCCAAGCCTTTTTCTCAGTAGTATTTAACTTTGCTTCAAAAGTGAGGTCCTTGAAAAACTGAAAAAACATTTTTAGCCATATTTCTTTAACCACTTGTAATATTCCCATCAAATTTTTTTCGTTCAAATATACTTCATTGCGCTCAAAATCATCGGGCTTTTGAATTTTTTTCACTATGTTTTGATGCCGAAAAAAAATTCGTCAAATCCACAAAAAACTCAGCTTTTTAGATAAAAAACTAGAATTTCTCAGGAAACTGTGCGTGATAGACAAAATCTGACTTCAAATTCGTGTTCACCACATCTGATAACAGTAAGAAAGCATGTTTTGGTTTGAAGGAGGATTTTCGTGCAGAACAGTGTAATCCAAGATCATAGATAATGTACATAGGTTTTTAGAAGATACAAAGCCATTGTAGATTTTTTCTGCCAGATATAAAGCTTTCATCCACATGTTGAAGCTAGCTAATTCTCTATTCATTGTAAAAAATAAATTATTTTCAAAGGGCTATAAAGGCTATGATAGAATATTTGTTTGAAGAAATCATTGCTGAACCAAATGTGACAGTGTAATCCAAGTGTGCTCTGAGTTACATGAGGTATAAAGGGAATAAAGAATAGGGTACAAAGTAAATTAACTCGTACAACTGTGTGGCTGAGGAAAGTGGGAGGATTTTCAGGGTAGATAATTGAGTTTTATTATATAAAATGAATATCTTCCTTTTTTTTTATCAAAGAGCCCTAATTCTACATCTTTATTTAAAAGATTTTTTATTAGCTCTTGCAAGTAGAAATCAGACTTTGTTTATTTCATTGTTGGCCTAATCAAATGTCGAACTGCATTAACCCTCTGCCCGGAACGTCCGGCTGGCATACCACCCGGTCGCCATACTGTTGTTAACTACTAGCGCATTCTATTTTATAATTGCTTCTAACACCTTACTACCCTTTCAGTGAACCTTGCACTGCCGCAAGAGGAGGTCAGGTGAATCACCCTTATCTCTCTGTTCTTAAGAAAAAACAGTTTTATCCAGTTTCCTAGGTCTGGGTGGAATCCCACCCGACGTTCCTATAAACTGTACATTTTTTTTCTAATCGGTTTGACATGACAAAGTTTGTATTTTACAAAATGTTTACAAAATATATTTTTATGACTTTTAAAGAGTTCTAGAAGGTATATAGACACCAAAAAGAGGAGTCAAATGAAGAAACAAGTGGTGACTCTGGTTCGGAACTGGAAGATGAAATTTAAAAGAATAGTGATGTAGAGCATGATGAAGTTATTGCAGATTCTTGTGAATATATGGATCAGGAAAAAGCTAGTCATGAGCGTACTTTTGTTTTATGGAAGGATAACATGACTATTTGGATGGAAAAACCACTCCACTCGAAGATTTCAAGAATCCCGGAGAGAAATATCATAACCCATCTTCCCGGGCCTAGAGGGAGGGCAAAAGTTTTTGAAAGGATGTAAACTGGATTGAATTTATCTAATAATTCCTTCACTTAATGAAACCTATTTCCAGTCATTTGTGCCATACAACTTTATTCTATGGATACGTTTCGACTATATGTCATTTTCCATCCATCTAAGAACTTCTTAAAGATCCACTTGAACTGTGCTCATTATTTATTTATGACGAAATGGTGAAAAGTATAGTCTGTTTCACTAATGAAGAGATATCGAGAAGGAATGAAAAATTTCAAACTGAAAATAGGTCAGCAAAACCAACAGATGAAATCAAAATCCGCGCTCTGGTGGGTTTATAATACATGTGTGGCACCTTAAAGCAGTCTGGACTGAGTACAGAAGAGCTTTTTTCTAACATTTATGGGCCTCCTCTATTCCATTCTGCAATGTCTCAAAAAAGTTTTGATTTTTTGATCACAACATTACGATTCGACTCTAAAACAACAAGAGGGTCTAGGCAAGCGTGTGATAAATTTGCAGCGTTCAGAAATATGTGGGGCGCATTTAATTGTAATTGTTTGTCATATTATTCTCCTCCTGAATAATTGACAGTTGATGAAGCTCTCTGGAGCTTTAGGGGAGGGTGGAGGTTCAAAATGTTTGTGTCCAAAAAACCTGATAAATATGGTCTGAAAGTGTTGTCAATGTACGACGCTAAAACATTTTATTTTATATATGGTATTCCTTATATAGGAAAACAAATAAAGAATCAAAATCTATTCCAACAGTATATGAGCTAGAGCTTACGGAATGTGTAAAAGGAACCAACCGAAATGTTACTACTGACAATTGATCTAGTTCCATAGAACTTGCAGAGGAACTTAGTGAGACAGCTGACGTTTGTTGGAATGCATCATAAAAATAACCTGAAATTCCACTCTAAATGCTCCAAACATCATCAGCACTTACCACAAAATTTCTTTACTAACCTGACAAAATGGTTGTGTTACGTGTTTCTAAAAAGAATACAAAAGTAATACTACTGTCATCAATGCACAGCGTTGGAGATATAAACCAAGAAACTGAAAAGCCAGAGGTTATAGAGTTTTATAATATGACAAAAGGGGGTGTCGACACTTTTGATATGGTGTGCAAGGTAAAAACGACCAAGAAAAAAACTAAATGGTGGCCACTCAGATACTTCTATGGTATGCTAGATTTTGCTGGTGTCAATGGCTTCGTGCTGTATAAGTGGAACAGTGGAAAAGACAGGTTTGCTTCTAGAGATAGATCAACATTCCTGAAAGCAATTGCTCATTCTTTGATTCTAGAACATATGAATAGAAGAGCGTTAAATAAGCGAATTCCTCGAGGACTTAAAATGTGTATCAGAGAGCTTCTTGGAATAAAAGAAGATATGCCCTTAAAAGAAGTGCCTTTGCCAGGGAAACCTCGAAGATGCGAATTTTGTATAGACGAAAAGGATATTGGTTCTGTAGAAAATGTGCAAAATGTTTATGTGGAGAATACAAAGTTATAATGTGGCAATCCTGTTCTATATAATATAATATTTTAATAAATATATATATATATTTGATCATGTGATCACTTCTGAAATGTCAAATGTCAGGTGGTAAACCACCCAACGTTCCTAAGACTGTCTCTGGACTGAACGTTCTAGGCAGTGGGTTAAGGATATATTTTTAAAAGTAATTTAATGTATTGCCCAGGTAGTACAATTTTATTATTTAGTGATTTTGCTGTACAATGAAGTTTGAAATTCGTTCGAGTTAATGTAGCCATTAACAAAGCCAGGGGTGTAGTTTTCGCCAATGGATGGTTTGATAATAGAAGAAAGATTGGACTATGATCAGAAAAGAGATAAAAAGTCATGTGTTTCCTGTGTGTCAATTATTTACTTTTTACAGAAGTATTACTCTAACATACATTTGAAAAACATAGCAAAGAAAACTATTGTGAAAATAGTGAAAATTTTTTAATCCAAGCTTTCAACTAAAATAAACATACTGAGGTCTGCTGAGTTGATATAACCGAATCTAAGAAAACTGTCACTGCATATTTTCTAACTTCTAAACTTTAGACATATGGGCTATTCTTTTAGAACTGGCAACCAGAAAGTTATTAATTAATATATGTTTTCTGTCAAAATCATTTCTTGGCATACCCCCAACTACTTAGCTACCAAATTTCAACCATAAAAGATTTTTGTTTCATCTTCATAATTTAATAGCACAAAGGTGAAAAATACTAACAAAAAATTAAGATTTTGAATCACTATCAGTTTAAAAATTGTTTACTAGTTATTGTTCAAATAACGTACTTTTAAAATAAATAGCGTATTCCATGAGTTTGTTGGGGAGGGGTACGAGATCTGCAAAGAAATTTAATGAAAAAGAATGAGGATTTCTACGTTACCATATAGGAAACTCATTTAATTTTAACTGAAAGAAAGGAGTTGATTCATCAGATTTCATTTGTGCTATAACATTAATGGACTCATAGGGTATTACTGTGCCATTAGAGGCTAAAGAGAAGACAAATCCATTCTCGAAATGTCTACAGGAAATATAAAGGTCAAAATAATAGTGTTTTAACTGTGACCTTGAGGCAAAAGTGGGAATAAAAACCTTATGATACATAGGGAATAGCAATAGTAAATAGTAAACAAAATTAGTTTCCTAATGACAGCATTGATTCTTATAAAGAATAATTAATCAGACATAAACAGTTTATAATAGTGCAAACAATAAGGTAAAGGATGAAACCCTGCCTAATTTTCTAATTAGTAAAAGAGCTAACCCCAGTCAGAAATAACTAAGCACTTCTATTCAATATTAATAGACAGCCCTATTAATATAAAATAAAACTATTGTGATAGAAGAAATTCTTCGTTGCTTTTAAAAACCTTTAAATTACTGTTATGATTATATGTATAAAAGGATAAGAATAAATTAAATGTTGGCTATAAAATATTCTAAAATTAAGATGATATATTAATCTTAAAGATTATTACTAAAATAAAAAGGAACATGGAATTAAGGTAAAAATATAAAATTTGTATATCTTAATATACAAAAAATGTATAACTAATAAAATAAAAACTTACTGGCAGTTGTGATGAAGTAGATTGAGGATGATACATTTTTAACATCCTCTCATGATTTTGTGAATCGAGTAGCTGGTGTTGTGTGGCTGTTTCTTCATCAAAAGCCTGAATATAACTTGTAACCATAGCTGCCATACCAGGTTTGTCTATAGAAACACTAGGCAAAGGAGAAAGGGGAGACATATTCTTGCCATTCAGTAATTCAGATGCCAAAATGCTGGTGTGTTGCTGTTTCTGTTGCTGCACAAGTTGAACAGCAACTAGTGCAGCTGCCAGCCTTTTATCTTCTTCTGTGAGATCATGGGGAAGCAAGTCATCATCATAGTACTGATTTCCGACAGGGCCAGGAACAAACTCGTTACCTTGTCCCAGCTCTACCACCTGATGATTCAAAAGATCTGTAGACAAAGGATCTCCGACAAGTTGAACTTTCTGAAGATTTTCAGGCATTCTATGAATGTTCATGTATTGCGCACCAATGAGTTCCTGAGCCTCCCCTGTATCTGCTGAAACCACAACAGTATTCCCACCAAGTTTGGTGCCATTGAGTCTATTGTCAACGTCAATGGTATTAAGTAACTCATTGTGACTTTCAACAGTTGATGCATCCATTATTAATTATAAAAGATAAATCAATAATTTAATGTACTCTACCAACACATTTGAAAATTTAGTTTAATTTTGAATTCAATTTTAAAAGGCATTTTAAGAATTCAAAACTAATCTAATACAGATTAACCGATTCTAACAAAAAAAAACGTTTTGACCACATATCTATCCAAGATTGTTTAAATTTCGCGCTTGAAACTGAGTGTTATTGAAGAATGCTCCATAGAAGCCAAATCTCCATTGAAGGGCAACTGCCCTTGTGGTTTTTCATTTTCGCAAGCTTCAAAAACATTTGTTAACACCATCCTATTCATACAAAATATATTACTTTAGAATAAAAATTACATCACGCAAGTTAAACTAACTTAAAACCAATGTAACTTCAATAAATTATTAGTAACCCCTTTGGTGAAACCATACCAAAGGTAGAGTTGACAACGATGGGCCCAGGGTAGTTAACTTATTGTAGATAGCGCTACTATTTTTTTATACAAAAAAGTTTGACATTTAAAATAAAATTAAAATATATTCATTTTAATTATAATAATTTATTATGTAATATATTTAATAGAGTATGGCAATCAACTTTAACGGTAGCTAACACATTTTTAATTCAATTTTGATAAAACACTATTATATTTTATCTTGAATAATTATTGATTAACAATATATTTTATAATGATTATATGGTCTGGTTGGCGGTCTAGTAAAACTTTTAAATAATAAGAAAAACATTTTTTTTCAATAAATATGTTGTTTTTTTAACTATTTGGGAATTTTCTTTGACCACCATAGGGGCTATCTTATCCTCCTTATTCTTTGTTTGAAAATTGTCTACTCTAGACAAGGAAACATTAAAAAAAATCTGAAAATGGATTAGATTTTATATACTTCAATTTGGAATAGTAATAATACTAATGAAGCTGATGATTTATAAATATTGATATGAAAGATAATTAGTGAAGGTTATAGTTTAGAAGTCGTGTTATCACCTCCAGTATTCTGATTATGTAATAACTTGAAACGCTAGTGTTATTCATAGCGGCAATTCTTTATTAAAAAGAAAAGTATAGTTTTTGGAATTTTCATACAGCATTTTATGTCTTAAAATGGACCAGTCAGCTAGTAATGTCCTTAAGGTGTACAGATATGAATATAATCCTTAACAGTTACTGTTTTATTATTTACAAGCATAACTTTTATATTTGAATTAACTTAATTTGTAATGTATGTTGTAGGTAATATTTGGCGTCCATTTGACACTCATTTCTCTGTAAGATATTTTTTTCTATGCTATCAAACTTCTTATAAATTTTATAGAGGACTTACTAACCCTTAGTTTAATTTTGTTTACAGGGGATCACAAGGTTACTGGAACCCAGATTCTTATATCCTTTATAATTTAATATTCCTTCTGACAATCTTATGGAGTATTCACAATAAAGATAATGCAGAGCCATTACAATACGTAAGACCAGGAATTGTTTAATTAATTGTTTTACTGAGTAGCTATATTCTTAAATACCAGCTCCTAACCTAGAATATTCTATGATTAGAAATCTATATGGCTTTCTAGACTTTTATATTGATATTAAATGAAACCTTTCACCTGTGTATTATTCTATTCAGTTTTGTGATTATGTTAATTATTATAATTTTTACTTGATTATTTAATATTTTTTTATCATTTCTTTAGTTCATCTGTATCACTGCTCATTATTAGATTATACTAAGTTTTATGTTTGATCTCCATTGCCAACCACTCTTTGTTTCATCTATGTATATTATTAGAGTTTATATCCCATCAGCTTTAATGATGTTTAAATTTTACCACAAGGTTATTAGTAATTTGAATTACCCTTTTAGGATAAGAACAAAATTCACTTAAACCTTGTCCAGGGAAGATAACAAATACCACTGCAGCAAATTCATAGTGACTCCTTTGTTGTCTCCCCAACTTTTTCCACCTGCTTAATGATCTTATATTTCCATTTTGACGAGTTTCTGTAAGATATTTGTATGTACGCACAACTGACATAACTCAACGATTAGCTGTAGAAACCTAAAATTGCTTATTTGCAGTCGGTGTAACATATAGTTTTGCCTTTTCAATTTTGGTCTCTACATTATCACTAGCATTTACTTGGAGGTCTTAATCCATTTTTATTAAAAATGTAAAATCGATTATCTCTAATCAACAAATGAATTTTTTTTTAATTTTAGTTACAGTTGATAAGCAGGAAGTTATACCTTACTTAAAATTCTAAACTGCTTTTACAGCCCACTTCTTTCTATACGGTAAAGAAAGTATTGTAGTTGGATATTTTTAGATTTCAATGGATAAATCCGGTTTTACCACCTGTACCATCGTTTACTTTATTTTATTGTCTTTTTTTTAGTAATAGTAACTATAATGTTTTTATGAGAAGCGAGGAATGGTTGACTGGATGATGTAAGGAAGAAAATAGTTGGGGGTGCAGTCAAATAAAACACTAAATAAGTGGATACTAAATTATTAAATAAATTATATAAAATAATTATTATTATTATTATAAATTAAATAATAGGATGTTGATAGTTGGGGGTGCAGTCAAGAAAACACGCAAAAATAGGTGAAACTATTTTATTTTAAGTGCCGACGTTTCGACCTACTATGTAGGTCATCTTCAGGGCTATGAGAAAACAGACAAAAACAGAATAGACTGTAAAAATACATAAAAAGAGGTACAGAAAAATTAGATAAAATGTAGAAGATATAAAAAAGAATGATATATAATGAAAGGATATATGAAGGTATATGAATATATATATACATAATATATATATATAATAATATATGTAGGTATATGAATAAAGATGATTACATGGTAGATGGATAGAAAGGTGATAATGCAAAAACAAAGTACACGATGGATAGAAAGGTGATAATGCAAAAACAAAGTACAAAGAGAGCAATGAAGTTAAACAGAAAAAAAATAAAATGAAAAAGATATGAATATAATGAGTATGGACAATTTAGTATAATAAAGATAGAAATGTATTCTATAAAGAAAGGGAATCTAAGTATGACGGGCCGGGAAGTGAAATATAAAACAATTTTAAAAATATAAGTATCAGAAGTGATGTAAAGGTATAAATGTTATATAAAGGTATACACTATACATTGTATAACAGATGTAGTATCCAGGTATACATATATTATATTATTATATTAAGTATCCACTTATTTAGTGTTTTATTTGACTGCACCCCCAACTATTTTCTTCCTTATAATGTTTTTATATTTTGTAATAAAAAATGTTATGAAATGAAAAGTTTAACACTGTAGTTGGGACAAATAAAAATATATTTTTTCCAAACTATGAGTTGAGTACTGATCACGTAGTTATACGTTTTTTATAGAATAAGAACGGGATACTAATTAGTTAGGTCTTGCCCTTTCTCATGCATAGTGTTACAAAGTAAAAACAGTAGAATAGATAGATTGTAAGTTCAAGGTATCTTTATTTTTTATTATAATGATGAAAAATTCATTAGTAACACCTTAATTTAATTTTCAATCCTATTAAAACCTTTTGAGGAAAATGTGTCACTTCTAGTAATCTGTACTTTAAACAGCTTAAACTTATTTTTTTTAATTTCACTTTGAAATTACTAAAATATAAGTATTTTGTTTTAAAAATTAATTAATCATGTATAGAAGATTTTAAAGGAAAACTCATATTAAATAAAATTGTAAATGTTTCTTAGGATATAAAATCTATCTTTTTAAACAGCGTGCTGTTTATGATTATTGTAATTTTGTACCCTGTTAAATATATTAGGGACCTTTTAATTTTAATTATTCTGATCTGATAATTTAAATCCTGAAATTGGTCAATTACAAAACGAATTAACAAGTTCATTATTTATTTATTTTTTTATGTGTCTATTTAACCGATGACTTATACTTTCAGGCAATAGGTGTCAATTTACTCGCAGCCTTTTTGGATATAATCACATTTGTTGGTTATTTTCCCACTGGTCGAGGTATGATAGCTTAGACTATTAATTTGTTAAAATATATACAATTATAATTAATCTCTACATTTAATTTTTTTGTTATCTCTGTTTTAGGTAGTGGAGAAAAATTCAGTGCTGCAATGGCAATAATTAATCTTCTTGCGAGACCAGTATCAATAGTGTTCTTGTGTCGAATGTGTAATCAACGAATGGGATTAGATACAGACAATTTTGCCAATATTTTTAGTAAGTTGCCAATATACTCTAAATTAACTTTTGAATTATTAAAATGATAAATTAAATAACCATTGGATTAATATATTAATACATAATATCAAATATACTTGGTCAATATATTCTTATTTTAGCAGGTAACAATATTGCAACTTCATCTAGCAGAAACACCTATGAAGACATTGGAAATTAAAGACATTTGTATATATTATTTTAAAATGTATTTTGTTTAAACGAAGGATAATCCTTACTTAAATATAAAATTAGGCTAAGGTTATGTACAATAATAGTTGTATTATTTATATTTACTAAGTCGACAAAAATAACTTAATTAAATCAATTTATGTAAGTATATTTGCACGTGATAAATTCATCAAAAAGCAGCTATCGGTATTTTGCTTTATCAGATCTGTGATAATTCAAGTTTTCTAATGCCAATATTGAAAGATGCTTTGGTCTTTTAATATACTGTGATTTATTCTCTTACCAAAGCAAAAACGAACTGAAAACATTTTTTTATAATGTTAATCATAGTATGAATTGCAATGTGGTTATAAAATGCACAAATTATAACCTCTACATTATTATGTAGCCCTGTTTTTAGTTAAAATTTAGAAGATACTTATATAAGTAACTTTATTATATATTTATAATTTATTAAATAGGAAAGATAAATACATTTTCTGTGTTCATTAAACTTGTACGATCTGTGTACCTATGACATAAAAACAATCATTACCATATCTCTTCTCTTGCTATCATTGTAATAGGATTATTTATCAGAAGTCTAGTCTTATGAAAGATTTGTATTATAATTAATTTTTTTCATCTATACAATGGAAATAAAACTAATTGTAGGCCTTACATCTATAAAACAAATTTTTTTTATACCATGCATATTATGAAATAGATGGTGGAGCAGAAATAACTGATGTATTTTGAATAAAGAGAAATGAATGTCTTCAGAAATAAAAATCTTTTTATTTTCAAATGTACGTTTAAAATAATTTTACTTGTAGTTTTTAAAAATTACATTTTCTGGTTGTCAGATGCTATTGATATACATAGAAATTTTTCACCATCCTTCTAGCCATCACCATTTAAGTAGTATTGATTTCTTGCCTGATCGTTTTCTTTAAATCACGGCGTGTTAGAAGTTCATAGTTACCAATACACTCTTTTTTTCAAAAAAAGTACCAGATGATGGCACCAAAGTCACCCGCAGTGTCCTGAAATGTGGCCGTTATTCTACCAGAAGTAATTTTAAAAACTGGTGTTTTTGAAATGTAATTTTTAAAACCTACTGAAGTTAAACTATTTTTAATGTCCTTTTTGTAAAATAAACTAGTTTTTTTTCTTCATGCAGGCATTTATTTTTTTTCACTCACTCACACATTATCTACAGTCCTTGGAGGACCTGGGCCTCCATTCCTCATGGTCTCCAGCAAGGCTCCTCCAATTTCTTACCCCTATCCTTCTCAAATCATCCATCCACTGACGCCTGGGCCTGCCCCTTTTTCTTTTTCCTCCAGGTGCAAATTCAACATAATTTTAGGCAGCCTGTTGGCCAAGATTCATTTCATAAAATAATTGTCATCCTCACTAGGCTTGATTCAAAACTGTTCTGCCTGAGTTATGAATCAAACAATGCAAGGTTTGTCAAAGCTTAATTTGATTCAAGAAGTATTTGAACATAACTATCATACTGACAAAGCCAACAGATTTTCTTTTCAAAGAAACTTTTGTTCTGAAGCCAGGATTTGAATTGAATTCTTACATATACATGATGCTAATGCTCTGTCTCTACGAGGGTGCTTCACTCCAGTTTAGTTTTAATTACAGCATTTTGTTTCTACTATTTGTAGCACTTGATAATAATTTAACTTATCAAAAAAGAATGAGGTTAAGGTTAATGTTTATTATAAAAACATTTCATAAGAAAACAATTTATTTTCATCTATTTTATCCCTCAATATTACTTAAAAGTTCACTTATGAACATGATGTTTTTTCAGCGTAGTAATTTTTTTATTATTGGTTTTAATATTTTTTGCACGTAATCATATAGCTGTTGACACATTTTGGCTGAATTAGTGTCATTAGATGATCCCCATAGTATTAAGCCTCTACTCCCATCATTTTTTGCAGTTTTGATGGTATTTAGAATATCCTGCTATAAAAATAAATATTTTGTTTTTAAACTACATACACTTCCATACTCAACAGAGTTTACTTAATCATCATTTTATTATTACTATTTGTATTAAGAAATATATATTGAACCTTAAAGATTTATATTTTATAAAAATAAGGCAGTCTTCTAGTAATAGGAAAAATATTGGTTTAGCTGGTTGATCTATAGCTAAAAATAGTTAAATTTATTTTCTGTGATATCAGAAATATAATTATTGAAATTTAAAAAAAAACAAAGTAAGGTGTGTGTGTCTGCCCAATTACATTTTTGTTCAGGGATTCATTTTCATATGTATATTTATATATGAAAATGATTTAATTGCCGCTAACTGTGAAAATATTAACAAATAATTATTAAGTAAATATAAGTATATGTAATATATTTTATTTTTAAAGGCCCAAAATTTACTAACCTTGGATAAGAATGAAAATGTGTCTTGATATTTTATAGCTTGGTATGGAAAAATGTTTATATGCCTCGAAGCGCCCTTATATGCCAATCTTCTAGCTTCATTTATTCTTCCTTCCATCATTTTTAGTCTCTTATATTCATTTAATTGTTTTTCTCTCAGATATAAAGAAGGGAACAAAGCAGTTCCAGTTCTGAACATCCATGAAGATCTATTTCCAAAAGTCAAGAATATTTTTTTTCCTTATAATATACCTAAGTTCTTATTAATATATAGTAGGTGGGTACCCTCCAATCACCTATTTTCCAAAATATGTGATTGTCATCAGTTAAACTTAATTTTTTAAGACTCGTTTCTATTATTCCAAATTACATGTAAAAGAAAATATTACTAAAAACTTTTTTATATCATTGAGAGAAATGTTGATTTAGATATTATCTAGGACCTGATGCCCAGTAATGAGCATTGCACTGACTGTTTTTGTCTGGAAGTAGTTACTTTATTCACTCATTGAGTGCAGCACAATGATGAAAATATTTCATTTTCTTCCCAGTTAATTAATTTTTTATTATTCCACAATGTATATATAAATATATATATATATATATATATATATATATATATATATATATATATATATAAAAATTTGAATTCATTTTTTAGTACTTTCAATAAACAGAAAAATATACAATATAACAATAATACAGCAAGGAAGTTAAAGTGATTTGAACAAGTACACAGTAGGAACAAAGGGAATTGATCCCTTGCTAAACAGATAGGATTGTTTGTTCATTTAACGTCACTTTATGCTGCTATGGCTAATTGGACGATGCTACAGTGGGAGCTCTAAATTTTGCCTATCCAGGTTTTATTAGGATAGGGATTTTTAACGAGTACCTGACATCGTACAGGCTCGGGACCCCCGTTTAACGTCCCTTCCGGCGTAACTAAGGATTTTTACTCCCTTTAAAAAATCCTAGGGCCACCTGCCGGGCTACGAACCCGCGATCTTGGGTTTAGTAGTTTGTTACGCTAAACACTAGACCACAGGTCGCCCCCAAAAAAAAACAGATAGGAGGTACCCCATTGGTATGAAAAAAAATCTACCCTATAATCAATAGTCTTTGTTTAAATCACAATTTATATTTCATAAAATTAATTACTCCTCACTGTACCAATAGGACAGGTGCAAAATAATTTTACATTTAACTAAAGGGTGACAAGTCACAGAATATAAAGTCTTTATAACACCTACAGGAAAACACTAATATTTAAGTTGAAAATGTTAAAGATATACTAATTTCACGATTCAATGAAATATTTTTGGTTATATCTGTATTAAGCTAATATTTTTAATGAATTATTGACATTGCTATTTTGGTCACCAGTGTAAGAACTTGTACTTTGTTATGAGTAACACTCTCAAATTTTTAAATCAATCAAATTGTGAAGAAATAGTACACTTCTAGAGAAAATATCAAAAAGCAATTTAAAAAATTTAGCAGTGATGAAAGAAGAATATTTATATAATTAATAATTAATGTTAAGATACTTAACTGAATTACCTATCGTTATCTGTTTGTACATTCTGAGTGCACTTCTTATAAGGATTTTTTGGAGAAAAATTAAAGCAGTAAGGATAAGCATAATAGCCCCACTGGCCTCTTGGTCTTAATTTAATTGCTTTAGAGAGCGTTTTATCAATGAACGTTGAAGCAGCATTCTCAAATCTTTTAATAGCCTTAAAACAAATAACGGAAAGGAAATAATGACAATAAGTTATTAATTTTGGATAATGTTTTAAAAGGCTATTTTATGGCTAAAACTTTACTCTCTTTTCTATTGCTGCTTTTGGCCAAAAAGGATGTTGTTGCCTTTCAATCATTATTGAAAGTTCTCTATATTTGTTCAGACTTCCCCAATTTTCTCTCCATATTGGGCGCCAACTTTCAAAATCTATTACACCGATACCTTATAACATTAAATAATTTAATACATTTCCATTCTGTAGTACATTTTAATAGTTCCAACATATAACAGTACCTGAAAAATTTCTCTCTGGTATAACTTTTTCCAATTCTTTCTCAAATAGTGTAAGATGCTTCTTGAGGTCTCCCTCTTGTGGTATCCCATTATTTCTCAACTTATTGTTTAATATAGCAGGGAATAAGCCAGGATCATACAAAATAGCAATCTTATCTCCTATAAACTTGTCATTTCTATTTTGTAAAATACCATAGTCATCAATTTCAGAAAAGTTAATTCCATATTTCTGACACATTACAGATGGTACATTCCAATAAATAGAAAAATCTTTCTCTGTTCTAATATGTCTACAATAAGAAACCTGTGTTAAAAAATTCTTTCAAAAATTATAAATATGGAATATTTATATTTATTATTAAAAAAATGCTACACATCATAGTTCCAAGCTTCAATAATTAAAGAAAATGTTCCGGGTGGAGGTCAATAAATTTTTCAAAAGTAGGGAGAAATGTTTATGCAAGTCAACGTTTCCACCTTGCAGGTCTTCTTCAGGGCTGTCAAGAGCGAGGGCCTAGTTTGAGAGCTTTACTTACATCATATTAGATACTTGAGTAAACATTTCTCCCTACTTATGAGAAATTTATTGACCTCCACACAGACCATTTTCTTTTACTTATATATACAAAGTCAACTATTATCATTCAAGAAGAAAAATTTAAAGAAATAATTTTTTATAAAGGATATAAAAAAATAGTTTATTTAAAATGGAATACTTCGAAAAAATAATCCTAATGAAATTTTATTTATTTTTTTGTTGAACAATGGATACCTTAATGCTAAATACACTTACTGTCTGTTAAATCCTTTAACACCACCAAATAATGCATGAATATAAAAAAATATCGAAATGAATAGTGCCATCATTCTTTTAATTACATTGATCGCTACCTAACCAGATGAAACATACTGAACAGTAATTACAAGCTACACCTTATCTTAGAACTATAACTTAATTTATTACATTTCAATGACAATAAGATTCCTTTAGACTTCTGAATGGTTCAAAATAGCTAAACATCAAGCTAGTCATTTTTGTCTATGCTAATGTTTAGATAGAGTACAATGGATTTGATACAGGTAATTGTTCTCATTTATTTAGGATTGTGGATATACAGGCATTGATACAGCACATATTCAATGAGTTAGATATTGTGTAGTGTATGGAAAGAAATGGATAAAGATAAAATTAAAATAGTCCTTGAAAGACAACATAAACATATGCATTAATAGTGCACCAATAGTAGTTAGAACTATAAACTAAACAAACACAAGACATACGTAATAATTAATATATACAATAAAATCTGAATGAAAATTATACAATTATAATTTCAACAAAAAATAAAATAGGAAAATTGTGAGGATAATAAAACAATTAGGATATACTTAAGATATAAACATTATATATTATATAACTTGAAAGTTCCATGACATATGTTGTGAATCTAAATTACTGTAAATATCACTTAAATCTTACAATTACATATGAAAATATGCATTACTCTGAAGCATAGTGCAAAAGAATTTTAATGCCCATAAACGTTTTCATCACTGTATGCAATATAGAGAAAGAAATCTTCTTCATGGTGTTCCTAATAAACAAATCCAAAATTAACCAACATTGAATTAAATCAACAATAAATAAAATATATATCTATGACCAGTAATACAGACCTGATATAAAGAACCCATAGTTGCACTTGTGGGGGGTATCACATTATTAACAAAAAAGAAAAGAGCATCATCAGGCCGAAGTTGGACACGTTTTCTGATCAAAAAATAAAACTGACCAACTGTCAAATCTGATGGCACAAGATATTTCTTTTTGTCTAGATCTCCAATTCTAGCTTTAGGCGCTTTTTCAACAATTACCTGATAAGAAGAACATAAGTTATATAATTCTGATCGATGTGATTAATAGGAGTAGATAAATACAATTTAAAAAAAGAAAATTATGAATTACTTTAATGAAATTGCGTCATAACAAATAAAAACAAAACAGAACTCATTTAAAATACTATAGGTGTTTTAAGTTAATTTATGGCTAAAACGTGCAGAAAAAACAAAAGTTTGTTTTGGATTGGAAAAAATCCTTTGTTATGACATCAAGGTCTAAATGCGACTCTACTTACGGGAACTCTGTCAGCGTATTTACGACGGATTTTTTCCCCTTCAGCTTTCCTTTTCTCAAAAGGATGTTCTTCTTTATATTGAAACTTCATACTGGTGTTATGACACTCAGATAATAATAATATGTAGAGAATATTTAAAGGAATATGTACGAACAGTAAACAACAAATAAGCAAAGTCAGAAATACTAGCAACCAGGGAGCAGCTGTTCAGTCGCAGGTGCAGTAACCATAAATAGAACATAGCCAAAGTAAAAAAAAGAAAATTGAAGTTATTTAAATAGTTCTAATTCGTAACCTTATTTCAAAAAATAACTTAAATAAATCAGAATCATGTATAAATTATTCTTATCTTTATTCAGTAATAAATTATTGTTATACAGTTTTTTTATTCTCGGCATATACATTGTCTATTGCAATAGTGATTGAAATTTTAATTTTTTTTCCTTAAGAGATTTTTATTCTTATAACTTACACTCGCTTTAAGAAATAATAAACGATTGCCATTTTTGTATACGTCATTATAATTTTAATTATCATTTTTGACATTCATATCTTAGTCTTCAGATTATATTGTGTTTATCTTATCTTTTGAAATCGTAAGGCTCCATGATTTGATTAATATCATTAAACAAAAGTGAGTGAAAAATGATCAAGTGTTTATTTTTTTAAATTTTATTGTAACACATTTAATTAACACTGGTTCTACAACCCACCACGGGTCCTGTCCGCATCAAGGCGTCACCTCTACTCTTCTCTGTCCTGCGCCAAGGTCCTCCAAGCTGCTGGATCCAATGATGCTGCCTGCATCACTCTCGACTTCATCTGCCCATCTAAGTCGTGGACACCCACGTTTTCTTTTTCCGTCCACGAACCCAAACAGCAGTCTTTTCAGGGTAGCGTCGTCCTCCATTGTGCCCACAAGTCCAGCCCATCTCAGTCTAGATATTCTTATGTGTTTCATCACGTCAGGCTCCTGATACATCAGATACAGTTCTGAATTCTGTCTGAGTCTAAATTGATCGCCAACTCTTAGAGCTCCAAACATCCTTCTTAATATTTTTCTTTCGAAGAGCAGTAAACTGTTGGCATCTTCCCTGGACAGAGGCCATGTTTCCGATCCATAAGTTAAAACAGGCCTGATGATTGTTTTGTACAGCGTGACCTTGGTTCGTCTTGACGACTTCGTAAAATTTTTGCCATCCCAAAATAACATCTATTAGCCGCCCAAATTCTTTTTTGCACTTCTGGGCTTGAGCTATCTGCTTTGACCAGAGAACCGAGGTAGACAAAACTGTCGACACTTTCGAATGTGTAGGGACCAAACGTGATAGTGGGATCTGACTGTCTTGAAGGGTTAGAGGTAGGCACCATATACTTAGTCTTTACTTGGTTTACGTGAAGACCTATACGCCTTCCTGCATTCTCCAAAGCAAGAAAAGCCTGTTGTAGATCCCTGACACATTAGCTTCTTAAATAAATGTAACACTAAACGGATATAGTACAAAAATGTGGAAAATAATTCAGCTTACAATTAGAATCTGAGGCACTTTATATTATCAGTAACTTAGGCCAAGATTTTGAGAAATGTTGAAAATTATAGGGGGGGGGGAGGCAGTCAATAAATTTTACACAAAGTAAGTACATATTTTTTCATCGAAATATTTTAGTATGTGCTAACGTTTCGTCCCTCATCAGAGCTGAGAATAAAACAAAACCAAATATCAATGACAACAGTGCAGTTCCAGAGAAAATAAAACATATCCAGGGAAAATATTAAAGGAACACAAATGAAAAGTTAAAACATGTGACTCGACTGAAAGTGACAACCTGCTGAATAATTACCAAATAAGTTGTACTTAGATTGTGGACATTTATTGACAGCACTCCCCGAAGATATTTCCGGACAACTATTTCAACACAAATATCCAAGATTATGTTTCAGGAAAAGGGATCGGTCCATGGATCTACTTTCTTAGAAAATCCACCTCAAACTGTTAAAAGCTTAGAGATTCCTATAAATATTTAGTTCATCAATGTATCTTAGCTTTAAAAGCATATAACTAAGTTTAAAATTTTTTGTTAATAAATTATAAGGAAAAGTTTTCTTGTTTCTATTTCAACAAAAAGTATATATTTAGTTTAAAATATGTATATATATATATACTAAACTTATCAACCATGTGACGCAGGACAGCCGGGCAATCAGTGTTAAGGACTTATACTGGAAATATTTTCAGCAATTCAAGGTATTTGCCAAAGCAGTGTGGTTAACCATCACTGCATGAAATCAATATTATAGATGAACAAGAATTTTGGTTGTTTTCCATTACTTTGTAGTAATTTCGTGGTTATTTACTATATTTTTTTCTTTTGTTATTTATTTTCTTTTTTCTAATTTCTTGTTTTTGTTTCAACTGGTTTTATGTTTACTATGTTCAATATTTTAAGTTTAAGTTTTGTTTTAATATTGTATTTTCAATTTAGCATTAAGTTTTATTTATAAATAATATTTTAAAAAATGTAAACAATGGAAAAAACAATATGAAAGTACAATTGTATGTAATGTACTATAAATATATGGAACATGCAGAACAATAAAGGTCCTTCACATAGGGTACTGGGTTTAGGGAAAAAATAAATTTATATATATAATTTGATTTATAAAAATTGCAATTTAAAATAAATGCATTTGTTTATGGTTGCAAATAAATATTTAAGTAGTGAAAGTTTATTACTTAAGTTAACAGTTAAAATTCTTCTTTACTGTCATCTTGCTATGCCCCATAAATTCTTGAGTTATTTCATTTTAATCTTTAATGATTGAATGTGATAGACACCATTAAATGAGAGCATAAAAATGTATTTATGGGTTACATTTGAATGATTTTAGATGGTTAGAAGTAAATAAAATCCTTCCATCCTCCTAGGTTGGACCATTCATAAACATTACCAAGGTAACTTATTACTTAAAAAAAAAAAAAAGGAGCAGAAGAAATATTACCTTTTGACTAGAACTAGGGGACCAGGTCCACATATGTTGATATATCACCAACTACATTTAATCCTGATGGAATCTTTTTATGAACATCTTATTGATGACTTTTTTATTCAACAGAAACCATAACAATGAAAATGCCTTAGGCTATGAAACATGATGTCAGACATACCAACATTACTTATCTTAACTGTCCCCATTTTCTCAAGACTATGCAGGACTCCTGCATGATGAAAAGACAATATAACCACTTTTGTGAACTTCTTTTTCACTGAATATCAAGGTCTAATGATCTGAGAGAGTTGGAATGTAGTCTAAAGAAAACAGATACTAAATGGGAAGCCATATCAAATTCTTTGACAACCTTCATCATCAGATGACAAGCTGAAAGGATTTTCTTAAACCCACTACAAACCTATCCAAAAAAATTTGTTTTGGTTTCAACTATTTTGAGATGATCCATTACCTTTAAAAACACACCAAATTAACTTGACAATTAGTATAATTATCTAATTTCAACAAGTGATCAAAACACTCCATTATCACCTCCAAGAAAAAGGTTTAGTGCTAGATTTTGTACCATTTAACTGATAGGCCAGGAGACATTTTTTTTTAATAGACCAACCTAAAAACAAGGTTATTTTAAAATATTGTAGAGAAATTATTTGTAGCAACAAATACTAATTAGCATGGCTAATTAAATAAATGCCACAATGGTTTCATAAGCCAACAGTGGTTATAGTTCTTAATTTGAAGCTTGAATACAGACAAAAGGTCATTAGAGAAAATGCAATTTTACAATGGTGTATTGAACTATTGTAGAACATATAAAAATTGTTAACTATCTAAATTGTGTTGCGAGCTAAAATAATAGAAATATATTTTTTTTTAATATAAAGAAATGATTAAGTTTAAAATGGAAATGGATAGCTTTAAATAAATAAGTAAGGAAATTTAATAGATTATTTTTATTAAACATCATAAAAGAGTTCATTTCGTTAAAATTAATCATTGTCCTCTTCATCATCATCATCCTGGCTGTTGAACTGAAAGTAAACGAGGTCAGTTAGTGAAGATTCTTGATAAAAATAAGATGCAAAATATGAAATTAATAAGAAACAACATACCTGGAAGTACCTTAGTTCATAAGTGTCTTTTGAACTGGATACAACCCTGAGCCAATCCCTCAGATTGTTCTTCTTAAGGTACCTCTTAGTCAAATATTTCAAGTACCTAAACATTGATAAAAATATATAACAACTTATTTTATATATTTTTTTAAACAAAAGATAATCCCTAATAATTTAATTAATAAGTATGAAATATACACTACGAATGTAAAAAAATTCATAATAATTGGGTATGTAAAAGATTCATTAAGGGAGCGGAGTGGCTCAGTGGCCATGCCGGAAATCCTGGTTCAAACCCCGCTGCAGGCAGTTACTTTTATTTTGTCTGTTCGCGGCAGGATGGATCATATGGGATCTAGGACCCCCCTGGGGCACACCTAGCCTCTATAAAATATTAAAAAAAAGGGTATCCAAAATAAGGGGGGGAAACCTGGCGGTTGAGCGTAACCTAGAACAAGTCATCTCCTTCCAGAACCGTTGTCCATGAAACAGTACAGTATCTACCATGTACTGAGCCCCAGACTTGTTCACGGGTCATAGTGGTAACAGGTTTAGGTATAAGATTCATATAAAGGCCCACCGACTAGAATGTGGTAGACCACGGAGGAAGTGAAGTGATTCTAAAAGAAGACTATAGAAGTTGACTAACACATCTAAAAGCTATTTTATTGAGTCACCAAAAATAAATTTATGAATTTTTATCAGATTTTTTTCTAATAAATGTTTAAATTTAAAGCATAATAAAAACAAATGCGTCATTTAAAGTTTAACTATTCATCAAACCAATTAAATGAGTGGAGGAAGAGAATGCAATGGGCTATTCTAATTGTTGTGGGCAAGCTACAATGCCAGTAGTAAAAAAATGTTTAATAAAAACCATACCTCTTGGGGAAATGAACATCTGAAGTAACTGTTATCTTCATTTTGTTCCTTTCTAGAGTAACATTGTTACCTAAGTTGTTGGTTTTGCCATTAACTTTGAACCTCTCCTGAATATACTTTTCCTAAAAACAAAAACATTTCAAAATTATAACAAGAATTATAATCATATCTGGTGTAATGCAAATATACAATTGGTGTTATGCTAAAAAGATTCTACACAAGCACACCATTGAATGTGTTACTATTATTAAAGAGTGACAACTCTTAACTATAAGTTTCAGGAATTGAAAGTTTTCAAATCTATCTTTCTGACCAACAATAGCAAAAACTGAATATATAATGTAGATGGCATGAATAGTACATTTTCTCAATGAACTTACATGGCTGCAGGAGTGAAAACGTACACAAAGAACTTATTATTATTATTACACAAACAATATAAATAAAGACACAAGATAAAAATTAGTAAACGTATACAATTTAGAAATTAATAATAGGAAAAAGAAAACCAAAATTAATGAAGTCACAACAGTGTAACATTAAAAACACAGTAGAAATAAAAAAAGCTTACAAAGTTGGCGACATCCATGATTTTGTCTTCATAAGGATGAGTACAGTCAATAATAAACTTTAATGAGACTTTTTTCTTTTTTTGTCCTTTTCCTTTTAACACTTGTTTCCTAACACCTTGATGGGTCTTTTTCTGTAGATTTTGACTTTTCTTGGGTGCAGTTGTTGCTTTCTTTACTGCGCCCGATGGAGCTTTTTTGGGAGCTGCTGCAGCAGGTTGAGTTCCTGCTGCTGCTGGAGCGGCTGGTTGTTTAGGAGGTGCAGCTGCAGCAGCAGGCTTAGCTTGTGCTGCTGGCTTAGCCTTAGCTTTCGCTGGAGCTGAGGTTTTCGTTTGCTGCTGTGGTTTAGCAGATTTTTGCTGTTGGGCAGCAGGCTTGGCCTGAGCTTTAGGCTGTGCGGCTTTCGGAGCTGGGGCAGGCTGCTTAGCTGATGCTGGCTTAGCAGCACTGGGGGTTGCTGACTTGGCTGCTGCTGCTTTGCCACTTGGTGCTGGAGCAGCCTTGGTAGCAGTAGCAGTAGTCTTGCCAGCCTTTCCACTGGTGACAGTGGTTGTTGGCACCTTTTTAGAGGCTGGTGCTGGTTTCTTAGCCTGAAACAAAATACATGAATGAAATTCAAACAATATATGATAGTAAAAAAAATCTAAAATTCAATTAAGGAAAAATGTTGATACTGCAAGATACAATAAGAATAAAACCCGAAATAACACACCCCACATAACCTGTACCGTACATGTGACAAAATCATCCAATTTTATCCCAGGCATCCTTAATTTTTAATAATTAATAATGACATCAACATAGTTAAAACCAACCATCTTTTAAGAATTAGAAACTACAACATTTTATTTGTTTATAATGGATAGACATGAATTAAGATTACAATACATAATACTATCCATAATCTATTTGAAAAACATCGTCAAGACAAAAATCAACAAAGCTTAATCAGAGATATTTCAAAACTTAAAAAATAACAATAAAATACAATAATTCTACAACGTTTCTACTTACAGGAGCCATTCTACAGTAAGGAAGGTATACAGCGTGTAGACATTGAAGAAATACTTAGCGCTGCCAACTATGGAAAAATGAATCTATTATATGAATTACGTTTTTTTATAAATACGAAAGATATTAGTGTTTCCACTTAATGCGCTTTTAATAATATAAATTATAATTTTAAATAATATGATACCGTCTAAAAATAAATTAATACGTATATTTAAATAGTGTTGATGAATTTAATGGCCCCAATTATTTATTTAAAAAGTATTGTTGATTTTATTTATATTTCAGAAATAATTATTTAATTTTCATTTGTGAATCAAACTTATTATAATAAGTATTTTTTTAATATGTTGAATACAAAGGTTTTTTAAGATAAGTAAAGGTTTCAACTAGGTTATAGTGTTCTGTACCCTGTTTAATAAGGTGTGTAAACAATCAGTCAACAATTTATTACTTTTCGACAGCATTAATAACATAATTAAAAATGTGTGTCTACGCAATTTTAAGTGTGTCACAATTTTATAAAATTTCGAACAAAAATTTTATATAAATAATCATTCACCAATTGACAATATCCTGTTTTATCAACTTAAAGTAATTTTTTTTTCACTGACCGATCAGAATAATTTTATCGTATTCTTCTTGATATTTATATTAAACATAAAACCCATATGAAAATTGGATTTAGTAAAGAAAGAAAGTTGTTGAATTACTCAATAGAAGACTAATTGTGAAAAACCTATTTGCTTTGTTGTGTTTTTCTGGTTTTAGAATATTATGTAGGGAATATAACTATAGGTCTTTGAATTATGTAGCATTTTATTATATATCAGTTCCTCTTATCTATGATTCATGTTTAACTGAATGTTAGTACATGTATGTTCAAGTATGTCTATTTGCCATTAGAGTTGTCTGTATTGTCAATTTTTATATTTTTGAAATTAGATTTTGTTAATATGTACAATGAAGTTATATCCCCAACATTCTGTTTAAAATCTTGATAAAACAACTTTTTCTGAGCTTAATATAAAATAATTGAGTATTTTGTGTTTGATAGGGGCCTCAAGTGAACCTTATCTGATTTAATAAAATCTTTGTACTTAATAATTTTACTTTATTGATTTTAAGAGAAATGTACTAATTATGTTTTGTTTTTTTCTAAAATAGTAATCTATTTCAAGTTTATATCTGTTATAGTCCATTTTAATGTCATTAAATTATTCTTATGTAGATAAACTATATTTCAATAGGTAGTTATAAAAATTCAATTAAAAGTTGATTATCTTGACAATTTTTAAACATTGTTTTCTTTCCCTAATAAATACAATCTACTTTAAAGAAACACTTATCTTCAGCTTTAAAGAAACACATATCTTCAGCTTTTAAGAAACACAGATCATTAATTTACTTTATTTCGGTGTGAAATTAGACATAAAATGTCCATTATAAAATAGTTTGTCACTTTTGAGGTCCATTAACATTTTCTAATAATTAATTTAAATTGTAGATGGGTGTTGAACGAAAAAGTGGTCGCAGAAGTCGCAGCAGAGATAGAGACCGAAGAGAAAGGAGAAGGTCTAGAAGCAGGTCTAAAGAAAGGAAAAGAGACAAAATAAAGGATAGGAGCAATAGTCGTGAACGTGAAAAAGATAAAGACCGAGAAAGAGATAAAGTAAAAAAGACAGAGAAATCTCCGTAAGTTATTTAACCTTTTGCATTATTATATATTGTACTATATATGTTTAATTAAATTATTTATGCCCAATTAAAATTCTTTTGTTATACTTTTATATATTTATAAGTATATATTGTCGCTGTCAAAACTGTACCGCCTATCTACAACTTTAGGTGAAAATGAGTTAGTAACAGTAACGGACATATTAAGGTCAGCAACATGGAAGAGTATGATTTTTTGAAAATTCTCTTCAATCTTTTTAGTAATAGTTCCAAAATTGTATAGATAAAAAATAGATATTTTTTATATATTACAGGAGAGAAATTTGTGTTCCCTCCTGTAAAATTGCCCAAAGTGTACTTAGGCGATATTGTTTTGACAGCGTCGATATAATAGTTTTATACATTATACAAACTTTATTATAGTTTTATGTAATGCATAGATTAAGCCTTATTGTTTTAATAGTTTTAATTCAAATATCAGTGATGATTTTAGGCCTCCAGCAGTCAAAACTGATACTAAAAAGGATGATGATAAAAAAGAAGAGGAAGAAGTGGAAGAAATCGTGAATAGCAAGAAGGAGCCACTTTCTTTGGAAGAACTTTTGGCCAAGAAAAAAGCGGAGGAAGCAGCAAAAAGCAAGGTAAATTTATATTATTTTATAGAAATTTGAAAAACCTATTGTTTTTCAATAGTACAATTCAGTTAATCTCTAGTTGGCATGGTATCGTTGAATTCATGGTTAAATGGTTGGAGTTTGTCATTGGTGTGGTTAAATTTAGTTTATTCTGCATATGGTATTTTCATTTTATTGCTTTATTTTTTTTCTCTATGCTCTTTCATGTTTAACATAGGCTTGAATTTTATTGAACTGATAATTCTCATATAAGTTAGTCTAAATTTATGTTTAAAGGGATTGGTAATGATAAGTTCCTCTGTTGTCTTTCCTATTTATTTGGATGGCCACCGGAAGATAATTGCACAACTGTTAGTAAGGCACAGCTTTGAAACTGATCAAGTCCATTTTCCAACTCTGTTACTATTAAGTCCTCTGAGTACGTCTATTGAATCTTTTAGATAGATCACATTTAAGTTCATTAAAAAGCTTACAAAATTCTCTGTGTTTTAACCACTTTATTAAATATACATGTTGTGTTATTAGTTGCATTTAAGTTTAAATATATTATAATTGATCATTGTTTTAGACTGATTAACCTTCTTTTTTTTTAAGCTAATAAATTTGCTTTGTCAACAAATGTTTTTGTTTTTTTATTTGATTTTAAAAAAAGTTAAATAACTTTTTAGCCCAAATTCTTAACGAAAGAAGAGCGTGCTGCCGAGGCTATCAGAAAAAGAAAAGAAGAAGTTGATGCCCAAAGAAAAGTTTTGGATGAACAAAGAAAGCGTTTTGAGGCATTTAGAGCTCCCGAGATTCCAGAAAGTAGGTCAAGAGATCACGACAGGTATTGTGAATAATTTCTATTAAACATGCTTGATCCTTAAGTACCATTACTTTATCGAGATTTATGCAACTTGGAAATGTGGCAAACATCTTCCTTTTTTGCTGAATTATGCTTTAATGCGTGCAGTGTACTTTTTCTCTAATATCCTATGAGTATTGTAATTTTGTATTGTAAATTCGTTATTAATTTAGTCACATTTTTTCTTTTCTTTTTATGGTTTTGTTTTGAAAACTTAAGGAAGAAACTACTAGGCTAGTGACCTATATGTTTTTGACATAATAACAAAGACAAGTCCTTGGTCCAAGTTTCTAATACTGTACCAGTTAATTATCTTCGTTCTCCATTAACTTAAAGATTACTTCTTCCTCTATCTCTCAATGCCATTTCTCCTCTACCTGACGGAGTGGCTCCTCTCAATCTGAGCTTAACTGTTTCATTTGATTGAGGGATTTTCCTCTTCTTCCAATCCTCTGTATGAAGTCCTGATAGGAAACTCTGGAAAGACCTCACTGTTTCTTCCCAGTTGGTCAAGCCTCTGGTAGTTATATAGAGTCCATGTCCTCATTCATATCTCTAACATGCCCAAACTACTTGAGTTGTCCGTTCTCCTTAGTGGTTTTGTGTTTTGGTACTTTAAGCTGCTCTGTTATACTAGTTTTCTAATACGATCCCTCCTAGTTTTCCTTACCAATCTGCGCAGGAACCTCATTTCTGCTGCAGTTAAGCGACTGTAAAACTGTAAACTCTGACCAATTTAGTCAAGCTTTCTACCCTGTAAGTAGAAATATATATATATATATATATATATATATATATACATGGCAGTAAAGATAGATTTTAACTGTTACCTTAAGTAATAAACTTTCATTACTTAAATATTTATTTACAACAATAAATAAATTTTTATGAATCAAATTATATATATATATCTTGGTCTTTTTATCCACTTCATGGTGGCTGAGGAACTGTTAGTGATCTGGTAATATGTCTGATTTGTTTTGGATATTCTGTTCAAAATCTAAGCATATTTCTTTCCAGAATCACTAATTAAAATCCCTAAGTAGGGTTATTCTTTCATCACCTCAAGAACCCCCCCGCCCCCTCTCCTCTTGTAGACCAGTTAGACATCTTCCTCTTTTTCTCTTGCCATAACCAGCACATTACTCCTATAGGAATTGATTCATCAGTGCTTCTTCCCATTCAATGAGTGTTTGCTGTAGTTTCTTCTTTGAAATGGCTATAAGTACAATGCCATCTGCTTATATATGGTTCTGTGATAGGACAGATCTCATATTGACCGAGTAGCCACTCCTATTGGCCCTGAAGATGACCTACAAAGTAGGTAGAAACGTCGGCAAACATAAAATATAATAGGTTTCCACTTATTTGTTGTGTAATTTTCGACTGCACCCCCAACTGTTTCCGTCCTACTTTTAATATTATACTATACCAGCTACCCCAAGTGCTAGCCTCAAAACAGTATATGATTATGTATTTTGAGGATTAATGGCTAACTATAGCATTAGTTTTGATTATGTACATCTTGAATCTTACTTAATACTTATTTAATAATTAAGTTCTGGTGCTTCAAAAAAGATGCAAAAAAATGGATTAGGCATTACCTAGCATTTTATTTTATTAATGTATTGATTATGATGAAATTATTTATATTTCAATCCGTTTTTTTTCTAAATATTTCGTATAGTTCTCTATAAATGTTGCGAAAATTTCACAGTTAAAAATTTGGTTTATTTTTAGTTAATTTTTGGTTTTCTTATCTCTTAAGGAGAGAAAGGAATCGTGAAGCAAGAGTAGAAGACAAGGAAAGCGTAAAGGACAAAGAAAAGGAAAACGAAGCTATCAAGGAACGTTATTTAGGCTTGATTAAAAAAAAAAGAAGAGTGCGAAGATTGAATGATAGAAAGTTTGTTTTTGATTGGGACACGACAGAGGATACATCGGTCGATTACAACCCTCTTTATAAAGAGAGGCATCAGGTACTATTATTATAAAAATAAATATTAATATTATGAATTAAGAATAACAACTTTTAACACTATTTGAGCTTGTGATAAGTTATTTATATAACAATAAATAGATTTCTGATATTAAGTTATTTTTAGGTCCAGTTTTTTGGTCGAGGTAATGTGGCCGGTATTGATATAAAAGCCCAGAAAAGAGATCAGTCGAAATTCTACGGAGATCTTTTGGAAAAAAGGAGAACAGAAGCTGAAAAAGAACAAGAGAAGTAAGTGTCAGTTCGTCATCTTGATAATTAATTGAACGATTTGCTAATTTATTATGTTATGTGGAAGTTAGTTTTCATTGAATTTTAAAACAATTTAATTAAATTTCTGCTTTAAATTGTATTTTCATCCATAATATTTTAATTTCTTATCTTTCTCAGTTAATTGATTATTATTCCTGATAGTTCATTTGTAATAAAAAAGAAATATGGCCATGTCTTCTTAGTAGCTCTCAGTTTAAAAACATTTATTTAGGCTTGATAAAAGTTAAATTGTTCTATTAACGAAGTAGTACAAATCTTAATAAAGCTTGTCTTGTTTACTATGAACAATTTTTCAGAGTTCGTTTGAAGAAAGTTAAGAAAAAAGAGGACAAACAAAAATGGGATGATCGACATTGGTCCGAAAAAGATCTTCCGGAAATGACAGAAAGGGATTGGAGAATATTTAGAGAAGATTATAACATCACAATAAAAGGTGAGTTATTAAATATTTCCAAAGGTTTGTACAATTAAGCTTAAAATGTACTGAAATATTTAATAATAATAAAAAAAGTTCAAATTTAATGTTTGGGATTAACAAATTTCTTTTTAAGTCTAGAGTACTTCATGGCATAGCACAAGTATTTCTCTCATTATTTGTTTTTCTATTTAATATGGTTTTAATTTCATAAATGAGGAATTCAATGGTTGACCACTAGTTAAATAGGTCTATTCAAATCTATAAATTATTATTAGTTTTCTAATTACTATTATTTTTTTTTTAATATAGGAGGAAGAATTCCAGATCCTATTAGAAATTGGAAAGAAGTCAACTTCTCTCCTGAAATTATGGAAATCGTTGATAAAGTTGGGTACAAAGATCCAACCCCTATCCAGCGACAAGCTATTCCTATTGGTTTACAGGTATATGATTTATCCTGATCTTAATTGATTTTATATACGAGGAGGAAATTTAATAGCATTTTGATAAATCCTAAAACTTTTAACACGTTGCCCCACACTTTTAATTTGACGATCGTCCTCAGAAACACTTTTTTTTAAAAATTGTTTATGACTGCCAGATGAAATCGAGTGTAAGTTGTATGTTTGGAAGTGAAAATTATGACATTTGCCAACAGTTTTTACAAAAAAAAATTGTCGACTGTTATAGCCGTCATTTGTCTCTAGATGCCCAAATGTTTTGAAGCGGTAAAACTTGAGAAAACGCAAGAAAGGGCAATAAATATGCTGTCTGGCATGCTACACTTTTTTTTTTCTCGATCTATTACTCAATAATTAACAAGTGTATGCGTCAGTACACTTCGTACTAGCGGTGTTCTTTTTTTTATTGATTAAAATGTGCAAGAGGCTATAGTTAAACATCTTTTATAATTATTAGTTGATTGTATAAATTATGGAAGAGAAAATGGTCTGGGTGGAGGTCAAAATAAAATCTCAAATAGTAAGAAAATATTTATTAGAAACCAACATTTTGACCCACATTTCAAATCTTCATCAGGGCCTTGTAAATTAAATACTAAAAATTATAAAAAAATAAAATAAAATAAAAATATAATAATTTGGTACTAATTTTAAAAAAATACATATTAATGACAGTAATGGTAAAAGTAATATTTTAAAAAAATTGGTAGAACTATTGAAATAAAACAACAGAGTAACAATCTCAAAAGCTTTTGAGAAATATTATAGTCACATTAGCTTTCCTAAACCGCTCTAAACTCTGTCAAAATATTTTTTTTTCTAATAACCTTCTCTTTAAATCTAAACTTTTAATTTTTATTACTTTGTTATCCGAGAAAGTGAAAAGTTACAGTTCTTCCTTTAAGGATTAATAGCTTCATTAAATAAGCAGTATTATATGCTTTCACTCAATAAGCATATTGTACAAAATGTAATAGTTTATTTTTATTTATAATATGCTAGTTTATACAATTCATCTAAATAATTGTAAAAACTAAGAACACATATTTGTTCCAATCATCAGTCATCTTAAGTTCAAAATTAGATTTTATTTTTTAAGTAATCCAAATGATAATCTATGTTTTGTATAATTTAACAGGGAACCAATTTACTCATTTGTAACTTCATGTGTTTTACATATATGCTGATACATATGTGTTTGTTGTATTTTTAGAACAGAGATATTATTGGTGTTGCTGAAACTGGTTCAGGAAAGACACTTGCATTTTTGGTTCCTCTATTGATGTGGATCCAATCTTTACCGAAGATCGAAAGGCTGGAGGATGCAGATCAGGTATAAGTTGTATAAATTTTTATTTAGAGTCATAAAAATCAAAATTTATCATAATGAAAGTTTACATTATTGCTATTTTTCTGAATTAAGAGGATCATATTTTTTATTTTAGTTCACTTTGTGTCTTACTGTGCTTCAGTAAATTTCTTTTTGTAACTGCATTAATAATCAAAACTTATTTTACTTTCTACACTAAAGAAACCCAAATTCACAACTAATTTCAAAAGTGGTCTTGCTTATCCATCTTAGATGTAAAAAATTGGTTATTTTTTATTTTATTTTTTTGCCAAAGTTGTTGAGCATCATAGTATCTCTCCTTTGTAATATGTTGGTGGGTTTTAATTGAAAGTAATCTGAAACAAGGCATCTCTGTTTAATAAAAAGTTTATTTTATTTATTGGCATATTTAATCCGAAGAGCAGGTTAAGCAAGATTATGCTTATTGTTTATCTCTTGTAGCATAATTAATTTATGATAAATTTCTCTTTACAGGGACCTTATGCTATTATCCTGGCTCCTACAAGAGAGTTGGCTCAGCAAATAGAGGAAGAAACAAACAAATTTGGAGGACCATTGGGAATTCGAACGGTGGTTGTTGTAGGAGGTCTTTCGCGAGAAGAACAAGGGTTCAGGCTTCGGCTAGGTTGCGAGGTAAGTGATCATGTATTTATATTTTATTTAAATTGTTCAATGCTTGAACCTATTTAATGATCCCTTCCCAGTATCCATCAGAGGACTGCAAAATTATTTTTTCCGAAATGACATTTTATCTATTTTTGTGTGTGTGTGGGTGTTGGTACCACTAAAAATTAATTAAACCAAAAAATACTTGTTGAAATGAAAGATGACTTATTATATTATCAATAACTTATTATCATTCTTAAATTATTAAAAACAACTTTGATGGTTATTGTGAAAATAAGATGTCAATGAAAATGGAATGGTATGGTAGGTACAGTCAAATTTGAGAAGATTTATTTATAAAACAGTTTAACATAATTTGTCATTAAAATGTATTATACTTCGAGCAAAGTACCACTTCTGCTAATCATGTTGTGACTAAAATGGATAGAGCACCACTAAATGGTGGATACAAATAATATAATGGTGGATATAAATAAAAAGTTTCTAGGCCTTTTAACACAGTTACAGATGTTACTACAAAACTAATGGAAATCGATATTATCATTGAAATCGAAAATTGAAAACCTTTTTTACTTTATTACAATAATGCCTTTATTGAATTTAAAGGGAAAAAAACTCATTGTCTTTATGCCAAGGTCTCTCAGCTGTTTCTATGACCAATTTTTTTACTTTTTGTTTGCTATTAATTTGTTGTTCTTTTATTGACTTCATAGATATTAAAAATACCCTAATGAACAGTTTTTCATGAAAATCCTTAGCACCGTAGGCATTTATTACAGAATATTGTTTTATGAATATTTATTTTTTAATGGAATAGAAGAGTGTCATAAAGTTGATACAAAATATATTCTTTAAAGAAATCTGTATCATGATGCAGCATTACACTTTGATTGGTCAGTAATAAGGCATAAGTAATATATAAAGAACATGAACGATTATCACTGATAGCACAAGAGTTATATCGACATACCTCAACACATAACAACATTCCTAAGATTCTTACCCCACTCCCCTCCAGACTTATATAGGCTCCGTATTATTCTATGACAGAGAGTCTTAATTAGTAATTTGCATTAGATGTTTGATCTATGTATCTTTAGTGGGAAATTGTTTATAATTTTTATATTCAATAAACGGTCTTTTTAAAAAGTCTAAATTCGGTCTGATTAATATAACTCAAGTGATTGTCAAGGCTATCACTGATAGCAGTAGTGATTGCCACAACTATCACTGATAGGAGTAGTGACTATCACAACCCATTCTTAATCCAAAGGCAGCATCATAATTTTTTGAAAAAAACAAATATTTTCCTACTTAAAGGTACTGATCATGGGCTGCTTGAGTAATAAAATGGGAAAGAATTAAAGAAGGCATTAATAATATTTAATGGGTTTTATGCAGGGATTGAATATAAGAGTTATTTTAAAAACAAAAAATTCTAACTGTTAACCTTTGAGCAATATGTGTTTTAATCAGAAATAAGAGTTATTCTACGATTTTTATTTTTTCTCTTAAAAAATAAAAATCACGCCTGCTGAATTTCTATGTTTACCCATCGAAAGAGGGTCCCGAACGATATTTTAATGTTGCTGCCTTGTTCTTTAGTTTATCCTATTTTAATATTCCAAATTTCAACCCAACGGCTCAGGATAAAATAATTTTCAAATGCTCATTTTATTATAGTTAGTAGCTGCATAATATGACACGGGGACGTTAAGTCTTGTACTTCAATTTTAATTTTTTTACTTCCAGACCTGAAAGTTTATCTTAATTCGCGTTTTCGTATCTCCTGTACTAATTTTTCTTTAAATTCTATTGCTAAACTCTATTTTCACTCAGTTTTTCGATTTTTATTGAAAGTTGTTGAATGCCATGCCGAGATTTGAATTTGTCCAACCACCCTTCACTAGCTTTGAATGTTGGGTCACCGCGTAAAATTTGATTAAAATGAAGGCCCTTTTCTTTGATTATTGGACCTGTAAGTGGTAGTTCCTGACTTCGTTGCTGAACAAACCACTGAAACAATGCTTCATCTAACTTACTGTTTGTGGCAACTTTCATAGTCTTCTTTTTAGTCGCATCTCCATCACACACTTCCATTTCCACAACAAAAAAATTTATTTTGTCCCCGTCACGTTTTATGTCATTAACTGTAGTCCGAGGAATATCATAGATTTTCGCTTAGATTGAAGCACTTTTACCTTTTTTTAAACGTTTTACAATTTCAAACTTAGTAGCGAGATCTATACTCTTACTTTGTCTTTTTTCCGACATTATTATACCTACTTTTAAGAAAACAACAAGTACTCGTAGGACAAGAATGAAGACTGAAGGTAGTTCAACTGCGGAAGCTACATTAGGTAGAGATGAGGAGATAATTAATTTCTGAGAAATGTGTGCGAGGAAGCCTAGGTTTTGAGCAAACAACAGATTCTAGGAATCAAAGTTGTCAAGACACAACGATTGATTCTTAGCCGCCGCCTATGACATTATCAGCCAAACAATATATACACATTTTTTTTTTTTTTCTCAAAACTGAGGAGATGGTTAACAGAGAGTGACGGATAATAGAGGTTTTACTGTAATTTCAAATTTTCTGTTTTAGATTGTTATTGCTACCCCTGGTCGTCTTATTGATGTTTTAGAAAATAGATATTTGGTCTTGAATCAATGCACATACATTGTTCTTGATGAAGCAGACAGAATGATTGATATGGGTTTCGAACCAGGTAATTTTATGTTTGCCTATTTCGATCATTAGCCATTTTTATTGCTTTAATATTTCTTATTAAATTTATTGTATATTATACATTTAATTTTAATCCCTTTAGTTTGCATCAAGCAGAATTTATTTATTTTTTTGTAAAATTTCCAAATAAGGCCTATGACAAATGATGTACTAAGTATATTATTGTTATGTACAGTATATGTGATAGATTATCACCTCAAAATAAATCAATATAAATAAACACAACTTTCTAGCGATATCTGTTGCAAATATGATAAGCACTAATAATAGGAGTCTTTTGACCAATTTAAAGTGTGTTAAGAATTCTTAACTTCACCCACTTACCTTATGTATAGTTCAATTATTTAAGAAAATCCAAAAACAAAATTTCAATTTATATACCACATTGATTTGATGGAAAAAACAAAGGAATTTAACAAGATTATATCGATTCTGTTTATCGATTTTAAAGCAGCTTATGATTCCATTATCAGAAAAGAACTGTTCCTGGCAATGGAAGAGATGGGAATCCCACCGAAACTAATCCGACTTACAGCTTGTACTCTGAGAGGAAGCGTAAGTCGAGTAAAAATAAATGGGAAGCTGGGCCAACCTTTTGCGGTGAAGTCAGGAGTTAGACAGGGTGACCCCCTGTCCCCTCTTCTATTTAATATTGCCCTCCAAGCGATGGTGAACAGAGCCGAGCTTAATCAGTCAGGCACAATTTTTACTAAGACAACCCAAGTGCTTGGTTATGCAGATGATGTGGCACTGATTGGACTGTCCCTCAAAGCGATCAAGGAAGCCTGTGAAAGATTGCAAAGGGAAGCTGAAAGAATGGGGCTATCCATAAATGAGGATAAAACGAAACTTATGGTGCTTAGGAAGAAAACGCCTATAAACCCACCGAAGCAATATGTTGTGGGACAGTATGCATTCCAATGCGTTTCTAGTTTTAAATATCTCGGCTCCATAATAAATAATCGGGTAGACGAAGAAGAAAACATTCAAAATCACATAATGGGGTTTGCAAAAAGCATTTTTTGCCCTAAGAAGTTTACTCTGTAGTAAACTACTAAGTCGGGGTACCTAAATGAAGCTCTGTAAAGCAATCATCCGACCTGTACTGACCTATGCCTGTGCAACCTGGACCCTACGAAAGATCCTGGCTGAAAAGATTGACAGGTTTGAAAGGAAAGTGTTGAGGCGCATCATGGCGCCTGTTAGAGAAAATGGTATATACCGTTTAAGAAAGAACAAAGAGATCTACGGCTTATACAACAATCTCCGAGTTTCCCATTTTGTGCGAATTCAGCGGTTCAATGGCTGGGACACCTTGTCAAAATGGATGATGGGAGAGCAGCAAAGAAATTATATTATGGAACCCAGGACAGAGCCAGGCCACATGGAAGACCGAAAGAAAGATGGAAGGACGCAGTGGCTGAGGACATGCTCCTGACCGAAATGAGTGGTAGAAGGCATTTGAGAGGGCCAAGGGCAGCTTCAGGCGCCTGTCGAGCCGATAAATAAATAAATACCACATTGATTCTTGTTGCCTTTGGCTGTAACTTAACAGGTCCGGAGTCAGTCAAATTTTAATTATCAGCTGTTTTTGTTGCTTTGAATCAATACAGTTGTTTAAAGATTTAAGTCTTTATGATTTATGGGGTTATTCAAATTACTTGTTTAGTAACACTGGAGTCTTCTATCATCTCTTTTATTCTGAACAAGAATTATAGTCAAAACCATGTTGTTGATTATCCTCTATTTTCAGACGTGCAGAAGATTCTCGATTATATGCCGGTCACAAACTTGAAACCTGACAATGAAGATGCTGAAGATGAAACCAAACTTCTGGCAAATTATAACACAAAGAAGAAATTCAGACAGGCAAGTAACATGTAATTAGTATTATGATTATTTAAGAAGTAATTGACAAATGTAATACATTTTTTCAACTTCATCTAAAATATTTTAAAATTTAGTACTTTTTGCTTTTATTTATTTAGCAGATTAAATTGGTTATCTAATTAACTTTGAATTGGTTCATTTAATTTAAGTTAGAACAATCTTGTTTAATTCCATTCCATTGTTTGAATATTTTTGAAATTTAATTATGAATGTTATAATTTTAATTTCATGTTTTAGACTGTGATGTTTACGGCTACTATGCCACCGGCTGTAGAAAGGCTTGCTAGGACATATTTGAGGCGACCTGCCGTCGTCTACATTGGTTCCGCTGGTAAGCCAACCGAGAGAACAGAACAGATAGTATACATCATGTCAGAACAGGATAAGAGGAAGAAATTGATGGAAATATTGAGCAGAGGTGTAGAACCTCCAGTTATCATTTTCGTGAACCAAAAGAAAGGTGCCGATGTACTTGCCAAAGGTTTGGAAAAACTTGGGGTAAGTAAATTTCAGTATTTTATTTATATAGTTTACTCAGTATTTTTGCTTCAATCCTAACAAATTAAGTTTGGAACTAGATTCTCATACCTTAGATCTTTAAATATCGTTATATTATTACAATTCTCTGTTTTTTTGTTGTTTTTTTAAATTAAAAAAAAAATGTATTTATTTGCAGTTATTAAATACATAGTCAATCCTTGTGATTTTTATTTTAGTTATTTATATTGTAGTATGTAAAATGTGCTCATATTGAAAGGAAAATCCTCATCATTGATATGCTTAGTAATATTAGGTTTAATTTGCTCTACATATTAATGACAAAATTATTATATATTTAACTGAAAGTTATTTTTGGTTTTGATTAATTCTTGGTATTGTAAGTAGACTGATTAATAATTAATATCTTTTAATGTTCTAAAGCATTTGTTTTTTCCAGTACAATGCTTGTACATTGCATGGTGGTAAAGGTCAAGAACAAAGAGAATATGCATTGGCCAGTTTGAAATCTGGTACAAAAGACATACTTGTTGCCACTGATGTCGCTGGTCGTGGTATTGATATCAAGGATGTTTCTTTGGTTATAAATTACGACATGGCCAAATCCATTGAAGGTAAAATAGTTTCTACTATTTTTTTCTTTTACTAACCATTGATTTACTTTAGGTCAATATTTATATTGTTTAAATTATAGGGAAAAAAATAATATTTTTTAATATTAGGTTATGTTGTACTTTCCCTAAAATTATTTAACATATTCTTTCATATTTATAGATTACACTCACAGAATTGGTCGTACTGGTAGAGCTGGTAAGACTGGTGTTGCCATCAGTTTTCTTACAAAGGATGATTCGATTCTGTTTTATGATTTGAAACAAGTGATACTCGCTTCGCCTGTGTCTGTGTGCCCTCCTGAACTTCTAAATCACCCTGAGGCTCAGCATAAACCTGGGACTGTTGTTGTTGCAAAAAAGAGAAGAGAAGAAAAGATTTTTGCTTAATATATATTATATGATAAAACATTACTTTCAATTATTATTTGATTTTTATTTAAATTTTAAGATATTTTATATTAGATTGTAAATATAATAAAATACTTTAAAATTTTATGTAGTCATTATTTTTTTTATGAAAACCAGTCAAAAAATTCTCATTTTTTAATCCAACGAAAGTGAACTTACTTCAAGCTGTATTAATAGACATTGCTCCTTTCTTTCTGCCAGTCAACTTATTGGCTATATTGCTTCCTTTAAATTCTTCTTAAATCTGTTCTGTTTCTTGGCTAGTATTAGCGTTTATTTTTACTTTTTCTAGTGTGATTATGTAGAACAGATTTACCATATTTGCTTATAGTTTTGTACATTTTATGTTAAATACATAATTTGTAATTTTAATCAAACACGTTTTTTTAATTTTTCGTTTCTCCTTCTTGATTATTTAAGGTTCTATTATTTTGGCTCTCGGTAATTTGAACTGCTTCTCTTGGCTCTCAAGTTTCAAATTATTCATTTTCTTTATAAGATATTTCTTATATACTGGACTAATCTTCTTGATCTATATAATTTAATAATGAAGAAAATACCTTATTCCAGTCAATATGTATTTGACCATGGAAGAAAGTTAAGTTTCCAGGAGTTTATATATATTTGACTTTTTAATTTGTTTGACCTCAAGTAATGATTGGACTTGTTAAGTTTAAATGAGGTAGTATGAAGAACTACTAAAATTGAAAATGACAAATAAGTGTCAAAACGTTTTTTAATCTTTTGTAAATTATTAGCAACAATTATTGGCTGGAATAATGTTTTTTCTTCATTAGTTTCAAATTATGTGAGTTAACATCAATAATCGATTTTAAGTAAATAAATTTATGGAATATACTATCAGTTTCCTAGGCTCTCCAGAACTCTTTGTTGTAGGTGAAAGGATGAGATAAAAATTTATTTTTTTCTAATCTATATTCAGTTAATTTGATATGAATTATCATTGCATTATTATATGATGTTCAGGATCAAAAGCGGATAATTCCAAATTTCAAAAATTGCCTTTTTCAAGCATTGCATAATGCTCCAAAAACTTCATTTTTAGAACCAAACTAAAAGGATGAGAAATTAGGGAGCAAAGTGTCGAGTTAGACAAAATTACTTGACCTAACTAGCATAAAATGTGAAAAAATAAATTTTTGAAATTTCAGAGTAATTCGCTTGTGATTGTGAACACCTCATCAAACATTAATTATTATTAACATCCAAAATTAATTATACATATTTGAAGAAGCCAAGATTTGGTTTTTCGCTTCTTGTAGTAACTTCAAAAGAATATTTTGTTGACTAAATTCACCTCTATGGATTGTTTTTTCAATTTTTGTTGAGTTTTTGTGGGCTATCAGAGCAACTTTTTGTCAAAAATACTGGCCTACATAATACTGTATTACCAATATGATTTAAATCTATGATCTAAGATGGTTTGTTATTTTCATTTCTGCAACTTTAAGCAGATTTAGATTCGTCATTTCTTAAATATAATTACATAAACAATGTATGTGTTCGCACTTATGTCAATAGGCATTTATTTATAGTAGAATCTCAACTAAAACCAATATATTATGTAAGGAACGAAAACATTCTTCTCCACAATGTTTATGACTTTTTAATTGTTGAAACACTTTGCCTTTGTAAATGATTACTAAAATTATAGAGGAATAGCAACATTAGAAAAACAAAAGAGGAAATTGACTGCCTTTGCCTTGGGATTCACTCATCTCCAGATTTAAGTTGATTATCTCAGTTTCTTCACTTTCATAGCTGACGATTTACCTATATCTTAATTAAATTTAATATGTTCTTCATGTACTTCTTTTCTTTAAATATCTTTTTGTTTTAAACAATTTCTAGTCTCTCTCTAATTTATTTTTGTATGAATATGATAAACTATAATTCTCAATGAATTACTTTTATCTGACCCAGGCTCCATATTTTCTCCTTTCTAAAGCTTTTCTTCAATTTGTTTTGATCAATTTTCTTTGGTAAAATCAATATTTACTTTCTCTCAAGAATATTTTGATTTTTTAAACAATTTGCATTATTTCATAATTGTTATATTCCAATTTCTCAGCTACTAAAAGAATAATACTACGTCTTTTACTTTCTTTTAATGTTGTTATTAATTTCCTCTTTTAAAATTTATATTTTTTTATGGCTTGCTATTTTCATAACTGTTGTATCTGATTTATTTTTAGGTTTGAATGAAGATGGGTCTCCTATTGTCAAAATATTAGTTTATATCATTTTGGGTATCATTACCTCTGATATTGAAAATTCAGTAAATAAGACTAAATAGAGTATTTAAAAAATTAAAAATGAACAATAGGTAATAAGTACAAGACTAATGAAAAACTGTATCTATTTATTTGTTTTTTATAAAAAGTGAAATGTATTTGTTTTGACCACAAAATGCAGAAACGAAGTTAGTCCATTCTTGTTTTTATTTTCCTGCGGGTTACTTTGTCTTTCTCACTGTAAAAAAAAACAAATCCTAATAAATAAAAAAGTATATTCATAAAATGGTTCAATTCAATAAAGACAATGAATTGTCAAATGATGAAAACAATATTGTTTTTATTTTACTGAAATTGAGTAGTGCATTATGTCCAGGCTGAAACCGTAATCCAGGGGAGTAATAACGGAGTAGATTCTTACTGAATGTTCTCCCCAGGAAGGTCTGAGTCCAGAGCCATTGAACCTTCTAGCAGGAGGGTACCCTTAACTGGGGCGGAGGGAAAGACAATGAATCAATAATGGGTAATAAAAAAATTACAATATCCAGCAGCTTCTTTGTAATTCAGTCCAGAAATGATGGTTATAACTTGTGAAACTAATACATTGTACTAAGAGCTCTATTACAAAAATTTACAGAAACTCGAGTTTCTATTTTACAAGCAAAAGTTCTCTTTTGGATTTAAATGTAAACTAATTAGTCATTTTAGTCACAAACTATTCAGAATATTAATCAACCTTATCAGATGTATTCAAGCGATTAGAAAAGAAGTATACTTAGAGAGTCCACAAAAACATAGATGTACTGAATTTAATATGATATCATCATATAGAAAGAAACTTTATTTGCAAATTTACATATACAAGCAGCATAAATATGATATTTAACATTATAAAAAGAATTTCTTGAAGTTTAGTGGCAGAAGGTAAAATGTGGTATATAGCATTTTTTGATATTTGAATTTTATGATATTACTAGAATACAGACAATGACCATCTGTACAGAAAAAACTTCAATGTCGAAGTCCATGCTAAAAGCCATCCTCTGAAAAGAACCTATAGAATTACTTATCAAGGACGTAGCATAGCTGATAACTGAGATCACACAAATTAAATTAGGTCCCAAATAGAGAAGACAAAAAGTGACTTTTAACAACTCCAGGCGATTCCTTGCAATTTAATTCTTGAACTTGCAGAATCGAATCTAAGTTGTATAATAACATGCTCTCAGTGTTATTATACATATCAGAGGCATGGAAACTTACAGATACTTCAAGTAAAAGATTACAAGTCTTCAATATGTGATGTTATCACATCTGAGTTTACAGAGTACAAATATGTCAGAAATGAAACAATATTCAAACAACTACAGAAACCCCTTGAGATAATGGAAAACATCAAAAGAAATAAATTGGCATATTTTTATATTTTTGCCATGTGATGCAAAATGATAAGTATCATTTACTACAGTCAATCATACAGGGCAAGATTGTAGGCACCACTTCCAGTTGAAAATATCACTGACACTTTTAGAAGAAGATATCACTAGATTCCTTACAACTCATTTTCATATGTTGTTGAAAAAACCTGTAGAAAATTAGTTTTTTAATTATAATGTTGATATTTTGAAGATAGCTGGTTGCTAGTAGAAGGTAACTAACAGACATTTTAACATAGATGCTTTCATTTTTACAAAAATACTGCGTATTAAATTAGGAATTAACATTTTTTTAAAATACTTACATTATATAAACAGAAGCTCCCCAACCAGAAAGAGCATCTCTATCACAAGCATTAACGAGCGCTTGAGATATAGTTTCAAATAAATCTTCAGGGCCAAGATCTGGCTCCCAAAGAGCTTCACACATTCCGAAAAGCTGTTCAGAAGCTGTCCCCGCCACAACAAAATCTTCAGGTTTGTTAGGGCAACCAATTACATCCATTGAAGCTATAAAAGGTTCCATAGTTTTGGGTTTTAAACCAGCAATTATAGGTTCAATGAAAAATGGTCCAAATCTGTTACAACAAATTGAAATATGTTATTTGAAAACTACATCAAAAGATCAAAAAGTACATCGAGAGTACAAATAATTTCAACATACCTTCTTTCATATAACAAATTCGAGACCATTGAAAGAAATACATCTGGAGCTATTTTCCTATCCTCTTTCAACTCATACATATTTTTTCTGAATTGAAGTTTGTTCAGAACTGTAAATGTGTCTGTAGTTAATCCAGGAAGTCCAATGTATAAATGAGGACCGATTTCAAAAACTTTCTAAAATAACCATACCAAATTAATTCGGAAGTAAACTTGAATGAAAATCAATTAAATAAATAAGTCTTACTTCAAAGTCAGTCGAAACAGTCTGCCCTTGAATACCAAATCTCAAATCTGAAGCAATGGCAACACAATCTTTTCCTTTCATTGCTATTACAGCACTTCCATTGTACGTTAGGATCGACTAGAGAACAGAAACATACACTTATAAGAAATTAAGTATTAAATACATAAAGAAATTAAGTATTAAACCCGCTGTAATATTGATTAAATGAAAATATGAAGCTTTTATTAGTTATAAAAATCAAATCACAGAATATGGAATAATGTATTGTAAAAATTTAGTATGGAGTATAATAATTGTTAATCCATCCATTGAATCTTAGAAAATGACCAAAAATGGGATAAATTTAAAGAAAGATGAGCTAGGAAGAATTCATAACTATTTCCTAGGAGATGATTTTATAAAACTTCGATCTATTTCTAAATTATTTAAAAAAATACATTAAAGAGGAAAGGAGGTACTAGTTAAACAGCTCTTTAACATCAATTATGTTTTAATAAAATGCTTAAATTATTCCGTTAATACTGTCTAAATCATAATCGTGAATCAAGAAATATTTTAACTTGAAAAATAATTAAGTTTCAAGCGACATAACACTAATTAAAGATTATACGAAATTAAAAAACATACCATCCTTAAATGTTAGGACAACGGCTAAATGACTGGTAAAACAAAATTATAACCTTTCGTCGATCAACAATAGTCACTCATCCAAAGAGAAACGAAGAGGTCAGTGTAGTATTGAAAAAAATAAAAAGTTTTAATAGACGAGGATAATAATTTAATGATTTACTTCCTATTGTCATTAAATTAATCTAAGATGATTACGAATAATGCTAAAGATGTTTCAGATCGTAAGAAGGAAAGACTGTTTAACTATTTTTAATTTAGTTTGAATAAATAGTAGTTGATCGAATAGATTATATAAAGATTGCTCTGGATGACGGTGAAAATTTGTCAAATACCAAAACCTAGTAACCTAGTTATAGTTTAAAACTATAAACAAAAAAATGTTTTTGCTATTTATGAAATTGATTTCTCTTATCCTTCGTATAGTTACAATTAAAATTTGAATAATGAGCATATATGTTTAGAAAATAGTTTATTATGGAAGATCAATCTTCGGGAAAGCTACACGTGGGGGGTAGAAATTTAATCATCTATAACTTTATATAAATTTGATAGAACATTTATTACTCCATCGCTATCTAACGAGTCAAAAATGAATATATATATACATAAAGTTAAGGATCAGACCTGGTTATTGTTAGATCTTACTCCTACTTCAGCATGTAAAAAAATGCTACTTTTGTTATAAGGCCGGCTACTGCTTCAATAGAGTCAGTATAATTCCAGCAATCGTGTTACGACCTAAACCCTTTCTTTTCTTATATATAATTTTGTTTCAATTCAATTAACTTATACATACATATATATATATATAAGTTAGGATAAGACATACACCAGTATGGCCACTAATCCTAAACAGGGATTAGTAAACATTGTAAATACCATATATAGAGGATTTAGTTTTGAATAAAGCAGTGTTTTATCAGCCTTCACCCGTGTTGTTTCTCTCCTAATATTTCTCTTTTTTTTTAACGTTTCATGTGCCGGAGCTCGTAAGTTATATGTATATATAAAAACTCAAAAATGTAAAGTTATGTTCAAGATCTCCTATCTTCTCACACTCCCTGGAAAATTAAAAGCTTTTTCCAGTTTTAAAATCCACATTTTCCCCATTACGATGTCTATAACGTCCCTAGCAGTAGTTTTGTATTAGTAAACAATTAAAAAAAAAAATTTAATATCAATTCCGCTGGTTGTAGCTTCGAGTTGAATTACAAGTTTTAACAGTTTATTCGTTTCATTGTAATATTTTCCAAAAATACAATCTATCGTGAGCTTTAGTATGGAAAAGAGAATGTAATTATGGATGAGGAGTAGATTTCAGTAATCATTTCATAAAGAAATAAACTTTCAACCAACATTTCGAAGTATAAATGATATAGTGTAGAAGACCTACAGAGTGGGTCGAAACGTTGGCTACTGAATAAATATTCTTGATATTCAGAAAAACTTATTGACCTCTTCCCGGACCATTTTCTTCCACAATAAATGATTTATGTTTGTTGAAACGTTCATTTCTATATGAAATGATTACCGAAATACACACAATTCTTTCCATACTAAAACTCACGATTATTATTATTTTCGAGATTATTAAAAAGGAAAGGAATAAAAAGTTAAAACCTGTAGTAACTTAACTCGAAGCGATAACCCCCGGATCTGATAGCAAACTTTCTTCCATCTTCTAGGGGTGTTTCCGGACCAGACACGGGGTTGTTCTATAGCTGGACAATTTACAAAAAGACCTTTTACGAAATCTGAGGTGGTAGAAGAGTCAGGTAGTAGGCGATTGGCCGGCCTGAGGCGACTCTGTGAAGGTAACTTAAACCTATCTTCAAACTTCAAAACACTTTTTATTATCTAACTATATTTGTCTAAATACAAGCAATTATTAATATCTTAATCCGTCAATTTACAAAAAGACCTTTTGCGAAATCGAGGGGTGGGACTGGGGAGCCTGTCAGTAGATGAAAGGGCATGACTAACAGTGTCGACTTAGTCATGTTTCGAAAATTTTTGAGGGACAGAACTTAATTTGAAACTCTAAAAAGTGTTTTTGAGTATTAAATATTGACAATGCGTCAATTTTCATCTTCAAGAAATAGACAAATAAACTGAAACATCCAATAAAATTTTGGTCCAAAATCATTTTAAAAAATCAGTACTATTATAACCAATGAAGGGTCCAGGGTACAATGGCTGTGCAAGGAGGAATTTTGTTCTAGATGAAACTCAACTGCCAGGTCCCTCCCCCCCAATAAGGGGTAACCATGGGAAGAAGCTGGGTGAGCTATCCCTTGCTGTTAACAGATTAAATAAATTATCAGCCACAGTCCGATTTGAACTCAACGCTCTATAACTGAATTTCCTCTCTCCCTGGTCCAAATGATATTAAGATATAAACAAACTATTTTAAATTTAGTATTTAACAGTTTTATATCAATGGATGCAGCATATTTAATTTGGATATTTTTTTTATGCTCGAAGCCTTGCTAACACAATTTTTTTTTTAATACAGGATATTTTCTTTAAAATAAGTTTGAGCATTATGTTGGTAGTTAAAAGTAATATATAATATATTTCTCCTGGTTGGAAGGTTATGGCCTTGTTAATTATCTAATAAAATATATGTAATAACAACCAATGCATTTATTGTAGTATACAACCTTATGCCACTGTTACCAGTCTTGTAAGGCACAATTAACATAATATATATGCATTATTCTTTTTGTTTTAACTTCAATAACAATTTCTGGAAGTAATTTAGTCCTAATAAAACTAATTATCTATTCAGCTTCTTATAAAAACCTTAGGTATACAGAGCAGTAATAATATATATAATTTGTATTATGTATTTATATTTATGTACATTAAGCATGATTTGTACACAACTGACTCCCTTACCCCAAAATCAATTTTTTCCCCTAAATTGTTTAACTTACAATAAATACATAAAATGAAAAATAAAAACAAAGTCACATTAATAAGTAAATGATTGTGATGAATTATTAGCTTAATTTTACTCTAGAAATTAACCTCCACCATATTAATATTCAAGTGCCAGGATTTAAAATTTTCAATATACATGTAATATTTACAAATGATATTAAAAGGGGTATTTATAATGATTTATTCACCTTATAAAGATTAATTCATATAAATATAAAAAATACTAATGCATGTAAAACTTTATCATAATTTCGCTAAAATTGGTATCCTATAATCAGCGTAAGTAGTCAAATGGGCGAGTTGAACTGAAAGTAGTGAACTAACTCTTATTATAAAGCCTGGTCAATTTTACTCACTCTCTAGGCTCAATAAGAACATTTGTATTCAGAATATTAGAATTATTAAGAAAAACAAAACAACAAGTAAATGAAAATTGTAATTTATTATTGGAAGAATCTATATACAAAGAAAATAAGATACCACAAACAATAAGAAAGTAATTAACTTCCAAAAAACAAGTTTCATTTTTAATGAATCCACATATCACTAATTAGAACCTACAGCATGATTAGTAGGACTGGTTGGAGGAATATCCAAAAAATAAAATTAATTAATGGAAAAATATCATAAAATTACGTGCAAAAATTTGTGAAGTAAAGGGTTAAAACAATCACTATTAATGTGATATCACAATACTCTAGTACTATACGTCGATTGCAAAGAATATTCACTTTTTACAGGTTAGAAATAATATAGTAACAGACAGAAAACAAAAGCATACTAGTCATGTACTGTATTCGTAAGTATGGTCTGCTGCTGTTGCAGGCATGAGTAGATATGAAAACATCTTCCTGACAAAGCATTAATCAACTGAGTGACTGGAGATGTCACTTGTCTAAAGACATTATAATAATCTATAATTAAACCAGTGGTGATTCTCAACTAATAATCCTGAAAGTTTTTTTATTAATTTTATTTAAACATTTAAGTTGGTTTATGTTAAAGTTCAATTTTTAGTGCCTCTGATATATTAATGCAATTCCTTATATTTTTAAGAGTGTCTTTTTAATGTTACTAAGCATTTTCTGATAATAGTGAATAAAACAAAATTCATACCCCCCAAGCGAATAATTGATAAAAATATATTTTTTAACCTTAACCAATGCTATAAATATATTTATAATAAGAAATCTAATTACAACTTATTTTAATAAGACATAATGATATATAATGAATATCTATATACAAATTACAGATTGAAATCTAGTGTAAACATAAACATGAAAAATATATATTTAACATTTCCCAGGCAAAAAAAGAAAAATTATATATATAAAAATGCAAGATCATTAATTAAATTTCAAAAATAATGCAATGAGTATTATCCGACAAATCTCATTAACAATTAATCTAATTCAACTTATATATGAAAGCTTTAATTTCATTGTATATGTATGTATGTGTGAAATAAGGCATGGATGGATTATTTGAATTATTGATATGTATCAAAATAAAATATAAAACAAAACTTTAAATAGATAAAGTACAGGAAAAAAATCATGAATTCACCACTTATTTTTAAGGAGCTACCAATTAAATATAAAATGTATCATTTTCATTCGGATAAATTTTAGCAATTTCAGAAGTTTGGTGGTTGGTGTTACATTTCCATAAAATTGGTTATTTTAAAATTTGTACAAGCACTTATCACTTTTAATTGAGATATCTTCTAAATTTTAAGATAACTCAATGACATGTTGTTTCTCCTGTACTCTTAATTTTTGTAAAATGGGCAAACAATGAAACAGCAATTTTTAATTGCTATATTATCATGGAAACAAAATTAGCTAAGCCATTTTTCATAATAATCGAATTCAAATTTAATCACTGGCTGTGTTTATGAAATTTATTAAAAATAAACTTCTTTATTTTTTATGTTAAGAATTATATTTAAGATTACTTCTTAAGTAAAAAAAAAAATATATTCAAAGAATAACAGATTATAAACCGACGAACTTCCATTTTATTTTTTTAAGAAGGTTAAGTCAACCCTAAAAAAATTAATACTTAAGTTAAAAGTATTCATAAAAGATTGATTATTACTTAAACAGTGATTGTTATCCATTAAGTTACCAATAATTAATATTGTAAATTATTGCTAATATGTTATCACATGTCTTACATAGAGGCAAATAATTAACAAAGAAACAGTATGTTTCAGAATTAGATTTGGTAACATTATATAATATTTGGTTGATTCCGATAAGATAAACCATATTATTATTAAGTAATATTGCATTATATTCATCATCTAAAGACTATAAAATATAATAAAAATGCATTTAATATAATTTTCCAATAATACATATATTCATCATGTAACGCAGTAAATAAATTTAATAAGAATGGAATGTAGAAAATATTAAGTTAAGTAGAAACGAGACTAATATTTAATTGCTTGTGTGCACCTGAGAAATATGTTGTTCCTAAATTCACAAATAAAAATTCAATATTCTTATAGAATTATATAAACAATAATAATGAAATAGGAATGTTTCTTTCTCTCTCCCTCTTTTTTTTTTTTAAATACTTATACTATCACAAATTAGTAAAGCTATACAGAAATTATTAATGACTGAGAAACAAGAATTAATATGATTTAACAATTAAAACACTCATATTAAAAAAAAGTATAAATAACTTTAATAACAAAATATATTCTGTTGAATAAATACTCTTCTAATTCCGAAAACCCTGTTAACCTCAATAAAATCATATAAATGGGAATTCGTAACAAGAAAAAAAATAAAAATAATTTATCTTTAAAAAATAAAAATAAAATTTCAACAATAACAAACGGAATATTTCTGATTTCTGACATTTTACTATTTATACATAGTTAAAAAAAATTAATATTTTTTTTAAATTTACATTTCTATCATTAATGGAAGATATCGAGTTATGTACAATGTTGATGCCTGTATATAAACTAGTTGAGCTTTGCAAATGTTTTTTTTGCTAGTGTTTGCTCACTTAAAGCTAGCAAATGGGAAACTAGTCGGCTGCTGATTTTGGAGTAGGTTGCCACTATTGTTGTTCATGTTCATACTTATATTGTTCACGTTCATATTCATGTTGTTAACACCTAAAAAGAAAGATAGTTAACAATTACTGCTTATAAAACATTTACCTTTCCTTTATTAATATTATACTACATGAAACAGCTAGACTTGAATTAAATTCAAATTTTTTATCATAAGACATTGAAAGGCACAAAATAACACATTAATACCATGAACTGAAAAAACCAATTGGTATATATTTTATTAACATTTCAAATTCAGTAACTTCGTAATTACTAATACTATTGTAATAAGCATTTATGATGTTTACAAATTCTTAGCTGATGATGTTTATTAACTACCTTCTACAAGCCCCTAGGAATCGTCAAGTTACACTTATATAATCGAAATACCTCATTAATTCTATAAATTTCGGTTACGTTTTCAACTACTTTTATTTATTTTAATAGCAATGTTCTTTTATAAATAATATTATGGTCATTAGCAGTTGTTTATTGTTTCTTTTTTTTCCTCATTTATTTTTTCTTTATCATATTGCTATATCTCTTCCTTCTAAATTTTGTATACTTTCCTATCTCTAGCATATCTTAAGTCCTGACTGCTAGTCAAGTTAATTCTCAATCTTTACTAGATCATTATGACTAATTTCTTTTTTCCTATATTACAATCTTAGAAACTATTATCTGTTCTAAATTATATTCTGTTTACCAAGCCTATTTCAAGTTTAATGGACTGAGCTTTAATCTCAAAAAAATTACTTATATTGAAGGTATCAAATTCACAATATACACATTAACAAAAGTAATAAAACATACCGAATGATGACGCCATCTGGTTCATTGTTGGTTGTGCAGGCCGAGTTTTGTTTTTTCCACTTAAATTCAGTCCATCAAGATCAATATCTATATTTAATTCACTCCATGTACTGCCGACCTATGGAAAAAAATAGAAAATGAAATTAGTATGAATGAGATTAAAATAAGAAAATAAAAACTGAAATCAAATGAATACCTGCTTTGTGCTGTTTGTGGAAGACTGGGAAGGCTGTAGCAGTACATTTTTATCTTGAATAGGCTGTAATAATCCTCCACCTAATCCTATAAACAGAAAAAAATTAACTAATATAACAAAAAAAACACACACGTATATATATCATTTATCATTTAATTCAACTTGGAAAATATTTGGAGCTTTTGAGAAAGACAGGATATGAATCAAGAGACCAAATAGAGATTTACAAAACACAGATAGGATTGTTGACACATTTAGGAGAAGACAGATTCTACAGACATTTACAAACGTCGGGTGATATAAGGATTTAAAAAAACAAAAGTTTAATATAATTAGAAAAATTAAAAAACAAAACAAAAAGGGATCGAAGAAACTCTTAGAAGACATGAAGAAAAATGCAAATATGAAACATAAAAAACGATCTGGAATTTGAAAGAAATCTAACAGGAGTAAAATGGACAGAAGAAAATAAAAAACAACATAACAAGCTAATGAAGAGGTTATGTCATCATAAAATGAAGAATGTGTTACTATTACTTAGTTCTAAAGCACTCCTAATGGAGAATCGGTTAAATAAATACATATAGGAAGAAAGTGAGAGATTTGCCCAAGTAGAGTTACCTCAAAAATCACAGATAATAACAACTAACTAAGATAACACCTACTGCCTGAAGATATGAAGATTTTAAAGAACGTTTTTATTTCTTCATGAGAGTAACTAAGAAATTAATATTACAAATTAAGGAAAATATTAATAAATGGGGGTTTAGGGGATGAGATGCACACTATAGGATTAGGATGACAGGCATATCACATATTTATTTTACAAGTTTAACTCACCTACTTCCAAGAAGTTAACAAGCTCAATGATGTGGTTAAGGAGTTCTTTTATTGAAACTATAAATTTATAACTACATACACTTTTCATACTCTTCTCTGAGATCAAGAATTAATTTTTTATTGGGTTTTTATCTCACTACATATTATAAAAATTAACCATGCTTCTTATTTTCTTCTAGTTTCTCTTCATATATTCACTTCAAATCATATATCCCATTTAATTAATCCCAATAAAACAAAATGTGCAAACGCCATTGAAAATACAATCTGAAAAATGGAATAATACACCTCGAAAACCGATATAGATACCGAAAATAGATATGTCTTTGTTTTGAATAATGGTTCCATCTATCTTCATGACACTCTCTCTCCCAGAACATAAATCAGAGAATAAATACTTAAAAATGTTATTATGTACTTAAATGTATTTATACATGCAAATGGCGATATGGGTTTTCTTGTGCTACTACTGTCTTCACCATCATATATTAAAGATGCACTAAATTAGTTAACATTATTCAGTTAGATGAGCTATTTTTAATATAATTCATAAATAATTACTATTTAATAAACAAATTTAGTTAAATGCCCCCTTACTCCTTATGGTACTGGTTTAAGATCATAGTAGAGGTAAAATTATATTCACTTATGCTCATGTAAATGAAGATGTGATTTAATAATTGTCAAATATCAACCTTAAGAAATAATGGTCTAGGAAAAAAAGTAATTTCTATTTTGCCCAATAGATGGTTCCAAAGTCGCATATCTCTAGTAATACTATTTCAATGAAACCGCACTATAACATGATTATTATAGACCAACAATTTAATCCCAAGACATAAGTACAGAACTAAACATCAACCATAAAACAGTTTTACATACTAAATACCCAAAGAAGCTCGATAAATGGGTTCCACATAAATTAACAATGAAAAATTTAATGGAATCAGCTTTCATTTGTGAATCATGAAACAAAATTGAGCCGCTTTTAAAACTAATGATTATAGGCGATGAAAAGTGGATCACAAATGCCAATAACATGCGAAAAAAAACGTGGTCGAAGCCCAAAGAAGCTTTACAAATGGTGGAACACCCTATATTTACACCATGTAAGATAATGATGAGTGTTTTGAGGGATTTGAAAGGACATGTTTATCATGAGCTGTGCGAACCCGAAAAACCATTAATTTGACTCTCTATTGCCAACAACTAATGTTATTTAAGTATGTTACAAAACAAAACAGCCAGAATTGAGCAATGGAAAAGCTTTGTCTTTAATCACACATCTCTTAAATGACTTGGGAAAAATTGAGAGCATGGCCGGTAAGTTTTGATGCATCCATCTATAGCACTGACTTTGCTTTGTCCATCATTTGTTTCGATCTTTGAAGAAACCTTGTGAAAATCACTAGGCTCAGTTTTTCCCGAGAAATTCTACAGTGAGGTAATTATGGTTTAACTAGAAAAGTGGAAAAAGATCATCGATTCAAATTGCACATACACCATCGACTAGTGTTTGAAATTTTAATGAATAAATGTGCTTTGAAAAACAAACTAAAATTACCCAATCCATTAAATAAACCCCTATGGCTAATACTTATGTAGAGAAGTGGGTACATTGGACCACCTGACTTAAAAATATATCTCGGTTAAAAAAAATAGTAACATACCCTCAAATTTAATTTATTATTATTTTCTCAATATTTGAGGCCAAATCGTTTCCAATCATGTGATCTGGACAATTAATTTAAAACATCAAACTTCAAAAATTGGTTGAGCTCTTCACTCCAAAGATTATTTAATAAATACAAGAGAAAAAGCTAAACACACTTTATCTTCTTTGTGGTAATGTAAAAATATGGTTATGGCATTTATGACTTATGTATTTTGCAGAACAATTTTTTTTAAATTGTTAATTTGGATAGTGTTAGCTTTCATTCTGATCCAAGTTTTCAACAGAAATACATGTTTAAAGGTTCCCTTAGCCATTGATATGGGTGCGTGTGGTTTTTAATATCAGCTAGATTTTATTCAGGTTTAAATAGCCTGGACAATGATATGGCAAATTTTCAAAATGGCTCCTCTCTATAGCACCTTAATTTTAAAATTTTAAGGAGAAATTTAGTTTTGACAGAAAAATAAGTGATAGTATAAACATTAGGGGGAGAGGAATTCTTGTACCACTACAACCCAGGTTCAGTTCATGGCAGAGACTACTGTTTTCAACCCATCAGTTGAGCAAAGTGATTAGGCCGATTAGTTCCGAAGACAAATCTTAGAGAGTAATTCATTAATCTCTTCACTCTGCCCTTGAGCACTTTTTGTATACAAAACAAAATAGTCGAAGTAAGGGAAGATTAGAAATTGTTTAAGGTGTTAATTGGTAGGTTGTGTAAGATGTCAAGAACGATTAAATGACTTGAGGGTACCATCGGGATGTGTGGGTGATATGGGGGTTTCAGGAAAGGACGTGGTCAATAATGATGCTTACTGAGGAGCTGAAAGTGATAGTGTGACCATTTAGAGTTAATGTGGGGAAGGTCTGGACAACAATATGAACAAGAGAACCCTGTTATATTATTTTAACTACTACATTTCTTTACATAATAATTAATAATTATGAGGTAAAAAAAAACAAGATTAAAACAAAAAAAGCTAATTTTAATTAAAGATTACAATGAAACAACATAAATGTTAAAAGAGGGAAACAATTTATGTGTTCTTAACTAGTTTTATTTACAATCGATATGAACAAGCTTAAATGACTAACACAAATTAAGAAAACGTAATATACTTCTTTTCAAAATGATGATTGAGAAGACAATACATGTTACTTATATTTAGAGGGAAGGATATTAAAAAAATTGTGACTTAAATTCATAGTAATGTATCATAAAAAAAATGTAACATATAAAAACTAACAATGTAACAAATGAAAACATATAAAAATATTAGGAACTACAAAATAATTTAAAAATAAACTTTAGATTCAATTAGAGAGCAGTATTAGAACAAAATCCTCTTTTGTAGAATTTGACTCTGTTGAATTAGGAGGATTACATTTGTTGCATAAACTTTGAGAGCGGGATCGGTCTCAGATTGAATTGAATCTATCAACCACCCTTCAGCTTCCAAAAGCTCTTCGGATAGTTGGTCCAAGCAATCGGCTGCGGCCAATAGAACACTCGCTACGCAGTCCATGGCTCCACCCCTCACAGATAGATCACTGTGATATCTCATGAACCAAGAAAGTTCTAGCACTTCTTTACATATTTTAACAGTCAGTTGCCCGAGGTTTTGAGAGCATAGAGTTATGACAGCAATTGTACGTAATGCAGCAGCAACTAGTATCGGAGATTCATCGTTTTCTTTGAAGAATTTGCCTCTTATTAAAGGAAAAATGAAAGAACCGACACAAAGGAATTTATTTGCACTTCCGACTTTTAACTGAGGTTTAGTACTGACTCTTTTAACCTGTCCTAAAATTTTATTAAGTATTAGGGCATTATTTTTTTTCTGTTCTTCCAAGGGTTTTGATAATTGCTGAGATGCTGTAGCTAAAATGTCTAACATCATATGTCTAGTAGATAATGAGTACTTTCCTGTAGTACTGAATTCAATGCCCAAGTATTCAGAAGTTTCAACAGGCTTGATTCTAACAATAGCAACACAAGTGTTGAACCGGTAAGTTTCAAAGTTTTCTAGTTTGAATCTGTTACCCAGAGATAAAAATACATTAAGTAAAATAATTGCCAATGAAGCATCATCAGAAGGCAATTGTTTCAAAACTAGCTCTTCTGACACTTTGACACTTTCTTCCCAAAGCTCATAATCATTTTCATTATTCAAGTTTTCTAAAAGATCTCGTAAGTATTTAGGTTGTTTTAACACACTATTTTTAACATCATTAGACAGATCATAGGGTTCAAATTCATCGTCACTGTCTAAATCCAATGCTTTTATGTTCTCACATAATTTTGGTATCGATGAAGTGGGTTGAATTTTTAAAGAAATACCCTTTTTCTGTACTTCAGGAATCGAATATAAAATTGTTTCTAGTAAATCATCACCCGATTCATTGCAAACACAGATGCTATTTTCAAAATCATATTCTCCAATTTTTCTAAGTATATCTGCCAGCTCAATGCTACTTGGCTTTAACTCACTATAATCAAATTTTAATTTATTATTAATATCTTTTTCAATTAAAGACATGAAAGTTTCACCAGTAATCATTCCTATAACACGAATATTCTCAACTGTCGACTCTAAATGTACAGGAACTCCATGCAAAATGTGTATTTTAAGTTCAGATTTCAGTTCAGAATCTTTTTGAATATGGTCAGTTAAACTTCGGAGGGACAACAGTATTATCTTAGTTATGTACAAGTGCTGTTCATAAGGTGTATGTTTTAAAGAACTTTTGTCAGACCAAATTCTTAGTAAATTAGTTACAGTATTACTTAAAAATGACTTGTCATCTAAACTACCTAAATATTTTACAAGATTGATGATAATATTATCACAGGAATGAAAAATAAGAAAAGGGATCTTTCGGCATAAAACATATTTCCATGAAGGATGTAAGATACAATTCCCAAGTAAATCAGAAACCTTTACATCATCAGTTTGAAGAATCAGAGAAGCTGTCCTTTCAACACATTTTTGATCTAATTTTGATAAAATATCTGATATCAAAATTTTAAACAACTTCCTTTCATTACACCAAGAAGACATTATTTTAAAAAAAACTTTGGCTGAATCTTCAGAATTAAAATTACTAACAGTTTTGCTCAATAACAAAGATACAGGCGTACAATCAACAATTATATTCAAATTTCTTTTAATATTATAAATAATGCCAATAACCTTAGCTAAGTTGACAAAAATATATTTCGAAAATGTTGTCGGGTGGAACAAATCTGCCCCACGACCTTCAAGCTTATTTGCTATTTTCATTGGAAGAGAAACAATTAACTGTACTGCTTCTTCCCACCTGGTCATAGCTATAGCACACTCAGCGCAAGATTTGCTGGTCATCAAAAGGCATATGTCGATAGTTGCTGAGACCAGGGCCTCACTTAATATTAACTTTTGGAGCAGACGTAATGTTCTGTCGAGTCTTGAACTTGGTGCAACTTCTTGTTTTAGGCTGTTTGAAAGGATTATCAAAGTTTCCAAAAACATGCTGTAAGTTCCACCTTCAATGACAAACAGTTGATCCAATATTTCTGAATCACCTGGCAAACTTAGAACTGCTTCCAATACTCTGCTATAGTGGATAGAGTCTAAGACATTTTCTTGATCGTAGCAAACTATCCGCTGCTCAACAAGAGGCCCAGGAAGAAGAGCAATGAATTTCCTTATCCAATCCTCTGCATCCTCGAGCTTCTTCCAACCGCTGACAGCTGAAAGGGAGACACCCCCCTCAGCAAATAAATAATATAATAATATACAAAATAATAATCAAATTGCCTAGAATAATTTATGATTATCATTTTGATAAATTAAAAATAATAATACATAAATATTCACCAAAAAGAAAGGAAAATTTTTCGAAAGAAAGAAAATTAATGAGTTTAAAATAAAATAAAATTCTATTGATACTTGTAGAATAGTAATTGTATGCTAAAATTACCATATTAGTATCAATAGTAATTAATGGCTAGCTAAGAGTAACAGAACAGAAGACCATCCTCTACTTTAGCCATGAATATTCTGAATTAACTCAAAGGAAAATAGCATATTTAAATTACTAAAAATTAAATTAAAACTCGTTTAAATAGTTACATATATACCTGACATAGGTGAATCCAGAGGATTAATGGATGGAGACTGCGGAGCTTGGGATAAATTCAAAGACTGAACTTGAGAATGAACAGGGCTTGGGCTGTTGAATCCACTCAACCCCATCAGGAGTTCTGTATTCGATTGGGACTTGCTAACTGAAAAATAAAATAAAATACAACATTCGTTAAAACAGTAACAATGATTAAGATAGTTAAGAAATCAGAAAAGAAGAGTATATCAAGAGCAATTAAACTCTAAATAATATTAGAGGATCTCATTTTTATTTCACTTCAGATGATTGACAATAATAAAACATTGACAAAAAAAAACGTAAGACATAATTTACAATTGCTTAATAAATTATAAAAACTATATTTTTTTAAATATATGAATCAGACATATATAGTGGAGCATCCATTATCTGAACGTTCAATTAACTGAACTGTTTTTTTTTCAAATGTAATTTTAATTAATTTGATCAGATCATCCAGTTACTTATTTGTATTGTTAAAATTAATGTTATTTTAAATAAAATAAATTTTCCCATGACAACAATAAGAGGGCCCTAATCATTTCTCGGAAGCAGCAAACAAATGAACTTAGACTTCAATACTTATTTGTTTACTAAGAACTGTAACCCTAATTAGGTAATTTCATTTGTTTCTCTGAATCCCTTCCTATTCATTTGGTTGGCATTTATTTTTTAGTGAATTTCAATTATCTGAACCTCCCCTGACAATATTAGTTCCGATAATCGAAGTTCCTTTGTATCTACTAATGAACCTATTTACATGTCCTACTTTTAGTTTTACTATGAGAAATACGATACTATAATTTAAAATTAAAATAACATATATAATAAATAAATTATTATATTGATTTTTTTTTAGAAAGGTAAAAAAAATGATAGAAAAAAAAAGATTAGGCATGATAGGGAAAAGTTGTTTTATTAAACAGTTGAATCACTCAGCTTTTCTGAATCAAATTTATTTCAAAATATTATAAGTAAATCAAATATTAAACACCTAAATATTTCATCATACTACATAGATATTTTTAATTTTTTTTTTCCCTCAGAAAATAAAGGGAGGTTGACATTAAAGGTGCATATATTCTATATGTTCACGAATATTTGGGAGTTGGAAAATGTTTCTTACAATTTTATGTCCATCACACATAGCAACTAAATGTGTTGAATAAAAATCTTTCTTCATTTTATTGTCAATCGTAGGATTATAAAAGGTTATAAATTACTTAGAAAATAAAAAAAATTGATAAAGAAACTGAAGCAAAGATAATTAATTCATATAATAAAAATTAATACTTCATAGAATTTTAAAACCTAATAACAGGCCCCAATTGTCTCTAACTAGTCTTAAGAAAAATGTATTATTTACAGATGCCATCCACACTTTAGTTGTAACTTTCTCTCGAGGAAAGAAATCTTAAATATGGAATTCTGGAATCCATAAAAGTTAGTTTTAAAACAGAAAAACTAGTAACTTGAAATAGAAATAAATAAGAAAGTTTTTCAAAAAAAAAAAAGAAAAAAGAATTAAGAAAAAAGAATTAAAAAAGAATTGAATCTACAGGGAAAAGTTTTTTTTTTTTTTTTTCAAATTATTTTATTGAATTGTATAACTGTACATAAATAAGTCTTTTGTAATTGATCTGAAGCTTTGAGCGTTTGTCTAGTATGTATTGAAGTAGTCGGAAGCGTCTAGCTGTTTCTTGTCTTTTCAGTCTTGTGTGAGGGTTCCAAGTAAGACGTTTGTCTAAGTTGAGGCCTAGGTAGCGGATCTGTTCAACAGGGATAAGTGGAGTACTATCAAAGGATACAGTAAGACAGGAAGTCATGGGTTTTCGGCAAAGGGTAAAGGTAATTTGATGGGACTTGTTGGAATTGATTTTAATTCTCCAATTCCGACACCATTCTTCGAGGCTTGATAAATGTGATTGAAGGGATTGGGATGCAATATATGGGTCGTTATTAACTGATAACACACATGTGTCATCATCATAGACAGGGAAAAGTAAAAAAAAAATTTACAAACCTGTTGAATTTCCATTAGAAAGCGGTGGTTGAAGAGGAGGAAGTGAATGTGTCTGAAGAGGTGGAAGTGAATGAGTTTGAAGAGGAGGAAGGGAGTGTGTTTGAAGAGGCAAACTTGAGGTGGAAGTCGAAGTAAAGGCAGAAGAAAAATCAGCAAAATCGTCCTTTGGGACATCAGCTACGCTTGTACTTGAGCTAACGGGAGGAAAGGCATTTGTGAAGTCTCCAAACTCTGTAACATTTGAAGCAGGTGCATCTACGGTCTTTCTAGGGTCGAAAAGATCATCGGCTACATCACCGATAAGAGATGGAACTTTAGTAGGTTCATTTTCTGTATTTCCTCCATTAGAAGCAGCCTAGAACAAAAGATCCTTTATCAGGAAACATAAACTAATATCAGATAAAAGATTAAATCTATTCTCATAAAATAACTAATTTAATGCAAGATTATTGAAATTTCAGAGAGAATAACCAACTTAAAAGTCGTTTAACATCTCATAATATCCAAAAATATTAGAAAATTAAAGTTTTGTTTTTCTCAATACAAATCTCTCTGTAGTTATCAAATTTTTAAGCGAATTACATGGAATTGTACATTACAATATTTACAGATTAAAAAAAAAAGTTTTGGTGAATAAATAATATAACAAATATTATTACCTACTTCCTTAGATACCGATGTCACTCCCCAACACAAAAATAAGTGGTGAAGACAACACATGACTTTCTTGTACACCCATTGAAATATAAATTATAAATTAGTACTTACACTGAATTAGAATTCCAAGTACAACATTTAGAGTTTCAATAGCTAACCATTTGTAAGGTAATTAAGAGAACTAAGTACTAACAAATAATACTTGAAGCAGGAGATTCAAAACAAACAGCCAGAATTTATCAATAAAAAAGGTGTTGTCTTCCATCACGACTAAGCTAGACCAAACATATCTTCATTTGCTGGACAAAAATTATACATATAAATATACATAAGCTATTTCATACAAAAAATTAATTTACCTTTCCATAAGTCGCAGCAGCGCCTAGGTCTATTCTCCGTGCAGGGCTCAATTGCTTCTTAATTGGTGAGTCCTTCTGAATTGAGTTTTCAGTGTCCCTGTACACTCGTGCAGGACTCCTCGGAGCAGGTGTTTCTCCCTCAGAGTTATCACCTTCATCACCACTGTAAAGAAGTAAGTAGTTAATTTTTTTTTTAACTAACAAAACTAATTTATCTTATTTAATTTCTATTAAATACAAAACAGGGCACTGTGCCAAAGCATCATCTATACTTTTCCTTTTTCTGGTACACCAAATCAGAATTATTAAATTATATAGATAATAATTAAGAGCAAAAATAAAATATTAAATTACAAGAGCCAATTGTTATGCATTCTTTAAATTTAAGAATTATTAATGTACTTTTATGAGGCTAGTATCGTAATTTATAATTCTAAACTAGCTTGCATTTCCTATTTTGTTGAAAAAAAATAAGAAATATACCTAGGATCATAATCATCTCTCCTTCCTGCAGTATCACTCCAATCATATTCTTCTTTACCCCATTTTCCACCAGTGCCTTCCCACCGTTCACCTAGTAGATAGATGCAATTACAATATTTATGTATCTTATATTATTTTTTCTATGAAAATTTAACATTCTACTCCTCTGAATTTAACAAGCATACATCATAATTTCTGATCATCAATCAGCCTGTCAATCATAATTTCTGATTAGCTAAATTTAATTTAATTGCTACTACGAGATTATATTGCTAGAAAATTATTCTTGGGGCGACACTCTTACTTCAAAGATTTTTTACTAATAGGCATTAAAACTACAAACCTTGCAACTAATTTAATACAATAGTATACATTCTTAAGAAATAAATAAATAAATTTATTAGTTGTGTGGTCTAAATCAGCGACTAATTATTTTATCCTTAGTATTCTTGAAATTTATGAATCAATAAATTTTAGTAGATAAGAATTGCTTTCAATTGGAGAATAAAATTAGGTTTTAAATAACAATAATAGTTAAATTATTTAAAAGCTTTCAGATTTTCTCATGACCTTGATTTGATTAAATTAAATACGTATGCAATTTTTAATATGTGTAATGCTTTTGCTGAACTGCAAAACAAATATGATATAATACTGCCATTTTTAAGTTAAGTAAGAATAAACACTTACCGATTCCTCTAAGCCCCATAGCATCACTTGAAAGACCAACATATTTATCTTTGTTTTTTTTAGCCTTTTTCCTTTCTTCTCTGAGTTTATCATCATCTTGTATAAAATCTATCAATTCTTTTACTTTGTGTCTATTAAAAATAAAATAAATTAAATATAGAAAACATTATTTTATAATACACATTATTGATAGGCTAGTCATTCTTTTCTCTGTTATAAGATTTATAAAAAACAACCTGGTTAAATATCTGAATCCCGGATGAAAAATAAGACACAAAACAACAGGAGTGGTAATAAAACTCCTAAATTTTTAAACAAAAAAATTTGAAATAAATAAATTCATTGCAACTGAATTTAAATAATTTTAAATTTAAAAAAATAATAAAATGGGTATAGGATTCTTACTGACTCCTAATAATATTCAGAGGATTAAAAACATATTAAAATTAATATTTATTAAGTTAATAATACCACTAATGTATTAACATTTATTTAATGTCTCTGTTGACCTTTCACTTTTTCAATTAATAATACTACGTTATTAATATATTATATACATTTTTATTTATTAATACATTAATATAGTGTATGTGAAAATATAATATTATTTCATGTGCATATTAGCTTAAAAACGTTTATTAGAAACGTTAAACGAGTATCCGTTTAATCAATGAAATTTTATATACAACAGATTTAAACAAATAAATTACCTAATATTTATTCCTTGATCCTTGCCCATTTCATCTACATAAACATAATTTTCTAAACCTCGTAAGTCATATATGTGTTCCCGAGATGACGTCACTACTCTTTCAGACCCATTCCGAACAAGATAATTCAAAAGGAGAAGACTCTGAAATAGTTATAAAACTTGTTTCAGTTCATCACATTTAAATAATGAGACAATATATATTAGTATATTTTAATTTATTCACCAGAAAAATTAAGGTGATCAAACACCATTTGAAATATGACTACTAATCAGCCAACATTACAAATTTAAATGTTTTAACTGTAAGCAAATGAGAATTAAAACATAGAAAAAATATACCAAATTTGTTTTAAATTAAACAAATAAAATTAAATTATAATACAGGAATCCAATACCTTGTAAGTCCTTCTCCAGTTTTTTTTATTATCTTGCAGCATCCTTTTCCACAGCATTGTCATAACCTCAGGAAAATGCTCAAAAGTAAACGTAGCTTGAGCAACTTCTTGCATAAGAGGTCCTAAAATATAATTAACGTGTTACTTTTATGATTAATATAAATATTGAATTTTACATTTACAAATTATCTTGGAGACATATTCAACCAAATCTAAAAGTTTTTAATATTTTTTCTTCCTCATAAAAAGATAATTTTGCTCTGTACAATAAAATTGTAAATGTGTATGACAATATAAAATACATTATTCTAAGATATTCAACATAATCTGAGCTTTTTAAAAGGTAAAATACAGTTGAATATTTATATAAAAAAATATTCCATATCCATAACATATCTTAACTTAATTAATAATATTAATTATTTGCAATATAAAATTTTTATTTCAATATTTAACTACAATTTAAATAACACACTTTGTGAGCATATGCTTTTAAGTTTTAACAAGACATAAAAATTTTAAATTAAAAAGAAAAATAACAAATGCTGTTGTTTAAAACTGATAATTCAATAGAAGGGTGAACTTTTCCTGTAGATAGTTAGTTATCTAGGAAATCACACAGTCTAATAAGCAAAGTCAATAAAAAATTAAAATAAAGGCTACTAATTACTGCTGCAACCATATTAAGCGTAATGAAATTATGTATCCTAAATATATACGAGATACGTTTAATATAAGGATGAATAAATCTATTTGTATTATTAAGAATTAAAACATAATTATTACAATGGACCAAATTAAAGAATATAATGAATTACGTATAATAAAGAGAAAAATAATGTGTTTTCATTTTCATTTGATAAAAACAACCCAATTAATTAGAGGTGACCTAATGCGGGACTTATCACATTTTTATTCATCACACAACCCTCTCCAGCTAATCTAGAACATGCAATCACAAAATAAATAAAAACAAACTGCTATTTTCAAATAGATAACTTAAAAAATTGTCTTTACAAAAATAACTTTCCGAAGATAGATTAATACAATGATGAAATAGGTGTTTCATTATAAAGAAATAACTTTATATTTTAAACGTCGATTAATATACAACATTAAATATAATATATTTCAATAAACCATTTGCAAAAAAATGATTACTTTTTTTCATTTAAATAATTATTTTAGTTTTCTCATAGAAATAATGAAACAAATAAATAGGTTTTATTTTTTTTAATGTACAGAGAACAAAACTATACAACTAAGCAAATTAACTTGAATAGAAGCAACTAATAGTAATTTAGGTCAACTTAAACTTCCTGATAAAAACGTAAATGAATAATTAAGATAAGCTAAATGTAACATGATTATCTCTGAAAATACAACTAAATATGTTTTCAATAAAAGTTTTTACGTAGTAATCATGGTACATGTTTGGATATTTAGAAAGAAGGAGATGGTCTGAATGGCAGTCAAAAATTAAATAAAACAGTATGCAACTATTTATTTTAAGTATACCTTTTTCTAAAATTCCAGGTCTTCATCAGGGCTTAAATAAAGATACAAAGTAATACAGGGGTACAAAAATATATGGAAAACTTATGTAATTATAAACATACACACATACTCAATTGAATGTTGATTACCAAGCAGGCTTTACTGGAAAGGTACAAGGAGAGGTGACATCAATTACTAGAAATTAAGTTTGAAGAGTCTTTTCTCTCAAATTTGATTTCTTATCACTATAATTTAATACTTAAAAGAAACAGGTGCCATGAAGAGGAAGTCAAGATTGAAGTAAACTAATGTTAAAATTTTCGTGATGTCACAAACTTCATAAATGTACACACATTTTTATTAATGAGAAGCGAGGGGATGGTTGACTGGAAGATAGACGTAAGGAAGAAAATAGTTGGGGGTGCAGTCGAATAAAAACACTAAATAAGTGGTTACTTATTTAATTATGTGCCGACGTTTCGACCCACTTTGTGGGTCATCTTCAGGGCTATAGGAGGCTGGAGCAAGACTAATTTTCGGCAGACGGTATAAGTACCATGCTGTGGTTGCTAATGTGGAAAATAAAATTAAAAAGAACAGTTGTAAATAATTTAATAAAGAGCATTTTATATCTATCTATATCTATATCTATAAGACTAATTTGACTACTTTTTATTTGACTGCACCCCCAACTATTTTCTTCCTTATTTTTATTAATGTTTAATTTGTTTAAACTATATTCATGAATTTTTTCAACTTGTCCATTACACAATATTCTTTATATAAATCTGGTGATTATTAGGAATTTTTTGAAAGTGAATTTTGATTATCCAACCTATGCCCGATGATGTTAGGTTGTATAATTAAAAATCTACAATACACTCACGCAAAAACAAACATAAATAAAAAACAAAACAAAAAACAAACTGGAAAATAAAAAAATAGAAATGACAAAAGATGAAAATTTTTGTATATCTGTATTATCTTTAATTTTCAGCTGATTAAGATTGTGGGTCAAACTTGACCCATACTACTTTATCTTATTCTAGACCGCCACATGACTAATCTACTTAATAATAATATATGAAAAGGTAATCAGTTAGCATGTAGTTATAAATAGAATAAACATTTAAGCGTACATCTAAATTATTTTAAATGTACACAGACCATTACTAAAATATAGTAACACTACAATCTTATTAATCACCAGATATAATAAAAAACTGATTTACAAAAGAAACCTGAAATATGAGTAGTTATTCCAACTAGTTTTAGATTGCAAAGAGATGGAAGTAGTCAACATAAATTTCAATTTCCCACGAGATAAATAAATTAACTGCAGTCTTATCACAAATATTGTTGTGTTAATAGATGTTAATTCTACTAACTTTCGAAAACAGTTCAATTTATAAGAAAATTATTACATTGTGTAACTTAATAATTTATTTAAAGTAGTTTGTTTAACTGGATTTCATCTAAAATATGGATGTCTGAATAAAAAATCAAGCTTATTTAACAAGAGCTACGTAATCAGCTAAAATTTAAACTGCTTTAGTTCCACGTATAGGGTCTTGAAAATCAAATGCTGATTAGAAAATAGAGACAATACATTGATATCTTAGTGAAAATAAATCTAACTTCCTGTAACTATGTATTAAAACTATTCCTGATACCTTATTTAAGATATTATAATTATGATAGTCTAATCAGAAAAACAAGAATAGGAATTTGATCCTTTGAAACCAATTACACCACCCTTATATTTCTCCTAAGCCTATCCAAGGGACACGCCCCCCCTACAGTGGAAACTTATGTTATAATAGAATAACACTATGCTTAGTTATAAGTATTACTAGAAGCCAATGATTATTAAATCAAATTAACTTAGTTTAGTGATAAAACAGACCTGTAGGACCCCAGGCATCATCATTGGTGGCTTCCCGCACTTTAGCCTCAACCTCTGTGTAGTTCATAACAACATTGGTGCTGAAACAGTAATGTTTGGATTGTAATAATGAGTCAATTTTTATCATGAAACTTATCAATGATATATGATAATGGGGAAGTTGTGTTAAATATTTTTATTTAAACACCCAATACCCATTTAACTTAATGAAAGCAAGAAGGATCAGGGGTATTGTTTGATTTTATAGAGAAAAAGCTGGATCAAAATTATTCTTATTAAATTATAACATATGTCAAACATATAAACAAGTGGCCATGAAGGCTTCCCTACCTGGGAAGGGAAGGCTACTTTAAACTCATGTAACTTACACTTTGTCAGCCAGCTCTCGCATTCTCCACATTTTGGTGATTTCGTCTTCGTCACGATCCTTTCATTAATATTCGCGTTATAATGTTAGATAAAGAGTTTTAGAGGAATGAAATAGTTTATCACAGACTTATTACTCCGGACAGCTGACACGAAACCATCATGAGACTGACATCTTTAGTGACGTAATCAACTTCAGATTCAACAGAACTTTTGTAACCTCCGTATTTTTTAAGAAAGGTTAAAATAGCATTTGAAGAAGAAAATTGTTTTCGTTATAAAAAAGTATTAATTTTTCTATAGAATAATTACAGTTTTTAAAATTTTATTTGATGCTTCATCATTGTACATCTAGAATAAATCGGTTTAAAATATATTCTATTTTATAAATTAGTTCCTAGAAATAATGAATACTTTAGAAATTTAAAAAAGGGAAACTAATATTGTTATTCTAACAATTTTGAAAACTTCTAGGCTGTAATGTTCTTGTTTCTCTGTTAATGCCAGCGCCTTCTGTATAACATTGTGAAACGCCCATTGATTAGAAGGGAAGAACTAGTAAACAGAAATACAGCTGAGATCTCCAGTTTCAAAGGAGTCCATTCAGAATCCACTCTCATTTGAAAAGACAGTATGAAGAGAGTAATTGTGTTCAGAAACGGGTCGGAAGTCGATGGTAAAGTGAGTATCTTCAATAAATTAATCATTTGCTCACTTAATTAATGATTATGTCCTACAATCCTAATATATTAATTTGAATACTTATTTTCATTATTTAAGGTCTTACTCATTACTCATTCCTTGGAGGAGTTACTCATAGCTGCTGGTAATAAATTTAGTATAACAGCTAAAAGGATTTTCACGGCCAAGGGTGGAGAAATTGATGATATAAAATTGATAAGGTAATCACTTCATATGTAAATTTTATCTATACATAAACAGTATTCTTGACATTTCAATATTTGGCGAATCAATGCTATTTGAAGAACTAAATAGAGATGAATATTGTATTACCTAAGAGGTATGAATAGATGTTTTAGATCCCTGTTTTGTTTCAATTGCTACGATAGAAGAATTATTGTTAGTTTTTCTTCCCCTTGGTGTCTCAGTATGAGAGCTCCTGTCCACCAGCTCCCCTCTTGTTTCTTGCCTGATGAGGTTTATCTCCTTTCTTAAGAGTCTCTTGTCATTCAATTAGTACCGATTGCTGTTTTCCTTTATGATTAGGTCTAGTAATGTATCATACTCTAATGAATAGCCTGTACCAGTATTATTCTCAAGTTCCACTTCCATTTTACAGTTTTCTACATTATTTTCATGTAAATCTTGTGAATGTAATCCATAAAACAAAATAAATTAAGCCTGCCTCCTTGTTTTATGCCTCATATCATAGAGAACTTTATGCTATTTATTATTAAATGCCTTTTAGATATTGGTATGTTAATTTAATTGACAAATACCTCCTATATTAATTACTCTGTGAATAAAGTCAAAGTTTCCTCTGATTTTATTATCAAATGTCCAGAGTTCTGTTAACCAAGGTTTACTCAGTTTTTTTTTCTGAAGTAGCTAATTAGTATGATTAACTTTGTTGTTTTTTAAGATTGTAAAACGATGTTTGCAGTTTTTATTAGGTTGAATATATGTGTAGATACATTTCACAGGTTTTTAAAAAATAGTAAAGTTGGTTATGCATGTCTATCAAAAGTAAATCTGGTTCTCGTCCTCCTGAATTCCACATCATTTTGCTATGCTTTGAGGTCTCACGAAAAAGAAAACTCTTGTTCTGAGAATAGGGCTTAATTCAATAAATTTGTTTTGGAAAGTTAGAAATTATATAATGTATTGTTCGGAGGAGGTTGGTCTGGTTTTGGACAACTTCAAGAATAACAAGGCTCCAGGCTAAGATGGCATCCCAGCAGAGTTTTTGAAGATAGGTGGGTCAACACTCTCTGAGGAACTGACTTATCTGATAGTTAATATCTGGGTGACCGAAAAAATGCCAGATAGCTGGAAGGATTCAGTCATCATACCGTTATTCAAGAAGAAAGGTGTTTCCACAGAATCCAAGAATTACCTGGGAATCAGGCTTCTGAACACGTGTTACAAGATATTCTCTCCTATCTTATACAACTGAATTGTGAAAGTTGTGGAACCTCGGTTGGGCGATTTTCAGGGGGGTTTCAGAAAGAACAGATCGACTATTGGCCAGATATTCAGCCTAAAGCAAATAATGGAAAAAACAAAGGAATTTAACAAGATTATATGAATTCTGTTTATCGATTTTAAACCAGCTTATGATTCCATTATCAGAAAAGAACTGTTCCTGGCAATGGAAGAGATGGGAATCCCACCGAAACTAATCCGACTTACAGCTTGTACTCTGAGAAGAAGCGTAAGTCCAGTGAAAATAAATGGGAAACTGGGCCAACCTTTTCGGGTGAAGTCAGGAGTTAGACAGGGTGACCCCCTCCCTTTTTCTATTTAATATTGCCCTCCAAGCGAAGGTGAACAGAGCCGAGTTTAATCAGTCAGGCACAATTTTCACTAAGACAACCCGAGTGCTTGGTTATGCAGATGATGTGGCACTGATTGGACTGTCCCTCAAAGCAATCAAGGAGGCCTGTGAAAGATTGCAAAGGGAAGCTGAAAGAATGGGGCTATCCATAAATGAGGATAAAACGAAACTTATGGTGCTTAGGAAGAAAACGCCTATAAACCCGCCGAAGCATTATGTTGTGGGACAGTATGCATTCCATGCGTTTCTAGTTTTAAATATCTCAGCTCCATAGTAAATAATCGGGTAGAGGAAGAAGAAGAAGAAATTCAAAATCGCATAATAGGGGCTATCAAAGCATTTTTTGCCCTAAGAAGTTTACTCTGCAGTAAACTACTAAGTCAGGATACCAAAATGAAGCTCTGTAAAGCAATCATCCGACCTGTACTGACCTATGCCTGTGCAACCTGGACCCTATGAAAGATTCTGGCTGAAAAGATTGACAGGTTTGAAAGGAAAGTGTTGAGAAGGAAAGTGGCCGCATCATGGGGCCTGTTAGAGAAAATGGTATATACCGTTTAAGAAAGAACAAAGAGATCTACGACTTGTACGACAATCTCCAAGTTTCCCATTTCGTGCGAATTCAGCGCTTCAAATGGCTGGGACATCTTGTCAGAATGGATGATGGGAGAGCAGCAAAGAAATTATATTATGGGACCCTGGACGGAGCCACGCCACATGGAAGACCGAAAGAAAGATGGAAGGACGCAGTGGCTGAGGACTTGAGGATGATTGAAGTGTCCAGAGGACATGCTGCTGACCGAAATGAGTGGGAGAAGGCAGTTGAGAGGGCCAAGGGCAGCTTCAGGCGCCTGTCGAGCCGATAAATAAATAAATAATGTATTGTGGAAGAAGGTAAATATACAAAAACAAAACTAACCACAATTCTGGATCGGTGAACAAATTGTCCATGCTATAGTTAATAGAAAAGTAGTGTTACTGTGTTTTTAGTATTCAAATATTAAATATTAGTTAATGCTGAATTGAATTTCCATTGAATAAAATATTAAAATGAGACTTATTTTAATATTTTAAGTTTACCTGATAATTCTCAGTTTAATATCACACCTGTCCTTAGTTGAGGGTATCTGATACTTTAAAGCAGCGGTTCTCAACCTGAGGGCGCGAGACCAGATGAAAATTAAAAATTTCTCACTTAGTTTTGGTTATTTTTCTTATTCCAGTACTTCTTCATATTGAATTTCAAGTTATGATGTTGTCTCTTGTGGTAGTAAATGTTTTGTTTTTAATGTATTACAGTCGAACCTGGATAAGTGGAATCTCTTGGTGACAGAATTTCAATTCCACTTAAAGATGTATATTCTATTTAAACAAAGTTTCACTTATCCAGGTCATAAAGGTTGCATGTACCACTAAAAGAGATTCTCAAACAAGTTGCAATTTTGTAAAAATTGATTACCTGTGTATTCAAAAACCACTTAAAAAACCATACATACATAAAAACATGGCAGGGGGGGGATTAGAGTATAGCATCAATAGAGAACAATAGGTTTGATTGGACAATTTGCTTAATGTTTACACTTTAGGTATCAGTAAAAAAAAACAAATAAAAAATCCATCTTTTCCTTCACCTTTTCATAGTATGTATTAATGAAAATTTAACTTAGAGAGGTAAATACAAAAATTGCCTCATTTACAGAGGTAATTTCCACAAAAATTGATTCCACTTACAGAGGTGAAAACATTCCAGTTAAAGAGTTTATTTAAGGGATAATGGTGGGACAAGTTTTATACCACTTTAGAGATTGTACCACTTATCCAGGTTCGACTGTACTTGTTTTGTTTTTTTCATATAACCCATATGGGAGGTGTGGAAGGTTTTAATTTGAACAAGGGGGGCAAAAAAGAAAAGGTTGGGAACCACTACTTTTGGGTAAAGACCAATAATGAAAGAATTTTGAATTTTGGGAAGTGTTAAATTGAGCCACTTAAATATTTCTATTTCCTCTAGCATGAACTCTTTAAATTAAATTTTATTGTGTTTTTATAGAGATGATGATATCCTTTATGTATCTGCTGGTGAAGGTTTTATACCTCTTGGACCAGCGGCTGGAGAAGCAAATGCTATGGCTCAACCTGATTTGTTTAAAGGAAAAATTAAGAATTCACATTGGGTTACGTTGAATGTCGGTGGTAAATACTTTACCACTTCTAGAAGCACACTTGTTACAAAAGAGCCTAACAGTATGTTAGCAAGGTGAGTGTCAGATCAGCTGTTTTAAATTTATTTAATTCTTGGTTCATTAGATTATGTCATTGGTACCAGACCCTATTCATTTTGCAATATAAAATATCTAAATGAATAGTTGAGATCAGTAATTAACACATTGGCCACAAATGATGGCTGTAGGCAAATGACTGCTATAGCACATTTGAATCAATAAAAGAAAGAACAGCGCTAGTACGAAGTGTACTGACGCATACACTTGCTAATTATTGAGTAATACATCGGAAAAAAAAGGTTTAGCATACCAGACAGCATATTTATTGCCCTTTTATGTGTTTTCTCATGCTTTACCACTTTGAAACATTTGGGCATCTAGAGACAAATGACGGTTATAGCAGTCAACAATTTTTTTGGAAAAACTGTGGCCAAATGTGGTAATTTTCACTTCCAAACAAACAACTTACCACTCGATTTAATCTCGCAGTCATAAACAATTGGAAAAAAAAATGTGTTTCTGAGGACGATTGTCAAATTAAAAGTGTGCAGCGTCATGTTAAGGATCCAATTATCATGAATTCAAGTAAGACATTAGCTAATTAAGCTTAACATTATAAGCTATACTTTCTTTTCCCGTAGCTGTCACTGTGAGTCGATCAACTCTGTCACTGGACTAGATTAACATTGTCATGGACATGATTCCGTTCTCTGAATTATTTTTTTATATACTTATGCCTTAAATTGATCATTTCAGGGGGAAGTTAAATGATTGTGATTTATGGATACTGTATAATGAAATAATAAATTTAAATAATTCTGACTGCCTCGTTTCTCATTTATATATATATTTTTTATGTTTTACTTATTAGCTTAAAGTTTTTTTGTTGTTTTTTTTAGGACTGAGAATATACTTTTCAGTTGTAATTAAGATTAATTTATGTTTAGTTAAAGTTTTTTGTTCCCATTTGAGGGAAAATTACTAAATTTTTAATATGTAGCATTGATAATGAATTATCAATGATTTTGTGGGATTTAAATTATTCTTAAAAATCTTGGTTCATCAGTTTTTAAATTTGCCTAATTCAATGAGCAAACCCTGCATTATATTAATTAACAGTGCTACCTATCAAAATATAATTGCTACGCCATTATATAAAAGAATCATATTAAAACTATAAATGTTTTTTTGTTTTGTAATGTGTTTTGGAATGGAATTTGGTCTATGAAGATAAAGAAAAAAAAAATTAAAATCTGTTTGTTTTATAATGAATGTAACTCAAGATGGTTTTTGATTAGAATGTTTGCTGAAGGGGACAATGGTTATCTTATGACACCCAGCAATGTTGACAGTCAAGGAGCATATTTAATTGACAGAAGTCCGACATATTTCGAACCGATTTTGAACTATCTCAGGAATGGCCAGCTTATTTTTGATTCAAATGTTAATCTTGAAGGTATTTACTGTTTTAATAACAATTATAATGTTTATAATTTGTGTCTAAATTTTTTATAATCCTTAATTTAGACATCCGATCAGTTCAATCGGCTATGTAAATAAGTAGTAAGCCAATATAATTGTAATATTTATGGTGTAATTAATTTCCCCCAATTTAGGACGAAATTGGGTAAGCTATTTTTTTAATATATAGGCGAGTAATGGAGAATAAATTTGTCCTTACAAAAGTACTCGATAGAATTTGATAAAATTGTTATTGAACCATTTAGTTACTAGAATTATTAGTGGTGGATATTGTGTCCTTAACTGGGATTTGACTATTGACAGACACAAGACCAACTTTGTTGTTCCTTAATCATTACATTAAATGTTAAGAGTAAATTTTTAATTCTGACAGCACATAATTATTTTTTTTCAATTTGTATGAAAAAAGGAATTTATTAACATCAAAACTGTGCAAGTGAGTATTAGCCACAAAATGGTTTTTACATTTATATTTTTGTATAGGGTTTAATTTTTACTTCAATAAATAAGAGTCAATATTAAATTTAATTTTTTAAAATATTTTTTAAGTTGTTTGTACACATATGTATGTATACATCTTTCTTAAGAAATACAGATTGAGTGTAACTTTCTACAGCTGCACATTTCTATTTGTTTTCCAGTAATCCTACATCCTCTGGTCACATACACTAGCGCCATTGTATCTCCTTTAATATCACATTAGACAATATTATTGTTTTAAATTATAGTAATAAAATAACTTTACAGCTATAAGAATCAATTCAGTTGGATACTAACTTAGCAAATTTATCAATATACTGTTGTTACCATTAATAGAGTCTAAGAAGAGCTTCAGTTTAAAAATAAATGTATTTTTTACGTACATGTGCATACATTTTTTTATTTGTTTCTATACTTTCATAAGAGGTACTGTATTTGTTGGTTTATAAAGACTCAACTGTAATCTTCAGTACAATACTTAAGATATATTCTATCTTATTCATACATAATTTATATTCTAGTAACTTGTTATATTGAATTAGCATATTGTTACAGTTATATAATTCTTATCTTATAGGAATTTTGGAAGAAGCTAGATTTTTCGGAGTCGAGAGTGTTATCCCTCAACTAGAAAACCTTATAGCAGGCTCTCAGCAAACCAGAGATAATTTACCGCTTTCTAGAAGGGATGTTATCAACGCGCTAATAATGACGCCTTTTACATCAGAACTTAGGTTTCAAGGAGTCAATCTCGCCGGTTCAGATTTATCTAGGCTCGATCTTAGATATATTAATTTTAAGGTATCATTATGTGTATGAGTTTTTCCCATTGCATTTTGTTTTTGTTTTTTTTACTTTATTGATGTATAATTTTATATGTTTCCAATATATAGTATGCTTGCCTTCACGGATGTCGTATGAATGGAGCTAATTTAAGCTGGTGTTCTTTGGAGAGAGCTGATTTATCTCATGCAGTTCTCGAAGGAGCGCAACTTCTAGGTGTTAAAATGTTATGTGCTAATTTGGAAAGTGCTAACTTACGAGCCTGTAATTTTGAAGATCCTGCTGGAACGAGGGCTAATATGGAAGGTTGGTACAGTTCATCATATTTCATTTTTATCACACTATTTGGATTATTAAATAACTTGGATTTTAAAAATATATTTTACCCATCCTAGAATATTTTTTAAAATATTTGTATCTAATTTATTTTACTGCAAGAGGTATTAGTTAAATGCAATTACAGTAGAGCTTGGATTATCCAAACTTTCGATTAACGGAAACACTTTTTTTTTTCCAAATGTAATTTTAATTAATTTGATGAGATCATCCAGTTACTCATTTGTAAAAATTATTGTTATTTTAAATAAAATTTGACAAAAATAAAATGATTTTTTCCATGATCATCAATTTCCCTGTAAATGCAAACAAATTAACTTAAACTTCAATAGGTTTTGTTTATTAAGAACTGTAAACCTAATTAGGTAATTTCATTTGTTTCTCTGAATCCCTTCCTATTCATTTGGTTGGTAATAGGTTGCTCATCTTCAGTTTAAAATCATTCTGGGTGAGGTGCACATCGCATTTGTGATCACTTTTTGTTTTAAAATTGTAGCATGTCAAAAAAAATAAAACGAGTTGTTTTTTCATTAAAAGACAAATTGGAAATAGTTACGCGACTAAAAAAAATGTGAATCGGCTCAGACATTAGCTACGGAGTTCGGTGTTGGTAAATCAACCATAACGGGAATAAAAAATAATTCTGATTCAATCCGCGGGTACGCAAATAATCTTTACAGTGAGGCGGGCAGTTCAAGTCGTAAAACTTTGAAAAAAGCGAAAAGTGATTTGTTGGAAGATGCTGTTTACACTTGGTTTTTCCAACCACGGTCTTCTGGTCAGCCCATACTAGGGCCCATTTTGTGTGAAAAAGCGTTAGAATTAAACATGAAATGGTTGGCTGAAAAATTTTAAATTACGACATGGGATTTGGCAAATTGAAATTCACGGTGAAAAATTAAGTTTCGACGCTCCAGCAGCAGTTTCTTTTTCCCAGAGAAATAACTCAAAGACAATGAATATGATTTGGATTTTGTTTACAATGCGACAAAATGGGCCTCTATTGGAAATCTTTACCATCTAAGTCGTTGGTATCTCGAAAAGAAGCTGCAGCTCCAGGATACAAAATGAGCAAAGATCGCGTTACAGTCATGGTGTGCGCTAATCCAACTGGAACACACATGGTTCCATTGCTAATGATAGGTAAATCCAAAAACCCACGATGTTTCAAGAATGTGAAAGTTCGGTTAATATATGCAAGCCAAAAAAACACGTGGATGAACAGCGATTTGTTAATAAAATGGTTTGAAAACAATTTCATTCCTGAAGTAAAAAAGTTTCAGCAGCATATTGGAAAAGAAGGCAGGATGAACCTGACCTTTTGGACAATGCTCCGTCACATCTATCCCCTGAAACTTTGAATAAGGTTAGTGATATGTTTGAGGTGAAGTTTTCCCCCCTAATGTAACTGCCCTAGTTCAACCTATGGACCAAAGTGTCATCGAAACATTAAAAAAACTGTATTGAAAACAGTTCATGCGTTGTCTGCTTTTAGGTGATATAAATGACGAAGAAACAATTTTTTCTACATACAAAAAACTCATTTTAAAAGACTGCTGTTGATCGAAGCATGGGAAGGAGTAAAAAATGGCACCTTGCATAAGTCGTGGAATAGACTACTGAGACAATCCAAAGATGAAACCGAAATTCGTGATCCTGTTGATGAAGTCGCAGCTGATATTGTGAACACATTGAGCATTATTAGCGTTTTCACGGATTGTGATGAACAGAACATGAATGAGTGGCTAAATGTGGACAGTGACGATCCAGGCTATCAGACACTGACAACCGATGAAATTGTTCATGATGAAGACCTCACAGAAGACGATGATACAAATGACGAACCTGATGGAGACGACTCGGGACCATCCATGCTGAGGCCTTTCAAGCTTTGAATTTGGCATTCCGGTGGTTTGAACGACAAGAAGAATGTCGTGGGGACTACACCCGGTTATTGCTGCTAAAAAGAATTAGGGACTTACCTGGCGTGAAGAGGAAGTCAACATCGAAGCAGACAAGTATTAAAACGTTCTTCAAACCACAGAATTAATTTTGATAAATCTTTGCAGCAATTTGATTTTGTTTGTTCTTTGCATTGTGTTACATTTTTTATTCGTTCATTTTTCACTATGTATATATATACATTTTTACGTAAATAAACAATCATGCTTTTTATAAAATAAAAAAACCTGTACCACTACAAGCCATGAAGGGTCTGGGGTTCAGTACATGGTAGTGACTGTACTGCTTCATGAACAATGGTTCTGCAAGGAGGTGACTTGTCCTAGGCCACGCTCAACCTTTATGCTTTTTATAAACTTTTATTAATTGTTTTAGATCTTCCTTTCACGCACGTTTATATATATATATATATATTTTATGACTAATTTCGATTATCCGAACCACCCCTGACTACATTCGTTCGGATAATCGACGCTCTACTGTACTAGGGGAGCAACGCCCCAATGGGTTAGCACTGTTCAGTATACCAAGCATATACTCACCAGAACAGTAAACCATACACATTTGCTGAACATAAGGTCATTTACCTTAGGGCAACCTTCCTTAGGATTGCCCTCCAAATAGGAGAAGGCTGTACAGAATTCATCCTCGCTCTGAATAAGTAGTTCAAGAGGATAGAATGTGATGTTGGTGATCTGATTTATTTGTATTACTTATATTTTCAGTGACATTTTCTATTATAATTGAATTCTCAACTTGCCTCAAGGGATGCATTCTTATGTGTTTGTCCCCCCAATATTTTATCATCCTAGGAGAAGGTTATTTTCTTTTTAAACTGAGCCTTAAGCATTTTTTGCCCATTTCTATTATTGTAGAGCTTTTAAACCTCCTCATTATACATTATTCATTATATGAGGAACCTTTCCCTCTGTGAGAAATTTAAGTCCATTTTCCCTCCAGAGTTTGTCATGCAATGGTTTAATGTGCTCCTTGGATACGTCCTAGGATTTTGCCCCTGTTGATAAAATTCTTCCTGCACAGGCTGTTTAATCATTTCTTGATACGCCTTAAACCATCTTAGTTATTCAAGTCATAACATATTAACCTTCAGTTGGTAACAGGGGTGACGTGTCACCCCAAGCAGGTATGTTTTGTTTGTTAATAGTGACACCACTGTGGGTAGGATGTTGGTATTCCTTAGTCTGTCTGAGCTGTGTCCAAGTATAGAGTTTTGTATTTATTGCTCTTTCCGAAGTGGTTTGTTTGTAAGGCTTGGGGTGGTGTTACCCCTGTTACTAATCGTTTGTGTGATTTGTGTGCTGTACTTTTGTTTTGCATTATTGTTTACTACATAATGGCTGGTATTAGTGAGACTGTTAGAGGATGAATTTGAGAATAGTGATGAAGGTTCCGTAACTTCTTATGAAGATAATATTGAGATACAATCACTGCTCGATTCGGAAACAGAAGCTGCTCCTGACACTGAAGTACCAGAGGAGGAAGGACTAATAATTAAAGGTAAAAATGGACATATATGGTCTCTTGTGCCACCACCTATGACTAGAACTGCTAAACTAAAAACAGCTTGTTCAAAATGTGGTCAACCAACTCGGGGTATTCACCGTAAAGAAGTTTGAGAAAATTGCTTTCATATATATATTAGAAATGTTTTTGTTACAGTAATTATTGTTTATTTTAAAATAAAAATGAAACACATGTTCAAACACCTTGCTGGTGGAAATTAAAAGTTATAAATAATACTATGTCTTTACTTTCATTAAGTACATTTGTTTTAAATGGATTTTATATATTTTTTTATTCTCAATACTATTTTATACAAAGTCTATAGAAGATGCATTAACCATACAAGCATTTAAAACATCAATATTGCAAAACATATTTATTTAAAACACATTTTATTTGTTGGGGTGACTCACCCCTTGTCACCAACGACCAGTGCACGATTCATGTTACCAACGGAAGGTTAATTTCGTGAGTTGAAAATAAGGTCTGGATCTCCTATTTCAGACTTAAAAATAACATTCTTCTCTTAAATAAGATTGAATGGAAAGAAGTTAAGTCATAATTCAGTGAACTTAGTCCACTTACTCTTTGCACCCAAATTTTTTACTTATGTATTAGCTTTTGGAGTATGCCATGATCTTGAAACAATCATGTCAACACATTCATTTTCATTTGATTGAGGGGTTGATTAACCTGTACTACTTGGTTTCGTGGTTGATTTTTTTTAAAGTTTCAAGTGTCGTTATCTGTATTTAATGTATATTAAACGTTTTTTTTAAAACATAGTCATTGAAATGTACCTTTTTATAATAAGTAATAAGGCGTTTGCATTATTTACAATAGGTTTTTAAACTTTTATAAATGTGGAAATGAAATATCTTTAAGAATAATTTTTTCCTCTTTTGTTTAAATTGTATTTTTAAATTTAGGAGTGAATTTAAAAGGTGCTAATTTAGAAGGAAGTAATATGGCTGGAGTGAATCTCAGGGTAGCCACGCTCAAGAATGCAAATCTCAAAAATTGTGATCTAAGGGCGGCTGTTCTGGCTGGTGCAGATTTACAGGTACTTAGGCATTAAAAATTATTTTCATGTTTTTAGTATGTTAAGAGAAAATGAAAAAAAAAAAAAAACCCTGAAAAAATAATTTATATTTTATTGAATAAATTCTTTTCATTTTAAAGACACCTAACTATGTGCTGGTTTGGGGTGTTTCTTTTGGTTTTACACTCAGCCCTAGCCTTAAATTAAATTAAACCCAATATTTCACTATTGTAAAAAATTACATTTTGAAATAATTTTTGGTTTATTTGTTTCAGAATTGTGATTTGTCTGGGAGTGACTTGCAAGAAGCTAATCTTCGTGGAGCTAATTTGAAAGATGCTGCGTTTGAATTGATGCTTACTCCACTTCATATGTCCCAGACCATTCGTTAAAGGTTATCAATTAGTTAAAAAAAATTAAATGTGATTTCACAGAAGTTCGTTCTGTCTTTTTATTTCAAAAAAATTTTTATTTGTAATTTATTGATGGTTGGTGTAGTAATCGTATTATTACGATCTCGAATATATTTGTTTTCTTTGTATTTGTATCGTGTAAAATTTATATCGATAACATAACTTAATTATGTTAACACTACTCGAACTTCATCATTATTATGTTGTTACGTTCAGAATATTAAAACCAATTAACTATACCAATTATTTATTTATTTAAAAAGTATTGAATTTTGCTTCATGATAATAATCTATATAGTAAAAATCTTATTACAGTTCTTCAATGAGTTTAGAAATTAATTGAAATCTGAATGCTTCACTGCCCCATAATAGTACATGTTTAACTTTTTAGATTATATTTAAGAGCATAGAAGTAAACAACTACATTTAATATTGAGGCCAAATAATGAAAGTAATTGCATTTTTCTGTTGTGATTTGTGGGTATTTTTAATGGATATCTACGTGTATATATTTTCGTATAACTTGTAAGCTCATTAATGTTTAAAAGTGTAATTACGTTATATATAATTTTGATAGTATACAGTTTTAAAATATATCATGAGAACTAAGCCATTCGGGAGGGAAATGCAATAATTATGGCGAGGGGCTGTATAATCCTAAAGGTACTATTAGTTTCTTTCTATATTTAAGTTAGAAAAATATTTTTAATTGTAATCAACTAAAACTTCTTACCCTTTCAGAACTTATTTTTTTGTTTTGAAATTTAAACTTCAGGTTAATTCATTACTATTGAGCATTAAGTAATAAAGTAGTCCCTAAAATATTATTAATTATATATAAGTTTTAAAAAATCAGTGTAATCACTTATAATTTTAGGAGGGACAAATCCTGTTGAGGTTTAGGCATTTTTACCAAGTTTTTCAATAATTTTTGAGATTAAATTGAGATATGAGGTACTATTCGTGAACAGTCATATGGTGCTACTTGATATAATTAGAGATTTTAATATTCCTTAATGTCAGAGGAAGCATTCCATAAAGTTACTTGTATAAAAGCTAGGAGGACGGTAGTGAATAAAAATAAGTAATATATTTATATATTTTCAGCTAAGAATTTTTATTCATATAGTACTATGAAGTGAATAGTAATATTTTGTTATCTTTGTGATTTGAATGGACAAAGAAAATCTTAGATAATAATTTTAATGGACTAAAGGAAACTAAATGTTTAATCATAACATACATGAAAATAACGAGTGTATCATGATAAACCAAAATTAGAGTTTAGTTAACATTAAATTGTTTTTAATGACATATATCTCGTTATTTATATAAGAACACAATTTTATTTTGTTTGGTTTTTAAGGCCATTAAAACAAAAAAAATTGGCTTGGAAAAGTTTATACTACTCTGCATAACCTAGAATTATTGTTTTGTATATTCATGTAATATTATGTATTAAATATTGATTATTATTTCTTTTAAGTACGAGATTACATTTTTCAACTCCAATTAAATTTGGATTACACCAATTATTTAGAAAATAGCATAAATATAAAAGGCTCTCTTATAACCTTCTGGAGTTGCTGGATGTCAATGTAAAAGTGCCAATTTATATTAGTTAGGATCTCCAAATTATTTTTTTTATTTAATGATATTTCATTTGTTGGTATAATATATTGGAAAAGGTTTCCATTTCAATCTTCTTCTTTTCTTTTTTTTTAAATAATTTTATAACTTAATATATTTAGTAGAAGCGAGGGGATGGTTGACTGGAAAGTAGACGTAAATATATTTAGGAAATAAAATTTAAAATTAGTGCAAAGTTGTATCTCACTTTGGTTGTTGTTTAGTTGTATTGAGTTTCTTGATTTTTGGCCATTGTTTATGTATTGTTTAGTTTTCTATTATTTAATTACTTGATACAGAGGCATTAATATTTTTATCCCCCCCCCATATTCCCCCATTACTATAATTTAGTTATTTGTTTTTAAATTGATTTTTGTAAGAAAACAATTTTATATACCATTCACAATTGTATTTATATTTTAAGTATATAATTTAGACTGTGATTTTATCTTCTGTGGATATATACATATATATATATATATATATATGTATATATATATATATATATATATGTATATATATATATATATATATATATATATATATATGTATATATATATATACATATATATATATATATACATATATATATATATATATATATATTAATATTGTGATCTACACTTGATAAAAAAATAAAATAAAATGTATAACCTTAGATTAAGACGTTTATCCTCACTACCAATTGTAAATAATAAGAGTTAAATATTTTTCATCACTTAATAAAATTTATTTTGTATGAAATGCTATGCCAATTGCATTTTATTGTTTATATAGTTTCTGTGATTTTTTTTTGTTCTGTTAAATGACTTGATAAATATTGTCTAATATGTCTAATAAATTCCATCCATTCTATTTTGTTATAAATGAATATAAAATTTGTTGTAATAAATGATTTTCTATTGATAATTTTATAATGTTGTCTTGCTATAATTTTCATCACTGCCAGCCTATCAATTATGTCTGGAATATTGGATAACATGCATGTACCTATATTTAGAGGTTGTATAACTTTATATTCACTAAAATTGAATTTTTGAAATTCAATATTTATCTCTTTATATAAAATTGAAAGCAAGACAAATTGTATTGATAAAAAACTTAACATAGCTTTAGAGTAATTGTTCCTATTTGCTTCTGACAAATATTTCTACCTCTTACCTATGCGTATGAAATTACTCTTTTCCTATTCAAAAAGAAGTGCAATATATATATATATATATATATATATATATATATATATATATATATATATATTATATAAATATCTAAATAATTGTAAAATATATTTTGATTGATCTAAATATAGTTAATTTTATCCTCGTATTCATTTGTTTATAAGTTCCCAAGCCATATGCAAATGATAGTTCCGTTTGTTCCGGGTATCAAGAAGGGAATGCTTATCCTGACTACCACTTAAAGGCAACAAATGCATTTAAATTAATATAGTTGAAATGTTGTAGTGCAGTTATACGATTTTATTATGTATAAACTTTACTTTTATATTAATTTAATTTTATTAAATACTTTTACGATTTGAATGGGCAAAATTTTGTAATTAATCGGGAAAAAATTAAATTTATAACCAAAATATATGTTAATTATCACAAGAGAAACCTAGGCTGTCCTATTGTCGATTAGTTCCTAAATTTGGAATAAGTGAGAAGTTTGTGGAAGGCAGCCAGTAAAACTTAGGAATAAAGACTGCGCCTGTAGTTGGTAATTGAACCAGCTTGATCATTGAATTGGTTTTCAAAATCATACGGGACCAGTGCACTCTGTTGAACATAGCAAACAGGTAATTACAAAGTAGTACTAACTCAACAACGATTTTCTCATCTCCATTAAAATATCTTGTTTATATGATTAGGCACAAAAATTTGCTTGAACTGTTTGTTGGGAGGGGGGGTGAGAAAAAAAAGTTAAATCCATACTAAAACATTCAATTTTATTAGGAGATATAGTTGACTTAACAAATCAGTACATTAATGCCTTTATGTGCTGATAAAGATTGTCACAATAAGCCAAAAGTACAGAAAAAATTATTCATGGATAAGGAAAAATTTTTCTTTCAGCAATCTTAGTAATATTTTTAAGTTTTTCATCATGATATTTGCAATGATGTAGTTTGCTCTCTAATCTCTGAAAATAGAAAGAAATGAAATGTGATAAAATATTTAATACAATATAATCGACACTTAAATATTTGTTGAAAATTAGTGGCCTTATCCTCTAAAAACATGCATAAACATTCAGCAGTTTCTTTTACTAACATCAATATATATATATATATAGTATCAATTGTTTTAAACACAGAAAATGTAAAATCAATTACATATTATATTTGGAATAGAGTCAATTTTTATAACTGCTAAATAATATTATATTAATATTCTTATGTGTAGATTTAAATGTTTAATATCTATAGTTTTTCTATTAAAACTCTTATCATTTATATTTCGTACTTTTGAAACCAGACAATTAATAACTGTATAATGTGACTAATGAAAACCATGTTGCCACTTTTTCAACGTCTTTCTAATGATAGGAAAACTCTTTAATCAAAATTCATACCCGCAAGACTGGATTTCATATGCGATGCTGATTTCTTATTTTCAAGTACAGTCCAATCGAAACTGTAATCATGATTAGGCACAACTTTCCTAAAAAGTCCTCTAAACATTTGCCGCAGATGAATATAATTAGGATTGTCTTGGAACTTTAGGCCTCTGCAGTAGTTTAAGTACATTCCAAATTCATCTGGAAAACCCTGAAATAAATATTTATTTATTTTGTAGTGTAAATAACCTTAAAGTTTTGTAACTTTTAAGTAAAAATGGCAGCATTTATTTATAAATGCTGGCATAAATGAAAGCCCCCCCCTTCTGTGCAATAAATTTTATGGGCATATGAAAAAAACAACAGATACTACATTGAAACAAGACATTTAGTTTTTCTGCGACAAGATACAACATTATAAGTTTCAATTTAAGATAAAAAGTACTAGTAACAGAAAAATAACTAAAATTAAGTAAGAATTTTTATTTATTTTCAACTGGTTTCGTTCCCCTCCCCTGCTATGTCCCCCAATTGTGAACCCCATTTGGGAACCACTGCATTTAAACAAATACAGATAAATTTTGAGTTTTGAAGAACTTTTTGTTAATGTTCAAAGAAAAAATAGTTAAGTAAGGTAAGTTCAAAGGTGTTAAAGTAAGAATCGAAATGAATAATAAAATATTAAAATGTGTAATCACATATATTTTATAAATCGATCTGAAAAGTTTAGGGAGATTTAATGCGGAGGTGGCAATACTGTTCTGGCCTGACAACACTGGATTGCTCTCCATGAAAAAGTTCCAAAATATTCTAGAATCAGGCAAGAAACCCTTCTGCAACAAGTATTTATAATTATAGGAAGTTTAATTCAGAAGAGGTAAAACTGGACTTGTTTTATACCCATTGTTGTAAAATTGGAATTTAAACAATATATTCCTCTTTATTATAATATATATATAACTAGGTTACATATGAATTATACTTTGCAAAGGGTGTCCACCGGAACTGACATTTTCTTCTCACAAATTTTCTCATATTTTTGTTTCTTGTTAGCAGCCTAAAAAAGAGAAAAATCACATAGAAAGGCTCAGTAGTTTATTTAAATAATTCATATTTCACTTTAATCAATTAATACCTTTACTAATATTTGATGTAAATTAAACTGATCAATTTTCTACAAATGCAAAACAAAAGGATATATCTGCGGGTCCGACGGATAAGTGGTTAAGTCGAATTTTGTCCAGTGTTAACTGTATTTAAGGATGCGCTATCGTGTCACTCTTTTAGCTTTTGGCTATAAATGGAGTTGTAATATACGCAATAAATCCATTTTAAGCTAATGCCTGTAGTTCGTTAATAATTGTGAAATTCATTTTGGAAAAAATTCTAATTAACCACTTATTCACCGGGCAGATATATATCTATAATATTAAACCGCAAAGTATAAAGTTATGTTTCACCTTAAGTCCTTGCCAAGGCAAGTAGCCTCTATTGAAGTACATGAGGACATAACCTAAGGCTTCCAAGTCATCTCGGCGGCTAAAAATGTATCATAAAAATTAATTACTTAAATTTTAAACTTCATATTATGCGTTATTTATGAATTATGATGCGTTATTTACTACTAACATAAGATAATATGGCATTTCAACGGTATAATAAAGGTTTATTTTTTTCGAATAAGTTCTTCAAAATAAATTCCAGCTTGCAGAACCGTTGTCCATGAAACAGAATAGTTTCTACCATGTACTGAAACCCAGACCCGTTCACAGGTTGTAAACTACACAAGGTTTTTTTATGTTTTATAGATTATTTTATACATTAACCGTTTGTTCTTAAGATTTCATAATTTAAGTTTTCCAATAATTTCATTTTATTACTATCTTAGGAGCTGCACAAAACGATGTTTTTACTCTGTCCAGATGACGGCCCATCAGTTAGGCCGAAACATCGGCACAAAATGAAAAAATAAGTATTACATACTTGTTTAATGTTATAGTGTTATAAATAATTTAGTATATTTACGAATTTATAGTAAAAGAAAAAGATCCGATGTATACTCACCTTTGCTCAACACCCATATGGGCATTTATGGAGGCATAACGCGCTGTCCCGGTAAGATTCTTATCATCCCTGTACTGCGTGTGCACCAATGTCCTTGAGTCTTTGTAGCGCTTTGCCAGCCCGAAGTCGATGATGTACAACTTGTTACAATTCTTTCCGATTCCCATGAGGAAGTTGTCTGGTTTGATATCCCGGTGTACGAATAATCTAGAGTGAACGAATGCAATGCGCGAAATCATCTGGTCGGCGAGCATCAGTACAGTTTTCATCGAGAATTCGTGACCGCAATAAGTGAAGAGATCTTCCAGTGATGGACCAAGGAGATCCATGATGAGAATGTTGTAATTTCTATCTGTTCCATACCACCTGAAGAACGGATAGATGATTAATTTAGAGTTTTTAAGGAATTAACAACTAACATATAGCACACCCAGAATGAAGAAGGCGCAACTCAAAATTTATTGACTAAATTTCCCTAATATATGACCAATCCATGACAAGAACACAGCAGCTGATCTAGCAGCAATATATGATGGAAGAAATAAGCTGTGACTTTTTTTCATTTAAACAAAAATAGGTTTTTTTTAGTTGGCATGTTTTATTAAAATAAACTATTTAGAAGGTCTTTATATGTTGAAATATACGTTGTTTTAATTGATAAAACGAGTACAAAGTGACTCCAGATCTGATAAACTAGTTCACAATGCGAAAGGAACATGGTGTATGGCTCATTCTGCTGGTTTTGTTTGATCGTAGTCCTTTTGCTTTTTCTGCTTGAACTTTGCTCATATTTAGGCAATAGTATAGTTTACCACTGAAATTTACTAATTCAAATTGATAAGAATTGCTTTTATCTCGTTATTTTAAATATACTTATAGTTTGTAACGAAGTGGCTCAGTGTTAGAGCGCTGAGTTGCCGTGCCGAAGGTTCTTGGTTCAAATCCCATTCGCTGGCAGAGATTTATTAGATCTATTAGCGACCGCAGATGGAGCCTGTGGGATCTAGGCCCTCTTGGGGATCACCCAGCCTCTATAAAGCGGGTACCCAAAATAAGGGTAAATCGTCAGAAATAGTTCAGTCTCTATTATGTATTGAAACCAAGACCCTCCATGGGATGTAGTAGTACAGGTAGAAGAAGAAGTACGATATATTTTAAATAAATAAAAACTAGCCATACCTGACGACAGGGATTCCATTACCACCGCTGAGTATTTTATATATTCTGCTCTCGTACAAGAGTTGAGGGTGGTTGACATTCACGTGTTCCAATTTCACTGCTACTTCCTCCGTGAAGATAGAAAACGGTCATATGTAAACATTCTGTTATCATTTGGTATATTTAACTGTACATACTAAGACAATTAGAATATTAGATTAATATCGATTAATTATTTGAAAAAATAGTGATTTTTTTTTTTTTTTAGAAAAAAAATTACTTGAGTAATCATCTTCGAAAATGTCTAACAGCGTGGACTAAAATTTCATTTCTGTAAAGAAATGATAAAACAGTTTTCTCGTTCTGGAGTCCAAAGTGCCCCCTACCTCTTGTAAAAGTATTACTACTTTTTATTACTAAGTTACTTTTAAAATATAAGTTCATTAACTGGTGTGTTGTTTATTAATATTGATATTTCACAGTTCAGTGGATTTTTTTTTAAACAGTACTTTGAATCCTTTATTATTATTAATATTTATAAAGAAGCTCGTTACCTCTACCAGGCTCTTACGCTGCCACTTACATTGCTCCCCGCTTAACCCGCCCCAATTTTATTAAGAAAACTGCATTCCTAGTTTAATTATTGACAATGTTAAACTGTATTCATTATCAATGTTTCTCATAAACTTACTTCTCTTGTCATTTCATTTACAGCTAAATATATCTTACTACGGAAGCCATTAGCAAGATGGTATAAAATTTTGAACTTATGGCCAACAATCAGTTCAACGCCTTGGGGGAATCCTGTTTTCAACTTATCTATCACGGGTATTTCCATATTTTCTATTTATCTAAATTAATAACATTGAAGTCATTATATTTTATTATTAAAACATAACCTTTGCAGCAAATAGTTTATTATAAACCGACACTTTATAAATAAAACTTTAACAGCTGTTTTATTATCCAGTTAGTATCAATGAAAGTATCGGGATATTTTACCAAAATACAGACAAGTTTTTCGATTATTACAAGGCTAAGTGGATTTATAACCAATAATACTAAGCATTATTCATAAAAACAAATAAATACTTAAAATGCTTACCGATTGTTCTCCATTTTCCAAATTCTTGAGCTAAAACAAAAACAAAAATCTTTAATCATAAATGACTTACAATTGCAAATGAATGTACATAAATCAGATTTATGCCGTTTTTTCCACACTTCGTTTTTAGGAAACAACATATCTTATAATAGTTACCTTATATTTTTTAATATAATCCACAAATTTCGGCAGGTATTTCCATCTCTCACATATGAAACATGGATTTAATTGTATGAAAATCATGGTTCCGTGACAGATTGGAGGTGCCTAAGGGTGTGCCTTAAGGATTCTCGACTACTACACTACCCACTTTAATACTATCATTATGAAGCTCATAGTTTTAGTATAGTTTTTTTATTTATAGCCTCATGAGTACTTTTTGTATCTAAATAAAATTGAAGCCAAATTTACGCAAAGATAAAAATACTGGTCAATCACCCCTATATTAAATACGAAGCTATCACCTAGTCGAGAAACATTTTTCACGTTCTCATTTCGAAGGGTAAACTATCTTTGAAGTTTGAGCCATGTAATCACGCGCATTTTCATTTATAAGAGCTGTAAGATTGTTGTTCAAGGCTAAGATCATACAAAAATTTAATTTATGTTTCAGAAAACTATAGTGGGACTATTTTTTCTCGAAATGGATGATATATTTGGTGATAATTCTGGGCAGAAACGAGGTTGCTTTTTTATTGTATTAGGTTATCATGCTTACAAACTACAACTTCCATCAATTAAAAAAAAAATTATGCACTCTTTCCGAGCAGAATCACATGACTACGTTAAGAGCCTATAATAATATTAAAAATTTGATAAGTTCTCAAATGGTCAGATTATTTGTATTACAAACAAAAAAAGGTACTTGTATGTTATGGTATCACCACTTTAAAATTTAATATAATTGATTTGATTTGAAATAAACAATAAAAATATGTATGTTTTTATTAAACTAATTTTAATTGATTACATGAATCACAAAAACCTCTAAAACCTAATAAAATTTGGGCGAAAGGATCTTTATCCTTGAGTTGTGTACATCACATAAGGTCAACAAGATACGAAGTCAAAAAAGTGCTGTTTGTTCCTCGTCTTTGTTTGTTACTCCACAATAGTTCAATCTTCTGCATATTTTCCAACATTCATTTGTCTCACTGCAGATCCCTCCGAACACCCATTGCTGTAGAAGGTCGTCCTACATTATATTTTCTTTTGGAAAAGAGACTCTCGTCAATTTCTACATATACGTTGTCTCCACCAATACATTTAAGGCTTTTCTAATAAAACTCACTGTGTAAAAACCATATACATAATTACAATTTACATATATTTACTTCACACGTGTTTTATAATCAAGAAATTCAATCAATTATATTAAATTCTTAAGTGGTGATACCATAACATACAAGTGCCCAAAAAAAGTAATATATACATTCATCAACTTGGTAAACAACAATTATTTAAAATTTTAAGTACTAGCATTTATCGTAACACCTTCAGGATGAACGTAAGATGATTAATTTAAAAAATTTGAATCAATAATCATAATACCTCTTCAAATTTAGGGATTGCTTGAGCGAGGTAAACGACTCCAAAAGATCCACTTCCAAGAAGCTTGGTCAACTTGTACCTGTATCTCGTATTAGTTTCAATTATATCGAAGTCGAGATCAAACCCCGGCTTTGGTGTAGTTTTGTTTGTCGATCTCAACCTGTTCTTGTTCATTGTATTGATTAATTCTTCCTAATGGACATCCAGATTTAATAATTACCAAAGTTTGACATAATCACATTTAATTCATTAACACTAATACTCACTGAACATATGTTAACATTTATTTGACTGAACTCTTTACCAATGCGAACTATTATTGACAAAAATGTTTCACTTCGTTTAATCCATTTGAATTTTAAATAAAAATAAAAAGAGGTTTAGCTCTTAGCTGTTTATATGGATGTCTAATAAAACAGTAAAATCACTCTTACGAATTTAAGTAATGACATCTGTCCAATGAAGATTCACTAAAAAAAAAAACACTCAAGTTTAGGACTCACAGGGAAAGACGATATTTTGCCATTTAATTCTGCGATATCTAAAAGTCGATCTAGTTTTTGGAGTTTAGGATAACAGATTTTATTTTTATCAGATGGGAATTTTTTGAGAACAATGGTTCTCCTATTTTCATTTAGACTTATAAAACTATCACCATGGTTACCAGAAGTTTTCGTCATTTTCTTCGAATATTCCATGAGAATCTGTAAGGGGAGGTTTACAAAAGAAGAGCAGAGATAAAGCATTTGTAGAATATTCATAATTATGTTATTATTAGAATATAAATAGTATATGTATATAAAAAGGGTCAGTACAGAGAAAATATAATAAAAAATAAAAAGATAATGCCTGGAGCACATCCAGAATTTTACAAGGGAAGAAAGACAAATCTACCAAGTCCTTTCTAATCTCTTATTAGGCTCCCAAAAGCTATAAAATATTAATTCTCTGATTATATGTTAGGTACTTGTGTATTAGCCGGTCTCCAGGGACTGTTTTCCACCATTGTTTATAACCTGAACACCGATAATTGATCGAGACTGATACAAGTACCTTCTTATGGATATTTTAATTTAATGCATTACATAAATTGCTAATTTTAGGAAATGAAATAGAACATGTTTCATAAAAATAATTAGAGTTGTTTTTGAGACAATTTTAAAACATGATATAAAGTGGCATTTCTGAAAAGTTGAATTTAATAAAGCCTTTAACTTCTTACCCCAATTTTTAATGAGTTCTGAATCTCAAGCTTCTGTCCTGCATAAATTATAAATGCTATCCCCAGAAAGGAAAACAATGCTAGTTCATGCAGAATTTTACTTATATATATCATATATTTTGGATGAATTATTAATTTATTTGGTATCAGTTCTGCACGTTGTCTCTTCAAGTTGATACATAACGAGTTTTAACATTTCATTTGTTTCTCTTTTAATATTTTCCAAAAATACAAATTATCATGAGCTTTAGTATGGAAAAGAGAATATAATTATGGGTAATGAGTAGATTTAGACAATCGGTTGAAATGTTCATTTCCAGAGGAAATGATTACCAGAGTGTACACAATTCCCATAATTACACTGTCTTTTCCTTACTAAAGCTCATGATAACTATAAAAGGAAACTGAATGAAACAAGTAATGTATTTAAAGTTCAAACTAAAGTAATGAAACGTTCTTATCTGTCTAATCCATAGATACAAACCAATATACTATCTCTTGATTCACAATTCTAGCAAATTATTGCAATAAGCAAATTTTTATAATTACAAAATTTTGAATTAGTGTTCAAATTGATTTATTTTCATGTTTAAATGTATCTTGGAGTGCTACCGATGGGTAGTTTCTCCACAAGTGTTTTTCATGTCATAATGTACATATCAGCAGATTTACTTGTTACAATAATATTATAGTTGTAAATATCAATAAATTAAATTAAAAAAAAAAATGAATCTATACAGTATAACATAGAAATAAACTATATTGAAATTTTTAATCTATTGCCATTCTAGACTCAATTCTAACTTTCGCCAAATTAACATATATTAAAAATAAATTCGAAAGATTCTTCATTACATATTTTAGTTGAGTATATTTATTGTAAGTATTTTTTATTATAGAATAGGAATAAATTGAGTCATTTATTATGGAGTAGGAATAAAGAGTCATTCATTACTCCATCTTTTAATTTCTAAATAGCTGGAATTTTCTTCATTTCAATCATTTTTATATTAAATTATTCACAAAACTCCAATCAGTTGTGGTGTTAGCATAGAATAGTATTTCAATTTTAAATAGACGAGTTTTGTGTAACTGTAATTTGACACAGAAATGTAGCCGCAGATGATACATCAGATAATAACAAAACTTTTTCTTTAATCAGAGATGTCATAAGCACTGACCCTTAACAGAAGTGACATAGTCATCAGTGTTCTATTCTTAATTACCTCTACCACTCAGTATGAGAGAACTTTTTTGAGGAGAAGATCCAACCATGTTAAAAGTCTTCTTTGGTGGCTCCGTATGTACTATTCTCATTTTATTCATAACAGGTATTAAAAATAATGAGATATATGATGAGAATTATGAAGATGAAACTGAATTAGACAATATGACAACCACCGATGAATATGATACTCTTGGAAGACATGAGCAACTGATGAGTGAGCTAAGGCCAGTTTATCCCATGAATCACTATTCTGGTTCAGGTAATTATGATTAATATTTTGAATATAATTTATTTAATATTATATTATTGAACGAGTAGTATTTTAACATAATTGTAAGTATTTAACTGTGATTAAGGGTTTTATGTTCAAATAAATATATTTTTAGACCATGGTTCCATAAATAAAGCATTTCCATAATAATTAATTATAAAATAAAAAAAAATTATTATTACTACACCTTGTTCATTGTTATTCAATGATAGATAGCATTATTTCCAATATGAATATAAGCACCTTACAATAAATTATACGAATCACTTTTTATATCTTATGGACACGATTTCCCGTAATTAAAAAATGCAAAACAATTGAGGCACATTTTGAATAGTTTTATGTAAATTATACATTGAAGTAAATATGAAATAAAATTTTAGAAAAACAAGCATTAACAGAAAGTTATTTACGACTTTATTCCCTGCTGATATAAACGCATAAATGAAAACCACAATTTCAATCATTGCATAGATTTCATCTATTTTCACAGATGCCTGCATTCACCAAATTAACTAAAGTCTACTAGGTCTTATGACATTGATACCCTTTGAACTAAGTTGATTTTATCATTAGATAAATAGGTATATAATAACTATTCGATTTTCAGAACTCGTCACCCATATCTTGAATAAATAATATTATTTAAAATCTAATTAATAGAGTTAATGATAACTCTTGATAAAATACTTTTTAGAAATTAAAACTTTAATGGGAATATTATATAAACACAATGAAACAAAAAAAAACAACTGAACATTATAATACAAGAATTTTGGTAGAAGCACTAAAAACTATTTAGTAATATTTGTTAATAAGAATACAAATAACAAAAATCATATTTTTAAAAATACAAGAATCACATTTCATTCAATAAGACCTTTTTAATCCAGCAAATACTAATTGAATATTTTATTTTTTAATAAATCGAGTTAACAAATTAATATCTCAATACTATAAGATAAAAATATTTAAATGTAGTAAAATGTTTTGTCTTATTTCAGGATTACAGAACAATTTTCAAGAGCTATTTACCTATAAGAGACCACTCAAAAGACCAACGATTAAAAAGCGAAAAATACTAAAGAAAAAAGCATATAAGTTTATTGTGCCTTTGCTATTAAATGTACTAACTAAAGTTGCTAATTTTCTACCAGTTGCGAAACTCACACTTCTAGCACTCTTTGCTCTAGTACTGTTTTCTAAAAAAGCCTTACTAGTTAGCATAGGCTCATTGATACTGGTAATTTACGATAATTTTTATAAGAAACAAAAAGGTACAAATATAGTTAAAGATAGAGTTAGCACAGTCCCACCAACAGATCAGGGATCATTTGTGGTGGCCAATTCGGATGATGGGTGGTGGGGTAGAGAAGAAACTATACCATCAAGTCTCGATCATCCTAATGATAATACAAACAAAAATAAAGTGAGAAGATGGTGGGCACCTCAGATAAAGCTTAAAAGGGCACAGAATTTAAAGCCATCGAGTGCTAATAAAATGACAGAAGATGAGCTAGTATTGAATAAACTATTATATTCATAAAGCGAAAATTGGGGTTTCTGCAGTATTAAGAAACAAAAATAAAGAGTCAGCTGACCAAATGCATTTATTATTTCAACAATTCTTTAAATTAAATACAATGAATTATATTTACAGATGACTAACAATTAAAGCTACACTTTTAAAAACAATCCTTCTTCAAAACATTCACTTCAACTTGGAAAATATGTCTTTAGCAACGCAGTGATCAACACAATGAACGAAGTCGATGAGTTCTTCCAAGCAAGTCTCAGTGGTCTGTGATCTTGAACTAACTCTTTGGCTACAGGAGTCTAATTTATCTTTGTAATTCGAACATTTCTCACCGCATTGCTCCTTAAGGACGACCTGAGGGTCTACCAGCTCTTCTTCTTCATCATCCTGGGCCTTTACAGACGGCACGATTTGAGAGAAAAAATTGAAGAAGGGCATCCTGATACTGATAACCAAGACAGATCACGTTGGGAGGTTAGACTGAAATAAAACAGCTGATAATAAAATATTCGACACGAATACCAACATAGATTTTCGAATATTTTAGTGATTTTTGTTTATGCGGACATTATTCTATAAAAATATTTATTTTATTTGTTGAACTGTTTTATTTTGTTAAGAAATTGTATTTATAAATAAATTAATTTACAGTAATATCCGTTGCTTCATTTCAAAGCATATTTAATCTTGCTATCAACGAAATAGTTCTTGAACATGGCTCTGATAAGAAAAAATTTTCAGCAGATACTTTCTAAGGTATTTCGTTATTTTATTATGATTTATTTTGATTTTAATTAATTTAAAATGACTCTTCGTGCTAAAGACTTGTTTAATTAACTTGGTAGTATGTGATTCCATGTATCTTATATACTTATTAACCATTTTAATACATTTATTCATTTTTGTTTCATTTATATTTGTTTTCTTTAAAGATTGTACAGCCATGTGCAGCACTAACATCTCAACAGTGCAATTTCATCCATACAAATTTCCCAGTTAATTCAGAGGTATTTTAAAGCTATTTACTTTTACCATCCGAATTTACTACCATTTGAATATGTTAATAGTTTGTTATTATGTTTATGTTAATCAGAATTCACAGTCTGTCGCCAGGCCAGAAGGAAGAACAAAATGTACAGTAATTCCAGGAGATGGAGTTGGTCCAGAAATGATGTACTGTGTTACAGAAGTTTTTAAGGTTTGTTGTTTATTTATTTCAGTTCAAAACACTCCTTTGCTTATTAATATCAGGACTCTTACTGTTATTTTTCTAAGTTTCATCATGTTAGGTATATCTATTTATTATCACAGTATATACCAGATCCTTAAACACATACGATTGTTACCTATCACTAATATTTGTTTTCGATTTTTCTACTGTCAGTGTATCAAGTTGTACCCAACTTATTTTTTTGTGTTCAAATGTAAAATTTGAATTCTTTGGAATTGTCATTCGTTTAATGGTGTATTATTTTGAATTATTAACCCCAATACATTCCTTCAGATAAGATGTAAGTGCCTTGTCGTAATTTGATTAAATCACAGCCATCAACTTCATTCTGCTCAAATGTGTTAAAACCTTAAACAATTCCTTTTCAGCCAAGATTGAAACTGCAATTGAAATTATTTCCGTTCAAGGAACAACTAACCCAGACTAATGTACAGCTTCAACAGTATTAATAATAATATAAATAATATCTTATTGAAGCAGGAGCATTTAATTATTTCTATTAATACAGATTTAACATTTGAAAGCAAAGCTGTTATGAAATGAGCTAATAGTGCTAATGCTACTTAAAGTTGCATCTATTAATAATTTTGAAACTTACATTGGGTGTCCTTAAGATGGTTATCAAGTTACTAATAGAAAGTGTATTGGAGGATACATTTGAGTGTTAACAAATTTTTTAAATTTGATTTACTTATACGTGAGTATGCAGGAATCGAAGATCACTTGAAACCATTTATGATTACTTATTCAGATAATCGTTTCATATTTATGTAAAATTTTCAAATTTATACGCAAGCTAAATTTTTAGCAAGACAAATTATTAATAGTACGTTATTATTGATTTATTCTCTCCTCTTTGAGGAATAAATCAATTATCAATAACAAAAATCTTTATTTTGTATCTAATTAGTTTGTTACATCAAAGAGAGTAATTAAAGATTTATCTTTCTGGATGCTCCTCTCATACATTAGTACATACTTTTGTAAACTTTTATAATTTCTCTTTAATGTTTTTTTTAGGCTGCTGGGGTTCCAGTGGACTTTGAAACCTTTTTCTTCTCAGAAGTACATGCTAGTATGAGTGCACCATTAGATGTTGTTGCTGGTTCCATTACTCGTAATGGAGTTTGTCTGAAGGTAAGCAATTGAAGTTATGCCTTTATTTTCACTTTTTCTTTCTGTTATAAATTAATTATCATACCACATTTCTTGAATTTTAGGGTGCTCTTGCAACTCCTGACTATTCAAGAACCGGTGAACTTCAAACATTAAATATGAAACTTCGCAGATCTCTTGATCTTTTTGCGAACGTAGTACACGTTAAAACTCTTCCGGGTTTGAAACTGAGGCATGATAACATTGATGCTGTTATCATTCGTGAACAAACTGAAGGTGAATATTCAGCTCTTGAACATGAAAGTGTTAAGGTATGCTTAAAGCTATACTTTATATTATTTTTTACCTTTTCAGCTTTCTTTATTTACAAGGATTATTTTATTGTTCATATTTTTTGTAAAAAGGGTATTATATTTGTATTCGACCTTCATTGTTTTGTATTAAGCTTTTTCCAGATCTGATAAACATTTTTTAGTCATTTACGAAGTTATGTTTATCTGGACTATGAGTAAAAATATATTTTTTAATTTAAATTGTTTTACGGAAATTGGCAATCATAAATCTGAAATAACCAGTTAATCTAATTATTTTATTAATGTTGATTAACTCACTTATTTATACACCTTCATGGGGAAATGGTTGACTGGATACATCTTATAAGAGTGTTAAATGGCCAATGGGTGCAAATGAATAAATTACACAAAATAAGTCTAACTTATGTAGGAAAGAAATTCGTTGACTGGTAGGCACTAATGTAGGATGGAAATAGTTGGGGGTGCAGTCAAAAATTACACAACAAATAAGTTGAAACCTATTATATTTTATGTGTACCAAACTATATATATATAAAATATAATAGGTTTCCACTTATTTGTTGTGTAATTTTTGACTGCACCCCCAACTATTTCCATCCTACAAGTCTAACTTATTTTGTGTAATTTATTGACCCTGACCATTTTACACTCTTCTAAGTTATTTATACATTTGAGAAAAATATTATATACCAATCAGATCCAAGTCCCGATTCTTTGCAAAGTTTACTTGTTTTGAAAATATTTTCTGCTTAAATAAATGTTCTAAATACAATGTTTCATAATACTTAAATTAAAATGTTTCTAAAACATCTTTTTAGTTTATTCTTGTTTATATTGAATGCATTGATTCATGTACAACTTTAGTCATTTATCTCTCTACTGCCTCAATGTAAAGACTACGTTGCATACACACTAAATACATAAAAATATGTATGGGTTGTATTCATGGTTTAATTATTTTCTTAATTGTTTAGTTATATTTATTACTCTTCTTGTCATTTTTGTCTTATCATTTTTTATTTACTTATCATTTTAATATAATTTTAGTTTTGTTGATTGTGTGTAAAATGTGATAGATTACCTTTATTATCTATTTCCCTTTGGGAGCAAATATTGAAATATTTAGTTTATTTATCAATTCTTTTTGTTATTTAAAAAAAATTATTTTACTTTAATTTGAATATATATATATTTTTTTAGGGAGTTGTAGAATGCTTAAAAATTGTGACAGCTGATAAGTCACAAAGGATAGCAAAGTTTGCATTTGATTATGCAACTAAAAATAACCGCAAGAAGGTGACTGCAGTCCATAAAGCTAATATTATGAAGTTAGGAGATGGTTTGTTCCTGAGGAGTTGTCAAGAGGTACCTCTGTTCTTATATAATTTTATTTTTTTTAAGTTTTGTGAATTTTTCATAAACCTCATTTTTATCATCGAAACACATACCCTATTCTTTAGCAATTTTCAGTTTGATTAAATTTTGCCTGTTGGTGAAAAATTATTTTATTTATTTATTGTGTTTAACTAACTTATTGTGCTACTATTTGCTACTGTGTTAGAGCTGTCCATTTGTATGTTTGAATGTGAAGTGCCCTGCAATTTGATACATTTAGTTTTGAATTATATTCTCACCAAGTTAGGTTGTTTGCGTGTTAGATCATAACACCGTTCCCGCGAGATGTTGAGTACACAACAGTTTTAAACCTAGCATGCTACAACTTTGAGTTAAATCTCTGATATTTCCATCTTTTATCATTCATACATTGATCATTTATAATATTAATTGAAAAACGGATAAATTACCGTTACATGACAATAAAGTGTTCTTAATTTTCTTATGTTTATATATTTTTTTCCCTTACAGATTTCCAAGTTATATCCTAGGATAAAATTTGAAGCGATGATTGTAGACAACTGTACCATGCAGATGGTTTCAAATCCTGACCAGTTTGATGTGATGGTCATGCCTAACCTTTATGGTAACATTTTGGATAATCTGGCTTCAGGTCTAGTTGGAGGAGCTGGTATGGTAGCCGGCGCATCTTACAGTCCTGATTGTGTTGTGTTTGAACCAGTAAGAAAGTTTATATAAGTTTTATATGTTTTATTGATGTGGGTCTATTATTTAATCTTATTTAAAAAAAGGCTTATAGAACTCAAAAACTTTATACAAATTCCTCTGCTTATAATATCCTATTTTATGGTATAAATAATTTTATAGAGGTCTTTAAGGATTAGTTGGGGTAGAATTTTAGAGTAACCTGGGTCGGAATGATGTGGTGTCGAATCCCACCAGGGTCAGTCAATAATTATTTCTCTGTGGACCTGAGAAATTAATCTTGACACTCCCGCTTTCATTAATTCAGAGCGGCAATCTCACGGTACTTGTCAGGGGCTTGCAAAAAAGATCAAAAGAGCCTAAGATAGGGTTAACTTGCTTCAAACAAAGTTAACAGTTGAACTTAGTTCCTCCCAAGATTTGAGTGGGGTTTTAGTTTAACTAAGTTTCAACAGAGAGGTTATGCCTATGCTTATGATAACATTATACTGAAGTAATTCTTAACTATTGAAATATGTTTTTATGCACAATATAAAAAACAAACTACTTAGTAATTATGAACCAGCAAAACATGATGTACAAAATACTTAAAAAATCGTAATTACCTCTCTGTGGGTTTACCAACTTTTTTCCCTTATGTTGATGGCATTGGATTATTCCACACAGTCAGATACAAATTGTTTAAATTTTATAAAAGCTAAATTTTATATTTTATTAATTATTATATTGACTAGGTTTACCAACTTAATGTAGACAGTTGTAGCTACTATTAGGTATCATTTATGATAAATAGTTTATCTTTGATTTAATCTTTGACTAAGTTTAAGTGATAAGTGTTCCCTGGTAAAGCTTAACTTTTTTAGATTTTGAACTTGAGTTTCAGAAAACCCACCTAAAATTATATTGGTGCAAGTGGTAGGCCCTTACTGGACTCATTTCCCCCAACAATATCTTTAATTATTTAAATAATCTTTCTTGAAGAGTGATTTTTATCGTAAGTAGCTACTAAATAATGTTCTTTCTTTCCAGGGTGCAAGGCATACATACTCAGAAGCTGTTGGTAAAAATGTAGCGAATCCCACAGCAATGCTACTTTGTGGTGCTAAAATGTTGTTCCACGTAAATCTGGCACATTATGGTGAAATGATAAAAAAAGCGATTGCCAAAGTCTTAACTGATGGAAAGGTTGGTGATTTCATCGTGTTTTTTTTATACTTTTATTTCCTTACGTATATTTTAACTTAAGAATAAATAAATTGTGTAATTAACTTAATTTTCTTTTTTTAGGTGAAAACAAAGGACGTAGGAGGACAGTCTACGACAAATGAATACACCTATGCTATAATTAATAATCTCCAGCCTTGCCATTGATTAATTTCAGGTATTAACTCTGTTTAAAAAAAAAAAATCCCATTTTTCCATATTGCTTTATTTATTATCTGTTTGTCACCGTTTAGGCCTTGTAAGATAAAATCCTGTAAATAGTTTTAAATTAAATAAATTATTATTGAGATCTGATACAAGAGTTAATTCAAGAAACCTCTCTTTTCGTAACTTATAGTTGAATAATACATTTTTTATTTTTAAATATGCACCTGTCTTCAGTTTAAAAACAACCTGTTCTGAACTGAATGATGAAGACCATTACTTGTTCTGTAGTGACTCCTTACTTTATTTTAGATTTTTTTTCCTTCGTTACGAAATATTCTGTAGTTAGATTTTTTGTTAACTGAAATCTCTTGACTAATTCCTTTATAGCCTTTGTCCGGGATAGTTATTGTAGTCATGTCATGTCTTGCATAAGTCTGTTAGAATGGTGAAACAGTTTGTCATGAAATATTCTGAGTTGTTTTGATTTGATCTTGTACAGTAGGTGTGTTAGTCCTTTTGCAGACTTCTGTAATTAAGTACCAGGAAAGAGGTTTAGCCCCTTATTCAAAATAAGACGGTACTGAAGGCCCCACTTCTACCTTAATAGGTACATAGATTGGTTTTCCTGGTAATTGGATTTATTGGTAGTATAATGTTGAAATTGATATAAAGTTTACATATGAAATTTAACTTTTTACATAATGTTGACTTAAATTCTTCAATGGTCCTTTTTACCTCAAATTTTGAGTTCGACAGTTGACTGTAAAATTTTTTTGTCATATAATGCTATCAAAGGTTGATCAATTACATAATAATAAAACTAAATTAAAAAAAATAAATTTATTATAAATTTGTACATCATTAACCTAAATTATATAGTGTTGAAAAGAAATAGTTATGATTATAGTTTATATTCTAGGATCATCTGGTTTCAATATAAGGCCTTCAACGATTTCCCAATACTTGGTTGCCTTACCCATGTCTGAAACATCAGACGTCAGTCCATGTTCCTGTAATATATGATAAAAGTTTTATTATGTTTCTTAAAATCATTAACGTCAAGCCACCCACAGTCTTAATACTTACCCTGCAATCCATAAAATATTTGCCATTGGCTTCATTTACTTCATCTGATACAGCTAAATGGATTGTCGTTTGAGCGCCTTCTTCGGGTGTCTGTAATAATTATAATATAATAATAATAGGATGATGATTAATTAACAGCATCATTGTAATGTTTTCGTTAATATGTATTTTAATTTATCAATACACTTTTATATTATTTAACAGCTAGGGTTCTAGTGAACTCAGATCTTCAGACAAAAAAGTATCCATGTGAGCATTCATCTTGATTATGAAAAAGTGTAGTTTAAAGGAACATAATTGGATCCCATACAACAAAATAATTTTATATATTTTTTTTTTAAATTGAGCCGAAGTACTCCATTACCAAGGATATTATATATTTATAGGATAATTATATTTTTGGTACAGGTTTACAATATGACTACATAATCAGTGTCAGTATAAAGGGAGCTCTTGAGTGTAGGCGTACTACCCAGGAAGTTACGAATCTTCACATCTGTTTTCCAATAAAAAAGAATTGTTAAAATTATTACTGCTTTTAGGAGATCAACTTTTTTAATATCATTACTCTTGATTTTTGCTTGCTCAAGAGATAAACTATAAAACCTCCTAGCTGATCATTTTCAGTCGAGATCATTGGTAATCATAAGCCGACCGAATGTAGCAATTTAGAGTTTTAATCTTGTTATAAATTAAATCAAATTAATGGATGCAAAACACCTCTTACATTTAACAGCCTTGAAATCCTTGATTTTTATCAAGCAATCATTAAACAGACCAGATTAGACCCGTTAGCAAATTTCATCTAATTATCTTTAGGGGAAACTATCTTAAGATAAAATTGGGCTACTTCTTCAGTGTGGTTAATACTGAGTATTCTCAGAGTTTGTGTTTAAGAAATCTTATGAAGTTTTATGACTAAAAATATTTTTTAAATAAGGATGAAATTATTTATTCTAATTATTTAAAACAGAATAATAATAATAATAATAGGGTTATGTTAATACAAGAATTCAATTGAATCTAGTAGTTGTCCAGGGTTGAATAGTAAGTATTGGGGAGCATTTATATGCATCACAACTCTAAGACAGCTCACTCTTAAAGTCACAGAGGACTTTATGCGACTTTAAGTTTCATGAGTATATCTACCTCATGAAAACTCAGTAAAAAACTCACTTTTGTTTAAAAATATCTAAATGGGAATGAAATAAGTATTAGTTAGCATACATTACCTTGAAGAAAAGTTTTGATATAATTTTTATTGGTATGTTGAGTGGGAATGGTACATTTCTCCAAATACCAGAATCTATCATGCCTGGGTGAAGACAATTAGCAGTCACACCTATGAAAGAAAAAAAAAACTAACAGTCTTGTATTTTATTTGATAAAAATAAGATCTGACGAAATAAAAATATTGTCTGTAAATGAATGTTTTTAGAAATCCTGTTCTAAAAAGTATAATCGAACTACACTATCCCATTTCAAAAAGAAAACCATCTATTTAGATACCTTAAGGGTTCATAAAAGAAAAAAAAGAAAAGACTAAAGATTGAAAATAGACATTTAAAAGAGGAAAAAAAAAAAAAAATAGTTTGAGAAAATAATAATATTTAGTACATAATAAAAATCAAGTAGAAAAACAAGCACCCTTGGAGATCATATGAAATGTCTCATTATGGTACATTCATATTTATATTTTATGGATATTAGTAATATAAATAGTTTTTGAATAATCATCTGATAATTTTATAACCCCAGCAACTTGTGATAAACCAACAACATGACATTTTTACATGCATTAAAAGAAACTGTGAATGTAGTATTTTGTATCAAATTATTTTTATATATTATTACAAAAAAGAAATTCATTTTTTATAAAGCTCAAGGATGAGTATTTTAAAAATTACCTGTGCCTTCTAATCTCCGAGCTAATTCTCTGGTAAATAGTATGTTAGCGTATTTGGAAGAGTAGTAGAGATAGGCTGGTAGCGAATTCACAGGATTAGGTTTATCAAAGTTTACTTTTGCTAGTCTATACAGCTCCGAGGCTACTATCACTATCCTGCTTGGAGCAGATTTTTTCAATAAATCTGCAAAGAATAGGTTAATTAATTTTTTTTAATGCTGATAGTAATTGAATCATTGAGAACATCGAATGAGATGCCTGGTTGTTAAAGCAGTTAAAAAAACAAAACAAACTAAATAGTGCCAGAATGAGCCCACTTACTGTTAGATACTTACGCTATCCTCTTAACGCTCTCATTTATGATTTATAAGTTAAATTTTTATTTTTAAACACATGTTTAACTTGTAATATCTTTTACGTATTAACAGCTAAGCAAATTAATATTTAGAATTATATAATACAATTTAATTATTGTCTTACCTATGAGAAGGTGTGTCAAAAGAAATGGACCAAACATATTAGTCATCATAGTTATTTCAAATCCATCTTCTGTTACCTTTTTGGAAAAAGTATTTGCCATTCCAGCATTGTGTATCAGCACATCCAAGCGTGGTTCCCTCCAACTTATTTCAGTAGCGAATTCCCGAATCGATTGAACTGAACTCAAATCGAGTTTTCTTACCACAACATTATCATTTTTTGATTCCCTTGCTATCTGGTCTGCAAAATTAAATTCATTTTTGTAATAGATAAATTCAGCAACGGATAATTATTTATTCATTTCTATAGACATTACTTACTGAATATCACTGTAAAAAAAAAGAAGAAAAATAATAACTAAGCCTTGAATTTCCTAACTTACTAGGCGGAATTATAAATAAGAACAGAAAAATAAGACCTCGTATCAGTCTGTGGTATGGGTTCAGCATTTACTAATAGATTGAGAACTTTCAGCCATGTTCAGGGTCAACCGACATTTGTAGTCAACTTTTTGGGTCGAGTTGAAATATTTCAAACATTAGTTTAATTAAAAATATTGGCAAACTTATTCTTAAAAGTAGTTGAAATAAAAATATTACATAGTAATTTGTGGGAAAATTGTATTTTAAACATATTATTTGTGCATGAAAAGTTTCGGCTTTTTCTGTAATGATCAGAGTTGCCTTTGAACTGGAAGTTTGCTTTCTGGGACCTCAGAAAAGTTTTTAAAAGGGTTACAGGTTTTTCAATTCAAAACTTAAGAGTTTCAATACTGAAGATTTAAAAAAAAAATTCTGAAACTAATTTAAAAAAGTTAAAGGATTGTTTTAGTTTTGTATTCTTATAGAACTTCATCATATACGTATCTTGGCCTCTTCCGGTAGCTCCAGAATCCAGGTCTTTCAGAATGTTTCTTGGATTTGGAGAAACTCCTTCAGCCCATTCTAAGGAGTTGCTCCATCAGCAGATATTTTAATTGATACTCGATGATCATACTAACAATATGTCCTGTCCTCCTCTGCCTTGCAAATTTTATCATTCAAATTATATTATCAAAAGAGCTCCATTGACAAGAAATCCGCCATTGATTCATAAGGGAAAATTTCTTTAAAAGGCCAAGAACTCCTGTTCACAAGCCTGAGAAATAGTTCAGCAATAACGATCCAGCTTTGATTCGGAAATAGCTACACACCGAAAATGCTTAAGTTAGTCTTACAGAAATAACACCCATTTGCTGCTTTAATCCTTTTATCTGCCGAACTTCTTGTTAAGAGGCATTATCTTGAATCACTAATGAGCCTCACCGATTTAGTACTCCATCAATGTCTAGGCATCTCTCGTATTTTGGTTTTGAAGGCATTGACTTCCAAGAGAAGGATTTTTATAGCTGAACCAAATAATTTGTCAACATTTATCCTATCTAAAACAAGTGTTAGTTCATTTCTATATATTACTCGAATTTAGTATATTTTTATTGACGAGGAAATGGCTTACTGGATCTATCTTAAGCAATGTAAAAAATGATAAGAGGATGCAGTCTATAAATTTTACTCAACTAAGTACAAGTTGCATAAGGTGCAAAATAAAATAAGCTGTAATTATGTGTGTAAAGTTTATTGACAGCACCACTGACCATTTTCAACATTGCTCTAGTATATTTATATTTTTGACACTTTTTCTTTTTTGCCACAGTTTTTTGAATTCAGGTTTCATGCATTGAAATGAAACAATAGAAGATTTAAAACACTTAAAGTACATAAATGAAGCTTACTCCTGACTTTGCCTGCTTCAGTCAAGTTCCTACAGGCCATGATTACTCTAGCTCCTCTTTTAGCCAGATCCAGGGTCGTCTCCATTCCGATCCCTTCAAACAAAAAAGTAAAATAATTTTATTTATTTACAGTTAATTTCATATTAAATATGTAATAGGGAATCTTAATCAAAATATCTTTGATTAGTTGACCTCATATATTTATGAAGATGATAATGGTCCGGGCAGAGTTCAGAAAAATTCTCTTAAACAGGGAGAACCGTTTATTGGAAAGCCAACGTTTCGACACACATTAGGGTTTCTGATGGAGGCAAGGATTGAGGGTGAACTTTTTTTTTTTCAGTTCATCCCGGACCATTTTCTTCCTCTTAAACAAAGTAAGTTATGAACTCTCCTCTATACATATAGGAGAGAAACATTCCACATTACAACTGCTTAAAAAAACTATGATAATTAATAAATAATATTGTTGACTGGTGAAGAGAATTTATGGAGGTATATTACAATGGTAGGTACTAATCTTTACAATTGGTAATCTTTGAAAAATTCATAGCTGCTTGGGATTTTCTTCTTCTCTTTTTCCGTAGTAATTATTTTCTTTAGCTGAAAGTTATATTTATTTAATAAATAGTAATTATTGGCCTGGATAGAGGCCAAAGAACTATGTCCTTAAATAGCGATAATGAATAAATAGTTTCTATTTAAGTGATTAATTCTTTGACCTCCACCTGGGCCATTTTCTGCCCGATATTTATTTTTAATGTTTACTATTATTAATATTCACGCGGTTGTTGTAACTTGTTATTCAAATTAGCCAGGAAAATATATTATTTCCAAAAATCTTTAGAAACTTAAATCTCAATGCCAAGAAACTGATGTCTGGGGCTTTTTGCAATCGGTTCCTCATTTTGGCATTGTTTATGTTTGAGTTCCTGCTGGGAACCTGTTTCAGTACCATCCCAAGGTCTCCATTCTCAGAGCCTGACATCAAGGACTGTTGTTTATAAATTGTATTCTCTCAGGATTTTTTCATTTTTTTTTTTTTTATTAAAGATATATTAAATTTACAAGTAATGAAACATAAAAAAAGAAGAGAAGGGCTTAGTTATTCTTTTGAAAATTTTATTAATTGAAAACTTTTTATTTTTTATCTTGATAAACAAAGGGATTTTAACATTATCTACTACAAAAAAAAAATACGAAAATTTAATCAATAAATTGAATAAATAAATAAAATGGTTATCAGTCTAGGTCCGGATATGGTATAAGATTTTTGATTTTAACATATTCTGTGGTACTGTGCTCTCACCGACTGATTTATGACAATATTATGGTATTTTATTTGTTATGGTTGAGTGGACTCAGAAAGTACCCACCTTACAAAATCACTGCACCTAGTAATTTCCTATCCATTGATAGTTTTGTTAGCTTAGAGAAGATTTGACACTCTATATTCTTGGCTAACTCAGTCCAAAGGTATGCATAATATATATTTACTAACAAAATATAATCATTTCCAATCAAAGATATTTTTTAAACTTGAATAAAAATTACCACACAGCTCTGTAACAGAAGCAAAAGAATTTTATCATCCATGAAGTGGATCAATGTGGGGTAAGTTCGTATTAATTTTTAAAGTTCAACTTTTCAGAAGTGTAAAATCGTTGTTACTAATGATGTAAGGCATTTCATGTATTTTTAAAAATGTTTATAAAACGTTGTTATTGAAATATTTCTTTCATTCATGCCCAATTTGATGAGACTTATAATTGAATGAAGTAGTACTTGTTGTTATTGCACCGATTTAATAATAACAACAATGTTAAACCCTGTCTGAGATTTGTATTAATAACTTTGAGTTACAGTAATATACATGGAAAGTGAAATAATTAAATAAATGTATTTTTGTGCTTTGGACAAACATGTTAATATCTTTTTTACCTACCCATACTAGTCTCATGGCAGAGAAATATGCTTTTGCCTCAACTTCATGCTTTGCACAGACAACTTTGAATAGCATTTAAAAATAATAAATTGACAAGAAGTAATAAAAATAGGTATTTAAAATAATAGTCTCTGAAGATTCTTCTTACCAGAACACGAAAAAATAATAATAACAAAAAAATAAATAGAACTAGTGGTGGGGTAAAGTCAAAACATCCCCTGTTTTTTTTTGTTGTAGATATAATATTGTAAGTAATCAGCGATAATTTTTGCTTACACAATAACTATCCCCCAATTTAGATTTTTTTATAAAGTTCTATAAGATAAGTTTAGCACATTCACTCAATGTTCAGATCTTTTCATTGTTTTTCTCTTTCTTAAAATTAGTTCAGCTAAAGTAAATAAAATAGTAGAAAAAATACTCATTTAGTGCTTCTTATATTCCTTTTCTATGTATCAGTTTTTCAATGTTTAGGATCGGTTTCATAATAATTTTGTCATATTTATTTTGGACCTTCAACTATTTTAATAATGTTCATTATCTACAATTCAAGCAGGAATGATCTTAATATATACAATTTTTTTTAACGAATTTTTTAATAAATAATTTTGTATTATGTTTAAATGAGGGGAAAATATCATATCAAGTTTATTATTAATTAAATGTGAAAAAATGTTTGAAATTTTGTGGGCTATTAAGAGAAATATTTTGGATTTTTAAGATAATTACGAAATGTTGGGTAAAAAAGAATAATTTCATAGTGGAATATAATTTAATTAAATTATTTTATAAAATTCGCGTATGCAAGGATATAAATATATATATATATATGTTATCAATAAAGTGTTAGAATAAATAAACTTAAGATCGCCTTGACAGTTAGACTAACGGAACAGCACTCAGATGACCTGACACCATTCCCTTTTTATTATCTAATACATAATATATATAGTAAAATGTTACCTGAATTGGCACCAGTGATGATGACGGTCTTGCCATTCATGTCCTTTTTGCTGGTACATACGCCGTTGGTGAACGACAGGTAAATCCTCAGAGCGACGACTAAGAGCAGAGCTAGCAGAGCCCCACCTGCGGTTACCTGGTAAGACCAATCTTCAAGGATCCACATCACCTGTGAACAGAGTGGGGAACTCTCAATCCTATCCTCTCTTATCCGTTTTATCTCATCCGCTTTGCCCAACAGTTACTTAATAGCAAAATACAGTGCATTAATTGTTATAGTAATACATTAACATTAATCTGCATCACAGCCTAATAATAACAACGCAAGCGGAAAGAAGGGAAAGTTAATTTCACCAGTTTGTTTAGAATTTGAATTTGTAATTTTATTGTATTTAAATATCAATCTGTTAAGTAAATATGTAAATTTAGTTGGTTAATATATTTCGTTGCTTTGTTTAATATATCGTTGATAAAAAATGAAAATAATCGAAAGTGAGGAACACCACTTTTACCGAGAGCGAAAAAACTGTTTCCAGGTTCATTAAAATCAGTGTATATTGTCAAAAGTATTTTACATGTAACGTATTTTCAAAAGAACAACGACATAACTCCAAAACACCCCCAAAAAAAACGCCAATGCAACCCTTCAGTAACAATTGTATTGGTTGTTTTTTAATTTAAGAACGACATATCTGGTGTTCCAATTCCAACATTTTTTTTCCATATTTTGAGTTGTAACTTGAAGAATTTCAATACCACCATTACAAATGGAATGCCTTTCTTTACCAACACCTAAATTATTATTTTTTAACTCATATGGTTTAATTTTGACAAGACATGGAAGTTTCAAATACCTCTATTGAAAATTAAGTTTTTTTGAGTTTAATTGTTATTGTTTTTTTTTTATACATATAAATTATGTTGATTATTTATAATTGAGTATCAATGACTTTTTCCCTTACTAGTTATATATACAAATTTTTTTTTCAGCCCCAAAAAAATAAAAGATGCTACAAAACGACAGTACAAGAAAAATAGTTTAAAGAATATTCAACCAAATTATACTCATACTTTAAAAACACAAATTTCTTTTTCATTTCTGTTACACTCTGTTAGTTATACCTTAGATATTTATTTTATTTTGGGCACTTTAATATATTACTATATATTATTTATTTATTACTTAATTACTATGATTATAAACGTCAAGGGGGCGTCTTTTTTTCCAATGTTCGCACTTCGACTGCATTTAAGGATTACTACCTTAAGCGACTTTTAACTAATTGAAACTAAGAAAAATTTATTTTTAAATATTTTTATTTTGAAGAGAAAAGATTTGTCCAGGCCGGGATTCGAACCCGGGTCGTCTGCATCTCTAATGCAGGTGAATAGAATGGATTTGTCTAGCATGGATACGAGCCCTGGTAGCTCAGTGGTTAGAGCTCTGCATTAGAGTTGCAGACGACCCGGGTTCAAATCCAGGCCAGGAAAAATCGTTTCTCTTCAAAATAAAAATATTTAAAAATAATCACCATCAAAAGAACAATAAATAAAAATAAGAAAAATTAAGTTCATGCATTGTCTGGTTTTATTTACCGACATTTGTTAGCTATAAAATGAAAAAGTAAGAAAACCAATCTAAAATATTTTAAAATTTTTATTCAGATAGAAATAGATTACTAAGCCATTACTTGAATAAAATGTTACTAAGGAGTACGACCTCTTTCAGCTGTTTACCTCAATGAATAATTACATAACAATATCGATTGCAGTGAGCTGACGCGGTCTGGGATGGACATAACGTTTTTAGTTTAATTTAGTCTTAATAATATTTTCAATATTTTATCCAATCTATTATCGGGGTATTATCGAGTTGAAACACGGTAAATCGACTCGCTAATGAAAATAAAATATTCTGGAAATTTTTCATTTTACATTATTATAAACCGTTTTAAATGTAGTTTGTTTGTTCATTTAACGTCACTTTATGCTGCTATGGCTAATCGGACGATGCTACAGTGGGAGCTCTAAATTTTGCCTACCTAGGTTTAATTAGGATAGGGATTTTTAACGAGTACCTGACATCGTACAGGCTCGGGACCCCCGTTTAACGTCCCTTCCGAAGGACGGCGTAACTAAGGATTTTTTACTCCCTTAAAAAAATCCTAGGGTCACCTGTCGGGCTACGAACCCGCGATCTTGGTTTTAAATGTAGTGAACACAAATTAAAAAATAAACATTTGAGAAAGGCTTCTGTATTCTCTTTTATAGAAAATTATAGTGTAAAAAAAACTAAACAACACGCATTAATAGAAAACATAACTAAAAAGTAGAAAAACATTTTCAATAAGTTTAAAATAAGATAGAGTTAAGAACTAAAAAAATTCATCTGATAATGAAAAGTGTGGGGTGCTTGATGTCAATGGTAAATGTTTAATTGACTGATATTGGTAAAAGTAGAGTTATTATGAAACTATCTCAAAAAAGGAAACTTTTTTTTTACGGTAAAATGAATTTTTTTTTTTGTTCATGACTGTTCTTATTTTAAACCTATTTTCTAATTTTATCGGGTACACACGCAAAAGCGTGTTTTTTAAAACTATTATTTATTTTTGTTGCGAAATATACAAGATTCCCCAGTTTATCCTGTCATCATTATTTGCTTGTCTCAAAGATTGAGCCATATGCGCCTTATTACTTGGCACAAGACACTACCTTGTATTCGGATACGTTAAATCGCTAATCCTCAAGATCCTGTTCAGGACAATGAAACGAAATTATTGTTTTGTCATAGGTCCTTTAGAAGTGTGGAAACCTTTTTTTAAATATAATTAGATGTTTTGAAGTGGAGGAAAATTGAGTTCAAAGATTCCATTAAATACATACGAACATGCGAAATACGGACTTACCAATCTAAAACTTTAACACCAAACGATCGATGTTTTGTATTGAGATTCTAAAAATATATGTGCGCATGTGTTTTTTGGTTTTTTTTTGTATATAAATATAAACGTATACAAATGCATGCCTGTTTTAAATGTTTTTGATATATATACACGTGCTGCTCATGCCACGGTAATAAAGGACTTGATACAATTGGCATGTGCAATCATGATGGAGGTCAAAGCCCATTCTTATCTACCATTAACTTTAATCTTGAAAAAATACTCCAGGAGATCTCTTAGCCAGTTTATTTTCTGGGAACTTTGTTGTGATAATGTTTCGTACACCATTTGGTCATGGAATTTTTTATATCAAGTCCGAATCACGTACCCTTGTGGATTATTATAAATTAATGATGTTATGTGTAAATCTGTGCACACGAGCTGATGCCCGTTCAACAGGAATCATTTCGACATCACCTTGCCCATTCTAGTACGCCGAGATCCCAAGACGTACAAACGATTTTAAAAAAAAGAAGAGATTTATGCGCTGTTATCGATAGTAAGTGTATGTTCTTCAAAAGAAATATAGCTTAATATTAAATATATAAATAAAAGGAACATATAAATAGGATAATATAAACGAATTTTCAAGTTTAAAGTACGTTTTCACAAAATCATTTAATTGTAACCCTTGAGGTTCTGACCAACTTAAATATCGCTGTCTTCTCCCAATTGAGATCGTTTATCGAATATCAATGGTTTATTAATTCGATAACCTGTTCATTCATGCCATGCAAATGTCAAATTATCGACAGGGAGGTACGGCACGCTATAGAGGAAGCAATGTTTCCGAACTTATTAATAATTTCGTAAGTTACCTACTTGGATTTGTTTCTCTTTGTTTACTGGATCGGTTTCTAATCACGAACTCTTTTAATATTTCATAATCTCGGGGCAATGTACTAATCAATACCGTCCTTCTTGATTTACTCGATAAGATATTTTCATAAATATAATTGCAAAAATTAACAGAATGAATAATGCAATTAAATGCACCATGAACCTGAATTTTTGGTCTAATTGGTGCGGATTAAATCAACTGTAAATCAAACTTGTATTAAGTGGTTAAAATGGTTAAATAACTTTAATCAAACCTTAAATGGTTTCAAGAGCTAATTTAATGTTAGCTCTATACAGCACCTTATGGTTTAGTTGTTCGATAAATAATATTCACTCAACAAAGGTATTCTCGAGACTACTCCTGGTTCATTGTGGAGCTAGTACGCGATAACGGAAGTATTGTAATCGCAAAATTTTCTAGATTTAATGGAAATATCAATTTTCCTATACCCTTTTACCTTGTATTCGTTCGTATCTCGCATAAATCAAAACCGGTTTGGCGTAGAAAATTAAATTATCATTTTAAGTACTGTTGTGAAATATAGTTGTGCGCCTCGCATTGTTCTGACGACATAGCTATATTTAGTTAATAGAGTTCTATGACATTAATTTAATTTAAGTTAATCATTCCGCAGGTTGTCACTTCGAGTTGAGGCAAATAAAGTTTTAACTTTTCATTCGTTTTCCAAAAATACGAGTTTTCATGAGCTTTATCAGTTATCATGGAAAAAAATGTAATCGTGGGAAATATTATAATTTGATAATCTTTACCATAATTACATTCTCTTTCCCATACTAAAGCTCACGAGAACTTGTATTTTTGGAAAATATGAAAAATGAAACGAATTGTCAGTTAAAACTTGTAGCTCAACTCGAAGCGACAACCTGCGGAACAGATACCTAATTTAATTTAATTATTTTCAAGAATTACATGAATTAATTTATACTAAAATAATTATTATTTATAGTTTTGCTATAATAATTAGCTGACTTTCGTACCGACAAATTAACAGTTGATATTAGTACGAATCTTAAAAATACGTTATCTATCTATCTACTAAGTTTGTTTTGTAACTATAAATTCTGTTTTGAAGTAAATAGAGTAATAAATATAGATATAAATGCTATGGTTTACTTTATTTTTATGTAAATTTTATTTATTTAATAAATAATTGTCTAAGAGCCCCTGTCCGAATGGGACAATCAGTATGTTACAAAAAGCAGTTCGTCCAGAATTCTATTCAACAGAACAACATGATCTTTACCATAAACACTTCCCCGACTGCTTAGTTGTAATATGTGAAAAAAAAAAATTACAGAAAGAAAATTGTGCTTCGTATGTGTCGGTGGAAACTTGCTGAAGATGCAAGGTCTCAAATCTTCCTTAATACACCTGAATTCTTAAAAAAGAAATTAAGGATCAAAAAGCTCTTCAAATAATTACAAATCATATGTAAAGATTAGATTTGTATTTTTTTTACCACCTAAGGTACCTACCTAAGGTAGACCAAAAGGTTCTAATTCTCAACTATTCATTTTCGTATTGTACCCAAACCTGCCATGACAATATAACAATTATAATATGACAATAGGAAGCCTTGAATTAATGTAATGGCCCTAACATTTAATAATCTAAATATGTTTATAAATAACTTCAGGGAAAGTGTTGAGACAATGGTATGCTTCTAAACGAGAATCTTATAGTGTGCTGTATATTGCTTCCTGGCAATCCCATTTCAGCTGATGACAGTTTTTGCTACTACTGGTTATATCTAAAGAGCAATCATAAAGTACTTCGAGGTTGATACCGTTCGTTAAGGAGAAAGTCAACGAGAAGGGGACATAATTGATGTTCGATAATGGTCGTTCGTAATTCTCAATAAAAACAAGTAATTGAAACTACTTTTTTTTATTTATGTGTTCAATGTCCTTAAATACTCCCGTAGCTTAGAGGACTTTGTTTCGTCTGCCGTACTTTATACAACCGAGCTTTAAATATAAGTAAGATTCTTTAGTAAACTGTCTAGTATTAATCAGCATAAAGTACATTATCAACTAAATTAGCTACGTCACAACAAATTTTAACTTTTCATTCGTTTCCTTTTTGATTCGAAAATTAAAATAATCGTGAGTTTTAGAAAAAAGAGTCCAATTTTACATTTTATTTTGGGCACTTTAATACAGTACCTTGACGTTAATAATTATGGAAATACCATGATCCTTAAAGCCAAGGAGTCGCACTTATTCGATGTTAGCAGGTAGATGCGAAAAATCAAGTTATTCATCTAAATTTAAGGATTGCTAATTTCAACGACTTAGAAACAAACTGTAACTAGGAAAAATTAAGCTGATGCATTGCATGTTTTTTTTCTTAATGATGTTAGAAAGCTATAATGGAAAGTGTAGAAATCGATTTGAAATATTTCAAAAGTTTTAATCAGATGGAAATAGATGAAACCATTACTTGAACAAAAGGTATCAGTTCCGCAGGTTGTTGCTTCCAGTTGAGTTACAAGTTTTAACTGTTTATTCGTTTCCTTTTTAAGATTCACAAAAAATACAGTTTATCGTAAGCTTCAGTTCGAAAAAAAGAATCTATTTATGAGAAATGTGTATATTTCGGTAATAATTTTATCAAGAAATAAACGTTTCAACTAACATTTCGAAGTATAGATGATATAGGCTTGTTGAAACGTTCATTTCCATGTGAAATGATTACCGAAATATATACATTTTCCATATTACACCCATTTACCATTGTAAAACTCACGAGTAATTTTATTTTCGTCAATATTAGATAGGAAACGAATGGAAAGTTAAAACTTGTCGTGGCATACCTTGAAGACACAACCTCCAGAACTGATATCACAACTAATACTTATTTACGATGACTATGTTGAATTTAGTAAAAATTAACAACCAAAAAGACAAGGAAGTAAGAGTCATGGCCGAACATCCATTATACCAGGAAATAACTGGGTCAGGGAGCACCTGGCGGAGTGTTCACCTTCATCAGAAATTGGGTGTAATATTTTATGATCGATTATCTTAGAGACTAGCTTCATAATGCTACGTAGTCATTATTGGGGATTAATTAAATCATTAACCTCGCGCCTTCTAACTTATCGCTTTTATTAAAGTAACTTTTATTTTATCCTGCTATGGCTAATCGGACGATGCGGCAGTGGGAGTCCTAACTTGGTCTATCCATGTATAATTAGGACGAGGATCATTAACTCGTTCCTGAAATAGAAAATGTTACGTCTCTTTCGAAGGACGGCCGATTTTTTACTCCCATTAAAAAATCGTAAGGCCACCTACCGGGCATCAAGATTTTTTAAAATAAAATGTCCTAGGTTTAACACGGCCTCCCGAAAAAAAAAACTACGGAATTCTTCAAGAGTGAGTTATCGTACTAAAATAATATAAGACGTGTTTACGTAGAGGTTGAGAATAATAAATCTTCTATGTTCAATATAAAATGCAATTTCTAATGCTTAATACAAAGTAAAGGTCGTATACTGTATTAAATAACGTTTGTGTTCAATATTCTGGAAGACTATTCATGAATACTTAGGGGATCACCAGTAGTATAATGGTTATTATAATAACCTACTATGTCCAAGATCTCGAGTCAGCAGCCCGGCAGGTGGCCTTAGTAAAGAAATCTTAGATTGGAGGAGGAGATCAAAATCGGTTGACATCTTCCGGTGGCACATTTCACAAAATATGAAAAAAACTTCATTTTTTAAAATGTTTGAATTAGATGTTTTCGTAATGTAATAGTTTGTAACGTCTTTAAATACACCCTAAAAACATTGTCTTTTAATTTGGTTTAGATCAGTTGATATCTTCCGGTCGAGCATAAGCTCCAAAATTTGCCAAAATATTGAAAATTTCACATTTTTACGAGTTATTTATTTTATCTTTAATATACTTTTTTTAAACATAATAGTTACTGTATTTTTATGTTTGAACATAAGAACATTGTGTTGTTGTGGTGTGAATAAATGAACAACTTCCGGTCGCGCAATGGCTATAGAAAAACAGTACCAGAAAAAAAGATAGGCCTAAAACATGATGGGTGATAACAGTAACAACGGGCATAGTACTTTTCGACTTTCTTTATATTTAAAAAACTTAGATATTTAAGTTACATTTTAGTTTTTAACAATAAATTTACTTTTATAAAAATTAAAAACGGAGTTCTTTATAAATAGTCCATGTTAACTGAACCTGTCCAATACTACTGTTCTCTATTTTGTAGCCGAAGGTACTTTTAAGACTGAGTTGCTTGTGAAGTTGGGCATCGATGCTCCTGATGCTGAGCCAGGAAAGTGGTTCTTATAAATCCGTCTCGAGATTCAGCTTCACAAACTTTTCTGAGGCTTCCGTGACGAGTTTTACTCAGCGTTCAACAACCTGCGTGTGAACTGGGAATTGCTTGAAAGTAATGTTCCAGTAAGGGATTGAGTCAATTTCGATGTGCGATTTGATCTCGTCGTCACTGATTTCTGCCAACAATGGGGGAGAAGATAATTCACAGTCCATCCAGTAAATCATTTCTGAGTATTCTTTTGCATTAAAGTTGATTTTTGGTGGCGTCAATGTTCTTACTGTTTTCCTTCTTGCATCTATCAGCCTTGCCTTGAAGTTTTTTTTTCTACTTCTTTATCAGTTCGTGTGAAAAAATACTACGGATATTACATTTAAATACTAGTTATTTATCAAATACCAAAAATGCGTAAATATATGAAATTTTCCATATTTTGGCAAGTGTTGGGGATTATGCGCGACCGGAAAATACCAACTGATCTAAACCAAATTAAAACACAATGTTTTTAGGCTGTATTTAAAGACGTTACAAACTATTACATTACGAAAACATCTAATTCAAAATTTAAAAAAAAATGAAGTTTTTTCATATTTTGTTAAACTTTATGGCCTTAGCGCGACCGGAAGATGTCTACCGATTTTGATAATTTTTTTGTCTATATAATTCGCAGCATTTCCGCGCTATTACAACTTCGAAATAAAGATAACTGTTTTTTCGGCCAATCCTACTGTGCAGTGTCAGGTACTCGTTAAAGGTCTCATCCTATCCTACTAGTACTAGGTCCTATCCTAGTTGTACCAGGATAGGCTAAATTTAGGAATCCCATTGTAGAATCGTACGATTAGCCATCGTAGCATAATAATATGACATTAAATGAATAAACAAACAATTTTCTTGCATATCCTCTCTAATGTATTTTGTTTTGTTTTTATTTTATTTTTTGAACGACTAAATGTCGATGTTTTTCGTGATGTAACAGTGTTATTACTAAGGATTAAAATAAAAACAAAAATAGAATCTGGGAAAAACCATTGAGAGTTTTCTAAGGAAACGTGTGATAACATCTGATCTGTCATCATAGTTAGCAGCAGACAAAAAAAAATAAAAATATATTTACAAATAATATAAAAATAAACAAGTTAATGGTAATTGAGAGAGTTTGAATCACGTAGTTGCAACTCATGTTATAATGATCAACATGTGGCCAATTAGGCTGAGCACTTGTGTGACAAAGCAGTTTCTCTTAACATATACCTGGTGTTCTTGATATAACTAGTAGGTGTAATTGAGTATAATAATATAATATGTAATATTTATAATGTTGATTAAATCAAAGCAGAAGAAAAGAAGGACTTTTACATTACATTGATTGCAGAAAATATAGCAGCGGAGGCTATGATAATACCACCGGTTTACCTATAAATAAAACATATTAAGCATAAGAGCTTGGGTGTATCATCCCGATACAACAATTGCATAAACAAGTTCAGGATAAAAGCTTTCTTATTTTATTATAATGAATTAATTTAAATAGTAAGTATCTTAAATATCTTAATTAAGATATATCTTTCAAATATATTGCTACGTTTCATACGTTCAACGTTTCTAAATTGTAATACTTATATAATAATACTTATGTAATACTTGCATAAGATAAAAATGAATCATTTTTATCCTTATGCAACTTCTAATTAATATAAAATTCTCTTTTAGGTCTCCACGGCCACTATTTATACAAAATACTTCAGTGGTATCTTCTGGTTTAGACCGTGTCGCTAACTTTTTCGCCAACGTTTCGCCAGACATGCTGCTGACTTCTTCAGGGCAGAAAAGATAATGAGTTCAAAAAGTTAGCGACACGGTCTAAACCAGAAGACACCACTGAAGTATTTTGTATAATATGAAATTATTTATTTCCAATTCAATAAAGAAAAAAATATTGTATTGCGTGTATTTTTCTTTATTATGCCTGCTTTCCGCTCGTTCACTTCTCTTAAACTTTTAAATGAGGGTGATACTATTTTTTAAAATCAAAATAGGCGGTAAATTGAAAAAAAAAACACTATTAAACGAAATTAATTTTTGGTATAACTCTATTGCCAATTGTACACAAATATTGTCGTTTAAATCCTTTCAGTTCTTAAAACTGACTGAAGAACATATTACTACTACGATTTTTATTTATTTACAAAATGAGTTAAGCAATGTAGAAAATAAACTAGAGTCTAAATTAGGCACATTAGAGACTAAGTTAATGGAAAGTGTTGAGAATAAGTTAGCCGATGTAGATAATAAAGTAGCTGATGTAGAATCTAGGTTAGGAGAAAAATTGAATTCAATTGAAAGCAAACTTAGGCAAAGAGTAGAGGCTCTAGAGGGACGTATGAGCAACCCACCGACGAACGACACCGACCGTTCCCCCGAGGCCAGTCTTCATAAAACTATTCTGCCCGCCAATAATGGGACGCCACCAGCTCACAACACCATTCCAGTATTCGACGGAAAGACGCCGTGGGAGGACTACATGACTCTCTTCGAGACAGCGGCTTCGATCCACGGGTGGTCACAGGAGACCCAAGCTTCAGCGTTGTGCCTGGCCTTTCGTGGAGACGCCTTGGGAGTTCTGCAGGGGATACCCATGTCGGAGCGGTCCAACTACGGGGAGCTGATCAGAAGACTGGAGATGCGTTTCGGCCACCGCCACATGGACCAGCTGTATCGCTCACAGCTGAGAAGCAGGGTCCAGAAGACCAACGAGACTTTGCAGGAATTTGAAGCGGATATTGCCCGGCTGGTGAGGAACGCCTACCCATCGGTCACCGACGATGTCTACGAAAGCTTGGCTGTCGACAAATTCCTCGATGGACTTCGGGACCCGGAGACACAACAAGCAGTGAAGCTCGCCCGGCCGAAAACATTGGGAGACGCATTATCCCAGGCCATGGAGTTCGAGGCTGTTAGACAGTCTGTACGGGGCCATGCGCGAGTACGAGCAGCAGAAGCGGAGCCAAATGTAGTCCCCAGCTTCGAGGACCTAGTGACGAAAGTTTTAGAGGCTCTCAGGACCCGTAAGAAGGAGATACGCTGTTGGAGCTGCGGCCAACTTGGACACCCTAGAAGCAAGTGTCCATCGAAGAAGCAAGAAAAGCCACAGGAAAACTAAATAGGGTTGATGGGAAGGGGCAACTGTCAACCCGTAACGTCAAAGCCCCCAGGAAGGCCATCAGAGTTGCGTCAATAGGAAGCAGAACAAACAGTTTCTACGTTGATGGGATGGTGAACGGGCAGCTACGAAGTCTTCTAGTGGATACCGGCGCTAGCATGACAATCTTGAACTCAAAGACACTTCCAGCTGAGAAGATCATGCCGACCACCTGGGCATTACGGACTGCAACGGGACAGCCAGCCAAGGTCTACGGGGAGACAGATGCGACCTTCATCATCGGGGGCCAACATCTGAAGCACCGCGCTCTCGTGGCAGATATAGATGAGGATGTCATACTGGGCATTGACTTTATGATCGCATACGGGATCAAGCTGGATATGTCGAGTGGTGTGATGACGCTGGGAGACGAGGAAGTCATACTTCGGCAGGAAAAGGACTTCTGCGCACGAGTTCTGCTACCAGAAGACACCACTTTACCTGCACAGAGCCAAATCGTGACACATGGGACGGTCGAAGGACATCTACCGGAGGGTCAATGTGTACTAGTTGAACCCGGAAGGCACCAAGAACAAGAGATCGGACGCGGCGTACTGGTTGCTAGGTCTCTCATCAAGGTAGGACGCACCATTCCAATTCGGCTAATGAATCTGAACGGCTTCCCGGTAACGCTGAAGAAAGGAACACCAGTCGGGGAGTGTACCACCGCTACCTCAGTGGTTCGTCAGCTGCAACGTCATTCCACCGAGCTTCGAGGACTACCAGAGGAACTTAAAGGATTTTTGGACGAATCATGTCGCGACCTTTCGCCCGAACAGAGCGAGGAAGTGAAGAATATGATTATCCGATGGCATGACGTCTTCGAGATCGGCCCAGGACCACGGGGTAGAACGGATATCGTCCAGCACAAGATTAACACTGGGGATGCGAAGCCTATCCGACAGGTCCCGCGGAGGCTGCCGTTAGCTAAACGGGAGGACGCCGAGGAGATTATTAAGGAGATGGCAGCTGATGGTGTCATTGAGCCTTCAAGTAGCCCCTGGATGTCTCCTGTCGTATTGGTGAAGAAGAAAGACGGAACGACAAGGTTCTGCGTAGACTACCGTCTTCTAAACAACGTCACCAAGAAGGACAGTTATCCGCTTCCCAGGATTGACGATACGCTGGACACCCTGGAGGGGTGTAAACTCTTCTCTACCTTGGATCTCCGCAGTGGATATTGGCAGGTTGGATTGGCACCTGAAGATAAAGAGAAGACGGCGTTTTCAATTGGCACTGGGCTCTGGCAGTTTACAGTAATGCCGTTCGGGCTTTGCAATGCTCCTGCCACATTCGAGAGGCTGATGGAAAACGTGTTAAGAGGTCTCTCTTGGGAAGTATGCCTGGTGTACCTAGACGACATCATTGTGCTGGGAAAGTCCTTCGCTCACCATCTGAAGAATCTGGAGAAGGTCTTCGAACGACTGCGTGCAGCGAACCTAAAGTTGAACCCGAAGAAGTGTAATCTCTTCCGAAGGCAAGTCAACTACCTGGGGCATATTGTGTCAGACAACGGAGTTGCTGTTGACCCAGAGAAGATAGCAGCGATCTCCGACTGGCCAGTACCTCGAGATAAGCACCAGGTGAGAAGTTTTCTCGGGCTCTGCACCTATTACCGGAGGTACGTGAAAGGATTTGCTGACATCGCAAAACCTCTTACCAGGCTTACCGAGGAGAAAAGGACTTTCCATTGGGACCACGAGTGCCAGGCATCCTTCGAGGAGCTGAAGAGAAAATTGAGTAGTGCTCCTATTCTGTGCTATCCACGTCCCGAGGGCAAGTTCATACTCGACACAGATGCCAGCAACATCGCCATTGGAAGTGTCCTCTCTCAGCTCCAAGACGGAGAAGAAAGGGTGATTGGATATTTCAGCAAGGCACTCTCAGCTCCGGAACGCAACTACTGTGTCACAAGGAAAGAGCTTCTGGCAGTAGTAAAATCCATAGAGCACTTCCATAAATATCTATACGGAAGAAGGTTCCTGCTGAGAACGGACCACGCGGCTCTAATGTGGCTGCTGCGATTCAAGTCACCGGAGGGACAAGTGGCGAGGTGGATCGAGCGCCTTCAAGAGTATGACTTTGAATCTGCTCATCGTTCTGGAACGAGCCACAGGAATGCGGATGCACTGTCGAGAAGACCTTGTGAAGAAGGCTGCAAGCATTGTTCTCGACAAGAAGAGAAGCAGGCAGCGGTATTGAGGACTACAGTTGTCATCGACAGTTGGCAAGATGCAGAGGTGTCAAAGGAGCAGGACGAGGACCCGGACTTAAAACAAATAAAGGAATGGAAAATATCAGGGCGAGGAAGACCGGCCTGGCAGGATGTTGCTCCAATGTCGAAGAATGTAAAAACGTACTGGGCCCAATGGAACTCCATTTTAGTGGACAACGGGCTGCTGAAACGGGCATTGGAGAACGCGGAAGGAGATCAGCGCAGGCTACAGCTCATCGTTCCAAGGAATAAAGTGCCCGAAGTGCTAAGGGAACTACATGACGGTGTAACTGGCGGCCATCTTGGAGTTCACCGTACATTGGAAAAAGTTCGTGAACGCTTTTACTGGGCAAACCTTAAGGACGATGTGTTGGACTGGTGCAGGCGTTGTGCGACTTGTGCGGCTTCTAACGGACCAACAAGAAGAAAGAAGGCCCCTATGAAGAAGTACAACGTGGGAGCACCGTTCGAGAGGATAGCAATCGACATCGCTGGCCCTTTCCCTGTGACGGACGAAGGCAACCGATATATTCTCGTGGCCATGGACTACTTTTCTAAGTGGGTGGAAGCGTATGCCCTTCCGAATCAAGAGGCAGTCACGGTTGCAGACGTACTTGTGAAGCAGCTCGTCAGCCGGTTTGGAGTACCCATGGAACTTCACGCTGACCAGGGAAGAAACTTTGAGTCTGCAGTCTTCTCCGGGATGTGCGAAGCACTGGGAATACGGAAAACCAGGACGACACCTCTTCACCCTCAATCGGATGGCATGGTGGAGCGCATGAACAGGACAATGGGTCGATATTTGTCTAAAGTGGTCTCCGAGCATCAGCGAGACTGGGACCAGTATCTTCACTTGTTCTTGTTAGCCTACCGGAGTTCAGTCCATGAAGCAACGGGGCAGACCCCCGCAAATGTGGTGTTCGGCCGAGAACTTCGTTTGCCTTGTGATCTGAAATTCGGGTTCAAGCCTAATGAGGAAGTGGCCGGAGAGGAGTACGTCACGAATCTACGGAAGCGGATGGATAATATCCACGAAAAGGTTCGTGCAAACATCCAGGGAGCCAGTGACAGAATGAAGGAGCGTTACGACATCAGGGCAGAGAAAGGTGGATTCCAACCTGGAGATTTGGTCTGGCTACATGATCCTCGAAGAAGGCGAGGCTACTCACCTAAACTTCAGAACTCCTGGGATGGCCCGTTTGAGATCATCAATAGGATAAACGACGTCATCTATAGGATCAGAAAGCAGCCAAAAGGAAAACCCAGGGTAGTCCATTTTAATAGACTGGCCCCATACAAAGGAGACCATGGCCCGACAAAAGACCAGCAAGTCAGGTACCTCAACAACGTGGAGGCCAGTAAGGTATCAGTTGCACAACCTAAGGTACAAGGTTCCCGTGGAGTAACTCAGGCAGTATACAGAGATATCTTCTCGTTACCCGCGGACTATTCTCTGGCCCATTGTGTAGCCGAAGATCTGAGGACTTCCCGAGGGATTGCAACCGTCTTCAGGAAGAAGTTTGCTGGAACTGAGGAACTGGAACGCCAAGGACCACGCGTCGGGAAAGCACTCCACCATACGCACGAAGGACGACACCTGTTCTACTTAGTTACCAAGTGTGCTACTGATCAGAAGCCCACATATGACGCACTGCGGCGAAGCCTCGACGACCTGCGGAGTAAGCTTCTGAGACTGCGTGTCACCAAGCTCGCGATCCCTAAGTTGGGCTGTGGATATGACGGCCTGGAGTGGAAGGTTGTCAGGAACATGCTTGAACAGATATTCGCCAACTCTGGAGTCGCCATATTGGTGTGCACGTTCAACCCCTGGAAAGGAAATGCGTCTCCATCGAGGGAAGCTCATGACCGCCCGATTTCTCCGGACTATGCTCTGGGGCAGAGCACTTTTAAGGAGGGGGCAGTGTTACGGTCAGAGCGGAAAGTAGGACCGGCTTCTGATCTGCCTAGAGCGGATTAGGCAAACAATGGGATTAAGCGGAAGGGATTATAGAATGGCGTAGAACCTTCTAGATCGGTCTAGGTGGTCCTCGTCCGTGTTCCGAGTAATGCCCCACCACGACCTACCTTGCCTATATAAAAAGGACAGCGTTTTCGGCCGCGGCAGTAGTATTAAGACGAGTAGTAATAAGCAGTGAAGTAATAAGCCAGTGAGTAGCAGTCGTTAACTAGTGATAGTGCGTGAGTTACAGTGAGTTAGTATCAGTCTGTAATAAGTGCTTAGTGAGCAACAGTGACAATTAGTGACCGTGTAATAAGTGTAATAAACTGTGTGGCAGTTTGTCATATTTGGAGAGTCTTACGGTCGGTGGACTTTAGTTAGCGAACTGTAAGTGCTAATTTGTAATTGTAAACTATAGTGCAATATTATTCTATTTGTACACATTTATATATAAATAGTTTAGTTATTTAGTATTACCAATATCTTATATTATTTGTATATTATTTTAGAAATAGATAACATTTAGTAGAATATTGTTATTGTAAATTGATATTAGTTTAATAATTTAGTTGTTTTTAATAATCTCATTGTATTCTTGTTAATTTGTTAATAAATATTAGATTCTTGAATTAAGTAATAGTTTAGTCCATTTTACACCCAGTAGCCCGTAACAATATTAAAAAATTAATGAAAGTAGTTCCATTGCAAAAAACTGTAACGGGTTTGGTTATTATGCAATGCCGCTTCAAAATCACTTCCTTGAACGTGCTTTCTAGATATAAATATCAACATGGATGTGAATATCAATTTCTTATCATATCAATTTCTCAATACAAATATACACTGGCATTTTAAGCTCTTCAAGTGGAGCTATATTGCATGAGTTGAATAATTATGATCTAAAAGTAATAAAAATGATTTAGTATAATTATTGCCGTTTCTTGATCAGTTTTGAAGAGACGTAATAACAATCTAGCTGTTTCATCAATGCTTTATCTATAAATGATGCTACAATCTGAAAGATATCGTCCAAAGATCTGAATTTGTCATGAAAACAGTTCTATCTGATTATCGATTTCTGATTTTTTTCCAAACTTTCAATTGACGTTAAAAACAAAACCTTTATCTCTACAACCCACGAAAAGGTGTTGGGTTTAGTACATGGTAGATACTGTACTCTTCTTAGGACAACAGTTGTGCCTGTGATCACGATCACCCACTTGCCCCTAATTTTAAAGAGACTGGATGAGCCCCAGGTTCTTATTCTTTTATCTAAGGCTTTAATGAACATACTGTTAAAGTTATAGAGAAATCTATTCTGTATAAAGACGTATATAAATTTGGTGTGACCTTAAACATTCGGGTATAGTGAGAGCTCCGGTAGGGGTTTCGCTTACTTCTAGAAATCTAAGGAAGATTATGTTTATTTATAAAAGCCGATTTTAGTTCTAGAAATCAACTGAAAAGATGCTTATAAATAGTTCTCAGAAATGGAAATCAAGAATATTTTGGTAAGGTGTATCGCATGTTATCTCAGACATACCTTAATCCATATTGGATACTATAAAAAGAAAGTATCAAATACACTAAACCTAAACACGCATGTCTGACTTTCACTTCAACTAAGAATGTTAACGAGTGGCTTCCGTTGTTCATGGTGAAGGTCAAATTCCTCTGCAGGTTTATTTTAGAGAATATTATATTCTTCCATTCTCCATTACAGGGGAGCGGACTGGCTCAGTGGTAGAGCGCTGAGTTGCTATGCCGAAGGCCTCGGGTTCAAATCCTGCTCACTGGCAGACTTTTATTTGATCTGATAGCGGGCGTAAATGGATCCTATAGGATCTAGGACCCTCCTGGGGCTCACTCAGCCTCTATAAAGTGGGTACTCAAGACGGAAAAAATCTGGCGGTTGAGCGTGATCTAGGACAAATCACAACTGTTGTCCAAGAAACAGTGCAGTTCCTACCATGTACTGAACCCCAGGCCCTTTATGAGTTGTAATGGTACAAGTTTTTATTTTATTTTTCCTTTTAAACTGATTTAAATGATTCTATTATTACATAATACTAGAAACTGTGCTTCCCAATACCGTATAAAGCGCTTATTTTCTTATATAATAAATTAAAAAAATTAAGCAATCAGTACATTTAGTTCTAAGTAGAAATAAGGTGGATGAACAAATATTCAGAAGAAATCTTCTTTCAAGGATTTAGGAAATCCCCACAACCCCATCAAAACGATATAGTGGTCTTTCAAGTTATAATTGACTTCCAATATGATCATAAATGTTTTTATTCGTAATTCTGATGAATGTTCTCACGTGTATTTAATCTTCATAGGTTATACACAAAATATCTTACCACAATATTGATTTAAACATTGAATAAAAACCTTAAAATGAATCTCTGTTACAACAAAAGTAATATTTAAAAAAATATACTAAGATGCTCATAGTTAATGAATTTACATTCGAGACTAAAAAGTAGATACAACTTTAGAATCTCAAATAAATTACGAATAATGGATATATTTTGTTTATTCTTTTAACGTCACTGTATGGTTCTGGGGCTAATCGGGTGATTCTACGGCGAGGTCCAGGTTATATTAAGGTAGGAATCTTTAATGAGTCGCTAACACCGGAAGGCTAAGGGCACCCATTTTATGTCCTTTCCGAAGTACTGGATAACCAAGGATTTTTTACTATCTTTAAAAAATCCTAAGGCCATCTGCCGGGCACGTGATCTTGGGCATGGAAGTCTGTTTTGCTAACCATTACACCACAGGTGACTAATAGACGTTAAAGGTGTTTACATAGGATCGCCAGACAATATCATCCTCCATCGCGTTCGAACTCATCTACCAATAAAAATAAGGTTTTCCTTCAAGGAATGATTCCTTGTTTTCTTTATCTTTTATCTTTCATCGTTGAGCTCGCGACTCTGCCTTGTTACGTCATTCATTCCTATCTTCGTCTCTGTAGCCTATCTTGTCCTGCTTGTTTTATCCAAATCCTTTTAGACTTTCCTTATATATATTCCTGTATCGATTATAGGTTTTCAGGTTATGCCTCTTTGTAACATTAGCTCTTCCAGGTGTCCAGAATCCTATATACAGGTTCTAACCTATACAGTTGGCTTTTTTTTCTCTATTACTGAAACATTACCTTATTCGTCCCTCATGGCTTTGTTAGGTATACAGCTTCTCTTAATAAAAAAAAATCATTTTTACGTCGACTGTTAGAAATGCTTTTCTTTACTCTTAATAATGCATTTTTTATGCTTTGCTACACTTATTTCCAACGTATTTCAAAATAATTCCATTCTGTAGGATCCCCATATAAAAGCCTATTCCAAAGTAGGGCTGAAATTCGCATGCCCAATCTGAGGAGTACTTCTCTACAGCGCCGGCTCTAGCCCATGTCGCGCACGTGTGCAGTTAAGAGCTAGGCGCCCTCTAATAGGCACGCGATTAAAATTGAACAGCTACAGTTATACAAGGTGTTACTAAACCGGCAAATCCCCTAAGGAGGTGAATGTGCCTATGAAACTAATTAATGTATCCCGCCCGCGCCTAACACCGTTTCTCTGGAGGTTTCGCAAGGGGCGCCCCTTCCACATAAAGCCGGCCCTGCTTCTCTAACACATATTGGGTATGTAGTCTATAAAAGTTATAAAAAGAAGTTTTTAATTATTAAAGGCTAACCAATCTAAATTCCCCTATAACTAATTCATCACTTTTGATATACTTTACAAAGATATCATAGGTTCATATAGGATTTGGGAAAGAACGCACGCTGCACTACCACGCATTTACCAATAAAAATGTTCCACATTTTCCATAAGAATAAAATTATTTATTCTCAGTTTATCTTTTAGCATCGAAGTTTAGCGGGCTTTTCTATAAGGATTAGCACCTGTTGCACTGCCACGTTATCTCATAACCTCACTCTTGTTAGAGTACTATTACGGCAGAAAACTGTCACGTGCAACGAGTCTTATTATCATTTGCGAGGACCTTAGGAGTTTTTTTCTCATTCTTATTACGAATATTAAGGTATTGTGATGTTGTGCACTGTGAGATCCATATAACTAGGTTACAATAATTCTGACTTAAACTTACTTATAAAAAATATTCATCGAAACTTCCTCGTGTTTATATTACTTTTGAGCTCCTTGAATATGTTTACTATAAAGAACATATTATTTCACAAATCCCTGATCAAGGAATGAAAAAAGAAAATTCACGAGTATCCGACTATTTTGCGATTCACCCAATGAACTGTAAATGCCACATGGTAATCGCCATCATTTCAAACAATGAAGCTGGTTCGGGTTGGATGCTATCGATCTACTTATATGGATACACCCATTTTTAGCAGCGTAATGCCCTGGTTTTCATTGTTTCCCATTTTTTTCGGTAAATACAATCCCTTGCTAGCTATGCAGAACTTTGGCTTTTCCCTGAAACCTCTCGATACCGCTATGTTGGATTCTTCTCAGAAAACAGCTTCTATATCCGTGTTTTGTTACATTGTAAACTCCTGAGCAAAGGATAATCAAAACTTCATATTTATTTATCTTTATTATAAGTAAGAATATATAGTTTAGGTACGGATTGAAAAAAAAATAGTTTTAAAGTTCCGAAATATTTCAGATGGATGAAGAAGTTTCATCCATCAAGATTAATCTCGTCAATCTTGTTTTCTGCATGGCAGAGAATAACACGCTCTCTGCTCTTAATGTTTTGTTTTTATTATTTCATCTGGTTCTCGTCAATGATTTGCTTTTCGCTTCTCTCTATAATGAGTTTAAAAAAGAAGAAAAACGGTTATTAAAAAAGATGCTGCAATAATTGTTCAAATATATACTCTGAGCTAAATTTTTGAATGGGATCGGGGTAGCAGTGGGTGAGTGCTGTGTTACTATGCTAAATGTTCTGGGTTAAGCGTGATCTCTGACAAATCACATACCTGCACAGGCGTTGTCCAACAAACAGTACAGTCTCTACCATGTACTTAACCCAAAGGAGGGCTCGGTTGTAGTGGCATGGTTTTTAAAATTTAAGAACAGTAACACTAGAAGGATTGTTGGTGGGTTCTTATTTAATATCATTAAGGAATTTAAGTATCACTTGCAAATGAGAGGTTATGTATTTTCATTAAATAAGCAAGCGTGGTTTAGCAAGGATGTTACGTTCAACTGAGAGGAAAGTAGCATGTCGAAAAGTTTCAATATAAAAATAACAGAACTGTAAGTGACCGATAAGATTAAACGTTGCGGGGATCGAAACTGCCAATTGTACTTAGGTAATAACGTAGGTACTTAGGGATCGCGTCGAAATTTTTTACAAAACTAGGTACTTACTGTAACTTTCACTCTCACTGTCCTCTGTCCTTTCTAATCTTAGCTATAATGGAAGCGTTATAGAAGGTGTTAAGGCCAGATGAAGTAGTAACCTTATAAAATATTATTAGTTTTAATCGTAAAAATTAAATAATTTTTCGTAAAAGAAAGAACATTATCTTTACTTATTTTTCACATTTTTATTTTTAATATAATAATTTAAACGTTTAATTTCGTTATTGTTTGGAGTAATTTAATTTAAAAGGTAATTTTATTTGTTTAGTAATGAGTGTAATATTTGTAATATGTTTGAAAACATATGTTTCAAAATAAGAGAGAAAAACAAAAGCGGAGTCGATCGGCTTTTGTTCGCTCCGGCGAGACCGAGCAGAGAGCCTCAGAAGCACGAACCTCTTGACGTACACATCGTATGCTCTATAGGAGCCCAAAGTTGCATTTTGAATTCGAAGAAGATACTAATTTGCTGCCCACCTGCAGGTCTAATTAGTTTAAACTTAGTCATCGATTCGACCAATTCGAATTGACCCAGCCGATCGTCTCAACCTTTATTGTCTCAACATCTTCGCTCGCCCTGCCGACGAAATCTTCTGTCGTCTTAACATCCAGCTCGCCCTGCCGAGAATCTACTATCTACTGGAATCTACTTTGAAAGGCAGATAAGAGTTTTCTTTTTTTTTTTTATATATCATTTCAACTACAAAAACCAGATAAACATTTATTATTTTGTAATAGATTTTATTTGAACATTCTATTTATTTGTAGTTTATTAGAGTCAAACTTATTATCGTAAGATTAAATGATAATTGTTTTATTTTTGTAATTAATTAGTTGTTTATAACTTAGTCAATATTAGTAACTTCATTTTCTAATTATAAAAACGTTTAAATTGTTCTTTTAATTTAATTAATTGTTTTGTTTTTTTCAGTTATTAGTTTAATAAAGGTTACAATCAAAATTACTTGCGATCTGGTATAATTGAATCAGACATTTATTTTCCTTATCCATTTCGGACCTCTCATCGAAAGCTCCAATAACTATTTCGAGGTTGCTCAAACAGAAGGAATACCCATTTATAATAATAATAAGCACAGAGTGGCGCCATATTATAAGTACCACCCCATAATCTTCACCAAAAAGGTCCCCTTAAGCTCTATTGTGGCTAATCTGTCACAATAGACCATGCATCCTCCTTAAAAATTTGAGAGAAGAAAGCAAATATTATAGATATTTCGATCCCTTACAAAAATATTGTCATTGTGACTGAGAATCTTCGCAAGCATCAGGAATTAGCGGCTGCATGTGGCGTTCAGGATCGAAAGCGGATATCGAAAAAATTTCAAATTTTGGCTTTTTATCATTTTTCGCTAGTTTTGTCTAATACGACACCTTGCCGCCTTATTTCTCATTGTTTTAGTCCGGTTCTGGGTTTGGAGCTTCATTAGCATAAGGCATTGCTTGGTTGAACTAGCATAAAATTTAATTTTTGGAGTTAACCACTTTTGATTTAGAACTACTCATATAACTTCTTGTTTTGTAACACTATTTTGAATTAGTGACGTTGAACTGTTGAAAGTGTACCTGAAAAATCGGATAATACTTGTATTTCTGAGTGGTATTAAGAAGGCTGTTCCACTAAAGAAGAAAGGAAAAATTTACATTCCCACAAATATCCACATCCATTCTAAAATATTCCTAATAGTAACAATGCTCGTTATATTATCATTCATTAGGTAGGATTGAAATTAAACTTCTATTAGTTTATCATTTTTTAAAAGTGATGAATATTCAGAAGTAGTTAGGTTTAGCTGCTAAGTTGTATAACTAATGGGCACATCATAATGATCATATTATTCTTCATAATGTAGTTATACATAATACGAACGTAATGTAACTTACGCGGGGCAGAACATTAAGCTCTAATGAGTCCCTTTCCATTTTTAAAAAAATCAAATAAACATAAAGTATGCTTTACATTTTTTAAAGCAAATTGTGGAGATTCAGAATCTATTAGGAGCAGAGATAATCATGGTAAATAATGTATCATTTACCAAGAAAAAATTGAAAAAATGAGCGGATTTGTGTTCTTAGAACAGAATTCATCTAGTGTTATTTTTATGATCTAATGCTAAGTTTCTCATTACCGTGATCTCCATGATTTTTACAATATCTAATCCTTAAAGTATATTCCAAACCCTTTGGGATGCCGTTTTGCCAACAGCCTTGGGAGAGACTGAAAATAGTTTACGATTTGAGGAATATACTCCACTGAACCTTCTCGGATCCATCGGCACGTCGTCATTGATTTGAATTTTCCACAGTACTGTTTGGAAGGTTTTAAAAGTAGCTTGGCAGTTATTTTTCGACTTTTATCGTTCAGAAAAAAGTCTTTAGCTATATTAGTGTGTCCAACGAAATTAGCAGGGGGATGGATATTATATACAAATATATATTGAATATACAAAGCACTTTAAAACCAAATTTATTTATCCCAGCACCAAAGTCAGCCTCAATAAGACTTTAATGCGTCCGGTGGACAAGGAGGCTTCCAATATTTAAAGAAATCTACTGATGAGAATCTTCGAACCCATTAGATAAGGGAGGGAAGAATATGGAGGAAAGGGGGAAAAAACTGTGTACGACACCTCTAATAGGATATGGTTAAATTCCGCTTTATTAAGCTGGAAAAACTTTGATAGGCTTGGCACATCGCTCGTATGAGTGAATTGTATATCCCCATAAATGTAATCCTCCATCATTACAGCTTCGTCGAACTAGGGAATTGGATGGCTGCAGCACAAGACAGCTTTTCGCGGTGGCTGCTAGAGGAGGTCCAGATTCGTTAAGCGGGTTGTCGCGCCAATCATGACGGCAATGATATTAATACCAAAAGATCTAGAAATTTTTTGTAGTACAAAGTGTTGAAGAAAATACAATGGGTGAAAAACTGTGACTAAACGGCGAATCGTTAAATGAGAGTAAAATTGTTTGTTTGTACGGTTAGATATAGTTAAAACTATTCCAGAAAAGAATGTAATGTAGCCAATGTACCTTTTGAAACATGCGTGTGTGTATCCATTTTACGAAGGGTAATAAAACAGAATTAGTAACACGAAAGGAGTTAGTCGTTACGGTGAGCGGTTCCAAAGAATAAAACAAGCAATTATAATTCCAAGTAGCGGCATGCGGTAATTTTTAAGCGCAGTGCTATGGTGTGCAGTTTCAGCAAAAAAGTGCTGTTACGAAGTTCGTGTTGGTACAATGACTGATATGAAAGATTTTAGCGGTTGGGAATGCAGTCAGAAAGAAAACTGGAGAGACAGTGACCAACGACTCAGGGACAAATTTTATGGCTCTCATTTCCCCCATTTTCTTGTATTCCTAATCCTAAGTCAACAATGACTCCTTAATCACAATAAAGATTAGCTTAAAAGCCTTGGGATGTCTATTATTGGTCATTAATTCCAACTATGACTGTGTCAAAAGACATAGACGTAATAGGTTTTTTTTAGAGATAATGATTGCCTACTCAACTTCTATCTTAGGGTGACTTATTAGAAATCTATAGGCGTCATTCCAGCTCTAATGCGGATTAAATTTTAATATTGTAATTATATTTGTGTTCTAAAAAGGAAGTAACGAAATATGTGCAATCCTAACTTTGTATAAATAATTATATTTGAGTAAGTTATCAATATTTAAGGTTACATCTTATATCAATTATGTAATGATTTGTGTTGTCATAGATTTACTACTTATAAAAGTGAACAATCTTTTTACTTCTCCAATTTAAACTCAATCCATCCTAGATATCTGTTACTAGAAATTATCATAGAAATGAACTTACTTCTTTTTATCATCTTATCACAAAGTTTCCTATCGTTTTATTCAGCCCCAACCATTTATCCAAAGAATAAGAAATATTGAATCCGAAAGTAAAGTAAAATTGATAATAAATGTTGAGAAACAGCAAAAATGGATTAACATAAAGTATACAAGAAGACAATATATTAATACTCACGCAGAAGAGCGCTAAGAGATGTGAAGAAAGAACTGGAACCTGGACCAGCTCGAGGAGAACTCACTTGATCCTGTGAGCCGCCGACCCCCTACCAGCGAAAGTGAAGGGAAAGCAATGCCGTCCATTATATAACTTGGGGCGCTTTAAACAAGCTTAAATATCGATACAGAACCTGAAATCAGTTCACTAATATTCGTTCAATAGAATAAATAAATCATCAACGAGAAAACAAAATAAAAAATGAGTAATGACGAAAAAAATCAGTTTTTCTTGTGAATTAAGGCGCTAGAAAACAAAATAGAATTCTCTGTTCCACAACCCACGAAATGTGTTCGATTCAGTACATGGTAGATACTGTACTGGTTCGGGGAGACCTGTTGAGTAGTGGTTAGCCAAACAACCTAATATGACTAAGATCGAGGGTTCGCAGATCGGCAGGTGGTAATAGAATTTTATAGTAGTACAAATTCCTTGGTTATGCCGTCCTTCAGAATATACGTATAATGGGAGTCCTGAGCCTAATTATACCTGAATAGGCAAAATTTAGGACTCCTACTGTAGCATCGTCCGACTAGCCAGGGGAGCATAAAGTGGCGTTAAATGAATAAACTCTACTGTTTCTAAGACTCCGGTTGTGAAGGGAGATTAGTCCGATAGCAAGCTTAAAAACCGACAGGTTTTCCCCCAATCCAGAGTACCCTCCTACATAGAAGCTGGGTAATTCCCATGAGAGTTGCACATCCCACAGGATCCATTAATGACCGTTAAGCGATTAAATAATTTATTCGTCACTATTCCGAATTCCAGATTCTTGATCTTCAGCATAGCAACTTGGCACTGTACACACTGAGCTAGCTCGCTCCCCTAAGGCACCAAAGGAGGAAACTTCAGATTTATTTTTAGGTTAGGTTAAAAAATATTTTCAATGTTTTGATCTTAATTTAGCCAATAAAATAATTTAATTTATATTGTTTAAAGTAATTTTATTTGCGGGGTGAAAGAGAGATAAGAGACAGCTTACCATACAGAATGCTTCTTGAGAGTTAACTGCTCCGATACTGACTCTCCGTCAAGGACTTGAATCAAATATTCGACACCATTAAGATGTTGAATGGAATATTTAATCAGTAGAAACGTGCACAAACTACAAAGTATAGAACGGAATATGACAATACTGTAGTAATGTAGTCTATATTTATATCTTTGGTATGTAGACTATATTTTACGACAAACAGTACATAAGCATTACCGGAAGACCATAAAATGGATATCTTTAGAATAGATATAAACAAGATGGTATATTTCGTTCCCTAGGATACAATTTGAATTGGATCAATAGATAATTTAATATTTGTACGATAGTGGTGTAGCTTCGGAATTGGGGTAGGTCAGGTATGTGGTGAGCTGGATTACTTATCTCAAGATTCAGAGTTTGATACCTGCTGTGGCAGATAACATATTCAATTTGTTAACAGCCATAAATGGACATTGTGGGATCTGCAGATCCTTCTGGGTTCCCACCCATCTTTTATAAAGTTACCCCCTTTAGTTGGGAGAAAACCTGGTGGTTGAGCGTGATCTCGGTCAAATTATATCCCTGCGCAGGTTGGCTTAGAAACACCACAATCTCAATCATTTATTGAACCCAAGACCCTTCATTGGTCTTGGATGCACAAGTTTTATTTTTATAGCGTAGCTTCGATGTTTAATATTTAGGGCAAGTAAGATGTAATTAAAAGCCGTTTTTATTAAGTGCACCCTACAAGAGAACGAAAAGCGTTAAACTACCAGTTTGGCGCCCATTTCATTTCATTCATTTACTCAGGCCTTTGCGGCCAAGTTCAATTTCTACAGCGCTTTCCACATCGTAGAAGCTATCTCCTGGAAGCAACTCATTAAAAGGTTACTAAGAACGTCATAATTGTGCAACTGCTCGAGTTCATGAAGCCACTATATGATATAGAAGGCGATAGTTAAGTCGAACAAGAGACCCATGACTTACTTCTCCGTCGCAACACATTCGCTGCATCTGCAGCTCCCCCGTCTTTATCTAGATCTGTACCGTCAACTTTACTCATTACAGGGAGGGAAAGCGTGTGGGCCTTTGAGAATTGGCTAGTTGCGATCTCTTTTATAAAGGAGCGTGATATTGGCAATTCTCTAGTTCCTTGGTTGGTATCCCCTGGCCATGTGATCATTGAACACCGCGTTTCTGAAGGGTTGCCGCTTCAATTGTGTCTAACCCAAGAGCAAGACCATACTTTTCCTCCTCACAGCAGTACGGAGATACTATTTGTCCCAAGGAAGCTCATACCTGATTGGCATTCCGTAATACTTCCTACCAGTCTTTTCTTCCGTATAATTTTATAAATAAAATAATATTTTAATATTTTTTTAATATTCTTCTTCATTTAACCCATTTATCATGTAAACGCACAGTGGTCTTAGGTCTTAAGTCCCTGCTAACAAGAATAATATAAATGTGGTCCCTGACCAAGGAAAAGTTGGAAATCGCTGTTCTAGAGAGACCGTACTGTTTCTTGGAAAACCACGCTCAACCGCCAGACTTTTCACCCTATTTTGGGTACCCACTTTATAGAGGCTGGGTGAGCCTGGATCCTAAATAACTGCACCCCCAACTATTTTCTTCCTTACATTCATCACGTAGTTATTCTGTTTTCAACCGTGTCGTCGTCACACCCGGTCAGAGCCCAGCCAATCAAATTACTAGAAGAATAGGTTCTATCCACGGAATAGAAAAACTATAAATACCGACGTAAAGGGGAACATTTTCAGTTTCAGATTAAGCCCTGAGGAAGCAACAGTATGGCTAGCGCAACGTCGGCAAGTAATAAAAACTTGACGACACGGTCGAAACCAAAAGAAATACGTGATGAATGGTATACAAATATTGGCAATTTAAGAGAGTATTTAATATTTTATTTTATCGCCACTCTCTTCCACATCCGACTTAAGTGAGTGGAAAGACCACGCTAATATGATATGGCCCCTCACGATGGTTAATATGATATGGCCCCTTACGATGCACCCCCTAATAAAAGATGATAAGCTTGCTTATGGTTGCTGCTGCTGTTCTTTAATGTGAAATCTTTTATTATTATTATTTAATAACAGATTAAATTATTTTCATTTATACTTTATAACATATTACACCACTCTTATAATTGATTCAGTGTTTAGTGTCAAAAGCGGATAACACCGGAATTTAAAAAATTGCCTTTTTTTCACTAGTTTAGTCAAGGGATTTACTCTAACACAACACTGTGCCGCCTTATTTATCAAGGTCTTGGTCCGGTTCTCAACCTGAAGTATCGGAAGGATAATATTGCTCAACAAAACTAACGAAAATTTTGAAAGTGCTGTGTGTGAAAACGTAAGGTTATCAGCTTTTGATCTTGAACGCCACAATTTTCTTTTTGAACTAATTTTAATTAAATTTCTTTTTAAAACAAACTGCTCCTCCACCGGAAAGCCTAAAAACACTACATTTTTCTCTTCCGCCCCCTTAAAAAATCTTAAAGAAGCACTTTCGAGTCTTCATCCTCTACCCTCCTAGATATAGTGGCATACGTTATTTTTCATTCTGGTTCTACTTAGAAGTCAAGATTCGTGTTCTGGAAGTTATATTAGGTGTCTAATACATCCAGTAATAAAATAAATATTGCTAGGAAAAATCCTTGGATGCAAGGAGGAATTAATCGGGTGTGCTCTGAAGCGAGGAAGCGATTTAGTTGTAACAAGCTCATTTACAAGGTTAGGCAATAATAAGACACAGGACCTCTTATATGGTTCAGAACCTGTAACGGATCTAATCTTCTCCTTCTCAATCATTTGTTATACATTATCAATAATATGTAGTTAATAGTTAAACAAGAATTAAAAGTAGACCAAGTAAAGAAAAAAATATTGAAAGATTGAAGACATACATTTTAGCTTGTTGCATGTATATAATCAACTATTTCAGTGCCGATTACGATTTATTGCAGCTTATGCAGACATCTTTGTTTTCAGTGTGATGATTTGATTAGACGAAATCAAGTTATAATCTGGGATTACAAATATAATAATCGCTAAAAATGATTTTAAAAAACCTGTACCATTACAACCCATGAAGAGTCTTAGGTTCAGTACGTACTAGAGCAGTGGTTCCCAACCAGTGGTCCGCGAATGTCTTAAATCTAAATTTAGCGGGCAGTGAGCCGTTGGTCGCCGTGCAGTGAGTGACAAGAGCGCGGGTGGTGGGAATGGTACGCGGGGCCGCCGCACAGTGGTCTTAGGTCTTAAGTCCCTGCTAACAAGAATAATATAAATGTGGTCCCTGACCAAGAAAAGGTTGTAAGCCCCTATTCTAGAAAGACCGTACTGTTTCTTGGAAAACCACCCTCAACCGCCAAATTTTTCACCCTATTTTGGGTACCCACTTTATAGAGGCTGGGTGAGCCCCAGGGGATCCTAAATCCCATAGGATAAATTTCCGGATGCAAACAGATTAAATAAAAGTATGCCAAACAGCGGGATTCGAATCCAGGACCTTCAACATGGCAACTCAGCACTCCAGCCACTCCCCTCCTAAATATTTTGTTATTCCAATTCAATTGTTTATTTTCGTTACTTATTGTTTTATTGCAAAGGATAATATTAAATTACGATTTATGTAAGCGTGTATGAAAATAATATTCTTTGAATAATTAACTTTTGCTTACTTCATTACTGATTTACCCCAAAACAAAAAGCGTGCAGTGAGAGGAAAAAATCGAAGGGTCTGTTGCAGGCATACTCTACAATTCTGCACATTGCAGAATCTCCTAATTTCTGCAGTAGTCTCATCCTTTATCGGACTGATTAATCAATGCAGTGTCTTACTTTCGAACACCTTAGGACATACTTTAATATTCATATTTTCATACTTTAATACTAACGGCGGTTTCACACCTATAAAGAATAGTTGGAAGGATGGTAGTTCTATTAATTCTAATTTATAGATTCCAGTTTTTAAAGCTAATTAATTTCGAGATCGAAAAATAACAAGAATTTTCTGCCTTTAATTCATCTTGAATTTAGTGTTTTCTAGTTATCATTTAACCCTCAGTACTTAAAGTTCTGTACATGTTCATACTTACTCCTCCTTACAATAATGATATTATATCACTGCCTTTATATGGACTTTGTTCCTGACAAAGTTCATTCATTAACACTATTGTATTTATTTTATTTTATTAGTTATTGATTTTATGTTGAATGATAATGGCTGACCTTGATTGTATATGTGGAAGAAAATGGGCCGGGTGGTCAATAAATTTCTCTTAGATAAGGAATAAAAATTATAATAAACATTTCTCCTTATCTAAGAGAAATTTATTAACCTCCACCCGGACCATTCTCTTCCACTATTGTATTTAGTTTTATATTTCCCCTGTTCTCACTCAACAGAACCTAATCATCCACCAACCCAAGCCTGGATATTTTATGATCCTGATTAATATTCAAAACTTGTTCAGTGTATAACTTTTCTATAAGCATACTCAAGTGTTAAATTAAAAAGTATAGGTGTAAGCAAATCACCTTGTTTTAAGACCGAGTGGACCTCGAACTTTTCCAAAAAATAGTTACTAATTCTAACTTTAGTGTATGTTTCATACACATCCTTATCTATCCATATTTACTAATTTATTTGGTATAAATTATTCAATCGTAAAGTGTAAGGAAAATAGTTGAACAGTTTCATATAAAATCACATTGATCCTTTGGGTATTCCATAATTCTACTAGGGTCATTCCACGTCAACTCATCCAGGCCGTTTCACCCACTGACTCAGATTTTTATGAAACTTGGTCCAGGTGTTCTATGTATAGATATGTAAAACACCACCAAATTTTAATTTTTTATCTCACATATTTTTTGAGTAATGGCACTTTAAAGTTTTGGCGTTTTTAAATTTCCGAGCCTCGGATAAGGCCAGATAAAACGTGTATTGGAGTAGAAAATAATTTCTCATTCACTTATTTAACCTCCTATCTTGTTGAAATTTTTAAGGCATGTTCTTATAACTATGAGGAATTGTAAAAAAAAATGTAACAGACCCCAAGTAAAACACAAAATATTTAAAAAAAATTATATGTTGGACATTATAAAATTTAAAAATTACAAACAAGGTTTAGCGTAAAATGTAATATATCGACAAGGGAATGAGATAATCAAGAACTTTTTTTCCCCTAAATTATCTACATGAAATGGGCTTTAATTTAATAATATAAAAGTTTTGTGTATTTGCCTCCTTCTATTTACTAAGACCACTGCAAGTTACAACACATTAATTATGAGCAATATGAGGTTGTGCCAGTCTCAATGGCTGAATATTGTTAATAATTAGACCTTTTAATATTAAATAAAATATTTTTACCTATGAAACTGTGCATGAAAAGCATACATTAATAATGTCTAAAATTTAACAGAAAATTTTTTTTATTAAAAACAATTATATCTTTTAATTTAGTTTAATATTAAATGATCCCATATAAGCATAGTTGAACTTGTCAAAAGTCAACAATCATGTTGTAATGGATTAGGAATCAGAAATAGACAGGCAGACTCTGCCTCCTATTCTGAACAAGTTGTAACATGAGATTTTCATGTCTTGACAGGCAACTGCTTTGCCATGCAGTTTGTATCTATCAGAGACAGAATATGAGCCAGTCAGTTACAAGTGTCTCTTGAGTTAACAGTGTTATTAGTGTGGAACTTTTTTAAGATATTCTTTATATATTGTGTTGGTGTGTGTGTCTGTGTGAGTTGATTCATGTTTTTTATCAACGTGTAAATTTCTCTTTGAAACAAAGTTTTTCTAAACCAAGAATACTAATTGCATAATTTAGCTTTTAACTTAATTTTGCAATTTTTGTTGTTTTAATTAGGCACTTGTAAAGAAGAAAAATTTATCTTCCTTTGAAATACAATTTTATCAGAAATGGACAATAAGTGTTGTGTAGGGCTTTTAAAACAGACAGAATGTCACAAATTAACTTATGTTACAAAAAAAGGGCTGGAAAATGTAAGTGATTTGTCTGAAGAGGAGCTCAACTTGATTAAGATAAGAAGTGAATTAGATGATAAAGAAATAATTAACATTTGTTAATAGTTAACATAAAGAGCTTATTTTTGTCAAAGTATGAATTCCTTCAGAAGACCTGCTCTGATCCTTTTAAAAAACATAAGAAACCCATTAAAAATAGTTTAAGAGTAATAAGTGTCCAGCAGAGCAAGACCTGTACAACAAAAGGTCTACAAGTAAAACCTGGGGAAAAATTATGCACAAATTGCTCTAAAACTATATTCTCAACTCCAAATGATGATGTAGAAGAATCGCAGGATGACGATGTTTTTACTCTGCCAACTGAAACTGAAACCCAGATGCAAAAAGAAGAGGCTATTGATTCTCTAAATTCGTCCTTAACTGATGTCGGGTGTTCACCTTTTAAACTACATGCGTTGAATGAAAACTCCAAAGTTGGCTATGCACAAAATAAATTAGAAAAACTACATCAAAATGTAAAAAAGAAGATTGAAACAGTTTTAGATGTGCACCTGCCACCAAAAATACTTAAATTACACAAAAAAGCTGAAGAAAAGGCAGCAGAAATGGACCTACTTGTTGAGAATATAAAAAGTGAAGTAACTAAACTTTCGTCAAAAGAGAAAATACAACTATTAACGATTCCAGCATCACTGAATTGGTCAAGAACAAAAATCAAAGATACATTTGAAGTGTCCGATTATTCTGCTAGACAAGCACAGAAATTGTACAAAGAAAACGGGCTTCTGGCTGAACCTGAACCAAGAAGAGGAAAGAAACTCAGTCCCCAAGTTGTGGAGTTTGTTGTAAATTTTTATCAAAGTGACGAGCAGTCACGAGTTTTATCAGGTATGAAAGATGTAGTAAGCCTGGGAGGGAAAAATATGAGAAGAAAAGATTAATTTTAAGTAATCTCAACGAAATGTTTGCAAACTTCAAAAGGGAACATCCTGACATAAAAATAGGGTTTTCCAAGTTTTGTACTCTTCGCCCCAAATGGTGTGTTCTGGCTGGTGCTAGTGGAACACACTCTGTGTGTGTGTGTACCATCCATCAAAATGTGTTGCTCCTAATAAATGCTGCACAACTGGAAGAGACTCACAAGGATCTACAAAATCTTATTTTATGTGAAACCCCATCTCAAAACTGTATGTTTAGGCGATGTGAAAACTGTCCATCGAAGGAAAGTTTAACAGCATTCTTACAAACAAAGTTTGAAAACTATGAGGAAGAAGATAGGATCGAATTCAAACAGTGGGTAGCTACAGACAGGACACAGATGACAACTCAAACTTCAACCATTGATGAATTTATTGATGAACTAACAACAAAAATAGAAAAATTTATCCCACATTCTTATATTGCAAAAAGTCAATCGAGCTATTTTAAAAGTCTAAAGGATAACTGCCTGCCAAATCAAGCCATTATATCAATGGACTTCAGCGAGAATTTCTCTTTTGTGATTCAAGATGAGGTACAGGGTTATCATTGGACCTCAGACTCCTGCACTGTTCACTCAGTAATAATTAACATGTGTGTTGATGACAAAAGAATAGTCTCATCACATTGTATAATTTCCGATGACTTAAATCATGATGTTTGTATGGTTTATAAGATTCAAGAAACCCTGTTAGAATTTGTTAAGGAACATTGTCCTAATGTCACGGATGTTCACTATTTCAGTGACGGATGCGCAGGACAGTACAAAAATAAATATAATTTTATGAATCTTTCACTTCATGAAAAAGACTTTAAAATCAAAGCCCAGTGGTCATTCTTCGCTACAAGCCATGGGAAAACGGAATGTGACGGTATTGGAGGAACTGTTAAAAGGTTGGCGAGAAAAGCAAGTCTCCAAAGGCCTCTTCAAGATCAAATACTGACTGCAACTACCTTTTATCAGTTCTGCATATCCACCATTTCAAAAATAAATTTCCACTTCATCTCTAAAGATTCAACAGATCTCATTCGCCGCCAGCTTGAAAAACGCTTTGAAAACATGAATACACTTCCAGGTACAAGAAGTTTTCACAACTATAGATGACTGGACTCTTCTGGAACATTAGAAGCAAGGAGAATCAGTACTGATGAAGAGCCTAGTCTAACATGCAATTTAAGAAGAGGGTTGACTTTAAATGTAAATGAAAAAGATTTATACTCCTCTCGCTACATCGCTTGCAAATACGACAATCTCTGGTACTTTGGAATAATAACGAATGTTTCCAAAGAAGATGGGAACGTAACAGTGAAGTTTCTTCACCCAGCAGGACCATCCTCCTCATTTTACTGGCCAAAACGAGATGATATCTGTGATGTGCCGATTCCTCACATCCTTGCAGTAGTAGAGCCACCTCATACCTCAACGGGAAGGACATATCAATTTTCAAAGGAGTGCCTAGTATTAATTGAAAAGCTGATGATTTATTAACAATGCCTTCACAGAGAACTATGTTTCCCACATATTTAAGTGTAGTTTATTCTCATAATATGCGTAAATATTATATTGTAACTTATAATGTTCATAATAAATAGAAGGAGGCAAATACACAAAACTTTTATATTATTAAATTAAAGCCCATTTCATGTAGATAATTTAGGGGAAAAAAAGTTCTTGATTATCTCATTCCCTTGTCGAAATATTACATTTTACGCTAAACCTTGTTTGTAATTTTTAAATTTTATAATGTCCAACATATAATTTTTTTTTAATATTTTGTGTTTTACTTGGGGTTCTGTTACATTTTTTTTACAATTCCTCATAGTTATAAGAACATGCATTAAAAATTTCAACAAGATAGGAGGTTAAATCAGTGAATGAGAAATTATTTTCTACTCCAATACACGTTTTATCTGGCCTTATCCAAGGCTCGGAAATTTAAAAACGCCAAAACTTTAAAGTGCCATTACTCAAAAACTATGTGTGATAAAAAATTAAAATTTAGTGGTGTTTTTCATGTTTATAAGTAGAACATATTTACCAATTTTCATAAAAATCTGAGGTTTTTGGTGAAAAAATTATTTTTTTTGGGTGAATTGATGTGGAATGACCCACTAGTTAGGATTAATGGGTATATTTTATAGCATGATGGTAAAAGAGAAATTCAGTGATAGTTATTACAGTCGTTCCTCTGCCCCTTTTTGTGGACCTTCTTTCTATTCATCCAGCTTTTTTTCATTTTCCCAGATCTTTATACTCATGCCATGAACCATCCAGGAAAGAAGGCATTCGAGGAGAGGAAGAAGAAATACTGGAAAAGTACAGAAACCGTAAGGAGGATTGGACTCACATGCTTATCATTTTCCATTTTAGGGACAATTGAAAATAATAATAATAAAAAATAACCAATATATTTACAATAACTTTTCATATCTATATCATATTTGGTCCAAATTCTTTAAATTTAACATCCATTTCTTTAATCAGTTCTATCTGCTTTTCTGCAGCAGCTGCTTCTACATCTGCGTCTAACATTTCTCTCATTGCATTTTTCACATTATCTAATTCTTCAACATTTTTATTTTTTGCACTGATACCAATAACTTTCTTAAAGTTAAGTGCTCGGTAAGGCCGAAATTCTTCTGGAACTTCTTTAAATACCACTGCAATCATTAAATTACCTAACTTTAAAATGTATTCATATGATTTGATTAAAGCAAAAATACTAAAAATTATCCAATTAAAAAACAGGAAACATCAGAACAAATTTATGTCATGTAGAAATAAATGAGAAACTAGTTCACTTAATGCTAGACAATCATAATAATAGTTTTGGAGAATGACAGAAATATTTCTCCATCCAAACAACCTGCACAATTGAGATAAATTTTTAAGGCATTGTTTCTGACAATTAATCATAATAATAAATAAAAAATATGGAAGGATCTTTATTTTGAAATATTCTCTAATTCCTATGATATAATAAAAAAAATTCAACTAAAAGAATATTTTGAACAGTTTTTTTTTTTAAACAAATACCTTGTAAATCTTGCACAATCGGTTCCACTTCTTTAAAGATTTCTAGGCCTCTTTCTTTATCTAATTTATTAATGATTAACATTGACGGTATACCAAGTAACTCTTCTCTATATAGTTCTAACTCCTGAAAATAAAACAGAAAAATATTTCAATAGAGTTTCATTGCAATAAAAATAACTTTTTTTTAATTCATGATAAACAATTTTAAGCACATGGTTTGTAATATAATTGATAATATAATAGACTATTCTATAAAGAGTACTATGTTGGGACAGGCCGTGATTCACACAAGGGTTAGGGGGCCATGCAGGCAGGTAAGTGATTAAAATTAAAGAAAATATATCTTTCATAAATTTAAAAAAAAATATTGGACTAATGAATAAGGAACCAAGATATTAATTAATAGATTAGCTTAAGGTGAAGACTTTGATTTAACTATAGAAATTATTTTGACTAATACAGTGAAGAATAGTAAAATAAATAACTGTAATTTTAATATTGATAACAACTAGTAATGTTATAGCAGCAAAATAAAACTAATAAAATGGAGCATTTATATTTAATACTGTAATTTAAAATTATATACCTTATTTAAAAGTATAATTGTTTCTAAACAAGATCTTGATTTGTATTTTCGTCCTAATCGAAACCCTCCAACATCAACAACCATTGCTAGAAGACTTGTCCTCTCTACATGTTTAAGAAACCTAATAAAGGAAAGAAAAGAAAATGTAGGAAAGGAAAAGAATCACTATGGGCGTGATTATTCATAGAACTAAACCAAAATATATTTAATTTTAGAATTATTAATTATATTAGAATTGAATAAATAATCACTTAAAATGTTGGGTATATGTGAATTCTAAAATTTTGATTTGAATATATCATTATGGGAATGCATAAGAAATTTAATAATTAGATCTTTAATGGTCTGCAATAGAAAATTGAAAACTATTCCAACTAATATGTATTAAAAAAAAGAATAAGCTAGCACTAATATGCAATTAAAATGAATATGGATTTTTACCTATGTCCCAATCCAATATTAACATGGGCACCTTCAATCAGGCCAGGTAAATCTGCAACGGTAATAGTTCGCTGATCAGGATAAGAAATTGATCCTAGTTGCGGGTACAAGGTTGTAACTGAAATGTAGATATTAAAATATAAATGCTAAGACTGAGGAAAAATTCCAACAAAATAAGTCTCCAAAACTAAAAACAGAAATTGAAAATATCTGTCCAATATTTCGTCTATTCAGGCATCCTCAGGGTAGAAAGAGAATAACAGCAAAGCCAAACATGAATAATGCTTCCAAGAAAACATATAAATTTTAATGAAATATTTCTTATATTCTTATATAATATTTTCTTTCAAAACTCCCAAATTATCTTAATTACTACCACATATAATATATTATAGCAAGTGATAATAAAAAAGAAACATAAATATAATTTAAAATATTATTTACATGGATAAGCAGCAATTTTGGGTTTGGCATTAGATATAGCTGATAAAAGAGTTGATTTTCCAGCATTTGGGAATCCAACAAGACCGACATCAGCAATCAATTTTAAGTCAAACGTAACAGTGCCTGCCTCGCCTTTCAGTCCACAGAAACCAGTGTCTTTACAGCCACCGACACCTCCTCTAGCAATAAGCACTTTTTCGCCTTCTGTATCAACCTCTCCTGAAAAGAAAAATAGGTGCGATATTAAAAAAATTTTCAATAAAGTAACTACCTGAAAAAAATAAACCATACCAAGTTTCTTTCCTGATTCATTAAAAACGGTGACCCCTAGGGGTACATCGATGATAAGATCTGATCCGGGAGAACCCACAATGCATTTAGAATGTGCATCTTCTCCACCCTTCGCTGTTATTCTTTTTGAAATATTTTTGGCAACAACATCTTTCAAATTAATACCTAAAGAGGGATAGCATATATTATTTGTGATTCAACGATTATATAAAGTAAAATATGTATATTAGGTTAAAATACCATCTTTGCCAACTGCGAATATGTTACCACCATTTCCTCCAACACCACCATATTTAGACATTCCCATACCACCAGATCCCCCTTTGACATGAATTCTCAAAGTATCTAAAAATTGCCTTCTAGTTCTTTTAGGAGTCTTCTATAAAATATAAAATAACATTCATCAGAAATGGTTGGGTGCTACAAATTAAAATTAGTGGGTGTTTCTTGTGGAGTTAAAACTCATAATAGAGGGGAAAATGAGTTTGTTGAGTGTGATCTTGGTCCAATCACCTCTATACAAAACTATTGGCTTAGGAACATAAATAAATCACTGTTCACTGAACCCAAGACCCTTTATGGATTATAGAAGTATTTTTTTGATTATAAGAAATTTTAAATTAAGTGATTTTTGTTTTTATAATTGTTATTTCCTTAACTAGAAAAAAAAAATTAATCTTCATGTGTGACTTCAACCATCTTTGTTCTGGGACTTAAAAGAAGTTTATTCTACCCTACAGAAACAAATGAACTTGGCCCAAAAAATCATGACTTGAGATCTGTAAACCCAATTCCACATTAAGAAGCACAAAGTAATATCTAATAATAATTATGTATTTAAACTTTTAAGCAAGTACATGATAAAAATACAGTACTCTTCATAAATTTTCCTAAGTAAATATTGGATAATGTTATTAAAGATACCCTAAGGGCAGGGTCCTTTTAAAGTTCAAAGGATAAGGCATTTGCTCGAACGTATTTTACAGTATGTACAGATCTTTTACATAAAATATTACAACTTAAAGTACCTTGGATAGAGAATTACAACATAGAATACACGTCTGAAAAACCATTGTTACAAATCTAGGAAATGAAATACCAAAGAACGAAAAAGAGAGAAAGGGGCTAAATTAACTTAATACGAAAAAAGAATACAATCTACCACGACATTGTTTATTAAATTGTTAAAAATTATCATCCTTCTGAAAAACGTTAATCAGTAGGTTACAACTCATGTTACAATAACCAATCGCGATACAATAAATGAAAACATTTCAGAAGGTTACTTAGTGGTTATTGTATTTATTTATTTATTGCTTGATTTTGATGTCGGTGTGAATGAAATACTTGACAGCATCGGCTTATTGATGATACTATTGCAAAATATATTTTTAATAGTCATGATAGCGTTAGGTCCCAAGATATTTATTTGAAAATTGGGCAGAGGCTGTATCTATATAAATCTAATATATATTTATATTTTTAAAAATGCAACTTTAAATTAAGCCGAGTTTTAACTTTTGTTTTGCTTTATTTTTAATAATGATGCAAAACGAAGATCGTCTTAGAGCTATGTTAAAAGATCTGGGAAGATCAACTCTGCGAGGGATCAGGAAATGTTATAAGTGTGGAACACTGAATGGTACCCGAGGGCTTAGTTGTAAAAATAAAGCTTGTGATGTTGTTTTTACTGAAGCTGGAAGAAGAAAAAAACAAAGTATGGAAGTTTGCAAACTGAATACTGGTACTTCAACTCAGGTACCATTATTAATTTGTTTGCAATAATAAACAATTAATTCTTAGCTATCAATTGGACATTTTACAAACAGATCTTATGTGCCTTTTGATGAGTAGTGTTATGGTAAAAAAATGTTATTTCAACCAAATAATTTTAAATCAACTTCCCAGCCCCTCCTTCTATTTTCAATTTACTACAGATGACTATATTAATTTAAAATTTTAAAATAACAAGACATCTTATGCTGAAATATTTCTTTCCCTCTGGGCTTAGTAGTTGTTTTAATATAACTTTACATTTTAAAAGTTTTACCGAGAAAAATTCCGACATTTATTATATTTTAGTATTTTCTGCATCTGTTGTAAGAGCCTATATTTATTATCAGAATGCAATACATGATCATATGTCATCGATACCCCTATCGTTAAATCTCAAAGAGGTTTTCTCAAGAATACCATATTATAAAATTTAAAATTAGCTCTCTCTTTTTTTTTTTTTACTTGATTTAATGGCATAATTCTAAAATATTATCCTAGTCAATAGGTATGGATATGTTGAAATATATTTACTTCATGCCAAAAACCTTGTTCTTCTATTTATTTTAACAATGGTCATAAGTTACTATTGTGAGATAGTGTCAATCATACTAAACATTTCCTCTATGCCTCTGGTAATTTACTTCTGTGTCTCTATTATATATTAATCATATATTGTTATATTATATTGATGGATACAGATTTTGTCACTGGGGATGTAAGTCCTTTTTATGGCCTCTAAGCTAAGTCTCATGAGGAATTGAGAGATGAGTCGAGTAGTTAAACTTACTCATGGTAGCCCCTTTCGGATTGGATTGCCACATCCTAATCCAATCTTTAGTTGTATTCTCTCGGATAATTGTATTCCATTAGCTAGGTTCCAATCAATGGTCACCAGAAGATTTTACGAATGACTTCCAAGTCCTCTTCCTTGTATGAATATTTCATCCTGGTTGCATGGTGATGGGTTATTTTAAAGAATGACAGTTGCTAAAGGATGAAACATAATGGAAAGCCTTTGTTAGGAATGTTACAATATAAGTTATTAGCGTTGTAGTACTAAATAATGTAATAAGATCAATAATATGCTTGCAAAAATAAGTTATAAAAACCAAACAGTGCAGATCATTTATTTAAATTTATCAGCTTATATTACTGTAACAGTTGTAGTATGTGTCTACCTAGTTTTGTAATTTATTACATATTTAAATATATTTCATTTAATTTGATCCTATGTTTTACTTTATTTTTATTTTTATTTCAGGTTTTCTCTGTTCGAGTGAGAGACAAGGGACCTGATTTTCGGGGATTCGTACAACTTCCAGTTGTGCAGCCTAATCTTGATGAAACTGAGTCAGCTTATTTGAACAGCCTTTCAGCTCTTTGCTTTGTTGAATCTTGTCAAAGACTCTTCAATACCAATTTGTTGAAATGCCATGTATGATTAATTTTATATTTAGTAGGAAGTTTTCAAATATTTAGATAAAGTGTCTATAAGGATTCCATTTTTTTTTTATCTTCTAAGTTTTTTTCTTAAAGTTTTTGGGGAACTCATATCTGAGGCTAAAAATATTTACTAATATATTTCATTCTTCAATAATAAACGTAGGTAAATTTCTGATTTCCAGTTTTATAAAAAAATACTGATTTTTCTATGTTTTTAAATTGATTTGAGAAGTAAGTGGGTAGTTTCCTAATTAACCCAAATTTTGTAACACCCACTGGCAAGCAATAATTGCTAGAGCTATATCTTTTTTCACCTTCATTGTTCTTTTTAAATATAATTTTGATTTTTTTAAAAATTGTGATAATTGAAGTTTTGATATTCACAAAAAAATAAATAAGAAGGAATTTTGGTGAAATAAATAGTTGGACTCGATCAATGCAAATTTATTATTAATGGCCATCAAAGATCCAGAAGTAACTTTCGTTTTAAATTAAACTTTATTTTCTAGAGGCAAATTATTTGGAATGTCATGTTTTGAATATTGAAAATGTATAATTAAATAATACAGGGAGCAGAGTGGCTCAGTGGTAGAGCACTGAGTTGTCATGCCGGAAATCCTGGTTCAATTCCTGCTGCAGGCCATGACTTTTATTTAGTCTGTTTGCAGCGGGAGATGGATCATATAGGATCTAGGACCCTCCTGGGGCCCACCCAGCCTCTAAAAAATTATAAAAATAGGGTACTCAAAATAAGGGGGGAAAACCTGGCGGTTGAGCGTGACCTAGGACAAGTCACCTCCTTGCAGAACCGTTGTCCATGAAAAAGTACAGTCTCTACCATGTATTGAACCCCAGACCCTTCATGGGTTGTAGTGGTACAGATTTTTTTAATTAAATAAGACTAGAAACATAATACATCTTAAATGTATAAAATGAAATACATATCTTATTACATGACTGTGAAATTTTTATTATTTAAAAAGTAAATTATAGGGTTCGAATAAGCATTTATCCATTGAAAGGTTCTTATAAAAGCTTTCTGTATACATAATTACTTAATAATGTTCATGATGCTAACAACTTTAAAATTATTTTCTTTAGGAAAGCGGAATGGTACAAGCCACTACCACTTGCCAGCATATACAATCTGCTATGAGGTGCTGCAGTGATGCTGTAGTCCTTCATATCGATTACAAGGCTTTGGAAACAATAAATACTTCCAAGTATATCAAAGATGTAAGTAGACAATTTTATTAGATTTATTTAATAAAATTTATTTAATTTAGGAGATTTATTAGATTGACTTAATCCTTATCCCTCCAAGAATTTTTCAGAGTGATCTCTAGCCAGGTCGAGGTAATTGTGTTCTGATTTGTGGCTTTACACTCCTCTTAATGATTAATAAATGGAATCTTCAATGTTATTTCTTCACTGTCTAACAAGATAAAAATATAAAGAGAAAAAAATGTTATTCATTTCCCAGTATTATTTTTGATTATGCTATTCTAGCTGTCCTCACCTAGAATACATATTTGTTGAAATCTCCACTTTATCCTCTCCTCTTCTATATGCCGTAGTGTATCGACCTCCTCATGTTTCATTCGACAACCACTTCGAATCCTCATCACACCCAATTTTCAGATACCTGGTTGGACCTTTATATTTCTGATTCATCTCTTAAAATCCTCTCATCGTCCCAACATCCTGTTCCGTTAATTTCTTCACACGATCTCATCCAAATTTCTTATGATCTACCTGTGTCCAAAAACTGTGTCTTATCGCAGTTTGGACCTCCTTTCATTCGAATCTCTTCAATCCGACTTAAGTTCCATCAACTGGGACGTCATCTACTCCTATAATTCTATCAATCACATGGTTTCCACCTTGGCCTCCAATCTGAAAACTATATTAGATATCCATGCTCCTTTGAAAACCTTACTTTACGCCGTCAAACAGCTCCTTGGCTAACCACCGAAGTAAAAGATATGATAAGTAAAAGAGAAGCAGCAAGGAGAAAAGTTTGTCACACACGCCTATCACTAGACTATGCATGTTTCAAAATCCTTAGTAATGAAACCCAATTTGCAGTACGTTGTGCAAAATCCCATCACATCCATTCCATCCTCTCTAATGCAACCGATTCCAAATCCAAATGGAAAATACTCCATCAACTATCACCAACAGTATCCGGTAACATCAGTTCACTTCCAGTCACTCCTGACGATCTCAATACTCACTCCCTGCAGACATTGATCATATAAACTTTCACTCTGACAACTTATTTTTCTCGCTTGTATCATATGACAAACTATTAAACACCATTCTGAAATCCCGCACCAATGACAACGGTCCCGACAACATTCCTTTAAATCTATTAAAATCCTGCCTCCCAGTCATAATGCCCGTATTACATCATATTTACAATTTATTGTTACAAAACTCTGTATTTCCCACTCCCTGGAAAACCGCCTTAGTGCGCCTGTTAAATAAAATTGAATATCCCTCCTCTCCAAACGACTTCTGCCCTATCTCCCTCCTCTCTAACCATTCAAAACCATTAGAACGCCTAGTTCAGGACTAAATTTCAAACTTTCTCTGATTTCTGGAGATTTCTCTCCAATTCGGCTTTCGAACAAGTTACTCAACTCAATCCGCTCTCCTCAAAATAACCCATGATCTCCATTCCACCATAGAACAACGAAAATTAACAATTCTTGTCCTTCTAGATTTTTCCAAAGCCTCTGACACAGTAGACCACAACATTCACCTTGCTAAGCTTCGTAACTTAACTCTATCCAATAGTGCTTTGGGGCAGTTCAAGTCTTTCCTCTCAGATTGCTCCCAATATGTTTTGGTCCCTGGTCAACCTCCCTACATAACCCTTCCTCTTTCCTGTGGTGTCCCACAGGATTTGTCACTATCCCCCACCCTATTTGCCATTTACATAAACGACCTTCCAACACTCCCAGTATCATGTCTATGCTGATAATTTTCCTATTTACTATAATAGGATAGTATACCTATCCTTTTCCTCTTCCGATCTATTACTAGCCAAGGATATACTCCAAGATGATCTGAATCGAACAAGTCGATGGGCAATGGATAATAAGCTAAAGTTGAAAGTGGACAAAACCTAGGCAATAGTAATAGGCTCAAACTCTACTTCCTTAAAACTCTTCCCTAGGATTTTCATGTAATTCAAATATGGATGTATGGAATATACCAATACCACCCTTATTAGGGATATAGGAAAAAAAAAAACTATTCCCCATAATCCAATCCTCTTTCTAAACAATAATCCTATCGAATCAACCCAACTGTCAAAAACCTTGGAATTATTTTTGACCAAACTCTCTCCTGGAAAAAACATATCTCTGAAATCTCCCGTTGTACCTTCTCCACCTTAAAGCCTCTGAATTACCTTCGTCACCAGTTCCCTTTTGAAACCCGTAGACTTCTAGTTACTTCTTTAATTTTCCCTCATTTGGACTATTAGTGTACAATGTATAGGGGTATTCTGAGGATCTCGAAGTAAAATTAAATGTTCACTTCATCTTTGGGAACCGAGAGATGTCCCATTCGCACGATATTACAGAGAGTTGAAGTGGCTATACCCTTCCTATCGCCGTATTACTTCCTACCATCCTAATCTTTACCAAGTTATCCATTCCCGCCGACCATCATACATTTTCGATCTCCTTCAATTCAAAACCGCAGTCCACTCCCTTAACACCCATTCTCGGCTCTCAGATCTATATAAAGCATCCCACCGAACAGCAGCTTTTGGCAGAGCTTTCCTTATCCGATCCTCGTCTCTTTGGAACTCTATACCTTCTTCCATTCATCATTCCAATAATCTTTCAACCTTTAAATCCTATATATTCAATCACCTAATTTCCTTAGAATTCCCAAAAAATCGGAAATAGTATGTTCAGTTTTGAGATTAAAGTTTTCTAAATGATAGATGAATGATGTATTTGGTATATATGTGTGCATATGAATGTGAGTGAGGTGTGTATATACATACATGTTCTTTCTTTTCTAATTTGGCTGTTCACTCTTCAAGTCACAAATTTTTATTTTTATTTTTTTAAATAGTTATCATAGTCATATTTTTTCTTTCATTATTTATATTGTTTCTCTCTCTATAATTATTTTATATTTTCTTTTATTTTCTTCTTCCTTTATAGGAAACAGTTTTCTTTAAATATTGTTTTAGGAGGTAATTCATAATTTTGTTCAATTAATTTTTTTTATTTCTTCCTCATTTATTAATTTAACTGTAATTGTTTAATTAAATGTATTATATTTTACTCTAAGACATTTTAGGTTATACATTATTCCTGTATTGTTATTCTAAAGGGACTTGTCCCAGAATAAATAAAGTCTTTATTATTATTATTATTAGAATCTCTAATATTGCTAGAATGTCTTCATTATAAAATTCATCATCTCTACCGTATATTTCTTCATTTATTTATCACATTTTTAAAAATTTATTTTCAAAAACAAACGTTAGAAATAATAAATTAAATTATAGGCTAGCTTTCAGTGAAGTAAATGCAATAATCATAATCACTAGTGATTAGAGTAGAACACTTGGTAAAGGTTGGCAATATTACTCCCAGTTGGAGTGATGTGGGTTAAAAATTAACTTTATTGATATTAATATTCATGTATTCTATGTATATTATTTAGAACACCTAACGCAAACTCAATGTTAACTATTTCAGACAATCTGGCAGTTAAACACAGAAACACCTGGTGCTTTAGTTCAAAGGGTATCAAAGGCTATAATGGCTGTGAAATGTAAAGTTACAACAAAACATCCTCTCGGATTTCTCCATGTTACCTTTTTTTTATCTTCAAGACTAAAAGAAAAAGATTCCTACTTTACTTGTACCTGTGCTACTTATAAGGTATTAATTTTTTTTCTTTATTTTTTTTTTCAAAATATCAGTAATGATTACAGGTAACTACAGTATAAGTGGTACCTACAAGATTTAGTATTCAATTGAGTGCTATTCATATTTGAACACAGTTAATTATTTTTACTGTTATCAGCCATAGATTGACTTTTTGGAGTACACCCAGTCTGTATGAATTATTTACCCTTAATTTGAGGGAAAGGGTGATGGTTGAGTGTGACTGTGGCCATGTCACCCGAATCCTTCCGAACCACTGGCTACCTTGAAACCTATTACCTATTACCTAGAAACAATATATCCTTACTAAATAACAAACCCAAAATTCTTCATGGATCGTAATGATCCATCAATTGTACTTTTTTTTTCATCATTTACATATTTTTTTTAGAAAAATTTATTTTCTAATATTTAAGAGAAATAGTGTTTAATTACTTCCATTTATTCATGAACTTAGAACTTATATTAAAAGAAAGATTAAAAAATAAGGAGATGAGAAACAGTAGTTTATATATATTTCTATAAGATAAGCATTGGTAATTGGTTTTGGAGATGTAATATTATTTCTCTAATCATCGGTATGATAAAATTATATTTATTAATTTTTTCATCTGTTCATGCGTTAATTCTAATTTCATTTAATTCTTTTACAGAACCATGCCAAATCTCTGGATAACTCAAAAAACTGCATTCATTATTACGCCTGTGTTGCTGCTTTTGCTTCTGATACAAAATTGACCAATGAATTTTCAACTTTTGTTTCAAGAGAAAGGATTGCAGAAATATATACTGTTGAAATAGATGCAAATGGTATGTAAGTCATGTAATGTAACTTTTTTTTTTTTTTATGGAAACAAAATACTATCCATATTTTAAAGATGGACTAAATAGTCAAGGTATTTTTGTGCAATATTTTTTAAAATTTTATTCTGAAAGCCAACATTTCGACCCAAACTTGTCATCAGGACTGAATTTATATCGTATAAACATATTTTAATTCATATATATTTCACTGTACTGCAATCTTTTAATAACCACATTCGAGCAAGAAAAAACAAATATCCAGTCTACTTAATTATTTATTATATAACATTTCGACACTAGTCATTATCAATAGCTAAAATATAAGCATTATGCATCATCCAACAACCTATGTAACTCTATAAAGTTATAAGTCAAATTCATATGCAAAGACAAACAATTACAATTAAAACAATTTTAAAACAACCCTAGATGATGATAATTTTGGAAATTAATAATGTAGTATTGCATTTTCAGAGATATCTATTGTAACTATTGTATTGCTTTCTTCGCTAATTGATGGGACAAGTTGTTTTAATTGTAATTGCTTGTCTTTGCAGATGAATTTGACTTGTAACTTTATAGAGTTATATACATTGTTGGATGATGCATAATGCTTACATTTTAGCTATTGATAATGACTAATGTCGAAACGTTTAAATAATAAATAATTAAGTAGACTGGATATTGATTTTTTCTTGCTTGATTATGGTTATTAAAATCATATAAATATTATTAAAATAAACAGAAGAGTTGAATCATGCATTCAATAGTATTTCAAAAGAAAATAACATATGGAATTATCCAGGCATAACTAGTATAGGGAGGGATCTTTAACAAGTTCCTGACATTGCACAGGCTCCAGACTGCCATTTTACATCCTCACCCGAATGTCGAAGGATTTTTTACTCCCTTTAAAAATCCTAAGGGCACCTACCGGCCTATGGACAATATATGTTTTGATACACACAAATTTACAAGCTATCATATCTATAATTACTATCAATTTCAAAGTTTGTTTTTCATTGTCTTCTTAACTTTTTATTACTTAGTATTTTGTGTACAACCTCTTTTTATCTGATACCCTAAACCTCTTTGTTAATCGTATTTATCTGATAAGGGTTATTTCTGGGTGTTACTGGAATAACTGTCCAACAGTCCTCAGTCTTCCCACTACTCACTCAGTTTTTGAAGCAACCCATTCTGAGAAACTTGGCTTACTAGGAATAGGTATAGGGCTACAGGTACTCGGTAGCTACTATTTTAATACCACATTAAAACACATCATAGTAATATTAATAGTATTAACACCAAGTTATCATTAATCCACATTAATTATTTATCTGTTATCCATGTGTTATTTTCTTTTGCAGTATTATCGGCAATATCTTATATTTATTCTAATCTTAATATAGTGCATCTGATTTAATTCAGTCCTAATATGGCTCAGAAGTTGGAGTCGAAATGTTGGCTTTTTGCTTAAAATAAATTTTACGCTAACTGCACCCTGATTAGTTAGTCCATCATCATAGTTAACCATAAAACATCAATAGTTTAGTTAATTTTAACAATTATATTATATTTTATCATTATTCCAATTATAGAGGAAGAATGCAGATTGGTGGAAATTTTAAATAATACTATAAACCAAAGTGAAGTAGAGATTGAAGTATTGGATAAAGATAGCTCCTTTATGCTTCCTGGATTTCCTGAATCGGTAAGAAATGCTGGATTGCTTTCTTTATCTAAAAAAATGTATCAATGCTCTTAGTTTTTTCCTCCAAATTACAATAATTTGAAAGTAATTCTATTTGTAATTGAAACTTTGTTTTACACGGCTGCATTCATTATATCATTAATTGTAATATATTAGCAATGTTCATAATATATGTGTTTATAGGATCTAGAAGGGTTAACATCCATTGTCGATGTTCCTAATGATCTCGAGACTGGTCTTGACTCCCAAACTCTCACATCAGTCATGAATCAAGATATAGGCGGTAAAATAAAGATTAAGGTAAATATATTAATATTATTATTCCTTGATCAAGAATTTTTAATAAAATATTTTAGAAAAGTAAAAGTAATAATAATATTTGTTGTGTTTCAATTATATTACAATATTTATAAGAGAATTTTTTCCTAGCCTAAACCCCGAAGAAAGAAAATAACATCAATAAACACGTTAGAAAAAAAGAGGGGAGGAAACAAAGATATAATGAAACAGTTTCCTTTTGCTGAAGGTTGGTTTATTTATAATTATTTGTCACTTATTCCCTCAATTAAATTACAATAAAATACAATTTTTTTTTTTTAATATTTTATGTATCACTTAATTAATTTTTACATTTTTTTACAAAAAAAATTTTAAATGAAAATGATTGAATAATTGGTTATTTAAAAACTGAAATCATGAAGAAATGGTATAGTGACTTATTCAAGTGTGTAGTGTCTGTTTATTTATTATTATAATTTTTTTTTTTTAGTGTCGCCCGATCCAAACACTGTAACATTACCTTTCATCAATTGGCTTGCTTCTGTGACAGAAAGAATGAATCAGTTAATGCACTTTCAGCTCGATGGGAAACCAGAACCTCTTGTCTTCAACATTCCGCACGTAAGCTATATTTTTTTTTCTTAGTGTTACTTGAACGGTACAAGACAATACTTGGCGATCAGGGTAAATAGGCTAGTTAAATTAAGATATAATTGCTTTAAAACAGAGCATATTATTTTCAATTATTATACTATTATGCAATATTATATTTTTGAGATTTTTTTTTGTTAGACAATTTTTATTGTTTGGTCAACAATTCAATTTTACTTAACCCATTCGAGACCAATTGCACACTGTGTGTGCAATAACAATAATGTGCAATTATCAGTTATTCTAAGTAAACTAGTCGTCAAAATAAGATTTTTCTTGAACTAATGAAATCTGTAAAGTACAGGAAAACAAAATTTGGCATTGGTTTTTCATTATTCAACTTATTTCAATATAAAGAAAAAAAAATTTCGCTCCTGCGGACCGTGTTCGAAAAAAATCGTCGTCTCGAATGGGTAAATACAACTCATATGAATAAAAAATGATAGTTAAATTCCCATAATTTTCAATGAAATCCACGAATAAACAGTATGATGAAAAATTATAAGGAATGTATTTCAGGAGTATGTTTAGTACTTGGGTATGAAGATAACATAGCAGTTCTTGAGAGTAAACCAGATAATATACACACACTTGTTTAGACTGTAATGAGAGGAACAAATTGTCTTTTCTATGACAAAGGTATATCTGAAGATAGAAGAAGGTACTTGATATTTGGCCAAAACATGACTGATTTGCTTTGTCAGCTTTTGCCTGATGTCATTAGTAATTTACCTCACTGGTATCCGAATGCTGACAGTCATCGTTTATACCTTTGAAGGAAGTAGCAATGAGCTTTAGTTTTATACTGTTGTGATGTTAAAAATATCTTAATATTATATAAAAACTACATACATTTTTATGCCTTTTAAAATATAATTTTGTAAGATTAAATCAATGTCTTCTTAGGAATATAAGATAACAAAACCTAGTTTCAAGAAAGACTTTTGTTGCTTACTTGAGTTTCTACATGAAATGCAATGACTAAATATCTTTAGTGCAAAGAATTACAGGAAGTATTTGCCTTGAGAAAAGTATTAAAATTTGAGATTATGTTTAAAAGTTTTTTTCCTTACATCTTCCCCTCCAAATAGAAACATTTTATTTAAATTGTTAATATTTTTTTTTAGATATATTAAAAAATTGTCCATGCTATGAAAATAAATTTATATTTATGTTCATTTTACAGTCATTTTTTGATTGTTTGCTGGACCGTTTCATGACTCAGTCTATTGAAGGAAATAAAAGAAAACGTCTTCCAAACCTAATAACATCATTCGAGAGGAAAACGACTCCACCATTTGGTAGTTTATACAGCTATACATGGCATATTACTAATCTTTCTCATGCCAAAGCTATCTTCGACACACCATTAGTAAGTAATATTATTTTTGGAAGAAAATATTTATGTATATTTTATTATCTGTGTGAAAATCCAGTTTTCTTGATGAGTTTATTCTATCTTATGATTTATCTCTTATTACTTGATGTTATTTGTCTGTGATCTTTGTTTTCATAGAATGAGTCATATTTATAAGAAATCTATATTTTTATTTTATTAAAATGAAATTAGTAATAAACATTAGATTTAACAATATTTTTTTAATTATTGCTTCATCTATGAACAACATGAAATCAACTTTTTAAATTATCAATGCTCAGAAATTGTTCTTTTATTATTTAGGCAATAATAGTACAATGATTTGATGACTGGGGTACGATATTTATTGAATCTGACATTGAAAGATTTTAAATTGAATTTAAAAGATGTATAAAAACACATAATACAAAAATTGTTATATTTAATATTGTTTTTTTGTATTATTCTGTTTTAATTATGCTAGGCCAGACTAACCTTCTGGATGTGGTTAATGAAAATTAGTTGTCATGATAATTATGTAACAGAATATTGTTATTTATAGTTTTATCTCCACAATGTTTAATATACCTATTTAAAATTTTAAAGTATTAATATTTCTTATATGTATTCTTTAGCTCTCATTAAACCTTTCAAGAAGCTTTGTTCAGACTGGAGAAGGAACATATGAAGAATTAGATCCTGCGAGTATCGAAGAAGGCTTGGTGAGGCGGGAAGGTCAGCGACCGATCCGTCCCATTGAACTTAAAACTTATCTCAAAATTGGTTAGTATGGGGCATACATAAATGTTAGTTTTTTAAGAGTGGGGTAGAGTGGTAAAGGGTATTAGGCCTCAGTGGTAGAGCGCTGAATTGGCATGCAGAAGGTTGCCGGTTCAAATGTGGCTGTCGCAGATAATATATTTGATCTGTTAATAGCTGGAGGTAGAGAATGTGGGGTTTGGAGACCCCCTCATGGAGAAAAATGTTGGCGGTTGAGTGTGATCTCTGATAAATCACCTCTTGAGCTATCCTTTACTTTAGCCAAGGCCTTTCATGGATTGTGGCGTGGATTTTTTTTTTTTTTTTTTACTGTTGTGTCTGAAAAACATTGTATATTTCCAGATGTAAAAAATATTTTTATATCAATTTTAGGACATTCATTTTTTTTTTTATAACTTATATTTTCAATTTATCTTTTTGAAATTAAGCAATTTATTAATTTTATGTTTTCATTGTATAAGCAGGCAAGTTTGAAAAAAAGGATGATGCTTACGATAAAAATGATCAGTAATGTTTTCTTTTAAAAAACATGAAAAATGAGTCTTTCTGAATTATTAGTCAAATGATTTGTGTCAGTACTTAGGGCATGTTTTTTATACTACTTTCAGTATTTATCTTATTATATTTTTTTTTGGGGGGGGGTCCATAGGTAAAGTAATAAATATGTTTTATTCCTTTCAATTTTGTTTCACTAATTTCATAAAAACATTTTATTTGTTTTTATCTTCCTCATCAAGAAAAAATCATTCAAAACTGTTCGTTGAATTAAACAGTCCATCATGAATTTCCTCATTCATTGCTTAAGCTTTCTTCTTTCTTGACTCTGAGTGTAGAGTAACAAAGTTTTTAATTTACTAACTATTAATTAATAATAATCTAGATAGAGATTGGGATCAAATCTAGACCTTATGTTTCTGAATATGTTGTGTAACAAACTGCTTTTTATTGAAGGTCCAGTGCAATTCCAGTATCATTCGATCACCAATTATACTATTCTTAACTATGATTATCTATTAAAAACTATTACTATTGTGTTTTGTTTTATTTGTGTATATAAGGTTAATTCGATTTTTTTTTCATTCTAATGCTAAAGGAGTAGACTCGCCTGATCAAGAATCTCCTTCTATTTTGTCAATTGATTGGACACCGAATGTTCTTCCTATTTCGAAAATTGGAGAACTAAGGATTACTTTTGAGTATGGGCATATTCATGGCCATCTTTAATGCAACTCTGTCTAATGTAAGTTTCCAATAAGAGTAAATTACTAGATTTTAACTGTTTTATAGTACCTTTTTAAGTATACAAATTTTAGGAATATGTGAAAACTGTTCTATCTAGAAATTAAATTTGATCTTTTTGCTAAAGTTTAATTATCAATATCTGCTATATATCTTTATGTTTTTCATCACATTTTAATGCAGCCTAAAAATTTTTACTGAAAGAGGATTTCAATGGAATCCACTTTCTTGGAAAAATTTTCTTGTCAAAAAAACTTACTATCTTCTGCTGTTCCAGAAATATTGAGTGCTCAGTGTGTCCACAAAGTGGCCATACTAGATGGCTCTGAAGGTTTTAATGTATATCAAGCATAGAGATATTTAGAATGTTATTATAATCATAGACATGTTGAACAAAAGCGTGATGAAGTAATATCACTAAAACATTTTTTGAACTTCTAGAATACCAAGTCCTTCAAGAATAGGCAATGTCTGAATGCATCACTATAACATCGAAACAGCCATCCAAATTTTATTTGCTACACAAATGGTTTACATTGAAATGGCTTTAATTTCCCTTGACATAACCAAAATTTTGTAAGATATTAATTAAATACTAAGGTCCTAAGTAAATCAGATTGTTGTAGGATGAGTTTGTTAAGTTGTTAATTTTTGTTAAGTTTTAATTGTTTTTAAGGAGCGGAGTGGCTCAGTGGTAGAGCACTGAGTTGCCATGCCGGAAATCCTGGTTCAAATCCCGCTGCACAACATGACTTTTATTTAGTCTGTTTGCAGCGGGGGATGGATCATATAGGATCTAGGACCCTCCTGGGGCCCACCCAGCCTCTATAAAATATTATAAAAATAAGGTACCCAAAATAAGGGGGACAAATCTAGTGGTTGAGCATGACCTAGGACAAGTCAGTCGGTTTCCTTGCAGAACCGTTATCCATGAAACAGTACATTCTCTACCATGTACTGAACCCCAGACCTGTTCACGGTTTAGGTTTAATTGTTTCTACTATATTAATTTATCACCAATTATTATTTCTTCATCAACTTTTTCAAATTCGTTTCCTGTTGATAAATGTAAACTTTGTTTCAGGTCTTCTGGAACATGCCTTACTGCTGCAATCAGGCATTGATTTGCCTCTTCATTCTGGTTTTGTTCAGAGGTGGCTGTGGTTCTCAAGGTTGCAAAATCATCGGTTTATCATCTGCATTGTTTAATCTGTACGCATAACTCTGAGAAGTCTCATTAGTTAGTAATTTAATTAAAATGTTCTTGATAAATATGTCTCAAAAGCTCTGAGGTTTGAAACTAATGCAGACTCATAGGCCATTAACCTAAAACCACTTCTGAGGATAAACAGTTTGATTTCCTGTGGAGAGTGTTATCAGATTGGATTGAGGGTATTTTAAAGGTTACTATTTTAGAAATTATTATTTGATCTCGTTTTCATCCATTTCCTATTTGAGTTTAATTATTTATTTATTTGATTTATTAAGTCTCCAAAAATATTATTAACTTATTTTAATCCCAAAATTGTATAGAAGTTTTTCTTACTTACCTGTATACAAGTATACATTGTTTATTGATTATTTCGCTTAAATTTGTTTATTTTGTTTTGATAATAATTATCTAATAGTTCTCCAGAAGAATATTTCCTGATCCAGAACACATGTTCTGCCCACACATAATGTAATTAGGAATTGATGGTTGTTGGTGTACTATTCTTTGATGTGATGATGAAAATTGATGATTTTTCTTTTTATTCTGTTACTATTTATATTTTACACATTACAGTAAACCTCTATTAACCGTCACTCTCCATTAACCGTCACCTCAGTTTTGAGGAAAAAAAAAATAAAATAAAAGATGTGCATATATTGTTTGGTTGCTAAAGTCATAGGCACCAGCTAAGAATCAATTGTTGTGTCTTGATTGGCAACTTCGTTTCCTAGAATCTTTTGTTTACATAAAACCTAGGCTTCCTTGCACACTTTTTTCAGAAATTAATTATCTCCTCATCTCTACCTAATGTAGCTTCCGGAGTTGAACTTTCAACCTTCAGTCTTCATTCTTCTCTTACGGGTACTTTTCGTTTTCTTATAATAATGTCGGAAAAAAGACAAAGGAAGAGTTTAGATCTCGCTACTAAGTTTGAAATTGTAAAACGTTTACGAAAAGGTGAAAGAGCTTCAATCTTAGCAAAAATCTTTGATATTCCTCGGACAGGAACATCCCAGGAACAGGTCCAATTATCTAAGAAAAGGCCCTTCATTTTAATAAAATTTTACGCGGCGATCCAACATTCAAAGCTACTGAAGGGTGGTTGGACAAATTTTAATTTCGGCATGGCATTCGACAACTTTCAATACAAGGCGAAAAACTGACTGCAAATAGTGTTTCAGCAATAGAATTTAATGAAAAATTAGTACAGGAGATACGAAAACGTGAATTAAATTACAATCAAATTTATTATTGTGATGAAACCAGGCTAAATTGGAAAGCCCTTCCTCGGAAATCTTTCGCTTCATCATCACAGACTGCTGCTCCCGGATATAAAATCCAAAAAGAAAGGTTAACAATAATGGTTTGTGCAAATGCAACTGGCGAACATCAACTGCCTCTACTAGTTATAGGTAAGTCAGTCAAGCCTAGAGCTTTTAAAAATGTAAATACTAATGCACTCCCTGTAAAATGTTAAGCTTAAAAAAATGCATGGATGAGCAGAGATATTTTTACAAGGTGGTTTGATGATGTTTTTGTACCAGTAGTAAAATCATTTTTAGATGAAAAAGGGCTTCATTTAATGATTATTAAGAAGAGGGTTACTACGTTTGTGCACAAGGAAGAACTAAACTCCACCTTTAAATTGATATTAATTTCTCAAGAGTGAAAAATTGGACATACAATGATTGTGGTTTTAGCCATTGATTTACGTAATTATTTTTATTTAAAAAAAATATTTTTACTACCTATATATACCTTATTAGTACGTAAAGAAGTTACGAGTACATATATAATGTCGATTTTGAAATATATTGTTTAATTTATGTGTGTATATATAAATATATCTCATATGTCTCAATCCCATATCCGTCACCATCTTGGTCCCATACCCTGATGGATAATTGAGGTTCTACTGTATTTTTATTTAGGCCAGTTATATGGAGTTTCATTGTTATGCCTTCATTTTTTTCCCTTTCTTTCAACTGTTTTAAAATGCTGCTTATTTGGTTGTAGGGTGTACGTGTTCTATAAATTGGTGATTAGTCCTATAAATTATTCACATACTAATTGTGTGACTTTCACTTTAATCCTCCATAAGTGCTCTGTTTGTCATAGTTAAGGTTGTGAGGAAAAAAAAATGGAAAAAGATAAGGATTATGTGGATTTATGTTAACACATCTAAGTATCTTGAATAAAAAAATGTATTATCAAAGATTATCAGTATGCCTCTGACAGTATAGCATTTATAATAATTATAAAAACATCAGAAAAATTCTTCTAAAATGTATCCAATCTTTTTTTACAATATAGTTTTTCAACAGTACTATTGTTCAGTATGGGTAACAATTTTTGCATGATTGGAAATATTTTACTGGAAAGTTTTTCAATGCTAGCGAATTTATATAGTTCTTAAACATGATTTCATATATTAAATGTGTTATAATTAATCTCGGCCAAATCACATCCCTGCACAACCATTGGCTTAGAAATATTACAGTCTATACGATATACTGAATCCAAGACGCTTCAAGGGTTGCAGAATTACATATATGTTTTATATAAATAAACTAATGTTTATATTTGTAAATATGTAATGTACTAAAATGTTTTGTTTGAAAGTTTTTTAGTCAATTTAGTTGTTACTTATCAACATCCCTGTATTATATAAAATTTGTATTTGTATAAATTAGTTTATATGTGATCAATAATCGAATGATAATTAAAATAATGAATGTAAACAATATGTTTTAAGAAGACAAAATAATTAGTTAGTTATTGATAACGAAGCTAATGTTGCTTGCTATCTCTACCTGCTGATATACAATATAAAATCTTCCATTATCTTCTTTCATTTGTTATTTAACATTATGAACATTTGATTTACATGTGCTAAAAAATATTAATATTGCTTCACAATACTTCCATATCCAGTGTATTAATATGATTGTTTTTTAACACTCAAGTTATGTGTATGTTAAACACTTTTATGGTTGTCTATAACCAAGGCTGTGTTATCTGTTTATTGTAAGGTTTGGATTTTATGCCAAATAATGAAATTATTTTAGTTTGATAGTGAGTATAAGAGACCGCTATTTCTGTGTATTATATCTTTATGTTCCTTTTTGTTCGGTTATTATATAGCGGACTTGTGATCTATTGATACAGCAGTGGTACAATTGTGTAAATAGTGGCTTTTATTAGTTGATTCATGTTTCTTTGTTAGCCAATTATTTCTATTTTCTGTATATCCTTGGGTAGGATCTACTTTATTGAATTATGATTGCCCTTAAATTTTGTACTGACTTATTATTTGTTTTCTTAAAAAAACAAAACATTAAGTTACCTTTTTTGTTTATAGATTAAGCTCATAAAGGCATCGCATTTATATTATTTACTAAATTGTTCTCTTGATTTTACAATAATGAATTCTTTGAATGTCACAAGTTACTGGTATTGACTTATGAGAAAATGTATTTGTTTATAATTATTATTATATGGCTTATTTAGTCACTCTTACTGGAACTTTTAAGATTGAAAAAATTAATTGGTTTCAAAGTATTAGACTGAGGAGGAAACTATTGCTGTATTTTTAGTCATTTATAAATTTTATGTTGGGAAAAGTGTTTATTTTCCATGTGATAGTTATATTTTATAATTTGTTTTTGTAAATATTATTATATAATTGTTTGTATATATTATTATATATAATAAAGTTTAAATTATTTGTTTTAGTTTAATATTCCCAAGTATTTGCGTTTAACGTCTGCTCCTTCTCATTTTAAGGCAAACAGGAAGGAAGGAACATTACTGCAGGTTAGCAACCTTTGTAGTATGAGTGTGTAGGTCGAGATTCATTCCGTGGTTCTGCCACAAAATAATTTTAATCTACCCAGGCCAGATTCAGCACCACAGGAGTTATGAAGTTGCTAAGTTAAATGGCCTATGGCTTTGACCACCGCGGCCTCCTCACAAAGATTTATATAAGCTTATTCACATTAAAATTGATCATTATACAGTTAACTTTGTATAATTCAGTGATATGATTAATTCAAGATGATTCAATGATATGGACCAGAATACCTTAAAGCAGTGGTTCCCAACCTTTTTAGTTGTGCGGATCACCAATTTTGAAAGGAAAACTTTGAGGCCAACTAACTAAATATAATTATACAATAATTAGTGTAGTGGACGGGGAACACTAATTATGGCTTAGTTTATATTTAGGGTCAAGTCGTGGTCTCAATTCTATCTGGATTAAGCTATACATACAACCAGTGGTTACTGGCAACTGAGTAAATCAAATTATTTTCACTCAATTTGTTCTTATCTACTCAGTGCGGCCAGGTCCTATGAAGCCTAGAAGTGGGCCACGGCCAATTGGTTTTAATTGCTTGCCGCTTTCTTAAAGTATAGATTAGAGTTTCTTAGACTCCAAAAGTGAATATTGTTTTGGTCCGAGTCCAATAAGCCCAAGTTATTTTATGTATTTTCTGACTTTGCAAATTGTAGTAATAATGCTACTTATTACTTCCAACCGAGATTAGATATAATAGTTTATATTAAAATTGTATATGTTTATATTAAATATAGAGTTTTTACTTTCAAATCTTCAGTATGACTTTTTAAAGTTTTATTATTAGGATAGATTTATGGATATGATGATTATACTGGATCAGTCTATGAAGCTCACCAACTTCATTCTTAAATATTAATGGTTTCATTATTTAGTTTTTGAATAATTTCAGTGTTGTCTCTAAGAAAAAAGAAAAATGAATGATCCTTGATGAAATTGCCTTATATAAGAAAATTCATTCAAAATATCACTTTATAAAAAAATATATTTGAGAATGAAGAAATTTAAAGGCTTAGTAACTGTAAGTTGTAGTGTAAGAAAATATTGTTACAAGAGATTATAATTGAATTAAGAAAAGCATGCAAAATAAAAAAAGTGAGAAAAAATTTATATTTAATAAGCCCATTTCTTTTTTTTCCTCGTGCAAACAAAAGAAAGAAATTATGAAAAATCTTGAACATTTGCTTCTGCCCTCATTAAGTTCTCAATGTTTTACTATTAATAAATGAACTTGAGAATTCCTAGCTAGTTTGTATAGTTTTATCGATTGCTCAACTATTACCTATTGATAGTGATGAAAGTACTGATTTGTATTTTATAATAAGTTTCAGTATTAATTCATTAATAATTTTATTTATTTTTTTTTACAATTATTTACATAGTTAAATATATCTTATGTAATTGCTTTGTCCTATATTTCATGACAAAATATGGGATAAGAATTATAAGTACATGTTGTAACGATGAATGGCTAACAATATTATTTAATATTGCCACATCGTACTAAGTTATGTACTAATTTATTTTACAGCACCGTTTTATAAAAATATCAAGAAAGTGGCGATTTCATCTACCTAAACATGTGCATTATAACAACAGAGTTAAACATTTTTTTATTTTAATAGCTATTTTTTTTACTATTGGGCAGAATATAATATCAGGCTGTATATTACAGTGTATATTTCTTACAAATTTTCCTCATTAATGACAAGAAATTAAATCTGATATAAAGAAAACCAACAAGTTTTCTAACTCACCATAAAATGGTACAGTAACTGCCTCATAGTAAAAACAATAACTGTCATTTATAAATCAAATTTTACTATTAGTATTTACTTGACTTATTATAATAACAATTTGTTTTTCAATTGGAGTTTGCTGGAAAACAGATTCTTGAATCACTAGTTTATCCTTAAAATACAAAATAATAAATTGAAAGATTTGATTTTAAATTTATAATATTTAATATTTATAATATTTCTGAGCCTCAGAAAACTACTTACAGCTTATTACATAATTGACGGTATTTACATTTTTGTTAATACAGGTTCTTAATTATTAATTTAAAAATTATATATTGATTATTTTTTTCATAATTAAAATATTATGGACGGAATTATTTTTATTCATAGAATTTTCTTTAACATGAGAATATTATAAATTATTATTGTTAAACACTTTAATGTGTTGAGTCTTAAATGCAATCGAGAAGAGAGGAATGCTCGGCATTTTCAACTCAAATCAGTATTTTTTCTTACACTTTTACCTTTTTAAACTTTTAATTTTATTTTCCTTTCGTAATTTAATACTTTTTCATAGCAACGTAGTTGTCATTTGATTAAATTTAGTATTTTTAAAATGTTGTGTGTTATATAATTATATTATTATTCTTTAAGGAATGTAATTTTGTTGATAACAGATTAATGTTATTGAAACAATTAAAGTTATGTAAATCCAGGGGAATTTTGACTGGCCCCAGTTATATCAAAAAAGTTATAAAGAATATTCCCCTTTGTAACACTCTCCTTGTTATTTTTATACAATTTTGAGGACTTTGTTTTTTCAAATTTTAACTGTATTAATTAATTGGTTGGAAGAAGTATCAAGTTACTCGGATCAATCATGAAATTAGTTTAAAAAAAAAATGTTTGTAGAAAAAGTATTATTAAAATGGGAACATTATAACAGAGGTAAATACAACAAAACTATTTATTTTTAAAGTAAATGATACCTAGCTAGTATTTAATTTTCCTTTTTACTTGTTACCCTATTAAATATAATAATATTTCCCAATGTTTTGATGCCTGATGTTACTTTTCATAGGATTAATTGAAGTTTTAGTAATGAATTACATCTATTTAATATATGATCCCTGATTGTTAAAATTTTCATTCACTTTATATAAATATATGTTTCATATATATATATTTTTTCCAAAGGACTAAAAATACACTACAGTAAATACTGACAGATATATTTTCATTCTATTTACAACGGATGCATTAAACTACAAAATAACAGTACATTAGAGCATGAATTGATCATGTTAAAAATAAACTATGAACTATTCCCTCCTAGTTTCCTTCTTCCGTATCGAAGAATAAAAATAATTGTAGCTATAATGGATTTATATGTAGGAATATTGTCATAATTTTTATTTGTTTATTTATTGTTATAAATATATTTAATATAAATAGATGATGTATTGAATTTGGGGTAAAACTATTGGTTAGTGAAGTGAAATTTTGAGCAAGGGATAATGAATCCAAAATGGTCCTGAGCTGTTTCTTTTTTTCAGCCTCACAATAATAGAGATAGTTAAACCCTGGGGATTTAAATAAATTTACAATTAAAGATTTACAATTTTCTGAGGTGGAATTTTCCATGTTTGATATAATGAAAATTAGTTTCATTATAGAAAAGAAATAAACCAAAATAAAAATACTACGTACTATTCATTGGAGCAATATCATAACTGACCTAGCATTGAAAAGAGATATATAAAAATCTTCTTTATGAACAACTACACTTAATTATATTTCACTTTTTTTGTCCTATTTGAACAAAAATTTCTTCATTGTTCAGTTTGTAAGTTTGTGTATTTATGAAATATAGAGTCATCATCATCAGTAGAAAGGTTGATTTGAATACACTGCCAAAGATCTTCTGGTAGTTCTTGGAGGAGATCGTCAATAAACAGGAGTCTGGTACGGAACACTTGAAATACCTTCCATTGTCCTCAGCCTTTCTCTGTCCTACAAGAATTCAGATAATTATGTCAATAATTAATATCAATGCTAATTCTTGTACACACATATATACAATTGTACATGAATATACAATTAGTCAAGAGTGGAATATTCTTAGCCACTTGTCATCCATTGAGACATTTTTGCAAAAATACATTTTACTCTTGACTATCCTAACAAACAGCTGACACAAAGCTTAGATTATCTAGAATCAACAAACTTCAATAAAAAATCAAAATACTTCAGCTTTGAGTAAGATAAACAATCGTGTTTTGGTTTGTTCATTGCTCATTTGTTTAAAGTCACTGTATGATACAGTGGGAATCTTAAATTTTGCCCATCCAGGTATAATTAGGATCGGAATCTTTAATGAGTACTTGACACCACACAAGCTTAGGACTGCCATATTACTTTCCCTCAGTAGGATGGCATAATTAAGGATTTAGGCAACCAGCCTAGCTGCGAACGTGTGACATTGGACATAGAAGGCTAACCACTATACCACAGGTGACTCCTCATATTTTAGTATTGGAATACATTTTAAAGTTACTGATGAATGATAAATTTAATTGAGCTTATTAAAAAAATTATAGCGGGGGTAAGTAGTGGTAATGGGAATTTAACTTTAGAAAAAGTTATTTTTTATTTATTTATGTTTTGAAGTCTAAAAATGAAATGATTATAAAAAAAAAAATACTTGATACAAAATGTAATAAATGTACGAGAAACATAATTTTTATTTAATTTTTCCTAGAATCACTCTCATTTTTATATTGTAGCATACTAAAACATTTAGTATAGTAAATAGGAAGGCAATAGTTTTTCAAAAGGGTACCTGTTTCACTTATATCATAATTTGTATCTTTCAGATTGGTATTACCTTTCCAGCCATACACTATGTACTAAAAATTTTTTTTTTAAATTCAAATTGTTAAAATATTTAATAAAAACCGAGTGGTATTTATTTTAATTAGGCTTTGGCACAGGATTCGGAAGTATTTTGAAATTTTAAATTCGTAGCTTGAAAAATAAATTAACAGTCAATAGTATTATTACTGGAATAAGCATCTACATAAGACAGACAAAGAAAGATGAAAAAGCAAAATAAGAGCGTGTATCTACATATTATGGTGTTACCTGTTGAAGGAGGTAGAGGCCCTTTTTAGCAGCCTCATGGTAACGTAAACTGAGGGAAGCTTCTGAGGACTTTATCCTCGGGATATGTCCCGTATAGCCTGCTATTGGCGGCTGCTCTGGCGAGATATGCTCATCTAGAATTTTAATAAACAAGAAATGAAAATACACATTAAAAAGGAAAATAAAAACAAAATTCAATTTGAAGGAATAACCTGCATCTTATTGACTGTACTTGATATCAATTCAATTTTTGTTCAAATGATGGATATCTTACTTGAATAAAGAAATATAGCATAGATAATAATATATTATTTTTCAAGATGTCATTCCTATTATAATTTCATCTTTAATATTGAAATTATAACCTTTCATACTTTGAAGATGATAATTATTAACTTTTTATAACATTAATAAAATAGTAACTGTTTATTTTTTCCCTTTATTCCTCTTTTATTGTTCAAAGCCAACTTTAATTACATCTACTGATAGCAATTTCTTCAAAATATTAAAATTTTTTAACATATTATAATTAGCCAATCCTTTCTTCTTTATTTATAACTGAACTTTAGACAATATCAACATATTGTTCAACATGGGATAATATCCTAGTACACTACTAATCAAGAATCCTATACCAATATATCTGAAGACCCGGGATTAAGTGGTTAAGTCGAGTTTTGTCCAAAATGAATTAATTATACTGATGGAAGTGGAATCATGTAATTCTAATAGTCTTTGAATGGGGTAATAATAAGAAATAACTCCATTTCAAGGCAATGATTGACTTAGCCAGTTATACACTACAAGAATTACACCATTCCGCTTCTCTCAGCGTCAAAATCCAACTTATTTTGGATGAAATTCGGCTTATTCACCAGGGATGCAGAACTAACAGAAGCTTCAAGTAACTGGTGTACCATACAATAAAAATGTTATTGATCCATTATTACTACGAGGGAAAAGAATACTAATTCTAGAAGTTAATGCAAATGGAACCATTTATGTGAGAATAAATATTTATAATTTTTTTCTTCAGAAATAAAAATAGTATTGGATCGCTATTGGCTCCTACTACTTTATAACCACTTTTTATTCTTTTATTTTACAAGAGGGAGTCACTAAAACCATAATATGTACTTTACCAAGGGAACATGTCCAAATGCAACACATATGACAAATACTAATTTAAACAAATTTGTCCAAAATTGATATTAATTCGGATTCTAACCAGTTTAACCATTTTTGCCAAATTTGTCTTGTTCGTATCCATAACAAAAAAAAGTATTATTTTCAAAATCCTTATTGGATACCCTGTTATGTAAGTCCATGCATCCTTAACTAGTTATGTGATTTTATCCCCCAAAACATTTATAATGGAACAGGCTAATAGTTTATCACTAAAAAATATAATATAGTCATAGGTAAACCAATGCTTCAGAACAGAATTAGCTTATCATCGAATTGGCATTTTTTAACTCAAGAAAGTTAAGATTACCATTTTAATTTAAAAAATAAATAACTATGCTAGGGAACAGATTAGAAAATAATTTATATATCACATACAATTGTTTTTAAGATGTATTTATTTCATATGCAATATACATACAACAAGATATTTTTTAATCAAATTTTACTAATAAAATTAACAGGCTTGATGTTATTGTTTAAAAATAAAGATATGTAAAATAAATTTATATAAAAAATAAATAACAACTGAGATATGCATTAAAACATTTGTGCTTATATGCATTAAAACATATGTATTTGCCTCTCTGGTGTAATTTCTTTATTATTGATAACAAAAACATCATCAAAAATTAATTAATTTTAAATTATTTAAAATACAATTTTATACAATATTTTTTAAAATAATTTTACAAAAAGAAGCTATAATGCCATTTGAAAAACCTTTTATTTAATTGAAATTATTTTGAATAAGATCTGTTAGTAAACTATGGTAACAAAATCAATTGGGGGTGCAGTCAAATAAAACACTAAATAAGTACCCACATATTTAGTGTTTTATTTGACTGCACCCCCAACTATTTTCTTCCTTACTCTATCTTCCAGTCAACCATCCCCTCGCTTCTCATGTAACAAAATCAACTTTAATTTGATTATTTAACAGATATAAAAAAATACAAAAAAAAAAAAAATAGAGAAGGCTAATATACTATTTGCTGAATAAAATGTACACTTTTTCACAGGAAAAAGTATAGCATTATTGCCACTGTGATACTTATGTGTCTAGTTATATAATTTTGAGTTAATAGTTAACTATAAACTCAAAGTTGTAGTTTATTTTTTACTTATCACCACATTACAGCTTTACTTTTACTTTTTTTCTTTAATACAAAAAAGAAATTAATTTAAAAAATATATACAATGCTTATATTTTATTATTTATTCTCTTAAATAAGTTGTCAAAAAATAAACAAAAAGGAAGACATGACTATTTCATACATGACTATTTTCAGCATGGTGATTGTCATTTCACCTTTAGTTTAATTGTTTTACCATCAAATGTTTTTATTATACAATATAGCCAAAATCATGACAGCTTTTTGGCTAATAAAAAGCATATAACTAATACTAGTCTATATTCTGGATTTTATGAGTTTAAGAGACAAACATTGGAGCAATCTTATAAAATTTTTATGATAGAACTTTACCAGTTTCTTATTTTCTATTAATTGACTACTTTCATTTTAGGAAACTGAACTGTAGTTATAAAATAGATAGAATAATTATAAAATTCATCCACATTACATTATTACACAACAAAACCATTTACTTATATATTTTATTTCTTAAGTGAATATTTTTTTTCTTCATTACTACAACTCTTATAGGTATTACCTCTATACCTGTTTTTTTCATCATAGTCGAAGAGGGCTGCACTTAATTTGTCATGTGGGTAAGTTTCGTGGAGCTTTTGAGTTCCACGAGCCTTTGCTCTCCAAGATAGATCACCTACATTTTTTCTCTCCAAAGCAGCTCTCCTCTGGTTTGAAAAGTTTTAAAACAATGATTGTTTGCAAAAATTATTTATTTATTTTTTTAAATAAACAAGCATTTCCCAAGAGCAGAATAAAAACAACTCATGCTTGTCATACGCATCAACAAAGCTTGTCTAATTTTTTAAAGCGGCTTCGATGGTATGATTTAAAGCCTTACGAGAGCAAGAAATATGATAAGCATTGATTTTATAAGCAATGGAGAAACTTCATCCAATACTATTATCAAATATAATATATTTATTTATTTAATATAAAGTCAAATTTACAAAGGGAATAAAGAAATAATTTAGGTGCATTTAGACCATTGTAAAACATGGCTACTATCTAATGTATATTTATTAACATGAAAATCCAATCAGAACTAATACTGAAAAAATCTGTATGATACTATTATAAAATTACACATAGTTATTTTGCCTTAAATAGAAATTTATTAAATAGAAACATTTAAGTGCGAAGTTTGGAATGATTAATTTGGTGACAATGAAGTTAGTTAACTTGTAAATAGTATTAAGTTTTCTAAAAAAAAAAAAAGTCATTTGTGCATAAATAACTAAATAAAGAGGAACATAATATTTTGCATCTAATTAATTTGAGGGTGTTAATGTTTGCTCAATTCCTGAGCTTTTTCATTTGTTTGTATCTTGTTTAACCGCTGCCTTAATCATCCTATTGATTAAAAAAGAGACAACTATTCTATTAAAGAAATCATTACTCAAATCTAAATGGTATTTAATTTAGTAATTAAACAGTTTATAGCAGAATAGCTAAATACAAATGAATTTTTAAATTACTCTTTTTTTCAAAAGCAGTAGACCGCAAAGAAAATCTTTGTCAGTTTAATAAATACATATAATTAAATATTTAGTAGCAGACAAAATTACTTCACCAAATTTTATTTTTATTGTTTTTAATATTTCAGCCAGAAAAGTCATCATAAGATTGATTTAAATTAATTTAATTTAATACAAGATACTATAAATTTTTATGAGTATACTTTTGAACATGTTTTTTCAAAGTTTTGTCAGTAACATGCAAAAAATGCCAGCTAGAAAGAAAAAGAGAACCAGCTTCATGCTTTGTCTGTGAAAATAATTATTAAATCTATGGTGCTAAGAAGTATAAGTAATTTTTTTTTTGTGGAAATGGACTTAAGTTATATTTTGTTCTTAACTCGAGTCTTTGCTAATATAAATGAGCAGATAGTTTTCATATTCCTGCAGCTCATAAATTTAAGTTTTTTCTCTCTCAAAGTTCATAAAGTTTATAGTAAAGAACAAAATTTAATTTAAACCCATTGTCATAATATATGACTTTTACTCCTTTACCCAAATATCATAGCTATAACTAATAATAAAAATTGTCCCATTGGAAGAATAGCTCTTATCAAGACACAATTTTTAATTCTTTCAACCTTTGGATACACAATGATTTTATTTACTAATGAACAAAAAATTACATTGAAAGAAAGCATAAATATGAAGCCTAGCAAGTCATCTAAATAATAACTTTGTTAATATCAGCAGTGAATCGTTCTTTTTTAAATTATAAAGAAAAAACATTTTTTTTTTACTAAGAATCTTTTAATAGTGAAATTAGCCTGCCTATAACAATTACTTATTCTTACCTGAACATTAAATTTATCAAAACTTTCCTCTGCTAAGTTGGCATATGATTTGCCATAACAGAAATTCATTCCTGGTATAAAACCTGTTTGAAAGAAATTTTAGAAAATTTGTACACAATAAATGGACACATAACAAAGACATTACTGGTAAGAATGACAAGTATGCAAAGAACTCAAATGTGAGTCCATGCTTAATGAAAATTACCTGTGTATCCAAGAATGTATCTTTTACTCCTCCCAGCTGGTGGCTTCATTTGACCTTTGGTCTTCTCAATGGGACGGAAATCACCTCCTTCCAAGAGACCTTTGAGAGGATCTACCTGCCGGTAATGTGATTCTAACATTCTTTTCGCCCACACTCCTCTTTCACCCATTTCCTGTGAAAAAAGAAGATATGAAATATTTTTGTAAGCTATATCCTAAAACATTAACTCAATATAAGATAGTGATCAGATCAACAGTGACCTATGCGTGCTCACGCACCATATTAACTTAACTATATAAGATTAACATTATTTCTTATCTAACATATATTATTTAAATATTTTTCAGTTCTTTAACTGGTATGTGTTTAAATGAACTATAATATAATATGAAATAAAATTTAAAATATATATATATATATATATATTAAAATTTACAACTGTATTATACTAATGCAACAAGTAAATAGAATGAATGATACATATTGGGATGAGATAAAGACAAGTAGACAAACTAACCACTAGTATTACTCAAATAATGTAATAAAAATATGAATAATCCATTTGACATTGCAAAACAAAAACGAATATATTTTTTTTAAACAACATAAAATGAAATCATAAAAGAATTATAAGAGGATGAAAGTTGTTTTATGTTATTATTGCCAGCCAAGGTAAATTAATTTGATATGATGTTTACAACTGTAATGCAAAAATATAAGTATACATATACTATTTTATTTTATTATTACTTTTAATATGCTACTGATTCTATTTTTGAAAGGGTTAACTATACAAGAAAATTAATAATGCATAACAATGCATAGCAATTATTTATTTTCTTTGGGCTGTAATAATGTTATTATGGCTTTAAAAGTATGTTATCACACTTACTCTGATAATTTCTTGAGTGCTAGCGCCGTATCGCTTTCCGATGCGAAACTTCAGCGTTGGGCAATGTCCTGTATAGCTGCAACAAACAAAAAGCAATATAAACTAAATGGTAATTGTTAGCCATTAATTACCTTAATAGCTTATTAAGAATAAACTCAAGATTTTCGTAGCATTCTTTCAAATGGACTGAGTGTCCAACAGGCACAGAAGCATATCGGTACCATTGTGAAGAAGTGCAGCTTTCAAAATCCTTGATGAATGAAATAAGAAATTTTCAGGTGAAATGGTGGGGTGTAGGAATTTTTTCACTATTTTTCCCTAATCAGGACAAAAAATACTGTTAAACCCACTAGTTAAATATGCTACAATTTTTTCATCGCAGACCTGTGTAATCGGTGTATATCCACCAAAGGGATATCGTCAATCAGTTCATGGGATGATCGATCAAGCGCTTTACTTCTCGCTTCGATGGCTAACTGCTACTTCCTTTAGAAATTTTATTCAAGAAGCTGTGGAATATCTCTACTTTTTCACATTAAGGGATACCAGGAAACGGAATTGTAATTATTTTTCTAGAACTTTAAACTACTATCGCGGTAGTTACAGTCATGGCATAAACTGTCGTGATAACTCGCCGGCAGTGATCATCTTTCTCATACAAATCCTGACAATATTCTTTCTCTTTGCCATAGAGGTCTGCCTATGGATTACACCAGGCCAATGGCGACTAAATAAGTATAAAGAACTGCTGCAGAGAAAAGTTTTCTATATTAAAACAAAGATCTAAAAATAAGAGGGAACCCAGTAGTTAGAAAGAATAGTGTATTATATTAAATATAATTAAAATAGGGGTTTAATAATAATGTAGTAACGCGGTGTGCTCGAAAACCACGACATCCTAATTATAATTTTGGAATAGTATCGTACATAGGGTTTTGGATTGTAAGGATTGGCCACAAAATTCGATGATTTAGCGGAGCACCAAAGCTCTACTCAATTAGTTCAAATAGGTCTTATAATAGTCATGTTTATGAGTCTTTCTTGATTAATTGGGAGCTTAGAGCGTTTGTCTAGTAAGTGTTGAAGTAGCCTGAAACGGCGAGAAGATTGAAACAGAAAATAGAATAACTTATTATTAGCAAATGACTGAGGCCATCGCCAGATTAAATATGCAATCATGGACAGCTGTGTTTAAAGGCACCAATTAATCCTTAGCGCTGACAATCAGTAACGAGACTTGACTAATTACCAAATAACTGTTACTACTTGCTTCAAATTGAGATCTCGCTAAAACTACACGCATGGTGATGGAATTACAATTTTTTAGCCATTTCTATTTTAAAAGAATTACATAAAAAAGATAAGCGTTGCAAAATTATATTATTGGAAAAAAATGATAAATGGAAGTGAAAGGAAGAAATGCTTCAGAAAATAGCGATATTATATTATACAAGGCCAATATATATCATTTTACTAATACTGCTAATTTAAAATATTGATATCGTGCAAGTTATAACCTGATCGATTTTTATAACAATGATGTAATAGCTCAATGCGATCAAGAAATATCAATTTTTTTCTAATTGGTTTCGCAATATTTAAAGAAACTTCCATACATCAATATAGAACAAAGGCCAATTTGTTGACATGCTCATTTAGAAAACTAGTATCATTTCTGTAATACTTATCTGTAAGTGATTAGTTTTTCTTGCATTAAGCAGCACAACTATTAGTAGAAAAGTCACTTATTAACAAAATACTATTAAACTATTAAATATTACATACAGAAATACAATTTAAAATATATAATACCCAGAAATCGTTTAAAATAAAATTTTAATTTTCTCATTATTGACAGTTTTAAATATTCCACTATTAAATACCAGAAGATATATATTAAACTTCTAAATACATTTGAAATGCTTTAAAGCAAATACTCGCATTGAAATTCGGTATTTATAACGTTCTACGGTTACCGTTTGTTACGAACGTCTGTAAACAATTGACGGAGTACGGCGCTAATGTCTACAGTACCCGCAATACACCTTTTGATCCTCGGCAAAAACTTCAGTATAGTATATAATGATATCTGTATTTAATAAACAAAATAATCAGGTGTAAAAAATCATTTTTATTTTATAGAAATAAATGCCTAAAAAATATATAGTAATATTAAATATAATATAGCTACATATTGCACATATTGTTCTTAAATAAAAATCGATTAAAAATGACAGGTAGATAAAGAGTTCTGACCTGATTTAAAGTATTGATTCAACTTAGTGATTAAATTACTGGTTTAAGGCGATTAAATTAATGTAGATAATTATGAAAGATGATGTTTTATCTATAGAGATTTAATAAATATTTATTCGGTTTCTATTGATGAATATATTTTTATCTTAAATCATTTCATTCATCTTAATTTTCCGGTTTTAAAAGGTTAACAAGGCAAAGAGTTTAGCGTTTATAAGCGAAAACAAATGAACTAAAAAACCAAATGAATCCCAAGTCTATTTCCTAAAATAATTTTAAAAAATCTATAACTCATAGTTAATCCTTTTCTACATCTAAAAAAATTATCTTTTACAAGTTCCTGGAACATTTTAGAATTTAATAATTAAAAACTTATATATTAGTTTCCATGTTCATTATTTATTCACCTCCATAAAAATAATTTTTCCTTTTTTAATTAAGCTACTTTATAGAGAGTTTGCCCTTACTTTCTCAGATTTTGAAATTTTATATTAATATGAAAGAAATCATAAAATCAAAACCTTATCAAAATATTAGATTGTCTTGGTAAGAAATGGTTGGTGTGGTTTTCATTCTACTTTCTGAGGAACCCATTCATTTTTGTTTTCTCTAGTAAACTTGTGATGTAAGTTTGAAAACTCTTCCTTGTCTTTTTGTAATCGGTTTTAAATCTTTCTTATTTTTTTTTTTGAAATATTGATTATTATTTTTCTCATGAAAAAATTATACAATCAGCATTTATATTTTATACCAATTAGCTGTATATTAAAAAAAAAGAAGATATTTAACAAGTTATTAGTACACAAAACACATATAAATTTTTTAAATTATTACTGAGGCAATCATCATTAATCATAAATACTTCTTTACTGATTAACGTATAGATTTATTGAGTTTCCAAGAACAATCAAACATATAGCACGTACATGCTAACTTTATGGCATAATATAGATGATAACGGTAAGTAGTATAATTCCACTGACAAAATATTTTACCTAAGAAGTGTTATTTGAGGTCACTATTTCATGCATTAAATAATTGAAAGAATGTTTTTTTATTAAAAATAAAATAAAGTATAGATTATAATTGACACACAACAGTTCTCAGGAGGTAAAGGACACCATGTCACATTTTTGTATTTGTTCAGGAAAGCCAATTTTCCATAATATTGAACTATTAAAATTTGATTCTTAGTTACTTATAGAAACATCTTAAATAAAATTGTTATTGGCATTGATAAGTCTTTGGAAGTAAGGATAATAGTATTTATTTATGACAATTCACCTAAAATATTTTGAGAACATGGTGTGCTTGATTGTTTGATTAGCTACTGATAGCCTTGATTATATGTATTTTTCTTGAATGTTTATGATATGAGATTTTCAGATTCTTAAGTTTCAGGGCAATAGATAATTTTATATTTATTGACTGACTCTCAAGAACCTGGAAACTTAAATATATACAATGTATATAACACATAAAACTGAGAATCGATCAAATTTAAATATCAGCATTGGCCTAATTCGAAGTGGGAGAAGTGGCCTGATTAAAGAAGTGACTAAGCGTGCAAAGCGATAAGAAAGGCAACGATGTCGGAAAACCAATGAGGTTAGAACCGAATGATTGGCTATAACTTGCCTGCTTCGTTGAAAAACGAGCGATTCTTGTAGAGTTTTAATGAGCGATCACGAGAGAGGAGCCGAATCAGGCGCGGGAGATCTAGAGCTTGCCTCGCTCCTGGCACAGGTAGGCACCCTAACCCATCGAACGCTTGTTGATGCCTCCTCGATTTTAGGTTAGGAATAGTCGTTTTAATAGTACGCATTTGGGAAATATTTATACGTATAGAAATGTTTTAAGGAGAATTATCGAATAATTTCATTAACATACACAACGCGGGGAGAAAAATGAAGTTCTACTTTTATGTATTTATAGGCACATATATTGCCTTTACATAAAAATAATTTTATTTATATTTTATCTAAAGACAAATTATGTAAATAGTTAATTGGATAAAAAATATTAACATAATAAAATTATATTAAGAATAATTAGGTATTTGAAAACCCTTTTTCTATTTTAAAAAAAAAATTTATTTATTTTCTCGATCTATTCTTTAAAGCAACCTGTCAGATGGCTCCTATTTTCCCTAGGAACAATAAATCTACCGCTAGGAGAATAAAAAATCTTAAAATAATCATCTATCTGTGACAACAAGTACGCATGGAGATGATTAGTGCAAGATCGCCTTGAACCGCAAGGTTTACCCAATTAAGTACACCCAGTTTATAACAGATGGGCTGGGTGAGCCCCATTAGGGCCTGCAAATCCCAAAGGATCGATCCACGGTTGATAATTAATAATAAATAATTTCTTTTAATAATAATAATAAATAATTTAAATAAATAATAAAAAAATGGTTATTACCTACGAGGATATTATGGAAAACAACCGAATCAGGATTAAACTGGATACTCATGTGGTTTTCAAGAAAAACCAAAGCTGAAGACGGGAAAGAAATGGATGGAAGAAAGAAGGGAACAGGACAGACGACGAATGAAGCGAAATACAAAAAATACAATTGAAATGACGTGGTACTTAGTAGGCCAATGCGAATAAAAAAAGAATAAATATCTGGCAAAACTTGTTGCCCGATCTTTTCTTATTGAGCTAGCCTGCGTTAAAAAAAGAGAACCAACTTTTTATTCAAACAATTGGCTAGTTTTAGGCGACTAAGTTGGCCTTAATTATAGACATAAATTAGTTATCCCTCCTAATGTGTCTCTAACATATAAAATGTGGTAAAATAATAAACGTTATTTAGATGTTGAAAACAAATCGATACTGTAACTCGGATTTTTAAATATTCTCAATAACAATTGGTATTATATTTAATTCTTATTGTCCATAATTATCTTCTAATTGTGTATGAATACATTAACAATTAATTATTCTTAAAAAGGGAGCGGAGAACTGAGTTACTGTGTCGAAGGTTCAAATCCCTCTTCTGGCAGAATTTTATTTAATCTGTTAACAACTAGAGATGGATCCTATGTGATCTAGGACTCTCCTAGGGCTTACCCAGCCTAGATAGCGTAGGGGGGGGGGAAATCTGGTGGTTGAGGATGATCTAGGACAAATCCTCTCCCTGTACAACCGTTGTCCAAGAGACTGTATCTCTACCACGTACTGAATCCAATACCTCTACAGGCTGTAGTAATACATATTTTTTTTAGTTAATATTTATCATAGAGAAAAAAATCTAATTTTGACTTTAGGTTAACATCAGGAAGGTAAAGGAAGAAGAAGTAAGGTCGTCAAAATCTTGTCACTACGTGTTCAAGACAATACAACGTTAACCGAAGGACGAATCGATGACCTTTGCCCTTGTCCTATGAAAAATCAATCAATCTATTCCCAGAAAGAAAACTATCTGAAAGCAATAATGCCTCTCGCCAGTGCATTCTGCAGTCACAGATTTAGTGCACAATACTTATTTTCTTTCTTTTTTTTACACCGAGGTGAGACTCTATACCTCTCACGTGATTTAAAGATTGTTAACTGTATTTAAAAAAAAAGTTTATGTTAACATTTAATTAAAATTTATATATTCGGGGATTACAAATGATACAAGGCTGACTTATGATCACCGGTACATCCGGAACAGCCTCCGTGCACTCCTGTATACATTGAAGTTAATTACTTTTAAGTCCATTCTTTCTTCCATTACACTTCTTTCCTCCATTTTGTTATATACCCTGATATTACATTTTTTTAAATATTTTTTATTGTGGAAAATAACCATTATAGTCTAACTAATTGTTCGATATGTTCTAGTAGAGCTGCCCCACAAGGAAGATCTGAGACAGGTTGATGAGCCGTGAGGATGAAGGAAGATGTAGGATACGACGATATGGATGGATGATGATGGCAGAGAACTGTCCGATTACGTCTTCACCATTTATCAGCTCATTACTCCGGTGTGATATCAGTCAGTTCCTTCATAGTTCCTGGTTTCTACTTCGTGTGTTCAACCTAATTAACACGTATATGTCTTGTTGAATCTCTAGAATATTGATATTTAGTCTTATTAGTTTATTTGGCATATCATGTGAGTTCAAATAAAAATTTGGGTATTGTTAAAAGAAATCATCCCTAAATAGTCCAGGATCCATGGTCCATTTTTTCACTTGATTAGTATCAAGCTGAATCTTCGTGAATAGCTTCGTTTCGATGAGACGCCCAACCATTTCCTGTGCTAAAATTATAGATTGTGGTAGCTAAAAGAGGTAGCAAATATAAAATATGTCGATTTGAAGATTCTCTAAAATGTATTACTAACTGGGTTTTTTTTTTGTTAAATCTCAAGATAATTATCTAAATTATTTGAAAAAAATATTTGTCCTACAAAATGTCTGGTTTGATCAAAGAGTCCCCTCCTTCCAATATGTATCGATAAAGAAGTCAAAAAAGAAGAATTAAAAAAAAACAGCTGGTTAGTAATCATTTTTGATGACCTCGTTATCGATACAAGTTGGAAGAAGAGGACTCTTTGATCAAACCATACATTTTGTAGGACAAATATTTTTTCAAATAATTTAAATAATTATCTTGAGATTTAACAAAAAAACAGTTAGTAATAAATTTTTGAGAATCATCAAATCGACATATTTTATCCTTGCTACCACAATCGAGAATTTTCGCACAGGAAATTGTTAGGCGTCTTATCGAAACGAAGCTATTCACGAAGATTCAGCTTGATACTAATCAAGTGCGAAAATGGACCCTGGATCCTGGACTAATAGTACTGATGGTATTGAAATTCTTTTATTGGCCATTAGAATTTTTTGTTATTTTAACTTATGTCATTATTTTCATAAAACTCAAAATATGACATTAAAAAGCTTCAAGGAATACAATTGCTACTGAAGGCTAAACTCAAAAATGTCAGTTAAACTAAATTATTGGAATTTACTATCATATAAATATGAATGAAATTGAAAAAAGATTGTTGAGTTCGTATCTAGACACAATAAGCCGTGAACTACATACCTGTGCAACTAAGGTCGCGTTTTTGACATTATCAGAACGGTAAGGAAACAATTTTACTACAACATTATAAAGTCTATCAAACTCTATGCTCACTTACAAATTTTCAATTTCCTAACTGTATTCGAGGGGACTGTTGAGGTGCTCAAAACCTAAAAAGCTTTTTAAAAAAATTGACTTAAATCAAGCCTGAAATTTATGGTATTGTTCCTTATAGAAAAAGAAACATAAGTACCTCAGCTCAATTAATAAAATATATATCAGACGATACGAAAACCTCCATTATCATGTTTTGTCTGTTACGAAACAGATGTAAAGTGCTCCCATTCCATAGCGGACCATAGAGGTAACCTTCGATACAAGAAAAGCCTCGTCGTAAAATGAGAACGATAACAGACTAGGAGCTAATATTTTGAGAAGTAAATATTTTCTTTATCTAAGAGAAAGAAACTAGTTTGAATACTTTAATTTAAAAGACAAATTAATTCTCTTAATTTAATAATAAAATATTTTTAATAATAAAAATCATGTTATTTCTTTAAATACTTTCTTGAAGAGAGTATTAAGAGAAATAATAATAATTATGGCAGCAGCGACGTTAATAATACTAATGATACCAGGGTTATTTAAAATAATCTATCAATGTAAAGATCATCTGAAACAATTAAAATGGATGTACATAGCCTTTTTTATTTTTTCAAAACTGCACTATTGAAGGTTTAATCTTTTTTATTATTTATTTTTTTATAAATAGTTATAATTTTAAATATTTTTATTTTGAAGAGAAACGAATGCCCAGTGCCGGGATTCGAACCCGGGTCTCCCACATTTACGTTGTGGTGCTCTACCAACTGAGCTATCCTGGTTCGTACCTCGGTCAGACATATCTATTCTCTTCACTGATCCCATATCCCAGTGTTCTCGCAATTTGGGATGTATACAAGGGGAAGAATGTTCATTGAACAGTACTTTTAATTAGGATCTTGTTGACTTACGTCATTATATATTATTATTATTTATTTTATTTTATTTTTTATTAATTGTTATAATTTTAAATATTTTTATTTTGAAGAGAAAAGATATGCCCAGGCCCGGGAGCTAATATTTTGAGAAGTAAATATTTTCCTTATCAAAGAGAAAGAAAATAGTTTGAATACAATAATTCAAAAGACATTTGTATTTCTTGAAGATAGTATTGTTAAATTAGGAGAAATAATATTAAGAGAAATAATAATAATCATTTATGGCAGCAGCGACGTTAATAATACTAATGATATCAGGGTTATTTAGTTATTTGAAAATATGGGATCAATGAAGAGAATGGATATGCCTGACCGAGGTACGAACCAGGATAGCTCAGTTGGTAGAGCACCAGAACGGAAATGTGGGAGACCCGGATTCGAATCCCGGCCCTGGGCATATCTTTTCTCTTCAAAATAAAAATGTTGAATCTTTTTGTTAAAGCTATGCGTTAAGAAGTTACAAAATATCCATCAAGATTATTATAGTAGAACTCAAAATCATGAAGGGTACTTAAAAACATGAACCTTTTTCGAAAATAATTCATTTTTGGATTCAGAAGTAAATATGTGAGTGTAAACCTATATTAAACTAATTAGCATATCGTTAGCAGTCGACGTTACTAGGATAAAAAAATAGTTTAAAAAATACTATAATTAAATGATTATTTACCCTTTATTTAAAAATGTTCTGCAATCAAGTACAAATACTCGTTTTGCAAAGGTGTGCGTATTTTGTAACTAATATGTATTTAGAAAGTCAAATCTTAGAGTAGGAAAAAAAAAGATTGCTGTAAGTTTCAACTTAGTTATAATTTAAGTTTCTATTTAGGTTTAAATTTAAGTTGAGGTAGTAAAGGAAGTAAACTAAAACCAATTTATGTCTCTACTGTTTATGGAAAATGGAGCCTAACGGAATGGCCGATGGAGGAAGAATAGATTTACGACTGGTTTCATGAATATGCATTAGCTTCCTGACCTATTTAACTAAGAATTAATAATTTACAATAAGTTTTACTATAACTGTCATTTTATATTATTTAACATTTAATAATAAATTTTAACACTTTGATATATATTTCTTTTACTGTTATCATGTAATATAATATAATGATCAGATTGTTATGTCGATACGTTTATCTGCAATGCGTCTCGTGTTTCTTCTTAATTTGTATAAAGCCTCCATTGGGACAATGCGAAAGATTAATGGATTTTCAGGTTTTAATCAAACTAATCGACAAGAAAAGCTGAGGGAGGGAATGAAATTACAGGGAGAGGGCGACAAAACTTTATTAAAAAAATTAACTTTAAGTTTGTTGAACAAATCAATGAAAAAATCATTTCAATCTATAATATAGGTGAGAGTGAGGCTGATCGACAAAGGTTTTAATATTTTGATTTTTATAAAAATAAATATATAAGGTGCAAGCAATGAGGAGATGTTGGGCAGTTCATTGATGGCGAACAACAAATATCCTTATTCTTCGCTGATGACCAGGTCGTGTTTGCGAGGCGGAAGGTCTGCCTTGAAATGATGGTGTATGCCTTAAAGATATGCTACGAAACGGAGGGCTTAAAAATTAACTTCGAGAAGACCAAGTATATGGCCGTTGGAGAGACTGATGCAAATGCGCTTCTAGTGGACAAGGGTGCCCTGTATGAAAGTAAATATATTTAAGTACCTGGGATCGTATTTGGGTACTACCGGGTCGTCTGAGTATGATGTCAGGAAAAATGTGGAGCAAGCCCGAAAAGCTAATAGAATGCTACATCCGGTCCTATTGAACACAGAGACATCTACGGAAAATAAACGCCGTATTTTCACAACCATTGTCGAATCTATCCTGACTTATTCTTCGGAAACCTGGACTTTGAGCTCCCGTCTGTACTCAAACAAAGGTATAGGACCCCGGTAGGGGTCTCCAGGAAGATGATTGGATGGGTCGAGAGGTGTGGAGCTCTGTTCTGACAGGTTGAGGCAATCCATGTTGGAACACCTATTATAATAATAATAATAATACAAAAATAAATAAATGATGGACGAATGATCTGGATATTTTTGGATTGATGCTGTCATATTTTTGTATATTTAGATCATTAAATGAATTACTGAGTTTTAGAATAGCTTAGCTTGCTTTGTAAGTTAAATAAATATCAGTGGATCATGGAACACTTACTACTATTAAAAAAAAAAATTAGAGACTTAAAATATTACGACTTTCTTTTAGTCACGACCTTGATAAATCTTGCGCATATATTTTTATTGGGGTTTATTTTTTAGCTATGAATATATACTTTTTAAGTATTACACAATAGAATAGAGATTTTTTTTACAAACTTAACTATTTTATCTAGGCACCAGTTTACACTTTTACTGATTAGGATTAAAAGTTGCCTACTGAATAGTTGAAAAATAATCAGAAAGGCTGATGGAAAAAGTTGAATCGCGTGGGCGTCCACTAGCACTTCGTTAAAAAAAATAGATGGGCACGAAACTACTATTAAAAAAAAAAATTAGAGACTTAAAATATTACGACTTTCTTTTAGTCACGACCTTGATAAATCTTGCGCATATATTTTTATTGGGGTTTATTTTTTAGCTATGAATATATACTTTTTAAGTATTACACAATAGAATAGAGATTTTTTTTACAAACTTAACTATTTTATCTAGGCACCAGTTTACACTTTTACTGATTAGGATTAAAAGTTGCCTACTGAATAGTTGAAAAATAATCAGAAAGGCTGATGGAAAAAGTTGAATCGCGTGGGCGTCCACTAGCACTTCGTTAAAAAAAATAGATGGGCACGAAACATCATCAAAGTAGAAGCTCATTTTCACCCAAGCTTTCGAAAACGATTGTATAAAAAAAAATAATGGATATTTCTCCTTAAAAAGCATTTTGTGTGACACATGCTATATCTCTTGTCCTCGTTCCCCGATGATGGCCAATAAACCTACAAAATATGCTAGAATGACAGGCCATATTGCCCCCTTCGCGTGCTCCAGCAATGATGTCATTTCCCCCTTTACGCCCTTGTTTTCCATGTCTGGCCTCCCGACCTCTTAAAGGAGTCAACTGCTGTTTAGATGTTCTGCTTTAGGGATAGTTATGTACACAAGTTTACGAGTGGCGCAGCAATTGACCAAGCATGATGAATGGCCCTGGTCACGAGATGCTACTTAACGCTCCATCCTCTGCCCTGTTGCTTCTGAGGTCAGGATAGCGAAATCCCTAAATATCATCCGTCCATTACATAATGACCAATAATTTTCTTTAGAACAAGGCATAATCGGATTAAACTGACGAATGCTGTTTACCAATTTAAATTAAACATTTATAATTGAAAGTTGGTACATAACACCTAACATTCAATAGGTTTCTCAAGTTTTTATTAAAATAATTTAAGTCCCCCGGATGTAAAGGATAAATTATCCTAAATAAATAAATTGCTCTATGATTACAATTATTTATCAATGACTATAAGAATGTAAATAGTTTGCTTTAACCTGTTTCTATAAGCAACGAAAAAACAAATTTTAATAGTTCAGAGTTATGGAAAATTGGCTCTCCTGAACAAATACAAAAATGTGGCATGGTGTCATTTACCTCTGAGGTCAGGTTTGATTCCATATTTTAAGAAAAATTTGCTTAGATTAATTCAAGGGTAGTAAAAAATAAGCAATAATTTTTAAAAAACACGGTTTAATGGGAAACAAAACTAAAAAGCAGAAAATAAATTTCAATAAGTTTAAAATAAAATGACCAAAAAAAATCATTTCATCGTAAAAAAGCTAGGCGGACTTTTTAAGTTATTATCACAATGACTCTACTTTTACCAGTCACTAAAATATTTATAACAATTAATATCAAGCAACTCTTAAAACAGGTTTTTAAACTTGGAGGACTTGGCACATTGCCGAGTCTTCGGATATTAAAAATATCTAATCCTGAAGTTCCTGGTCAAGGTAATGAGACAAACTTACTAAATTACTACATTATCATCGGTCCTCGAAAAGTTTTCAAAGTTTCAATTTAATTAGATGTTTCGAATTTGCCGAAATTCGAGTTCAAACATACATACGTGCGTACAAGGGAAGCTAATAAAAGCGTGTTAAAAAATTATAAAAAGGGTTTAGGCTTTAATACTAAATTAAAAATGGCTGAAAATGTACTTACCAAAATTCACACTATCTGATTATTGTTGACTTTTTCAGATAAATAGTTTTTCTATAACAAGATATTATTTCACCATTGATCAGGAGTCTATCTTTTGTATAAAAAGTAAAATCATTTATTTAAGTAAAATAAACCGAATTTATTCATACCTAGATCAAAAAAAGCTTTGTAGTGGATGTATGTTAATGACGACATTTTAAGTCTTGGAAATTATTCTTTTTATCTTGGTATTTTTGTACAAAAAAATTATTTTTTATTTATTTATTGAGAGTTTTCCCAAAGTTGAGATTTTCTCCAAAGAAATTGTAAGATAACATTTTTCCCAGGTCTTTCTGTCAATTCTTCTTATACATCATCTTGGACTTGGTTCATTTGTGACCAAGTGTTTGGTCGGCACCTTCTTCTTATTCGTTCAAGGCACCAGTGCATGTCGTTTGCGGATTCTATTCGCTTTATTGTGATTTTTTCCTTTTTATTTTTTCCTTTGTGATTTTTATTGTGATCACGCCTAGATATCCCGGCTACCCTTCCCCAGAAGTCCATCTCCACAGCTAGAAGTTTCTCTTTCATCCCGTAAATTTTAAAGGACTCCTTTAAGGATGCTATTTTGTCACCAACCCTACTCAAGGTTTTTTATTCAAGGTACAACAAGTGAATGGTCAAGGAAATGTAGAAGGATGGGGCTACATATTCAGAATGATTTTTACCTCCACCATCTATTATTTGCAGACGACCAAGTCATTATAGGACAAAGAAGGTGCAGAATATATGTGTACGAAACTCATGGAAGAAAATAATAGGTGGGGAATGAAGATGAAACTTTGAAAAGACTGAATATTTGGTTACGTAGGATGGCTTACAATTGGAGGTGACCGATCTACATATTACAAAAAATATATTAGAACTTTAAAAATAAAAACTTCAATAGTTTTTGAAAAAAAAAAAAGTTTATCCTGCAACCATTGAGTAATGCTATCCATCACTCAACTAAAACTGGTGTGGAAAGTCCCACTTTTCCCCACTAGTGAGTGAAAACCACTTTCCCTCACTAGTGAGGAAAAGTAACAGCCACCTAGATCGAATTTGACAACCAGCCCTCAGTTATTTTAAATTTTAAATGGCAGTATTATTATATTATTCATTTTATATTCCTAAACTGTTAAAATGAATTATTTTAGCACTATTTTATATTTAATTAAAGACAGATTTTATTTATTTTGAAGCGATTTTATAGAAATATTTAACATAACCTTATATGTATAAGAACCTTCACACATCAGAAATTTGGAGATCTAGCATTAGCATTACCCACTAGCGCTACTATAGTTTTAACAAATCTAAAGTTTCACCTTTAATTTCTTAATTTATAAATGGTTGCAGGAAAAATGTAATATTTAACACATGAGAAAATTGCTTATAACACCCTCGTTAAATTACCACACTCGCCTTCGGATCGTGTGGTAAAATTCACTCGGGTGTAATAAAGTGGCACTTTCCTCACTTGTCATATAAATAACTAGTTTTTTGTCTAATGGTCCTGTTCTTATTTTAATCGTATCGAAGAATATTGTACAGCGACTGATATTATTTCCAGAAAAAACAATACGTGCTGAGCGAATAGGTACGGGAAGTACACGAGAAAGCGATAAACGGAGAGGAGTTGTCAGTAACAGTTACTTTAATATCGTAATCAGAGATGGTACACAGACACGTTAGTTTTTTTAAAGCTAGGTAACAATTAGAGGAGGTTCTTAAAAAGAGTTTAGTTGGAGGAATCATTTCATTTGTTCAAAAGATTAGGTTTTTCCGTTCGTACAACAACCCTTTTTATCCATGGCCTAGTTTACACTTTTACAGATAACGATTCAAAAGTTTGGAAAATTCGTAAAGTTCTATTGAAAACTTTATAAATAATCAGAAAGGCTGATGGAAAAAGTTGAATCGCGTGTGCGTTCAGGAGAAGTAACTTGCCAGAATTTGATATCCTTCATTGACAATTAGGCCTCCTTAGTATTTACGAAGGTAGGCGTCTCTACGAGCTATTATCATTATCTCATTGTCATAAGTTGTTTTCTTACTATTAAAGATAGTATAGCGTTTATTTATTTTTGTTTTAAACAATGTAAACCTAATACAATATACAAGTGCAAGCAGACCATGAATATACACTCGTTCTGAACCAACAACAAATCATGAAAGCAAATGATAAAAAAAAGTAGTGTGTGTAGAAAAATACATTTTTTCCTTTGCTTGGAATGTTTAATATTCAGCAACAGCAATTTTATTTGTTGGTTCAACTGTATATTAATATTTATATGAGTAAAAGTTCCTTCATAAATATTGTTATAAAATATGTTTAACATTTTAAAAATATTATTCTCATAATAATTAGATAATCAAAAATGTGAATTAATTTGTACGAATTAATAAAATGATTCTATTTTATAATATTAAAATATAATATTTTTTATTATTTTTTTTTTTATTCTTCTTTTATATGGGTATAAAATTGATAGAATAAATGATTTTGATACAAAGAGATAAAATATTATATTTTTCATAATTCTAATTTTACCTTTCGATCATTTACTCAAATATTGCGAATTGATTGATATTTTGAAATTCTATTTATTGTTAAAAAAAGTTTTTATTATTATTTTTCTTTAATTAACTTTTACTTTTAATAAATAAAATTTAGTAGGTATATGTCCTATTTCCTGAAATAAAAGAAGTACAAACCAGGTTTTTACAAACAAAGATAAAATAGAAATATATAATTAATTAGTTTTTAAACAGGAATGTTTTGAACACAGTAGTTACATTAAAATTTGACTTGAACGCTAACAAAAGCAACATATTATTTCCATTACAATAGATACAAGAGAAACCAAAGCTCAGGAGAGAAAATAAAATATAATTAGGTATGCAAAACCAATCATGAATCCCTCAGCTAAATAAAATCAACAAATGGTCGTGTATGGAATTCTTTGAAACAATATCTTTGTCGAGTGAAACACAATCTAAGGCAACATTTGTCACAGGAAACTGTAGTTTGTCCTTTTTGACAGTTGCTACAGCGACCACTGATAGTGCTGTAAGTAAAAACAGGCAAATGGGCGATATCATCTTTTCTTACTGCCTCTGGAACCATTTGGGTTGGTTTTGATCTATTTTTTTTCCCCTTGAGAATTCTTGTTGATCTTTTTTTGTTTGTAATGTAACAGGGATGCAGCCAATTGGACTCGAAACTCTTTCAGAGTCAAATTCTCTTTGGTTCTGTTGAATTTTCGCCAATACAAAAGCCAGGAATTGTTTTTTCATAACAACAGTGACGTAAATCAATTATCAAAATAAATTGATGAAAGTGGTTTATATTTCATAGATTATCGTAACCTAAATCTTGTGAAGGAAGGAGCTTGAATATAGCGAAATAATTCAGGATATTTCGGCACCAAGGAGAGAATGTAAGTAAGTACCCCTTGATGTAAACATCCTGCATTTCTGGAAAAAATATAAAAATTTCCTATAATTTACCTTAAGTTAGTAAAAAAAGTAGGTCTACCGTTTCGGACAATGTATTGATAATCATACTTGCACTGATCACAGTAAACCAGATGATAAATCACACAACTATCAAACACAGTGGACCAGACAATGTATGATTAGACATACAACTATCAAACACAGTGGATCAAACAATGTATGATTAGACATACATACATACTTTTTACAATAGATATAGAATTAGCTAAAGAAAATAATGATTCGGGAATACTTGAAAACGAATAATGAACCTTCAACAAATATGCTAAATAAAAGTTTGGACTAAAAATCATCATAAAGCTCACCCTAGTAACTTAGTTGCTTGAAGTGGTTGTCATGTTATTCTCTTGGGGACTGAAGGCTAGGTAATTTATGATTAAAAATGTGAACATTGCCAACCATTCTCACAAAAAATCCCTTTAAATCAACCAACAACTTTTTCCTAAGAACCAACCAACGATTTTTTTGTAGAATTAAAAAAATTCTCTCCGAGAGCCATTCCAACGAATTTAAATAAATGCGTGATAAAATCATGTATGATGTGTCATACATTGTTTCTTTAAGGATTAACATACCAGGCTTCCTGATAATAAATGTTTTCTATTTTTATAATTTTTAATTGGTTTTTGATGAGCAAATGGTTATAGTCTCGTACGAATCCATCACGAGAAAAAAAATACTTTTTCATCAACCAAAAGGTAATCTTAATTTTTTATTACTTTGATTTTTTACTGCCGTTTATTGAATCGATATATTTAACTAAAACTACCCCGTGTCGTCACTTAACACAAAATAATTTGTTAGCATTAAAACTAATATGAACCATATCTTTTTTGTTATTATCTTAAGATTTTTGAAAAGAATAACAAGCAAATCAGACTGTAACGGCTGACTAGTCAACTGTGGCTGTAATTATTAACTTTTTTTCTATTCATATTTTCTAATAATAATATCGTCATTGGATGGCGCAAAACATCCTCTTTGGAAGCTCAAGTTATTATAAAGTGGATTCCTCAACTTCCTGTGAACCGGCATTGTCCATTTAGTGGAGGAACAATCGGAGCCGAACCGGTCACACAATTATTGTCAGTGACAATGTTCTCGCTCGGAGAAAGGCTCCTGGGGTTTCCTTTCCCAACCGCCCTACTTCGGGAGCTATCTGTCCTTTCTTGTCTTCCAGTCCTGTCTCAAAACATTCCAAAGAGCTATTGGTATTGTACGTCGTATCAGTCAATCGGTGAAACAACATATGATTGTTACGGCTACCTACCATCTAATATGGGCATATAGAAAAATAAAAAACTGTACCACTACAACCCATGAAGGGTCTTGGGTTCAGTACATGGTAGAGCTTGTACTATTTTTAGGACAGCTGTTGTGCAGGTGTCCGAGATAATGGTCAACCACCAGGTTTTTCCGTAAATTAAGAGTACCTACTTAACAGAGTTTTAATGATTTTTTTTCATATATTTTCATCAAAACGGTTAAAACATTACAATCTATTTTTTTTTTAAATACATAACGTTTGAACATGACAACTTTTATCGGGTACGCTATCTCTATACATCATCTGTTAGTGTGCGTCACTAAACTCCTAAAAGGTTGGGATGTTTTTTTTTTTGTGTGTTTGTTCAAGTTGGTTCCAGAATGGTTTATATTAACAATTCGATCCTACAGTAATGTTTTTTTAAATTAATTAATTTTTTTATTTATTAAAAAAAAATATATCTGTCATAACAATGATTTAACTTTTTTCTTTTTTGCTACTAAACAAAAGATTTTTAAATATTTTTATTTTGAAAAGAAATATTTAAAATTATAACAATTAATAAAAAAATAAAATAAAAAAGATTTTTAAGTTTACATAAACGTCTAACATAAATACATTAAAAAGAAAAGTATCCCACTATCACCCATGTTGGGTTTAGGAGATAGCAGAGACTGTACTTTTCCTAAGCCAAAGGTAGTGCAGGGAGGTGATTTGGGTGAGATGGTGCTCAAACTCTTAAGTTTTACCCAATTAATGTTATCCACTTTATAGAAGCTGAATGAGACCAAGGAGGGTCTGGAGATCCAGCAAAATCCATCTATGACTGCTTACAGTTAAGTAATTTATCTGTAGCCGGGACCTTCAGCACAGCAACTCAGTTCTCTACCCCGTTCTCAATAGTTGATTGAAACAAGATATAAAACGGAGTAACTGAATGGTACTCGGCAGGACGATCTAACAAGGAAATAAACAAACAAACCAATTAATCCTATATTAAATTACTGGTCGCATAGAAATTAGTCTCAGAATCTTTTAAATTCCAAAAACGGTGTATATACCTAATCTTTGGCGCTGACATTGTTTGTAAAGGTTTTTATGGCCGTGGAATGACTCGAATGATCTTTACGGTCCAATTAGTTTGGACATCGATTTCTAATTAGTTTGTGGCTCATTGGGTTCTTATAGTTAACTGTTATGGTTTCAGCTTAACATGAAGCCAAATAATTCTTTGCTAGCAGGAATTATAAATATATAAAATAACAATAAATTACGAAGCATTATGTGGTAGCAAGGAAGATATATGGACCAATAATCTCAGATGATCAGCAATTTAGATTTCTATTTTTGTTTGTTCATTTAACGTCACTTTATGCTGCTGTGGCTATTCGCACGATGGTCAGCGGGAGCTCTAAATTTTGCCTATTCAGGTTTAATTAGGATTGGGATTTTTAACAAGTACCTGACATCGTACAGGCTTGGGACCCCCGAAGGACAGCACAACCAAGGATTTTTTACTCCCTTTTAAAAAATCCTAGGGCCAGCTGCAGGTATATGAACACGATCTTAGGTTTAGTAGGTTGTTATGCTGACCACTAGACCACAGGTCCCCCCTAATATAGGTTTAAAAACACCAAGGGGAATAATGAGCATTTAGAAAAAAATAAAGAAACAATTAAATAGAGAAGGTTAAGATTTTTTGGTCACAACGCTCCTTCAAAAGAACAATGTCATAACTCAAAAAACTAATTTATCAATAGAGCTATTTTAAAGTTTCATGTCTTATCAAAATGAAAGCAGATGAGTTAAACAAAATTAAAATTTGTTTATTGGTAAAGCAAAGCATCCTACTGTAATACTGGTATTGAAATTATTTTATTAGCCATTGGAAACAATTTAAAAGTTAAAAACTTTTATAATTTTAACTCATGTCAATATTCCCATAAAACTACAAGTTCAAGCATAATTCAACGCAAAATATATTGATGCCTCTTGGTTTATTTCTAATCACAATATACACAACGACATGTGAATTCCCACCATAAAATCATATATTCACAACAAATACACAACATTCCAATCATCAACAAAAAATCACTAAAATCCAATCGTTCTTTCTCTTCCCTACTCCCTGTTACTGGGATTTCCTAGGAAAAGATTTAAAAGACATTGGCCTAGAGACCTGCTCAAGATCATTTCAAAAACTTTGTATTCCTGCAATCAAGAAGAAAAACAAACACTGAGATCAGATTTGCTGGATGCGAAAATTCGTAGAGGCAAATGCAAAATAAAAGAATAATAATCAAACTTCAAATACTTATATTAAAAATTTAATTAATGGTAATTTAAACTATTTTAGCCATGCTTATTTTCTCATGAACGATATCCTCATATGATAATTTCTTTAGAGAAAATACATGCGCACATGAGATTAAAACGATACAATTATGAATACTAACGGTAAATATATTTTAAAATGTTGCTAACTACCATGAAGATGATTTCGAATGATTTAACTTCAAAAAGTTCAAGACATGACATAATATCAAAAAGAAAATAACAGAAGCTGATACGTTTCAAATCAGAATGCATAGCGAATCAAATTATTAAATCCAACTCGCCATCTTGTATAGTCAATCGATATAGTTTTTGTAAAGTGGAGATATTTTATCCATTCTAGTTTTCTATAGTTTAGAAACCAAACATAACTTAAGAAAAAACAACCATTAAAAATAAAAAACAACGCAGAAAATACTATTATCAAATCACCTTTTACCACAATCTCAGAATAAAAACATATCGTTAACCACAAGTGCCACAATAATTTCACTTTTTTTTGTGCGATTTAAAACTGCCAGTCCAATGCCTGAAACCGCATCTTTTATGGAATACCTTTTACTAAATTGTGTGAGCTTCTTCTTGCTTTTAAACTTCCTTTCTTTACCCGTTCCGATAGGTTACTTATACCACTGAAGCGTACAGTCAAGAACATTTTAAAAAAATCGTTACTTGTTCGGTGTTATAAGTTGTCGACAACAGCTTCTGGATTTAAAAGGTAAGTAACATTAATATGATTTTAATAAAGTTTATTAATCCTGATTATTAAACAATTGTCTTTGCTTCTATAACAAATTCAGTAAATTGTATCGCTTGGTATATAATTGCTTCTGTGACAACTGTCTACAGACTTAGGCTTTTTGGAATTATTCCATTTTCGTGAAAAAATCAAATTCATTATATTAAATGTATTAGAAATGTTTATCAAATTATTTTGTACGTCTTTTTAAAAGAAAATCTATCGAAATAAAAATCGAAACACTGTTTTCTTATAATAGAAAAAATTGTCATGTGCCCAACATTGCTAACGTATAATTGAAAATTTTAAACCCAAAATAACTGGAAATGATAAAACTTTTCAAATTATTTTTGTAGAAATTAGAATATTTTACACGTTTGTTCTTCTTTTCTAAAGGAAAAAAAAATAAACTGCAGAAACGTGGCGCGTGGACTTAGGTTTGGAAACTTTTCCTTTGGCACCCCGCAGTGGTAGAAATGTTTTACGTTTCCTATTGTACCCTCCTGGACGTTTCTCGACCTGGTCGTATCTCTTTCTATAGAGCTCCGTAAATTAACTGAATACGAGTATCTCCAGTTTCCCTTATAATAAGAGATTCTGTGGAAAGTGGTGACATAGTTGGAAGCATACTGTGAAGTAGTTTAGCAAGTTTCCTTGCAACTGCCGATCCATGTCTTCACGGTTTGAATCCTAAATTTTTTAATGTTGAAATGGCGGAAAAAATAAAATAATTAAGTTTCCCTTAATCGCAGTTCCAGAAATGGGAATGGAAAGTAATTGGAACCAGATTTAAACAATAGTTAAAATAATTCAGGACAAGATATTAGAAGAAAAAAACATGGATGATAGAGTCAAGGACATAGTCAATATATATTTTTTATATAGAGGCGAAAGTAAATGAGTAATAGCGTCGTGGAAAAATATATATTGTATGTTGTTCAGGTTTTATTATATTTTTTTATTAGGGACCAGGATCCACAATTAGTAGAGCGCTGTGTGTATGAGTTGAAGGTTCAAATCCAGCTGTGACAGATAATTTATTTAATCTGTCAATAGCCACTGATTGACCATTTAGGACTTGCAGACCCTCCAAGTGCTCACCCAATCTTTGTGAACTGGGTATCCTTAATCGAGAGAATCCTGGGAGTTGAGCGTGCTCAGGGACAAATCACGTCTCTGAACAAATGTTTTCCTACAGTCTCTGCTATGTAATGCACCCAAGACTCTTCCTGGGTTGTTGTAGTAAATTTTTTTAAATTTTATTATTTTCAAAACTTGGATTTCCAACATCATTTATTGCCTTTTTTGCTTATTTTTTTACCAAATTGTTATAATAGATGAATGAAAATAAATCTGAATTATTTAAGAAGAAATGAAAAAAGATTTATGTCGCTTAACTTAGACGATAATTTTATTGGTTCAAGTAATGCTACCTCACCGAAGCCATTTGACGGAATGAGGTTAATGAAGCGAGACATATAAAGGAGATATTTGAGCCGCTTGTGGGGACAAGGTGATTCGGTATCGTTGAACCCCCAAGAATCGATTCCTCTTTAACCGTTGAATCGATACCATCCTCCGGAGACAGGTGAGTAGGTGAGTAGTTGACGAGAGTTCTCGAAGCGATCAATCTTTCCCGGCCATTCCAAACAGATCAGCTGAGTGAATATCCGATGCCATCTTGATCAGGCGTCAGTGCCTTATCTAGGCGGAAGATCCAACCGCTTCAGATCTATGTACCATTGCAGATAACGTCATGTGTATCGTTTATACCTCGAATAAACAAGATGGCGTAAAATGGTGGCTTCTTATTTAAATGTTTATAGTATATGTTATTATAAGTATAATATATACGAAAAATTAGTTATAATTAAAAAGACTGAAACAATCGAATGTTTTAGCACTTAGCGTTTACGAACAACGAATTCAAGAAGAAATAACGGCGCGATTAAAGTCAGGAAATGCGCGTTATTAGTCGGTAGAGACATTACTAAGCTAGCGTATATGGTTCCAAAATCTAAAAATCAGAATTTATTAAAATATCATTCATCCAACTCTTCTTTAATGGATGAGAAAAGCGACCGTTAACGCTGAAGGATGAACGTCTTAAGGTATTCGAAAGTAAGGTGTTGCGTAGAATATCGGTCCAAATAAGGATGAGACCACTGGGGAATATAGGAGATTACATAAGGCGGAATTGCGAAGCATGCATCCTGTAAATATTATTCAAGTTATAACGTCACGAAGATTTAGATGATCTTGTAAGTTGATTGGCTAGCTAACGAACGAATTCCTAAAAAGTTAATAAGAACTGTGTCGGCTAAGGAGCGTCTGAGGGGTAAACTGGGTCGTCGAATTCCAAATTCAAAAAGTTTTTTAGAACAAGATATGAAAGCGTAGTTGATATAACTAACGGATCCAACCGGAATTATTTAGAATAAAAATATTTTCGTTTCCTTCTCTTCGTTAGTTAGGAAGTGATATTCACAAATGAATTCCAACCAATACGCGATTCATGTTTAGAGAAGAAACAAATCAAAGTGACAAGGAAAAGGTTATAGGTAAAAGTCCTTGTTGCTTCAATGACTAATTGTTTTCTACCTGATGATGCTGTCCTGATAATACTGAGAACCTGCAGGTCATTCGATTCATCATATCATTGGTTCTCTGGGGTTCTCATGTAAAATTAACCAATGTATAAAATTTACTATTATTACGACCATACTGAAACTAGTTCAGAAAAATAAGCCGTATTAGTTTTAGTTTCCTTTGAAAAGAGTTTAGGTTTATTTTTAAAGAGCTCATTATATATATATAAAATCTCCAAAGATGAAATTCAGAATAGACAACAATTCAGGAATAAGATCAGGAACAAGAAAATTGAACAAGACTCGAGTAAAGAAACAGCATCGAAAAAGTGGACAGAGGAAGAAAAAACACAGTGAATTAATGAAGAGGCATTGGGAAGAAAGGAAGAGAGGAAAAGCAGTGATTGATTCAAGTTCTAGCCCTCTCCTTATGGGGAGTAATTGACAATACATAATAATAATAACATTTTAAAAAATACATATAAATATATATATATATATATATATATACATATATATATCCAAAATGAGAGGTTTCTTGAGCCTGTGATTTCTCCTCAGTTATCAAAGACGGACAGTGATGTGGCCCCAGTGTCCTCATTCATCCATTGTTCTTTAAACTAGTTCTTCTGTTCTCGCTCTGAAAGGACTCCAATAATATCTTACAGAATCTTAGTTGCTAAAAATTTTATTATATTTTATACAATACTTATCAGTATTTTAAATAAATTCGGCATTATCTAAAATTACAATTAAAACACCGAAACTTATGTAGGTCGATATACTAAAGGAGTGATTTTTCTGTTATTAAATTTTTTTAAAAATCATTTAGAAGATACAGGATACAAAAGTTTTAGAAATTCAAAAATATGAGAAAAATTCACTAGAAAAGAAATTTGAAAAATAATATATCAGTCTATATTATATTTATTTTTATCTAGTGTATTCCAAAGATAAACAAGATACAAATAACACAATTCAAAATTCTAAGAAAAGTTGTTAATTCCCAATGGTTTATATCGTCTCACAATATATACAACGAAATGAACATTCCGACTATAAAATCATATATTCACAGCAAATACACAATATTCCACTCGTCACATCACCAAAATCCTTTCTTCCTTCTTTCTCTTTCATAATCTCTTTAATCTGGATTACATATAATATATTGAAAGGGCAATGACCAAGAGATCATTTCAGATGCCATTAATCAGTTATCAAAAACTTCATATTCCTGTAAATAGAGAAGAAAAAAACAAAGATCAAACTTGCTGGATGCGAAAATGGGCAGGTTCAAATGTAACAAATAATAACAATTAAAGAAATGTACTTCATGATTTCTATATTCACATTTCTACAATTTTTTTTTAAATTTACCGCAGCTCAATTGCGGATGAAATGTTCAGTAAGCACCATTCCTAAGTACGATTAATATCCCATATATGTTTATATATATATATTGGGCATAGGGTCAATAACCCTACCCCGTAAAAAAAAATAATTATTTTGAAACCTAATAGCAGCCTCGAGAGAAGGCTGGTAAAGGCGGCGAAAGATCTACAAGGTCTGTAAAGCCAACCGAAAAAAAAAATAAAAAATATATATATATATACACATTCATATTGTTTCTATTTCTATATTGATTAGTTTTAATACAAATTATCTTATTTGTATGCCACGTTTTCTATTTTATTTATATTATATTGAATACTTATATTTTAGCCATTTATTATTTCATTTGTATACTTTGTTTTATTAAAAAAATAAAATAAATAAACCTGTACCACTACGTCCCATGAAATGTAGTACGTGGTAGAAACTGTACTATTTGTAAAAAATTCCTTTTTCTGGGAAAGTTGTTATATCGCTGTTACTTTGGCATTGCCCACTTCCTCTCTCTGTTATCTGATGACCTCGAACTTTCATTATGTTTCTTAGTTTCCTCCTTCCGTATCTTTTGTTCTGTCTGATTCTGGACAAACTAGACAAGCCTGCATCTCATTATTTTACGAACAATGGCTAAATGTTGAAACTCATAAAGGGTCATATTCGAAAGGCGTCATATTTATTTATTACCACTCTAAGCGTTAGAGCGCTGAATTGCCGTGCCGAAGGTCCCCAATTCAAATCCGGCGGTGGCAGATAATTTATTTGATCTGTTAACAGCCAGGGATGGGTCCTGTGGGATCTGGAGACGGTCCTGTCGCTTACCCAGCCTCTATAAACTGGGTATCTAAAATGGGGGGAAAGCCGAACAAATCCTCTCCTTGCACAACCGTTATCCTAATAAGAGTACAGTCTCTACCATGTATGGAACTGAAGATGATTTGTATTGGCACAGGTCTTTCTTCCCTTCCTATATGCCTTTGCTAGATATTTATAAAAACTCAAAACTCTCGCTTAGTAGCTAGATAAAAGTCAAATACATTTTATCAATCCCAACTAATATAGTGGGGAATAAATCCCTTCGCAATCGTTTTATTTTTAATAAAACATAAAATATAAAATCAGTTGTTGACTGGTCGTGTAGACTTTAATCAGATTTTTTTCTCTAACCACCAAACAAAAATAAATTTTAAGAAGAGTAAGATGGTTAGGGGGTGCATTCAATAAATTACACAAAATAAGATAGGCTTGTTTTATTTGTTCCTACGCTTCAAAGTAAGGGCAGTCTATTCTCACAAAATGAAGAGGCCATTTGCAACTGAGCTACATAAATTATATATTCTCGCTCCTTATTTTTTTCCCTAACCCCTTGGTCTATTTATTTGAAATAGATACTTATCAGGAGAAGATTGATGGAATCTCTTTTACTGCAACAGGTGCATTTTAAGCGAACGATGAGCAAAGGGGGGGGGGTTGCTGGATTTCACACGAATAATAGGGCTGTAGTGTTGAGGCTTACTGGGGCTATTTTTAATATTGCCATAAATAATATTTTTGGAAGAATATTGTTTATATCGAGAAATAACAAATCAAATTTACTACCCCAGGAAAACTCGATTTCCTCCCATATTGTTTGCTCAACCAACTGCCAATTTCTCATTAGCTCCAAAAGAACTTTAACAAAATAACCGTCCGAACGTTAACGCGTGAAAACCCGGAAGACATCCTGACCTCGTCGCCAATTGCTCCATTCAGACCCAACTTATGACAACAAATAAAACTTCCCCCGATAGATATCTTCTTAAACGATTGAAATCTTAATCTCCGAAACCTCCTTGGACAGAGGTAAAACGATGCCCATTCTGGGAGAGCCCCCAGCAGAGAGCCTTGGGCAACCCGTTCTGGGTCAGGGATACTTTCTGTCACGGCTAAATCCCAGTTTGTCTTGACTTACAAACCCTCTCGGTGTCACTACTGAAAAATATTGTCGGAACACCGATATCCAGTTATATTTAACTATAGATGGCTTATTATGCATTAATAAATACTCATTCACAGTTACAGGACAGAGTAACTGCAGGCTTCTACGCTGGTTTGTTACGTATTTTATAACTGTAATATGTAAAACGAAACATAATATTTACATTTGAAATGACTCTTTTAATTCAGTGAATTCAACATCATTTGTATAATAAAACAGTTGTATGTTCCAACCTTGGATCAACTTGAAGACATACTGGCTAGTAGCTGGAACTAGTGAAAAGAAGTAACCGTGAAAAATTTTCAGTTAGTTCTCACAATCTGCATAATTAACTATCAAAAATTGATATATTTATGCAACGATTTCTTTGGGGAATCAATTTTTTGCTCATTATTCAGCAGTAAAAATTAGAAAAATCCGATTATCAGTCAAGGTTTTTCCAATTTAGCCATCACTAGGACATAATCCGAAATAAAGTTCATACAATAAAAATTAAATGCACCACATCTCATATCAACAGTCTGAACAGGTTCATAAATCGAGACTTTTAACTCCATTCTAAGAAAAAAACTGTACCACTACAACCCTTGAAGGTTCAGTAAATGATAGAGACTGTAATGATTCTTGGACGACGGTTGTGCAGAGAAGTAATTTACACTAGATCACGCTCAACCGCCAGATTCCCCCCCTTATTTTAATTGATTTCAATTATTCTATATTTAAACATATCATAATCTTTCTTACTTTCGAAACATTAAGGTGGATTACAACATCTTGATTCAGGGAACCATCAGCTTTGCTTCCAATTCCACAAGGAAATCGCTTAATTAATCTCTGAGATACGTGGTGTAGTCTTTTTATTCCATATGTATTTACTTTATGCATTGTGGTACAAAAACTATAATCTCAAGATCACGAATTCACAGTCCGGGAGGTAGTCCTCGAATTTTTTTTAAAACGAGTAAAAAAATCCACCGTTACGCCGTTATTCAATAGGGACTTTATTATCATTTATCAGTCCCACCGTAGCATCGACCGATTAGCCGTAGCAGCATACCTCTAATCTGGGTTCGAACTGTGCTAAGTTTTTGACTTATTTCTTTGTATAACTATATTTTATTCATTCATTGATTAAGAGTTAAGGGAAATGGCCTCACATTCCGGCAATATCAATAACTCATATGATTTCTCCGATTTTTTTTTAGCAATATTTTATTTACTTCGATTGTATCGATTAAATTGTTTCAAGGGCGACTATTTTTCAACCTTGGCGAGGCAAAAGGTTTTTAAAATTAATATATTCGATCTCGCCGTCAAAATTATTATTGGAAAATGCAACAGTGTTAATGCGGTAAAGTCTCACCTCTTTTAAGATTATTTATTACCATCACACAGAAATAATAATAATAAAATTAAAATTAATGTTTTTCCTATCATTAATTACTTATTACTTTTTCACTATTCTTCAAGTACTGTTCATACCTGTGCAGAGGTGTCTATGTAATAACTAAATATGATACTGCAGCGAGTTGCTGGTGCATGAAGTATAAATTCCATCTATTGTCGCAGTACAGACATCCCACTCGTTAAGGTATCTGTGTGGGTCAGTAAGTAAGCATCTGTGTGCAGTGAAGGCCAGTTCTATCCGTTCTTACAGAATATTATAAGTTTTGGATCGATTAAATAGTTAATTTGTGTCTATAAAAATGTTTTTAATCGTTGAATATATAACTTTATCCGGAATAATAATGCACCGCACAGAAATCTATTACGGAAGACAACAATGGATTTACTTGTTTCAAGTAAGTGTATATTATACTGAATATATGTATTTCCATAACAGTCAAGATAAGTAGAAAACAATACATATAGTATACATGAGAAGCGAGGGGATAGTTGACTGGAAGATAGACGTAAGATAGACTAGACAGTATAGTGGTGTTCCAGCCTCCTATAGCCCTGAAGATGACCCACAAAGTGGGTCGAAACGTCGGCACATAATTAAATAAGTAACCACTTATTTAGTGTTTTTATTTGACTGCACCCCCAACTATTTTCTTCCTTACATATAGTATACAATTTTGACCCTTAAGTGATAAAAAGGCGTATTTTAATTATTTTTTTAATGTTTTCAGTAGCATTGTCATTTTAAAACAGAATACAAATGCATAAATAGTTTTTGAATTTGAGGAAAAATCTGTCGGAAAGAAATGTAAAATTGCACTTAGGACTTGTCCGAGATGTAATTAAATAAGTTTTAATCACTGAAATTAATTATGACAAATAATAAATAATTAATGACATAATGCAGTAACAGCAAGTTAATACATACGCCTATCTGGTGAAAAAAAAATGGATGCACTCGTATCATGAAGAACTGGACGTTGAGTTTTAAATGTTATCTCTACGAGCCTAATAATATTATAATTCCTTACTCTTTCACGAATAAATATTAATGTAGTAGGAAATGAACACCTAAATATAAACATTTCCTATAATTACACTTTTTTTTTCTTACTAAAACTCACGATTATTTTTATTTTCGAGAATTTTAAAAAGGAAACGAATTAAAAGTTAAAACTTGTTACTTATCTCGAAGTGACAACCTGGGTTACAGATACCATATATTCAAGGTTATGTATTTAACTTACATATTTTTTAAGTCTAAAAATGTTTGTTATTTTCGGTTAGATGTTCTGAATATTAAATAAAAACGCACATTTGCTTAAATCATAGGACCCCAAAGAAAATAAATATTATCCAGCTCAAAAACAGGAAGTTCGAAGCGATGAAGTGAGATTCCGACCAATCAGAAAATCAACGGAAGTTGCTACCTTGTTTAATTGGCCATGGAATTCATTCTGATTGCAGCCGAAGAAATAAAATAATCTACTGGAAATTAATAATAAGGATTTAAATTAGTTAATAATAATAAAATAAGAAGAACTACATTAAATTAAGCCAGAACCAGGTGTCTTCTGTATAACCAACAGGAGATGGTTTGTACCACCAACATGTGTCTGTATAACCAATAGGAGTTGGTTTGTACCACCAACATGTGGCTCTATAACCAACAAGAGATGGTTTGTACCACCAACATTTGGTTCAGAACTTGATCAGTCAATTTTCTAAAAATGTCAGCCGTGTACTAATAATATTTCCTAACTGATCTCAATTCAGTTATGTGATTTTAATTTTACAGAAAATAATATTTTATTTAGAATATATCTTATGTGTTCGTGTAAAGCCATCGTATATTTTTTTAAGCTTTATTCATGTTTTAAAAGTTTTCTGGCACTACTTCTGACGTATAATTTCAGGGTTAAATTTAATAATTTTAATAAGTTCATAAAATTATATTTTATAAAACTCCCTATAAAACAGTTTTAGTTTGTAAAGTTGTTTAAAAAGTACATTTTTGGTTTGTATTTTTTATTTTTTCTCCAAACCTACGGTACTTAATTCAATGGGAATCGATTGGATTATTTTATTTCATACTAGCGACCCCCCCCCAGCTTTTCTCGGGTAATAAGGCATATTATGCCTACATAATTTGTCTGTGTAATGTATTTTTTTATCACGGCCACTAAGGACTACGCGAATATCATTGGTTAGGCTTCTTTGGGAGTCTTGATTTTCTTTCTTCCCATCTCATAGTCCAGGATCCATGGTCCATTTTTGCACTTTATTAGTATCAAGCTGAATCTTCGTGAATAGCTTCGTTTCGACGAGACGCCTTCACATTATAGACGCCTAACAATTTCCTGTGCGAAAATTCTTGATTGTGGTAGCTAACAGAGGTAGCAAGGATAAAATATGTCGATTTGATGATTCTCGAAAATTTATTACTAACTGGGTTTTTTTTGTTAAATCTCAAGATAACTATCTAAATTATTTGAAAAAATATTTGTCCTACAAAATGTATGGTTGGATCAAAGAGTCCCCTCCTTCCAATATGTATCGATAATGAAGTCAAAAAAGAAGAAGTAAAAAAAAAAAACCTGGTTAGCAATCATTTTTGTTGATCTCGTTAATTTAGCTAATTATCTTGAGATTTAACAACAAAAAAACCAGTTAGTAATACATTTTTGAGAATCATCAAATCGACATATTCTATCCTAGCTACCTCTGTTAGCTACCACAATCGAGAATATTCGCACAGGAAATTGTTGTGCATCTCATCGAAACGAAGCTATTCACGAAGATTCAACTTGATACTAATCAAGTGCAAAAATGGACCATGGATCCTGGACTATCAGCTAATGAACTTTATTATATAGAAATTATAAAAATAAAAACAAAACCAAACATTTCTTTATATACGAATTTATTATCTTGCACGTTAGATAATTTCACGAGATTAGGCAGCGTTTTCGGTGAAACCTATCGATATTCCAACCTATTTACACAAAACCTCGACAAATTATATACCTAAACCTTCCTGGTGAATCACTCTATCTATTGATGAAAATCCGTGCAGTAGGTACTGAGTTTACCGCGAACAAACGCGGCCGAAGACTTTGTTTTATAATATGTTATTAGATTCTGAATTAATAACAATTCTAATAGTTACATATTTTCCTACCAAGAAGGTGGAACTATGTATTGTAAAAGCTTATGCTTATGTATCTGTATATAATACATGCAGTGTAAAAATGTAAATATTGTATTACTCTAATAATGTAGCCCTATGGCGAGATATATTTTTATTAAATTTTGTTCGTTTTTGTTATTCTTAAGGAACCTGGTCTCAGAATAAAATTATTTTTCTATTCTATCTATATAAATGACTATTTATAAGGTATGTTTATTGCCCGGGGATGTTGACCCTTAGGAAGGAGAAGGGGAAAGAAACAGAGCGAAACTTTGTGGTTATTGTTGTAAAGACCAGGCAGCAAACAATTTTATATTAAAAACAATACCGAAAGCTTTTATTTTTTTTTCTAAACCATTTCATAGGTAGTATTCAGATGAAATGGCTTATTAAATAAGAACTTATATGAAAAATAGTTTAAGTACATTCTCATAATTATAATAATGTTCTAAAAATTATCAATTACTTTCTGTAGAGGCAAATAAGCAGTAGTTAGCATTTTCAGGCAATCTGTCATTATTAATAGTAGCCAAAAACCATGTTGAGCTCCTGAAAGAAATTGTGGAAAAAGTAAGCCTGCAACAAAGAAGCACTAAAATTCATGGAAATAAATTATGGCAAAATTAAACGAACACCGCATTGTAAATATCTCGCTAAAGCAACGTAGGAGTATGGAATAGAAACAAAAGCCAACGAAATTAGATGCCAAAAAATATACTAATCTATATAGACAACCTCAATAGATTTATAACAAACATGTTTGTCAAAGCTCTCAAAACTAAAACATTGCAATACAGTGATAAAACAAGACCATAGACACTAATTTTGAAAAAGAGAGATAATAAAAACATTTAGAAAATCTATACTCTCTCATATTCATCGCGATATTAAGAAGCGCAGATTAATATTTTATAGGCACATCAAAACGATGAACCCAAGCAGACACATTAAACAAATAGTCGAATTTTATGAGAAAAAAAAAGAGTCAATCCAAGGCACAATGAAATGGGTGGGGAAAATCAAAAAAGATCTGAAACTGGTAGGAATCAAATCAGAAGATTTTCAAAACCAAGTAATTTGCAGATTAAAAATTCATAAGCGGCAAGTTGTCCAAGAAGAGAAATCAAAGAAGACTGAAACAACATCTCATTTGCCATCTTCAGCAAACTCTCTATCTTTGTAATCCTCCTCATTCTCCACTGACCATCTTGACAATCTACTTGTTTGTGGTTTTAGACACGAACTGAGACTTGAGAAGATTAAGATTGGCAAAATACGCTTTGTTTCCAACCATAATCTACTATAAATATAATGGATAACATTTCTGTTATTTAAGAAACAGCCGAAATAAAGATTGACGAGTGAAAAACTGAGGTTTACAGGAGTAATGAGGAGTTAGAACTTTCATTACGCTCTCCTATAACCTCAATTTTTGGCATGTCGCTTTGTACGTAGGGACCGTCGAGATATTTACTAATCCTCGATAAATAAAATAAAGGTTAACTAATCTATACACAATAAAAGTAATAATTTCTATACACAATTTGCAAAAATCATATGAAAACTGTAGGATATTGAAAAGTTCCGTTATATCTTTTGCCTGAAGTATATTTATTACCCTCTGTAATAAATCATGTAATTATACAAAAATTACATAAAAGAGTATTCATGTAATTATATTTGTATCTCTTTCTCTCATCTGTTCTTTGTATAACCTCCTCAGTTTAGGTTAGTTTTACTTTTTTATTATCTGTTTACAAGCAATGCTTATTGTCTATGTGTGAAATTGTTTTCAATAACCTTTGAATAAAACTTTTCAAGAGGTACTTTCTTTCTCTATCAATTTATTGAACACGATTTCACACAGACAAACTACATTTCATAGCCTGTAAACATCTAATAGCAGATAACCATAAACTGAGGAGGTTATACAAAGAGCATATGAGAGAAAGAGATACAAATATAATAACATGATTTACTGCACCCTCACAGTAAGATAGGATTCAGTTAAACATGTATACATCGATAGGTATCGATAGTAGTATAAAGTAAAATTTAAAGATGCTTGGATACAAAATGCAGTTGATTGTTTACCTTTATCTTGCGCCATGCTTATATGAACCGTTTCTTCGATATACCTTTTCCGTAATATAATATACTTTTAAGTTGCCTTGTTTGGATCTGACTAGAAAGTTTTATAATATATGTATCGAAACCGCTAGCTGTGGGTTGAAAACTAAAAAGGAATATTGGAAAGCTACTACTGTCAATCAGTAAGGTGGAGTGGGCGATTGAGGTATAGTTAGTCAGTTCAGCCAGTTTTATTTGTTTATGATTTGCGAAAAAAAAATCTTTTTTAAACTACAATGTGCTACTCAACATAACCATAATTATTCATTCCATATGTCATTCTTGCTCATAATCAAACCTGAATATTAATAAATTTCGATCATTACTGAATATCCATTTACGATAGATTAATAATAACTTTAAGTATCATAATTTTCTGGTTGTTGCAGCTGTTATCATATGAAGCGTTTCGGATCAAAAGCGGTAACTCAAACGCTTCAAAATTGGACTTTTTCGTTAGTGTAGTCAAGCAATTTTGGTGACATTTTGCCACCTTGTTTCTCATGGTTTTGGTCCGGATCTAAATCTGAAGTTTCGGGATCATAAAGTATCACATTTCTTATGTAGCATCGTACTTCAAGTTTACGACTTCAGTTTGTTTTATGTTTTGTTTTTTTTGTGATACTTGATTTGCTGCAGTAATTCAGAAGCAAGTTTAGGATAGTTGTAAATAAATGTGATTAATCGTATCGGATTTCGCCAAAACGTAAACTAACAGTGAGGATATAAACATCGGAGATCGTGACCAGGGACAATAAAGTACATTGATCTCGTCCAAAACGCTAAGAATAGCCAAATTAATAAATCAGTTTCTTCTTCATCGATCAATATCACAGTTCTAACTTCACGAGTTAATAGCCAACTTGACAGTCCTTTGAAAAATTAAGTGAAGCAATTTGGGAACAGCTGTATTTCCACTTACCTGTTGTGGTATTGATACTTAGAAGATTAACCGCAGAGCTTTACCAGTTTCTAAAAAAAGTTTAGAAATATATTTCTAAAAAGAGTTACCATTTTACAAAAGCAAAAATAAAGTATTTAGAGCACAGCAATTAGGGTCAAAACGGTAATAATGATTGAGGTGTTCGTTCTCTTTTCTCCAAATCCACCAATTTGCTTTAAAATAGAACGTTTTCACAAAATAATGTTACCTTTAATAAAATGATTTAATTTAAGAATCCAGTCAAAGGGTGTAATAAGTGTATAAAGACATATTAGCACTTACTTTTTTTACGGTGCCAACGTCGGGACTAGTAAACGAAAGAAAAAGAAAAACAAGAATACAACAATAAAACAAATTGTTTTCATTCTTTTTAAAACGAGGTGATTTGGCCGAGATCACGCTTAATTGCCAGGTTTTTCCCCAAAATTAAGGGTAGCCACTTTATATAGGTTGAGCCTCAGGAGGGTCTGTAGTCCCCACAGGTTCCATCCGTATCTGTTTACATAATAATTAATTTATCTGCACACAGCCGGATTTGAACAAAGAATCTTCAGCGTAAGAACTCAGGACTCCACCCTGCTCCTAAATCCATGTAATTAGTATGTACTAATATAATTAGTATGCAGTAATATAGTTAGTACGTTCCTAATACGTTTATTAGGTAAGACGTATTTATTGTATTGATATGAAGGTTTTAGTTGTTGAACTCTACATAGAGGAATGATGTATGTTTAGGACTCCATCAATGAAGCAGATATCAAAGTGCTAAATATCTCGATAATGCAAAAATTAATTAACTTATCTTTAAAAACCCTTCAATTTCAATCAATAAGAATTATTCAGAGAAAGAAAGAGTATTTCAAAATAACGTTGATAACAGGAAGACATTCTTTAAAATGAGATCGTAAATTGCATCTGATATTTAACAAAATATTCCATTATTATCAAAAATAATTTTTTTTTATTTTCATTTGAGTATACGTATGTTTTTATTCTTACGCTTGTAGCTGCACTATTTACAATATTTATTTTTAAAAATAGTATTAAAGACACGATAAACCTTAGAATTGGAAAAACAAATAGGTTTAAAGATAACTGATGTATAGATTCTGTTGAAGTGAGTTGAGCTGTAACTGATGAAATAAATATTCTTTTCTTGCTCTCTTTTTCCTTGTTAAACATTCATTTTTCAATTTACTTTTAAAAATAAAAATGATGTAAAATGGGCTAACAATGAATTCCTTCTAAGAGTGGATTTCCTCGTGTATTGAGATCCTCCGCACTTTGTGCAGTGAAGTACTTACGGCATTGAAGTACTTTAAGCCCTAAAGCTCGTTCGATAGGTTCGAAGGAGACTTCGATTCTAAATACTTTGAATGAAAATAGGATGGATTGGTAATCATATATGCATGTCTGTTTGCGTGTGTATGTATACATATAACAAGAACAACAGGTTCTACTAACAACTAACACAAAAAAAATTGTGGTGTGTTCCAGCTATTATCTGTAATGGCTGCTCAAGTCAGCCTAACGGTTCTTGTTAGCGAAGTAAATATCGAACTGGCATATCGATAGATGTTTATAGAGAGTTTTCAAATAAATCGAATTATCAAAGAATAATGGCGGTGTATTTTTGAAAGAGAAATTTAATACTGAATCGGAGGATAGGTTAGAAATTAGCAAATATTTATATTCATTCGCTTTTATACACAAAAAAAGTTTAATTTATATTTTTTAATTATAAGGTTATCGTCGGTTGAATTTGTTCATTGCTAATAATAGAAGAAGTTCTATATAGATGCACAACAATAGTACAGTTAAAAAATGTATTATTAATGTTAAAAAAAATTCAAATTTTATTTTTTATAGAAACACATATAATACTTATTTAACTTAGATTTATAATCATTATTTAAACACAAAAGGTTCTGTTATCATTACATAATCATAAATAACGAAGTATGCATTTATGTAAGTTTTTCCAACTGTCGCGTGTGAAAACCCTGCGTATATGATTGAGTAAGTAGGCATGGCAATGTAAAGGTATTGTTTTAATATGGAGACGCAACTGTTCTATCCCTATGTTTATTTATAGAACGGGGAAAACCTTATCATCTAGGGCAATGTCTAGGAAAGAGTTGGCAATTGAAGAAATGGCGATTGTACTCAATGTTCTAGCCGTATTTTTTAGGGACTAAAACACGTCAAACTTAAAGGCAATGAAAATCTGGAATCAACGCAAGGTAAAAATAATATCAATATCGGAACTTTAAAAGTAAGATAAGTAATACGCAGGTTCTGGATCGTGAAAGAATGAATCTTCACATGGTCCATTGCGTACATTGTCCCATCATGCATTCAGAATTTTACAAGGTTTTTTCCATACTATAATATTGTTTAAATTATCTTCTAAGCTGCCAAATAATTATAAAATGCTTATATTCATGACTATTATAAGACCTATTTGGACTTATAATAGTAGTAGAACATTGGGACTGCACCAAGTCATCGAATTCAAAACTTAAAATCCTCAATGCTCCTTATTTTTTTACGGACAAACTTACCTATAATGACCTAAATATCCCGTTTGTTGCTGATTAGGCCCTAAACCGATATCAATCTTTTTATGAAAAAATTCATTCCCACTCAAACCCACTAGTTTCAAACATAGCAACCTCTTTAATTCCTGATAATCCTCCAAGGCGTCTGAAAAGAAGATGGCTTCGTGATCTTATAAGTTGAAGCTGTCGAGCATTTACAGTAGGTAGTTTCTCTCCATACCTTCATCTCATGACATTACGTAATGATATCATAATACAGTTATTAATTTCAATAAATACATTTTTTTAAATAAATCATAAACAAATATAGATGTTGAATAATTGAATACAATGGACCATTATTGTCATAAGTTTATTACGTCGTAAATAAAAAATTGGTAATAATGTTCTAAATTGTAAATAGGTCTACCTCAAGTCTTTTACGGATCATATGTTTGCAATTTTAAATCTAGTAAAGAATAAGTCTCAGAAATTGATTCATAAGAGCTAACTATTACAGTTCTGCGAAGGGACTGGATTCATGAAATTTAATTGCAATCATCAATGATTATTTAAGAGTAAAATTTATATCACTGATATATAACATCTGAAAAAATAAAATAAATGCATTACTTTATAATATTCCATTGAAAAATTCAATTGCCAAATAAAGATCTGCATCTTCTATTGAGGCGTAGTGACAACCAACGCACGAAGGGAAGTTGAGAATCAGCCATTTTTCCTTCGTTAGTAAAACAGAATCGTATTCGAAATTGAGAAAATTGTTTGCAATGACGTAACATGAGCTCGAAATATTACTGACGGCCTTTTTTACATACCCGTCTTCTAATGACAATGGCCGCCGTACACTATGATTAATTATTTCTATTCTTTATCGAGACGAATAGTAATAATTAATAGCCCTCAGTTCATTAAACAATAACAAATCACACAACACTCACAAATGTTTGCTACATTATTATGTAAAATAAACCAACAAAAATAATATGTTCAATAAGACATCTCTCTAATAGTTAGAAATTACATATTCATCATTTTATCGACTTATTTTTCCACATTCGTTTTGATAACATTGTTATATCAAAAAAGTAAAAAATTGGATAATTGTTATATTTCATATATTTTCCCTCAAAACGAGTTTTTGGTGTTCTTCTTCAGTCAAATTCAAATTTAATTTTTTTCTACACAATTTTGACCATTTTTCTGTACAGAGATATAGAAGTGAATAATATTTTTAATTTACTATAAAGTTTAAATTGCACATTTTTGTATTTTTAAGGATTTTTTTTTGTTTTGGTTTTTTTAGGTATGCTTAATAGTTAGTTATTTCTTGCCCAATAATTAGGTCTAAGTTTATTACATTATTTGGGTCCAATATTACTTTTCTTTATTGCTTCTTTAACATACCTTCGGGTAATAGAAGATATTTTATGTATATCTATCTATCTATCAGATGGCGCTACAACCCTGCGATGGGTCCTGGCCTCCTCTATGAGCCTCCGCCATTCGGCTCGGTTTTGGGCTGCTGCCTTCCAATTTCGGACTCCAAGCAGGCTTTTTTTATTTCCTTTCGTGCGTCTTGTAGCACTCCATCCATCCACCGGAGCTTGGGCCGCCCCCGACTCTTCTTGGACGATAAATTTGCTCTTCCATCACTCTTTCAGGCATTTCATCGTGGCTCATCCGTGCAACATGCCCTGCCCACCCAAGGGGTCCCAGCCTAATAAAGGCCACAACATCTATATCCTAGAGTTCTATATAGCAGCTCATAGAGTTCCTTATTTCTTCTTCTTCTCCAGCCTTCCTCGTCCCTTACCGGCCCGTAGATTCTTCGAAAGATATTCCTCTCGAAGACCAGGAGATTATTTCTATCCTGTTTGGGTAGTGTCCATGCCTGGGAGGCGTATGTTTGAACAGGCCTTATCAGAGTTTTATATAAATGGACCATTGTTTTTATGTACATATTAAATTGTTGTAATTGCAACTTAATGAAAATAAAGGAGGTTAAAAAAAACACATTTCTTTATTGGGGTTTTGTAATGCACCTGCCAAAAACAGCAGTCTTACAATTTTATTGTACGTCTGAAACATTTTTTGATATAACTGATATATAATAGTTGCTGTTATAGCAATAAATAAGCTAAGATTTATTAAAATGTCATATCCCTAAGATAAGCCCGATCCCAAAACTCTTCAATTGTACTACTTTCAGAGAAATGTAGTACAATTATATATATATATACTATACATTAATAAATCGAAATAATCTTATCTAAAGTATAATATTACTTTTCTAGATTAGGGCTTTGTAATATACTACCCGCACAACACAACAGTCTCACAAATTTATTACAGGGCAGAAACTATTTTTTTACATATAATATTATAAAAGATTTTGTAAAAAATACAAATTCGTAAAATATTTAATGATACTAGTAAGTGATTAAATGCACACCTACTTTGTGATTAAATGTATGTAATCTGACTTGAAAAGAGTTTTATACACAGGTTAAACTAAATAAATTCACCGCATACGTTTCAAATCAAATTTGTCTAGGCAACGTCAGCCACTTGCAGAATAATAAAGATCAGATGTACTAATACTCGACAAAGATATTTTTTAAGATTATTTTATTCGCCATTTTAGTTATTTTTTACAATGAGAATAACATTTTTAAAGACTAATCAGTCAAAATGAAAGTTAACTATTTCAGTATTCACAAGGCGTATGAGGTCTACAATACTGAAACTGGCCATTACTAATGAAATGTATAGTTTTTCTAATTATCTGTTTTTCATTTGCCGTATACGTTTAAAATATATTATCCAACATTACGTCAAGCAGGCTTATTGCCAAAGAAAACATTACTAGTTAAATGTAACATTTCAAGCTCTAGTAGTGCTCTAACAACTGATAAATTAAATCTTGCATAATAACTTGGCTAGCGTTTATTATAAGAATTCAAACACACATTTATTACACATAGAAAAAGATAAAAGCCATTCTGTAATGATTAGTAATTAATTGATTAAGGAAAATACTTCATTAAAAGATGGTAAGGTTATTATGGATGGCACATAATTTTCTTTTTTTACATTCTCTAAGGTGTGTGAAATTAAGCTTATTTGCCTAATTATTTTATAATTCACATAATTATAATATATTATATATTATTTTCATATTAATATCCTGTTTATCCTCGTTCTTGATTTTATAAATTGGGAAGAACTATGTTCACGGTTCACGACGATTTCATGTAAAAGTGATCAAATGCACATTTGCTGATAAATTTACCCTTATCTACTATCTAAATATCTAAACCAAATTTTTGGTTCAATATTATGTTTTATTGTCAATCGAATACGCACCGTGTTCCCCATATTAGGAAAATAGGGTAACAATGATTTAAATAGGTTTTAAAAAAATATTTCATTACTTTATAATCGTAGATAGGGTCTTATCTTTGTTTACAAAACTATATTCAAATGCTATTAGGTAGTAAACTATAACTTTTGCAAGAGAGCACTGAATTTTAATTTATATTTCGTAAATGTATTTATATTCGATGAGATAAAGATATAGATAAGGAAGCGTATTTTACTAATATTATAACCAGAAAACATTTTCCTTCATTCATTAGTATCGAGAGTATTCATACAATTTTGAATGAGTTTTTAAACCTGAAAGCTACAAGTTAATACAATCGACTTCCGCTAACCACCAGGTTCCCATCGAAGACCTTGATAACTAAATGATGTAACGGCCTTATTCAAATTATAAATGAATGTAAAGTTGCTCTTAAAATACATTTGGATCCATGGGAATATATTATTGATAGTGAACTTAACGTTAACAGTTATGAGGCTAACTCTGATACTGAAGATACAATCTGGCAATCATTATTTGTTGAATTCTTTTCGAATCCTGATGGAATATTTTTTGCTTAGTCTTTTTTCTTTTCTTAGTGCACGATCGGTTAAATTGTAAATATATTTTAATATTGGCAAATCACAATGTCGCATTTCCTGACTTCTTTAAGCCTTTACACGAAACACAGCATTGTTTTTGAATTCATAGGGAAAAAAGTAATAAGAAATAAATTAAATTACATCATATTCTAATATTTCGATTTTGTTGTTAATAAAGAAGTCTTCGGAAAGAAAGGAAAAAATGTAGAATTTTTTCTCAACTATCTTAGAATTATTTTTTTAATTTATTTTTTATCTCTGATTACGATTACTATACGATTATTTTTTGGGGGATAAAAACCAACCGAATGTAAGGACTTTTCAGTTTATTCCTTATAACTCTCTTTTTATTTATTTTTAATAAACATTATACGATGGATATAAAAATATCATCGAAGACAAAATATCATCTTTTCTGCATTTAAATATCTTCAACATACGGATTTTGCATTTAATTTTCAGACAACCTGCTAAAGAAGATGATAAAGTAATAAAATGAAGTAATCGTGTTCATAAGGCTTCGATTTGTTGGCCAAATTTTGAATGCAATACATTCATTTAAATTATAATTTTCCATAATATCCACACATGTGTATTTATCGTGTGATGTTCGGGAAAAAGAAAAAAACAGATAAAAAATGAGAAACATATTTTTCGTTGTGAAACGAGCTGATAAACCCGAAAAATAAATTAGAATTACTAAAGTAAGAACTTCGTATATATATTTTTTTCAAGAACCTTATGATTATTAAATGAACTCCTTATTTTTTTCCCTGAGACTAGGCCCGGAACGAGAACTGCTCATCAATTCATCCAAGAATATTAGGCATGACAGTAATGATGAAAGGGAAATCATGAACATCATTTTTCCCCACGAAAAAGTGTTATGTAATTCTTGTAGGCCTTGTATTTTTCAAAGGTATTAATTATTTTTAAATATATGACCTCGCAACAGACACTCTCATCTGCTAAGTCCGTTAAGTTTTCACTAATTCGTTCGTCCTTCGAAAAGTAAATACCAGCAATTACCTTCGTTGGTGAGTCAGTCAGTGTAGATCAAGTGTACGCTCTGTGAAAAGTCACATCCAGGTACTAAAAGAATATCTCATCATGTAAAATGTGGTAAGAAATATTTTGACTTTAAAACTTCTTTCCACAAGGAATTTATTAAAGATTCGTACAATAATACTATTTTAGTAACTGGATCATTACCAAAGATTTTCCCTTGAATTAAATATAACTTTGAAGAGAAATTAATCTCCAGATGTTTTTTTTTTTAAATTGATGTATACAGGGTGGCCCAAAAAAGACTGAAGGATTAAAAATAACTGTATTTTTTTTGTTTTTATTTTTTATTAATTTTTTTTTATGTTTTTAAATATTTAATTCATGGAAATTTTTTACATCTAAGTGTGAAATATAACATCTCTCAAATGGTGTCCATTTTCTTGCAAACAAAAATTGGCTCTTTTAACCGCATTTTCCATTACTGCCCGTAGAGTTTCTGGTTCCAAGTTCCTTATTTCTGCTTGAATGTTCTGCTTAAGCTCTTGAATTGTTTGGGGTTTATTGATATACACAACTCCTTTCAAATCATTTTCTCTGGCTATTTGACTAAAACGTAGCATATTGCAGGCGTGCCTAATGATCTTGGGGAAGCAGTTGTTGTACCATTTGAATTTTATACGGAAACATTTTAAGATCCCGCTTCAAAATTCTTTGCAGGGATGTTCTGGAGATTCCCAATTGAGCAGAACGACGACGTCCTTCAGTCTTTTTTGGGCCACCCTGTATATATTTTTTCCTTTTTAAAGTAACCCACTAAATAAATAAACGGTACATTTATTGGCACATTCCATACCACTGTATAATATGCACCTTTTCATCACTTATTTAAAAGTGTATAAAAAAACAATGATAATTTATGAAAGTTTACATTTACAAAAATTATTAAACATTTTCTTTTACACTGCATATATCACAAAATCAATGACATTAATGAATTTGGGCCGAAATGTATTGAATGTATCGTGCTCAGACACTGGTCAAAGTTTCTCATTTACTATTATTTAAATAATTAATTTTGACTTTTACCCTTCATACATTTGGCTATCATAAATGACCTGTATAAATGTCTATTCTTTGATATAGATTGAATATTTAAATGAGACCTTATTTATGTATTTCTTGTCTAATTGTTTCATCTTCATTCTACTCAAAAAATTACTTTTTACTTGATTGAGGAGTTTGAAACAAGACTGACACAATCAATAGAATTTCTTAGCCTAAAATAAGATTTTTTTAACGATAACAAATATTAATCGTTAGGAATATATTAAAAAATATTTAATATTTCAATATATACCTTCAATCTGACATAATATATAATAATTATAAATATTTTAATTTTCAAAGTACGACAAGCAAATGCAAGGCTGTAGGTGCGTCTGCAGAAATATGAAATGTTGACAAAATTCACCGGGCCTGCAGCTATGTATGTATGTACTGGTACTTCATCAAACCATATGTATCAATTAAAATCTGTTCTTAATGAGCTGAATATTTAATTGTAAAATAATTTTTGTTTTAAAAAAATTCAAATTCATAAAATATTAAATGATCTCATGTAAATATAAACGATCTCGTGTAAATATAAACTTCTTTTGTGATTAAATGTATGTAATCTGACTTGAAAAGCGAATAGCCTAATGTACAGCTACAACTAAATAACTTCACTACTATACATTTCAAAGCTGCATATTTTCCTTTGGTTGGGCATCAATCTTAGCAACATTTGCTGCTTCCGGAATAATAGATATTATGTTTAATAATTTTCTATAAAGATATTTTCTAAGAATATTTCATTAAACGTTTTAGCTATTTTTTACAACGTGAATAAAATTTTTAAAGACTAAACTGTCAAAAATAAAGTTAACAACAGGTATGAGGTCTACTGAAATACTGAAACAAGTCATTACTAATTAAATTTATAGTTTTTCTAATTATCTAATATGCCGTTTCCATTTAAAATATACTACATAACATTACGTCCAGTAGACTTCTAAGAAAACATTAATGGTTGTTGGTATTGCTAAAACATTTAGTGTACTCCTACGTGTGTATGTAATACAAAATGTGTGTAAATGAATAAAAAAATAAATGTCTAGATCGAGTAGGATTTTTAAAAAGTTATTTGTAAGAATGCGGAAAGTGAGGGGATGTAAAGTAAATGTCAAAATTATTTTACTGATCCTCGCAACACAACTAGTGTTGAAAGACCAGAACATAAGAACTTATGACAACTTCTTATCTATAGCTACTTGATACTCTTATCTTTGAACTTGAGTACATACCCCGGCATTAGGCATCCCGTGGTCTGCTGCAGAAAGGTGTCCCTCTCGGGCTTGGTGATGCTGATGTACATGGTGACATAGGGGGTCCTTGTCCTCCACCGCGGTGGCTGCAGTGGCGACTGTACTCCCTCCGGCCCCCACTACCGCCGCCCCACTCTTCGGCTAGGCAGGGTCTTCGGGGCGAAGAGGACGGTTTTCTCAATGAGAGGGTCGTCCAGGATCAGGGGCAGTAGTTGCAGAAGTATTAAGAGTCTTTAGGAGTACTCTTAAAAAAATATTTAAAGACATCACAAACCTTGATGAATGGAATCGTAACTAGAGGATTGAAAAAGAATCAAATCAAATAAATTGGTATCTGTTCCGCAGTTTGACGCTTCGAGTTGTGTTACAACAAATTTTAACTGTTTATTCGTTTCATTTTTAATATTTTCCAAAAATATAAGTTATCTTGAGCTTCAGTATTGAAAAGAGAACGTAATTATGGGTAGATTTCGGTAATAATTTCATCAAGAATAAAAGTTTCAACTGACATTTCGAAATATAGACGATAAATGTTAATTGAAACGTTCATTTCTAGATTAAATGATTAGCGAAGTTTAAAGATTTCCCATAATTACGTCCTCTTTTCTATAATAAAGGTCATGATTATTTGTATATGTTAGAGAATACAAAGAAGGGAACGATTAAACAGTTAAAACTAGTTGCAACTCAACTCGAAGCGACAAACTGCGAAACTGATAGCCATCTTTCGTCCGGTCAGATCACAACTCTTCTCGCTTGGAGTACCAAACACTGACTTATTGGAAAAATTTCGCACCATCTACTGTTTATTATTTAGTGGAAATCACGTTTTAATAGGAAACAAAACTAAAAAGTAGGAAATAATTTTCACCGAGTTTAAAATATGAACAGGATGATGAACAATTAATTCATTTTATTGTAAAAAAACGAGAGGTGCCTTTTGAGATATTTTTATAATTACCAACTCTACTTTTACCAAAATCAGTCAATAAAATATTTACAACAAATAACATCAAGCACCCCTCTCTTTTTTAGGATATAGTTATTTATGCACCTAGGGACTAAAGAAGATCGTTATTCCCTCACCTGCAAGTTTGTACCCGAGCGAATGCGAGGGAATAATTATATTTACTCACGAGGCCAAGCCTAGGGAGTAAAGTATTGCTGGGAATAATGATCAATTTAGTCCCGAGGGATACAAGATTTTATCTCCAGATGGGATGTAAAAAGGCAAACTATACGCTATAATATTTTATATTATGTTGTTTTACAATAAATTCAAAAACTGAAATTAAATGTGCAATTATTACAATTTAGAATTGTTGTTTTGATTTACAATTTTGATTTAGCTGGCAATAAATTTGAAATAATATTATTTGCTGCTTGTACAGTATGTGGTGGATCGATAACTTACACAACCTGAACACAAATGAACTTTTGTTTATCAGTTCTGGTGTTTTGAAACAACAGCTGATTTTAATGGTCGGTGTGACAGGTGTACCAACCTAACCCAGAACTTTTTCTGTACAAAACCTACATGATTTAGACCAATTAGTTTGTTATCTTTTTACTTTATTCCCTAGGAAATAAAGTTAACTTTTTGACTCAATTTCTAATGCACAGGGAGAAAAGACGTACTTTAGCCCTAATTAATTAAGCCCAAAACACGTTTTTGTAGCAGCTGGAGATAAAATTAATTTTTTTGTTCATTACTCTATTCTTATTTTCTACTTTTTAGTTTTGTTTCCTGTTAAATATTGTTTTTTTTAACTACTTTTTTTCCATTTTATACCTTCTACTTATTATTTTGCCTTCTTCCTTTTTTTTTAAATATAAAATTTATGAGCTCTTATAAGCATTTTTTATGTGAAATTACATCTTATGCTCAGAAAGGATTCAAATATTTATAAACTACTGAAATGTGAGTTCTAGTGAGTTGGCATAAAATATAAATGCGAATTTATAATTTGCATCTTCGTTACCATATAAAGTATACGGCATAAAAATAATGTCATCCAGGTAGTTTTAAGATGATATTACAAATTTATAAGGTCAAATTTTTATGGTAGTAATAATTTATGGATAGAATACATAATAATACATTTTTAATTTTAATGTTCTTTCAAATCAGTAAGTTAAATAAACTACACTGTCTAGATTTTTATTGTATAAGAAATGAAAGCAATGGGTCTCACATGGCCGGCTTTACCTTATGTGCAGGGTGTGCGAGGCACACGGCGCCGCGAGGCCTCCAGAGTTTACCCAGCCCTACTAGAGGGCGCCTAGGTCACGATTGCACACGGCGCGACATGGGGTCTCACAAGTATATACAAAAGCTAATCACAATGCAAACAACTTGATTAGCCTTAAGGATAGTCGAAATTTGTTTAGTAACATTGTAACGAATAAAAAAACATACCATGTTTTAAGAAGATAATCTGGACACAACTACAGGCATCTGTTCACTGCTAAATAATAATGGAAGTGCAAGTACACTAACTTGGTGAGGCTTTGCACTTTTCCCGCCATTTCGCTAAATCAGTGTTGCCACCTGATTAAAAACTAAAGTAATGTAGCTAATTGGGAAAATGTGTGGAGAAATGATTTTCTAAGAAATTATATCCTTAATCTTGAATAGTAACTAATGGTACAAAATTATGGCATCAGCTTGAAGAACTTTTCTCAACTATTAGCTGTGAGCAATCTGAGCACATGGTATTTATGGCTCCATTAAGTAGAATATAAAGCAAGTTTAGTTTTTTACTAATACTATTAATAGAGAAATGAAGGTGACTATGCCAGGGACAGTGAATACAAAGAAGCAGTGAGTTCTTTAATCTTTTAAGAAATGTGATGTAGCCGTAAAAATGTGTTTGTGTGTGCAGTAATATAAAATGGCTAATCGAACCCGAATGTTCAAAGTTAATACCACTAATTCTAAAATAACTAAAACCAGTAAATATCGCAAACTATCACTGATTCCATTACAGTAACACTAAACCCATTTCCAAAATCACCTTTAGGCTAGGTCAACCCCTCAGACGTTTACCTGTTGGCTCAGCATTTATTAACTCTTTTAGGAATTCATTTGTGACTGAGCCTCACAACTTAACAAGCCCATCTAAATCTCCACTACCTCTGCCATTACATTTCACAATTCCTTGTCCTTTTTTTGAACCCAATATTTTATGCAATACTTAAATTTCAAAAAACTTAAGACATTGTTCCTTCATCCTTCACTGTGGAGAGTTACTATGCTAATGACTGTGGATTCAATTCTGGGCCATATAAATTACAGACTGGGTTAGCCCTAGGCGGGCCTGCAGATCCCTGACCATCCATCCATGGAATGTTTTTTTTGCCGACACCTTTTTATCTTCTCCATATTTAAGTAAGATGTTTAAAATTCTATACAAATAAAAACCTTAGAATATAATTCTGAGAAAGAGATAAGAGATCCCAAGAGATAGGGAAAATGAGTAAAGATGAGTTGCTGTGAAAAATGCCATTTCTTACAAAATAAAAGACAGTTCATAAAGGAATGAACCAATAGTCCAATTTTATGAGGCTGAGATTTTAAGGACATAAATAATCATTATGGCGGTTTATTTTGAATATAGATGGAAGGAATTATATGATATAAGGAAGCAGAAGCATTTGAATGTGATAGGAACTCCTGGCCTAAAGTACATTTAATTGGAAAGTTTTGGAAAAATTTGCCCACTTAACATTTTTTTTTAATTATTAATTATGAATTTAATTGTTTTTTTATTTATTTTATTTTTTACACTGATTTCCCCCAGTTTAATAATACTTAAAAAATATTAACCTTTATTCGTTTTGTTTTCAATCGGCATAAAAAAATAAAGCAACAATTAAATTCATCATCGTCAGTGGCACTACAACCTGGTATGGGTTTTCGCCGCATCAATACGACGCCTACACTCATCTCAGTCATGACCCTCCTCTCCTCCTCCCATCCACATACCCAAAGAGCAGCCTCTTGATAAGTATGTCCCCGTCCATTCTTGCAACATGCCCCACCCATCGTAATCATGAGATCCATATAAATTGTGCCACATCTGGTTCCCGGTAAATCTGGTATAGTAATAGTAACTCTGCATTGTGTCTCTGCCTATACTGGGTGCTATCCCTTACAGGTCCCAAACATTCTTCTCAGAATTTTTCCCACAAAAGCCTGCAAGCTGATGGCATCTGTATATGATAAGGGCCATGTCTCAGAGGTGTATGTCAGTACAGGTCTACTTAAAGATTTGTACAGAGGGAACTTAGACTTTCTTGCTAGCAAATGACTTCTTAGTATTTTGGCTAGGCCAAAATAGCACCTGTTTTTGGTGTCGATATTCTTCTCTGAACCTCCTGACAGGGCATATTGTCTGCACACATTAGGCAAAAATACAAAATTCCTTACATTTTTAGGAGTTTCGGAGCATTATATTTAGCTTGGCAGCATCCATCATTAAAATAATGATGTTCAGTCAAATGGGAACTGGTATGAGATCTCCGTGGAAATAATTAGAGAGATTCTAAAAATTTGCTCTATAAATTTTTTATGTTGCTGATTATGAATTTTAACATCTCAAATTTTTATGGAAGGAATATGGAAAATTGTTTATGTAGTGATGAAAGATTTGTCAGTTAATTTTTTAATTATAGAGAAATATTTATCGCATATACTATCAAAAGCTGTAATTAGAATACCTGTGCGATGTCATGCAAAACGATACTGTTTATTGGAGCTGATAATGCAGGGAACAATTGATAGTAGGATGAGACGAGGAAGGAAGAGGCACTTCTGGCTCCATAATTTAAGCCAATGCTTTGGTCTCACAACTATCCAATTATTGAGAAGTGCCATGAAAAAATTAAGATCTCTATGTTAATAGCCAATGTCTGAAATGGACATGGCACAGGAAGAAGAAGAAATATTTACACCAAAAATATATACAGCAATTAAATGTGTAGAAAATTTGGGACGGGCAAAGCATTCTTAAAACATCTACATAAAGATAACCTTAAGGAAAATCAAACTATGCATATGGATAAACAAATGTTTATTCTTTAAATATAAAAAAAGAGAGACAAGAAAAAGAAGTATAGCCAATTTTCTTTCCAATTGATAAAAGGATTTTTAAAAATGGTTTAACAACAAAATGTTAAAGTAGCTCGTATTAATAAAATTGATAAAAATTAATTTTCAAAAACTGATAACAGATTTTCTTTTTATATTATTCACTAAAAATAAATCTGAGAACTCCAGAAAATGAACTAATTAGTGTTTGCTCATGGTCAGTAAACCTAAAGCTATTGGGTTGTCACACATGAAATGTCCGATTTTTTAAATCTTAATCTTTATTAAAGAATTGCCTGTTGATTCCTAGCATAATATTTACTATTTATAATAAGCACTTGTTAATCCTCTATTTGCAAACTGTGTTTGTTTTTTTCCCAAGTAGGCATACAGATTTTAGTATAATTTTAACCGTGGCCATGGAAACACGCAATTTCCGAATGATTTTTTTTTATGAGTACAGACTCGGTCATTCCGCTGCCCAGGGAACAAGAAATATTAATCATGCGTTTGGTGAAGGAAGTGCTAATGAACGAACCATTCGTCGTTGGTTTAAAAAATTTTCCTCAGGAGATACGACATTAGAAAATCTGCCCCGTGGACGGCCTCAAACATCAATAGAGGACGAAGATCTTAAGAATGCTGTGGAAGAGGACCCTTATAAAACAGTCAGAGAATATGCGTCAGAGCTAGGCACAAGTCGTACGACAGTTTCCAGGCATTTAAAATTGATGAGAAAGCCAAAAAAGCTCGATTCCTGGGTTCCACACGAGCTCAACGAACGTCAGCATAAACGACTAGAGACGTGTATTTCTTTGCTTGCTCGTCAAAGAAACGAACCATTTCTTGGCCGCTTAATAATTTGTGACAAAAGTGGATCATGTATGGCAATCAACGCCAATCTGGTTAATGGTTAGATGCCGATCACCCTCCTGTTCACATGGCAAAACAGAATCTCCATCCGAAAAAGTTAATGGTTACTGTATGGTGGTCTGTGGCCGGGGTCATTCATTTTTCTTTTGGAAAAACAATTGATTCAACATCATACTGCCAAGGAATTGAGCAACTGCATCAAAATTTGATCAAGCAACAGCCAGTACTGTTAACAGGAAAGGACCTATCCTCCTTCATGATAACGCCCGACTTCATGTTTCATTACAGACAGAGAATAAATTAAAGGAGTTGGGCTAAGAAGTCTTACCACACCCCCCATATTCCCCTGATCTATCCCCTACAGACTACCACTTTTTTCGGAGTTTGGACAACTTTTTGCAAGGAAAATTGTTTACCAATGATTTAGACATTAAAAATGCAATTTCTGAATTCCTTTCATCACGTGACTCAACGTTTTTCAAATCTGGGATAGAAAACTTGGTAAGCCGTTGGCAGAAGTGTTTCGAAAATGATGGTAAATACTTTGAATAAAAAATATGTTAGATTTGATCTCAAATTTTTATTTTCTACCTGGTTCTAAAAACGGTCATTTCATGGGTGACAACCCTATACATCACCAAGCAAGATGGTCTATTTTATAACTTTAACTATAGGTTTTTATTAATGCCAAATTTTCTGAAATAGATCAATAAGTTCAAAGACATGTAATGATTTGAATAAATACAAATAAATTAAAACAAAAAATCAAAAAGGCTTTATTCAAATAAAATATGATAATACTTTTAAAAAATTTACATTTGTATTATATACAAATTAACACAGTATTATAGTGTATATATTCATTAGTACACTCAACAATATAATTATCAATGACAATATTTCTATATTTAACAGCCAATTAGGAAACGTTAACCATGTATGTGTCAAATGGAATACTAAGTGCAAGAAATGATACTAAAAATAGTAATAAACCTGCCAAGTAGAGAAAATTTTTAAGGCAAATTTATACTAAAACAATTTAATCACAATTGAAAGAAATTTAACAAAAATTTAGTCAAAATAATCTTAGCCACTCCTAGAAGCATCAAGAGCCCTTAAAATATATAAAAACAGATTCATGATGTCCAGATACAACTGGATTGTAGCAATAATATACTCTTCGGGAGAGACTCTTTGCATGATATTCTGAAAACATAAAACACAGAATTAAATCATAGAAAGAAAAATTATTAATTTTATAATCCTTAATTCAGCATTAGAAGCATTTTTTCAAATTTAATATAAACAAATTTATAACCCTAACAATACCATAAGTAAATAAAACACGATTGCATTTTCATGATACAAAAAAACAAATTCAAAAAAGAAAAAAAAAGTTGTGTTTTTTTATCAAACCACGATGCAAGTGAAATCTTTTTTCGGTTTCTAGGCATTTAACTAAAAAAATTTGGAAAATTATTCGATTTAGGGTATTAAAAATGCGTTCTTAATCTTAACATTATTATGGAAAAATGGAAATGATAATGGGAAATCAATAGTAGACAAAATATTCAATTATAAAATTTAATTTCAATTTGCATATTAGAGTATGGCGTACATAATTAATACAATCATTTAGATGATTTCTGACATTTCCATTATATGATTTCTGACATCTGCGGCATCTTTCCGCATTTAGTAGCTTTCGATGCAGAATTTTTTCTGTAACAATATTTTCGGATATAGGTTCGCCACTTTGAACAATAAACATATTAAATCTAACACTCGATGCTGGACCCCTACTAGTACTTGGCATGACATCTTTTGGGACTCTACTAATTTTTTCTGGCGGCTCAGAGTGTAGTTCAGCTTGTGAAGATGACTGAAGGCCTAAATATATTGAATGAACCGGATAAAAATAAAAATACTTCATCAAATATTCATATGAAATAAGTAATACGAGAAGGTGACATGCGATTAGAATAATGACATGCGATAGGTGAAGGAAAAATTTTTGGGCGACAGAATAAAGTTTCACCTATTAAGCTTTAACGATCGTTTGTAATGTTTAGAGTTTTAATTTTACGGCGTAAAATTAATTCATCGTCAGATGTTTTCGCACTATTCTTGGTTTTTCCTTCGTTGACCGGTTTATTTAACTCAATAGCTGTATCGTTATCCATCACGATAAAGTAAATAAAAACATTTACATTAATACACAGATCAAAACACACAAATTCTGCGGAACACACGAATAAGTGAGAATATAAATGAAATGCTCCACGGTCAGCTGACTGGGCGAAGGCATATTGGCCTTGGCTGCTCTGGCCTTATCCCTACTCCAGCTGTGTGAAAAAAATATTCACGTAGGCTTCCACGGACGTTAATATTCTTCTTATATTCTACTTCCGTGTCATGTTGGTGCTATAAACCAAGCTTTCGCTCATCGTCCTGTGAGCTTCCTCAGGGTTAGTCAGTTAATGAAGAGCGGATGGTTGGAGTCGGGGTATTTATACCTGGGGGGCGTGGTCTCGATCGAAGTCGGCCTTCCCATTGGTTCGCTTGTACCGGTCGTGTTGTGTTCGGGAGTGTTCGTGTGTGTTCGGTGGGGTGGGGTTCATCTGTATGTGATTTATAGCACCAACATGACTCGGTCCATCCCGGAAGTAGAATATAAGAAGGATAGAAAAAAAGTCTCACTTTAAAAAAAAAAGAAGAAATGCATTCCTTTACTTAATGCATTAAATTATTGCAAAAATGCATAACTTTCCGGAGAACTTTACGTTTTCCAAAAGGTATTTTATACTTAAAATTCAATTAATTTTATAATTTTGTAAGCTGGGCCCTGTGTGTAACTGTAAAAACTCTAGGTTTATTAGCTAATACATTATTAGTTCAGTACAACGTTATTTATAGGCATTCCTATAATTAATTAATCAGTCATATTTTTGAAACAAATTAATAAATCTATTGCATAACCTATTAATTAATAAGAATAAAATCTACACTCCAGAAATTAAACAAACATTGCTAGTTTTGTTATAATGATATTTGTCCAATACAATCTTTTTTTTAAAAGTAACATTTAAGTAAAATGAATTTATGCAAATTCTTTGTTTTTTTTAAGATAGACGAATTGTAGGGTCTTGAGGATCTCGATACCAGTTTCCAAATATACAAAAAGCGACCTCTTCTGTTATCATCTGTCAAAACTCACACTTTTTAAACTTTCCTGTTTGTTTTACCAATTATAAACTTTCCTGTTTGTTTTAACAATTTTAAACTTTCCTGTTTGTTTTACCGATTTGTTGTTCTTTATAATACTTATAAAGAGTTTAAGACTCTAAATAAATATTTGTTACTTCTCTGTGAAATTCACTGCCTAAGACCCTCCCCAAATATCAAAATCCATTCCTCCTGAGAACTGGGAAAAGGATCTATGGCACCTCATGATTATACAGTATATAAAGATAAAAACATAATAAAGATAAAATGGTAAGGAAACATAAAACAAATATCAAAAGAAGAGAAAAACCCAAGAATAAAGATGGCCGAAAGATTATAAACAAGTAAAGGTTTTCAAAACAATATGATATCACTTTTAATTGATAAAAAATATTTTATATAAGTATAAAATATTCATTAATGATAAACTACTGCCCTATATCAAGATTGCCAACAAAAATTATGTTTAGTGGCTATCAAAAACTCAACAAACAAATACTGATAATTGCATGGGATTCGAATTTGTAGGCGAGGATTAGCCTCAACATCATCTTGTAAAGGAAGATGTTTATGTCCATAGTAATTCAGTTAAAATTAACATTTTTGAGAAGCTCCTCTTTTCCTACATTTTTTCTTTAATCATTTAAGACTAGCAATTATTGAAATCTATAAGGACAACTCAATACACTTGAAAGACATAGTTTCGGGTTTGATGGAGGAAGCATCTCTGTCATAACATTTTCCTACTTTTTCTTAATGATGTACAGTGTTAAGGTTAATTTAAATATTCAAGAAATTAAAAGTTAATAATAATACAAGGCTTAGTAAACTGGAAGACTTGGTGCCAATTCCACCCATTGCTGCTAATGAACTTCCATCCACAAATTACAACCCAAATCCATAAGATAACCCAATTTGCAATCCTTCCACCTAGGCCTCGGTCTTCTCCTCACAAGTTGACCAGTCGACTCAGCACTAATTATGCCACATATAAATTATCGAGTTATGAAACATCCTTATTTTCAAATATCTTAAAATATTTAATTAAAAGTCAATTTAATTAATCTTTAATATTATAATTAAAGAAATCAAAAGTTGAAAAAAAAACTTAAATTCAAATTAAAAAAAAAAATGTTATATATAAAATTAATTACCTGTGTGTCATAGACGATGAAAAGTGAAAATAGAAGAGCACCAAACACAGAGATGATAATTTCAAAGACAGTGTTGATAAAAAATAAGCGAATAACTCCTGCTACTAATAAGACACATAAACCCGTGAACAGACTGAAAAATAAGGAATTAAAACAAATTAATTGTTTTTATAATAAATAACTAATGTCTTTACATATTATTATTATTATATTGAATTTTTTACTATGAGAACAATTAAAAAAAGTGAATAGAAAAGTCAGAAGTTGTTAACAAAATCCCACCTTAAAAAAGTAAAATAATTGAGAGGTATTTATAATAAGTTTGATTAATATCCATGAAATTCATCAGATAATATTAACAATAAAATCATTCATGTTATTGAAATTGTATAGAAAAAAGAGATGTACTTTAAATTAACCTTTATCATTGAGTATCAGTTCTGCTAATGGTCACTGTGAGATGAGTTTTAACTTTGCATTAATTTCTTTTTTAATATTCTCCAAAAATAAAAATGTTCAGTGTGGAAAAAAAGAGCGTAATTATGGGAAATTTATAAACTAACGTTTTCAATTTTAGATGATATATGTTTGTTGAAACGTTCGTTACACAATGAAATGATTGCCGAAATATATATATGTGTGTACATTTCCCATAACTACACTCTATTTTCTAGACTGAAGTTCACAATTATTTGTAATTTTGGAGAATATTAAAAAAGAAACAAATGAAAACTAGAAACTTGAAGCGATAGCCTGCGGAACTGATACCATCGATTGATTGAATACATCATAGGTGCTGAAATGCATCCTTTTCAATTCATCTTATCTCTACATGCTACAATAGCCTAATATCAAGATGTTAGTTTAAGAATTATGAACATAATTACATCAGACCAAAAGAAGAAAAGTCTCTTTTTGTTTGGAATGTATACAAGGTTAATCCAGCAAGAACGGTTACAGTCAGAAGCAGCGCTTGAAGTACTACTATACCTTCAAAATATGTTACAACAACACCAACACTGTAGGCTTGTACTACAGTCTGAAAAATAATTAACAATTACTTTACAATAATGACCAATTCAATAGATGTCAAAAGCAGAAGTAAAAATCATACTCACAAATATTGACAGAAGTATGTAATTTATTGGTGTTTCCTTACGCTTTATGTGCAATGCTATTAAAGTAACAATACTTCCTAGAAAAGCTACCAGAACTAACCATTCACTGAAATAGAAAGATATAGCTTTACAACAGAACATTAAAGGTACACCAAGCAGTCATCAATAAGGTTAATCAAACAAACTTTTCATGCACAAAGGAACGTGCATCCTGCCAAAACATTAAGGTGAAACCGATGATAGTAGATATGAGGAGTTGCATAAACACCAAAGAGTAAACTTTCCTTATAAAACCTGAAGAAAAATAAAGGTATTAAAATCATGGTAAAGATACTTTAGTATCTCTGTAATCATCACTATAAATCCATTACTACTTACCCAATCTAATTTTAACACTAGCATTCGTCACATTATTCCTGTAGGCAAAATCATCCTCAATTCCACCATCATCATCTTTACCACCCATTTCTACATCTTCTAATATCAAGGGAACTGTAGCCATTTGGAATTCTGTTGAGAACTAATATAACCAATACACCAAAACTGAACCCTTTAAAACGTTTGATAAAATGTGAATTATTAACAATACTTTTGTACAAACAATCGGTTATTATAGAAAACAATTAAATAAAACATATACTAAAATATTAGAAACGTAACTTGAAAGTTCTGTTATATCCCTGACAGCTTTCAACGAGTTACGTCAACACAATAATAAATACAGCTGATTTGTAACTAAGAGTATTAGTATAAGATACATTTAAGTTCTTTAAAATATATTTTATAAATGTCGAATTTATTTATTCTTGGATTCGTAAATCAAGATATGGACTATAATAATTTTAAAAATATCAATTCGTAAAAATCCAGTAGTGAGTAAATCGATTTTCTTGAAAAGGAAAATCTGAAGTCTGGATCCTATTTTTATGTTTGGTGGTTAATGTCCAAGATTTCGACTTATATCAATATAGGGAGAAAAGTAGAATTATATACCCTTAACTTTGTGTTCTTGGGTATTTCTCTTTTATTCAGGAACCTTTTATTTAGTGCATGGAACAATTAACTAGCTGAGTTAAACTTCTCTCTGATCTCATAGACAATGCTCCATTCTCATCCAGGTTTATTCCCAGATATTTACAGCTCCTCACCTTTACGATGGGCTTGTCCTTGACTCTTATCACTCTCATTTTTCGCTGAGGCATCCTGACAATTCTCAAAGCCTTATGTTTTTTCAGCGTTCATTTTCTCTAGTTCATCTTGAAGAAGCCTGATATTGGGTATTAGGTCTCTATCGTTGTTTGCAAGGATTACTATATCATCAGTGAGGGCCATCAAGGAGTAGGTAACATTATTCAAGTATCAAAATCCCAAATGGAAATTTCCCTTCCGGACTTTGACTAGAGATGTAGCGGAATCTATAACGAGAATAAAGAGAAGAGGTCTCAAGCTGCAACCCTGTCTTATCCTAAGTTTTGTTCTGAACTCTTTGGAGTAACTATTGGATTTCCTCACATTTCGGGTGTTCCTATAGAGGCTCATTATTGCCAGCATTAGTCCATCGTTAATGCCTCTCTCTGTTAGAGCCTTACGGATGTCATCTTGCTTTATTCTTTCAAACCCTTTTGTGAGGGCTACGAAGCACACGGTTAACTCCATTTTTCAAATTACTTTTTCAGTGATTCAAATCTTGTGTGCTCCTGTTTTCTCTAAAACCATATTGTTCCTCCTAGATTTGTGGTTCCACTTTTTACCTCCCCCTTTTCTCCAAGATTTTGGAGTACATTTTACTGGGAATGCTAGGAAAGAGATATGCTCCGATGATTCCGACATTCTGTATAGTCATCGTTTTTTTAATATGGAAATTAAAGTGGCAACCTCTCAGTCCCTTGGGATTCTCATCTTTTTCCATACCAAATTTAGCAGGTGAATTAAATTCGCTTTCCCTCTTTCTCCCATATATTTAAGCATTTGTGTGTTTGCATAGTTTTGTCCTGCCGCCTTTCCAAGATTCATCAAAATTACAGCATCCTCGAGTTCATCCTCCGAAATCTAGTCATCTTCTTCCTTTTCTTTATTGTGGTCCTCTTCCAGTGATGGGAGTGCATCTTCGCCTTCCAATAAATCCATAAAATGTTCTTTTCATCTTTCCATTATATCCTGTTATTTTCTAAGGACAGTTCCTTTCTTATATTTGATGTACTTAAGTACTGGTGGATTTTCCATTATCATGCTTTTAGGCATTGTGTAGAATAATTCCTGATTTGCATGGGCATCTTCTTCAAGCTTCCTACCGAATTCTCCTTAGTTCTTCCTTTTCTGCATTGCTGTTATCTTTTTAATTTCTTTTCTCTTATTTTTATAGAGTTCGTTCTTTGATATGTCATTGGTCATGAGGTAGTACTTCTAAAGTATCTTTTTATCTTTAACTGCTTCCTTTATATCCTCCGTCTACCAAGCAGATATGCGTTTTCTGTTACTTACTCTTATTGTACCATAGATCTCAGCTAAAGAATCAAGGTAAATTCTTTTCAAACTTTAGCAGCAAAGTTCAATATCATCACTATCCCATTGATAATTCGGATCTCTACTTCTTTTCCCCTCCTCTGTTTCTACCGCTTTTACTGGGCCTTTAGGTTGTAAGAGCATATTTTCGTCTTAACGGGTATTTTGACTACCTTTCTATTGTTCAAGGTATCTTCTTTCCATATTTTGTCCATTTTGAGGAGATGGTGATCGGAGCCTATTTAAAATCCTCTTTTGACTCTGATATCTATGATCTCCTTTAGGTAGTCCCTTCCAACTAGAAAATAGTCGACAATTGATCTCTCTCCCTTCCTGGCTCCTCTCTGGTATACTTATGTGCATCTCGGTGTGGGAACATAGTGTCACCAATAACCAAGTTATTCGCTATGCACAGACTCAGAATCCTTTCGCCATTATCGTTTAAGTTTACTTCTCCTTGGATTCCAAGAATTCTTCCATCTTTCCCTATTCTTCCATTTATGTCTCCCATAATAATTGATTCCCCAGCAGCATCGTCGATTTCTTTTTTCCGTTGGTCAAAGAAGGTTTCTTTATCTGTAGCTGATGCAGAATCATATGGTCCATAAGCAATGATATTTGTCCAAACCTTCGTGCCCTCCTTAAGGTTTATAGTCATAATCCGGGGGTTCACAAATCTCCAGCTCCAGCTCGCTGTTTCTCACCTACCCCAGAATAGAGAAGGATGTAGTATTCTATAATTGTTTCTCCATTCCCTCGCTTCTTGGTTTCAGTGATTTCGAGTATGTCGATTTTCGCTTTTTCCATCTCGGATATCAACTCATGCTCATTACCACTCAGTCCTCTGACATTCGAGATTCCCAATCTGATGTACCGTTTTCCTCACAAAGTCCTATTCCATAAAGTCTGTCAGGTGTTTCTCATTTGTTTTCTTTTGATTTTTGTTGTTCAGTGTGTGGGTTATCGACCCAAACACCTAAGGCTGCATTTTAAAGGGTTTACAGACACACCCTTCTCCCTACTTCACCTTTCCTGGTTGTTCTGGATGAGGCTACTTCCTGTGATAGTGCTTAATTGTACTCTCACGTTGCAAGGAGAGTCCCTCCTCCTTCTTCCGGGCTTAGGACCAACAACTACCTTTGAAAGGCAGCAGGCAGAGGGCGATTCTCATCCCTATGCGAAAGTTTGAATTTATCACTACAATTTAGAGATTAGAACAGGATTGTTCCTAGTCTTAAAACGGAAATTCTCGCCTAAAACATTTCAAATTGACTATGACGCCTCTTCACGAACGACTACCTTTCGGGTATCTGAGGCCCTTCAGCCTACTGGAGGCAATCAGAATGACCGGACTCTGTAGTGATGACCCTATACCATAGGCTCTTATCGTAGATCGCATTGGTGTTTTCCAGGATGTCAATGGCCGCCCGAACACTTGGTCCAGAGACAGTCTGCTTCTGGAAAAGAAATATAGCTCCTAATGACCATGCTGATACCAAATGGCCACAATCCATGGATCTAGATCAATTTTGCATTGTCCTTGAACCCGATCGTACTAAGTCACTGGTAAATCAGTACCAAAGGGTTAAGGAAATATGGGCATCCATGCCGAGCAGGTAGAATATATCAGCAGTTAGTAATATGTGTCTGTAAGGTCAGATCGCACGGCCAAACATCTCCATAATCTTTGTACCGATAACTATATATATGTTCAAAAGTAATCCCGGAAGCGGATTTCCGTTTTTTATTTTTTATTCACATTCTGTATATATATATATATATTAAACGACTGTATGTATATGAATATTATTACAGAAATGCTACTGTTTTAAAAACATCGCATCGATTAAAGCATACCTTGAATAATCCGACCCACTTTGAGAATTAATAAATTAGAAATACAGGTCATGGACAATTTTCATAAAACTAGGCGAAATATACATTCTGTTTATTCATAATTAACTGAACTAAATATGCAACCTCTATTCAACCTAGATTTATGCAAAGCTCTGGTGGCACAATAAATCCCAGTTTTGACGCCGATTAATTACTGTAGATGAAACTTGGATACACCATTATACGCTGGAAACAAAAACACAGTCCAAACAGTGGACTCCAAAGGGGGGAACCGGCTCCAAAAAAAAAGCAAAAAACTGTTTTCTCTGCTGGGGAAGTGATGGCGACTGTTTTTTGGGATAGTCATGGAGTTATTTTAATCGATTATCTTCAAAAAGGAAAAAACATTACAGGAGCATTCTACGCATCATTACTTGACAAGCTGAAGGAAGAACTTGCGGGAAAACGGCCACATTTGCAGAAAAAGAAAATCCTGTTTCACCAAGACAACGCACCGTCTCACACCTCAGGGGTTGCCATGGCGCAAATCCACGCTTGACCATTCGCCTTACTCACCAGATCTTGCCCCAAGCGACTTCTTTTTGTTCCCTCGCCTAAAAAATGTGCTCGGAGGACAGGAAATTTTCGTCAAATTAAGGGGCCAATCACCTTCGTGAACAATTATTTTGCAGAGAAAAACGCCGAGTACTTTTTGGATGGGTTAAAGAGATGGGAGCATCGCAGGGAGAAGTGTGCAGAGTTACAAGGAGACTATGTTAAAAAATAAAAAAATGTGTGTGTGTGTGTTTGTGTAATTGCATATATGGTACATATGCAATTTGTAAACAAAGGAGGGTCAGAAAAAGAAAAAACGTAGGATATTATTGTTAGAGTTGTTTTTTTAAGCATGATACAATGGCTCACAAAAATATTCGTAATTTCCATTTATTTTTATTGTTCTCAGCATGAAATTTTGAGATATTTTATACCAAATTAACCGAGAACATTCCAGATTTTCAACTTCCGCTGTAGGAGATAAGGTTATCAGAACTTGAACATTAACTTTCATTATCATTCAAAATTACAGTTTACCAGAGAAATGTCGGTGAAGGAATAAATATGTACTTTTTCTTTCATTGTTAAAACGATAAAGCTTAAAATTACTCAGAGAAAAATGTGGTAAGGCGCATGTATTTTAGGCCTTTTTCAAGGTCTTATTATCTTTAATATATGTAGATGTTTTTGTTGTATCTACAGGTGAGCAGCTTAGATAAAAAAAAAAACGAATATTAGCGTACAAATATAGAAGATAAAACCGAAAATTTTATTAAATTGGTGGATTTGTAAATCCGGTAAAGGGAGTGGTATCCGTTTTTTTTACTTTTGACTAAAAAAAATAATACTCAATGGTTAATAAAACTTAAAATGTCATCATTATCACTTATGCATGTGAGTCATTTCATTACAATTTAACTAAAATAAATAATTGTTTAGATTATGTGACCCAAGTCATCGGAATCCTTGAGATATTCTCTAGTTGACCGCGATAAGAATAAATGATGAGTCACAGAATTCTACATTCTACATTTATTTTTATGGATGTTTCTTCAAAATGATGTATATATTAAAACATTACTGTTATATGTTATGAGAAATAAAATTTATGATGCCCTGTTTTAGTGTGATTTATTTATACAAATTTGGATTTAATATTCCAATAAATTTTAATTTTACGGTAGTATAGGCACATACAAATTTATTCCTTTAAAATAATATTGTTTAATTACTGAAATAAAGAATAACTTAAATCTAATGGATAATATCTTTTAAAAAAAATAAAAGTATAGGCTTAACTAAGATTAAATACGTGGATAAATGTCAGAGGACATTTTATATTGCAATTGTGTTTACACATGTTACAGTTTTATCTTTTAGGATTACAAAGCACTATTTTTTTACATTCCTTTAATAATTTAAGGGATACAAAAAAAGTATTTATCAATAAAATTTTGCATACAAAATAATTTAATTTATATTGATCTATACATATATCTATTTATATTCTTATTATTTATTTCTTATACATCCAATTAATTTTTCAAATTCTGAAAAACGATTTCACTTGCTTTAAGCGCCCGTTATTAAAATCTAATGTAGGACATAAAAAATCTTTTTATGTCTTCAAATTTTCCTGAGTTACTCATCAAACTTATTAAAATTTATTTAGCTAAAATTATAGTACCCCCGCTTCAAAATTTACATATACAATAATTTAGTTTATTCCAATCGGAATTTCACACATTTTTATTAAATTTCTTATTATCTAATTTTTTGTACATTCAATTAATAAACAATTATTGTTTTACTACTGTAATAAAATATTTGATATTATCAGATGCAATTAAATTCTGGTGTAGGGGTATACAAAATCCATCTATGTCATCGCACTCCTTAAATAATTCTCTCTATTATAAATACAAAAAAGTCTCGTACGTATAATCAATTTATAATAACCTACAAAAAGAATATGGCACTCAGAAAAGGTAATAAGTATAGACCAACTATTGGGGAGGGAATAACCGATGACCATATCATAAAAAACATAAAAGTGCATTAAAAAAAAAAAAGTATAGAATTTAAAGTTTTAAAAAATCATTTCCAAACTATGTACAATATTTCACTGAAGGACGATAAAATCGCGTTTTGAGAAAGAAAAATATACGGTACAAGAATTATACGACCAATGGGAGTTGGAGTGATTTGAACAATTTCATAATTGTGAAAATTAGGCTTTTCCGCCGCTAGGCTATCTAATTTTTCTTAAAAAATGAATTTGAAAAAAATAAACAGATAAATGGGTAATCTTTGACTATTGGAAATATGTCTAATTGAGCTTCTTATTATAGTTTTAATACATAGTAATTTAGCAACCAGTTGTGAGTTTTTTTAGAGATTTGTCTCTCTATGTAAAACTAATGAAAGATATATAATGACATGAGATAAAGACAAGCAGAGAAACTACCCCGTGGTATAGTACTCAAATAACAAGTTCAAATTAGAAGGTCACGTGGCCGTCTTCTTTTCCTACGACTCGGAGGATTATCAGGTATTGAAGAGGTAGGTTTGAAACTTGTGGGTTTGAGTGGAATAAAGTTTGTCATGAAAGGATTAATATCGGATTCGGCCTAATTCAGTAACAAATAGGACATTCAGGTCATTATGGATTACTTTGTTCGTAACAAAGTAAGGAGCATTGAGGATTTTACGAAGGATTTTATACGAGAGGAATTCGATGGCTTAATGGAGCCTCAAAGGCCTACTCCTAATGTGTAATGCCTACTCCGATAAGTCCAAATGTGTCTAATGATTGTCATATAAACGAGTCTTTTGTAATTGATTGGGAGCTAGAGCGTTTGTCTAGTAAATGTGGAAGTAGATTGAAACGGCGAGCTGTTTCTTGTCGTATCAGTCAAGTATGAGAATTCCATTATCGAAAAAATAAAAATATTTCGTTACTCAAGTACTAACCGTTGGACACTGTGGACGCGACTATAAAAGCTACTATTATGATAAGAAATCTTGTACTTTCTAATTCATTTATTTATTTTGTTTAAATAAAGTAAAAATTGAATATACACAGAATGATTTAAAAAAGTTGTTTCGTTGTTTTTATTCAAGAATTTCTTCTAGTATTTTCAAAAAGAAAATCGGAATTACCAACATTTCAAAACTAAAAAAAAAAGTTTATCTCATGTTGTCTGAAGTGCATTTTTTTTCGAAATCCTACACGCATAGATTTATTCTTTCCAAAAACGTGATCCACTGAATAAAAATGTTCCGCTCATAACTTAGTTTTGGAATATTATCCCAATGAAATCCGACTATTAAAGTAAGATATATTAGATATGTAGTTTCGGATCATCATGAAGGGTAAAATTCATCTAATTGTAGATATTTAAAATGGCCATTAATGTATTAACATCCTACAAGTGTCAATTTTATATTTAAACTAGATTGCCATTTAATATACTCGTAATTCATTAAAAGCCTATATTTTCACTGCTCGGGCAAGGTTATGAGAACAATAGAGTCTCGAGACGTCACCTAAAAATCTCTACCACTACGACCCGTGAACGAGTCTGGGGGTTCAGTACATGGTTGAGACTGTACTGTTTCATGGACAACGGTTCTGCAAGGAGGTGACTTGTCCTAGGTCATGGCAACTCAGTACTAAACCACTGAGCCACTCCATTCCCCGAGACGTCACCTAAAGGAAGTTAACCCAATAATTATAATTATCATTATTAGTTTATATGAATAAACATATTGAATCAGCCCACACGAATAAGCCAATGGAAGGTATTAAGGAAAAAGCATAATCGAGATCATTTAAGTTGGACTTCCGGGTATCCACAGGTGACTAACTTCCCTGGACTTATTCCCTTCTCCTTGATGAATATCCGCTCTTCAGGGAAAAACAAATGACGCACACCCACTTAACCACAGCCCCGTTCTGACCAATGATTTCCTGCCAAGAGAACTTAATTTTAGGCACGATTAAATCGATTCAAGGAGTGGAGTGGAGTGGCTGAATCCTGGGTACAAATTCCGCTGCAGGCAAGACTTTTATTTAATCGGTTAGCAGCCGGAGATGGATCCCATTGGATCTAGAACCCTCCTGTGGCTCACCAAGCTTCTATAAAGCGGGTACCCAAAATAAGGGGGGAAATCTGGCAGTTGAACGCGATCTAGCACAACACTTCACTGCACAACTGTTGTCTAAGAAACAGTGCAGTCTCTACTATGTACTGAACCCCAGACCCTCCAAGGGTTGTAAAGGTACAGGTTTTTTTTTTTAAATCGATAAGGACAGCGATGCAGCAAAGTAGGGCTCATAGGGATACATTCATTAAATTTATGGGAAAAAAACAATTTTATTCCGATTAAATTATACTTAAAATAATTTAATAGTACTTTCGCAATACAATAACAAAAAAAAAAACACTACAACCTATAAACGGTCTTGGGTCCAGTACTTGTTAGTGACTGTCCAGTTGCTTAGTTTATTCCCGTAAACAGTACAGTAGCTACCAAGTACGGAGTTCGACCATAGATGTGATTTATAATTGACACGCCCAACCGCCAGGTTTCCTCCCTACGAAGGGTACACAATTTATAGTGGCTGAATGAGGGTCTCTAGATTCTACGGGATCCATCTCCGGCTGTTATTAGATAAAATCAATTATTTGCCAAAGCCAGATATGAACCAGGGTCCTCAGCAAGGTAACTCAGTGGTCCCAGTTGGATAACAAGTAAACGAAAGTACATTAATTATCGTTGAACCTCCTACATAGTTGCTCAGTAAAATACATTTGTAAACAGCATTTAGTAATTTAAACTTATTTATATTTAATTGCATGTCTAAAAATTCCAGCAACGATGTGTACCAAGTTTATAATTCTTAGATTGTTAATAAAAAATCAGATTAATAATCGTTAATGATTAGATTGTTTTAAGTAGATTGTAAATAGTTGTAACGATAACCTTGGGTGGACAGATCACACTAGTCGACCTTGTCACAGTCGCTTCACTAGACAGTCTACATATAGTTTTGTAGTTCGCACCATTTTATTTTAATTGGCTATTGAGTATTGGCTAATTGATTTATTGTGTAATGGAATTAGCGTGTAATACGTGCAGAATAAAGTTATCTTCTTTATTGGTGTGAGCATGAGTTGTGAATCAAATTCTGAAAAGTTATGTTCCGATAATTAATGAAACTTAAAACATGTATTGAGTATGGTATGAAATGAGTTGGGTGCTCTATATATGAAGAGTGATTTAGAATTTTCTTCTCTGAGATGGTATAAAGTTTGATAAAACGATTGCACGCATATGAGATTTGTTTAATTTTTAAAAAAATTATAAAAATCTCTCTCTACATTTAAAAAAGATTATAAAATAAATATTAAAGATATTGTCGCATTTCCGAATACCGGAAAGATAGCGTGGGTATTGGATCCGACGGTGAGATTTGAAAATAACGACCTTGACCAGGCGGGTGGAGTAGGAAGGGAAAAGAAGGAAATATATGATAAGCGCATCCATTTCCTAAAGGAGAAATTCCGAGAGACCTTCGGAGAGAGAGAGAGTTCAGTATGAGAGGCATCTGGTTTGGGTCTCGCGGAACGATTCCGAAAAGACCATGGTGCTTCCTCGATGACCTGGGTGTCAGTGGTAGGGATGTGGCAGTGCTCGCTGAAAATATTATACTCGACTCCCTGAGGATAATTCACCATCATATAGTAGCTGATACCCCACACGATTGTTTTATATTTTCTTTGCCTTCTCGTTATTAAGAAGAAAAAAGAAAAAGGGGAGTAAAAAGAAATAGGAATTGTACTCTAGTTCTTGAGCATGTATCTTGATTAATGGCATGAAAAGGAGAAAACTTGTAATGAACAGTATGTCCAATATGGATTGATGAGTATGCTGTGTGTTATGGCAATCCAATGTAGTTGGACAGCACTGCTGAAAAAATCTCTCTCTCTCTCTCTCTCTCTCTCTCTCTCTCTCTCTATCTCTCTCGTTTCATGGTACTTTAACACTTACTAGACCCTCTAAGCTCCCAATTAATTACAAAAGATTCATATACGTAACTATTATAAGACCCATTAGGACTCACGGAGTACAGATTTGGGGCTTCACTTAGCCATCGAATTCCTCTCGTATCCAATACTTAAAACCAAATCCTTCGTAAAATCCTTAACGCTCCTTACTTTGCTACGAATAAAGTCATCCATAATGACCTTAATCTTCCCAATAGTGGCTGATTAGCCCGAACACGATATCAATCCTTTCATGATAAACTTTATCCCTCCTAGAACAAAACCCATTAGTTTCAAACATACCTCTACAATTCCTGGGAATCCTCCGTGGCGTTTGAAAAGAAAACGGCCTCATGGCCTTTTAAGTTGAAACTGTTATTCGAGTACTCCCAGTAGGTAGTTTCTCTACTAGCCTTTATCGAATATCATTGCGTATTATTCATTTTATTTACATGTTGTATTATTATAATACAGTTGCAAATTTCAATAACATTATAATTGTTTTATCACCCAATCTGTCTCAACTATATTGTTTTTGTGATATTGATGAACTTCCGTGAAAATAAAAAAAACACTTCATAAATGAAAGAAACAAAATCTTATTCTAAAGAAAAAATTAAAACTATAAATTAAAACTATAAACATTTTTAGACTGATCCAATTTTATTTTATTTTACTTTATGCGCATAAAACCGTAATACAATTCGTACGAACCCAGGCAGATGTAGCTTCCGTATGAAATCAATCTTCAAGCTTCCGTATCTGAATTGCAAAATTCATTATTGCTCGTCTGAGCGATGAAAAAGGTGCTCGTCTGAGCGATGAAAAAAGTGCTCGTCTGAGCGATGAAAAAGTGCTCGTCTGAGCGATGAAAAGGTACCGAGCCGGCCGGCTGTTAGCACTGAACTGGTATAGTCCCAGAGTTGTAACAGGACGGTTCACATCAAGGTTGTTGTAAATAAACACGGACTCCAATCCTCGGAACGTAAACAGAACACGTCGATAATCCTTCATTCTTCCTTCCTATTACTGTTGTTATTACCTTATTATTATTATTATTAAATTAAAAACCTTTCACAGAATAAACATAAATGTAAACATTAAACAAAATTTTAATGTGACCAAATTAAAAAAAAATAATGCGATTCGGTCCCGAACATCCCGCCCACCAAAATTTCCATGAGATTTTATGGAAATTTGAACCTTCATGGCTATCCATCAGCTTCAGAGTTAAGAAGCGAAATTAAGTTGACAACGGGACGCTGGAATTCCCTATTAAATGTTTTAATGGTGACAACTCCGACTACGTCATCAGCACCTTTGTGTAAGGCTGTTATACGTGCCGTTGGCCAGGAAAGGGGCGAAGCTGTTTTGTCATGAATTAAAACCAAGTCACCAATTTGCGGTGAATACGTAGCTTGTTTTGTCCATTTGATTCTTTGCTGTAATGTGTTCAAATAATCATGACGCCATTTCGTCCAAAAATGTTGTGTACGTTGCTGAATCAGCTGCCATCTGCTGAGACGATTTTCAGCCGCATTCGTCCAGTCATGAGTGGGACGAGACGTTAAACAGTCGCCTATTAAAAAATGACCTGGAGTTAGGTATTGGAAATCTTCTGGCTCAGATGATAACGGATATAGTGGGCGCGAGTTCAATATGGCTTCAATCTGGACTGCAATTGTGTAAAATTCCTCGAAGGTGTATGGAGTAGAAGATAAAATTCTTGTTAGATGGTGTTTTACTGATTTAACCCCTGCCTCCCATATGCCTCCAAAGTGGGGAGCTGCAGGGGGGTTAAAGTGCCATGTTATTTCTTTCTCTACCAAGTGATTTACTATGGTATGTTGATTAGCAGGTACTCCAAACCATTTTGAAATTTCCTTCATCTCCCGAGCTGCTCCTACAAAGTTGGTTCCACAATCGGAATAGATGTTAATAGGTTTTCCTCGTCTGGCTATAAACCGATCCAGTGAAGCTAAGAATGCATCAGTGGTAAGACTTGAAACTATCTCCAGATGTAAGGCTCTGGTTGCTAAGCATATAAATAAGCATATGTATCCTTTGGTGGTAGGGGAATTCCTTCTTGACGAAAATTTCAACTGGAAGGGACCGGCATAATCCACTCCAACATTTAGAAAAGCTCTTCCGCTGGTGAACCGAGCAGGCGGCAAATCTCCCATCAAGGGGGGCGAGGGTGTCGCCTTTAATTTAAAACACTTGAGGCATTTGAATATACGGAACTTTATTAAACGTCTGGAGGAAAGAATCCAGTATTTTTGACGTAAAGCGGATTGGATCATCTGTAAACCCCCATGAAGTGTAATACGGTGGTAATGATCAACCAAAATGTTAGATAAGTGACATTTTTGGGGTAGTAAAATAGGATGTTTGCTGTCGTAGTGTAGATCAGAATGACGAAGTCGGCCACCCACCCTCAATAGTCCATGGCCATCGAGGAAAGGTGAGAGTCGTGCTAATTCCTTCTCATGGCATAGCAGAGCTGGCTCAGCGAAACGTTTGGGAAAATATTGTTGCTGGGTCCATTTAATAATGGTGACCTCGGCAAAGTGAATTTCGGGAACTGTAAAGGGTCCTATCGTTTTGATGTTGGATGTTTTTATGTTATTAATAAATCGAAAGAGATAAGCGACTACTCTTAATAATTTAGTGAATGAAGAAAACCTCTCTAACCAGATACACCAACAATAAGTGCTTGCTTGAACGTTTGATGTCAGAAGGATGTTCTTTTCAAGTTTAATTTCAGGGAGTACAACATTTGTATCAATATTGGCTGGTTTAGGCCACTCGGTTGTCGGTTGAAGTAGCCATTTAGGACCCGCCCACCATAGTGGGTATTTCAAAAAATTAGAAGGGGTCATGCCTCTGGAGGCACCATCAGCAGGATTATCAGATGAATCCACATGAAACCAATATGTCCGCTCGGTTTTCTCTAATATTTGTAGAATTCTATTTGCGACATAGATGTTAAGCTTATGGGGTAAAGTATTCAACCACCCTAACACTATAGTCGAATCCGTGAACATGTAAATGTCGTCAACATTCAAGCGCCTTAAAAATTCTTTTATGGAGTCATACAGTAGCGCTAAAAGGTGAGCTCCACACAGCTCGAGTCGAGGAATCGTAATGGTTTTAATGGGAGTGAGTTTTGTTTTGGCTTTAAGCAAAGAAACATGAACGTCTCCATTAGTATGTTCGACCCTAAGAAAAAGCATAGCAGCATAACCTCGTTGTGAGGCGTCACAAAAGCCTATTAATTGGGTGCTGATAGCTGTTTTTAGTTTGAGACTTCTTGGTATTTGAATGCTTGATATTGATCTTAATTCTATAATAAAAGTTGACCACTTGTTGTTAATGTCTGTAGGTATAGGGTCATCCCACTTCAAACGACGTTTCCAAAGTTCCTGCATGATCACCTTGGCATAAAACACTACGGGGGAGAGATAACCTAAGGGGTCGTAAATTCTGGCGATTGTGGATAGTATGGAGCGCTTAGTAGTAACTGTTGGTAAATCATGGATATGATAAGAGAACATGTCGTTGGATGGGTCCCAGTGCATCCCCAAAATTTAATTGAAAAGTCATCTTTGGGGTTCAACTTCACGGCCTGTTCACGATACTCTTCTGGGATCACGTTTAAAAGTGCTTGAGAGTTACTGGCCCACTTTCTGAGCTGAAATCCACCCTTTTCCAATATATCGATTAACTGTTTCTGAAGAATTAATGCTCCTTCTAGTGAATCCGATCCAGCGACGATATCATCAACATACATATCCTGCGACAAAGCTTGCACGGCTTCAGGAAAACACTTGCCTTCATCCATTGTTAACTGTTTGATGACACGTAAGGCCAAGAATGGCGAAACTGATATGCCATATGTAACAGTCGTGAGCTCGAACTGTTTTAGCTCTTCGTGGGAAGCTGACCTCCAGAAAATATGTTGATAACAGCGATCATCTTTATGTAATTCAATCTGCCGGTACATCTTGCAAATGTCAGCAGTGAAGGCAATCTCGTGGGTGCGAAAGTTTATTATTATATCTGCTATGTCCAACTGCAGTTTTGGCCCTGCGTAAAGAAAATCATTCAATGAACCAAATTTACAACGCATTGATGCATCGAAAACCACTCGAAGCCTAGCGGATGAGCTATCCCTTTTGACAACACCATGGTGTGGTATTATATACTTGGCTTGATCAGTGGTTGGCCTCATGTGTCCCAATTGTCGATATTCTTCCATAAAGAGTGAATATGAATTTTTTAAATCTGGATTTTTTGAAAATTTAGATTCCAAGGAGAAAAAACGTTTTAAAGCCTGTTGGTTGCCATCACGCAAATCAGGTGGTGTACCTTTAAAAGGTAAGCGAACCCCATATCGTCCAGACGGTAATCTATAATGAGTTTGGTCAAAATGAGTTTCGCACGCGACATCCTCAGGATTCGATGGAATATTTGGAGAAGCGGGTTCTTCCAGTTCCCAGAATTTTTCGATTAAGTTGTCAATGGTTGATGTGGATAAAATATGCAACGAAGCTGTGTAGCTAGGTTCAACATTGTGAATTCGTCCTAAAACCACCCATCCGAATACGGTGTTCATTAACGTGGCTTCCTCACCTTCGATTCGTCGTACTCCATTCCGCAGAATTTTCCAAAACAAATCAGCTCCCAATAAAATGTCAATTTCTCGAGAAATTGTTGAGAAATTAGGATCCGCTAAAGCATATGATGCGATTTTCTGTTGGACCCTACGGGGTACTTGACTCGTTGGCAATTTACCAGTAATATTCGGCACAACAGTTGCTTGCGTAGATAATAAAGGACCGTGCCTGTTTCTTGGCTTTAATATGCAACGAGCTGTTCCTATTCCCTCCGTTAGATGTTGTCCCACTCCTGAAAGATTTCTTTTAACTTTCTCAATATGGAGATGAAAAGCATTCGCACATGATTTGGTGATCAATGTACACTGTGACCCGAAATCTAGGAGGATGCGAATTGGTTTAAACATCGACTTATTATCCTGTAAATGCACGATAGCCGTACTTAGCAATATGTCATTGTTGTCTTGGCAAGCATGTGTCATTACTGAAGAATATGTTTCAGGTGGATTTTGATTGGCCACAGGTGTTATGGCATCATTTGCTTGGCTATTAAATTGGTTATTTCGGCTCGGGAAATGCAGCAGTGAATTGTGAGATTTTTGACAATATGCACAACATGTTTTGTTTTTACACTCTTGAGTTGAATGAGTCAAGGTGAGATGATAGCGACAACCTGGGTAATTCTTTATTGATTCAAACCGTTCTTTGGCAGTCATTGCCTTGAAACGAGGGCAGCTCGTTAAATAATGGTTTTGTTTGCATAAAAAACAAGTACGTAATTGTTTATTCTGTTGAGAATTTGGTTGCGTTGAAACGATAAATGAATGTCCTTTGGGCTTGCGGTTGGTATTTTCTTGAATTTTATTATCTTCGGATAGGCATGAAGATAATTCCAGAACTTTACATTGCTGAGTCACAAACTTTGTAAGTTGGTCAAAGGTAGGGAACTCGACGTCAATATGTTTTTGTTCGAAAGCTCTTTTAGTTGATGCATCCAAACACCGCATGGCTAAGCTGAATAGAATAAATCCAGTTTCATCCGCCAGGTGTAGCTGCTGAAATTGTGTTACATTATCCACCATACAATCCAAGAAATGCCTTAAGGACGATAACGTCGGTGATCCAGTTATTGGCTTGAATGCTAATAACCGTTGAACATAAAGAGAGGCTAAAATGCGTTTATTATTGTATCGAGTAATAAGCCTTTCCCAAGCCAAGTCATAATTCAGCTCCTCGATTGGGAGATTTTTAATAAGATTTAGAGCATCATCTCTTAGAGTCGAATTCAGGTAATGAAATTTTTCAATTTTATCTAAACCGTCATCCTTGTGAACTAGAACTTCATAGGTATCGCGGTAGTGAGGCCAATCAATGGGATTTCCATTGAAAATTGGGAGATTAATTTTGGGCAAACGCCCTCGTGGATTTCTGGAGTCATTTAATGAGGCAGTTGCATTTACCGATTGGTCTGCCGAACCAATTCGTGTTGTTTTGGCATCTTCCTCGGTTAGACGTTTGTACAACATTTTACATTCATAATAGTAACGGTCGGAATTTTCCTTTCTTGCTTTCTCGTTTTCATCGGGATATTCTTTGTCACGACCTCCTTGAAAATACATTTGTGTAATTTCTTCTTGGGTTTGATCCATTTGTAGCCGAAGGGAAGTTAAATCATCATACATGGCGTAAAAAAGTGGTTTGTGTAAAGCATCGGTGGCAACCCGTCTTCCTTGGTCTGTCACTCCCTTGATTCTGGCTTGAAGCGTTGATAACTTCGACTTTAAATACTTCAAATGTTTTTCAATATCTTTCTCAGTAGCCATGTTGAAGAAGAAAAGAGAAGGAAAAAGAGAAAGAAAAAAAATTATTATTGGAAGGTTCAATTCGAAAAAATTCTCACGTTAATAAGAAGGTAAAATTATGATTCAGAGAATACTGTGAATGAACAGAATGTTCGAGCCCACGCGAACTAGAATTTTGTTGTTGAAAATATTACAATCATTACCTAATAAAAGAAAAATATTAAATAAATAACTTATACTATAACCTTTTTGTCACACCACCGCAATCCGGCCCGGAGGACCAAATGTTTTATCACCCAATCTGTCTCAACGTTATCAACTGGGAAAGGGATGATTAATAAAAAAAAATTAAAATAAAAATAAATTTTATTTTAACTGGACTGCGATGTTTTGACAATCCAAGGTGATACATGGCACGCTTGTTGCACCAAATACATAATTAGATTATACAACTGTATTTAAAAACACTTTTATATTGTTTTTGTGATATTGATGAACTTCCGTGAAAATAAAAAAAACACTTCATAAATGAAAGAAACAAAATCTTATTCTAAAGAAAAAATTAAAACTATAAATTAAAACTATAAACATTTTTAGACTGATCCAATTTTATTTTATTTTACTTTATGCGCATAAAACCGTAATACAATTCGTACGAACCCAGGCAGATGTAGCTTCCGTATGAAATCAATCTTCAAGCTTCCGTATCTGAATTGCAAAATTCATTATTGCTCGTCTGAGCGATGAAAAAGGTGCTCGTCTGAGCGATGAAAAAGGTGCTCGTCTGAGCGATGAAAAAAGTGCTCGTCTGAACGATGAAAAAGTGCTCGTCTGAGCGATGAAAAGGTACCGAGCCGGCCGGCTGTTAGCACTGAACTGGTATAGTCCCAGAGTTGTAACAGGACGGTTCACATCAAGGTTGTTGTAAATAAACACGGACTCCAATCCTCGGAACGTAAACAGAACACGTCGATAATCCTTCATTCTTCCTTCCTATTACTGTTGTTATTACCTTATTATTATTAAATTAAAAACCTTTCACAGAATAAACATAAATGTAAACATTAAACAAAATTTTAATGTGACCTAATTAAAAAAAAATAATGCGATTCGGTCCCGAACAATAATGCTATTGGAAAAGTCCATAAAACAAACGCTAAAGTCTCTAAAATCCTGGAAAATAACTAATTAGTCAACGTTTCGCTAATTGAGGCCCCATTAGAACATACACAAAAAAATGCGTATCAATGAAGATCAAACCCAGCATATCTCACATCAACAACATGGCAGTATTAATCATAGTTTGTTTTGGATAATTAGATGCAAAACTCAAAATACGTTGGCTACTATTATCATTTTAAGTCCAGATAGCACTCAAAATTCCGCTATCGTTCTTAAAATATCTATCCAAATATCACAACTTTCTATCGGAACTTAGTTAATAAGTAAATATAATGTTAGTGATTATGTTGTTTTAAGAAAGGATCTACCTATCTCATTAGCGTCTGATATAATCTGCAATAACATCACAACAATTTAAAAAATAAAAAAAGGGATAAATAACAATTATAATGGGTTGTATTTTATAATTGCTTCAGTAGTATGATCGGCTAAGGAACGAAATAAGCTTGTCGACCCGAGGACTATCTTCCCCTAAGGCTATTGAGATATTTAGTGGTGATGATCCTATTGCCTTCAATTTAATACAGTAGAGCGGGCACTCCAGCAAAAGGTAGGATATTGTCAGAGTAATTGAGTAATATTGAGAGTTGATGGTATTCCTTCACCAACAAGGCGTACGTGAGTCGATCTCGAATACCCAGTTCTGAGCCGGGTAAGGGCCGTTTCCTCCTTGCGGAAGATGCAACTAAAGAAGTTCCAAAGGTTTCTACATTTTTTTAATAATAATAAGTTAGCTTGAACGGCTATTTTCCAACATACTCTGCCTTCCTTGCGTATATTATCCTAAGTTATTATAGGCCATCCATTGTAATATGGTGGAGACTTTTGGGTATCAGTTCCGCAGGTTGTTGTTTCGAGGTAAGACACAATAAGTTTTAACTTTTCATCTGTTTCATTTTTAATATTGAAATAAATAATATATAAAATAAAAATAATAAAATAAAAATAAAAATAAATAAAAATAATAAAAATAATGGCTATCTAATCAAACACTAAGCACTAACACCTGTGCTAGATAAGTCCATCGATTGGCCACGCATTTCTTTGCTAGTTAGTGAGCGAGGTTATTAGTCAGTTGAAAGAGTAAGGGATCAGGAATCAGATATTTTTTATGTATAAGTATGGATATATTTAAGTGATATATCAGAAGGATATATTAAGAAGATTGAACACTTTAATAGCTTTAAGTATTCTAAGTACAATTTTGAGTATAATAAAAATTCTACACCATTTATACTATTTAGCATTCTACGCCAGATTTAGAGGCATAAATAATTACTTTTGTAATATAAATAAATTCAGGTGCACGAAACTATTTATGCTAAATATTTGTTCTAACTAAGGTTATTTCAAAGATATTGTGTGTTTTTTTTCCAACCACTGGGCCTCTTTGACGAGTAGAAATTCGTATTAAAAACTTTATCAGGAACATGAGTAAATCCCTGTCTGCTATGCTTTGGGGTGTTGGGTATGTTTTAAATATTCCATTGATTTTGGGATTCCAGAGTAATCAATTATGATTATTATTTCTTTAAACCTCCTAACTTTATTTGAAATTGCCATTCTTTTCCAGAGGTTGGTTTTGTGCTTACCAATTTACTAATCAGTCATAAGGAAGAAAATAGTTGGGGGTGCAGTCAAATGAAAACACTAAATAAGTGGTTGCTTATTTAATTATGAGCCGACGTTTCGACCCACTTTGTGGGTCATCTTCAGGGCTAAGCAAGAAAAACAGACAAAATACAATGAATACAATAAAAATACATTGAGGACTAAGTGTATGATAAATGAGAAGAAATATATATGTAGAGAGGTAGAAATTTACAACAAAAGTGAGGGATATATATCAATATAAAAATTACAGAGAAAATGTACAGAACGGTGGTGATGCCAAAAAAGATTTTTCTACAAAGATAAAAGACGGAAGTAAACAGAAAGATATTTTTAAAAAAGAAAGAAAAAGTATAAACATCAGAGGTGAGAAGTAAAATTATGGAAAAGGTAGTAGAATATATATAAAAACTATAAAATGTAAGATAATAAACTCCTAGGGAGTTTACATAAGTTACTAATCAGTTTACATAAGTTTACAGGAGTTTACATAAGTTACTAATCAGTCATCTTAACACCTTAATCAAACCATCAATATAGTATTCATAACTGCACTCTGCATCTGGATTAAGTAATCACCTAAAGAATTATTACTTCAAGAGGTAATCGTGAGAAAGACACACATATATAGACTTCAACTAAGTACTTACTTCTTCGGCATTACAGCCCATCCCGAACCTTGTCCTCCTCCAAGTGATTTTTCCATCACTCCCTATCTTGTGGCCTTTCCCTGCAATTTGGCACACCTATAGCTGCGGCATCCCTGTCTACCTGAAAGTTGTACTGAAGAAGTCTTAGTGGCATCTCACTTTCATCCATTCTCGCTATTTGCCCAGCCCATAGTAATCGGTTTATTTTTATAAAATTGACGATAGGTATTTTCTTATTGAGAGAGTATAGTTCATGGTTATGCCGTATTCTCCATCCCCCCTCATCCCTGACTGGGGCGTAAATTGTTCTGAGGATCTTCCTTTCAAAAACGCTGACCCGCTGTTAATCTTTCTTCTCAGAACTGTAGGCCAGACCAGCCCTAATAAGGCTCTTACAAGTCAGCACCTTTGTACTTTTTCACTAAGCTTGGATTTAAAACATTTTTTTAAGCCATTGAAGCATCTGCTGGCAGCTAATATTCTTCTACCAATATCTTACTCCACATCTTGGTAATTGTTTGTGTAGGAACCAAAATTGAAAGATCCTTCTAACCTTTTGTAGGTGTGATTATCTATAATTAAGGAAGAGGAACTATCCCTCCGTACACATATACAGACAATTGGCCGAAAATGTTTTTTTTTTTCCATTCATAATATTAATGGATTAATTTATTACTTAATACTATAATATATTAATATTTATTATTTATTAATATATTAATATTTATTAATTAATAATATTAATTTTTCATAGTAAAAAGCATCCGTTGAAAACTGCACATCTAAAATATCAAGCAATTACAATAGGTTTTATTTTCATTATCAAGTAATAAGTAATAATCGGTTATTTCAAAATAACTACGAATATTAATAAACCGTTTTAGACTCAGCTTAACAGTTATTTATGATAAACACTCTCTTAAATTGCCGCAGTCAATATTTTTAATCCATTCACCAGGGGTTTTTTCTGGTTTTGATCATGCAGTCAAATTCTTCGCCGACGTTTCACTGGCCTTTCTGCAAGCTTCCTCAAGGCTTAATCTGAGACTGACGTCAGTGCTATTGAATTTGACTACACGGTCAAAACCAGAAGAAACACCTGCTGAATGAATTAAAAAGTTATTTATGTTATTATAATAATATAAATAATAACACAATAATAATATTATTATTATCACACTATTTTTTATAGAAATATGTTTATTTGGCTTTTTTTATATTTATTTTTAAAATAAATGACATTTTTTATTATTAGTATTAAAGGTATTGGTAGCACTGTGTACCTACTCAAGGCGGGAGCTAAGTCTTTGTTTTCAGTTGTGATCACTTGTTGCTCGTTTGCTGACGAATCTCTCAAGGTTAGGAGTTGACCGGGTTAAATGACCGCAATTCAATTTCAACTTTTTCATTCAAATCTGTCCAACATAAGACTGGCTCTTTCCCTTTATAATTAATGTGAGGATAACAATTTTTAACAAAAATAAGATTTATTTTAGTTGATTATTATTTAAGCTTTGATAATAAGATAAACCTTAAACTTATACTCTTATCTTTATAGTTTAGTTTACATTTAAATAAATTTAAGATCAGTATCTTAATATTTCCTTATTTAATCATTTTATAATTTGAATATTTTCTCAAAATTATATACAGCATAGTAGATACTAGTATAGTTATTCAGAAAACATAGTATAAAAATGAAGCTTTGAAATGATCTACTGTGAAAATAAAGTGCGGGCTGTACGGCTGTGTGTGTTGTATTTTTAAAATTATTTAAATGTTATTGTTTTTAGATGCTTTATTCTATTTACTGGCATTTATTAATGCCTTTGTGTTCGCACAGCATATTTTGTTATCTACTTGAAACTTTTTATTTTCTGTAGAATGGATGCAACTCATAGAGAAATAATAATGAAAAATCTTGATTTTTTGGTTCAAAATACTAGTGACGAAGCCTTTGAACATCTTTTGGAAAAGTTTAGTAGCAATCATGGGTTGAGCCCTTTCATGTTGCAAAAAATAAAAGTAAGTATGCTAAGTGTTAATGAATTTAAAAAACAAAATAATAATGTGAGCCGCCCACACATATTAATTGAATACTCTTTGGGGACAGGCTGAAGCAGGGTCTCTTGGCTTTTGTTTCAATAAATCTCTCAGTATTATAATTATGTTGCTCCACTGGTATTTTTTTTTTATCTTCTACAACTTTATCGTTGTAGTAAATAATTCTGTAGATCGTGAAAAAAGTCTTGTTCTGGTAGGCTTTATTTTAAATAACTGACTAGCTTGACATGTGTGAAAGGACATTCTGATTCCATAAAAAGAGTTCTGACCATAAGTAAGGTCAAGCACTACATTAAAATGTCATTTATTGTTAATCTGATACCGATATCCTAAGTCAATGGTGAGCTATTCCGAGATTAATTAATTTTTATTATTCTTGCAGTGTCTCAAAATAGGTTTATCAATTTTTTTTCAATGTCAGGTATTTTATTTATTGTGAAAAATAGATATATTTGTTGTTTATGAACGTGTAAAGTGCTGTGAAGCACAATATATAAGTTTTTCATCGGTAATTGTTAATCTGGTGCCAGGATCCTACGTCAATAGTGAGCTATTCCAAGGCAAATTAATATTTATTATTAATGTTCTTCTATTGTCTCAAAATAGGCATATTCAATTTTGTCGATCTCAGATATATTTTACATATTACCGCTCTACAGAAAAGCTCCACGGTATAAAAAAGTGGATTTTTGCAAAAGTTTGCTTCAACCTACTGATATCCCTAAACTATGATAAAAATTTTAATTAGACATTTCATTAGTCTCTAATTTTTAAAACTAAAACGCTATATTTATTTTTGTAATAATTTCATTATGAATCTAATTTTGACAGTTTTTCATTAAGTGCCAGCCAAGTTCTTTTATTATTAATTAAGGTATATTACATATTTTACGAAAAAATAAATCTATTTTTGAAATCAAAATGGACGCTTCATTGAATGTTTTTAAGTACTTACAAATTTTTTAACAACAATGATGCTTTCAATTATTTCTACCTAAGCAAAATTAATACTTATTAGTCAAGTAAATGACAAAGAAATATTACAATTTTATGAATAAATTATTATTATTTTTATCATGGCAGACTTAATAAAGTAAATCCAGAATACAGGAAATCATAAGTAATAGTAATTTCATTTTTTTTCTTGTATTCATAAATATTATTGAATGTAATACTTCAGGATCATGCCCATTCCAAGATAATGATGCAACAAGCAGGTATTGCTTTATACCATAAAATAATATAGCTATATAAATTTCAATTAATTGATTAATTCTTTTCTATTAGAGACTGTTCATTTTCATTTTACTGAATGATATTGAGTACTATTTTCTATTTTCTGAAAGGTGATAAGGGGTCAAAATGATCTATTCATTACTCTGATGTTGACACTTCAGCTATTAAAAAAAATGAGTAAAATTGTATTCATTATCACTATTCCACCCTTGTTCTTATATTGACACTTATTTCATAAATATCTTTTTGTACCGAGGTATGAAGTTCTTTCAAAAAATCGACCTGTCCTTTTGCAAAGTTTTGTATCCTGTTTATTTTCTGTTGATAATAAACATTTACATTGTATTATTATATTTACTGTGTTAGTTAAATAAGTTTTTTATTTGTTTTCAGGCAGGAACTAGCCTTGAAAAGAAAAGGAAATTTTATGAAATGGTTCCCAAAAGGGGACCCGAAGCATTTCGTAAATTATCTGACTCTTTGTATAGCGTTGGCTTGAGAAATCTAGCTGAGAAATTAAGGGAATCAAGGTATTATTTATTATAGATCTTTAGTGAATAATATGTTGGACATTTGAATAATTTTTTTGTTGTAATTATAAGCATAACTATCATATATAGCTTCCACAATAATATGTGATAACAATATTTTTCCCAATTTCTTCAATAAATCTCATTTGTATGGAATTTTTGAGATTAATGCAACATTGATTTCTGAGAAAACTTTATCTCTTCTATTTAACTATTTGTCTGTAATTTGATTGTATTGTAATGCCGTTGGTCCATACATAGGAGAGCTGGTTAATCCTCGGTATATAAAGTAAAAATGTTAATATTAGTTTAACTCACGTGTTAGATAAATAGGGAGTGTGTGTATGTACGGAGGTCAAGCGACACCCCTCCTGCATCGCCTTATGAGAAAACAAATATTTATTTGGATGAAAATTGCTTGCACAAGTGGGGAAATTAAGTACTGACAGGATAACCAAATTTTATATGATTTTACTGAATATAATTTTTCAAAAGGACTTTTTTTTTTTATTATTACATATTTTCATGAAGATATGCAGACGACACAGTACTTCTAGCAGGCAGTCCTGAAGGTCTTCAATGTCTCATATATAACGTACTCGTGTCATGCAATAACTATAGAATGGAGATCAATCATAAGAAAACACAAATAATGATAATCAACAGAAAGCAACATATTGATTGATTGATTCCAAAGTCCATGTAAATAATCACTCTCTGAAAAGAACTGATTGAATTACTTATTTAGGATGTAGCATAACTGATAACTAAGATCACACAAACAAAATCAGGTCTTGTATAGAGGAGGCGTGAGTCCCTTTAACCAACTCAGAAAAGTGTAACCAAAATTTGAAATTTCATACTCCAATCAGAGTACTCAGATTTTAAGTTTTCTGAGTGTTATCATACAGAGGCATCTTACGGATGCTTCAAGTAAACATGTAAAGGCATTCGAGAGGTGGTGTTATTGGCTTATCCTCAGAGTTTCATGAGTGCAACATTTAATAAATAGAAGCATACTCCAACAAATGTAGAAGCCCCTCGAAATATTGGACAGCATCAAAAGATATAAATTGGCATACTTTGGTCATTAATGAAATTGGTCGATGAATCACTATAATTGTAATTGTGGATCACAACTTATTAGCTCAGTTTAGTAATTGGATTAGTATTTTTAGTTTATTTATGAAACTCCAAATAACTGAAATTGTGTTTACTTATGCTTAAAAAGAAATTATATTCTATTTCTAATGATCTATGATATAAATTTTCAGGTTATTTTTAGACGGTGGTTGTTTATCAAAATCAAATGGTTCGAATGAGGTAGAAAACAATAATAAAGAGGTGATATTAACAGATTTTTTTCTGTTATTCATAATTATATTATTCAATCTCTATATAAATAAATAAAATTTATTTTTCTTATTATTTAGCATTACATAATAAAATCGGACCCAAAAAGACATGTTTTAATAATTAATATTATGAACTTCGTGTATCATCCTAATCTAATCAGAAATGGCTCGGAAAAAGATGTAGAATCCTTGAATAAATTATGGAATAAATTGGGTTATAGTGTTGAAATTCATCAAGATCTTGAACATGATGTAAGATTTCAAACATAATAATTGATTCACTATTTTATGTATAAATTTCTAATGATTCTCATTAATTTTATAATAATTGTCATTCAGGAACACATAAGTTATCAGTATAATTGAATTATTATACTGATATTATATGTGATATTTACATTAATCAAAATTAATTTTTATAAGATTTAAAAAATTTAATATTTACTTTACATTTTTATGATGAGGTTATGTATTGTAGGAATTCATGAAAGTAATTGATGATTTTATCAATTTGACAAAGACTGTTATGTTAGACTCAGTATTTGTTTTTATTATGACCCATGGAAAAAGAGATGACAGAAACCATAGGGAGGTTAACTTACAAACATCAGATTCAAGACTAATTAATTCTGAATGGGTTTTGAATCGATTCACATCCGTTCACTGCAAGCACTTAGCTGATGTACCCAAAGTCATTTTTATTCAAGCCTGTCGGTAAGTTCAGTTTTATATAAAAATAAACTATTTGTTTTGGGACAAGCTCCCTTAGAAAAGCAATTAGTAGTTAAATGAAATAGGAACACATAAAGTAACATGAAATAAAAAAATATGTCAATAAATGAAAGTAAAAATTATAAGTCACTTTAGGATTATTTATTATATAATAAATAGGCATTGATGACCTGAGTTTTTACGCCTGTAAATAACACACATGCAGATTTTTATTTTATTTTATTATTATTTGGCTCTACGACCCATGTAGTCGAGTCTTGGCCCGCTCCAGCATCGACCGCCAGTTTTCTCTATCAAGTGCTGCTACCTTCCAATTGCGGATATCCAATATGGTCCGGGCGTTGGAAGCTAGGCAGTCCTCCCACCAAATTCGTGGTCGGCCTGCTCTTCTCACATCATACATTCGCTCCCTGAGGACTTTAGCTGGGATTTCATCCTAATCACATGTCCGGCCCACCTCAGTCTTGCTAACTTTATAAAATTTACTACATCCAGCTCTTTATGAAGTAGTCTCAGTTCGTTGTTGGACCGGCGCCTCCACTCTCCATCCACCAAAACTGGACAGTATATTCTAAGAACTATCCTTTCAAATCTCAGAAGTGAGAGTTTGTGTGCTTGGGTCAGGGTCCAGTTTTCAGAGGCATATGTCAGAACTGGTCGGATGAGAGTTTTATACAGTCTGGTCTTAAAAGATTTAGACAGGAGACTTAGCGGCTATAATCCGGTTCTTGACTTCTGCCCCAATATCATTTTCTTGGTTCACCTGGGATCCAAGGTACACAAATTCCTCAACTCTATCCACCCTCTGCCTGTCAACTTGGATATGGGTTTCAAGGTTTATTTGTTGAGGGTTTATGCCCATGTACTTCGTTTTGCTGTAGTTGGCGATAAGTCCCATCCTTGCTGCAGCATTTCTCAGTGCGATAAATGCTTCCTTGACTGCTGCTAACGACCTGCCGGCAATATCTATGTCGTCTGCAAATCCAAGGAGTTGCACCCAGGAGTTAATGAGTGTACCAGTTATTTGGATCTCAGAGTCTCTAACCGCCTTTTCCAGAGCAAGGTTGAAGATCAGGCATGCCAATCCATCTCCCTGTCGCAGTGGAAAAGCCTCTTGAGAGTTCACCACTAATCCGGACAAAGGATATGTTGCCCTCCATAGTCATTCTTGTTAGGCGCACTAGCTTCGGTGGAAGATTCATCTCAAGCATGCTCTATATACCTCTGCTCTGTTCACCGAGTCGTAGGCTTGTAGGAAGTCAACAAATATATCATGTGTCGTCACCTTGTATTCTCTGGTCTTTTCCAACAGCATGTGGAGTGTAAATATCTGATCAGTCGTCGACCTACCTTTTCGAAATCCACATTGGTATTTCCCAACCTCTCTCTCAGCATATGGAAGCAGCAGGTTGAACAAGACAATTGACAATATCTTGTAAGCACAAGGAAGTAAAGATATACCCCTGTAGTTACTTCAAGACAAGGTATCCCCTTTCTTGTGTATCGGACAAATAACGGTCTTCTTCCATTCCATGGGTAGTCTCTGCCATGCTTCAGCAGCTCCGCTGGGATATTGTCGATACCAGGGGCTTTATTGTTATTAAGCTTTATCAGGGCTTCTTGAATTTCTTCTTCATCTGGGGGGTCCAACTGATCTGCCTCCAGTGCTTCATCCATGGCAAGCCATCTGAAGTCCTCTTCAACATTATTTTTATTGAGAAGATCTTCAAAGTGATCTGCCCACTGGTCTAATATCCCTTGCTTGTCAGAGCCCGATGACAATGATCCCAATTTTTATCGACATCCTCGTCAGTATGAATTCCCCTTAATTTTTGTCCGAGTTGTGAGGAATATCTGGCACAATATTCAGCATCCTTTAGCTTCGAAGTGTCGTATTGTTTGGCCTTGATTGTATGTCGATTTCGGACAAGCGAGATTTTGGCTCTCATTTTCGCCACAACCATGAAATGGTCTGAGTCAGCATTAGCACCCCTGTATGTTCTAACGTCGAGGAGCGAGGACCTATGTCTCTTGCTCACGAGAGCTTTTCGCCACGTTCCTATGTGTATCTTCTTGTGGGGAAAGTATGTGCTTCCGATCAATAGATTCTTGGATGCTGCAAAATTTATCAATCGTTTCCCATTATCATTTGATTTGTCGTGCAGGCTATAGTGACTAATAGTGGGCTTGTATACTGTCTCCTTTCCTATTTGAGCATTATAGTCCCCCATCACGATTTTCATGTCATAGCTTGGGCATCCGTCATAACATCTCTCCAGCTCTTCGTAGTAAACATCTTTGTCTTCCTCATTTGAGACTTCGGTAGGAGCATGTGCACAAATTAGGCTGAAATTATAAAATCTTCCTCTAAGACGTAGCCTACATATCCTGGGGTTAATTGGTATAAAGTCTACCACAAAAGGGGCCAGTCTCTTTCCTATAACAAATCCTGTGCCGAAATGGTGGAGGCGGTCATTGCAGCTATAATATATGGTGTGCTGTCCTTTCTTGAAGCTTCCGTTTCCGGTGCATCTGATTTCTTGGATGGCAGTAATGTCTATTGAGTAGTCAGTTAGGGCATTCAGGAGTGTTTGAAGTGCTCCGGGTCTATATAGGGATAAAACATTCCATGTGGCAAAAGTGTAGTCCATTTGACGGTTCCGGTGTCATTTTCCAGTGATCAGTCCGGCGTTTCTTTGTGGAGCCTTTTTGATTAGGTTTGTTTAGGGGAAGCAGGGTATCAGCCTGCTACCCTCGAGTCAGGTGGAGGGGCTGCCTCCTTGGAGCTCCCTGACTAGCTCCCCCATCCGGGTGCGGCTACCTAGGAGAGGTGACCCTAGGGTGTGTACTGTAGATGATCTTGGTCTGTAGTGTTGGGGTGATTGTAGTGTGCTGTGGTTAGTATAATGTATGTGTGTAAGTGTATTTGTCCCCCAACCTGGAGGGCCAGCAGCTGACTGCAGTCTGACGACTGGGTAATGGGGTCGTCACTTCCCGACGCCTATTTTAGTTTATTAAAATGAGGAATAAATTTAAAATACATAAAACTTTTTTGTATTTATTAAATATTGACATGGATGAAATTCTATGGAACTGGATGGACAAACAGGAAATTATTGAAGAATTTGAAGGTAGGAAGAGAATAGGAATATTTGATTGAAGAAGGAATGGCATTCTCTAACCATGAGGATAGATCTGTTGATGAGGGCAGATTAGTGGGCCACTGTTTGTAAATCTGAAGGCTGACAACGGAACTAAAATTAGAAGTCAGGTGGATCCCTCAGGATCTTAAGATGAATCTTCAAAGCAATTAATCAAAAGTTTTATTTTTGCCTTGGAATCCTCTGAGATCCCCCCAGCCAACCCAAAACAGATGTCTGATTTTTTACATTAAAATTCCAATGACATTAAAAATTATAAAATCATTTAAATAGATTTGTTACATTGTCTAATGATTTTCAAATAATAAAATGAAAAGTTTATTGGATGTGAATTTAATTCTAAAACATTCCTCAAGGTAGTATCCTTGGCCCAATCCTTTATACAGTTTATACAGCTGACATCCCAACTCATCCTAATACTATCCTTACCACATATGCTGATGATACATGTGTATTATCAGTCAATACCAATCCAGTTATTGTATCCCAAAGCCTCCAATCCCATATCACTGATCTTGAAGAATGGTGCCAGAACTGTAGAATTAAAATAAATTCTCAAAAATCCCATCAAATCACTTTTACCTTACGTCGTAAACCAATGACTTCCTGCCCTTCAGTATCCTTTAATAATATCCCACTTGTGCCTGTAGAACAGATCCGATACTTAGGGTTGCATCTCGACAAACGATTAACCCGTGAATCCTCATACAAGACTGAAAAGACAAGAAACCGCTCGACGTTTCAGGCTACTTCAACACTTACTAGACAAACGCTCTAAGCTCCCAGTTAATTACAAAAGACTCATCTACATGACCATCATACGACCTATTTGGACTTACGGAGTAGAGCTTTGGGGCTCCACTAAGCCATCAAATTCTTCTCGTATCCAATCCCTACAATCCAAAATCCTTCGTAAAATCCTCAACGCTCCTTATTTTGTTAAGAATATAGTCATCCATAACGCCCTTAATGTCCCATTTGTTGCTGATTTGGCCCGAACCCGGTATCTATCCTTTCATAACAAACTTCATTTCCACTCAAACCCTCTAGTTTCAAACTTAGCTTCCTCTTCAATTCCCGATAATCCTCCGAGGCGTCTGAGAAGAAGATGGCCACGTGACCTTCTTAGTTGAACATGCGATTTGAGTACTACCAGTGGGTAGTTTCTCTACATGTCATTATATCATATCATTATGTATCACTCAGCCAATTTACTTGTTATATTATTGTAATATAGTTGTAAATATCAATAAATAAATAATAAAAAAAAAAAAAAAAAAAAATTCTAAAACAAATAATCATGTTATTTCAGAATTTTCTTATTAGATTATTTAATAAATTAAATTACTCATTAAATTATTTTTTTCTTTCAAATTAGTGGTGATGACATTGATTTTGGTGTTTGGGTAAAAGATGCAGCTCCTTCAAACATAGAATACAATGAGAATTTTGATGCTGTGAATAGATATTCTCCAAGACCTCGTTATTCAAATTTACTTATGGTATTTTCAACACTTCCAGGTAATGTTTTTTATGAATATATGTTGATGATGATGATAATAATAATTGACATCAGTTTTCTGTATTATATTTGTTTAGAATAATCCTTTTGTTTTTATTATATTCATTAAATATATATTTATTATTATAAAAGAATATTTTTATACCAACTGTTATGAATGTTCTTTAAGATTTTAACCCATGAACGGTACTAAATATTTTTGAGAGCCATTTTGAAGATGTTTTTTAGAACCTAGAATTGTGTTAATAGCTTGTTCCTTCAACTGGTAGTGGTAAGATTTATTATTTTCAGGACCTGATAAAAATTCTACTTTCTGTAGATTTTGATGATAAGTATTGAATGTGGGTTCAAATTACAGAGGTCTGCGATGAAAGAATTGTAGCTTATTGAACTTCAAAACTTTGGTTGCTGAATCGTTACAAAATACAAAATATTGGGCTGCAACATGAGTGTCAAATTCCTTCACTCACATCTGGACTACTTTCCAGACAATCTTGGGGCTGTGAGTGAGGAAGAAGGAGAAATTTTCCATCCAGATATAAAAGAAATGGAGCGCAGGTACCAAAGTCGATGGAATGGCACCATCATGGCAGACTACTGTTGGATGTTAAAAAGGGAAAACTCACAAGAACACAGCCGAAAAAGTACCAAAAGAAGCTTTGATGGAAAAAGAAAACGTTTTTACAAATACTTATAATAACTTTACAATACGTGTGCATCACTTTTATGCTCATTTTAGCTAGGTTTCGTTGTTGTTTTATGCTTTTACTTCACCTTAAAATAATAAAAACAAATCCAAAAATTTTCCTTTTTTGTATTTTTTCCAAAAACTTCAACTTTATTTTGTAGGCAAGCCTTACGTGTTATAAAAAAACCAATGTCATTTTTGAAATCAGCGCAAAAAACTACATAAAGATCAGTTAACTAAATCAAAACAATTGTTTTAAAAGTTTTTTTTGCAGACCTGTGTTATCGAGCCTTGGCTGTATTAAATTATTTTGTTCCCCTTTTGATTATGATTTCCTAAAATAAAGATGATGAGCTAGAGCAGAGTCTTAAGAGATCAATGACTTGTTTGCATCATCAGATTGGTTTTTGGTATTCTTATTCAGTCAGGTATCCAATAAAAATTTTATGTGAATCTATTCTGTTCTTTAATTGCAATATTTTCTTAGAACCTGTCTGCCATAAACTCAAAAATATATTATCCATTCAGAAAAAATTTATTTGTTTATTATAAATTATCTTGTGATAAGTAAAAGATATCATTAGTATATATTTTTGACATTTTATTTCTTTTCAGGTTACGTTTCCAAGAGGGATCCAGAAAAAGGGGCTCCTTTTATACAAGAGCTTTGTCGCGTAATAAAAATTAAATCAAAAACCGCTCACCTCTTGGATATGATCAGTGAGGTAATGATTAATTTGTGTAGCTAATTGTAGGATAATTTCAAATTGAAAATCCAGATTTAGTATTTGTTAAACCCAAGACTAGGGATGGAGTTTCAATAATAAATTAAAATAAGTGATGATAAATGATAGTTTCTAGGAATATCCGGTTGTTTTATAATTGTTTTGAAAGACTAAAAAGTTATCATTTCAGTTTAAACCTAAGGCTTTCTGTGGGAATCTTTCTTTATTTTTAAATTCTAGTAATTATTCATTTGAGCCTAATTTAAAAACACTTTGCAGCTGCAGAGATGAATGTAACATACCACTAAATGAAGCCTGAATCCGTCATAGATTTTGATTGGGTGGGGTGTGGGAATCTATGGTTATGCTAGCAATGATTGTTAGTTTTATTTCTATTGAACAACAAGAGAGTTTATTAAAGTTTATTACTTATATAAGAATTATTTGTTTTATTCTATTATTACACCATTTCTTTCTATTTCCAGGTCAACAGAAATTTACATGAAGAAGTAAGTCTTAAAATATCTTCTATTTTTTTTTTTTTTACTGTTCATTGATATTTTGATTTAATTTTATTTATTTATTACTTTATGTCTCGGGTAGTTTTTCATAAATTTAAATACAAATTTGTACACCCTTTGGGTCATTTTTCTATAGTATAGTCAATAAATTTTATTTGGATATTTTTGAGATGGAGCTGTCAAAAAGTATTCCTTAGTGTTCGAATTTTTTTTCATAAAGAAAATATGCGAGGTTAAAAAAAGGGGGATTGTAAGAAATCATTCACATCTCCTGATAACAAAACATTAAAGTTCTTGCCTGATCAGATGATACGCATGTTTATTTGTTTTTCATGTGTCTATTTATTTATAATCAACATAGAACCTTACACCATCCCTCCCTTTCCTCTTGTCATTATAGATGCTTCCATTTTATCATTTTAAATGCACTGATAACAAACATTCTTTCTCTGATCTTTTCCTCTTTTTTAACATTTCAACATGAGTTGTGTCAATTGGTACAGACTTCGCTTCTGATATTCATTATATCATTGTTAAAATGAGCAAACTTTGCTAGCGAAATTGGTGTTTTCAAGTCCAGAAAATCAACTATGTATAACAGTGTTTATGTCAAACACTATAGGATCAAACGAAAGGGGGCTAGAAAGGTTCTGATTCCTGGAATGTTTCTTATTGTGGTCATTAGGGAAATGGAATAACTACTATTGCTGTAATTTGGCATTTATAGGTTAGGTTTATTTCATTACCGAATATCAAAATGAAGTTTTTCAATTGAAATCTGACAATTTTCTTTTTCAACTTGCGTTTTTTTCTGAAAATATATATTTCTTGGATTTTTCTTCAGAACCAGTTTATCTAATGCACATTTATTTTGTAGGTCATTAAGAGTTGGAATCTCAAAGGAGAACAAACTTTTTTCCAGACTGTTAATTATGAAAACTGGGGTTTTAGCCACCAACTTCACCTCTGACTATGCAATTTATTTTTTATATTTTGTGGTGACAAAAGAAAAATTTTCTTTTTGTTTTAAGAAGTATTCAAATTGGTACGTCAATTTTTTTTTTGTATGTTTGGAAGCTATAATTTGCTTAATTTTTATCCATCTTTGTTAAAATTTTCAGGGTGCTTCACTATTTCGATATCTTCTAATATCTTTCTTTGTGTCATGTTATCACATTTTTTTTACAACTCTACTTTATGAAATTTGACCGAGGCAATTTAAGATAGTATTTAATGTATTTATTGTTTTATATCCCAGTATCTCATCATAGTTCGAATCTGTGTTTTAATAGATTACTGACAATTTCATTTGTGCTCTTTAATCTATTCTTATTTTGAAGAACCATTTTGTTTTCTGTACGCTAATCGTTGCCTTCATGTGTTTTCTTGGTCTAAAATCGTAAAAGATTTTCAAGAAAAAGGAACATAAACTTTTTGGACGATCTTATCATAAATAATTGAAAGATCAGATACTGAAGGGTTGGCCGATTCTCCTTTTGTCTACATATTTGTGTATATGCATATCTCTGTTTCATTACCAATCTAGATATCTCAAAAACTTTTTTTTTATTGTTCCTGCTTCAAAAAATAATTTAAAATATTTTAGCAGATGTTTTGTGCTACATTAAATCTTTTATTGTTACACCTGCAGCATCAGTGAATAAGTTGATAAGTAGAATTTTGTCCAGAGAGAGTTAATTGTTTTGGGTGATGCGGAATTGTATCATTCTCATAGTTTTTTTATTGGAATGGTATTGTAACATCAGCAAGCGATGACTCCTTTTCTAGCCAATATCTGACTTAACCTCTATTCATTTCGAAATTAACATGATTCCGCTTCCCTAAGTACAAAAAATTTAATTTGGAGTATATTCAGCTTAATTACTTAATGGGGCTGTAAATATAATCTTGTTAAAAAATTCTTAAATGTCGTATGAGCTACTTTATAAGCTAAGTCAGTTTTTAAAAATATTGATTACAAAATTGGGACCAAATGTGATGCCACCAAGTTAGGAACGCTAAAACTATTACATTAGTAATATTATTAGTTACATTAACATTGTAGCTCTAAAAGTTATTTCAGCTCTGTATTGGATTAAAGACTAAAATATCACTCGAAGATCTGGGCTCTTTACATGTATTTACCTTTGCTTATTTATCTATTTTTGTTACCTATTAATTGTTGTTTAATCATGATTACTGTTTGTTTTTTTTCAGTTTAGAAATTATGACAACTTCGGCTTCAGTAAAAAGCTGTACTTGGTCTGATATTATCTATTCTTCATTTATTTTATTTCATTATCGATATTATAGAACAAAATGGTATAGATATAATTACTGTTAAATACGATACAATTATATTATAATTCTGAAACCATCATGGATAATGAATTACGATTTAAAGTTTACAACTATATAGGCAATAAACTTTGTTGGTAATCTGTGTCAGGGTAACTAAAGTTAACTGAAGTAATAATATAACATTAATTACAAGTTTTTTCTTTGAAATTTATTTATTGAAATTTACAGCTGTATTATAATAATACAATTAAATAGAATGAATGATGCATAATGCCATGAGATAAGAGCAAGTAGAGAAACTCCTCGTTGGTCAAAGACTGTTTGATGATACTTGTATCAAGTATTTAATGAAGAGTGATATATTTATATCCACATTTTGAAATAGGTTTTTCCAAAAAATTATTTATAAACTGATTACCATGAATCAGAAATATCCTTTGTAAAAGAAATGACTACGGGTGCTGTTTATTTAATTAAATTATAGAATAGGTAGATCTTTAGTTGTTGGTTTCTGTTTGAAAGCCTTAAAACCCCAAGGCATATTGCATCAATCAGTTCTATCTATCGATCTATCTGTTCTAGTTTATTTATTGTAATTTACATGATATTAACATAGTAATGAGTGCCAAATCACATAATGTATTAGTCAAAATAATTATACCTTTAATTATTTTTTTTGTAATGTCACAATTATAATAGTACGAATAGATTTTTTTGGGGGGCTCATGGTTTCAGAAAAAAGTTTTGCCCACTGTTTCTAATCTAATCAGTATGTTAATGATTTTAAACATAATTTTGAAGGAAAAGAAAATTTTTTTAAAATGGAGATGTAGTCTGTCAATCAAGTCACAGTTACCCGACTTAATCCAAAGTCATGCATGTCAAAAAAGTTAAGCTTAACCATAACATGCAAGTTTTTTATTTTACGCTAAGTGTCATACTGTTATTTTTAGAAACAGGACTTTTTCTTATTCATTAATATTTTTTAAAAAAGTATGTTTCATGTAATAAATAATTGCTATCTATGAGGAAATAGCAGTCTGATTACGGTCAAAATAAAACACACAGCTTAGAACTATTTAATTTTTGGCATTATTTCAATTGGTATGCTTTCTTAAGAGCTGAAAACATTATAATCTTGCATCAAAAGCAACTTTGTCCTAATTTGAATAGTGAGATTTAAAAAAAAATAATATATAGCAAATCATAGACATAGTGTTAATGAAAATTGAAGAACCTAACCATCATCTCCTAGGTTAAGGATAGTATCTATAATAAGTCAATTAATAATAATAATAGGTACTTGGCATGTTATTACGATTATTAAAATAAGGCTCTTATTTTTCTGTTAGATAGTGTAAAAATGTTTGAAATGTTTACATATACAATATTTGTTCACACTCATCTTGTACTTCGAAGTTTGTCAATTATCATTAGTTTTACTATTGTTTCTGCGAAACATCCAATGGAATTTTGTGCCAATTACTTTTAGTAATCCCCAAAGTATATCATTTGTTTAAATTTTAAATTAGTGAATTTTTTAGAAAAATAATTAGTGCAATATAAATTTATATATTTAGATCTGATTTTAAATGTGCTTTTTATTGTAGCGGTTTGTTAGTATTTATAAGACTGACAAAATTAATAATATTTTGTTGTTTGTCATCCTCATTTATTTTAGTATATCAACAGAATACCTGTATTACCTCACAAGTCAAACTGAAACAATAGAGATGAGATTTAGCAGGTAACCTGTTGATTACTGTAATTTTAAATTATTGACTATTAATAAAATATTTGTGGAAAGCCTTTATATTAGTAAATTAATAATCATATGTGATAAAAAGAAGTTTCAAAACTTTTGACTTTTAGGTTAAGTTAGATAAATTATATGGCTCAGCAAATCATCGATTATTTTTCATCACTCGATGAATATAGCTAATTAAATTATATTTACTTCGAATATGTTTAATTTATTCTCAATTTTTATAATTTATTGTTTGTTTTATATTATTTTATAAATATAGTTTTAAATTGAATACGAAACATTTCAAAATACAGTGATTTTTTTATAACTTTTGTGTTTTATTCCCAGTTATTAATGAATATCATCTGGAACTGTATTTAGGCTACTATATCATATTTTTAAAATCTATATATCATGAATTATATGCATAATTCATATTTTACAATAATAATAAATGGGATTTGAAGGTAGAACATTGTAGCTAATAAGGTAAGAACAAATGTAGTTGCAATTGTAATGAAAGATCTTTCTAAAAATGGTCTATACAAATCCTAAGATTAAGATTGGGAAATGGACAGAGGATTTGAATTGAATAAATATTTGTAAGACTGACAAAATGGGGAGCTGGGTTGAATTACTCGGTAAAGAAAGGATACTAGAAAATAAAAAAGTTGGCTGGATAGATCTGCTTAAACTACTCATAAAATCAATATACAGAAGTATCTATTCGCATCTAATGATTAATCATGCAATTTTTCAAATGTTTTATTTATGCATTGAGGATCTCAGAGTGACCCCCACAAACTGTTTAGCAGTAATGGTGAAATGCTAAGGAGGTAAGTTAAGTGTCTAAGAGTTTCAAATGGGAATAATTGACAAAAGTAGATTAGTCGCTTTAAAGTGGGAAAGTTAAAACGGAAAACATCAGGAACATGGTTTTTATGTTCAATGTTTGTTGTGGTTAGTTAGAACTTTATAGGGTCAGCATAATACATAAGAGTATTCATTAAGTGATTGGAGCCTACTTCATTCTAAATGTTCAACTGTAACTTGTTAGCAACTTTTTTTCATCCATATCATTAGATAAATAAATAATGCATTTTATTTGTATAAGAAGGGCATACAATGGAAGTAATCCAATTCCACATAAATCTTCACATACCCATATTATTACTATTAAGCATAATGAAAGGTCCATGGTCCAAGCCATGAATAACTGTTTGATCATTTCTTCTCAGTTTTCTTTTTTTAATATTGAAAAACATTTTCTTGTTGAAGCCCCAAGATTCATAGTATACAACTTGGAAGTAGGCGTCTTGATCTCTTTGACATTTTTCTCTTACGTTTTGATCCACCTACAAAAACATTTAATCAAATAAAACTGTACTTAGCACTCTATACAAAATAAAATGAAGTGATCGACGTCAAATAAGATAATTCAAGTTTACCCTCTATATTCATTAAATTATATCTGTATTAAATTATTGTAGTTCGTAGGAGTTGTTAAGTACTAAGTAAGAACACGTTTCAGTAGAAAATTAATATGATTTTTAAAACCTTCTTGATTGCACTAACTTGAGCATGGGTAGGCATTGAAACATAAAGAAAGAATTTGGTGATTTTTATAAAACTAAAAAATCGCAATAATATTTTGATACTATACTGTAGAGGTTAGATAATATCCTAGCAGGTTCAGAACAATACGTATCTAGATTAGATTAAAATTAGCTGGATATATGTTAGCAATGTCATGAGAGTGTCGAGGTCAGGGTGAGAGGAACTAGAGAACTCGAATAATACATATCCATATTGGATTTATAATAGCTGGGAAGGTGCAGGTATCGGTAAGATAGGACGAATGAAGGGTCGAAGAGTCAGAAGAGCGGGACCAAATATACTCGGTTTTGCTTGATAGATACCACTAACGGAAGATGTTCGCCCCCAGATTTACAGGACAGAAAAGTACAACTTAAGTTCGCTCATAGTGGAGTCTGCAGTCGGTCCAAGAAGTATACTTACCATTGGAGTTAAAAACACCGTTACTAAGCTATGAGTATGGACTTTGCCATAGAAACGCAGAATGGTACCCGCTTGCTAAGTATATTAACATCCAGACAAAGCGGGGGAAAGAGCTACAAAGTATGCCAAGCAACAGGATATTAGCCACCCTAGAGTTTTAGAGTATGATTGAGGTTAGCAATATGAAGAATAGGTAAAGGGTTCAAAAGGTGAACTGATCAACTGTGGAGATTAACTAATCGAATACTTCTCTTCAAAACAAATAAAAATATTTAAATAATCACCATCAAATAAAATATAATCGAATACTGATTTCGGTCATTAAGTACCTGAGAGAGAGAGACTTGCTTAGTATTGTTATATACTGTTATGGAAGGATGGGCATCGAGAGTTGTTGCATACAAATTTAGCCTTGGCTTAGGTCAGTATACCAATATACCATAACTTTTTTTTTTAATGTGATCCACTTTTGAAGGATTCAGTAATTAGTAAAGCGAGTGTAGCGTTTCTGAACAAACGGCTGTGGAGAGAGGTGATTCGGCCGAGAGCACGCCTATCCTATAGATTTTCTCAAAATTAAGGGCACTCAGTTTATATAGCCTGGGTGAACCTCAGAAGAGCCTATATAGCACAGTTGATAACAGAAACTATCTATTTGCCTCATAAGGTCTCTAACTCAGGATATATATATTTTTATTCAACTAGTAACGTCATTAAACATGGAAATGGCAGTGAACATCCAATAGTTCTAAAATAAAACTTAATATTGATCAAAAATATGTTTTACAGTTAAATATTTAAATTGCGAATACTTACTTTGTTCAACATCGATAATAGATCACATTTTTGACAGTCACTTCTGAACACGGATATACATTCTTGAACAAACCATGCCCCCAATCTCGTATCTCTCTGAGAAACATATCCTGTAACATTTTAGTACTCTAAAGCTTAAAAAAATGTTTGTTATGTAGTTCCTTACCCAACATACCCATAAGCTGTAATTTATCAACAATTAACTGTGATTCATCCAATATTAGCAAAACCATTAGCATTAAAAAAAGTAGTAGGTAATACGTTTGTACAGGACTTATGAGACTGCAAGAAAAACTACTGAGTTCAGTGAAAACTTTAAATGAGATAAAACCTTGTTAAAAAATATGTATGGACTTCCATATTCTGTATCTAAAGAACTAAATATGCAATAAATAAAATAGCAAAGTACGGTATGAGTTCCACGCATTATTGCTTCGAGTTAGGTCACAAGTTTCAACTTTTCACTCATTTCTTTTTTAATATTCTTGAAAATAAACGCGAATTTTACAGTAGTATGAAAAAAAAGGTGTAATTATAGAAAATGTGTATATTTCGGTAATCATTTCATCAAGAAATGAACGTTTCAACAAATATTTCGAAGAATAGATGATGACAATAATCCATATGTGTAAGTCGGTTCTTTAATCTATTTACAGTCAGTAATAGTTACAATATTCAGTCAGTAAGAAAATTATTTAGAGAGCTATCAAATGGAACACTACAATTTGCCGAACGCATTTTCGAAAGGGCCGGCAATTTAAAGCACCTCGGATCTGTCATAACAGATGAAAACAGAATGATAGAAGCAGTGAACGCGAGGCTGTCAGCAGGTAACAAGTCTCTCCATGCCCTGCAAAAAAACTATAAACTTCAAAGCCCTATGTATACAAGCTAAAATAGCTATTTATGATACTATCTTGAGACCCATAGTTTCTTATGGCAGTGAATCCTGGATATTGAAACGGTATGCGGCGATCAAGGAAGAATCATGAGCTCCTCACAATATATGGAAAACCAGACGTTAGTGAGAAAATCCCACCTCAAATAACAAAGACACGTGGAACGGATGCCAGAAACAAGAATGCCAAGACGCCTGTTATATGGAACCATTGGAGGAAAATGATTCAGAGGAAGACCTAGAATGAGATGGTTGAATGATGTTGAAGAAGACCTTAAGTTCCTTGGACTAAGGATAGAACGAGCAAAGGACAGAAATAACTGGCTTAAGGTCCTTAAAGAGGCCCAGATCCTAGTAGGACCGTAGCACCCACCAGTGTAGTAAGAAACTTATTTTTATTTTTGAGAACCGAAACCTCGAAGCGACAACCTGATAGCCTGACATCCTTTCTCCTGGCCAAAGTAAAAGACTTTTAAAAAAGTTTATATTTCTAATTTGGTCTGTTGACATATAAGCTATCTAACATTTTACAATTGAACTTATAAAAACAGTGAAGTAATTTAAAAAATAAAATAAAACATAAAATATTTCAATTGGATCGTGAATTCAAGGATGCATATTTGATCAAAGCTAATGTCAATAGAGTAAAGAATGACAATGCTTTGAGCAAAAAAAAAAATTGTGTTGCAATAAGCAGTCGGAAATCGGTATCCTTCTGAGCTGAGTATCGCGTCTATCTGTGAGGGATATTATAGGTATTAAAATATCTATACCCGATTCAAAATAAATCTATAAGCTTATATTTCTTAAATATAGTATTGAATGAAATAATTACCTGGAAGTGTTGGAAACACTATCAACATATCAGTCATTGCAGGAACTATGTTATTATTAGTTAAACCAGTAGTGTCGGTGATGTTGACAACAATTCCTCTATCACGTAAAGAACCTCTGAAACAATTAAATACATAGCTAAGAGTATAACTATAACCACCCCAATGAGAGCTTGATTGATCTAGTTTTGTGCATATCTTCACTTTTGTCGTAACAAAGTGAATAAATATAATTTAACTAGGAAAGCTAAATTAATTCGATTTTTGTAACTTACTTTTAAAAAAATACTGAACAAAATAATAAATTGTTCAATAACTTAAAAGAGCTAATTATCTCACCGGCAAGCTTGAAAAAATATTATCTTCGGTTTATTAATCAGCCTGCAACAATTAAAGGAAGAAAACTGTTCTTTTATCCAATCAGATGAAACATATTGATCATCCGATGTCACAATCTTAACAGCACGTGGATTTGTTTCGTCTTCTTTGCCATGGCTCATAATAAAGACAATTGCTGAATCAACACAGGCATGTTCTTCCATTTTTGCGAAATCGGTTATAGCTTTTTGAAAGGCCTGGGGAGCAAAAAGAACAAAACAAGAAATGAATGTCCTCCAGGTAATATAATTCGCTTTGGATTATTCCTTACCGTTAGACCTAAATTGTAATATTCTTTTATTTCATATCCGAAGTCTTCCCACATTTCTTTTAGCATGGTATAATCTCTTTGTGACCCGAAGCGTCTCTGCTCCATTCCATTTCTGAATATCTCGTTGTTGATTAGCAGCACGTAGCCACGTGGATCAGACTTTACTGAGTATTGCAGCTGAAACTTTATGCACATATATTACAATCGAATTTAATTGAACTGAATAATATTATATAACTATAATTGAATAATAAGGCAATTGTTTTCCCTCTATTGAATATAACATCCGTTAACCTATATTAACATTTTTATTTTATTGTTTTCCATTATTCGTTGAAATAGCTATGTCTTCTTTAATGCTTACATTGCGCCTTCAAGTTTATGGAGATGTAACCTTGCACATTTCATTGAAATATGGTTTATTTATTATAACTTACACAGCTATAGGCAAACAAGAAGATCCTTGTACAGAGAAATCTTTTCAAGGGATCAAAATTCATCATTGATCACAAATCACTATTTCGTTATAATGTGAAGAAAAATTATTTCTAAAACACGAATCTTATGTTGGTCGGTATAAAAATAATACTTTTTTCACCAATCCGAAGAGAATATATTCCACTGCGTAAGACACCGTCTAAAAATACAACTAAGGTTATATTATAAAGAAATGGTTAAAATAAATGCTCGCCCCTGGATCTCTTCGTAGGAGATTCAGAGGACAGTCAATTACTACAAATTCATCATTTGAACAAAGATAAGATCACATCATTATAGGTTTTATGTTTACCCTCTTTTTACTAGTATCCAAGTAGCATTCCATTGCAGCTAAGGTATGGAGTTCATTCATCAGCTCCTTTTAGCTCCCTTTCTTCCTTCTATACTGAATATCAAATTTGTAGTTTAATTTGAATAATGTCAAAACACTGAAAAATGATATATTTTACTTTATTTTACCACAAAGTTTCTCGGCATTGCTTTACATTTTTTCTTTTTCATTTGGGTGACATAGTTGATTTTCTGCTATTTAATTTTTTTCACTGGTAAAATACCATTCGGATTTTTCATGCATTATTTTTCTAATATAAAAAATAAATAAAGACTGTAAACTATAATCTTGAATTCATGATTTATTTGTACCCAAAATGATTGTTAGATACAGGCTATAGCATATGATTTGACCATATGATGATAGTTACTGGAAATATACTCTATTCCGACGGTTGAAGCTCCTATTAGCAGTTTTTACTCATTTTTTCGTTTATAACTCTAGAAACAAATAAGGCCAGTTGAGACCTTATAAGTAAAGATATATGTATATTAAATTATTATATTAATGTATATAATTAAAAATATATAAGAAAACACGATTAAAGTTTTTATATTGAAACCAAAACTACCTTTTCCTTATCCTTCTAGTGGATCTCAGTATCTTAGAAATGAGAGAATCGATCTTTTGTATCTTTGGTCCTACTTCTTCTTGGCCGAGTAGATCATTAATATCTCAGTTTTTACCACTTCTCTTACCCTCCTTCAGTAGCCGGATTGATGACTAGAACCCAGATGCTCTTTCTTGCATCCTGATGATCATCATACATGATCTCAGATATTGGAGTTTATAGGAGCAATCTTATGTGCTTGAACTCCTTCCTTGTGATCAAGTATTCTTACTTGGACTGGATTGGAGATTGGTAATTAGCTCTCTCACTCGTACAAAGCTAAAGAAATAATCCGTGAATGATATGAAGGCTGATTTCTTATACATGCCACCGATAGACCATTTAACTTGTATCAAAGGTGATCGACTGTTTAATTTATGTATACGTCTTGCTTTGTTGATGAAATGAAAAATTGAATAGTAGTAAACCCTAATTACAGAATACCTAATCAAGAAAGATGCATTTACGGGATGTGACTCTTGAAAAATTCGTTTTTAACCTTCAATCTGCTTCGTAATGTCGCTGTTTGTAGCATTTGGTTACATGTAGTTCCAAAACTGCTAGAAGAATTTTGATGATACGCTTTCAATCTTACTCCGAAATGATTTTAATTATTCATACATAGTACACCCACATACATAGTTTTATGAATAAATAAAATATTTAAAAATTAAAATTTATAATACAAGGAATGTCACGAGTGATTAAATGGAGAAACTATAAATACAAAAAATATCGAGGCACAATCTTAATAACAGTAATAATGTCTACAACTAATGCTTTTAACAATTTAAACTCTTGTCAATTCTTTTCCAGACATGAATGTACCAGTTAAATTATTTAAATTTTTTTTGCCTAATAGGGACATTGAATCAGGACATCTATTGGTAAAGTTCTAAATAAGGATGGTGGAAAAAAGGAACTTCAGCCCTCTTGAAAATCAATTATGAATCTACCTCTTGTTAAATTTACGTTTGAGTTTTCTTGCAGGAATGAACCCTATTTCAAAAAGCTTTTGTTCCTTCTCTGTAATTTATAAGCCAAAGATACTTTAAGTTATTTTTGTTGTTCTGATAGGATTGAATTGTTCTTTCTTTGATTATGATAAATTTTTGCAATGAAGGACTTGCTGAAATTGATTGTAAAACACCATCCTGTGATGGCTATTCTGTCAAAAACTTGATATCTGTCAATGAAAATAGAAAGAAAGGATTTCTTGTAGATTACTTTGTAAAACCACCAATAGAAATTCAATTGAGGTTTTCTTGCAGTGTCAATGTGAAAAGAATTAATTTGAATTGTGCTGTAGGATTACAAAAGTCGAAAGTGTTTCACATTTCATCAGAAACAAATAATAATTCACATTCCATTGTTGCAAAAAGCTATGTAAATACAAATGAAAAGTTCCTAGTATTTCATATGCGTGGTACAGACAAAGATGAACATGCTAAACATGAATTATTTTACAATACTAGAAACTTATGTGATGTGAAAAGTCTAAATATAAAGATTCTACAAACTGAAGGCTCCACAGTTCCAGCATTAGGTGGTTTAGATGTTTGGGGCTATGTGTCCTTTAAAGTTCCAAAACCAATTAAAAGTTCAATTTTAAGGTTGTGGCGAAATATTCAATCCCCAAAGGATAAAATTAGGAATGAGGTTTCTGAAACCACCTCTATTGTGAATGTTAAGGAGCAAGATGTTCCTGAGTCTTTTACCATTCCAGAAGAATTCTTAGACCCTATTACATGCAATATTTTTACCATACCTATGATGTTACCCTCAGGGAAAATTGTTGACATTACTACATTAGAAAGGTTTTATAAAGCAGAAGAAAAATGGGGTCGTGGGCGGAGTGATCCTTTTACTGGTGTTCTATTCACTGATATTTCTAAGCCAGTTGTTGCAACATCATTGAAAGAAAGACTAGACCAGTTTCTTATGGTTAACTGCAATGTGCCTGTTTTGAAAAATATACCTCGGACTGTTGGAAGAGGTATAACTCAGAATTTGCAAATACCAATAGAAACTAACTGCTATTCGTATTCGACAACTAGTAAATATAACTTCAAGGTAGGAAAACGAAAATCGAAGGATATAGACAGTCTTTTGGAGAATTCATTGAATGGTTTGCCATCCTTCCTTGAAAGTTCTTTGCCTAAGAAGCAAAAGATTGAATGTATGAGTTGTAATAAAAGTGAAGTGCTTTTTAAGTTACCGTGTGAACATTTTATTTGTAGGTGCTGTTTAGGATCTTTAAATAGAACTGAGGATAACAGGTGCAAGTGTGATGAGAAAATAAACTTCTGTGATGTAATAAGATATCATATTAATGCCTAATGTAAATTTACTTCCAACTCTTCGTTGTTAATGTTTCAGGAATGTTCGATTTTAGAACTATATATAATTTTTGACACTTTTATAAATTCGTGCTGGTGATTGCTTTATTATAAAAAAAGTTTTAATCTACGAAAACTAATCCGTTAAAAGCTAATTTTAGATTTTGAAAAAACAAAGTAATTAGCAATTTTCTGACCACCTCAAAATCTAAACAGCTGTCATTTTGGTATACTCCTTGCTCTTAAACAGTTGATAACAAGTATACCAGAACTAGTATCAAAATAATGAAGTCTTTGTCAGTTATCAAAAAAGAGTATATCTGTCATTTTACCCTATAAAGTTTCCTGAACTGTAGTTTTAAAATTGAGGAAAATAATTAAAAATCTAGTTTTTCTTAATTTCTAGATATGCAAGTAATTTACTTATTTCATTTATATTCATTAGGTAACTTCTTTAAGATGTATAAGGAATAAAATGAAAAACTATTTCCTCAAATAACAAGCCAATGTAGCTTTTGTAAGCCTATTCAAAGATACTAGTGCTGATTGCTTGCAAACAATCATTTTATATTAGAGAACTGCCTTACTTAAGATGAGACTCTAAGCACACTGGTTTACTTCAGAGGCAATTGACTGCCTTTATGTAAATTTGTATAATATGTACATACATTTTATTTATTTGGATGATTTCACCATCCAATTAAATCATTGTTCTAAGCGTGTACAAATTAATAATTTTTGTATTTCTTTAATATATTATTTTTATATTTATGAACACAAAATGATATTTTTTTATTCTTTGTAATCATCAGTTTATGTGCAAAAATAATAAATATTAATAATGTATATTGTTATAGTTTTCCTATTCCTATTGAGTATCCTTTCTTCATTCTGTCTTAAAATTTTGCTTTTTTTTCGCACACGGTAGAATAAGTAATCAGAGTGCAGGTGTAATTTGTTTTATTCTTTCAGAACAAACATACACAAGACATAAAGAGGGTTTCAGAACAAAATATGCTATACTGACTCCACCTTGATTATTTATTTCATCAAACAGATCACAGTCGATCAACAAAAATCATAAATTTTTTTTACGAAAATACAGATTAGGATTTTATGGTAATCGCGTATTTTTCCTTTAAAGAGTTACCAAATGTTTCTAAAAATCAAGAGGCTAAAAAAACTGTAGTTATAACTTATAATTAATTAATCATATGAATTAAATAATGGTCCACCAGATAGGTTGCCATTAAGAAGTTGATATAGCAAGTTAACTGGTTATTATTTATTATTACTATATTGAATTTATGAAGAAGTTTTTCAGAGGTTTGCTTCGCAAAGTAGCTCACTTCATTAATGGAACACATTTTTTTTTGTAGTGTTGCTACAATACAGGCCTTCATCCTGGTCTCATGTAAAGATTAGAATTACAAGGTAGGAAACAAAATAATAAATGAGTAATAAAAACAGTTTTCTTTCCCTGTAATAATACAGGTAAATTTTATTTATTTTACAATATTATTAAATTTGATATTTATAAAATTTATCACAGATCAGTTAATATTTATATAATTAATACTTTTTCATTGATATACTTATTTTTATTTTGTATTAAACGAAAAAGAGAAGACAATCTTAAAAAGGTTTAAAATACAAAATCAGCCATTGTATGAAATGTCTGAAGTACAAAGTTTTTGAGCCTATATTATTAAATTGTAATTTGCTTTACAAAAATATAGAAGTTTTTAAAATTTACTAAAACCAATAACAATTATTAAATAATTTAACAACATTACAGTCTTTTATAGTATTTTGAAATATTATATCACATTAATACAAAATATTTGAAATAAACTTTTAGTGAGAATATTTCCACCATGGGGTATTTAATTGTGATAAAGAGTTATGTAATAGAAGCAAAGAGTGTATTGACACATTAGAGATTCTGATTTTTCATTTGAAGTGCAATTAAACTATTATTGTATACAAAAGGAGATAATGCATTCAAATAAAATGCAATAAATCATACTTAAAATTTACATAAATCTAAAAAAAAATGCAGTCAAGATACATTTATCATATTTTGAACATAAATGTTTTATTACTATTGCACATAATAATTACTGGTTGGACATATAAACAATAAGATGGTCGGTCCAGTTGGTGGTAACACATTTATTCTCAAATAGTGTGTACTTTCTTAGATACATTTTTAGGTAATTATTCTACAGGTTGTCGCTTCGAGTTGAGTCACAATAAGTTTTAACTTTTCATTTGTTTCCCTTTTAATATTTTTCTAAAAATACAAGTTATCATGAGCTTTAGCATGGAAAAGAGAATGTGATTATAGAAAATATGTAAATTTCAGTAATTTTTTCATCAAGAAACGAACGTTTCGATAGTCATACATCATCACAATTCGAAATGTTAGTTGTTAGAAAACATTTATTTCTTGATGAAATGATTACCAAAATCTACTCATTACCCATAATTGTATTCTTTTTTCCATACTACAGCTCACAATAACTTGTATTTTTTGAAAATATTAAAAATGAAACAAATAAACAGTTAGGACATGTTGTGACTCAACTTGAAGTGACAACATGCGGAACATTACCTATTTTTGCATAACAACCCAGTAAATTTTATCTGTCTCATTAATCCAATCTTATAAACGTACATTTCTTAGTGAAACATCGTAAGATTAAATGTATAATTTCCAACTTACAAGATGTTCTGTGTAATTATTTTCATCGCAACAAAACCCCTTTTGAAATGAACTGTTTTAAATACTTTCTTTTTGGACTTAGTTAATATTGTTACAACTTAAAAGATAAAAATATATGACTAGAACGAAGAGGATCCTTCATTAGAGATGTTTGGGCTGTAAATCTGTTGATAATTGATATCTCTGTTGTATTAATATAATTATACATTATGAGCGATATCACACTAATTATAATTAAAATATTCATTACCTAAAAACTATCTACACTTAATTTTTAAATTTGTATCTAATGTAATTATTTAGAATATTTGAAACAATTTAAATAAATAAAGCCTTCATTTTGTCACAGTCAACAAAGGAATGATAAATGTATGTAACTTCAATTCTACATTCTTCCTTCCATACATTGATTTCAGACGTAGTGGGTGTTTGTTATTATGAGGATAGAGTTGATACTGTATTCAATATTGTATTAAATTTATGTACACATTGTGATTTGTGATTGTTTAATAAACAGGTACTAATAAACCTAGCAATGACTGACAGTTCATTAATACTGCCAGTAAAAATCCATTAAACGCATCACAAACAACAAATAAATAGATAAAAAATAAATCAAATCTGAATTTGCATTAATACAATATATCATTTCTAACCAGTTGCCGCATCAAAGTCCATCAATGAGAAACCCTTTCGAGATGCGTGCCTAGCAGCCATCTGAACGTAGGAAACAAAATAATCTCTCGCTTCTGGATTGAGATAAAATAATATCGGCTCAGGATCAAGAGAAGGAGGAGTCGGAGGCAATAAAGAACCTAAAGCTCGCTGAGATTCTCGGACGTATTCAGTTATTCTTTTCTGAGACAATTTCTCGGCCTGTAAGACAGCAGTTGCATATTTAAGACATTATTCATATAGAATTGATAAACATAGAAATAATATCTATTACAAGAATATAAACATAATATGATCAATTCACTTCAAGAGCATATGTTATGAGATTGAGGGGAACAGTTGCAATTTTCTACAATTATCTAACAGAGTATTCAAGTTTTTTTTTAGATTTATAGATATATTTATTTCTTCAACAGATTTATCCATTAATAAGTAAACAATTGCACATTCCGAGACTGGGCTATCATACTTATGAAAAAAATTCTATCATAATTCAAATTACAAATAGGATTTTTCTAAAAGTGGCTCGCTCTGAAACATATCAACTCTAAGAAAATTGAGTAAAAAACAGTTTTCTATTAAGTTCAATAATGGATTCATTAGCATTTAATTCTTTGATAAGAAATTTTAGAATCTAAATTAATTACTGAATAATAAAAATAAAATGATATATTTACTCAAAAGAAAGTTTAAGGTTTTACATTAAAAAAAAAAATTAAATAACTTACAATATCTGAGTGTGTCTGCTGATAGATATACACCAGAGTTGGATCCCTTTTGTCCCCTGTTATGACAAAGTCTGTAAGTAGCAATTCTTTTTCTCCATTGTTAGGGAAGACCAATTTCAAATAATGCGGCGTCAATACAAGATCACAAGGCTGTAGATCTGCACTAGTCGCCTCGACAATCATAAGTGTCCAATTTCCATAAGTCAATCTAGAATCACGCCCTGAAGTCACACTACCAGCAATATGTTTCGTCTGTAAATTTTGAAATTGCTCATTAATAATTATGTTTTAATCAACATCAAAACTAACAATTGAAATAGATATTTATAGAAATACAGTGACATCATTAAATAGATAAAAGTGTAATATGAAATGATGAAAATGGAAGAACAGCATTTAAAAAAAAAAATGTCTTTTTATAAACACCACTGCTCAACTCGATGAAGTGTAAAATATTACAATTTCTTATAATAACTGTTATTAGATAAAATTATACTTAAGAAACATTTACTGTTGAAATGACATAAAAATATATAGATATAAAAATAAATAAACTATACGATTAACATGAAACATGGTATACATGGAGTTTTGAACCCTTTTTTACTGAAAGAAATATTCTACTTTAATTTTGATTAAAGCCTGGATCTAATGCAATAGCTTTCTATTAATTGAGATAAACTTTTTATAGATAATTTATTTTTATGAGTTGATATATTGAAATCGCATATTTAGCCATCATTAAAACAAATCATTTAGTTAATTGCTTAAAAATAAACTAAGGAACATGATAAGAAACAAACTCATTCCTTTTTATAAGTAAAGGAATCAGAAATCGGTACAATGTAATTAAAAAAATTATTAAAATTTGTAAATATATTTTGTAAAAAAAGTGACGTATTGATAATTAGTTATTTTGTGGCCAGCTCCTAATTATAACCTTCATTAGACATAACCCCTCCTTTAAGATGATCAGAATTGAAACATAAATCCACTGAAATGAATTGTGAATCTAAACTAAAGTTAAGTTCTTTAATTTTACATAAAAAATTGTTTTTGAACGAACTTGAGTTATAAATATAGCAGAAGAATTTGATCATTCCATTTTATCATAAAATACATTAATAAAATCGCTCAAGGAGAAAATCTTTAATCACTTGATCATACCGTACATTAATAATGGGTAATAAAAAAATATTCAAGTAGAAAATCTCTTACTACAATCCTTGAATCATGGGAAAAAGTAGCTAAAGTACCCAAGTACACGTGACCCTATTTTCCTAAGAGCCTGCCTAATTTTATGACTAAAAATAGTAATTTATATATGATAACAAAACATACATATTTATTTTAGGGTGTGGCAGGATTTTATTTTCTGTCCCTGGTTTAGTATATAAATATGATTTTAAAGAAACATATAAACTAAATACTCCACAAATTACCTTCAATACTTGTGCCCATCCAGCCTCGGCGAGAATGCCTTGTGTAGTTACCGCGACAAGACTCGCAGCACCAGACAATGGGCGGGTCATAGCTCCTACAAGACCGCGACTGACACTGCCTACAAGAGATCCGCCACTTCCCATCGCATATTCTAAAGGTCTCTGAACAAGTCCACCAACTCCTCCTAGCAAACTGACACCTATGGAATGGATATAAAATTTTCAATGACTTCCTATATTAATATTTCTATGAATGTTTAATTAATTAATAATATTATGCTAATTTAATGTATAAGCCAACCATACAATTGTCACTCTCACAATTATGACCAAATTCGGTTTTGTATTGGGTCATTTCATATGAAATGTTCATTTTCAAAGAAAAGATTATTTAGAAAGACGACTTAATGAAATCATAAAACTTTTATTCAAAATATTTACCCTCATTTTCTATACATTTTTCCTATCATATGATCTAATTTTTAATCTCAGAACTGAAAAATAAAGTCAGAAATAGTGTTTTTGACTTGACATTCATTTTCAAAAATGTTACTACTAAGTCAGGCAGTAAGATGGTTGTGGGAGAACTTTGTAAACCAGCTTCACTTTTTCTTTCTTGAAGTATGAGGTCTGCTACTGTCATGTAAGAGTAAGAAGTAAATTATTTATAAATTAACTGATGTCACCAGCTGAAAATTTCTCAAACTAACGGTGAATGGTCCATTCATTATGATACCCTTCCTCAAATGCATGAACTCATAAAAAAAAATTACACAAAAATCGGGTGTGGTGAGTTTTGATGGCATACTAGTAGTGATGTGTAGTGAATGTTAAGAAAAAAGAAAGGATTAATAACAGCTCATTAAAAACTATAAAAATAAGGATAGTAAACAATAGAAGTCCATTAAAGAAGTCCTCTTTGAATTTTAGAAAAAGTAAAAACAGACATTTCATACAAAACGATCCAATTTATCACTGAGTCAACCCTTCATTAGTAAGATGTCTCCACTACCTATGGTATTATTTATGTTAAATAGGTATTAATAGTACCATTACAAAATAAATTAAGTAAAATATTAAACAAAATATAACTTGCCGAATTCGGTTAAACCCTGCTTTAGACCTTCAGCTAACCCATGAGGACGAATTCGTCTCATCTCTTCAGCATATCTTAAATCTTCTGAGTCTAACGTTAAACGGTCAAGAGTTCTCGACCAGCTACCAGCCAGTTTCGTAACACAACCCAGAGTTCCTTAAAACCATTTTAAGTTAATTATAAGACATTCTGATAAGACTAAACATTTTAATTGGTTCAACAGAATTTTCATAAAATTGATATTAAGTTAAAGATAATATAGGATATAATTTCAAAGTTTTCACCTGCAGTGACATGTCTCATCAGAGAAGCTGAGCCATGAAATACTCCAAACAGGAACCCTGCGGGCCCATAGGCCAACCCTTCACAAGGCAAGCTCACTAGCGAAGACAACCCAGCTCCGAGGCTTCTAGCTAGTCCGGCCGGAGCGCCCAAAAGTTGCAATGAACCAAGCGCCCAGCCTGTCAACAAAAAAATTTCATATTCCACATTATACCAGTTACAAATTTATTTTGATGGAAGGTATTGTATAAGACAATTTATTCACATTTAAATTTCAGAAATAATATCTCAGTTATTAGTTGAACATCATTAATTTCAAATTGCAATTAGAATCTTATATGTAACTGGTAAATATAATTACTTATGCTGAAATTGCACTGTGTAATTTACTCAAATGTGCTAAGAGATACATTTTGAAGTGATGAATTCAAAAAATTTGTAAAAATTAAATATGGAGTGGTTGTTGGTAGGCTTGAACTACAAGTAATTGTAATTGAATATTAAAATGATGTCAGGGTCATTATTCTTTAAATCACTAATGTTTACCCTTTACACCAAGGGGTGGCCAATCCACAGCCTGCAGGCCGCATAGAGCTCCCCTTGAACGTTTTAGCAGGATTCATCACACTTTTAGATAATATATTTATTTTATAATCCCCAAAGTTGAGAAAACCAATGTATTAACGAAATGCATTATATTTGCATCTATATATTCAAAACTAACAGTCGAAATCATGATATGAAATATGATAAAATCATTATTATGATTGTAATGTGCGTTTATTATCATTATCTTAATACTCTGTATGTTTTCATGTAAGAATAACTGTAAACACAATAACAATAATTGATCATGCTAATTATATAATTTCATATGCAGCCAGAGTAGTTATAATACATTTCCAAAATGACCCACACGATCATTTTGGTTGGCCACCCCTGATGTAGAGACCATTGAATATTTTTAAAAAAAATGTTTGCTCATATAATTGATTACTACCTAACTCTGGTTGTGAAATCACAAACTAAAAACGATATTTTCCTGAATATTTGTAACTATTTTTAAGAAAATCAGATCTTGAGGTAAGGGAAATGAGGTGCTTAAATTCTACTACTAAAAAAAAATGATGTTGATTGACTCTAACAGAATTTTCAGTTCACCAATGAATAAAATGTATAAAAATTTATATAACCATCCCAGCCAATCAAAAGTGACTCTATCATCGTATAATTCATTAAGAAGTCAAGGAAGTAAACATACTAAATAGAAGATTATTTAAACTAAACATCTATAAGGCAAAAATACCTGTCCCATAGATGGCTCCAAGAAAATAGTGAAGAGTCAAAGCATGTCCCAGCCTATACGCAGATGTAACAATATCCCCCCGTTTAAACTCAGAGAATGACAAAGGAGACTGATCAAGAGCTATATAGAACCTGCAACAACAAATTCATATCAATAATAATAAAAAACAAAACTATATTTACATGTATATTGTATATAATATATATACATATATATATATATATATATATATATATATATATATATATATATATATTGTTTATGGTTCTCGAGTTTCAGTCAGTTATTTCAACTTCTTAGGCGACGTTTCGAGACTAGGTTAGTCTCATATTCATGCCCTGACAGTGAAAAAATGATCTTTTAGTGAAAACATTAAATAGCACACTAAAATTAATGTAAAATGTCACGTGTAAGTATAATAGGATAGGGTGTATAATATGATACTGACCTATGAGACTAACCTAGTCTCGAAACGTCGCCTAAGAAGTTGAAATAACTGACTGAAACTCGAGAACCATAAACAATATATTTCTACAACAGTCAAGATAAGTAGAAACCTATATATATATATATATATATATATATATGTGTATGTATGGATATATACATACATACACACACACATATAAGATAGTACAAAACAGTTTTAAATGATTCAAAAGGTGATTACTTTAATATAACTCAATACATTATTTATGATTTACACCTATATTTTTCATAATTTATAATTCCTACTCATATTATCAATATGACTACATGTTCAACACACAGATTTTGTATTTTTTTTTTAACTATCCATAAGTATATGTTATTTTATAATAAAATTCACATTCAAACAATACACTTACTTTGAGGAAGTATGGAGAGACACCCTAATAAATAAAGGTGATATATACAACGAGGATAACTTGAGAGGCCTTGAAAGTTCAAAACTCGATGACAGGAGTTCATTCGAGAGTGGTACACGATTGTATTTTTCTATTTCTTCCCCCAAGTCATCATTCTCATCATATAGATTAATCTATTAAAAAAAAAAATCATTATCTAACAACACCATATGGTAAAAACTAGAAACAGAATTTTGGTAGAAACTTAAGTCTTTACAAGAATTTCAGCAAAGTTAAACATTGCTTAAAAAAAAAAAAGTCTTAAACAGGTAACTTTTATAAGTCAATATTCATTATTTTCTAATTTTTGTCTTATACAAAATAAAAATATTCAAGATAAATTTTTAATAACCTAAACATTCTACCTTCCCGAAACTATTGCACTTTAAACTAATCATAGACCCCCACAAGCCCGAATTGGAACTATGAGGATGCAGTGGAAGTGAGCCATTTCTTGTTTGGCTTACTTAAGAGTTATTTAAAAGAAATTATTACTGGATTGATGCTCGGAGAAAAGCTCAAAATTTGAATTTCTATGGCTTAAGTTTTTAAGTATATAAGAAATAAATTTAAGAAGATATTACATTAAAAATATTTAATGGGTAGAAAAAAAAAAAAAACCTGTACCACTACAACCCATGAAGGGTCTGGGGTTCAGTACATGGTAGAGACTGTACTGTTTCATGGACAACGGTTCTGCAAGGAGGTGACTTGTCCTAGGTCACGCTCGACCGCCAGATTTTTCCCCCTTATTTTGGGTACCCTATTTTTATAATATTTTATAGAGGCTGGGTGGGCCCCAGGAGGGTCCTAGATCCTATATGATCCATCTCCTGCTGCAAACAGACTAAATAAAAATCATGGCCTGCAGCGGGAATTGAACCAGGATTTCCGGCATGGTAACTCAGTACTCTACCACTGAGCCACTCCTCTCCCATTAATGGGTAGAAACTGTAGTCTATTTTGGTGTTGTACATATTTTCTTTACTTTATATCGTATCAGTATACAATTCGAAGGCAAGAAAAAAAGTCACGATTGGCAAAGGTGGTTCTAATAAGTAAACGATACATTTACTTTTTATTTGTTAGTTTCTATTGGTCAGAAACAAGAAAAACAATTTTTCTAAAAATAATTGATAGTTGGCAACAAAATTGACTGAAATAGTAGGAAGAGAGATGTAGTTAGACAGAACATCATCTACTCAATAACTGTTCTTTTCTCAAATAGCTTTAAATCCAAAAGTTGATCCTCCAAATAGCTAATTTCAGAGGATCAAACAAGCAGTCAAAGTAGTCATTGTAAGAGATAACAGCAACGAAGACCTATAAGTCACCAACTATTTTTAACCTTTACATTTAACTAAAAATATTTTTTTAATTCAATACTTCTAAACTTTACAAGAGTATTAAAGTAAAACGTAAGTAGTAAAATATTTTTAAGACATAAATAAAAATTAAAATAACAAATAAAATGATAACTAACATCCATTGCAGAACTACCCGCTGAAGAAAATGGTGGCAATTGGTCATGATCTATGACAACCTGTGTGTTATCATCTCTTTCTTCTTTCACAGTCCTTTCTTCTATTTTAGCCCTGGGTAACAATTTTGGATACATATTTTCTAAGTGAGTTTTTATTTCTACTATGTAAGTGTCTTCTAAAAAGAGTTCCAGAGGCAATATTGTAACTTTGATGTCTTCCAGAACTAAAAAGAAAAGAAATAAATTAGTTTTAATTTTTCTGTTTTGCTGATGGTAATAACATATAAATAGTATTAAAATTTAAGCATTTATGAACATGATTGAGGTAATTGCTAAATGAGTAATAATCACTCGTCATATTGCTTAATTAGCCATTAACAAGGACTTAGGAATACATTTTTTTTAATTATACTTTGACTTACCTAATAATAGCATAGATTGACTTACCTAATAATAAAAATAGAGTAAAATAAGATTAACGATAATAAAGAATTTATATGGATCTAAACCATTGATTCCAATTGCATAATATTGACAAATATAATAAAAATTATTTAAAATGTTAATTAAACAAAGAAGTCATAATAAAATTAATTAATCTAATAAACATAACTAACCAGGCATATTGGTAACATCAATCCCTAAAGAGACGTCCAGAGCAGGACATCCATCACGATAACATGATGCCAGGGATTTAAAATCATTGCTTTCGACATCTTTCTTTTCATAGGTTCCATCAACGTTACAACCACGTCCAAGAAGTACAACACTGAAGTCGTAACCACCCCTTTGATGCTCTTGATTATCAATTTGTATATCCCAAACAGAAATCCTCAAACTGGACTTTCCTAAATTCTTTTCCTAGAATAAAAATCAGAGAAAACTAACCAAAATGTATCAATCAATGTTCAACTAAAACTTTTAGATTCAATCCAACATTTTTTATTTTATATGGAGGTCAATAAATTTCTCTAGATGTGGAGAAATGTTTATTAAATAGCCAACGTTTCGGCCCATATTGCAGGTCTTCTTCAGGGCTGTCGAGGGAGTGGGCGGAGGGCCCAGTGTAAGTCTGTCACTGGTCGAAACATTGGCTATTTAATAAACATTTCTTCCTATCTAGAAATTTATTGACCTCCACCAGACCATTTTCTTCCACATATATAATCAAGGTCAACTATTATCAATCAAGATTTTTTATTATACTTTGACAACTCTTATATTTAATTATATATTGTATCACTGGAATACAATCTTTAGAATCTATATAAAAATAATATCAAATAAAGTTTAAACAGTAAAATAAATATATGTTTATCTATATGATTACCTTATTGCTATCAAATGTTACTACTATATTCTCAAGCGATAAAACAGATATTTCTCTCCAATCTGGTTGATTACAGGATTCGGAACAGAGAGACAAGTGAAATCCTTTAAGAAAAACAGTTCCTTTAACTTTATTCAAATCTGAAATAAAATATTTATATCAATTTATCTTTATTAAAAGTTAAAATAAGCATTTTTAGGATCTAAAATAATTATCAGTAGTCTTTATGATTTTATATCAAAGATGTATAAATAAAAATCGCAATAAATTAAAAATCTTACCTGATGATTCTTTTAAACAGGCTTCTTTGCAGGTAATATTTTGGTTGGCAATGTCTTGTACTTTCTGTTTCTCCCTTTCTTCATCTGAAGCAGCAACAGAACCACCTATTTATAAATTAATTATTATTATTATAAAACGTAATAATAAAATATAAAATCCCAGAGGAAACAATAAGATCCTTGAAAATCCTTGAATTGAACAAGGAAGTTGAAATACTACAAAAAGCAGTGTTGTTGGGAACTGCTAGTATTGTACGGAAATTTCTAAATATCGATAAATAAGACGATTAAGCTTGACCTTGACCATGGTCCGGTTAAGATATATCAACCAGCAATGCTGAGAAGAAAAACATATTAAATATAAAAAATATAAAATATTCTTGACAAATATTAGAATTGTTTGTAGTGCTCATTCAATACCTGTAACATGAAGACTTAGTCTAGTACGGACATCGGCAGCTGAAATAAGTGACTGGTGAGCAGGTGTGAGAGTGAGGTGAATAGTGAAGGCGACTTTAGTGACGGTAACGATCAAGTCGTGGGAACCCGGAAGTCCTATCAACCTAGCTCCTGAATCGACTGTCAGGGATATAGCGCCAGACCACATCACTAAAAATATAATGATGATAATAATTAAACAGAAATACTGCACATTTTTAAATAAATTTTATTTAACTTAAAATAGGAAACAAGTTAATGATATTCAATGTAAATGAAGAACCAACATGAAAACCAGAAACCTGTTATCATACAATGCAATATTTTTATAATGAAGAAGCATGACTTTGACAAGAACTTCAAAACTAAATTTTATTCATTCTACAATAAGAATAAAGAATTATATATTTGTATGACAAAGTTTAACTATTCCTTTAAAATAGTATTAATCAAATTATCTGACATCAATTTTAAATGACAAGTCGGTTGGTTCATGCTAAACTCATAGTTGAACCTAACCTTTGAAAAATAAGAACATTAAAAAATAACATATATCACATGACATAATTAATTAAATGAATTATTTTTATATAACTAAATCAAAAACCCTTTAACTTTATTTATGTTACAGCACAGTCAAATATCAATGAAGTCTAGAATACAATGGTTTGAGATTTTGTCAGAAATAAAATTGTATTTTTTTTTTTTTTAAATAAATATTCTACTGAATGTTTTAAATTTGAGCACAACTCAAGCACCATCTCCAAAATTTGATTCCGCTTGAATTAAAAATGATTAAAACAGTTTAAATGAAGGGAAAGTCTTTAATTCTATATGTTCACTGAAATGAGTACTAACACTTCAACAAGTAGGGGAGATGGCTGTACAGGGTTTTACAATTGAAGACTACTTGGGTAAAAACAAGCTAACCCAATTTTTTCCTAAAAATTGGTAAGAGCAGTTCCCAATAGATTTTCCAATGGTGAATATGATGGTCAAAAGTGGTTTGAAACAAGTTAAAACGGCTCAATATGACTGAAAGAGTATGTCCTTGCAGGGGAAAAACTAGTTCATCTGAATGTCAAATGATGATGAGGATAATAAGGTTGTGCTTTAAGCCCCTCAAACATCCTGCTCATTGTCAGATTGACAGGACCAGCAATCTGCATAGACTTTAACAATATGATAATGATACTGATAGATTATGAGGTCAATTTTGCTCTCTTGAACGTTTGTGAAAAAGTGACGGTTGTTTTCTCCCCGTAGTCTTCAATTACTATACAAATACTAAAAAAATGTTTCCACCAAATAGAATACCACTGGGAACAGAAAACGAATAATGTGAAGAAAATAGGCAATGTTATTGCCAGTTTTTGAGAATTACATTAAGAATGCAAAATTAAAAATAATCCCACATAATCAATACACATATGACTAAATATAATCATAATTTCATCCTTTCTCAGGATTCTGAAGGAGCATGATATAACATATAGACTAAAATAAAACATCCATCAGCTTACGAGTAGAAGCAGCCTTCGCCACAACAATGGGAGGTGGTGGCTGGCCAGGAGAAGCAGGTACTCGATAGTAACCGCATCTTCCCTGAGGGAGGCTGAAGTACCAGTTCCAATCGACACTTTCATCTACAGCGCCATATCCTAAAATTTATTTTCAAAGGTTAAATGAGCAATAAAATTCTATTTAGCCTTGTTTTACCTGTAAACAATGAACTAGTATTAATAGTAGTATTGGTAAGACCTTAAAAGGGAGAGGGAGGGAGTAAATATATTTAATTGTGTCTTGAGCATGGTTTTGGGGATAATTGAAATATTTTTATTTATGCCAGTACATTTGGGCACTTTCAGTGACTCACATTGGATCAATTGAGTTAAAATTTGATTCATATAGTTGTGTTTTGGCAAAAAAATACTGATTAATTATCTAAATATGAAATTTCACTGTGATGTTTCATGGCAAACGAGGAAATTTATGACCTACTTAATGATATAGAAATCACTACAGTGATAAAATTAAATTGCCTTCTGTGGGCAGGTCATGTTACCAGAATGGAAATGAATGCTACTTCAAGGATAATAATGACAAAACAGATGGCAAGATGTCGAGATGGATTGATTGTGTAGCTGGTGATGCCAAGAGTTTGAGTGAACAGCTGGATAATAGCTGGATGGTGTTGAAGGAGACCAGGACTCGCTTGCGGGTTGTAGTGCCAGCATAATAATAATAATCATATAAATACATTTTTTTTGTTAATATAATACTACACTTTATTTAAATATTTTCAATATAAAACCGAAATATTTCAAACCTTGTGGTGAAACTGATGCAGCTATATAAAGGCAGTGAGGTGTATGATTGTGAACAATCAACTGCGGATTAGGATCTTCGTCTATTGTGATGTAGGTAGTGCCCTCGTTCTCCTAAAATATTTTAAAATAAATTTAAACAACATAAGAAGAAAAATTAATAAATGGAATAATTGTTATTCAAGGAGAACAGATTATTTTTTAAAAGTGCATTTACACTTAATGTTAACAAAATATAATGTTTTCGGCATTTTTCAGCAAAACATGTTTGAAACACTGAAAACTATGTTCACATCAGAGTGGGCAGCTGTGTTTCCAAAAATGTTGAAAACATTTAGATCAACAAAAACAATATTTGTTGGTAATATTTGGGACCAATATGTTTTTATATTTTTAACATTTTCCACAGCCTGGGGTATCATTGAGCAATGTTTGCATAATTACCCTCTCCCTCCTACTTCTTCATTCTTCACCATCCAGAAAAATGATTTAGGGTAATTTTGCCTCAGTCAGTGGCCTAAATTTGTCATATGATGGGATGACTCAGAAACTTGATTGTACCAAAATTTGTATTTTAATGTTTTGTTATATGTTTAAGAAAGGACAAGCAATATTAAGTGATAAATGATTGAAAAAATATTTTTCTGAAACAACAATTCTAACTGAACTTATGTTTAATATGTTTATTAGAAATAGACAAGCCAATTATGGAAAATGGAGAATCGCCACAAGGGAGAGCCACCTCCTATCTCTTTGCATGAAAAAATGTGGTCCTTCACTCCAGAAGCAAAAATGCTCTTGAAATTGTGGCGTAAAAAATATTTGTGAACAACATTACCAACTCTGGTGTAAATGCACTTTAATAACAAAACAATCTATCTAGCATGCATTGCTCCTTCATATGATTAACAAAGATACATGTAGTAAAATAATTATTATAGTACATAAAATAAAATATAATTGATCAGAAAACAGAGTATTTGAGAAATGGAAAGATCAATGATAATCAAAGGACACTATATTGAAGTTTTCAAAGACATAAGTGAATAAAGAATCCCAAAAAGATGTTGCACAAAAGAAAAAAGAAGTGATGTCAAGCAGGTTGGGAGATGACCCCAGACCAGGTTTGGAGCGCTGAAGATTCGATTCACACCTGGGTAAAATAGAAATAACTTTCATAAATTTAAAATTATGAAATAATAATCGTGACAGAAACAACTAACACATTATGAAGAGCTGTAAAGAGCTATGTAAATTTAAAAAAAAGTTTTAAAAAGTACTTCGAAAATATTTTTATATATATATATGCAGGTTTTATAAATTTGATTATCTAAATTTTGACCGTTATTGACTAGGCATAGCGGAAGATGCGCTGGGTAATTCCCATCACCCTCCCAATTATTCAGGAGAGAACTGTGGACATCTTTTACTTGATAGGATGACTGCCATAAGCAAAGTAAAGACACTTAGTAGTTCTTATACTTTTTAGAATAGGAACATGTAATAGTAAATATGATCTCCAATCATTACGTCCCTTCACTAGAGGCTATCCTAATAAGGAACATTTAATATCAGGATTTGAGATCAACAGCTTGCTCATTTCTAAGTTTGTTTGTAGGTTTAATAGAAATTGATCTCTTTAAAGGGCAACTTATAATGGAAAAGGCTTAGAGTGATATTTTATATTAATGTTATTCATATGGAGCAGGTGTTGGGAAAACTTCATCTTTTGTAGGGTAATAAAAAATAAAATTTTAAGGTTTGTCACTCCGTCTCCAAGATTTTTTTTATTTTCCATACATGTATTTGCAGCACAGCCAACATTTAGATAGAAACAACTTTCTTTTACAGCCCTTGAAAATGTTTTAACACATTATGGTCAGATGTTTTATTCCACAGAGGGTAATTTATTGAAAAATGCGCATGAATTTTATTGATACAAAAAAATCACTATAAATTTAAAAATACTGTATTTTTTAAAATTAAACTTTTATTATTCTTTATCGTTATTATAAAAAATAAACAGCACTTTGATCTTACCAACAATCTATCTAATCTATTTTTTTTTTGTATATTTGTACTGTGTAATAATATGTATGAGAAAGGGCAAAATATAAACATTAATATCCCTTATGGCTTTATTTCACTCATTTGACCATTCATCTATAAAAAATGTAAAACTGAGTGACTCCCACTCAACTCACAGTTTGTGAAAAACATATTTTTACATGTCCTGACCTCAATGTGTTAATTATTTCTGTCCCACCCTGTAAATATCAATCAAAGATAATAACACGAGTTTTTGTACGATTGAAAAGTCAAATAAATACCTGAAATATTACTGAGAGAGGAACGTTAAACCAACTGTCCTCTGAACCTGTTGGAAGAAGTAATGCTTCTCGTTCCCTTGCATCCGACATAGATGGGACAGGAACTGGATTGCCAGGGAGGCCTCCATCATTCTTGAAAACTAGATATAGCTTTCTTTCGACAGAATCACCCCTTTCGATCCATTCCGGAAGAGGCTCACCACTGTAAAAAAGTTTTATAAACTTGAAGATATTCGGATATAGTTTATAAAATTACTGGATCTTATGATCACATAAATGTTAATTAGAATGGCATCCAATGTAGTTATAATAATTAATAGAAAAGCATTAATAATAATTGGAAAAAAAAACTTACAGAAAATCTTTCGTAGATCTTTTTGGTATATCAATGAAAGGGACACCATCAAACGGCACGCTTAATTTTCTTCCTCCCAATTTAAGAGAAAAGCATGAAACACTAAGATCTTGTGAACTCAGATTACAGATTACATAGGCTGATGTGATATGCAGTAATCTTATATTATTCACTATTTTAGAATGGAATACAGCATACACAACCTAAACAAGAATATCAAATATATTAAAGGTAACAAAATGATACAAAACTGTAATAATTATCATTTAATAATATGCCATTTGAGGATCATAAATCCAGAATATTCATAAATACTATAATAGGGCATCATAGGAGAGAGAAAGAAGTTAGAGCTTAAGAAGAGATATTATTGAATCTACATTTTATAATTTGTTGAAATGTTGGCAAGGAAATGAATAAAATAATCTTATAAAATGCATGCATTCTGTGCAATCCATGAGTGATTTATCTTGGAAATAATGTTTTATAGCAGTGCTTTCGAGTTTAAGTTATGAGATAAGCTAAAAACATAAGAAAAGAAATTCGTTGATTGGTAGATATTATAATAGGATGTAATTAGTTGGGGGTGCAGTCAAGAAAACACAGCAAAATAAGTGAAACTTATTGTATTTTTTATGTGCCAACGTTTTAATCAAAGAGTTCATGTTCATAGAGCATCATTATTTTTTATAATATATCTCCATTCACTAACCGATATCTTATATCTCTCATCTATAGTTTCTTTTATACTTACATCTCAATTTATATAATATAACATCATTCCTATTGTATACCTTTATATGACATCTGATACTTATATTTTAAATTTATATTTCACTTATGGTACTCCCCAGGAGTCTATTTTCATACTATTTTTTTCTCTGCAATACAATTCTATCTTTATTATACTAAGTTTTCCATACTCATTATTTTTATATCTTTTTCATTTTATTTTTTCTGTATAACTTCATTTCTCTCTTTGTATTTTGTTTTGCATTATCACCTTTCTATACATCTACTATGTAATCATCTTTATTCATATATCCTTTCATTATATATCCTTCACTTTTTTCGCTCAATTTTTCTATATCTCTACATTTTGTTATGTTTTCTGTATCTCTATCTTATAGTCTATTCTGTTTTTGTCTGTTTTCTCATAGCCCTGAAGATGACCTACACAGTAGGTCGAAACGTCGGCACATATAAAATACAATAAGTTTCACTTATTTTGCTGTGCTTTCTTGACTGCACCCCCAACTAATTACATCCTATTATAAAAACATAAGAGCTTAATCAGTGAGCAACCTTGAGTCTTTAAATTTATTATTTAGTTATGGCAATATTTCAATGATATGAGTAGCATAACATATAACTTCTTGATTTTCAATGAGTTTTAATAAAGAATTAATTTACGCAATAGAAAATACAAAACATAAAAATGACATAGGACATTTGATGGCACAAAAGATATTTTTTGTGATAACACTATTTAGCATTATGTACTTACATAATATGTATTATGTAATGTACATATTATGTATTACATAATATACTTACAGATGAAGGAGCATTAACACTAATCTGAACTGTCGCAACTTGAGGAATAAGCCCCGGAATGTGGGGTTTATAAAAGGACTGATTATCAGACAACTGTAAGCCAGATGACTTGTGATATCCATCAGAGGAATCCGAAAATTTTACTAATAAATGAAAAACATCCTGAAATAATAAAAATTGTAAATAAAATTAATAAATAATAATTAAAAAAAAGAAAAAATGAAGCAGAAGAAGAAGTGATTACTTCAATTAATGGAGGAGCGACAACAGAGAGATGGACAACATTACAGATAACTTCTTTTCCAACTAAAAATGCGATACTCCTTCCGAGGGTATTTACTACCAGGCACCATGGCTCTAGCTCAATAATTATACAATGTGGAACTTTCAATTTTTCTCCGCAAAATCGCATCTGAAATTTAAATAAAAATTTATAATTTATTTAACACTACGATTATTATCATCAATATTGATAAGTTAATAAATACCTTGACCCTTGTAACAGTAGATGGTTGAGGTGTTTTGACCCATTCAGCTTGATTCCAAGGGGAGCCGAGAAAAGGCCAAATATTTTTCTGGTTATTATCTATATTATCTTCAAGAGCTAATGAATCGTTTAGCGTGACAGATTTTGGGGAAGAATTTTTGGCAACATCTAAATAACTAAGAACTACATGAGGAGATGATGATGGTATATTTCCGCTGAAAAAAAAAATTAAGTGAAATTATAATTATTGAGGAAATGAATATTTTATTCACAAATAAAAGTAAGGCAAATTTAAAACTTACTCTTAATTTTTTTTTAAAAAAGCATTATACATATTATATAACTTTCCTAAATTTAATAACAAACTAAAATTAGTAAAGATACAGATTTTAAATAATATTATGGCCTTTGTTCCAGTTACTTCTTACAATTCAAAAATTTTAAATTATATGAATAAAATATAAAGGTATTAATTTGTCGCCTCGCTGATAACAAAATTTGATGTTTTTGAGAAATGCGAGGTATGTAACACTATTTTTCATACTGTTTTAGGGTCATAAGATCTTATTTCTCCTTGCCGGGATATAAGTTGTTTTTTTTTAATTATTGTTTGTTTTAACTCATAAACCACTATTTTATTCATTTCTGAAAAATGGCGATTTTGTATACCACTAAGGTGACATTATTATATTATATTGTAAGTGACTCCTCAACTACCATGCACTTCAGGCTGAAGAGCCCCATTGTGCTCGAGTCCTAAAAATTCCTATCATAGGTCTAGGCTTCTGAGATATTTTAGATAATCTTTAAATCTTAGTTCTTGAAGTTCCTCGTGTCCTCCAAGGCCAAGGTCAAATGTCCTCTTTCGACATAGTGCGTGACATGACTAGATTAATCAAAACAATTTTAAAAGTAAACTGTTATATTTTACTCCAACAATTTATTTTAATTTTGTATACCAAATGAGCATGCCATATTAAAATTCATCTGGAGAAACCCAACAAATCCAGTTAAGATTGCAAAAATGATTACAATACAATTAAAATACATTTTTTATTAACAAGTAATTTTTCTCAGATAAAAATAAACATAATTCATTATAATGCAGGAATAGGCAACCTATGATTCGTGTGTCACCGACTGACCCATTAGGTAATAAAATAATATAATTACAAAAAATAAGCATCAATATTGAAGAGAAAATGTTTATAACTAAAGTTAATTCAACAATATTTATTATTATTATCTCAATGAAATATTTATTATTAATTACTAAAAGATAGTTTTAATACCAAAGTATCTATTATCAGAATATCTCTGTAATACTAACATTATGGTTGATTTTGACAAGTGCCTAAAAAGGTTGCCGAGCCCTGAATTAATGGATAGAATTATTTTTATAAATAATAATAACATACACAATGTTGAAGGTCAGAGAGTGTCTGTGTTCAGTTGTTCCAGGAGTGTAGAGGTTCGTAACGGTTCCCTTTCCAGGTACAGTCAGGCTGGCTTTTTGAGAGGGCAAGTCTTGCGTTTCTATGACAACGTTAGCGTTTCCAGGAAGAAGCGATTTTATAACATACATGGGACTGATGAGTACCTAATAACATACATTTTAAAAGTACAAATACAAGTTAGGGAATCGCTTTGTTATTACTGAGTGAAATCAGATTATTCTCAATCCTCTAATAAGAGTGGTCTTGAAATATTTAAATCTCAATCAGGACCATACGAGTAAGATAAATTAAATTTAAAACTAAAAAATTGTCTTGGAAAAATATTCAAAATAAAATGTCACACAAATAAAAATTATAAATATTTCAACACTTTTAACTGCACCTAAAATAAGTATGGCAGTTGATATCTCATATTGGATTTAAAAAAGTAAAAGAATACATGAAACTTCAAGTTAATAAGGTTTTTATAAATCAGGTTAAATTATATACATATTAATGATTTTCTTTTAATTTTTTTAATCATCAAACAGAAAATAATATAGTCAAATTGGTATTATGAATATGATGAGAAACTTGATAAAATAATTAAGAGCGAGGACTAAATAGAAAAAAAGTTCTGTTTTATGTTTGGTTTTGATATAATAGATAAATACTTACTAATATTCGCTTATGAGTGGTATGTTCCTCTTTCATAACTTGACACCATAGACTTAAGAATTCATCCTTTTCTTGCAACGGTACTATAAAAGTAAAAACAAAATATTAAAGAAGCGATTTCTATTCTGATGATTGAAATGGTTTTACGAATGTGGATTGAATATGAAATGTCATCCTCATGGATAAAGGCCATCATGGGTCAAATACATAAAAATAAAGGAAACAAACAGGGTGGTACAAACTACAAAGGAACATCTCTGCTTATGAAGTCCTTTCCAACAAAACATATGCAAGACTCCTACTCTTTGAAGATTTGAAGGTAGGAAATCATCAATGCGGCTTTCAGAGAAATAAATCAACATCTGGAAAAATATTCTCCTTCCGAATGATTCTAGAGAAGAACAGGAAAATCTTCAAGCGTTCCATCTCTTTTTGGACTTTAAAGCAGCTTATGATATAGTTATATAGGAAATGAATGCCACATTAATAATAAATAAATTTACAATTCATTTTAATCATTACAATTTATGCCATTATTAATAATTTATAGATTTGGAATATTTTTTATTTGCTTCATATTAATAGCTTAAGAAGTATATAATGCTGTGAATATAACAAGGTTACCTTTGACAAGCCAGGAGTTTGAGTTGTGAAGAGGAATCAAGCCAGACCAACCATGATTAAGAGCTAGGCGAAGGCTATAATTTGACTCTTTGTGCAATACAACACTGGCACATCTTTCTCCATCTGAATATTATTTATTAAAATAAAATTATTATTAATATTTCTTTAAAACACTCAACAACAAGGAAATTAGGATTCGGTATATTGAGTATAGGATACAAGCACTCTGACTCACCTGACTATCTTGCTTTCTAACATACATACAACTATTCTATTTGATATACATTATATTAGGTGACGCAACATTAACATGCCTGAAAGTTGTATAATGCGTTGCCTCTCTGAAATTGAAGTAGCTACCACGCGCACGTTGATTTCCATATCAAGTAGGTTCTTCACTAACAATTCTCCACCAAAAATCACCTATGATAAAAAATAAAAATAAAAATTGGCCAAAAATATTTTAAATACAAAAAGAAACATGTTCTATTTAAGAAATTGAATATTGATGAGTCAAGGTAAAAAAAATAAAGAGGTAAGAATGAACAGGGAATAAAATACACAATATTGCAAGAGTACATGAACTGTATTCTTATATACGATTATAATAAGACACCATTTTTAGGATAAATTTATTCAATATGCTGTAGTCTGTTCCTTCTTCCAAGATATGTCTAAACTATTATTATTATCATTATGAGTGACTCTTCTCCTACCATGCACCTCGGCCAAAGAAGGCCCATTGTGCTCGGGTCGTAAAAATCCCTTATGTATGTCTAGACTTCTGAGACATTTTAGATAGTCATTAAATCTCAGTTCTTGAAGTTCCTCATGTCCTCCAGGCCCAAGGTCAAATGTCCTCTTACAACATAGTACATTACATTCAAAGAGAACGTGCCAGGGGGTTTCGTCCTCCTCCGTACACCATCTGCACCGAGGTTCTTGTTCGATGCCCAGGCGGTGCATATGCTTCCTGAGTTTCCAATACCCCGTAATGACTTTGACCATACTTTTAAGGCCGGTTCTCGACATGTGAGCGGCTTCTTTCTTGATTTTCTCAGAAAGTTTGTCATTGGGATTCTTTAAAAAAAGTTTAGTGTGCCTTATCTTGGCTCTATCCCAACGCGTTTTAATCTCCCTCTTGGCTAGTTTAAGTTAATATGTCTAAACTAAATCCACAAAACGACATCTATTATATATTTCTTATTAAAAAAAAAATCTGTACCACTAAAACCCATGAAAGGTTTTGAGTTCAGTACATTGTAGTAGATAATGTCTGTAAGACAATTGTTGTGCAGTGAGGTGATTTGCCCGAGATCACGCACTACTCCCAGGTTTTCCCCTCAATTAAGGGTATCCACTTTATAGAGGCTGGGTGAGCCCCAAGGAGATGCATTAGGCCCCATTCAGGGCTGTTAACAGATTAAGTAATTTATCAAAGAGATTTGAACCCGGGAAATTAAACCCAGCAACTCAGTGCTCTTCACGCTGAGCTACTCTGAAACTTATTTTAGCGGAACAGCTAAAAGTATGATTTAAATTCAGTATTCAATCATCATTAAACCTTTTCATCTTTGTGGTTTGAACTTTATCGCTCCGAATCCAATGTATTTTTGGAGATTTTCAATATGTTTTATGTATATTTAATCATCAGTAGGACCTGATCTAGGTATTCTTGGGCATTTCAGCTCAAATCTTGAATTGAACTGGTAAAATCATTGTTAAATTATTATTTATTGATTTAAAAAAAATAAAATCAGAATAATGAAAAATGTTATTGATTTGCAATAACAATTGAAATTCAATGTTTAGAATATTAAACTGTTCATACATGATAAGATAAAAAAACTAATTGCATTTTTTTTTTTTCCATTTTGTCCTAATTTGTCTTAAATACTAATTATGTTAGTGTGTTTTAAAACTCACTTGAGTAATTACAGGAGAAAGATTCTTTACAGTGATCAATGCTGTCATCTCTCTGCCACCATTATCTGTCACTGGAAGTGGATAAATACCTTCCTTACCAATGTGGATACCTTCACTCCAAAATCGATTACTAGAACACAACAAACATTTAGTTTTCTAGATTATTTATTATTGTTACCAGTTGATTGATATAGTGTATTACTATATTTTAAAACCCTTTGCGTACATAATCAGTGGATAATCAATAGAAAATATGATAATGATAGGGAAAAAATAATACTCACTCTGGACGATTTACGGAAAACTGTAATTCCATCTTTTTAGATGAATTCTTCCAAGAATAAAAGTAACAATTTAAACTATCAAGCAAAATATCTTCGGTAGTGCCACATTGCCTAAAACTAAAAGTTTTAAAAGTTAGATAAATATATAGTTATTGTTAAAGAAATTGATTGGTAAAACTATTTCTGCAAATTTTATGGGTAATTTTTTTTTAAATTAAGCTGAGAGATTTTTCATATTTTATGAGGTACATAATGTATTCATTATGTAATAAGCTTTCTACTTTTGAGAAGATGAATGAAATCATTATTTTATATAATAAAAAATTGTCAAACTACTAGTCTTATAAAAACTAAGCGTGCAAACACATTCTGCTACCAATATACGCTAAATGGAATACTACCTGAGAGTGAAAGCAGTGTCATTGCAAACTATAAACGGTTGCACGGGATCTCCTGAAGCAGCGGCGTTAAGAACATGAGAAACAGAAGGGGCTAGGAAAACAGACACGATTCCTCCCACAATTCCAATATCGAGGTGATCGTCATTAAATGTGCATGAGATCTTCATCGGCAGCGAATGTAGGATTGTAATGTCTTTCATGATCCGAGGATTTAGAATTTCCATTTTAAGTCGTCCTTCAGCTTCTAGCTCAAGTTCACCTGAAAACAGTTATTCTCAGGTCAGATCAGATCGCTACATTAAAAAAAAGAAAAAAAGATACTTTCATTAATCTCTTAATTGGAGGAAACATTTAAAAGATGATTTTTGGGTGAGAAACAGTCTACTCTTTAATTTACAAAACATGTTTAATGGAGTATTTTTTTATAGGAAAACAAATCTGTCCCTTATTTTTTCCCCTTCTCCTAAAATGATCAGCCAAAATTCTCTTCCCTTAGAATTCTTTGATCACAAATGCTATCCAATTAAGATCGCTCTGTAAGATTAAATAATATTGTGGATGCAAAAGACCAAACACGCACTAAAAAGGTAAAGCAGGAACAGATAACCACTCGGAATATAGAGTTATAATTTCTTAGTAAAAAAAAAAAAAAATTTATATTCGATTCTACATCAATCCATTAGTCATTGAAGTTTTTCAACGTTTTCATGTCTATCAACATTTTTATGCCTGTCTGGAAAAATACATGTTTTTACTTTAGAAAGTGGTTCATTTAAAACTTTGTTATCAAAAGAAGTCAGTGATGGCGAACAAAAATGACAAAGAGTAATTGTTAAAAATTACTTTTCAAGAGTTACAATTTTGTTAATTTCAATAATTTGGAATTTTTCAAATAAATTTATCATTATTATTCGTGACTCTAATTTATTTTTTTAAACACGTGTACTTTTTAATAGAACAGTGTAGAAGTGATATTAAAAAGTTATCAGGGTAATATCATGCTTTTGTAATAAAATGATGATCAGCTCCAATTTTTGCAAAGATGAGTTTATTTTGAAAATTGTGAAATTATCCATAATTGACAATAATAATTCTAAGGTGTTTAGGTAAAGGGAAGTAATTTTTTTTTTTCAACAATGGATTTTTTTTGTACTTGATTATTTAAAAAAAAAGGAGATGAAATGATTGTGAACCTTCTGATTGCTTGTAACATAGAACACCTGCTTGAAATTGCTGCAATACAGCTGAATTTCACAATCTTGTCGACAATGAAGCGTAAACTTCATTCATGTACATGAAGATAGCAAAAACTCCCATCTTCACAAAAATTGTAGTTGGTCACTTTTACCTCTAAACTGAGGTTATTAAAGATTTTTTTAAATTATGCTACATTTATCCTAGTGTATCATAATAATCGAATAATTAAACATGCAGCATATAAAAGATATATTAATATCGATTAAATAACAACACTAATGTTTTGTCTGAAAGTAATACCTGGATCTTGATAAATTATTACTCACCGTTGTGCCAGGAATGACACCCTAATCGCAGACAATTAACTGCCAATGTAGCAAAAGGATAATCCGAAGGGTTAATAATAGGCCTGAACTGAAGTAATGACACCAATTTGCTGGGCTTGGCCCAAAGGCAAAGTGATAAGCAGTCGATATTCATAGATATTTGAAAAACAGGTACCAGTTTCCGAGAGAATACTGAGTCCACTCTAACACAGCCTCCTAAAGCCTGAAATAAAATATTCATAAATAAAATAAATATGGTGTCCTAACAAATTTCGTCCCAAAAACTTTTTAAACAATTATTTTTAGAGACTTTACAAAGAAATTTTTGATGCAATTACAATATCACTATAACCAGAGAGATTGTATTGTATTTCATCAGAGTGTACTTGAGGGAAACCAGAGCCAACAAACCTTGTTTAAGATTAGGACTTCTCAAGCTAATATTAAAAGAGTTGATGTTATGTTAAATACCGTTGCGTAATTGTAGATTTAGATATTTATATATCTACCTTAGACTGTATAGGTAAGTCATCACAGTTCAATATTACTCTCCATATACAAGCTGTTCTTTTCTGAGAAGGTAATTCTACCTTTGATGTCTGACTTTCGGAAAGCTTTCCTTTTGTCCATTTACACCAGCCTTGAAGAGGATCAAGATATTCTAAACTTAGTTCTACTGGACCAGGGACAACTTTCTGGAATCAATCAATAACCTTAACTTTAACAAAAAAAAACAACATAATACTTATGAGTAGATACATATTTATCGATAAAACTAAAATCTATAATCAAACAAAATAACAAATCAAATATTTCCCCTAGGAATAAATATGTTCAATCATGTTTAAAACTGATAGCATAAAATCATTTCATGGTCTTAATAATTTTAAATAAACAATAAATAAATATAATAAACTTGTTATTACAGTGAATGGTACGGGTAAAATGGTGAGAGATGAGATAGCCCTTGGGTGAGGATAGGACCAAGCCATAACTGCTGCAGATGGAAAAGTAACTTGATAAGGTAATGGTAACTCACTTCCGCTCGTAAACTGAAAAGCACCAGTCTGCAAATCATCTTTATAGAGTTCATCGTCTTCATCTTTAGGAGATGGTTGGTCTAAAAAAACAAACAAAAAAATTAATTTTATTAAAATATATATATATATTAATATATTTTTTGTAATTTCAACCTTTTGATAAAATAATTTATAGATAAAACAGAAAATATGCAAGTTCCATTAAAATCTTCTTGATTATTATAAAACAAATGAATTATATTTTAAAAGGATGTAAACTGGACTGAATTTATCTAATAATTCCTTCTCCTAATGAAAACCTTTTTCCAGTCATTTATGAAATACAACTTTATTATATGAAACGTTTCGACAACATGTCATTTTCAATCCATCTAAGAACTTATTTTTTTATCATTTAATCTTTATCATCTTGTATATATATATATATATATATATATATATATATATATATATATATATATGTGTATATATGTATATATATACACATTCATATATGTATATATATTGTAGTTATATACATTCTTAATTTATAACTGAGAAAAATATATTAAAGATAAAATAATGTTGTTAATTTAATAAATTTTACATATTGATTTTTTAATTTTTAATTTGATTATGGTAGATTTAAATAAAACAATTTTAGTATGTAAATATAAATCAAATATAGTAGAAAATGAGACTAAAGTTCAAACTATAAAACAAATAAACCATGCAAGTTGGCACACCAAAAAAAAAAATAAACCATGGAGGATAATGGACCTCCAAGTAAAATATTTAAAAAAAATGACAATAAATAATAAAAAGGTATCTATACTTACTTCTATTTGTGGACAGTTTTTATAAATTTGTATTTGTTATATTGTGGTTGTTGTGTTTGATAATTTACAGATAAGTGTGACTAGTAACTCTTTTCAAGATGATGATAAAGATGAAATGATAAAAATATAAGTTCTTAGATGGATTGAAAATGACATGTTGACGAAACGTTTCATATAATAAAGTTGTATTTCATAAATGACTGGAAAAAGGTTTTCATTGGGAGAAGGAATTATTTTTAAAAATAATCACCATCAAAAGAACAATAAATAAAACTTGAATTATATTTATAATAAATAGTGGTCATTAAGTCAAACAAAATATTAATTTAAATATACCACTCAACATCCTACAAAATAATAATAGACATAATAAATACAAAATTACCATTTTTTTTCAATTTAGTGTGATTATTTGTTTCCACAAAAGGTTTGATGTCATCAATAATTTCTTGAATGGCTTGGAGTTGAGAAGGATGGATCTCTATGGCCAAGATATCAGAACAAATTGAAGCCCTGAAGCAACAATAAATTACTATTATTATTGTTATTTAACTATTGACTTTAGTAAACTTACAATAGTGAGTACTTACTATAACAGTTTAAAGCAATTAAACATATTTTATTAAGGGTAATTTACACATCGGGTAACCAGTTAATGTTTCAGATAAAAATTTAACCACATGACTGATAAAATTTAAATAAATTATTTTCAAAGTTTTAATTACAAGATTACAAGTTTAAAACAATGGTGCTACATTAAGCCTTCAAAATACGAATATAAAATGTAAATAAATAATGTAGCAATTATTTGTAAAAAAATTGTTTTCTAATTTAAAACTTTCATTATTTTTTAAAAAAATGTAATAGTATATATAAATTTTATTTGCTATCGAGTACAGTAACAATCTCAATTTCAAACTATTACCTACAATATAAATTACCTAAAAAGGTGTTGCAACAACCAATTTTCCAAGGAGAGAAAGGCGCAGCATTCCACTGACCATGGTGTTAGTATTAGACGCCCTCCTACAGAAGCAGCTACTCCTTTTAAATTAAGCTTAAAACTTATTTGAGTACTTGGAAATGTCACACTTCCTTCAAGTTCACTTATGCTCACAATAGCACTTCTCTGACCTGAGTTGTAGGAGAAAATAAAAATATGAAGATTCACATTAACGTCAACAACACATTTTTAATAACTAATAATAGTTGGCAATTTAAAAATTTCCTTATAAAGTGAGCCTTAACCTCTTTTACGAATATCATCAAATTCCTTTGAGCAGTATTCAACAGCGAGTTGCTTTGTCGTAATGTTGAAAGAAGAGATTGATTGCATCCAATGGTGACCTCCATAACTTCCTTGGATAGAAACAAAGCTGACAAAAAAAAATTATCACTTATATAAATTTTATATTTTTACTCAAACCACAAAATTATTTATGACCAATTAAAAGACATATTAAACCTTGTTTATAAAAGAAATTTTGAGCAAAGTTTCTTACACATAACATAAAAAAAATAATTATAAAATTATAAAACAGTGATTACCTCATTATGACAATGAGTATCTTATTACACCACATAATCAAATATTTTATATTTTCAATATTAGTACATATTAATACCTTGCAGAAGAGAAATTAGAAACTGTATTAGGTTGCGTATTGATGGATTGTATGTTTATTGAAGAACTAAGCGACTTCTCTGGTGAGGTTTGAGGTAAAATTTCCTGCAGCGATTTAAGAAACTGTAAACTGGAAAGTTTTAAAGAAAGTTTCAGAGGCCTTCCCATTTCAATTTCTACCTAAAAGGGAAAAGGAATTTCAATCAATATAAAAAAAAAAGATATATAGTTGAGATTAAAGGTGATAATTACAATTGTTGATGATGATACAATCAAAAATTATGTTAGAGAGGAAATTCGTTTACTGTAAGTACTGACGGAGGATGGAAATAGTTGGGGGGTGCAGTCAAAAATTTACACTATAAATAAGTCATCATCATCATCATTCGTGGCGCTACAACTCCTGCAGAGTCAAGGCCTCCTGCAGCTTGGTTCGCCAGTCTTCTCTATTGGTTGCAGCTGCTCTCCAATTGCGAATTCCCAAGATGGACCTGGCATCCGCCGCCACTCCATCGATCCATCGGAGCCGAGGTCTTCCCACTCTTCTTGTCCCATAAATCCTTTCGTCTAGGACCATTTTAGGAATCTCATCCTGGGTCATTCTAATTATATGACCTGCCCATCGAAGCCGGCCTACTTTTATTATCCTTAAAATATCTGGGCTCTTGTAGAGTCTTGCTAGCTCAGCGTTCGTCCTTATCCTCCATATCCCATTGGTGCAAACTGGGCCATAAATTCTCCTCAAAATTTTTCTCTCGAACCTTAGGAGAAGGGCTTCCTGAGAACTGGGTAATGTCCAGCATTCGGAGGCAAAAGCGAGAACTGGTCTTATTAGGGTCTTATACAAATGCACCTTCGTGTTTTGGGAAATAGCCCTGCTTCTAAAATGCTTCAGTAACCCGAAATAGCATTTATTTGAGGACATAATTCTCCGATGGATTTCTGCTTTTATGTCATTATCCGCGTTCACCTGCGATCCAAGGTACACAAATTCCTCCACCCTTTCAAATTTAAACCCTCCAGCCATAAAATACGATGGTTCATGCACATTCACTTGTGGGCCTGCATGCATATATTTGGTTTTTGATTCATTGACCTCTAAACCTAATCTAGCTGATGCTATCTGGAGACTGTTAAAAGCATTTTCTAAATCTGTAGGGGTTCTTGCCACAATATCTATGTCATCGGCGAAGGCCAAAATCATAGAAGATCTATTGAATATAGTTCCCCCAATTTGTATTCCAGATTTCCGCACTGCACTTTCAAGAGCCAAATTGAAGAGAAGGCATGCAAGGCAATCACCCTGTCTCAGCCCTTTGTGAGTTTCGAAGCTTTCAGTCAGGTCACCTTGAACACGCACTGTGCATTGTACCTTCTTCATCGTAGCCCTAATCAGTCGTATCAGCTTCGGTGGTATTCCCATTTCCAGCAGCTCCTTGTACAGCTCGTTCCTCTTTACACTATCATAGGCCATTCGGAAGTCAATGAACAGGTGGTGTGTGTGGATATTATACTCCCTGCACCTCTCCAGAATGCTTCTAATGCAGAATATCTGATCCATGGTAGACTTTCCTCTCATGAAGCCCGTCTGGTACTTTCCTATATTCTGCTCGGCAAAAGGCAGCAATTTTTTATAAAGTATTCGAGAGAACACCTTATATGCACATGGTAAGAGGGATATACCACGATAATTATGGCAATCAAGCACATCCCCCTTCTTGTAAATCGGGCATATAACTGCTTTGCGCCACTCACAAGGGATTTCCTCCATCCTCCAGATATCCATTATTATATTATAGAGGACTTTGACTAATTCTTCTCCTCCATACTTAAAAAGTTCAGGGGAGAGTCCATCTGGTCCTGGTGCTTTATTATTTTTGAGCTCTTCCACAGCTTCATAAACATCATCCACATCAGGAGGCTCCAATTCCCCTGGGGGCATCTCTATTTCCTCTCTTTCTATTCCACCCACGTCATTAAGTAGGACATCAAAGTAAAGCCGCCACTGTTCCAGAACCTGTTTCCTATTTGTGGTGAGATTACCCTCGTTGTCTCTGCAGGCATTTATTCTAGGTTTGAATGTCTGTCGGCTGTTGTTCATTTCTTGGAAAAACTTTCTCATTTCATTATTAGTCCGAAGTTCTTCCATCTGCTGGAGGCGTTCCCGGTGCCAAGCCCTCTTTTTCCTCTGGTGGGTCTGTTTCTCTTCCCTTCTTCTGGATCTGTATTCCTCCACTGATCTTCTTGTATGCCTTCGCTGTAACATTGTTTTATAGGCAAGGTTCTTCCGGCTGGTCACTTCTTGGCATTCTTCGTCAAACCAGGGTACTTTCTTAGTTGGTCTTTGGAATCCAAGCACACCAACTGCCAATTCCTCCATGGCTTCTTTACATTTTTGCCATTCTTGATCCATGCTATCAGCCTGACCCAAATCTTTAATTTTGACATTCATGCTGTCAGTAAAGAGTTGCCTAACCTCGAGATCTTTCAGTTTTTCCGTGTTAATCTTCGCCGATTGTACTCTATTTTGATTTCTGATGTTGGAAATTCTAGCCCTAAACCTGGCGATCATGAGGTAGTGATCAGAATCGATGTTGGCTCCTCTGAAAACTCTTACATCCATCAAACTACTGATATGACGGCTGCTTATTAACACATGGTCGATTTGATTACGTGTGAATCCGTCATTGGAGTGCCAAGTCGCTAGATGAATGTTTTTGTGAGGGAACATAGTACTGCCGACCACAAGTCCGTTCGAAGCAGCAAAATTTATCATCCTCATCCCATTATCATTTGTATGGCCATGAATGCTATTTAGACCAATTGTTGGCAAGTATTCTGTCTCCTTTCCTACCTGCGCATTATAATCCCCCAGGATAATCTTAACATCAGCTCTCGGGCAGGAATCAAGGCGTTGCTCCAGACTACTATAAAAGGCATCTTTTTCATCATCTCCTGATGGTTCAGTCGGGGCATGGACACTAATCATACTATAATTATGGAATTTTCCTTTTATTCGGAGATAACAGATTCTTGGACTAATTGGTTCAAAGCCAATAACTAACTGACTTATCTTCTTGCTCAAAATAAATCCAGTTCCGAAGGTGTGCCTCTTGTCATCGCAGCTGTAGAAGATGGTATGACTTTTCTTGTTGAAAGCTCCTTGACCAGTCCATCTTATTTCTTGGATTGCAGCTAGGTCAACATGATAGCGGTCCAGTTGTGTTAGGAGCTGATGTAGAGCTCCCGGTCTATGAAGGGATAAAACATTCCATTGTCCTATAATAAGTTCCATTAGGCGTGCGTTGAGTCGTTTCCGATTAATCCGTCCGGCTTTTCTCGTTGCAGGTTTCGTAATAGTAGGGTTTTAAGGGGAGGGGGTTATTAGCCCAGGCTCTGCCCCCGAGTCAGGTGGGGGGGCTGCCCCCTTTGAGCTTCCTGACCTGCTCCCCCGTCTGGGGCAGCTACCTAGGGGAGGTAGCCCTAGGGTGTATACTGTAAGTGACCTTGGTCTGTACGGTGTGGGGGTGTGTGTAGTGTGCTGTATTAGTGTACTGTATGAGCGTCAGTGTAGATGTCCCCCAACCTGGAGGGCCAGTGGCTGACTGCGGTACGATGACCGGGCGATGGGGCCGCCACCACCCTACGCCAAAACTATAAATAAGTGGAAACTCATTTTTTATTTGTGCCAACGTTTCGACCTACTTTGTAGGTCATCTTCAGGGCTATGAGAAAAAAAACAGACAAAAACAAAAATGACTATAAAAATACATAACAGTAGCAAGAATACAATAAAATAAAATAAAATTATAATAATAATATAGAGATATAGAAAAAGTGAAGGATATATAAAGATGATTACAGAATAGATGTATAGAAAGGTAATAGTGTATGATAATAGACTCCTAGGGAGTTATATAAGTAAAATGAAAGGAAATTGATACAAAATATGATGCCAAAGAATAAATACAAAAGAATTATGTAGAAAGTAAAGAATAGGAATCTCGTGTATAACAAGCAAAGAAGTAAAATATACATATAAAATTTAAAATATAAGTATCGGATGTTATATAAAAGTACTCAATTGGAATGAAGTTATATTAACATAAAATATAATGTAAGTATAGAAGAAACTATAGAATGAGAGACATAAAATATCAGTTTGAGAACGGAGATATATTATAAAAAATTATGATGCTCAATAAAAATGAACTCTTGGATTAAAAATCCTCTCGCTCCTGACCTCTCCAATATTGTCCTAAATGACCTTCTGGACTCTATTCTACCCCAGTTCCTTGACGATGTTATTTTCATTAAGAAATATATGGACGACCTCCTCCTTATCCTAAATGCCAATTCTATTCCAGAATTATTATCATCCTTCAACTCATACCATCCCCACCTCCATTTCACTGTTCTACGTCTATCCTAGCTTCTGCCCCCAACTATGAAAAAAGCATTCTCTCTGAAACCATCTACATCAATCTAGACTCCTCCACTGCCAATCTCAAGTCCGACTCCCATCATCTATCCTCAATCTATTCCCAAATTTTTAATTTACTCAAAAAACAATAAATTCTTTTACTTAGTTACTTCTTCCCTCTTCCATTCTGTTGCATTTTTTATATATTCTCTCTTCTTGACACATTCAATTATAACATGTTTTAGTTGAAATTAAAGGCAGAATGGTAACAAGAACCTGAATGTTTGTACGCCCTACAAAAATAACTCTTTGAAACAAAATATCTTTTCAACAAGGTTTATGTATTATAACCTCTTGACACTAATTTGATTGTTAGTATCTTTCTGCTATTCCCCTTTTTAGTCATTAAACTCTTTGCTGTCCCCTTTTTCATTACTTCAATTTTTTATTAAATTTTTTTTACATTATTTACGCATCTTTAAATTCACCTATTATACACTTTCCCTATTTTTTCTATACTCTCTTTCTTAGTTATATTTTTGGCCGTCAGAGATCGCTGTTAGCGCTTCCGTCTTACTTTGTAACGTATTTTACTTGCCAGTTACATTTTGCACTGAGCAGCCACTCCTATTTGGTTCATACAGTTTCATATTATTTATATCTTCTCTTCATCTTTCTCCATCTCCTTTCTTCACACCTATTTCTCCAATCATCACTTTACCATCCATCATAGTTTTAATCAAAGAGTTCATTTTTGTTGAACATCATAATTATTTATAATATATCTCCTTTCTGATATTTTAAATCTTTCATTCTTTAGTTTCTTCTATACTTACATCATATTTTATTTTAATATAACTTCATTCCAATTGTATACTTTTATATAATATCCGATATTTATATTTTACTTCTCTGCCTGTCATACAGGAGATTCCCATTCTTTACGTTATACATAATTCTTTTGTATCAATTTTCTTTCACTTTACTTATGTAACTCTCTAGGAGTCTATTATCATATACTTTTACCTTTCTATACATCTACTCTGTAATTATCTTTATTCATATATCCTTTCATAATATATCCTTCACTTTTTCGCTCAATATTTCTATATCTCTATGTTATTATTATTATTTTATTTTATTTTATTGTATTCTTGCTACTATTATGTATTTTTATAGTCATTTTTGTTTTTGTCTGTTTTTTCTCATAGCCCTGAAGATGACCTACAAAGTAGGTCGAAACGTTGGCACAAATAAAAAATGAGTTTCCACTTATTTATAGTGTAAATTTTTGACTGCACCCCCCAACTATTTCCATCCTCCAATCAAAAACTATATTGTTATCATATAGAAAATATATATTACCGCAGGAAGTTTCATTCCAACTGTAGAGGATTTGAAGTTTGCGAGAGCAGGAGGAATACCTTTATACGGATCAGGATCGCCTTCCTTACTTTGAAGAAAATTAAAGGTAAAATCGTCTTTTTCAATAGAAGTTGTTCTGACACCATCTTTACCATGCCTTACATCAAGATCAAAAATTGATGCCTGAAAACAATGAACCAATTTCTTATGTAGCATAATATTTCTGTAATTGTCAAATAATCAAAACATTAATTCATTTAAAGGAATTTAGTTAAATTTTTTTTTTCTTTTTTATAAAGGTGAGATTTTTTCTTCTTTTTTATAAAGTACCCGTTGATCTAGAATTCAATAGATTATGATCAGAGACAAGATAGGTTATGGTTTTCTGATATTTAACTATATTTAGCACTATCTATATGAATAAGTAATATAACAGCACAGAAAAGTTTACACATAACAAAACATATGGTTGAAAAAGTGTTATAATGAATCTACAAATCAATCCCTGCTCCCTCCCTATTTCCGAAGTCATCGGCACTTGAAATACTCTCTGTAATAATCCACATCAAACACCTTGGTCAAGGAGTCAGCGACCATGTTCTTGATTGGAATGTAAGTGAAGGCCAGGAGCTTTGCCTGCACCTTTCCACTCATAAAATGGTGCCATATGTCAATGTGCTAGGTCCATATTATGGATGTAGTTTACAAAATAATAATTTGGAAGGCCACCTTTTTCATCTCTCCATTTAGTTTATATATGATTAAGGATGCTCAACAATAGTATTCATAAAATAGTCTTGGCTTAATTAAGCCCACCTCCAAAAAGAAATTTTCTCTTAATATTAAAAATGAGCATCAAACACCAATGTTAAAAGCTAACCCACTGGAGTATAAACAAATCTAAAGGCTGGGAGTTACAACAGTTATGCGATAAGAACCCATATGTGTTTGAAAAGTCACTAAATATAATACCAATCTAAAAAAAAACATACCTTATAAGTTGTTGTATCTCCCTGTTTCTCCAATGAAATGTAAGGCTGAACAATGGAAACATATAAGAGTGGTAAAAAAGTAGAACTACCATCTTTAATTGAAAATAGCTTTAGCGTTATGCCTTTCCCGGTGATAAGAATATCTGAAGGAACCACCTGTGTTCTCTGTCGTATCCTAGAATAGCAAAACTATAAGAAATATTTATTTAACACAAAATGAAACAAATATAATTGACTGATAAAAATATGATGCTGAAAGGTTGAACCTTGTTCTTTCAGAAGTAACATTACTTTCATTAAAAATTATTATAAATATATTTCTATTATTATAATAATTGTATTACTACAAATATTTGTATTAAAAATACTAACCCCCTAGTATTTATTGAAGTAGATGTAGATACGCTTATTTGCGATGGAGGGAAGGCAGTTTTTTTTATTTCGATCATATCTACAAAACATAGAAATTAATTATAGTATGATATCAATTGTAATTTAATCCCATATGGTTTGAAAGCTATCATAACTTACTTTTAGGAGTTGGAAAATTTATAGATCCGTCTACTGATTCAATTCCACTGTCCAAATCAAAACTTGTTTCAGGGGTTTCAGGTATAACGCTAGCTAACTCAGAGAGAAGGCAAAAACAAAGTTTCAACTGGTCTGAACTCAATATTATTTCTGCTTCAGAGATCATGTTGCCCTAGAAATATAAAGAGTAAAATATCAAAAATTCTTGGGCGAAACCATTATTGTATTGAAAAAAAAAACAATAAATATTTGTAGTGTGTCAATTGAAGCTAGCAAGATAAAGATAAATTATTTGATAAATTTAGAAAGATAAATTGGTTAGTTGACTCTTAGATCATCAAGTCCCCATTTATCTCCCATTTCCCTACAAAAAATTATAAAGTATATTCAAATTATATCTGAACATTTATCCTTACTTCAAAATATAAACCAGAGACAAGAACCCCTGCAGTGAGAATCGGTGGTGCAAGAATAAAAGAAATGCCAAGTTTAGTCAGGATGGGAACCATGTGCTCTCCTTTTCCAGTTTGAGGTGCTCCGACAGTATTCCATGTGACAGCTGGATTCTCATCAGTGTCGGAGCTACCGCAAATAAGAGGTTCAAGATCTTTCCATTTACCTAAAAAGTCAGACCGCAATAAGTTTTTTTTTTTTTTTTCATAATACTAAATTAGAAAAATTGAGAGTTAAAAATTATTCATTATGACAAGTGGAATGGATGCTTTAAAATTAGTCCCTTTTGAATAAGAAAATTTAAGTAAGACCAATCTCCGAATGGTTTTAATAGTCATTTACTTTAATTTTCATATCTTATGACTGAAAATGAGAAATTCCAAAATGTATAAAAGAAGAATGAGCTTTAATTAAAAGCTACTCCTAGCTATAACAATTTATTTTCTATTTATTCTATAATGATAGAATAGGATTCAAAATAAAAAAGCTTACAAAGAATAAATAAATTAAAAATGTAAAAATGAAATAATACCAGTCGTAATTTGAATAGAAAGGTCTAACTGATATTGTCGATCCTCATTTTTAGATCCAGGCACTGTTGTCATCCTGCTGAGGCCTGACCGTAAAATTTTTCGAGATACTGGATTTACAGCTTCAGAACGAACTGTGATATCATCAATCTGTAATAATAAAAATAAAATAATTATAATAAAAAAAACATTTACTAGATCATTAGGGTAAGTTAACAATATCAATCAAATTATCTACTAAAAAATTAATAAAATAACTCAAAACCAATTTTCTTTACTAACATAACCTGGATTTAGAATATTTATGACTCATTCAAAAGTTAGCAGCTACATTTACTTCCGAATTTCAATCTATCATTGTTTGTTTTTAAGACAATTGTTTGTCTATTTTTTTAAACAAAATTAGCAGAAAATAACAGTATAAAAATAATAATTTGCAGGTCAACAGCCCATTTTGGTCGACGATAATATCTACAGCCCTGATGAATAAGTGGTTAAGTCGAATTTTAACCGAAATGAGTATCTTGTAGTTAGAGCAACAGAATCGTGTTATTATTATAGTGAAGTGAAGTAGCTATGTCAACCATTGTCGTTTAATTGAGTTATTGATTAAATTACAACTCCATTTAAAAAACTATGAGAATGGCATGATTCTGCTTCCCTCAATACAATTAACTCACTCTGGATGAAATTCAACAAACAATCATTCAAAATAAGTATAATTAACGTTGTTAATTAACAATCCTTTTTATTATGACTGAAATAATAAATACTGCTATAATAAAACATTGTCCAATCTTACCTGTATAGCAATTGTATCGGGATTATACCGTGGTTGAGTTGATGAACACAGAAATATCCTGACTTGTTGCAGATCGAAATAAACCAAGGGAAGATCAGCAGTCGTGAACTGAGTGAGAGGCGGTCCAGGAGGCGGGCTCGGCTGAGACAGAGGTTCCGACTGCGCCAATATAGGTTCGATGATTGAAACGAATCTGATCAAAACCAGAGGGGAGATGATGAAATCAAGTGGTTCAAGTTTTATCACAATTTCTACAACATTTCTATCTTCTGGGCCTTGTCCTGCAGATAGTTCCTAAAAAAAAACAGAACTGAAATAAGGTTTAAACAAACATATAAATATTGCTAAATATCTTTTAACTACATTTTTTTTTTTTTAATACTTGGAAAAATCATTTATTAGGACAAATCAAAAGTTGTTGCAAAACCCTCTTCCATCAGATGAATAACTTCTTCTAAGCAGAAAGACTACAAAACTATGTACATCATAAAAGAACAAGACTCCCTTTTATTGCTTTGTTTTACAGTCTTAATAATTAATCTTTTATTGCTTTGTTTTACAGTGTTAATCTTAATTATTAACAGTTTTAAGTTTTAGAGATCCTCATCTTTGAAACAGCTAGTCGTGAGAATTAAGAGAAAGTTGCAAATTTCTCATATCAGGATCATCTCTTCATTTATTAATAGCCTATTATCTACTTTATATATGATATATATAATGTTCACCAATAAATTTAAATACTGATAAATAATACTTATCACATTGCACCCATTGTAGCGTAATGCAACTCACAAAATTTGAAGTGAATTTTAAATTAGTAAGTGTATTCAATTGAGGAGGTAGCTAGTAAGGATAACAATTAAAATTTACCTAGTAAGGATAACAATTAAAATTTAAGGATAAATCTAGCCGACTCCCTCATTTTCATGCAGACTAAAAAATAATATGTTACTCATAAAAAGTGTATTTTAAATATGAGGTTCACAAATAATGTACTTTTGATACTTAAATATTGTAGTAATGTTAGATACTCTGTTGTTCCTACAATTTGTTGGTAATCATTATAATCATATAATAAATGGTTTATGGTTATATTGTTTTTTTTAATCACTTTAAAAGCAAAAAATGTTTTTCATTTTACAAAAAAAATTAAAAATTTGTCTTCATTGATTTTCCTTTTTATGATCATGGTTTTCTTTTTTTATGCTCACGTTATTTTTTTTTTGCATCTCATGTACAAATTAAGTTAGAGACAATTGAGAAAAAGAATATGGTTTAGCGAACCCAAAGGCTCAATGCAGATACCACCAATTTTTGCTGACAAAATTCCATCCACGGGTCACTATCCAAACCCAAATCCGCCAGATTCCTGGAGGTATTATGAATTTTAAAGGTATTTTAATGAGGAGATATTAAAAAGTATAAAAAAATAAATATTTAACAAATCCGGGAACTTTACCTTGTAAGAAATTTTCGATGAAGATGCAATCCTCTTGTGGACATTTGCCGCTGTGGCACGAGTTATTGTTAATGAAAGAAATTCCGAGTTGTTTCCACCTGACTCATGGGCCCTCATCATAATTCCTCCGAAACAACCAACTCTCCAACCATTATTAGGATCACTGCATGGATAAGAGAACAAAAACAAAATACAGGAAATGTGATTAAAGGGAAATAAATACATATGATTAAAAGCATTGTACAAACCTGACGTAATGTTTTATAGTTGAAGAACCAATTTTCATTTTGAGTTTTTCATGAACCAAGTCGATGTCTATTGATGAAATGATATCTTCTAATTCTAGGGACAGCTTTAGCGATTCTGTTGAAGTTTGCAATGGCTTGGCGTTTAGGGAAATTGTCAATTTAGTTAACGTCCACTGGAGCCAACAAGAAAATTTTATTCCACCTTTTTTGTCATCTTCTGTAATAGTAAAAATAAAAACAAGAGTCATGAAATATATATTATATTAGTTACAGCCTAATCATTGTTATTATGACACATGACAAGTTTACAATTCAGTTGCCCTATATCAAGATTGGTATCATAAGAATAGTAAAGGTATAATTTAAAAAAAATTAAACTGATAATCTCTTATACTGCTCAACATTTAAAACAGTATTCTGGAAAAATTGTAATATTGTTAACATAACTATTGTTATTATATTATAACCATCATACCAGCCTACATGAGATTTCTTAGGCAAATAACTTATGGAAAGGATAAGGGAAAAAAAAATGTGTGCGTCAGCTCCGACGCACGACTGGAGTTTACTCCATAAGGACTAGTATTGTGTAGATTATGTAGAAAGAGGGTAAATGAAGGTGAGGTTGTGTAGATTATGTAGAATGAGGGTAAATATTAAAAAATAATCAAAGAATATATAAATATTTATATCATTCTAATGAAATATTTATTACTATTTTACATAATAATAATTGTTAATATTTTTATATAAATCATTCTTGGGAAGATTTTTTTGTTATACCATGAACATTTAACATGATTTTGAACAATATTTAGTCTGTGAATAGTATTATCATCATTATTAAATACTATGACTGAAGGTATTTGGTAACTAAAATACAATACGTGTACGTCAGAAGTTACATGGGTTATGAATTGTGAAAAGATCAGCAATTATCAATTACATCAATAGTTACAATAGCATTACATCAATAGTTGTACCAGATCGAGTCGTCCCAAGTGATCTGCCAGAAATTAAATCTAAACATAGCCCTAAATTAAGTTCATTTTTCATGAATTGTACTAGTAGAAGTGTAAACTTTCACCTTAACTTAGTGAAAATTAAATTTACTTTTCACTATTAAAATTTTACTTAGTGACATTAAGTTAATAAACAAATATCCACTGTGTATTTATCTATGAAAGAACCAACGATAAATGATTTCATACTAAAACTGGCTTTGCTGTAAGTATTTTTCAATTTTAAAATTTGACAACACAAATTGACATTTAGGTTGGTGTTATACACACACACGTAACCTCGAAGTGAGAGGTGCGCAAAGGAACGTAACGTCTTTCCTATATTTATATTTTACTGTAAAGTTTATTGACTGAAGCTCCTCCCTGACCATTTAAAACATTTGTAAATCTATTCTCATAATAACAAAACATAAAAAATATCTAAGCTCAAAGGTAACATTGAGGTTATATATTTATCTTCTTAACTAGTTCAAACAAAGCTAACCTTAATTTGAGGTTTTAAAAAACTATCGGATTTCAACAGCTTGAGAATAAAGCAATAGAATACAATGTTACCATAGTATCTCTACCCGATTAGTCCTGGTATTTAACTTTTAATTTCTATCTATTTTGTAAAACAAATAATATAATATTATCGAGAAAGGAACGTAACGCACTACATTTAGCTAAAATTCGATTTTACTCCTTATAAAATTTTCATACCACAGGCTAAATATGAAAATCGTTTCTTAAGGAGTAAACTCCATAATTCAATAATCTCACACAAACCTCCTATCGGATTCAAATCTGGAGACAAGATCATAACTGGCAACATCATTACAATTTTTAGGTGTAAAGAAAACAAAAATGAAATTGGTTTATTCAAATTCAACTAATATTCATTTCATCATTAGTAATTAGAAATATCAAGACTGTATTGTCAGTCACCAAACACCAGGGAAAAAAAAACATACCAGAAGGAGAAATGTTGGAGAGCAGAGAAGGAGAAATATCCAAATTGGTAATTGATTCCTCACTGCCAGTCATTTTGATTTCTTGATTAATCAGAGGTTCGCCCAAATTCCTCGTACCAATTGATAAAATATTTAATGTTTTAGTAGAACTAATACAAAAGTCTGCCAAACAACTCATCTGAAAATTAAAAGTAACTAATAACACACTTTATTAAACACATCAAGTGAGTAGAAAAGAAGTTTCAAAGTTAGTGGCGAGACAAAGAAGAGTTGTGAAAAATGTATAGCATTTAGTTTATCAAGATCAGTTTTATGCATAATTAAAATTAATTTTATCTAATAGCTTCTGAATTACATAATTTAAAAAAATTACCTCAGGATTACTGAAACAATCAGTTGGTATAAGGATTCTAATTGGTAACATGAGAAGTATAAATTACAATCAGCCATAGAGGATCCCTAAAAATCTTTTAAATTTTCATAGTGATCTTAATTAACTTTAATTTTCAATTAAAAAGATGATGTGGTTATCCTTAAAACTGTTAACCACACATAAAAAAAAATCTTCAAGAGTCCAAGGAATTGAAAGGTGGTATGAATGTAATTGGAAACAATATCAAACGTATACTAATAGATTAGTAGGGTTTCATTCTAGGATCGTTGATAATTCCTTCATCAAGAAGATTCTTTCAAAGCTAATCAGGTTTGTAATATCTTCCATTAAAAATATTCTACAAGAGATGCTATATCGTTTAATGAGACAATATACTAGAAAGCAAAACATTAATTTCCCAAGCCCTAAGAAACCAAAGCACAGACCACAGTACTATTTTAAACAAATTAATTATTCATTTTAAAAGAAGGCTTTTAAAAAAGATCCTGCAATATTAAAAATATTCTGCCGTAGTAGTCTAATAACAGAATGTAGTGTAAAATTAATTACCTGATTTTCTAATAGAAAAAATTGACAATTAAATAATATAAAATATTTCTTACTTGTATTCGTGTTAGTGATAACGATATATGACTAGTATCAATGTGTAAAGTGAAAGCTATTAAGGGCGATGGTACGACACGTGTAGTAAGAGCAATCGTACATGTAGTACTGAATTCTTCGATAAAATTATCTTTTATGCCATCACAGATACTCCAACCACAAATCCCATTTATTTCTAATCTTAGTGGGAAAGCAATAACATCTAAAAAAGAATAATAATTTATAATTATCATTTATAAAAGAAAAAATAAATAATTTTATAATTATCATTAGTTTCAAGAATTTATGATAAATCAAACTTACTTTTTTTTAATATACCGTAAGGAACTGGCAAGGAATCCGTGTCCACAACGAATTTCCCTTGAGCTGAAGTTAAACAAACAGACGGAATCCAAACAACAAGAACGCAATTTTTTTCGGTAGGAAAGCTGGTATATGTAAGCTTGACATCGGTGATTTCACCAAATGCGGCCAAAGAGAGCCATTTCATAAGCCAATCAAAGTTCTGGAACATTAAAAAGCATTACTTATAATAAAATATCAGAATTATATAAAACAAATTTAAACATTATCTCATCACTTGACAGAAGAAAACATTTACAAATCATCTAAACATAATTATAGGTAATATACTTTAATGGTTAAAGATTATATTGAGAATATAAAATATAATTATACATACAAAATTAGGTTTTGAAGTGCTCGCTGAAGAAATGCTGCTTATATTTTTCTCTTTGATAACATCCTTCACTTCCGTAAGCTTTTTATTACTGCTAATACTACTGTTTGAAATTTTTCTACTAACACAGGAGCTAGAAATAGATAAAACAAAACGTTTAAATAAAGAAATTACAATAATAAAAACAAAAGGCATTAAAAAATAACAAAATATCAGAAGAGTGAAATGTAGATATAGTAGGGTATTGATTAGTTGATTAGACCCTGCCAGGATTGAAAACAGACTAAAATAACCAGATAACCAAAATATAAGGAACATTCCCAAGTTTATAGTCCACAATTATAATGTAGAGAATTATTTATTATATAAAGTTTGGCAATCATTATTATATATAAACAAATATATTAAAAAATGAATTTATAAAAGAAAACTTTGATTGAGAGACTTATACTTCACTAAAGAAGTTTAAATCGTCAAACTTTTTTTTTTGTTCAGACAACTTTTTTTATAGCTTAATTAAAGATTTTCATGGTGCTGTAAAATCATTGAATTACAAAAATCACTACAAAATACCATTTACAATATTCGCCTTAACTATTTTATGCCAAGAAAAATTGTCAAATTTTTTCGTATAAAAAAAATTGGTCTATTTAAAGGTTCCAAGCAAAAACTACATACAGAGGAAAGTCTAAAAAGAAATAACTTATTGAAAGATGTTTTGCTAAAAATGTGATAGAACTTTTAAAAAAAATTATAATTATGTAAAAAAAAGGTATACAAGCCATTTTAATAAGCTATAGTTTTCATTTTTAATCTGCGAATCATTTTCCAAAGTTTCCTTCATTAAAAAAAATCAACTATAATACTAAGACCCAAAATAAACTGAAAACAAGATTTCAGTAAATTCTAATAATAGTGTTATATCATTTCCTTGATTGATCTTATAAACTATTTTTCTGTTATTGTTAAAGAATAAGGAGCATCTTTAAGATTAAATTGGCTTGAAGGAGGCCCTTTTTACTTGCATCATTCATAAGGTAAGGAATGTTCAATACATTCTACCCATTAAGTCTGTATTGGAATTTAATATTTAAAAAATATTATGTTAGTACATAAAATTAAAAATTTAACATATTTACCCAAGAGGAGTCCAGCTTTGTATATTCCCGAACGAAACCTGTGGCATATACATAAGCCAATTAAAAATTGAAGGATCGAGATTTACATGAAACTGCCATAGTTTGAAATAAACCAAAAATGGTATGGCAACAGAATCATTCACAGGTCTTTGAGCTATACCTTGAAAACAAAATGAAAATATTATTAAAACAATTATTAAGTTTAAAGATATAATATAACTGAAACTGTAGTGATTTTAGAAGCTTTCAGATTTAATAACCAGTCAATGCAGCAAACTACAAATTTAAAAAAATGCATAAAGAATAAATTTAACAAAAATATTACCATCAAAAACAGAAGAATCAAGGCTTCTCCCAGCATAGAGGAAAGTAAAACTCTTCTTTGGTTCATCAAGGTAAAATGAAAATGCATCAAGACTCCCGATCTTTAGTTTAATACTTTCACTAACTTGGCTTTGAGCAAAAACACCTTGTATTTTGTAAATAGAAAATTTTAAATATGGATGACCTAAAAAATATCAATGTACTATAAAATTTTGATGATTAAGTACACAATATAATGTAAAGTATATGCATTGTCTCAGTCTCATCCATTCATTTTTCCTTTAACTGTCAATAATACACAGTAAGAAAAAATATACCCCATATCTTTGAAGGCTGTACCTTTTACAAAAGAATGGTTGATAAAATAGGACTACCTGCCAATGTATCCATATTATTTTTTAAAAATAAAAATTGTCACTAAAAAATGATTATACTACTAAGGCATTGATGACCAAACGGTTTTACGCCTCAAATTTGGAACAACCAGAACCAGAAAAAATAAATATATAAAATACTTAGAGTGCGGATACCACTCTAATTTGCACTAATTACACTACTAATTGCAATAAATTAGCCACATTCTATGGTTAATTAAGAATAAATGCAAGTAGGAGGAGTAAATATTAAGAAAACAATTAAATAAAAAATTGAAATATATAATTATAAAGAAAATAAAACCTTTCATAAATTTACTAATAATTATTTTACTTATCTCTCTTTTAATTTTTGATGATTTACAACAATTTTAATGAAGGATACAATTTGTCTAGGTGTGCAGTCATTAATAACACTAAATAAGGTTAGCTTATTTATTATAAGTGCCGACATTTTGGTCGAAAAAAGGAGAAGCGGCTGAGAGAACTGTCAACTATATCTGGTCAACTCAAACGTCGGCACTTATAATAAATAAGTTAACCTGTACCCCTAGACAAATTGTATCCTTCATTACGATCTTCCAGTCAAACATTTTCCTCTTTACAATAATTTTAATTGTTTTATTAATCACATTGATTTTCTCAGACCCGCATCTACAAAAACGAGATCGATCAATATTTGCAATGGTCGCCTTAAGGAGAAATGTGGCTATGTGTCCAAGAGCAAACAGCAAGACCCTTATGTATTTAGTTATTATCAAGGCATGTAGAAATTTGATTAAAAATTTATGGTAAAACATCTTATAACTAGGTCATTGAGAAACTAAATAAATAGAATAATCATATAAAGGAGATAATTTTTGTTTACAAGAACTGTTGACTACATCTTGAATGAGAGAAGTGTTCAGGAGATCATTCGAACAGCTATTAGAAAGGAGAGATTCCACAAGATTAACAGAAAGCATCAACTTGGCTTTGGAACTAGATATTGAACATTCCTCTGAAATAATAATAAAAAGATTATTGTTATTATTATTTTGTGATTTAGAAACAAATTATATAAAATGAGAGAATCATACCCATCTGTATAGTACAGTGTTGACATATTGCATCTGGTTCGGATTGGAAAATGGAGTTGAATGATGCGGAGCATCCCAGTTTGTACAAATTAACCATATCTGGCAAATCAACACCATTTATTTTAAGGCCTATGTTAATAGCCAGCAACTGAAATTAAGAAAATACAAATAAAATTATAATTTAACTCTCAAAACTAATATTTACTAAAACAATGCTATACTTAATAAGAACCAATGACTAGGTTTAGGAAAAAGAGGAAAAATCATTATTATCATTATTAAAAAAAAAGAGATTCAAACAGTTTAAATTAAACCTCAAACATTATGACTGAACTCAGACTGAAGATGAGAGAATTTCCATGATCCTTTAACATAAATTAAAATGCAAGAAAAGTGGGTAAGGCCTTAAATTATTGGTTTCGCCACTTATTCTAGCTTCAACATGACCCACCCTTTGAAATTAATATGTGTTGAGAGAAAAATATTATTTGGACTAAGAATTATAAAAAGTAGTAATGTTTTTGTAATAACTATTATCATTGTATAATCAATATTTTGTAATAACCATAATTAACATTTAATTTTTAGTAGTAAAATAATTTCAATGCCTTACTGTTACAGATAAAGTCGTCATAGATGCAGATATCAACTCTCGTGTGGGAGTTATCTGATTTTTTAACATCACCAGAGTTTCAGGATAAAGTGGTTTCACGTAACTCCCGTCAAGGCTTTTGATCTTAAAATGGAGATACGGCTGTTGTTTGTTCGAGATTAGCTTGAAAACTTCACTCGAAATTTTCTGAAACAAATAAAATTAAAAATTACTCACAAATATATTTATTGAATCTATTAAAGAATTAAAAAGTAACATATCTATCTGATTATATTAAGTTTTTATAATGAACCATAATAAAAGACAAGGGCCATACAGAATAACAATAAATATATCAGAAACAAAATAAATTTAAAAACAAACAAATAAAACATAAAATATTTTAGCTGAAGAAGAAAGAAGCTTGGTTGGTGGAATCAGTCATTGAATAAAAGAAACAGATAAAAAAACAAAATTATTTACTTTTGTGGACATTGAGCTGATGCTGAGGTCAAGAAGCTGAAAAAGCCATTTAGTAGTGGCCATTTTTGCATTACCAAGATATTCAACAAAATTTGAGATAGTGGTTCTTCTCATTCTGCCATGCCAACCGAGCTGAATGTTGTCATGCAAGCACAAAGTGTGCGCTAGCAAAGGATCTGAGTTCCAGGACCATGAAGCAATATAACCTGGAAATCTCCTTTAAGGGTAGAGATCGACAAAGCAGCACTCTTTCCACGAATTAAGAGGAGAAGCCATCTTCTTTTCAGACACCTTGGAGGATTATCAGGAATTGAAGAGATTTCCGGATTTGAAACTAATGGGTTTGAATGGGAGTAAACCTTGTCATGAAAAGATTTATATCGGATTTGGGCCAAATCAGTAACAAATGGGACATTTAGGTCATTATGGATTACTTTGTTTGTAACAAAGTAAGGAGCATTGAGAATTATATGAAGGATTTTGAATTGTAAGGATTGAATACGAGAGCAATTTGATGGCTTAGTGGAACCCCAAAGCACTACTCCGTAAGAAGGATGTTAGTGTTAGACTCAATGCCTTTGCTCTGATAATGGACTAAAACTTAGACTGAAAGGTCGAAACAAAATTAAATATTTTTGGAGTTTACTCCTTAAGAAACGATTTTCATATTAAGCCCGCGGTATGTAAATTTTAAGAGGACTAAAATCAAGTTTTAAATAAAAGTGGCGAGTAATGCTCCCTTCTCGATATGATTGTATTATTTGTTTTATATAATAGATAGAAATTAAAATTCCATTAATTCCGGGACTAATCGGGAAGAGTTACGTGCGGTATCTATGGTAACAGTGTATTCTATTGCTTTATCCTCGAAGTGTTGAAATGCGATAATTTTTTGTATAGTAGTCACCTATCCAAACAAACACTATTACTACTCTTATTTAGATTCCGCCTTAAGCTGTTGGGGTCCATTCCTATTACTTGGATACAACCTCAACAGACGACAGGGCAGCGTTCCTCTGATAAGTGTAGGAAATTGACTAGCTATCTCAAGGCTGTGCAGTGACTATTTAATTGTGTACAGTGTGCAGTGTGTAAGTGTGTAGTGCTACTAGGACAGAAGATTGGTGTATTAGGAAGTGGGCAGGCAGTGACCATGCTGGGCTTCAATACACCTCTACCGGACTCTGAAGATGAGGCCCCCTTCAAAAAAGTAAAGACAGGGATGAAATCGGTTGTGATTCGGTTATCAATTTGGTACCTTGTAGAAAAGATGCGTATTCTACACCAGGGCGAATATTCATGCTGTTAGTCATTAGTTTGGGTATGTTTTTGTTAGTACTGATCTGCTTAGATCTCTTTTCTTCCATCCTTTTCGTCACTATTTCTTCTAATTTTTTTCTATGGAGGCATTTTCTATAAGATGCGACGTGCACTCCCTCGCAATTCGAGCATTTTGTTTGAGTTCACCTATAGTCATTGACATGGAATTAGGCGGGTGAGAAAAAAAGCTGTGTTGCTGCTTGTAGCGAGAATGTGGGCGTGGTTTTACTCAAAACTGCCAATATTTGACAACAATGTGCTAGCATTGTTGCCTAGTTCTCCCGGCCTCAGTTATTCGGTTTCTACCCTTGGTACACTAGTGTTCTGTTTTTTCATTGTTATTCCGCCTCTGTGTTTCTCATAAGAACATCTTGTCTTCAGTCTTGTTAAACTGTTAATATGGATTCATCTTCAATAAAATCTATGAAATAGATGAACTGGAAGAGCTACAGGGCATGATGTTTTGAGATTGCCTCCGTACCACTGGCAATATAACCCAATCGAATTGATATGGGCTCAAATTAAAAGAGAAGTGGCCGATAAAAATAAAACTTTTAAATTAGCTGATGTGGAGAGGTTAACGTGTGAAGCAATAGAAAATGTGACTCCTGAAGATGGGCATAAATGTGTAAAGCATGGGGAAAATCTTCAAGAAGCTGATTGAGACAAAGAAATAGTAACGGATGAAATTATTGAACAAATATTAATAAATTTAAGTGACCAAACCACATCTGAGTCCGAAGAATTTTCTGATGATTATGAACAATAATTTTTTTCTCGATTATACTTCATGATTGTAAACAAAATTATTAGAAGGTTTTAATCAATTAAACTGTATAATTATCTATTTTAAATATAATGTAGTATGTTTATTAAATCTGAATCTTTATTAAAAAATTACTTTTTTGATCCTTACATTTAAATCTGACCAATAAATATAAATGAAATATAAAAGATTCCTGGGATGTCAGAAAGAAGGTCGATTTGGCAACACCGCATTTTCTGTCAGCCGCCTGATTCCATGTCGTTGACTATAGTCGTGAACATTCAGAAATGTTATATGAGCCGCTGCATCTTTCACATTTTACGGTGTGAAATGTAAGTTTTTTGTGTGCCAAATTTCTGACATTTATAGCACTGGGGCGGTAGGATATCCTTTCTTGGGATATATTTCACAACCGTGAATATAGATCAATATGAGTTCAGATGACAATTTTAGAGTTGTAACAAGTCACCGCACACACTATTAGCCCTAAAGATGGCCACAACATAAGCCGAAACTTTGGCATGGTTAATAAAAAATATATATTTATAATTTTAGTTAAAATAGTTCACATTAATTTAAAATAATTTACAAATTTAAAAAAAAATAATATACCATGATAAGTATCAGTAGAGAGCGATTAATTGGTAGGAACACATTTAAAATTCATTGGAAACGGAAAGGTGTAAACTCCAGTAGCGTGTCAGAGGTGACACACACACTTTTTTTTAATGTTTTTACAATTACCAAAGCCCAACCAAGCCTATCTTTTAATTATTTCTACTGCACTACCACTATAATGAAAATATTTTATTTAGTAAATTATTTTTGCATACACTTTTTGAAGATGTAGGGGGGAATCTTGTAAAAACATACACTGACACCTCAACCAAAGTAAATTGGTACACTGCCTGGGGAATGTAGAAACTTTCTATTTCTTGTAAACTTTCCTCTTTCATTCGCTGAGCTGGTTCTTCCATCGTTGTATCTGGAAAATACAAAAGAGAAATTTTAAAACATTATTAAAACAATTGGCTAATTTAGAGATATATAGAAAATTAAGAACTATTTAAGGAATGGTTAGAAATGAAGAAGGCTCATTCTAGAACGTTTGAACATCAGTTCAAAGATACATTAACAACATTCATTACTTTGAATAAGGTGCAAACATAAAATATTTATATAGGATGGAAATAGTTGGGGGTGCAGTCAAAAAAACACAGCAAATAAGTTGAAACCTATTATATTATATGTGTGCCGACGTTTCGACCTACTGTGTAGGTCATCTTCAGGGCTATGAGAAAAACAGAATAGACTGTAAAAATACATAACATAGAGATACAGAAAACATAACATAATATAGAGATATAGAAAAATTGAGCGAAAAAAGTGAAGGATATATTATGAAAGAATATATGAATAAATCATAAAAATAAATAAATTATTCATATATCCTTTCATAATATATACTTCACTTTTTTCGCTCAATTTTTCTATATCTCTATATTATGTTATATTTTCTGTATCTCTATGTTATGTATTTTTACAGTCTATTCTGTTTTTCTCATAGCCCTGAAGATGACCTACACAGTAGGTCGAAACGTCGGCACACATATAATATTATAGGTTTCAACTTATTTGCTGTGTTTTTTTGACTGCACCCCCAAATATTTCCATCCTATATTAGTACCTACCAGTCAACGAATTTCTTTCCTACATAAAATATTTATGCAGAGCAATAAAAAATGTCTGATTTCCTCACTCACTTCTAAAAGTTAAATGTTTCCTAAATGCTAATTGTGAAATTTAAAATATGTTGTTTCTTCAACACTCAACTAATTAAATGAGCCTATTTAGAAAGAAACAAATCATTAGAACTTTTTTTAGTTTTATAGAGTCAGTCACGGGTATTAAATATTGTCACTTTTATCGCCAGTAACTAAAAAAATTAAATACAACCATATAATAAAATTATAATGTTTTATAACTTTTTCTACTTACTAGATGTTGCAACATAAGAAGGATAATCATAGTTATTCACTGATTTCTTTATAACTTCAACTCTTTCTAAACAGTCAGGGGTAACATTTATTTCAAGAATTCCAAGAACCAATCTAGTAAGAACTCGTTCCTGTTGTACACTGACAGAACAAAAAAGAAAAAATGTAGATAGAATAAAAGATAAAGCGATGAAATGAATAAAATATATGAAAGGATATAAAATACTGGGTGGACAGGATAGCTCAAAACATTGAAGACTAATTGATAGATGTTTTCCCAAAGGGGTCGGAACAAACTAAATAATAAAAGATAAACAAGAAAAAATGTGTTATATCATTTAAAATCAGAAAGGCCTGGAGCTGAAAGAAAAACTCTAAACAAGGTCCATAAAATATATTTTATTGTTAAAGCTACTTCATCTCAAGAAGTTTTAGAAAAATAAATGTTTATCAACTTTTGCAGAAGCATAATGTAGCAAGGTTTTGTTTACCATATTACTGTATTATCTGAGCTTAATTTAATGTAGGCTTGAATACCTTTTATACAATTTAAATCGATCAGTCAAACCCCATAAAATTGTTGACAAGTGACTGCTGTTAGATTGGGGAATCAAAACTGAGCTAAACATAGCAGGAAGAATCCACATGTAAAAGTTTACTTGTGAGATTCACAGATATTAATGCTCGCCACATCATTTCAGTGGATATGTGTTCATTCTATGTTCCATTTTGAAAAGTTACATTTAAAATAAAAAAGGTTTGGTCAGAAAAGATGGCTAATGAATCTCAAATGACATCATTATTAAACTTAACAGCAGATCTTAAAACATAAAATAGCTAAAGGTATTTACAGAGATAAAATTGAATGACAACATAATTGATAAAATCAATATGAGTCTGTTCTTAACAATTCATTTGAATGCTTATTATATTTATGTATAAGAGAATGTGCTATTACAATTTATAAAGTAAACGTTTTAATAAAAATTATGAGCTAATATCCACCTGGGATAATCATCAATCCAATTTCCTGGAGGAGTTTCAATAGCAGAAATGAAATCCACAACAATCGCTGGAGCTCTCTCGGATAGGACTTTTTCTGTAAAAAAAAATAAGGTAAATTATTATTCACTTTCAAATATTATTCTTTTATTAGTAAAAATAGAATTTGTCATATTTATTGCTTACCAGTATTAAATGAAATATGCTGTTCCCAAGATTTCTGAGAAACATGCTTATCCGGATCTTCATAAAGAGGTTTTTTCATGCCATCTAAAATTGTCTGGCCACATTTGACAAATGCCACACTCTAAATAATGACAATTAAATTAAAAATAAATTCTAAAGATAATAAAAACTAAAGCATAACACAATAGAAATAAAGAACAACAAACCATTTACACAGTTAATGCTGAATGAAATGAAAAAATACACCATATAATTAATTATAAAAATATAAACAAATTACCTCATCAGTTTTCAATAAAGGATAAACTGTACAATACGATATGCCACATTGGACATTTGTCCAGTTAGTTGTATTAGTTAGCATTTCTAAAAAACATCCTTCAAATTCAGCTTTCATAAAACTCTGCCATGACTTTTTTTCTTCAACCAACTGAAACATCAAAGTTTAAATTAATTACGTTAAATGGTCAAATAAAGATGATTAATTTATTTTTAAAATAGGTAGTATAAAATAGATTTTATCATACAAATAACTATAAATAAACAATGGCCAAATCATACTTATTTAGTATTAATAACACAACAAATATTTATTTCAATCTAATTTAAATCACTTACAAACATACGTTTCAATACATTTATTAAGGAAAGTAAGTATAAATAGATATTTGTATAATTGATAATAATGGCATAAATTTCAGCGGGGAAGGGAAAACAAATTCAAATAATTACATATATATATATATATATATATATATATATATATATATATATATATATATATATATATATATTAGATATAACACAATGAAAAGAAGTAATCAATCCATTAAAAAATTGTTCCAGGTTATTTGTAAATTTTGGTTAGCATAAATAAAATCTTAGTTATTATTTAACATTGATATTTTAAATAATAGTATTAATGCCATCATTATTACAAGAGGACAACATAACTGACGAACAACTAAATAATAAAAATAAATTAATGTGAAAATAAAAACAATTTGTTTATCAATGTTTCCAAAGTAAAACCTCTGTTGATTACAATTTAATAGGATCCTTAAACCATAATAATGCCTTAACTAAGTAGAGAAACATACAAATAATAACAATAAATGGTAAAGAAATATATGCATAGCTTATAACACCACTAAGCATTACAATTAATGGTAAAGAAATATATGCATAGCTTATAACACCACTAAGCAATATTACGTCACTTAAAAGAGAAGTATTTTTTTACCTTTAAGTTAACACTAAATGAGTCAATATATATAGCAAAATCCAAAGATTGTAGGGTTTCGGTAAGTTCTGGTGTATCGTAATAAGAGGGCGGAAATATTGATGGCACCAAGTTCCACATCCAAGCGCCCCATGATTGTCCTTCTTCTCCATTATCTCCTGTCATAGAACAAATGTGAATGAAACAGCTTTAAAAAATGGGATGTATGCACACAATATGGAAAAATAGGTTCATATGGAAAAATGGGTTCGTATGGAATGAGTGCTTACTACTTATTACATGGAAAAAAAAAACCCAATAACTAAATACTTTCAATGGAACTAATTACCATTTTTTTTTAATATACAAGAATGAAATTTTGATATTAAAAATACATTATATATATATATATATATATATATATATATATATATATATATATATATATATATATATATATATATAAATAAAAGAAAAGAAACTGGTCCCTTTAGATTTATTCAAGTTTGTTTAACTATGACTTGAGTTAACTCAATAATACTCTCTTGCAAGAGAGTTTCCTTCTGTTAAATGCTGCCCAGATATAAAAACTAAAAGATATAATATAAAATATAGAACTAATAGGCAATTTAGGTATGTTAGGGCAATATTTATGGTTTGTTTATTGCTTAATTCATTCAATATTAATCATATTATCAACACTATTAACACTAGAATTACGAACTGGTCTAAATGGCCGGTTGCATCACTTAATTATAACATTTCCTCTTTAAGTCTTATTTAATATTTTATGATAATGTCATGATTTTTATTAAATTTGTGTATACAATAATATTATAAATTATTTTGTTCTTACGCTTCTAATTTTCAGAGATATCTATGTGTTATACCTAAATATACAAACCGTTCAAAATGACCGGAATTCCAAAATTCTATGTTTTCAATTTATTATGCATAAATTTGTGTATATATAATATATAAAATTTCAATTTAGTAATCTTGCTTGCCGTGTGTAGTTGCAAGTTGCAACACGTACTACTCTTTATGCTATGCTGATACAACTCTTTATGTGTTGTAATTAGAATATTTGAATGAAATATATTTTATTTTATTTTAAATTAAATTATCTTATGAATTTATAGTTTTATTTCTTGAATTCTACTATTTTGTTTAATTAAACAAACAAACCGGTCATTTTGACCTGTTGGTAGAAAATGGTATATGGTAAATCTTAATAGTTCTAGTGTTAATAATTAAATATTAAAAGTGAAATTTAACTACAAGATTAATAGAACCTTTTCTTTTTTCCTAAACAGTTCCTAGCAATCAGTAAGAAGGTATAATATACTATAAATGAAATCAACAAAATTATCTATTTTCAAAAGTAATAAAAAATACCTGGATTTTCTGATAGACTTTCTGGATTCTGCATAGTTGAACTTGAACCATTTTTAGGTGGATTAAAAGCCACTTTTGCAAGAAGTATAATCCGTAAAAGCATTGTCACCTATAAAATATTGATGCAATTAATTGCTTAATGAAGATTATTCAGTTAAAATCAATAAACTTGAGCCAAAACTCAAAATGAGACATTAAATTTTATTATAATGCAAATGGAAAAAAACACAAGCAGAGCCTTATGTTTCAAATCTGGTGTAAAATACAAACACTTATACAAACAGTCGACGTTTCGCCCATTCAGGCATTATCAAGACACAATAAAAAGTAAGTTCACTCACATCTCAAAACAGAAGTGCAATACATCCCAACGAATAATCGCTCAAAAAGGCTCATAATCCGGGACCGCACCTCCACCCCAAGACGTTCAACCCAAAACTCAGTTGAACGTCTTGGGGTGGAGGTGCGGTCCCGGATTATGAGCCTTTTTGAGCGATTATTCGTTGGGATGTATTGCACTTCTGTTTTGAGATGTGAGTGAACTTACTTTTTATTGTGTCTTGATAATGCCTGAATGGGCGAAACGTCGACTGTTTGTATAAGTGTTTGTATTTTACACCAGATTTGAAACATAAGGCTCTGCATGTGGTTTTTTCCATTTGCATTATAATTATTCAGTTAAACTATTATTATTTTTTTGTTTTATGTTTTGATGAAAATAGTGATTAAGATGAAACAATTATTTTTCAAATAGATCGCAAAAATTATTTAAGACTGTTTTTTTTTCACTTTGTATACGTAAGTCCTTTAAAATAGACAGCGGAGATCCTCAACTTCTTAAGAAATGAGGCAATGAAATGCACTATTTGTCTAATAATTAATTAAGTTATGACAAAGATTAAGTTACGTAATGCAATCATATTAATTTGTATCAAACAAAATTGAGAATAAAATGAATTAGTACCTGAGGTTCACTAATGCTGAGAGTTACATCATCAGTGTGAACAGCGATTGTGGTCTTGATTGCATTAAAATTGTTGATAAAAGGAAAAGTCTTACTTATTCTGATTTTTAAAGAACACTTATAAAGTAATGGTTCCTGAAAAAAAAAAAATGAAACCAGAATAATTAATAAACAAGCTAAGACTTATGACTTTAAAAAAGTAAATATTGATATAATAAAATGAAGTAATAGAATCGGTAATTGGAAAAAATATGACATTGTTTCACATACAAATACACTGCTGGGATGTTGCTAATATTATACTCCTACTGAAAAATAGAGCATATTCAGTTTGACTTTAATCTAAGAGAGTATGTCTTTTTCTGCTCACCCAAAAAAGCAGGAGGGTAAATAAAAATAACTCTTCATCAGGGTGTTAAACAGAAATGCGAAGGCAAACATACTTACTTAAAGAAGTTCTAGATAGCAAAGGTTCTAATTTAGTCGCAAACGTCCTACCCCATGGTATTTAAATATATACCATTTATTGTTCATAAAATGTTCTTATATTGTAACCAATATTATATTAACTGATTTTAAACAAATTTAAAAGGGAAAAACCAAACTGCAAATATCTTCAAAATTTATAAGAAAAACATATATATATAAATCATTGGTTACTTAGTTATAAATTACATATCACTTCATGAAACTTTTCTATGCAATTTTGTTTCAATATTTACATTTTCAAGTAATTAAAATATAAAAATTTTAAGCAGTCAGTATGTATACATGCTTATCAAACTTTCCATTAATGAGTACATATCATCCACCTTTAAAGAATAATTCCTTTAATTATTAATATAAATAATAATAAATGTAATGCACTAACACTGGTATCATTTTATGTTCTGAAAACCAATTATGTTGGATATAAAACAAAGAATAAGAAGGTTAGGTAAATTACTAACCAAATATGATTCTATTCTTCCCGAAGCATTTCGTTTGTCAAGACAAATTGTAACGTCACTCAATGATACTAACTTCCTCAAAATCAAATTATCAGGAGTAAGTACTAAAAAAAAAAAATTGAATTAAACATATAAAATAAGACAGATAATAAAGATCTATTTTAAATATAATTTTCATGCATAATTATAAATCCATTACTAATTTTTAATTAGTCAAAATAAAAAGTATAACTCCTTAAACTTCTGATAGAAATAATCAAATAATATAATTTATGTATGGAATTAATATAAAACTCGTTGATTTTTTTTGTCTATGGATTAAAATAAACAGAAAATACTAAGTTTACAAAATTATTAAATTAATAATTTTATGAAAATATTTACCAGAAAATATCAGATTTAACTTGATTAATAGACAAGGAATCTTGGTGAAAATTAAATCCCCTAAATTAGTACATATACATATCTATACAGAAATGGGATGGATTTAGATTGAAGATAGCTTTGGCAAACATAAATATAAGCAATAATTCATACCTAAAAGTACAACCTCTATTTATGTTTATCTGTATCTTTTAAAATTAAATTTTCAAAACACATTATAGATTCAATATTTTCAGAAATAATTTAGATCTAAATTGTGTGGATAATTATTTATAACAGCAAGACAATGGCAATAAATAAAAATATAAAGCTTACCAGAATACATCGGAATCCATTGTTTGTTGACCGTAACTATGCTCAAAGTTTTTATATTCATGGACAAAACTATATCTTCATCTACATACTTAAGTATCAAATTATTGCATGTAATATTCAAATTATAAACAACTTTATTAGCGAGAGCAGTTGTATAAGTGGGCGGAGTCTCTTCTGAAGCTGTTGATGTTCTGTATTCAACATTAACAGAAAATTAATAATATATCTATATGAGAATGCATTGGTAAAAACGATCAATATAATTTCAATGACAATTAAAAAATAAATGCTAAATATTACTGATTACAGTGGAACGTCGATTATCAGAACTAATGTTGTCAGGGGTGGTTCAGATAATCAAAAATTCGGATAATCGAAATTCACTAAAAAATAAATACCAACCAAATGAAAATAGGAAGGGATTCAGAGAAACAAATGAAATTACCAAATTAGGTTTACAGTTCTTAATAAACAAATACCTATTAAAGCCTAAGTTCATTTTTTTCTGTTTCTGAGGAACGATTAGGGCCGCATCATTAACTTTCATGGAAAAAAAGCATTTTATTTTTCATCAAATTTTATTTAAAATAACAATAATTTTAACAATACAAATAAGTAACTGGATGATCTGATCAAATTAATTAAATTTACATTTGAAAAAAAAAAAAAACAGTTCCGTTAATTGAACGTTCAGATAATCGAAGCTCCACTGTATTATGTTTCAGGCTAATCTTTTTTTGAATCTTTGAAGTTATGTAAAAAAAATATTGCATACCTCACACCATTGTTAACAAAAAATTATTCAAACTATCATGAAATAAACATACATATTTATTAGATAAGACAACTATATGTACAATATTTGTTAAAATTATTCATATCTTTATTCAGTTATAACTAAAAAAATAATGAGCCAAAGCAATATTCAAATAAACAAAATTTCCTGAATTAAAATAAATTTAGAAAATGCTTATGACTAGTTTTGAATGAAATTTTGAGCTCTTTTAGTAAAATCCATAAGTTTTAAGAGAAAAATTACTGGATCTTGGAGGTAGTGGTAGTAAAAAACATCAAGAATACCACACAACCCTTATAACTGAGTGAAACTATGTATTAACAACCTTTCCAGTAATGCGTCAATCTTCCTCAAAACAACTTTCAATGTTTAAATTTAATTATCTAGAGTCTTCAGTATTATCAACAACCTCAAAAATAAATGAATACATAAATTTTCTTTCAACACTTACTTTTTCCTTTTTTTCTTTGGTTTTTGTTCTTGTCCAGGCCGTTTTAATTTCATCACACATTCTAAAAAAAATAAGTAAAACAATGACAGAGTAGATATATTTGCTTTCAATAAAATATTCTCCAATTCTAAGTTTTATAACATCTATTATACAAAAAGTAAACTTTATGATTATCTATACTCATTGACGGTTATTCCACTTTTGAACAAGAGAAAAGATCAGCTGGCTTTATAAAAGAAAAATACAATTAGTTTACGGTACTAAAATGAAATGGAAAATATTTAGTTGAGATTGAGTAAATTTACAAAGATGAAGCACCCTAATTCTGACAGCCACATCTAATTTAGTATGAAATAGACTACATTCTACAGCTGTAATAGTGTCATGTTTACTTATTTTGATTTGGTAATAAATATTTTAAAAATAAATACAGTACAGTCTTCATTTTACAGAAAAATGGCTGCCTACAAACGCTTAATCCTTTTATGTTATTTGTAAACTGCTTCCTTTATTCTGATTTAATCATTGAATCTTTGATATGTTTGAGTCAGTTAATATAAAGATCATTCGCGTAAAACTCTGTTGCCACAATTCAAAAACTGCCGTTAATTGTTGATCTTCTTAGACCATTGTAGAATATTAAAAAAAAAAATAAATAAAAATTCACTTACTGATTTGAATTTCAGAAAATTTTAATTTATTTTTCACACAGAAAGATTCTTTTTAATTGGAATTTGCCAACCTTCAGTTTTTCAGTGTCATTTTTTCCAATTCAGAATGAATGCTTTATTACACGGAGGTACTACTTCGAAGAAAAAAATGTGATATAATCGTTATTGCTTTACATATTAATAAAACCTCCGTTGTCTTACTTATTAATGAAAATTAAATTATTCCTAGATAAATTGAAAACATTAAAAACTGTTTTACTTAGTTTTCAAATTTTTTTATTGTATTTCAACACTAAATTTATTTCAAGATAACTGTCCACATCCAAGGCAAGTATGATTTCTGACGGAATGGATATGTAACAAGTGCATTTCTAAGTAAATTTCATTATTTTTACATGTTAGATAAAAACATTGATAACTCTGCCATGTGTTTACATGGCTCTAGCAAAAAAATATATATAAAGGTTCAAATTAAATCAATTAAGTGCATATCCTCCAGTAACTGATCGTTTCAGGGCCAATCTTCAAGTTCAGAATAAAACGAGATGTGAATATTAGTTGATGAGCTACATTATCCAATAGTATATTTTTAGTTCACTTCAATAATCACAACCAAAAAAAATCTATTTTGAGATATGAGTATTTTATCTTATGTTACTAGTTGAAATATAAATTTTTTCAATTTTTGGTTTCATTTTTATTCTTGTGGAAAGTCGTCAATTTAAATTCAGTAATTTCATTTATTTCCTGGTATCTTTAAAATAACTTTTTCAAGAAAAGTTTTAGGTCTATGTTAGCATGATTATTAGGGAAATTAAGAAATACTACAGAGAAGTTTTTCGTAAGCTAAAAACTTATATTATGATATTAAATATTACTACTTTTGCAGTAAATAGAAATTATATACTTATTTAATTGGATTGGGTATTTCTAAATTATGTGAATATATCATAGTGATACGTTATAATTATTTATTTTTATGTAAATTGATTTAATTCATACTTCAGAATGGCTTTATTTTCTTAAAAGCTCCAGAAGATGTTATAATTCAAATAAATTAATCCAGCCATAAATGCTCCTGAAACGTAATCCTCTATTTATGGAAGATGTGTATGATCTGCATTGAGCTCTAATGGTGGTCTTACAAGATTAAATTTCTTTTCAGTCAGAGCCAAAGCGTAGAGGAGATTTGGTCGGTTTTACGGAAACCAGTACTCATCTACTGCATCAGTACTTGTCAAAACAGCAACTTTTGAAAGGGACCCAATTCAGATTGTCAGAATTATTGGCAAAAAACGGAAGACTACATAAACTATTCAAGAATGAAGAAGACTATTAAATCTTGCCACTCCTTCAATTATAAAGCATGCCAAAGAATTACGAAAAAAGTTATAAAAAATTCGATGACCTCTCAACTATAAGCACATGGAGATATTATACTGTAGTCACATATTGCTATGAATTGATCACAAAGTGAACAAATAAAAGCGACTCCTCGAAAATCAAAATATGTAACTTAACAGGTAGCTTAATTTTTTTTCTAATGGACAGATTTATAATAAATTTTTGAAATTAAATTAGAAGATTTACAAAAATAAAATAAAAATCACATGATAACAAATTTTAGCTTGTTTGCTTAATCTATAATTATGGATGACCTCGCGTCAATCAATCAAGTAAAAAATAACAAAACTGGTTTAAAATAAAGTTAATTCCATGGATTTACATTCATCTTACCAATTGTATTGATAGTAATAGTGACAGGCTCAGATGCGATTCTAGTCCATGGTACATGAATATGAAGTTCATGGACATGACCAGAAACAAAACTAAATGGTAAATTGAATTCCTGATCTAATACTTCCAGATCTAAGTCCAAATTATGAAAGACAGCATCTCCTTCCCAAAGGGAAACCTTAAACATTTGTAATCATATTTAGTTATTCTATAGCAATGATACTAGAGACTATCTTCAGGATAATTACCTGTGCATCTTTCCTTTTAAAATTGCTAATATACCGATCAACATAGCTTAAAATAATGGTAGTAATATAACTTTCAATTCTAAACATTGTTTCCCATATTTTTTCCTAAAAATTTTTTTAATGCTGCATAATTATTTAACAAATAGAAGATTTGGTGTGAAAATCTTTAAGTTGAGTAAACTTACTTCTATAAAAATAAAGAAATATTCCACATAACTCACATAAGTTTAATTATAAATTATAAAAATACAACATATTTATGACCCCAACAATATTAATGAGTAATAAAGGAGCCAAAAAATTCAAATATACAACATAATTGTATATCCAAAATTGTACTGTTGATCACAATACATCAAAGAATAATTATATTTCCACTTCAAATCGTAACCACCAGTTTGTCAAAACATTGCCAGGTGTTCTTGAAATCGATTTTAAAAGTAAGTATCGAACTTGAAATAATTTTTCTTTTTAATTATAAAAAGTAATTTTCTATTCTTTGTATATTATACTAATATTTATACGCAAAAATGAGTGATCAAAAAAATAAAACAAATAATTAGTAATAGACTGAGTATGAAGAAAAAAATTCAACTTTTATTTAGTTTTAATTGGGGGGAGAAGAATAATGTGGGTTCATCAGCTATGGGTAGAGACACTGACTCATAGCATTATCGATATTTTCGCGAATTAAAGCGATAAATGGTGTTTTTAGCGATAAATACGTTAAAACGCGAAATAGCGATTTTTACGACAAAACTGAACCCTAAAACTCGAGTATTGATTATATTTTAGCGACGTTTGCAGACAGTAATAAAGCAACTTTGATATGTATTTATTTTACATTTGTTGACGAAGTGTGAAGCCAATTTGTCAAATTGGGTAATCTTTTGAAAGGGTCAAAATATCCATGCTCATTTGTTCTGGGAGGACTTAGTGTCCCTACTTTACTTTTTTTTTAAATGAGTGATGGTGTTTTCCCTGCCAAAACCTTACTGTGCAGGAGGTAAAAAATCAGGTTGTCTTAACCAAATAAAAACCCCAAAAAGAGAGAGTTGTCGGAAGAGTTCTGTGAAACTGGCATCTCATATGCTGAACCGTCAAGACAGCAGCACTAATCTAATTATTGAGCACGCAGGTAAAATGTTCAATCCTGCGATTGTAGGTCAGAATGTCCAGCGATCAGACGCTATTCTTTTAGCACGTGAAAGTAAGCTTGCACCAACATTCAAATCTGTCGATGACAGTATATTCCTGGAAGGTTACAGCTATTTTCAAAGACAGCTTGTAGAGCAAGTGAGGGATGGAGTCAATGTATACATAAACTGGCCGTTTATTTTTTACCTCAAAACGGGACAAGTGTAAACTGTATCACTGAATACAGAATACAGGATTGAATACAGAATACTGAATACCACATTACTAATATTATAAATCTATTACATACGCTAGTGAGCAGGTTAACAATGATAATAAACACACACTTTTAATGTTATTTATTTTGAATAGTTGTGACAATACAAGTGTGGTATTATGCTTACGCTTTATATGCTATACAACATTTTTTTGTAGTTATATTTATATTTTTCCAAGGAACAAATTTGCTTTAATAAAGATGGTGATGATTTTAAATCAGAATAAACATCTTGGCACGTTCTGTTTATATTGACCTTAGTTATCAACATCGCCTTCAGAACTGAAACCTGTAACTGATTTTTTTCAGACGTCCACAATTTGTTCATTAAAGAAAAGATTCTGTCTACTGGAGCATTTGTCCCAGGTAGACATCAAATATATTCAATTAAAATACAAAAATTTCCATGTTGAAGATTGTTGGCGCGAAAGTGATTGAATATTTCCACCCAATGAGTTTCTGTGTGAACTTTTAAATTATTCCATTCGGTAAGTGACGTAATTTAAAGTTAATGTAAATTCGTCAAATACTTCTGTATCTGTATTACTGTCAATATATCCGTTTTCAATCAATGCATCCAATGCTTTTTGTACGTCTTCCCATGCAGGTACTTTTTTTTTAATCTGCCCAATAAAATATCTCTATTTCTTTAGTAAAAAAGCAAGTCCATTCTTACAGATATTCACGGGTTGTTTTATAAAATTTTGTAGCTGTTCTTTAACAAAATCTTCATCAGTATTAGTGCCATTATCTTTTCGTTTTACAATAAAATTACGAACAGTAAATGGAAGAAACTGATTGGTTTGTTTTAGGATCAAATTGTCTTTGAGGTGGTTGATTTCTTTTGCAGCTTCAATGCCGATAAAGTTTGACTTTCAACCTTCAAAACAGCTTGAAGACAATTTGCTGACTGAGCGTGTAAAAAATAAAGGCATAATTCAGATGTGGGATTTTCAAAAAAGTCTTCTAATGATTTGGGGCATTTCTCAGTACTCAAAAAATAGTCCTTTAACAGCTGGTACATTTTTAAAACTCTCCAAAGCAGGCATAAGTGCAAGCCAGCGAGTTTTACTGTAGCCGAGCATTTGGCGATGTTCTATTTCAGCTTCAGCGCAAAATTCCTTTAGAGCTTCAACTCGAACCATATAAATATAAAAAAATGAATAAATTGTTACAATAATACTCTCGTAATCTAAAGGTAGGTCGTCTGCAGCAGATTTTATAGCATTGTGAATTATATGGGCTCCACACACAATACCTATCAACGATTTTTTTCAGAGTTGATTGTAATTTTGCTAGCACATTATTAGTTCCTCGCCTAGCTAAACCCCCGAAATTGACATTGGCGTTATCGCCACAAAATGCGACGACTTTTTCTATCAAATTATTAACTGTCAATATTTGTTGTAAATAATTGACAATGATATCAGACGTTTCACCTTGTTGGTCTTGGAGGTCTAAAATTTTTACTTGCACACCTTCGTAAGGTTGGAAAAAGCGCACTACGAAAGGATATACTTTCTTGTTACGGTCGTTTGAAGCGTCGTTTAAAATTGTTATACAGTTGGACTTATTGAGATCATCTTTTAATTCCTCGATCGCTGTACGCGCCAAAACTTTTACAACAGTAGCTTCTGTCTTCGTGCGCGCGCATGTGAATTTCTGATCAAAACAGGATTGGATTTGATCCGAAAAATTTCGGATTTGATCCAAAAAAACAAAAAATGTCGACGCACAATCATTAGACCGGAAACTGTGGTTTTCTTGCATAGTGTGATAAGCCCAGACACCTTTGGGCGTGGCAATACCCAAATCCTTTGAGGATGGCGCGATTGAATTCATAAAAATTTCAACATTGAAGAAATGGAAGCAGCGGGACGATCTGCATTTTTATGTTTTTCGGATTTCAAATGCTATTCAATGTCACCAGCACCACAGTGGGAAACACTAAACTCAGTGCGACACTTTTGGCATCTGACATCTGAAGTAGTATTAATTTGCGTAATAAATCGGTACTTTGCTTGCAGGTTTACATTAAATGAACACTTTTGTTTCGGCATAACATTGGGTAAAATTACCAAACATTAAAATTCTTCAAATAACTCACCAGTTTATCACTAAATTACTTCAAGAAAATTACAATAGCAAGAAGTCCGTATGTATGCGTGTGGCTGGCTAGCAAATAAACAAATAAAAAAATCTCCCCTCTCCTCCACCCATGACTAGGTAACCGCGGCGGAAATTGCAGATCGACCGACAACGCGGTCTCGCACCGCTTGGAGCTCGTGCTCCCATATTTTAAATTTTCGCACGGTTTCAGAAAACGGGACTATTTTGCGTCCCAGGTCATTGCTTGGGGACAACGGGAAAGGTATTCGAATAAAGGGGCAGTCCCGTTCAAAACGGGACGTATAGTCAGTTTATGTATACATAATTCAGCTACTCTTAGCTGTAAAAATTGTTCACCGATGATTTGCTGAGGCAGCTCTGATGACTGTGTGGGCCCCTTTGAATAGTGTTGACGCAGAAAGATTTTTTAGTCGCTATGATATTGTATAGACAAATCGTAGAACGAACATGACAGGCATAAGTTTCTACTGTAGAAACATTTGCCATGTTCAGTTTCAATCAATAATACAATAAACGTGTTTCAAGTGATTTTACTAATTTAATTGTTTTTCCCTTCTTGCCGACTCCCATTCCTTCACGTTATCCTATTTAGCTATAAATGCTATGAAAATGCTAAATTAAAGCTACAAAAGCTATTGTTTCATAATGAATGCTGCATTTCTTAAAAATAGCTTTAGAATCAGTGTCTCTAGCTATGGATAATCTTTTTTCAATTTCTTTCAACCAAAGGGGAGCGAGGTAGTTTAGTATGTAAGGGCACAATAAACTAGCATAAAGTTCCCGAATTTGAGAATGCCTGTAACAAATAATTTATTTTTATAGTTATCAGATATAAATTAACTCTCTGGGATCTTCAGAACTCCTAGATACTCACCCAGCCTAAGTGGATATCCTTAATTATGTAAGAATTAGGCGGTTGAACGTGATCTTGTCCAAATCCCCTCCCTCCCTGCACAACCGTTGGCTCAGAAATATTACAATATCTAATAAAATACTAGAAGCTGTGCGTGTCTAATCAGTAAACGAACATTGGATGGTGACGATTATTGCATCCCATTACTATCAATATTTCCGGAATTTCAGTAGCAACTAGGGGAAATATATCTCAATAAAAGCAGAGTTTACAGGAGGTTTTACTTTTCAGTTTAAAGTGGAAGAAAATTGCAGCTGAAACACAAAAATCGCTAGTGGAAGTTCAGTGTGAAAATCCTTCAACTGATGATAAATCATATGGGTATACATCGACCTTTCAGAATTAGCGATTTTACTGTTAAAGACGAATCTCGCCCTAGACTGGAAAAAAATTGGATTACTTTACTTACTGAAGATCCGAGTCAAATACAAGAAGATCCTGGAGAATTGTTGGGAGTGAAACAACAAATAGTCTCAATACGATAATGCAAGGGTGCCTTGTGAACTAAAATCGAGAAACGTTGAAAGGCCATTTTACACCTGCGAGCCGCATCTTGAAAGGCAAAAAAGGATTTTCTAGCATCGGATTGTGACTGAGGGTGATAAGTGGATATTCCTTGATCATCTCAAGAAGAAAAAATACTAACCTAAGTCCGGACTTACGACCAACATCAAAACCAAAGCTGAATATTCATGATTCGAAGGTCATGTTTTGTATCTGGTTGAATCAAAGCGGTTTGCATATTATGAATCATTAAAGCCTGATGATTATTCGATTGCGGGAGATCGCTATTAGATAATTGCAATTTAATTGTTTACGAGCAAAAAAAAAAAGGCTTGAATATGAGGAAAGATAAAACAAATCTATTCTCTTGCATGATAAAGTTCAAGGGATTGCACCAATAGATGCATCACGATTTGAAGGTCATCAATTTACTTCTTTGGGGGAGATAAAAAATTGGCTCCAACCGAGGATCGCCTCAAAAGACGAGACATTTTTTCTTTATGGAATTTGAAAATTGTCTAAGGTGAAGATGAGTTCCCCGTGGTGAGAGGTAATTGTTTTGGTTTCTCTTAAAATATATAGTATTTTATAGGGCGATTATACCATTTAATTAATCTTAATATCGAAATGACTCCAATATTATTTTTACGAGGATGAATTGATGTTATTCGTCAATTGATTTGATCCAGATTATTCGGATGATTTGGATATCTTTATTCGAACCGTTGGAATAACACACGATTTCATCCGTTATTCAAATGCTACAAATAACAAATTATTTCCAACTTTATTCGTTATCTATTATCTATAGATACATATTGTCCAACGATAAGTAAAGCTAACATCGAAGTTAAGTCTAAAGGTTTTGGGGTCACATGTGGTCTAGTGGTTAGTATAACGACCTACTATGCCCAAGATCGTGGGTTCGCAGGTGGCAGGTGTTCCTAGGATTTTTTAAAGGGGGTAGAAAATCCTTGGTTATTCCGTCCTTCGGAAGGGACGTAAAATGGGGGTCCGGAGCCTGTGCGATGCTAGGTACTCGTTAAAGATCACTATCCTAATTAAACTTGGATAGGGAAAATTTAGAGCTCCCACTGCAGCATCGTCCGATTAATATAGCAGCATAAAAGTGACGTTAAACGAAGCTAACAAACAAGTCTAAAGGTTGCTTCGTGGTTATTGGGATGAAGTTATGTACTCACTGCTCTATAGCTACTAATAATACCGTTGTTTTACTCATTCTGTGCTTGTTGTCATGTTTGTTTATTTAACGGCACTTTATGCTGCAAAGGCTAATCTCTAACGTTTTCTTATCCAAATTTAATTAGGATAGGGATTTTTAAGGAGTGCCTAACATTGTACAAGCTCCGGAACCCCGATTAATGTTCCTTCTGAAGGATGGCATAACCAAAAATCCTAGGGCCACTAGCCGGGCTATGAACCCGCGACCTTGGGCTAAGTATGTTGTTATGCTAACCACTAGACCACAAGTCGTTACCTACCTGTTGTCATGCACAAGTTATTTAACTATCAATTTTTTTCAAAGGTAATAAAGATTCTTGAATTCTCTTAGAAATCATATGTAAGACTATAAAAAATATTACTATACAATACCACACTGAGTTATTATAACAGGATCGGAAATTTATTCTCTATGTTTACTTTTTTTTATCAAGAAATCTAAAACAACAGGTTGTTTCCCGCCTTTTTGTAATCAGTGATTTTCCACTATCTTATAGAAACAGTGTCTTTACATTTGAAAGAAAGATGAGTTCCCAAAAGAAATTGGAATTATTTTTTAAACCTACCTCTAGAAGAATCCTGGAAAGTTTAGATAACACTACAAATGTTAAGAAATGTAAAATGACTGATGGTGAACATGAAATTGGTATGTAATTGATGTTATTTATGATTTTTATCATTGTTTTTAGTAATTCACATGAAAATTTTATATTTAGATAAGGAAACTAATGAGCCATCATTAAATGAATACACTGGTATAATAAATGAACTGGCTGATTATTGCAGGAAGTTTGAAATATTAGATAAAAGAATGGGACCTTCCTGGTTCAAAGCACTGAAAAATGAATTTGATAAACCCTATTTTAAAAAGGTTAGTTTCAATAAGTTTAATTTAGTTTTTAAATGATTCTTGAGTTTATATTTGATTTTTTTTTTTTAGCTCAATGATTTTGTTGTGTCCGAGAGGAAGAAAAATGTGGTTTATCCTCCTGAGGAAATGGTCTGGAGTTGGACCCGACAGTGCTCCATTGATAGTATCAAAGTAGTTGTACTAGGTCAAGATCCGTATCACAATCCTGGCCAGGCTCATGGTAAACGAATGAAAAATATATGTTATTTTTCTGCTGATGTTTTTAACCAATGGATTTTTACTATATTTTTTAATGTTCTTAAAAGTTTTGTAGTTTGGTTTAGGTTCAATATCACAAATTTATAAGTTTTAATGTATGATATAGTGCTTTAGCAAAATTTAATGTAATTGATCTTGAAATAACCTATGAAGAATCTATGGAGTAGATTATATTTAAAGCGATTGATTCTCCTTTTGTAATTTTTATGTCTCTTTCAGTTTTCACCTAGTTGTTTGACTATTGATCTTATGAGACAGTTCCACCTTGACGAAATGGCTTGTAATCCGTCAAAAGGATAGTGTCTAAAAAAATTAAACTATCTATATAATCCATGAAGTCTATTTGGCTTATTTCATGGTAGGAGCAGTATTGTTTCTTAGCCATCTGTTGTGCAGAGGATGATATGTCTTAAGATCATGCTCAATTGCCTAGTTTTCCTCCCAATTAAAGGTTGACACTTCATAGAGACTGGGCAAGCCCTCTGAAGGTTTCTTGTTGTACAACTTAATGGAATAAATAATTCTCAAACTTGGTATCGTTAGATCAGTAGCTTACAGTCTGAGCTATCCAGCTCCCTTGTAAAACATATAGCATCTATCAGCTAACAATAAAGTTTTGTTTAGTTGGTGAACCTGTAGTAATTTTACCTAGGAATAATGTTGCTTTCTGGTTGATTTTAAGAAGTTAGCTTAAATAATATCCAAAAGGAATTCAACCTTTTTTTAAAATGAGCATTTTGTTTTTATTTCATATAAAAATTCTTGGACTAGATGTATGTTTTTTAGCAACTAAAGAAAAAAAAACATTTTATGGGGGGCGGTGCTTTTTTTATTACGTTTTTTTTTTTTAAATGGGTTTTACCAAAAATGTCAATTTCTTTCGTTTTATATTGTTTGATTCTCTTTTATTCTAGGGTTATGCTTTAGTGTTCCAATCGGTGTTGCTGCACCTCCTAGGTAAGTATTTTATTGGATTTGTACGTAAAAATTATTTGATAAGTTGAAGTTTTATTGAAATATCTTTGTTATTATATTTATCACTGATTTATTTTTTTCCTAGAAAAAAAAAATATCTGTGTGAAACTTGCTTTAACAAATTACGATTTTCATTTGCTGTAGGTTTCTTCTTCCAAATACTAAATTTCAAAACTTCAGAATAGGGTCATATTATTTGTTGGTGTTACCGCACTAGTGCTATTAAGCACAATTTTGTTCCAATTCATTGCTTTGTATTCAAATTAGAAATTATTTAAACTTATTATTCTGGTCACCTTCTGCACGTTTTGTATATATACAAAATCCCAACAAATTCATTTCATTGAGATTCGTGCTTAAAGTGCCTTAGCATATTTGAATACTATCATCAGATCACATCTATTGACTTCTGCTTGCGATGTTCATTCTAGAGATATCTCAGATATACTTTTCAGTCGAGGTCAGCATTAAGTTCTTACTACTTTAAGTACAATTTCTTCAGACAACTGAAGCCAAGATTAGTAATAATTTTAAATAATATCAAATTAAAACATTAGTAACTTAAATAGTTCCAATTCAGGAATTTTACTTTTCAATACTAAACTATTAAACAGCACTGGTTTGGTGACCTCAAGTGAAAATACAACTCTGTTCTGAAGTTATACCTTAAATTTTTAGTAGCTAATCTTCTTAATGTATTACTTTTTTTTTTTCTTTCAGCTTAATAAATATGTACAAAGAATTAGAGACTGATATAAGTAATTTCAAAATACCTAAGCATGGATATTTAGTTGGTTGGGCTAGACAAGGTATTTTTTATATCAAAACTGTCTTTAAGATAAATTAACTTCTTACTGTTGTAAATAATACCATCCTTGTATTAATAATTATATTTTGTTTATATTAGTCTTATAAATTATTTTTTAACTACAGTTAGTGTGGTTATAATCTATTGAAATAAGTAGAGAGCTAAGCTAAATAAGAAATTTATAACTCATGGTATAGTGATTTACTTTATTCCAATTTACCACAGGATTACTGAGTAGTTACTTTTATTGGTTTGGTTTTGACATCTTGTATAGTGTGACCGCCTGTTTGATGTTTTAATGTCACTATTTTTTATGGTCTTTTATTTTTTGATCCCTATGAAACAGGTTCTGGGCTGCTGTGTTGATCCAGAGGCAATCCAGAGATCACAAGTTTAATACACGATATGATCTCTCCAGAAGGTTATGCTTCATACTTACAGGCTTATTAGATCAACTACAGTACATACACGATGTACTGGATTCCCAGGGTTACCTTACATGGAAATACAATAATTATTGAGTATAGATCAACTCAAGTTGTCCTGAGGTAACATCAACTTTAACACTGATCTAATCATCTGCCTGGAGTATCAATGATTGAAAGAATTTGAGAAAGTCAAATAATGAAAATCGGTCGATTAAATAATGTATATATCATAAAAAACCTAAGCAGTAAATTTAAGGCTTTCAGTTGGAAAAGTCACAATTATCCATTATCCTATTGCTGAGAATACATTACCATTAGATGCATAACAATTTTAAGAATGAATTACAAAATGAATCAGATGAAAAAAGTATGAAAGATCAGGTGGTAAGAATAACAAAGTACAAGCATTCATTAATCCTTACAGATTAGAAAAATCAAAGAATGTTGGATATGTCCTGTGACAATCAGATCCAGTTAGTTTAATCCTGTTCTAATCACCAAAATATTCATACAATAAAATTTCTGGATGAAAGGTGTAATGCTTCAATTAATAAATTAAAATTTATACTTTATATTATTGATTATTTTATCTATGGCAAAAAATCAAGAAAATGTCAAAGATATTATAAGAGTTGTTCTTAATGATCTTATACGAAGATAGGAATTCTCAGGGCAAAACATGGAATATTTAAAGTTTGGACTTTGTGGGTAAAAATAAATAAATAATAAAGTGCAATTTGAGGAAGTTCTGCATACAAAACTTATGGAGGTTAGTGTAGGTAAAAATGTGAAAAAATTAAAATGGTCTTAATACAGAAGTAATATGAGGATTGTAAAATATGACCCTAAACTAAGGGAACTGATTGGTGGTGTGAGAAAGTCAGAAAGTTAATGGCAAAAAGCAAAACAAATTCTAGGGCATAGTTAAGTTGCTGAATGATAAAAAATATCAAAAATAAGGCTGGAACAGACGTAATGAGATTAACAGATAGTTGAGGTATGGAGGGAGTACTTTAAGGAAAAATTGGCTGAAAGGCGTGCTCCGAAAGGTGATGAATATAAAGTAAGATCAAGACACATGGAGAACATGGATTACTTAATCAGTGAAGAGGTAGAGCTAGCTGGACTGGAACTGAAACGGTATGCTATAACTTGTTTGCCACATTTTTTGCATCTGTTGCTTGGGCATAATAAATATCAAATCAGGAATTTTTTTTAACACAATTGTTAACCATAAGAAAATCTTTTGGTGCTTTCTTGATGTATTTCAGACATACCTACCAACACTCCTATGCAGGCACCTTCAATGTCCATCCAATTGCTACTGATACTTTCTACACGTTTTTGGCTTTTTCTCATTCTTTCCGTGACTTAAGCTCTGTCTTTTATTCCCTTAAGGTCTTTACACTAGTTCTTGATACAGTTAATAATCTCCTGATAAACTGCTGCCATAATTGCACCCTGAAAAACTCAGATACTGATGGAATTTGATTTATGCCTGGCGAATATCTAAATGTGGATTTGATTTAGAGTTTCCTTTTTTGGGATCTCCATTTTCCTCTATAAATTTTCTTATTAAGATAGCATATCTATAGTTAATATGTTGGTGACCATTATCATTCATTTCATCATGCAGACCGATATAAACTCATTAGTGTAAATACATCATCTTCTGGTATGTTTGTCTTCAAGTCGCATAAAAAAAAATGTACATCACTTTTGGAAGCATCATCGTAGCTTTAGTCTTGAATATCACAGAATCTCAGCCTTTCTGTTTCCTAGTTAAGAGTTAAGCAGGAAGACAACTTAGTTACTTCCAGGGAATGCAAAATGATTTATGAAAGCTAACCTTTTCTTTTACAAGGGGAAAAAACAGATGAGCAGACCCAGAACTGCTAACTGGAGGAATTTGGAAGACAGAGCAAAGGGATGATTGGAAATGATGGATCTAGAGAAAGAAGTATTCAAATAACTTGACCTTAATTTTGTGGTGTGGAAACTTAATGTCTGAGTTAAGTAGTAGTGATACCTTCTATATGATTATAAGTTAAACAAATCGAAGTTTCACATATTTTAAAATTAAAATATGACTTTCAAAATAATGAAATTTATAGATATGTTAAACAATGAAAAGAAAATTCCATAGTTTTGGTATGGGGAGGAATCAGAAATCACCCAAGATCATCACTGAACCAAATTATACTTTCAACACTAAATAATTAAGTAGATTTGTCTATTAATTTTCCAAATTTTAGAATAATTATTTTAATTTCCTATAGAAGGAAATAATGAGTGATATTTAGATATGAGTTAGTTAATTATTTTTTTTACCCTTAGGTGTATTACTCCTAAATGCTGTTTTGACAGTAAGGAAGAATTCTCCAAATTCACATAAAGACCAAGGTTGGGAAGAGTTGACGACAGCTGTTATTAAGTATCTAAATGAACATCAAAAAGGAATTGTGTTCTTATTATGGGGAGCTTATGCACAGAAAAAGGCAGATTTTGTAGATAAGGTTAGTCCTTTTTATGTTATAATATTAGTTAAAATAAGTAAAAGATGAGATTAGGAAAAAAATCTTTGAGAAAATTTTTAATGAAATCAAAAGTATTTAGTTAGGATTTTGAAAAATAAATCTCAATTTAAACATAATCAAAATTAGGTTTCAAGATATTGTTAAAAAAAAAAATAAATAAATTCAGTCCAATTTAAGTGTAATATTGTAAATATTGAGTTTTAATATAATTTAAGAGTCAACATCTTTACCATTTAAATTAATAATAAAGCTTAGCAAACCGGAAGGCTCGATTTAAATTTATAACTGAGAATTTTAAAGTTCTAATGTTTGTATGTAATAATTTAATTCCTGCAAATTGAATCAGATTAGTGACATCATTAAGGGTCCAAGATAATTGATTTTAATAAAATTTCAGTTGTATATTGATTTCATACTCTTTATATCACTGCATTGCTGTAGTAACTTTAATGTGACTTGCTATAAACATATCCAGTTGGCTTCTATGTTTTCCTTTAATTAATTTTTGTATTTATTTCTTAATTGTCCTTAATGAAATAAAGAACTTCAAAAATTACAGTAATTTAATTCTGTTGTTGGTAAAGATTTCAAATGTTTGCTCTCTCTGACTCTTTACCAGCTTAAGATGATATATTATTGTTCATAACATTTAATAGAAAAGCCATTGAAAAATTATACGTTATTATTATATTATATGTAATCTTGTTATAATGTATATGGGAAGCTAATTGTTTTCCTTTTATTAATTTTTAAATTTATTTCTTTATTTTCCTTGATAAAATAAAGAATTTCAAAAACGATAGTAATTTAATTCTTTTGTTGTTAAAGATTTCAAATTTTTGCTCTCTCTGACTCTTTATCAGCTTAAGATGATATATGGTTGTTCATAACATTAATAGAAAACCCATTGACAAATTATATGTTATTATTATATTATATGTAATCTTGTAATGTATATGCTAGCTTAATATTCCCACTGTGAGACAACTCAACCTTTTAATGAGTTGATATATATAATTACAAAATAAAATTATACTTTTAATTTTAGAGTGGAAAATAGTTGACTGGAAGATCTAATGGAGGATGGAGATAGTTGGGGGGTGCAGTCAAAATAAACACCAAATTAGTGAGGACTTATTTTTTATTTGTGCCGACGTTTTGACCTACTGTGTAGGTCATCTTCAGGGCTATGAGAGAAAAACATGTTTTTTCTCTTGTACATAGAAAAAGTATTATAATGTTAATTTTGTAATGTAATGTTTTTTAATAGTTAATTTTGTTTTGTCTGTTTTTTCTCTCATACTCCTGAAGATGACCTACAAAGTAGGTCGAAACGTCGGCACAATTAATAAATAAGTCCTCACTTATGTGGTGTTTATTTTGACTGCACCCCCCAACTATTTCCATCCTCCAATACTTTTAATTAGTACTAAAAGAGTTAAAAAGCTGAGTTATTCTGCTCCTCTCTCCTTATCGAAAATCATTTATTTCTCTTACTAGTTTGTCGGTTGCTCCAAAATTTAGTAATTCTATTTATATATTTTTATTTATTCTTTTTTTTTTACAGAAGAAGCATTGTGTTTTAAAAACAGTTCACCCATCTCCACTTTCAGCTTCAAGAGGTTGGTTTGGTAGTAAACACTTTTCAAAATGCAATGAATACTTGGAAAAAGTTGGTAAAAAGCCAGTCGATTGGACACGTTTACCAGAAAAGTAAATAACAGCAATTGTGTTTACATCTTTCGAATTGCTGAATGTTCTTATCTTTTATTTTTAACAAAAATAATTTGACTTTTATAATTCATATAAGTTAACTTTTGACTAAGTTGCTAATATGAATGACTCAGGGTCTTAAACCTGTAAATAAAATAATTGGCATCAATTGAATATTTAATGACTCCAGTGGGATAGTCATTACTTCTTAAATGACTTCTTTTTTTATACAAAATTAAGTATAAAATATTATTACCTCGCCATTGTTTTGTTGTACTTATACAATTTATAGGATATGTTTAAAACATGATTTCTATATTTTTAATTGTTCTTAAGAAATAAAGTTGTTTCATTTTTATGAAAATGTTTTATTTTGTCTTTTCTACCATGCACCAATCCTGTCAAATATTTACATTTTTTCTACAATATGGAATTTTTGTGGTTAAGCATAGCTGATATATTATTATTTCCAGGTAAACATCCTACTGAGATAGAGTGGTGTTTAAAAGTAGGTACTATATTTGCCATTTTAGTGTATTTACCATTATAGTGTTGCCTTTAATTTACGAATCCCTATTACATGATTAATAATTTTTTTTTTTCTAACGTTGACTCTTGAATAAACATTTCTCCCTACTTTTGAGAAATTTATTGACCTCCACCTGGACCATTTTCTTTCATTGATTGATGATTTTGTTCTTGTATAGATTTTACTTTGTATCTATATGTACCTTTTATCCTATTTACTTGTATTAATATAATACAGTTGTAAATTTCATTGAATACTAAAATAAAAAACTTTGTATCTAAATTTAAATTTTGTTTTGTCTTCTTATTTTTCCCCCTAATAAACTGATATGACTTTAAGTGCAAACTTAAAAATAAACACAATTTTTAAAATTATCTTTATAAAGATTTCACTTTTTACATTCATTATGATTTATTGAAATATTATGCACCTACTTGGAATTACTCTTTTTTTTTCTTACTAGAAAAACAAATACACTGTGGATTAATTATTTTTGCATATTCCTCACTCTCCAATGAACAGTTGACTATGAAGATTATATTCTTACACCATTTTTTCTTCAAAAACAGTTCTTTTTGTTGTAGGTAATTGAACAGAAATGTAATATAAAGTATGTTGCTGTTCAATGTATGTGTATACAAACATAGTAGGGAGCGGATTGGCTCAGTGACAGAGTGCTGAGTTGTCTGGCTGAAGTTTTTGAGTTCAAATCGGGGGAGATAATTTGTTTAATATATGAACAGCAGGAGGGTGGATTCTTTGGGATCTGGAGACACTCTTGGGGCTCACCCAGCCTATACAAAATAGGGGGAAATACTTGGCGGTTGAGCGTCATTTGTATGAATTTAACTTCCTAGGAAAACTTAAGAAACAAAATACCCATTTTTATACTCCACACATATGAAAACTAGTTTATAATCACTGCCGATACTGCTTCTTGTGCAGAAACTATTTCATTTCAAAAATTATTTAATAAGAGAGATAATGGAAGTATGGTATTTTAATATTAAATTAAAACAATTCTAATTTAAAGTAGGTAGTTAACATAGCTTCTGCATGATAGCATTGCTTTGGAAATTGAATCGATAAGCAGCTGCACTCAGAAGTTTTACCAATTTTTTTTTTTAAGGTGCTTTACAGAAAAGGATAATATTAAAAAGTTGTTTCAATTAGATTTACATTTTGGCACCCCACCCAAGGAAATGGCTAGTGCAGTTTCTCTTTTACCCCCCTCTAGAAGGAGAAGATGTCAGAACTCTAAAATCAATTAAAAGTTTTAAAGTTTAGAGGGTTATAACCAAAGATATTTATTATTCTGGTTCAGAATTATAAATAATTATTGGGTTATAATATAATGAGAATTTATCATTGAGAAAATTTTGGGTTTGCTGCTATGAGATAGAATATTCCATAAAGAGAGATTGTCTCCAAGAGAGAATCAACCCTAGGCCCATCTAAATGGAAAGTCATATTCAATGATTTATTAAGTTTACAAGAAAAAGAAGGATTCTCTGCTATGGTTTATGTAGATGAATTGTTGAGAAAGAAAACAGCTGTTGTTAAAACACAGGCAAGCTGTATGTGAATAAAAACTGGTAGTGTCACCCTCTCATCACTTTATAGATTCAAGTTGAACAAAATCTTCCAACCAAAGTGAATGTAGAAGATTTGGAAGAAATTTCAAGATTACCACCAATTTGGACTCGTCGATGGGAGTGATTCTAATCTGCCTCGTTTGAGGGACAGCCAATTATGGAAGGATGACACGCACATACAAAGTCTCTGAGATTGACTTTCCCCTCCTTAAAAATGAATAACATCACCGACACTTCGACAAGTTCGAATAAGGGTAGAAGGTGAAAATATATTTGCATGGAGTGTTTATTGACGCCAATGCCTATAATTACGATATTCGAAAGTTTACCACATCTCGTTTTATAGTCGGGCCAATTTGAACTTCAACTTCTCCAAAGCCGAGTTGCAAAGCTTTGATAGATGTATTGAGCGTTCGACATTCCTTAATGATCGTGTTTATAAATTTAGTGAGGAGCGAAGTGTCAAGGATGAAATCCTTTCTGAACAGCAATTGCTTGCGGACGAGCGAAACGTGACTTCTGACATGGTGGAGCGGCCTGTCGAGAGGTTTTTAGTACATAGCTTTGAAACTTTCAATGACAAGATGTTCATATGAAGCAATCGGATATTTGGCAATTCTTATTAACCGGAATCTACTCTACTAACGTTTCAAAATATGTTCTCTAGTCTTTCGGTCCAAAAATCTGCCACCGGGCACTATTTTGAATCGTTAAGGCTGATAGTAATGAAGATGAAAGAGAAAAAATCTTGGGAAATCTCTGAATTAAAGTGGTAAATGGTGTAAGGAGTACGACGTCCTAGTCATACTTTTTTATTTTTTATTTTATATTTGGATTCTACATATCTTGAAACTGAAACCCTCAATCACAAATGGCCATTGTTGAAAACAATAAATCAAAATCATATCAACTATTTACGAAATTAGGTTTCATAATCTTAGGTAAATACTTAAATTTGGTCAAATATTCACCAAACTTAATTTGGATATATTTTTTTAATTTTGAACAAAATGTATTTTCATAAAATCACTGTAAAATGTTTATGCAATGAGGTATAAAGCCAGGAGGGTGACTAGAGGTTCTTAAGAAAATATTTGGTTATTATTCGAAAGAATTACGACCTCCATCCCCTCCACTTTTCTGACGTAGGTGACAGCCAGCGCCGTCTACACACCGCTCATATCTCTACCGGCACTTTATCCCCACCACTTCCCCTCCTGCCCCTCTTGCCACTCCTGCCCCTCCCTTCCTTAAAACTCGATGTTTTCCATCTTCCCCGGAATACCGCCAAATCCAACGGTTGTAATATGTCTAATACACAACTTCTTACCACTTACGGTACAAATGAACAAATGTACATTCGTTTTCTCCGTGATCATGGAGTTATTTCCTACTTGATGAATTGCTCCAAGTGCAGAGCACAGTGTACAGAGTATTTAGATTCCTTTCAGTACAGGTAATTACTCTTAATTTGTATATTCCACTCCATGTTTAGGTGTTAATATTCTATTGCATTCAAATCCCGGGATTCGTTTCTCATCTACATATTTCTTTTTTTTATATGCCTAATGTTCGATTTTGGAATAATTTATTCTGTGTTGCTCCTCATCAATTTCAATTCACTAAATTTTCAATCCCTTAAAACAGATATAATGGGTAGATTTTGGTAATCATTTCATCAATAAAGATAAGGGTCTTTTCTACAGGTTGTTCCATCATCTTCAGTTACAAGTTTTAACTGCTTTATTCATTTCATTTTTGATATTTTCCATTATTCCATTAAAGGCGTTACAATTTGTTCTACAGGTTGTTGCATCATGTTGAGTCACTAGTTTTAACTATTTGTTCATTTCTTTTATAGTATATTCCATTAAACTCCTTATCATGAGGTTTAATAGGGACAAGGCAATGTAATTAGGAGAAATGATCAGATTTCTCATTTCATTCAGAAATTAAATTTTCAACTAACATTTCAACATCTACTAATTTCTTTTTTTATATGCCTAATGTTCGATTTTGGAATAATTTGTTCTGTGCCATCTTGCTCCCCACCAATTTCAGTTCACTAAATCCAATTAACATTATCCCTTAAAAGAGAGATAATGGGTGGATTTTGGTAATAATTTCATTAATAAAGAAAAGGGTCTGTTCTACAGGTTGTTGCATCATTTTGAGTTACAAGTTTTAAAACAGTTGTTTTATTCATTTTATTTTTAATATTTTCCATTAAACTCGTTACCATGAGATTTAATAGGGATAAGATAATGTAATTAGGGGAAATGAGCAGATTTCTCATTTCATTCAGAAATTAAATTTATAACTAACATTTTGAGAAAGTATAGACAATATATGTTTGTTGAAATGTTCATTTTTATATTAAATGATTTTTGAAGTATACACATTTCCCATAATCCAATTCTATTTTCCATACTATAGCTCGTGATAACTTATATTTCTGGAAGTATTAAAAGGGATACAAGCGTTAAGTTAAAACATAGATACAAGAGTCACTTAACTCGAAGCGACAACCTGTGGAAGTGATACCAGTATTTGAGTAGCATTAGGTAATGTTTATTTTATTTTTAAACCACAATTTATTCAAACATTGTTTCATGGTTTTCAGATTTAATAAGTCTTACATCGACGGCGACAGGAGGAGGAAGTGTGCATTTACTAAATCTTTTAAATTTGGAACTTGGCTGCAAAATACCAGATTAACCTATTCTCAGGTCTGCCAATTTGTATGTGTATCGCTAAAAACGTCACCTCCGAGGCAGGAATATATTATGACAGAACTTGGATTTTCCTCAGGCACTGTGGTAGATTGGTCTGACAATTGTCTGCATTTGTTTACATTCACTCATCCTGAGGGATAATGCTATGATCGGTGGTGAAGGCATTGAAGTCGAAATAGATGAGGCCAAATTTGGAAAAAGGAAGTATAATAGGGGCAGAATTATTCCCGGAACATGGATTGTAGGAGCATTTGAAAGAGGAACTGGAAGATGTTTTTTTAGCCAGTAGAAAACCGTTCAGCCGACACTCTAACTGAAATCATATTACGTCGAATCGCTCCAGGTTCTATAATTTTTACGGACCTTTGGAGGGGATACAATCGGCTGCCACTACTCCCGCAGTACGACCATTTTACTGTCAACCACAGCCAAAATTTTGTTGATCCAGAAACGGGAGCTCATACGCAAAATATTGAAAGAACATGGAGATCAGTGCGTTCCAGTATTCCGAGATTTGGAAGATCTGAAGATCATATAGCAGGATACCTCGCTGAATACTGTTGGAAGAAAAGATACAGAGTGTTGAATGAACGTTTCCACCATTTTTGGTTGGAAGTAGCAAGACTATATCAACCAATCAATAATCCATAATAGGTATTATAAAATGATTATTTATTTTGATTTACTTATGAGCTCAATACAAATTATCAATAATTTAATTGAAAAAATAGTTAGTATATAGTTATATTATTTATAATTTGTATGTACATAGATTTTTAGCATTGTTGTCATCAGTAAGTTCAACAATACTGTGATTTGTTCAAGACTAGTTGTACTTTCAAACATTTCATAAAACAAGGCATTTAACTATTACAAACAAAATCTCTTAGTGGGAACAGAAAGTTCAACTAGCTCTTGATGTTTTAAGTTATTATTAGTAATGCAATTATTCTTATTTCAATAGAAATTTAACCTTTAAAAGGCATCACAAGTCTCATGAAATATGTCAATAGCATTTTGCTGACGTGAACCCACAAGTTTTATTTACCACTTTTTTAATTTTATTGGACAGATTCAATTCAACTCAGATTTATTTCAAACTCTTTCAGATAACTGATCTTGAATGGAGGAGGGAAGAAGCTAAACTTGGACCAAATAGAAATCCCAGACTTATAGAACCTGAAATGCTGGACTGGCTAGAAACAAATTATGATTAGGTATTCTTTGTTTTATTAATGAAAATAATTAAGTACTAATAATCCATACGCTTCATGAAATAAACCACTCCCACCACAACATTAAAGTCAAGTCAGGGGGCCTATGCCTATGTGTTAAGTACTGGTTGAATGGGGGGATTATTATTGTCATCATCCACAGTTGAGGGGGCCAACAAAGGGAGAACTTCCACTTCGACAAAGTGCAATTATCTTTTGTAAACAGAAAAGTTATTAATCAAGTCTATTGTTTAACGGTGTTTTTAATTTCCGATTATATTAATGTGACATTTTTTCCTCTCAATGGTATCGGATATATAGGATTGGTTTGAAGTTAAAAATGATAAATGGCATTTTTGTAAAAATGAAAAGTTGTTGTATTTAGAAGTCCTTTCATGCCTCATTTCACATTTCTGATGGTTGATTTTGCAAAATCTTCAAAACAATTATTATTATGTTTAAAAGTAAATCCTCCTTACTTATTTTCATATCCCTAACTTACCATGTTAGGATTTTGCCTATTTTACACTTTTAGGGGACCAATTTTCAAAAATCCTTTCTTAGTGCCCGTTGGCATTATAAAATGTACCTACTGTCCAAATTTTAAATCTGTAACTTATGCAGTTTTGGCTCTGCGATGGTCTTGTCAGTCAGGACAAGCGTTTATATATAAAGATGAATAGTAATAAAAACTTACTACTTTAAAACTTATTTTTCTGTCAGATGGCTTTTCTTAGAATTTTTTCTATCTTAAAATTAACAAACTAAAATAACAAATTATAATTTTTTAATCATTGATTTGATTATTAAATATTTTTATTTTGAAGAGAAAAGATTTGCCCCCAGCCGGGATTCGAACCAGGATATCTGCCTCACTGTGCCAACGCTCTAACCATTTGAGCCACCATGGTCTCTCCCTACAAATCAAAAAGATCCTAAAATTAAAAGTAATGTTCAATGAACATTCTTCCTCTTCTATAGTGACCCCGGTGGCTCAAATGGTTAGAGCGTTGCCACGGTGATGCAGATATCAGAGCTCGAATCCCGGCTGGGGGCAAATCTTTCCTCTTCAAAATAAGAATTTTAAAATAACAAATATTTAAAATAGTAATAAAATTATTTCTTTTTCAATTTATTAATGACTTATTTGAATTCTTCTTATTAAATTTCTTAATGTAAATTTTTAATTTTCCCGTAGCCCATTTGCTGTTTTTATTTCTTTTTTTTTATTTATAGAATTATTTAAATTTATACAGAAATTAGGCAGTGGGTATTTAATTATTCATTGCACTCATTGTCTTGTCATTATTTATTTTTTAGGATCTCCCCTTGGTGGCTAATTGCAGTCAGATGACAAATAATAAATTAAACATAAATAAATAAATTAACATAAATAATGATTGTATAATACCTGTTATGAATTATTATTTGGTTTATATAGCCATGGCACTTCCAACCGAAACTAGTGTACAGGGACAACTAACATTGTACCTCTTCTTTCCGCAGGATTCAGAGAGGTACCCTGCCATATGATCTTCAGATCTTCCAAATCTCGGAATACTGGAACGCACTGATCTCCATGTTCTTTCAATATTTTGCGTATGAGCTCCCGTTTCTGGATCAACAAAATTTTGGCTGTGGTTGACAGTAAAATGGTCGTACTGCGGAAGTAGTGACGGCCGATTGTATTTCCTCCAAAGGTCCGTAAAAATTATAGAACCTGGAGCGATTCGACGTAATATGATTTCAGTTAGAGTGTCGGCTGAACGGTTTTCTACTGGCTCAAAAAAACATCTTCCAGTTCCTCTTTCAAATGCTCCTACAATCCATGTTCCAGGAATAATTCTGCCCCTATTATACTTTTTTCCAAATTTGGCCTCATCTATTATATGATTATATATATGATATGAAGTTGGAAATAACTTCATGATCACGCAGAAAATTGAGGTATAAATCTTCATTTGTGCCGTAAGTGATAAGGTATAAATTGAGATAAGGAAGAGGTGATAAGGAATAAATTGTGGGTTAAAGGAAGTAAACAGTATCGTAACCTGGCCGACCTGTTGAGGATCCAGGCTGAACAGATTTTTTTTTTCTGAAGAATATTTTATAACCAGAATTAATAAAAAGAAAATAATTCAAGATTAAAGAAATATTAAAATGAAGAGAGACAGTTGTAACGAAAATATTATTAAGGTATGTCAACTTACATAAATCTATAATAACGTCACTGTCAAAACAATACTACCCGTCTACACTTTAGGCGATTTTACAGGAGAGAAAAAAAATCATGCCATATATTATATTACCTTATATATCGGTTATCTTTCAATTCAACCTTGAAAACTTTTAATGGTGTGTAATTCAACCTGTAGAATGCGTTCCCGTTACTAACTCATTTTCACCAAAAACTATAGATAGGCTGTTTGTTTTGATAGCAACAATATATAATATTATGTGATTTTATAGGAATTTGCTTTCAAGTGTTTTAAATACAAATCGAGTTTATAATGTTCAAACAACACTTATAGTACTGCACATGAAAAAAAAAATGAAAGTCGAGTACTTCCCTTCTAAAATTATTATACATTTGAAGTCTTTTTTTTCCTTTTTTTTTATTTTTTATTTAAACAATCAAGAGTAGAACTTGACTTGAATTTAAATAATTCAGTATAGTAGATAAATAATTAAAATAAAGAGAAACAGTTGTGCAATAAGTATTATTTTAAATAAAAAAAGGAAGTGTAACATTTAAAATTATATAAAAACTATGCATAACATTAAATATAAAACAAACTTTATTTTGTTTAAATGTTTTAGGTTGATTTCACTTTTAATTTTTTAATAAACGGGATCAACATCAAGAAATTATTAGGCAGTCAACAGAAACGTTTTGGTTCCCAAAATTGGATTTTGACAGATAGTAAGGTAAACAATAGTTTTTCTTATAAAACTTAATTATTAAATTTGTTGTTATATTTATTTTAGTAAAAATAAAATATTAATTATATCTATACTTATGAACTATTTTTCTGAAGTTTACAAACAAGTCTCTTAAGTTAAAGACATTAAAAAGAATATTTTCTGACCTCCACCCAGACCATTTTCTTTATTACATATATGAAATCAACTATTATTATTAAACAAATTTTTAAAGATAGTTAATACTGTATACAAAAATGTAGTTGAAATTTAAAGTATTAATAAGATTTTAACTTATTCTCGGATATTCTACAAATTAGACACAGTGAACTGAACTTCTGCCGTAACTCTTCAAGTGCTCCTACTGCAGTTTACGTGATATAATTGCAAGTTATGTCTGCAGCAACAGTCATGTAATGTATTAAATGAATCAAGAAGATGAAGTTTTGCTTCCTATTTATTTCGTCTACTGGATAGTTATTCAAGTATTTATTTATTTTAGCTTTGGATAGTTTTAATAATCTATTTAAGAGAAAGTGAAAAGCACTTAAAGAGAAACTTTGTATTTACTTCTAAATAAGTTAAAATTTTCAATGCTCTATGCAGTCTTTTTCTGTGTTCCAGAGATTCTTGGTAGAATTTTTACCTTTCATTCGAAATGAATATATTTAGTTTACAGTGCCTCTTATGCTATCTTCTACTATTTATGACTATTTAACCTTTTACCAATCAAAGCTCTAGGTGTTAAATTATTGTTTATGTTAATTCATTTACCTATTTTACCAAAAGCTAATCACGAGAAACCTAAACAAGGATGAAATATGTTCAAGGTATTCATTTTCAATATAGATTTGTTAGATTCAAGTCCTCCCTGCAATGAAAATTGTTCAGTCTTGTGATGATTCAATTTTTGTAATGTTATTTATGTTATTAGTTCAATTGTATCCCTCTAATTAAACTTTTTTTTTTATTTAGTGTTAGTTGATTGTCTAAGTTTTCGATCCATTCTCGTATTATGATCTCTTTACTGGAGAATATACAACTTTTATATCTTGTTTTTTTAATTTCATAAACCTTAATAACTAATTATCTTAAGATATAAACTGTTTAAAAAACCCAGAGTTAGTCTAGTATATTTTTTTCATATTGTGCTACACTAAATCAATATATATTCCTGTTAACATCAAACATATGTATGCATTACTAATTAATATTAAAGATTTTATATTTTGTGTGTTTTTTATTTAGTTTATTAAATTTTTGGATGTTCATGATGAACTTCACAATACATGTACTCCTTGTTTTAATTTTAGATAAACTATTTTATTTATTTTTTAAGTAAAATTATATATACTATGTTTTTAATTAATAATTTGTAGTAATTGTTCATCCTGTTGTATTTAATTATATAATAAAATCTTATTATTATATCTGTATTTTAATTTCAATATACCCTTTCATCATTCTATAATTTATTGTTGTACAGTAATTTCTTTTCTGTATTGTGCAACTTTGTGTTCATACTATAATAACTAGCCACCATCTTAAGTAAATGAATGGTGCCTATTAGCATTGTCAATGCTATTTATATAAATCTTTATTTGTTTATTTAAATTATGGTGTTAAACTAGCAAGTCATTGTGATAAGAAAGGGGAAGGGGTTAAAGTATACAAAAATAAGTGTTAAGAAATTTGATGTAGTTCTGTCAACCTCTAGTTTATATTTATAACTGTTTTAAAAGGACTATGGAGGATAATGGACCTCCAAGTAAAAAATTTAAAAAAGATGACAATAAATAATAAAAAGATAAGTGTGACTTGTAACTCTTTTCAAGATGGATTGAAAATGACATGTTGTCGAAACGTTTCATATAATATAAAGTTGTATTTCATAAATGACTGGAAAAAGGTTTGACTTTGTTATCGATACACGTTGGGAGGAGCGGACTCTTTGATCAAACCATACATTTTGTAGGACAAATATTTTTTCAAATAATTTAGATAATTATCTTGAGATTTAACAAAAAAAACCCAGTTAGTAAAAAAATTTTGAGAATCATCAAATAGACATATTTTATCATTGCTACCTCTGTGAGCTACCACAATCGAGAATTCAGGAAGTTGTTGGGCGTCTCATCGAAACGAAGCTATTCACTAAGATTCAGCTTGATAATAATCAAGAGCAAAAATGAACCATGGATCCTGGTTCATCTTTGCGTAACATATGAGCAATTAAAGAATTTGATTTTAATTTTATGTTAAAAAATCTGATATTACAAATAGATTTAAAGTTAATTAATTCGATGGATATAATATTTACAATGATGTTAACTGAAATTAATTTGATAGATTGTTATTTCCTACAATTCTATGAACCTACAAAGGTTTTCTTGAACAAGACTTAAAATTTTGGTTTAAACTTTGGCCTAGATTAAAAAGTATATGTTTTAATTGTTTTTTCTTGCACCTTCTACCACAGATCTTAAAACAAATTATAAAAATTAATTTTCTCGAAGGAGTATAACTATAAGGAGATAAATAAGAATAAATTAATTTACCCTACTAAGAAAATGCATTAGGTTTCTATCATTCACCCTAATATAGTGCTACTAGTGATATTAGTGTAAATATAATATAATATTTATATTTTGTTGTCTTAGTTATAAGGGGCCGTAAGCCGTCTGTCTGGGGGGATCCATATTAACGTATTTGATCAGTTGGAAGAATAGTATCAAAGTTACTACCAGAGGTTAGAATATACATAACTTATTATTACATGTAATAAATAGATATAACTTCATTGTGAGCTAGGAATAGCATAACTGTTAGTAAAATCACCTATGGAATCTAGTTACATATGAAACTCTACTAGTTATTAGTATCTGATCTAGTCCAGACGTGAGAACTATAGACCAGGGTGAGACCGAGCATTGTGTGGAGGAAATATCTTGAAGTCCCATTCTGTTTTTTGTCATTACTTAATAGTTATTAGATATTAAATTTGATTCTGATTTTATTAAAATTTGTATTTATATCTATTATTAGTTATTTATTAATAATTATTAAACGATTATACATATATTAATAGTTATTTTGATAAAATTACTAGATTTTTTTATTAATGGATAGTAATTCGGCAAATTTATTTTTCACCTGTTTAAAAAAAACATGTCTTAATGTTTATTTTAATTTTTTTTTATCATTTGTCTTTTCATTAAAGGCTTGTTTGAATGGATGAATGAGGAAAGAACTTTCTTTACATTAAATAATTGAATTGAATTTGAAATCTTTAAGCGGGACTTTTTTTTTAATTTGAGCTGGTCTATGTACCAATTACAATGTAATTGAATTTAGTGAATTGTAGCAAAATTTATAAGAAATAAAAAAAGTATAGACATTGAGTGGGACGAGAACTTATAAAATTTCACTATTAAATAAATAATTGGTCTTTTCAGTTATAAATAATAATTATTTAGTTAATAGTTTTGTTTGGGTGACAATGAGATAATTTAAACTCTCAAATTTAATTTATTTAATAATTATTATATTTAAGATCCTATTTAAAGTATTAACAGATTAAATTACCTTAGGGATAACAGCGTAATTTTTCTGGAGGTCGGTTTCTATCTTCTTATTAAATATAAAATATAAATTAGCACGAAAGGACTATATATATCAAATAATTTGTTTTTCTTGAATTTTTTTAGTATTAAACTATGTTGGCAGATTAGTGCAGTAAATTTAGAATTTATTTATGTAATTATTATTACAAATAATATTGTTTTTAAAAATGGTTATTTTGTTTTTATTTGTGCATCTTTTGTTATTGCTTTAAAGGGTTGTCTAGAATAAAATTTTCATGATCTCCTAATGTTCGGGGTTCAAATAAAACTAATATAGAGAATAGAATGATGTAATTATGGCTCCTATTAAATCCTTAATTGAAAAGTAAGGATGGAACGTAATTTGAATTTAATCCTGAAGGATTATTGCTACCACTTTGGTGTAAAAATAATCAGTGAATAATAACTAATGCTGCAATTACAAAAGGCAATAAGGAATGTAATGTAAAGAATCGTGTTAAAGTTGCATTTTCAACTGAAAATCCTCCTCATAGTCATATTACTTAGGTTTTTCCTAGTTAAGGTACTCCTGATAAAATGGTAATAACTGTAGCACCTCATAAAGATATCTGGCCTCGAGGTAAAAGGTATCCTAAAAATGTGGTTGCTATAATTAATAGTAATAGGAATACTCCAACTGATCAAGTTATATGTAATTTGTAAGATCCATAATATAATCCTCGTCCAGTGTGTTAATATTGACAAATAAAAAATAGGGAAGCCCCATTAGTATGAGTGTATCATATTAATCATCCGTTATTTACATCTCGACAAATATGTACTACACTTGTGAAAGTAGGTTCGATATTTGCTGTATAATGCATGGCCAGAAATAATCCTCTAATAATTTGAATTATTAAACATATTCCCCTGATAGTGAACCATAATTTCGTTATAGTTAAATTGAAGTTGGGGATGGTAAATCAATTAATGACCCATTAATAATAATTTTGAATAATGGATGTGTTTTTTACTTATAGGTTTATTCATGCTTTAACATTTTATTCGTAAAGGTCTTAAATATTTTTTTCTATATTGGATACTACGATTATTGTAAATAATAAATAAATAATTATTATTGCTGTTAATTGGTTGGTGGTTATATTTAAAATTTTGATTAGCCCTATTAAAAATTAGATATTACTCTCCCTATGTATATTATATAAATTTCTATATATTGCCAAGCAAAAACTATTTTGTAAAATACAATTGTTTCTGCTTTTCGTTAGTATGAACCCTAAAGAAGCAGAAGTTACCAAGTGCATTTACTAAAAGTACTCTTAGAAAGTATATCTATACCTAATAAAGTTCTAGAGGGGGATATATTATTATTGTAATTATTAAAAAAAACAAATATAAAACAGGTTAATATAAACATCCACATTAATAATCAATAATTACAAACAAGAGGGGTTAAAGTAATAATATAATCAAATATTTTATCATGATAAAATTCTTGATAAATAATCATTGCCTTGATTATGATCCAATCTAACTAAAATAGATACACCCGAAGCTCCTTCACATACAGTACATACTAAAAATATTAAAGTAAAATATAATTCATACCCAAAATTATGCAGTACTAAAAATAAAGAAAAAAATACTGTCAAAACCATATACTTTAAACTCAAAAGAGATAATAACAAATATTTCCGAGTTGAAATAAACCCAATTACTCCTAGATATTACTCTCCCTATGTATATTATATAAATTTCTATATATTGCCAAGCAAAAACCTTTATCCCGTAAAGGAGTCTCTCTCTGCTTTGTATGTATAGAGTCAGCGGCCTTGTGCCGGTTTAGAGAACCCGCCTTAAGCTATGTATATTTATTGTATTGTAAATATTTTTATTTAAATAAATGGAGATTTGAAACAAAAAAAACAAGCAAAAACTATTTTGTAAAATACAGTTGTTTCTGTTTTTCGTTAGTATGAACCCTAAAGAAGCAGAAGTTACACTAGTAGACAATACTATTTAATTTGAAATATATTGGTGTTTATTTTTTGAGGTGACGATGATAAGGATATGACTCTGTCTTAATAATTCTCCCCTTGATCCACCCCTGACATCACCAAGCCATTTCAAAAGTGATTTCCCTTGCCTCTGCCTACTTTCAGTCATTTCTGAGAAGCTAATGGGTAGGAGTGATTTTTTGGAAAATCAGTTTAAGTGTGGCTATAGTGAGTTAATGTGTTCCAGAAAAATTACGCTGTTATCCCTAAGGTAATTTAATCTGTTAATACTTTAAATAGGATCTTAAATATAATAATTATTAAATAAATTAAATTTGAGAGTTTAAATTATCTCATTGTCACCCAAACAAAACCCTAACTAAAGAAATTACTGTACAATAATAAATTATATGAGGTGAGTGATGATGAAAGGATATATTGAAATTAAAATACAGATATAATAATAAGATTTTATTATATAACTAAATACAAAAAGGATGAACAATTACTACAAATTATTAATTAAAAACATAGTATATATAATTTTACTTAAAAAATAAAAAAAATAGTTTATCTTAAATTAAAACAAGGAATACATGTATTGTGAAGTTCATCATGAACATCCAAAAATTTAATAAACTAAATAAAAAACACACAAAATATAAAATCTTTAATATTAATTAGTAATGCATACATATGTTTGATGTTAACAGGAATATATATTGATTTAGTGTAGCACAATATGAAAAAAATATACAAGACTAACTCTGGGTTTTTTAAACAGTTTATATCTTAAGATAATTAGTTATTAAGGTTTATGAAATTAACAAAACAAGATATAAAAGTTGTATATTCTCCAGTAAAGAGATCATAATACGAGAATGGATCGAAAACTTGGACAATCAACTAACACTAAATAAAATAAAAAAGTTTAATTAGAGGGATACAATTGAACTAATAACATAAATAACATTACAAAAATTGAATCATCACAAGACTGAACAATTTTCATTGCAGGGAGGACTTGAATCTAACAAATCTATATTGAAAATGAATACCTTGAACATATTTCATCCTTGTTTAGGTTTTTCGTGATTAGCTTTTGGTAAAATAGGTAAATGAATTAACATAAACAATAATTTAACACCTAGAGCTTTGATTGGTAAAAGGTTAAATAGTCATAAATAGTAGAAGATAGCATAAGAGGCACTGTAAACTAAATATATTCATTTCGAATGAAAGGTAAAAATTCTACCAAGAATCTCTGGAACACAGAAAAAGACTGCATAGAGCATTGAAAATTTTAACTTATTTAGAAGTAAATACAAAGTTTCTCTTTAAGTGCTTTTCACTTTCTCTTAAATAGATTATTTAAACTATCCAAAGCTAAAATAAATAAATACTTGAATAACTATCCAGTAGACGAAATAAATAGGAAGCAAAACTTCATCTTCTTGATTCATTTAATACATTACATGACTGTTGCTGCATACATAACTTGCAATTATATCACGTAAACTGTAGTAAGAGCACTTGAAGAGTTACAGCAGAAGCTCAGAGCACTGTGTCTAATTTGTAGAATATCCTAGAATAAGTTAAAATCTTATTAATACTTTCAATTTCAAAACTGAACGTAAATAACCTCATTAGTGCCAAAACTAGCAACAAATTCAGTGTAAAACAAGCGGCAATCAAAACAATCCATTTCCATGAGCAAATGAAGGTCTCAATAACCATTTGGAAATATATAAAATAAAATATACAAACATTTGGAATCTACACAATTGTTAATTTAGTGTTAATAATATTGGTAATTATATAACGAAATAAAGAGCGTTACAGTTACAGCAGAAGTTGTTTGGAAATATAACGAAAGGTATAACCTCAAATATACAAACTTTTGGAAATATAACGAAAGGTATAACCTAGTACTTGAATAGATGGAGGGGAAGTTGGAAGGAAAGATGGAGGGGATGTAGTGGGACCAGGTTACTGGGACCAGAGCTATCAGTCATAAGGACGTGACGTAAATTTTACGTCACGAAAGTGGAGGGGGTCGAGGTCGTAATTCTTTCGAATAATAACCAAATATTTTAATAGGTGTTATTATAGTGCTCGAAAATTATATAATAATAGAATTTTTATTAATTTTTTAAAAGATTATTTGCTAAACGTAAATTTCCTATGCTATGAATTATTGATGGACAATTGATATTTTATAGAACGATTTGGTCATCTACTGTAGAAACTTGTCCACTACTCTCTCAACAACTCCGCCATTAAACTACCGGCTCTCCGAAGCATTACTTCTCATAGTTATCCATATTTACTGAATTCATCATGACAGAAGATTACTTTTGGGGTACGTATATGTTTTGTAATGATCATTTGATGCTAAAATCTTACAGTATCCTCTAATGCATTATTGTACTATACGAGTAACGCTCATTTCATTAAGTAACTACAAGCTTTGTGTAAGCGTTACCCTGTCGGTAAAAAATATTACACTTGCATTGCTCTGTTAGATGATACAAGATTTAGCTAATTAACATAGTTCAGCCCACATTTACGAAATGTTCACAATTTTTAGTTGTTACTTCTCATAAACATGTTAAATAAAGTTAGATCACATTGAGCTGTTGGCTATGTTTCCTAGCGACGTTACTCAACTTAAAATATGATTTTAACAATAATTAAAATGTGCCTCGTTTTGTTGTATTATTAAAAGCTGAATTTAATTCATTTTAAAGTTGAGGATGTAGGTTTTCATGTTGCTTGTAGACTGTTCATGCCCTTTTAAACGTTCTGAAACAGAATTAAAGCTATCTTAGAGGATTTATTGATTTAATGGACTTGTTAGGATTATTGTCTGCAAGGAATGGTTCTTTGTACCATGTCAGTGGTGATTTGTGTGTGCATGCTTTCTCACACTTATAATTCACAAACTATTTTTTTATAATTTGAGCTTTAGTTTTGACTAATTGTTCATGTTTATACATAGAGTATAAATGGTCTCTATTAGACATTCACAATTGTGGGACATAACTCATTCATATTAGTGCATGCCTTCATCCTGGAAGATTGTTTTGCTTTGATAATCTATAAAGTTTCAGCAATTACAGGCCTTTCTTATATATGATTTACCTTGTTTTGAGCATGATGTTTATTTATCGTTTATTCATTAACTTTTATGTTTATTATACTTTCCTGTCATTGATGATTATTGAAAAAAAAAACTATGTTCTGGAACCTTCTATGAACCATGTAGTCTGATTACAAACAACCATTTATAAACAAATTAATCCTTAGTTTCATTTCAAACCATGTGTGGTAATTGCCAGTTACAAATTAACTTATAAATTAATAGTTAACATTAGTGTTGTCATAAATAATTGTTAAGAGGTTTCCCTCTTAGTCCTGAACAAAAGAGTTCTAACACCATAATGGAATTGAGCAGTCATTGCTTGGACGTTAAACGTCACTTGCACATTGTGTTATTCTGTTAATGTTTTTATTTTTTTTAAATTGTGTTTGTTTTAAATATGGTTATTTGTAGTAGTTTCATTATTATTTGCAATTTGGTTAACAACTGTCATAGATATTATTATTGGTATTAAATATATAAGTCCTAAGTCCCACTATGTTGCTCTCAATGATTTCATCCTATTTCTTTTCATCATGCTGTCATCTTTTCCTTGTTTTCTTAATTAGGACTGTTACAACACTGCTTTGTACTGTTTAAAAATAAATTAATTATAACAGTAATTCCCTTAGAAATGATATGGTAATCGGTTTAATTGTGTTAAGTGTTAAATTTAAGGGTATCAGTTTTTCTTATTATTCTCTAAACTGCATTTGAAGATTCAGTATATAATTTTTAAAAATTAAATAAATAAAATGAATAATTGTCATATGACATATTTTGTTGCAATCTCTTATTTATAGTTTTTATAAGTATATTAGAAATTAATGGTGCGTTCAAACCATGGTAAGTAAACTTGACATGCCTGTGTTTTGAGCTGGTTCGTTTCGTGCGGGAGATATACAGTATTAGGTCCTGAAACAACTTCACCATTAACTTTTAAGTCATTAATTAATTAATTAATCTTTTCAGCTTGTAAAGAATATCAAATGAACTTGTAAACGTTATGATAATAATTTGAATACATTACCTTACACAACTCTTAAAAACTTGTGACTATAAAAACTTTTTGTAATAAGAATTCTTAAACATTGTTGCTGTTAAAACACCTCTATATTAAATTGCGGTACTTGAGTATATAACGCACGGCACTAGCAGGCAAATGTTCTGCACATGCCCCAGCGGTTACATTTTATAACAGTTACATTTCTACCAGTTACCTTGGATAACCTTTTAAAATATTTTGATTTGAATCTGAGATCGCCTCCCTTCGGATATTTTGAAGAGAAAAGATTTGCCGCCGGGCGGCAAATCTTTTCTCTTCAAAATATCCGAAGGGAGGCGATCTCAGATTCAAATCAAAATAGGAATGTAATAATATTGGAAATAAATAAATCGAAGTAATAACAATATAATTTAATATATAACATATTATAAAATAATGTTGTATATAATGTAAATAAATATAATAACGAGATCAATAAATAGAGTAATAATAATGGAAATACATAAATCGAAGTAATAACAATATAATTTAATATATAACATATTATAAAATAATTTGGTATATAATGTAAATAAATAAAATAATGAGATCAATAAATACTCCAGTATATAAACGATTTAAAATTAAAATAATTATCTAAAACTAGTATAAAGTATAATAAATAAATAATAAGTATATTTAATCATAAATAATAAGTGTAGGATGTAAAATAATGCAACATATATAAAATATTTAAAATTCAAAAAATTATTTAAAAACTTAACATTCAATCGCATTTCGGTGGAAAATGGGTTGCTATACAGTTCAACATGGATTGAAAAGAGTCTTTATCCCTACATTTCCTATTTTTCTGCAAAATGTTTTTCTCCTGGCAAAAATGAATTGCATCTTCCTCGGTTCTTGCCAAATCCCAAATAAGCATTGTCGTATAACTAAGAAACACCAAACAACAAAATATCGACATTATCTTGTATTATTAACAAAGAACAACTGAGCAACAAACACAACAACGCTCGAACAGACTAGTAAACAAACAATGATGTCTGTCAAAAATGTAAGGTTATCCAAGGTAACTGGTAGAAATGTAACTGTTATAAAATGTAACCGCTGGGGCATGCGCAGAACATTGGCCTGCTAGTGCCGTGCGTTATATACTCAAGTACCTAAATTGCATTATTTAAACAGTATTTAATATGTTTATATAGATATTATCTAAATGTGTGCCATATGTTAAAGATTAAAAATATTTTTGTTTGCTCTTAGGACTTACCCTTGATAGCAACAAAAAGAAGGAAGTATGGGACCCAGACAGGAACCCTGCTTCAGGAGGAGGAGGTGATATGCAAGGATTCCGTGGAGAACACACACTTCTTGTGAAACAGGTATTGTTAAACTTCTCTTTTTTTAATTCAAACACTTCAATTACTAATTAATTAAAAAAGACATTTCTTTGTAAAGAAGAGTATTCAGGGCTTCTTCACATTTTCCTTGAAAATATAGCCATATTTTATTTTATATCTTAAATACTTCACAGTTGATACGATTGATTTTATTCTCTTGTTCCTATTTATAGAAAGTAGTATTAATTAGCATTACTAAAATTATTTTTAAAAACATTACAGTTCCAAACTTACAAATAAGTATCAAATTGTATTGATTAGTTTTAATAAAAAACTATTAATAACTATCAATTAATTAAATTGAATCAGAGCTGTTGATTTCCGTCCTCTGTGCTTGCGTATTGGCAGTATCATACCTCTTAGACTTTATTTGATGGAATAATCCCAAAATTTCATAAATAAACTAAATCACTAAGTTTAAATATACTAAGTATATGTACAATGATATATAATAGGTATTAGTTGAAGCTTATACCTTTAGTTGGTAAATCAATAAGTTTAAATATGAGATTGTAGTCAGCCATTAACCTTTTTGGTTTTTAATTTTATTTACGAAATTTTCTGTGTAAACATTTCTAGTTCAAAATCATTGTTCCAAGATACTATGATGGTTAAGTTTTGGGTAATTTGCGTCTGATTTGCAAATGCTGATGCTTAAATTATCTGAGCTACTTTACTGGAGAACACTAAATTAATTAGTTAAAGAGGAAAATAGTTGACTGAAAGATCTAATGGAGGATGGAAATAGTGAGGACTTATTTGGTGTTTATTTTGACTACACCCCCCAACTATTTCCATCCTCCATTAAAGTAATTAGTGTTTGTCCGATTACTAAAAAAATATATACAATTTTAATCCCGATAATAATTGGAAGTAATAGAAGGTCTAATAAGATTTGTTTTGATAATAATTATTGTTTATCATGTTTAATGTACTTTAAACATAAATAAAAAAAAATTATACTGCTTAATACTCGTACATATTATTTATCCTTTTAAAAGTATTGGAGTACGATATATATGCTGTCTCTATCGTATAATTTAAATAATTACATGCTAAAGATATTTTAAAAGTTCAAACATATTCCTTTACCCATACTCCTCCAAATACACTACTCTGATATGTTTTAAATAAGAATTAAGGGTTAACATTTTTTATCAATTTTTGATACTGTATAAAATATAAGATGAACAAAGATTTTTTGTTTAAGTTCATTTTTGATTTGATGTGAGTTTTAAGTAAATATATATGCTCAAATCAAAGTTCGAAAGTTTGATTGCATCGATATATGAAACAGTGTATGTAGCAATGATGTTATGTTTTTGGGTAATTTGCGTCAGAAATCTGATGTTGATGTTTTTTTTATTCTGAGCTACATACCGATAGTAAATGTTATTTAAGATTAAATATCATTGAAATTTTGACGGGGACTATGAAAGGCAGCTAAATTTTATAAGACAGGTAGGTCTATATTTAATAAAGGCTTGGCTCCTCATGTTTCGGATCTCACAGATGCTATATAATTAGCTCCAATCAAGCATGAAAGCTTTGTTAGTATCATAAACAACAAACCATATGAATGGCTGCCGCACAAGTGCGAAATGATTCTTAAAGCAGTTGTCCAAGTCAATGTGGCCATGATGATTAATTTTTGGGTAATTTGCGTCTGATCTGCAAATGCTGACACATATATTATCTGAGCTACTTAACTTGAGAACACAGAAGCTTGGGTTAGTCCACGTTTGAAGAATACTTCCTCTTTAGTTATTTTAGCTAATCTCTTGAAATTAAAGAAATTCTTGAATAATTTATCAACTAATGAATACTTCTAACACTGTTTTATTACTTTATTTTAAAAACAAATTTGAACGAACAGATCGTCCTTGGAGCAGAAGCAAAAGACGGAGATGTTAACGTTGTAGAAGTGGAAGCGATGGGTTACAAAGCAGACGTGAAGTTCCCTATAGCCGTGATGAGAGGGGGCAGCACACAATCCCAGGCTGTTCTGGATCTTCTCTTCCCGGACCCACCAGTCACCTTCCATCTAGTCAAAGGATCAGGGCCTGTACACTTACTAGGAAATCACACCATTGGCAGTAAGTTTAAAAAATAATAATAAAACAAATATTTAATTTTAGTAGCTCTAATATATTTTTACTAATTCATTTTTCTATTGCAATTAATATCAAAGTTTTAATTTATGGATCTCCACATTTTCTGTAAGTTTCCTTCTTTAACCCTTTATTGGTCTAATGTGCACTGTTATGAAGATAATCTTTATTTATTATTTTCTCCACTATTTTAGCCCAGGTGTACAGCTTAATCATTTCACAATCAGTGTACAAACATTTTTGATAGCTAATATTTTTCTCTTTATTATATTTTCTCTTTCCACTTCAGTGATAGTGGTGAATGATTCACAACTTCAATATTATGGAAATTTGGGCCACATTCACAAAAATTGTAGTTAATCATTTTTAACTCTAAATCGATAGAGTACTTGTTCTAATATTGCTTGATAGTGTAAAAAACAATATCTTAATGGTACATTTATTTCTCCCGCAATTCTCTTAATCTCTAAAGTAGTGGAGATTTATAATTAAATTTTCAATATTTCAGCAGGTGAATTAGTAGGTGATGATGATGAAGATGAGGATCTTGAAGATGAATTAGATGAAGAAGATCTGGAGGATTTGGAGGAGAGTCCTGAAAGGAATAATGTAAATATGATAAATATTCTTGTTTTCTTCACTTATCCTTTTTCTATAATTTTTCATTAATTTGTTTACCAATATTGTTATAAGACACAATTAAAACTATTTTTATGTAATATATTTTATTGTAACTCAGTTGTTATAGTTTTTCTTATGTATATTTTTCCCCTTAGATTGAAGACAAAAAAAGGAAACTTTCACAATCCAACTCTAACAAGAAAGGAAAGAAAACAAAAGTAGATGAGGTACTTAATATTATCTAGTTCACGCTTAATTAGTTAAGGATTATTGGTTATTTCAAGTATGCAACTGTCTCCAATGATATGTTGATCATTGGTTGCTTAGTTAAATATTGTACAATTTATGCGTTAAATGTTGAGTTGTTTTGATTTGTATGGTTAATGCATACCATGTGATGTGAAGTTAGTGTTAGTACTTGGTCTTAAATGGTTTTTTAATTTAATTTTAATATCTTTGCTGAGTAAATGACATCTCCACACCTATTTCCTGTAGGAAGTTTAAATGATTTACTAATTTTATTGCTTTTGTTTAAATATTTTTCAATATATAATTAAAAATTTTACGAGACATCTTAAAAAAATATCTAACCTTATTATTTTTTATTTCAGAAGTAAAGTGGAGTGTTACTGTGACATCAACCATCTGCTACTTTACATTTTTTTAGAACTAATGAATGAACTTATTATTGTACCAAATAAACAGAAAGTACATAGGGAGTTGCCTGGGTCAGCAGTTATTTTATGTCAAGGAATTACCGACTTAAAAAAACCTGTTGAATTCCTGATGACCTTTTTTTAAGTTATTAGTATTAAACTGTTGCAAAGGATTGCCTTTGAACTAAGTTCTATTATTGTAACCATTCCCCTTCTACAAACCAACCTTACTTGTCAACAATATGTTTAATGGTAGAAATATAAACCCATGTATAATTTATCATTTATCATGTTTTCTTGATTTTTTTTTTTTGTAAATTATCTGTATATTTGTGTACCGAATGGATTGCATATGTTTTTTATATGTATTATTTTTGGGACGAATTTGAGTATGTTGGTTCGAATGGTTCTGTTTGACTATAAATCTAAGATGTGTACTTCTTTCTTAATACATTTTTCCCTTTCTATAAATTTGTTTTGATTTTACCTAATTCCATTTAGTTTTTCTCTTTAAGTTATTAAGATTTTATCAATAATTTAAAGGTTAAGGAATAAAAACATAGTAAGCCGCATCTTTTAAGTTAAATATTGTTTTGTGTTTTTCTTCTCAGTTCAGTTAGTTCACCTTCTGTTAAGGAGCCTGGCTTGACACAATTGGTTATGTTGGCGTAATAAGCAACATAATGAATATATTCTAAGTCTTACATACTCACACTATCAAGAGTTAGAAGATTTGGCTTATCATATTCTTGCCGTTGTTCTTTAATTGTTGTTTTCTGATGGACATATGCACTAAACAATATTAAAAATGTTTTTCCTGGAGTTAAGCCCCTCCCCTCACTTGTGTTTCTCTTAAATGTTAAAATCTTTCATTTAGCCCACTACTTAAATGTCTAATGTTTTAATTCCTCAAAAACTGTTAGTTAAATCAGTAATTTAAAATATATGAGCTTCAATATTTTGCAGACTGAAACCCAGCGGACTTACTACTATTCTGAATTCAGTATATTAGTCAATTAGTGTTTTCTTTTTGTAAATTAATCCTCCATTTTTATCTTTTTCTTAATTATTAATACTCCAATTTTTTAAAAATGAAAATGCTATACAAAAATTTTTATTCTGAGCTTGATTTATTATTACAAACTATCAATAATTTAAAAAATAATCACTTGTTATGGGTGACTTGACTTGAGTATGAGACAAAACCCCCGATAACTGTTAATAGTGTGTATTCATTTATTTAATATATACTCTAATTTAATGGCTTGTGATAAAATATGACAAGCTACCTACTATATGAAAGTTGAAGAGTTGCCACCTCATGGAAGTATATCTAAATCAACACAATACAGTTCTTTATTGATAAAGAAATGTTTTGTACAAAGTTTTTGACTTTTTTGTGACTTATTGCCCCAGACCTACATCAATCCTCGAAATCTCCACTAGAAAATGAAGAAATATATTAATAATATTTTCTACATTCATGTAAATAGTTGGATTATTTTTTTCTATAAAAGCCACTATGAATAAATAAACCTCAGTTACTTCTATGAATGAAGTATAACGAGCAAAAGCAGTAATTGCCTCTTCGCTCTTTCATTGTTGGCCTCAAATTGGCTTATCAATCAATAGCCTCTCTTGAGCTCATTGGATAGCGTGATGGTACGGTCGCTATATCTCTCCTTCAAGCCAGTATTTTATATTTCTATATTATTTGGGACGATGCCTCTAAAATTGGCTAGAGTGCCATCTTTTCATCTGGTTAAGACATGGTCCTACTTGATCTTATCATTAATTTATTTTTTCTGCAGTCTAGTTCATTGCATATTAACTCCAAGCATCGTCGGAGGAGAGTCTAAAACGTCATCGACTGTGGTCAATATCGATCTAACCGACAGCAATGTTAGCGACTACGTGAGCTTCATCAGGAACCAGACCAGCGTCCAGATGGTAGCGATGAGGATGATGACTCCTTTGATTGTGTCATTTATGTGCCTGGGGGCTCTCGCTGTCAGTGTGTTCTTTATCCGGAGCAATTTGCCTCACTTATTTATTAAGCTGTCTGAAGTTGACCATTCCCTTAAAGTTCTTGCTAAAAGGAATGGAAGATTGGATTACAGGATAACAATTTATGCTGCAATGTACTTCATGGTTTCTACACTTGTGGTTACTTTATTTTATTTATCATATGCTTTTTATCTTGTTCAAGATTGGGAAATTATTTGGAATGTGATTTTAACACTTGATAATTCGATATCATTTAGTTCAGAAATACAGTTCATCGTTTTGGCTTTATATTTAAAAGCAAGATTTAAATTGATAAATGAACACTTATTCGAACATGTTGATCAGTACATTGTAAACTGTTTTTCTATTTACAAGTAAGTTATCTGTGCTAACAGAATTACTGTGAAAAGTATATGATTTTTTAATTTCATCTTTTCTTTGTTAGTACCCTTTGATTTTATTCTGGTAGCTTAATTCAATATATCTTGCCATGTATAGTAGCCCACCTTATTTTGATCAATGTTTAAATAAAAATTTGAAAATCTTAAACCCATAAAGTTTTACTGTGGTTATTTTTAATACCATTTACATTTAAATTTCATACCAAAACAATTTATTTTTTGAAAAACACTTGTAAAATTCATTGGATGAGAGTTATGCATTCATTTTTTTTTTAATTTATTACATTGCACTGTAATAATATTAACATAAATCTATCCTGACTTTTTCCAAGGTATATGGTAATGTTTTCATCTTTGACAAACAATTGATGATTTAACTTATAAAATATCTGAACTTGATAATTAGTTTGATAGTATTCCTGGGTTTATTATAATTTATGAGAAATTATCAAATATAGCTAAATTGCATTGTTCTTAACTGAAGTTGGATGAACTTATTATTGTCTGACAATCTAGAAAACAGCCTTTTGTGAAATTCTTGGTGAGGGTGGGAATATGTGGTAGGAAATTGTCATTGGTTACCAAGGTAATAATGTATTATAGGTTATACAGGTTATATTCCTGTATCAAGAAGTGGGGTGCCAATACCCTCCTTGCTTTAACTGAATTGATTCAGGTAATATAGCCTTATAATTTTTAGCCATATAATATTTTTTTTTTTAATTTACCACTACAACCTGTGATCGGGTCTGGGGTTCAGTACATGGTAGAGACTGTACTGTTTCATGGACAACGGTTGTGGAGGGAGGAGATTTGTCCTAAATCACGGTCAACCGCCAGATTCCTCCCCCTTATTTTGGGTGCCCACTTTAAGAGGCTGAGTGAGCCCCAGGAGGGTGGTCTTAGATCCTATATGGTCCCTCTCCAGCTGTTAACAGACAAAATAAAATTCTTGCTGGTGAGCAAGATTTGAACCAGGATTTTTGGCATGGCAACTCAGTACTCTACCACTGAGCCACTCTGGTCCTCTATGGCTGTTATAATCTATGGGTGAGTAAATCATGCTAGGTAGTGGGAGAAAGAGTGCGGCATTCCTATGAGTGACTGGCCCAATGTATATTATGCACAAAACAGGAATTACTTCAACATAATTACTCTCTTAAAATCGTCAAATTTTCTTATTGTCACTAATATAATCTATTTTGAGAGCCTTTTTTTATAAGTTAATAAAATATAAGTGTTTAAAGTTAGGCGTTATTTAAAGAGGCAGTCATAATAAAAGAACTATCAAAGCTTTCAATTCTTAGCTACACTATAGTCCAATTTAAAAAAAATTTAATTTGAGTTGTTTAAAAAATAATATTTATTTTTGTTTAGAAATGTTTTGCCATTCAAGAATAACCTAACCATCCAGAAACTAGAAATCCTTCACTATTCGAACAAAAAACTGTGTGAACTGATGAAAGATCTGAATGACATATATAAATTGCAGCTTCTTTGTACTGCATCTGGTTGTTTCATGAAAGTCTTGTTCAATATATATTTTACATTGTTTGGGCAACATATCAACTCACTGAAGAATATTTTGCAAACTATTGAAATAATCATATGGACCGTATATTATCTGATGAGATTTTTAACCACAACTATCACAGCAACGCTTACAAGCAAAGAGGTAAAATAGACAATCTTAATTTAATGGAACTTCTAAACAATTATTATTGTCTTCCTTGGATGTTTTATAAATTATAATGTGTTATTGACTTAATTTAATAATAATAGTTTAAAATAATGAACATACCGTTGAGTCTCAATAATCAGACATATATAGGAACAGGTATGCCCTGACAGGTTGTCTAACTAAATTATGTTACTTCAAGAAGATACCCTATGGTAAATTATATATTATATTGATTTGTTTTGAAAATGTAGTTATTATATATGCATTGATTTATATATATATCTACGTTTGGGCAAAGATTGAAAAAAAAGAACCACTGAACCAAGTTGCCGCCACTAGTACCAGTTCAAAAAGTTATATTATAGAAACAACTTAAGCTTCTGGTGTGCTTTTTTTTGTCCAGCCTTCAATATCTTAAACAGACATATGTGCCCCAGTGAATAAATGGTTGTTGAATTTTGCCAAAAATATTTTAATTGTACTGAGGAAAGCGGTATTATGACATTTTTTTGGTTTTAAATTGAGTTTTAATGTAAGCAATAACATTTCATGCCAAGGTCTGACTTAGCCACTTATTAACTACAAAAAAAACATGATTCTGTTGCTTCCCTTAATGCAATTGAACCATTTTGGAAAAAATTCAACTCAACCACTTATTCACAGGGGATGCATATTTTCATTATGATTTACTCTGTTTTAAACATGGTAGAAGGAACTAATATTTTACTTCTCCTCTTGTGTTATTGATAGAGTTCTTTTTTTCAATATATAAGTTTTCATTGTTAAGTTAAAATATCTGATCCCATAAACTCATAGAATCACTCTACTAATTTCTTTATTTTAATCTATTGAGTTATGGTGGAACATATTTAATTTTTTAGGCAGTGAGAACAAGGACAATAGTAGCTCATCTTAATTCCAGATATTTATCTAAAGAGATAAAAGAAGAGGTAAATGTTTTAAATTGTTTCAACTGTTAAACAGATTATTAAAAATGAAATACCTATTTTATTTTTATAAATAATATTTTTAATTTTAGCTACATTTGTTTTTGAATCATGTTTCATCAATGGAAATGAAATTCACAGCTTGTGGTTTATTAACAGTTAATTCAAGATTGATTACTGCCGTAAGTTGTATTTGTATTAGATATGTATTATTATTTTATATTAGTCATGATAAGGTATAAACAATATACCACAATTAGTTTGAATATATTTTTGAGCTAATACTGAGACTATTTATTTTACAGGCCTTGGCTACTGGTACAACATATCTTGTTGTATTAGTTCAATTTCGACCCCAAATATAAAATGTTTGAGCATTGTATATTTATCGCTTTTAATGGTTCAATTTTCTATTTAAACTATTACTTGAAAAGTTGTTTGATTTAATATTATGTTTTACTAAGGAATTAATAGCTTTATATTGTATCTAAAGATTATTTTTAGATTATTCTCATTATTATTATTTGTAATCTTCTTGTAAAGATATTTTATTAATATAGTTATTGTAATGTTTAGAATTTACTTAGTGGAAATTATAATGAGTAATCTGATTCACTTTACACTAATTACTAACATCAAGCTTAGCACATTTGAAAAGTACCATGGCTGTCTAAACTAAAATTAGTTCATAGTTATCCCAATATACAATTATTAAAAATTTAATAATAGTTGAATATTACAACAATATCCATGTCATATCTGTTTTGTTTATTTTAATTTGTTATGGAAATAGTGTAGCACATGTTTGTACATGTTGACTGTATCTTTAAAAAACATATTATGAAATATGTATGTTCATAAAGTTATGATCAACATATATATCTGAAGATAACCCTGTTTCAATGAATAAAACTTGTGTTTACTTAATTAAGTTCTTGGAACTTTAAAAGAGATTATTTAAAATTAAGATGCTTTACATATGTATGTATATATGTATATGCATTTGTAAATGAATCATTAGTTTAAACCCTAAGTAAAGAAATTAGTTTTTCTTTTTTGCTTATTTATGTATATTGTACTTTTAGAATGACATCTGAACACAGAAGTGTATATATTCAAATAGAAATATATTCATCTGTGTTTAAAATATTATGTTCAATCAATTTTAGAATAGATCTTGTTCAATCTAATATCAGGGTCTAACAGAGAATTTCGAATAGCAATAACATTTATTTACATATTTTATCACACATTTAAATTAGTAATAAATAGCTATAATAAATAAAACATACAAACACATATAAATAAGAGTAAATAATCATATAAATAAATTAAACTAAAAATAATTTGTAGCTAAATTAACATTCAAAATTTTTTAAATATTTGTAATGCCTTATTTTTTGGAGGAACTGTTACACCATTCAGCTAGGCTTTGTAACATTTCAAGCACTGATTTGAACTTGTCTTGCATTAGTGACCAGAAGAACAACTTCGGAGAATCTTTTTCTTGGGAATTTTCATCTGGTATGAGTGGATGTGCAATGGGAGATGGATGAGGAGGTAAAAAATGTCTTTGTTCTAAGTCATTTGTAACCTTCAGATCATTCCAGATTGGAGGGCCATGGAATAAATGTTCCCTGGGTGGTATATAGTCAGTTGGTTGGTTCTTTAAAGGCAAAAATTCTGGGTATCCATTTGAGAACTTATTTGCATTAATGTCATTACTTTTGGGGATAGTCATGTCATTAGAATGATTGTAATCTATACTGTTTAAGAAGTTATCTGTTTTCATTGGTATTTCATTTAAGTAATCATATGATCTATCAAGATATACATTTCTTTCAAATGGCGGTAGTTGTTCAATACTCCTTTTTTTCAAATCTTTTTGTGGTTTTGTGTCTCTTTTGGACATTTCTTGGCTATGTAGATTATCATCAATTGATCTTTTATTTCTATGATTATTAATTGGAGTAGATAGAACAATAATAGGAATATAATTTGGCTGATTATTAGGTTTTATAAAAGTGTCTTTAGGTAGTGAATAAGTCTCGAAAGAATTGTCCAAAATTTTTGGACCATAACTTTCTTTTACGCTTGGATTAGAATCATATTGTTTTGATAAGCACTTCTGACATTCATTGTCAGCGGGGGAATCCAAAATTTGCCTATTTATTACGGTATTAGGTTTAGTTCCAGTAGGTTCTTCATTCATCGATAATACTCCAAAAAACTTTGCAGGTATTATTTTATCATCATATACAAGAGCCTGTGGTGTTTTAGGATCTAGAGGAAAAAATATATGATTGTTTTCGGAATTTCGTGGAGGAGCTGAAATAACTTGCTGTGCTAGATAAGATTTTTCATAATCATCTAGAATCGGAACTCCATATGAATCGGTTCTCCTTTTATATTTTTTTTGATCTAAATAATCACAGTCTTCTTCATCTGAGAAATCACTTTCAGGAAAATATGAAAGACGTCTCGGCCTTGACAATATATTATGATCATGATTTACTAAAGGGTATGCATAAAATTTCTTCTTAAATTCTTTTTCTTGATTTAGATAATTCCTCATTTCCTCCTCCCGCCGCTGAAGAGCTGCTCTTAAACCTTCTTCTTTTACTTGAGCTCTAAAATTTTCTCTAATTTCTGCAATCTGTTTTTTCAACAATTGTAACCTTTCTTTTCTTTCTTTTTCTAGATCAGCTTTAGATTTTTCTGTTGCTTCATCTTCATTAGGTTTATTGGTGCTGACTTCTTGTGGAGAAACTAATTTTTCCAAGAGCTTATATCGAGAAACATTTCCGTCTTCTTTTTCTCCGATATCTTGAGAATTTTTATCATTATTGTCATTATCGTCATTCATTTCATAATCAGCTTTTTCATCTGTGGTTTGAGACATTTTTAAGGGCAAAGTGTCAATTTGAGGCGACTCAGTGCCTTCTAAATCAGTTGAGTACATATTTTTATCTAATGGTTGTAATTCACCTTCAGGAGTCATTAATAATACTGGCATTGGAATATCTTTGGTTGAATATGTTTCATCAGTTTTAGGGATAGCTCTTTTTTCATTAGATTCATTGGAAAGGGCCTCTAGTTCTTCTATATCTTTCTTTATTTTTTCTAGTTCAATTTGGTTTTCTAAGCTTGTATATAAATTATGCTGATAATTTCTCATAGGAAGTGGTGTTCTACCATAACTTCGATCAACAATATTTTCTAAGGGTACATCTGCAAAAGACACTACCTTCGTTTCAGAAAAAGGCTTTCCTGTATTTTCTGGTGTCTGTGCTGAGCTTGGTTTAAATGTATCTTCTTTTGAAATAAACTTTCCATCTTTGTTACTCATGGTATCCAAAATATTCTTATTACTTTCTCGATTAATTATATCTGGAATATCTTCTTCATACATATTTATTTTAAGGCTCTTGGTGTCTTCCTCATTATCCTCTTGTACCTGCTCTTGAGGTTCCATACTAATTGGTACCATGACAACAGGCATACTTTCAGGTATATCTACATTCATTGGAACTGCTCTTTGTACTACTTTGACTGTTTCAGGATTATATGAAGGAACTGGAGGACCATTATCAAGACCTTGATTTTCGTTAATCATTGGCTGAAGTAAAGATGAAGATTTAGATTCTTCTGAGGAACTCTGTTGAGGGGCATATACTAATGGTTTAGCATTAGCAAAAGTAGCTTTTGGTTTTGATAATAATAATTCGTCACCTTCAGTGTAATCTTCATTTCTATTTTTTTTCTCATCTCCATTTGTTTCATCAAATTCGTCAGATATTATTCCATTTACAGATTGCAGACTTTCCTTTTCTATACTGTCTATTTTAGGAATTTCCTTATCCTGTTCATCATTCAAGAATTCGTTATCTTGTTTTTCATCGAATTTTGTGAGATCAACTTCATTGTTTATCTCAGTTATATCGTGATTATTTTCTGATTTTTTCCCATCATAATCTGCTCCAACTTCAATTTGTTCATTTCCTCCAGCTTGTTCATCAGTCAAACTTGGAATATCTGCTGATTCCATTGAATTCATTGGCACTAGTATGATATTTTTGTCTGTTTCTTCTAAATTATCCATATTGGTATCTGCTGCTACAGGTACATTGTTTAAAATGTAGTTAGGCTCAGAATCTTTTGTTTCACTTCTCGATTCCATCTTCCGAGAGAATGGATATTCTTCTGACTTTAATTTTGCTTGATCCAACTCATCTGTTACTTCTGGTGTTTCCTGGTTTGAAACTAAAATTTCTGAAGGAATATTTTCTCCACCAGTATACTTCTCATCCATTTCTGCTTGAATTTCTCCTTGAGGTCTATCATTGATTTCAATGGAATGTTGGTCAAGATCCTGCTGCTTTGAAATACGTCCTTGGTAAACTTCCTTGGAATTATCTAGGAACGGCTCAGAGACGATCAGTGGATCTATTGTTTTCTTAATTGGACCATTTGATTCCTGATACTGGTTTTCACCAAATCTTTTTATATATTTCTGTATTATGTCAGTTGGAGATTTGTTTTTTAAAGTTTCTACTTTATAGTTATAAATTTCCTTGTTTCTGGCAATTGAAGGATTTATAATACTCTTTTCACTGTCCAAAATTATGGGATCAAAGGATTCATCATTACTGAAGAGAAAACCATTTAAAGGTGTTGTGTCTTTTGAATTGTCTGCTTTTGCATGTAATGGTGACTCATTTCTATTTCTTTTATCTGCTTCATCTTTTGGGGAATGCTCCTCACCTAAATTTTTAAAAGTTACTTTTACATTTTTCAAAGTATTAAATATTTCAGGAGGTATGTTTGATATTTTTATCTCTTTATTGGATCCATCTTTTTGCGATTTTTTGTAAACATGTGAAGCAAAATTGTTAAGATGTTTGACAAGATCCTCTTGACTAGCTATACTATGTTTGTCACTAGCTGTCAATGCTTCAGTGTCTATTGAAGATTGTTCGTTTACTGATCTTCTTTTCCTCTTCTGTTGATTAGGGGATTCAGGTATGTCAATCGCTGGTGCTGATTCAGTTAACGGAATATCAGTAAGATTATCTGAACCAGTAATTGCTGCAGTAAGAGTTGTATATTTATTTTCATTAGTTCCATTGGTTGCATTTTCATCAGGTTGTTCAAAAACTTTAGGATTGCCCATTGTTTCTGTTAATTTACTCAGCCAGCTGTTATCGTTAAAAGTTATATATTTTACCTGAACGTCTGGTTCTGAATCCTCTGGAACTTGATTCGGTTTATTATCTGAGTTAGGTAAATTTTGTACCCCAGTACTTTTTGCAAATTTCACGTAAACATTTTGTGGATCTTCTTCCTCACTTTTTAAATCATTTGAAGGTTTTTCCAAAGCATCAGCAACAACATGAATCAGTTTTTTGGATAGAGATTGCACATCTGGATTAAGATAAGAATTCGGAAATGTACAAGTTCTCGATTTTAGATCTGGTAAAACTATGAAAAAAATTGACCTGGAAGGCACATTTATTCCATTTTTAATTGTCCTTTTAATTTTAGGAGAAATAACAGGAAGATCACCAGATGGAGATGAAGTCAGCAACTGTCCATTCAAAAATGTTTTCCTTAAAAAAAATTGTATATGTATTAAAATATTTAAGGATTAGTTATTAAATAATTTAAAATAGTAAACTGAGTTCTTGTGATGGTTGTTACTTACTGCCCTGATGACAGCCAAGATATTTTGGCTGAATTACCTGCATGTAACTAAGTTAATTTGTTTTTTTTTGAAGTAATTTTAAATAACTATTATGAAAATTGAAATATTTGATTTATATCTCATATTAATATGTACTTGTTATTTTTTTTTATGGTATAAAATTTATAAATGCAATTGGAGTATAGTCAAACTTATTGTGCTGATAATAAGAACTATTTCAAACAAAAAAGTTTAAGGAAGCAAATTTAGGGGAAACTGTATAAAATAATTATCATAACCAATTAGTGAATGGTTTCAAAATAAAAATATCACTATTAAACATGAAAATTTTTTGTTTTTTTCAAAAGAGAAATATAAACATATTAAGCCTAGAAAATTTCTATTAATAAACCATAATACTTACTCCGTTTTTTCATCTGGATTGTCCTCAAAGGTAAGAAAATAGATATGTGCTTTTTCATCTTTCATACTCGCTTTTAACGTAAGTTTGATAGTTTCAGGAGATTCATTAACACCAAATACTGTCACAGATCCTTTATCATAGTTGAAACCTGTGCCGTTAATATGAAGATAAATATCAACCGTCATGAGTGTTAAAATTAAAAGGCTTATCAACTTAAAATTACTTTAACAAGTCTCATTTGTGGTGGGATGTTTTAGTTGAATTAAATTCTTGTTGAAGGAAACTATATGCCAAATAATTAATATTTTCAAATAACTGTTGAACAAAAATCATGGAAGCTATTTATATTTTAAAAAACTAACATCAATCATGTTTACTGCATGATTCTTGTTCTTTCTGATTTAAAAATATTAAAATTAATTAATTAATATGGCTTTTTTATATTAGTATGATTAAAAAAGAAGTACTAATATGAATATTTAATTAAATTTAGATTGATATTAAGATTATTGCAAGAACTGGTAAAAGTAATAACTGAAATACAGTGGGTCAAAAAAGTATTGGCACACCTTAATTTTTTTCATTTTTTCGGTGATATTGTAAATTATTTTCAAGTTGGAATTTTATAGTAAAAATAGAACCAAAATCAGTCTTTTTGAAGGCAATTAAAAGCTAAACTATTAATATTACAATTATTAAGAAAAAAAAGTAGGAAAATCGACGGTCAAAAACGTATTGGCACAGTTGTCCATTGTTAACATTTACAGAAAAGCATCTCCTTTAATCCCTTAAATATTCTTGCATTAAGTCCCTGTTATTTACAAACAAATAATTCCTCAGTCTAGATTTATTTCTCACCCGAATTGGTGCATTGAAAATAACAAAAACCAAAGAGCACAGTGTGCAAACCATAAATCAGGTAGTGAAATTACATTCTTACGGACTAAGTTACTGTCAAATTGGCGAAAAAGTAGGGATGAGTTTGAGTACAGGTTCAGTTTTAAATAAAGTGGGTTCTGAGCAACCTCAAAAGTTTTCTGTAAGAGAAAAACGGCAAATTAAGAGAAATGTTAGCACATAATCCAACATCCTCGGCCTCCTCCATAGTAACAGAGATGGCAACAACTTCCAACACAACCTTCTGCCTCCAGACGGTAAGAAATGTAATACTCAGTTTTAATTATTATGGGAGAGTTCAAAGAAAAAAGCCATTTATCAGTGAGGTAAATCGCATTAAAAGACTTGAGTCTGCCAAAATGGATATAAATAAGTCAAATGAATATTGGAAAACAATAATTTTCTCTGATGGGAGTAAATTTAGTATTTTCGGATCTGATGGTCACAAATAAGTGTGGAGGAAACCTATCACCAAGTTGCAGCTGCAAAATGCCAGACCGACAGTGAAAAACTGTGGTGGAAATGTCCTAGTCTAGGCTGTATGTCTTCGAATGGGGTAAGTACGTCGACATTTTGCAGCATAACATGAAGAGTAGTGCTGAAAAATTGGGAATTCAGGATACATTCGTGTTCCAGCATGATAATGACCCTATACATACCGCCAATAAAACAAAAGAACGGATCCTGTACAATGCTAGAAAACAGCTTAAAACACCACCTCAGTTCCTAGATGTAAATCAATCTAACATTTGTGGTATTTACTCGACTTGAAAGTGCGAAAGAATAAAATTTCATCAAAAAATGACCTCAGATGAGTTTTAGCTGATGAGTGGGTTAAGATCAGACCGGAAATCCCCCAAAATCTTGTCTCATCAATGCCATCAAGAATGCAGGCTATTATAGGAGTAAAAGGGATAATAATAAAACATTAAGATTTTTGCATACCGCAATAGCAGAAGGGTGTCCCAATACTTTTTTGACTTATCATTTTTGTTATTTTCCATGTTAATTAAATAAATGTTTTGTTTTAAGTCTTGTTTCTGTTAATTTACTTTTACTTTCTATGGATACATTTAATAAAATTGTTGTCACAGTTATATCAGGCTTTTTCTTTCCATAATTCAGGAAAATTAGGGTGTCCCAATACTTTTTTGACTTATCATTTTTGTTATTTTCCATGTTAATTAAATAAATGTTTTGTTTTAAGTCTTGTTTCTGTTAATTTACTTTTACTTTCTATGGATACATTTAATAAAATTGTTGTCACAGTTATATCAGGCTTTTTCTTTCCATAATTCAGGAAAATTAGGGTGTCCCAATACTTCTTTGATCTACTGTATAATACAACGTTCTGACAATATACTAGAGAAATCATGTTTGTTTTTTTCTATTAAAGACATACCTGTGTCTAATATAGATCTGTCCGGAGAGATAGTCTGTGAGCAATGTGAAAACAAAACAATTTCTGATTTATTGCCTGAAGTAACCTTTGCATCAAATACTCCTCTACCGACAAGATTTTTATAAAGTAGTGCCAACCAATAATCCTAAAAAGAAAAAAGAAATACAATGTATAGCAACAGACATAAACAAAGTTGTTAGTTATTATAGAGTGGTATTTAATCTATAATTGACTAATTGTTGGTGCTTATATTCCGATTAATATATTTTATATTATATATGTGTTAATAAGTTAATATAAGTGTTGAAATTAAAATTACACCAATTTACTTACTGGGGTTGGATTTTTGAGTGATTCTGGCCCAACTTGCCTGAATACCATTTGGCAACCAATTTGTGCCGCTGCTCCGAGATATTTCAATAAATTTATTGCATCTTCCACTTTACCGTGGCTGGGATTTTTTTCAGCTGAAAAAGATTTTCGTTACTTTTGGTTTGCATCATAACAAATTCTATTCATTAAGATGGTATTTCGTAATTTAGTTTTGTGTTTATATATTATTTATTAAACCAATTAGTGAGCAATAACATAAATATTTTATATTATATAGATTCTCTTAGTAAATGATCAAAATAATTTTTAAACAGGAGAAATATTAAATAGTCACATTATCTGTTGTAATATTTTTTTTTTTTTATTTCTCTCACCAATCCATATAGGCTTCTTTGGTATCATCCTTCCATAACGTATTTCCCTGCTCCAAATATGGCTTTCCATGTTGAATAAGATGTTTGCGATCTTTTGTTCCGGGTTTTCATTATTAAATGGTCTTGAATACATAAATACTTTGTATTAACTGCATTGAATTTAAAAATGTAACATTAAATATTTTTAATAATTATTTAGATTACTTAAAACACCAGTACTCTCAAATGAATCTTGTTAGTTTCAATTTCAAATTTGAAGAAATGTGACAAATTTCAAGGAAATATTAAATATAGATGTGCAACTTGATGTGAATCAGAAAATCGATTCTACCTAATTCATTTATTATAATTTTGTCATCTCAATAGGAACATTTAAAAATCATTATGGCCTCATGTCTCTTGAACTAAGATATTTCATGTTATAGTCAATCCTTGAAACTTATATTGAGCTATTATATTGGTATAACTTGGATAATACAAGGGTTGTTTTTTTTCCTGAGTGAATTCTCGAATAAATTTAGGGATAATAGAAACATTACTTACAACTGTACCATCATCGCACCAAGTACTGGACCAGCTTGAACCAATAAATCCTTTATGAATGCAGATTCCTTTAGAGTATAAACATCTGGTAGATCTGGGCCGAAGACTGGGGCTGTAGCGTAGCGTTGGAAACCATCGAGAATTTTTCTCAGTCTGATAATGTCCCGTCCAACCTCACTACCAGTTTCTAGATGTCCCTGTGTATCTGTCACAAATAAAGTGGTTTTAAACGTGTAAAATAAATTTAAAGGTTTTCATTTAAATTATTGAATCTGTTTTTCAAATTTAAATGTTAGCATGATATCCAGTTATTACTCAAAATAGTATAGCTGGAATACTGCCAAGGGAGAAAAAGAAATGTTCAGAGTTGGTAAAATGGAATGAAATACCTTTACATGGAAAGGATAAATGAGAAATCGTAGTGAATTCAGTTTGAAGTATGCTTACCAGCTGTCGAAATTAAGTCAAGAATGTATGAATGGACTCTTAATATCCATAAATACTAATTTTTTATTTACCTTAGTCACTTAATATTTTTTTTAATTTAATTTAAATATAAACCTCTTTGATATTACCGTATCCCAGTTGCCAGGCCACATTATACCCATGCTTATCTGAGTAGGAAATAAGCTGAAGGGCATCTCGTGAATCCCAAACACTTTCTACCCTGTGTGTCGGATTAAGGCTGACAATCAGATCGAGACCAGCATCCTCCACAAAGTTGTTGACTCCATCCCACTGACCCTCTGCACAATTTTAAATGTTAGAAATATGAAAACTTTTTTGAAATATTAAAATAGTCTATGTAACAATTACTAACCAGTAATTGTGTTGTTATCCACAAACAGTTCTTTTCCAAATTTCAAATAGTTTGTTGCTTTTCCTCCAAGCCTCACAAAACTAGGATAAAGTCCACGGGCCATTTTTAGAGCTTTTTGCCTGAGGAGAAAATAACATTTCAAAAAATTATTTTTAAATTTGAAGAGATTAAAAATATTGATTGAATATTTTGTTTTTACTCACTCTAAATTCCCAGCGAGAAATATGGATGTCGGATCGATTGTCATACTCAAGAATCTGTCAGGAACATAGTGAATTAATCTCTTTGTATTTATCTGTCCAACGATTTCCTTATTTTCAACTGAGTTTATATATGTATGACATGTTAGATATAGCAATAACCATTGCCAATTCATTCTGAAAAAAAAAAATGAAATGTTAGTACATTAATAATGTAAATAATGACTCCACTCTGACTATCCCATGATAAACATTACAGCCTATGAAATAACATTAATAATTTATATTAAATAATACATGCACCATTCATATTTTATATAAATTTCATATAATTTTTATCACATTAAAAATAAATCATTTGATGAGAATGAAATAAAGTATATTTAATAATAATGTGTATAATTAGGTTATTTATTTCTAAATGTTTGCCTTCAGTTTTAGCTCAAAAAGTTTGCCAAATTTCTTGTTTTCTGACTCTCAGTTTTAGTTTCCAAAAGATACTTCATAAAATCAAATCTAGTGAGAATGTGCACTTTTTTTTGAAAAAATGCCTGAATACGATTTTCCTGTTGGTGTTTATTCATTTATTCAAAATAATTATTAATGCTTACAAGAAACTCTGAGAATCAGGTATTTATAGGGTGGAATATACAATTACCTAATTTCAACAATCTATAGTATATTTTGTAAATATTTCCACTTGCCTAACAGGATTGGATTAAAGGGGACACACTGCTTGATTTCACCTGTGGTTGTATTGAAATAAAAACCATCAAAACAAAGTAGTAATTTTTTTAAGAAGTCGAAATGAATTTTAATCCACACTAGATAAGAAATAACTATTTCTCTTTTAAAAAGATTTTTATATCCTAATAAAAACTGAAGCTAATCGAAGTGGGACTGATGTAACTTCCTCTTTAGAGTGTACCTGTTTCCTGGTGGATTGGAAGGGAACAATCTAAATTACTCAAATTTCCATTCATTCTGGTTTACCATTCATGTAAGAAAAAGATTTACTCTAGGTATTTCATTGATCTAATTGTATAGTCTATAAATTTGTCATTTGATTGCATCAGGAACTCTTGTGTTCCTCATGATTAATAACTTAGTGCTATATTATAAGGTCATAAACAGCTTATTAGTTTGTAATAAGAAAAACTAAAAGGTTTTTAGAAAAAGAGGACAGCACTGCAGATAGAAAAAAAGAAAAACAAACAAGGCTCACTATCATTTGTTTAAGATTCTTTTAAACACTTAAGAACTTGGAAATGTTCGATAAAAAAAAAAGTACCGATGGATTACGACTTATTATACCTTAAGCAACTAAAGAACTGATAATCTCCCATAAAATATTTTTATTTGAAAAGAAAAGACATGTCCAGGACCGGGACTCGAACCCGGGTCTTTTTTTTTCTTTATTTATAACCTACACTATTTTAGTAGTCGTTGACTAGCGATCTGGAAGACCCGGGTTCGAGTTCCGGTCCTGGACATATCTTTCCTTTTCAAATAAAAATATTTAAAAATTAATAAAATCAACAACTAATATAATAAAATAAAATATTTTCGCTCACGTCTTGACACTTTTCACGCATTTGACTCACCTTGTCTTTATACTGTTCTAGAAATTGTATATATTTTTTATATTTAATTTGATGCATGCTATTTTAATTTTATACGTCGTAGACACGACGTACAAAATTCTGTACATTTATTTATAACCTACACTATTTTAGTAGGCGCCTTTTAGCAATGAAATACCTTTAGAAGAATTTGTGGATTTATAATTATAACAAATTGAACATTTTAAATAAGTGAAATTAGTTAAATAATTTACTTAAAATTTATTCCCGTTAAAATTAATAAAGTTTTCAAATTTTAATTTTAATTAAAGGAAGATTTAAGCGGTAAGAAAACTGAGAGGAACCCCGGGGGTCTTTTGGTATCGAGATCTTAAGAAGCTTAAATTGAGTATTTTTAATGTGAATGAGGAGGTTCATAAAACGTTCCAACAAATAAAAAAAAATGTATATAGTATAAAATTTAAGATAAAAACTTGATGAAAAACTCTATATGAATTTTATATCTATTATCAATCCTAAAGCAACTGCTATAAGTCGAAAACGAAAACTATGTTTTTTTCACATTCGATAGTTGGAAATGGTAGGGACGATATAAACAATACATTAGCAAAAAGTTGAAACTCAATCTGTTCCGCAGGTCGTAGCTTCGAGATGAGTTACAAGTTTTAACTGTATTCGTTTCATTTTTAATATTTTCCAAAAATAAAATTTATAGTGAGCTTTAGTTTGGAAAAGAGAATGTAATTATGGAAAGTGTGTATACTTCGATAATCAATTAATTTTGAAGTGAACGTTTCAACAAGCTTATGTCATCTATACTTCAAAGTATAAATTGAAACTCTTTTCCATACTAAAGCTCATGATTACTTGTATTTTTGGAAAATATTAAAAGGGAAACGAATGAAAAGTTAAAACTTGTAATTCAACTCGAACAAGACAAATATGTAAAACACTAAAAAAATTAACGATTCCTTTGTTCTATGATATAAAAGTAAAAATTTTGGATCATAGCAAGAAATTTTTCAAGCACTTAAAACATTAAAATAAGTTTGTGAAAAACTGCGGAATAATTAGCAGCAAAAATAAAATAAGAAAGATATTCCTAAAAAAATACTTAAAATATAAATTCTTAAAAAAAAAATATTTAAAATATAAATGTTTTTTTTAACTTCCAATTTTTTTTTTTAAATTGAATTTCATTATTAGAAAATTTTTCCTGAATATTCGCAACTCAGAGCTACACTTTTAGTTTAAATTCGACTATGAAAAATATATAATTATTGAAATTTACAACTGTGTACAGAATACATCAAGTAAATATAATTTAAGCGGTTTTTTTTTCTACATTTTTCCTGGTATTGTAAAACTTATTTATAAAAGGTAACTGTAATTAATTAAAATCACTCTTCTTTAAACATGTAAAGGTAGTCCGGAACATGTATTCACACGTATGCAGCTTGTATATGTACAATTGCAAATAGAGTTGGTTTAAAAAAAAAAAAAGTAAATATAATGAATGAATACATTGGCATGAAAAGACAAGTAGAGAAACTACCAAGTGGTAGTACTAAAATAAAAAGTTTAGCTTAGAAGGTCACGAGGCCATCTTCTCTTTAGACACCTTGGAGGATTATCAGGAATTGAAGAGGTTGCGAGGTTTGAAACTAGTGGGTTTGAGTGGAAATGAAGTTTGTCATGAAGAGATTGATATCGGATTCGGTCCAAATCAGCAATAAACGGGACATTAAGATCATTATGGATTACTTTGTTCGTAACAAAGTACGGAGCATTGACGATTTTGGATTGTAAGGATTGAATACGAGAGGAAGTCGATGGCTTAGTGGAGCCCCAAAGCTCTAATCCGTAAGTCCAGATGGGTCTAATGATTGTCATGTACATGAGTCTCTTGTAATTAATTGGGAGCTTAGAGCGTTTGTCTAGTAAATGTTGAAGTAGCCTGAAACGGCGAGAAAATAAATTTAATATTAAATAAAAATGAACGTTAAAACAATAATTATTAATTTTTTAATAATATTCATCATTTTAAGTTCTTCTAACGACAGAAGTGGCAAGATATAAAGTGGAGACTTTTTTTTTTAATAGTATTTTTTATCATATTTCAAATTATTTTATTGAATGATTCGTACACTACCAAGTCACCAATAATATATTTTTAAATTCATTAATAGTTTCTCTATTTTACCTATAAATAAAATTCTTCATTTTATTAGAATCCTACATTATTAAAAATGTTATTTTTTTTCTGTCATCCCTATTTCTTTTTCGTATTCCAAAAGTGATTAAACTCAAATTGACTTACCTCTATTTGTTTTCTCTATTTTATTCTATACCAGTCTCGTTCGTTCCCTATAACTGTTCATTACAAAATATTACAAGTAACTAACGCAAGGATGAAAAAAATTATTGTTGACAGATGAATGAATTGACGAGTTAGCGGTTTTGACGAAATATTTACAACTCAGCAAAACAAGGGCAGCAAGGACTGTAACACCCGCCAATGGTTTCCTATTGATGTAACCCAATTTAGGCCATTTCAATTTTATTATTAAATACCTCTATGAACCTTACACATAGACAGGTAAGAGTATGTATATGCAGTAACATACATACATAAATAACACACACGGTGGTGTAAGTATGATTTTAGAGGCCCTTGCCAGCTTTTTAGGCCTCCTGAGTTTCTTATGTATGTAATAATACAATATTAATATTAATATTAATATTCCAATGTTCAATTTCATTATTAATTCTACATTTTGTCTCCACCAACATTTGATTTTTTTTCTATTTTTGCAAAATACTAAAAAGCCTGCATCTACTGCAAATTAAAGGCCAAACATATTTTGCATTGTTCAGTGCATCAAAAAATAAAAGTTTTAACTAACATTTCGAAGTATAGATGATATATATTCTTATTTGAAAAGAAAAGAGATGTCCAGGACCGGGACTAGAACCCGTGTCTCCCATGTCTCTAGCGTGGTGCTCTACCAACTGAGTTAACCTGGCTTCCATCTCGGTCAGACACATCCTTTCATTTCACTGATCCCATATCACCGTGTTCTTGAAATTAGCGATGTATACAAGGGGAAGAATGTTCATTGAACATTACTTTAATTAGGGTCTTGTTGATTTACGTCATTGTATATTATTATAATTTAATTTTTTATTAATTGTTATAATTTTTTAATATTTTTATTTGAAAACAAAATATATGTCCAGGACCGGGACTCGAACCCGGGTCGCCTACTTCTCTAGCGTGGTGCTCTGCCAACTGAGCTAACCTGGCTCGCATCTCGGTCAGACACATCCTTTCTTTTCACTGATCCCATATCACCATGTTCTCGCAATTTGCGATGTATACAGGGGAAGAATGTTCATTGTAAATTACTTAAATTAGGATCTTGTTGACTTACGTCATTATATATTAATTTATAAAAGTATTATAAAAAAAAAGTATAGTAAAAAAGTAAAAAAAGTATAGATGGTATACGTTTAGCTGTTCATTTAACGTCAATTTATGCTGCTATGGCTAATCGGACGAAAATGGTATACGTTTGTTGAAACGTTCATTTCAAGATGAAATTATTAGCGAAATGTACACATTTCCCATAATTACATTTTCTCTTCAACCCTAAAGCTGATGATAACTTGTATTTTAGGAAAATATTAAAAATGAAAAGTTAAAACTTGTGACTTATCTCGAAGCGACGAACTGCGGAATAATTACCAATTAATTAAACTCTAATTTTTGCTGTAATTGCTGTGGCTCTGTAGTTAGGAGAACCTTCTATTCCTTAAGATGATAAATATTTTCAAACAATTAAAAATTACCCTTTTTAATGTTCATATTTATTTAATACTTTAAAAAAAATGTATTTATTGGAATTTACAACTGTATGTTGAATACATCAAGTAAATATAACGAAAGATATATAATTCCTCGAGATAAAGGTAAGTAGGGAAACTACCCGGTGGTAGTCTTTTAATAAAAAGTTTAACTTAGAAAGTCACGAAAAATAAAAAAAATAAAAAAAAATATTTATTGAAATTTACAACTGTATACAGAATACATCAAGTAAATATAATGAATGAATACGTTGACATGAAAAGACAAGTAGAGAAACTACCAAGTGGTAGTACTAAAATAAAAAGTTTAGCTTAGAAGGTCACGAGGCCATCTTCTCTTTAGACACCTTGGAGGATTATCAGGAATTGAAGAGGTTGCGAGGTTTGAAACTAGTGGGTTTGAGTGGAAATGAAGTTTGTCATGAAGAGATTGATATCGGATTCGGGCCAAATCAGCAACAAAGGGGACATTAAGGTCATTATGGATTACTTTGTTCGTAACAAAGTAAGGAGCACTGAGGATTTTTGATTGTAAGGATTGAATACGAGAGGAATACGATGGCTTAGTGAATCAAATATTTAATACTAAATTTATTTTTGCTGTTTCATATTATGTTTTAAACTAAAACTGTAGTCCTGAGTGGTAAAAATTTAGGAAAATTTTCTAAAAAGTGAAGTTCAATTAAATAAAAAGTTGTGTGGTTTTATGAAACCATGATGCAAGTGAAATATGTTTTCGGTTTGTAGGCATTTAACTAAAAAAAAAATTGAAAAATTATTCGATTTAGGGTATTAAAATTGCGTTTTTAATCTTAACTTCATTATTGAAAAATGGGAATGATAATGGAAAATCAATAGACAAAATATTCAATTATAAAATTTAATTTCAATTTGCGTATTAGAGTACGGAATATATAATTAATACAACAATTTACAATGATGATAATCGCATATTAAAAAGTAAGAGCAATATTTATTTTAATCATTGAATCGTTGTCAACTCCAATTATTCTATCAATGCGGCATCTTTCCGCATTTAGTCGCTTTCAATGCAGATTTTTTTCTGTAACAATATTTTCGGATATAGGTTTGAACAATAAACGTATTAAATCCAACACTCGAAGCTGGACCCCTGCTAGACTCGGCATGACATCTGTCGGCAGTCTACTAATTTTTACTGGAGGCTCAGAGTGTAGTTCAGCTTGTGAAGATGACTGAAGGCCTAAATAAAATTAAATATATTGTATGAACCGGATTTTTTTTTTAACATCCTCTAAGATTTTATTTACAATATATGTACAATTTACAATATATATATACCAGAAAATGCTTCTATATAAACAAAAGCCTTCTGTTACCTTTCGGTATTTTAAGTGCTGAGTCCGCTGAGGGCGGTTTTTACTCGAACCGGCACGACGTTATACAATACAAAACGGCGAGGGACCGTTTAGCGGGATCAAGTGACAGTTGTAGAAAGAAGAAAGGGGAGGAAGGAAGGATAAGGACAAGGGAATACTTACCTCATCCCTATAGAGCAACGTTGGTCTTATGATGGACTTGTAAATTTGTAATTTCGACCTCAGTGAGAGCTGCGGCGACAAGAGCAGATGGTATAGCCTGTGGGATTTCTGTCGTGCCAACTTCAATCTTTCCTGAACATGATTTGAGAAGGTGAGGTGTCTATCAAAGGTGACGCCAAGGTAGAGGATTGAAATGAATATTCTTCTATCCTCATAGTCCACGGTAAAAGTCTTCGGTAGAGGTTTCTTACTCACACTCTAAAATTACATCACGGTGGCATCCGTCTTAGACGGATTCACCTTGATGCCAATCAGTTTCAGCTCGTTCACTATGGTTTCAGTCGCCTTTTGTGCCTTGCTTAGCCATGTGCTGATGCTGGTAGCGTAAATCCCAATATCATCCGCACATGCGACCACGGGTGCTGTGAAAATCACAAACATCATTGGCCACAATACAGAACATTGAGGTACTCCACAGGTTGTGGTGCTAGAAGTCGAGGAACTGTTACCGACTCGTACGACGAATGATCTTCCGCTGAGATAGCTTTGGATCAGACGACGTAGAGTGGCGGGAAAGCTAAACCCTTCCAAGCGTCGGAGTAACAACTAATGAGACACACAGTGAATGAACCGGATTTTTCAGAACCTCCTTTATTATATGAAAGTACAGTTACAAATAGTAAAAACTACAGCTTCTATATAAATAAATACCTTGCATTACCTTTCGGTATTTTTAGGCGTTACAAAAAAATAAATGAAATTAAAGCTTTTAGCATTCTGTTTTAACTTTCTACTCACTAGTAAGTTGGTCTAGGAGGATAAAACATTAAAGATATGGAAGAAATTAATTAAGATGAAAGGAAAGAGAGAATTTGGAAAAATAAATAAAATATGTGGTATCTGTTCCGCAGGTTGTCACTTCGAATTGAGTCAGAAGTTTTAACTGCTTATTTGTTTCCCTTTTAATATTTTCCTAAAATACAAGTTTTCGTGAGCTTTAGGATGGAAAAGAGAAATTAGTATGGATAATGAGGAAATTTCGCTAATCATTTCATCAAGAAATAAAAGTTTCAACTAACATTTCGAAGTATAGATGATAAATGTTTGTTGAAACGTTCATTTCTAGGTGAGATGATTACCGAAGTATACACATTTCGTATAAATTCATTCTCTTTTCAATGCTATAGCTAACAACTTGTATTTTTTAAAAACATATTAAAAGGGAAACGAATTAAAACTTGTTGTGACTCAACTGCGGAATAATTACCTTATTTTTTATACGTTTGAATTTATATATTCAAGTTAAAAAATTAAATTAAAGCTTCTACCAGCTGTTTTAACATTCTACTCACTGGTCTAGGAGGATACAACATTATAGATATGGAACAAATAAATTAAGATGAAAGGAAAGAGGGAATTTGGAAAAATAAATAAAATATGTATGTTATTGTACAAGATTCTGTTACTGAAAATAAGACAGCGTTGCTCCAACGAATGCGAAAGGATATCTGATGAAAGTCAATATTTGTTCTAAATCTGTTTGAAATATTCGTGTATTTAGCTTAACTAACTTAATTATTACTTTGGTAGATGAAATTCGAGGTATTTATTATAAAGTTTTATGATATATATTCTTTTATTTTTATAGCCTGAGTGTTCAATCTTGAGGGACACTTTTTCGAAATTCCCGCCTTCTTACACAGCTGACTACTTGACAGTAATGGATATCACTGGACGTTTTGAATGGATCTGGGACCGTGGCTATAAGGCAATTTCATTCATATGTATGAACAGTTTATTTATCCAACGTGTTCTGTCCCTGAAATGTTCCTTCGGGAAATAGCGAGGTTCCTTATGTTTTCTTACACATTGCTCTCTTGTACGTTGAAAAGTTCTTGTTTGATTGCTAAACTAAGCTTTATTATGTATATTTTGTTTACTTTATTTACATACATATACACATTACTGTTTATTGATTATTGTCACATATTCTAATTTATACAAGTATAAATATCCTTTTTGTGACTTCAATTATTGAGAAAACTTCACAAAGATTCAGTTTTTTTAAATTATCTTATATATATTTTGATTGTTAATTTGTTTAATATAAAACACAAGAATATAATTTAGGCCTGTTTTGGAGTGCTTAATAGTTTAGAAGCAGATTTTAAGCCAATTTGAAAAATTAAAAGGTCAAGATTACACTTGATAACCTTATCAATATTCTTATCAGTTTGAAAGGAGGCTTTAATTGAAATATTTTGATGAAACATGTTGACCGTTCATTTTTGTCAATGACTATTAAATTTGATTTTTAGAACTAAATTTCTACAATGAAAATGAATGCGGAAGAAATTGAGGGCAAACGAGACAGCAAAATTTGCTCTGTGTGCGGTGATCAGGCTCTTGGTTACAATTTCAATGCTATTACTTGCGAGTCATGTAAAGCATTTTTCAGAAGAAATGCTTTAAAAGAGAAGGTGAGGATTGTTATATCTGTAATTTATATTTATATTTACTATTTTTATGTCCATAGAAACTCGCCTGGTTGACTTTAAAAAAATTCTTAATAATTTTATATTTATTTATTTTTCCTATTCTTACATCCACAGAAACCTACCTTACTATTAACAAAAATCTAGGAAAATTTGAGCTTATAGTTGCAAGAGCTATACTATTATAGTGTCGGTTGTTTAAATGCTGTTTACTGATATTATTACAATCGAGTATTTTATTTGATTCTTTCAAGGCTCGATATTGAATCAATCTATAATAACAGTAGCATATAATTACAAAAATAAAAAATGAATATTGTGTTGGTTAATTTAGATTTCCTATTACAGCAATATTCTAAAACTAAAAGTTTTAAAACCTAAAATTTTCAGTTGTCGTTATTAGAGCAGGTGTATCAACAATGGATTTACGGTTTGTTTTGGCTTAATAATTTCCATTTGGTAATATTATGAAAAGCTAAAAAAAATCTGTGTGGTTATGCAGTTCTATAAAGTAAAAAAATAATTTTCTTTTTTATTGTATTGTTTGAAAAAGTATTTTTAAAGTGTAATTTTATTATTTATCAAGCCATAGAAAGATTCTGAAATAAAAACAGGATATATGCCACGGAATCTAAAAACTGGAAGAAGGCATTCAAAATGAATGAATGTGGACAATATTAGTATGTTGTGGAACTATCTTATTTTATTTTTATTTTTATTTTTTTATAATCTCTATTTAGAGAAGTAAAATAGATAAATCACTCCATTACATGGTAACATTTATAAGTATGTATTTTTAATTTAAGATAATAAGTATATTTTATTTTTAGGAACTTCGTTGCCCATTCAAAGAGTCATGTCAAATTACATCAGTCACTAGAAGATTTTGTCAAAGGTGTCGTCTTGATAAATGTTTTTCTGTCGGTATGAAGCGGGAATTAATAATGAGCGAGGAAGATAAAGAAAAGAAGAGAAGGAAAAAATTGAATAGATTTCCTCAGCAAGAACAGGCATGGAATGATTTTAATTTATGTTTACAAGAAAAACCTATTTGCCCTATTTTTTTATATATTTTTTTTTTAAAACTTATTTTATGGCAATTGATTTTCTTTGTATAAAATCTTATTGGAAGCTATTTATTTTATTAAATTTATTATTATTTAACATATTATGTTTATTGAGTAATAAACTATAAATCAACTTAATTATAATGAAATAATGTTTAAAAACTTTATGTTAGCAAGTATCATCTACTGTGATTAAAGGAACTGTTGACATTAGCGTACAAACTGATTTTCCATCCTGTTCTTGTTCCTGTCTTCTATCATCGCAACCTCCGTCTAATCTAGAGTAAGTTAAGTGATACAAATAAATATTATTTATTTAATTATGTTAAATTATTATTTATCTGTTAACTACACAATTCTATCTGGAAGCCTAGTGCTTTATTTTTATGAGGATATAAGAATATAAGTGGTTATAGAAAAATAAAATACTGATCATTTGCCAATTTTTTGTGTTGACAACTTGGTCCTGTTTGATGGAATAGTGACCTAATATCTGTTTTGATTAAAATAGAAATTTCCTAAAATTATGCATCTGCACAATATCTTTAGCTTTATTTCTTAAGCTCTGATGAAAAATAAGTGGCTAAGTTGAATTTTGTCCAAAATTATTCAATTGTACTGAAGGAAACAGCATTAAGTCATTCTCAAAGTCATTGGCTTGAAATGGAGTTAAAATAAAAGCAATAACTCCATTTCAAGCCAAGGCCTGCCTCAGCCTTGAACAGCCACTATGAGAATTTCATCATTCCATTTCCCTCAACACAATTAACTTATTTTGGACAAAATCGACCTAACCACTCTTCACCATGGTTGCAACTACAATAGTATATATATATATATATATATATATATATAAATGAAGTTGTATTCCCAACGAAACATTAGCAACTGAAATTTAGGCTTTCATAAACACATGCTCTTATTATTAATGTGAATAATTGCAAAATGTTAAAAAAATACAGATTTTATTCCCCTTTGGACACGACCTTTTCACATCCCACATTCTAAAACGCCTTCCTCGGAAAGCGATCCTACTCCTTACATATAAATACAATGCCGTACTCCGCACCACATACTTTCCTGATTCCTGGAAATTATCCATAGTTAAGATGATACCAAAACCTAAAAAACCACCAGAACTCCCATCTTCTTACCATCCTATATCTCTCCTGCCCATAATGGGCAAAATACTTGAAAAATTCATTCTGAAACGTTTTCATCATATCATAGAATCCAATCAAATAATCCCAGATCACCAATTTGGTTTCCCAACATCACACTCTACTATTCAGCAATGCCATTGTATGGTGGACGTTGTCTCAACTGCATTAGAGCGCAGAATGTATTGCACGGGAGCTTTTCTCGATGTAGAGCAGGCTTTTGATCGAGTCTGGCATCTGGGTCTACTGTACAAACTCCGTAAATTCTTACCTTTTACTTACTTCCTTATTATCAGTTCCTACCTCAGTAATAGAACCTTTAAAGTAATCCATTATTTTTCCTTCTTTTCCCTCTTTACCCAGTCTGCTGATGTTCCTCAAGGTAGTATCCTGGGTCCCAGCCTATACACGGTATATACAACTGACATCCAAGCACTGTTCTCACTACGTACGCTGATGACACATGTGTGTTATCAGTAAATAAGGATCCATTTGTTGCATCCCAATCTCTTCAATCCCATATCTCAAACCTTCAAGAATGGTGTCAAAATTGGAGAATTAAAATAAATCCTAACAAATCCCATCAAATTACCTTCACCCTTCGTCGTAAACCTACGAATGCCTGCCTTACTGTATCCTTTAATAATATTCCACTGAACCCTGTCGAACAAATACATTACCTAGGACTTTATCTGGACAAACTTCTCACTTGGAATCCTCATACAAGACTGAAAAGACAAGAAACTGCTCGACGTTTTCACCTCCTTCAACATTTACTGGACAAACGCTCTAAGCTCCCAATTAATTACAAAAGGCTCATTTACATGTCAGTTATCAGACCTATTTGGACATACGGAGTTGAGCTTTGGGACTCTACTAAACCATCCAATTCATCTCTTATCCAATCCTTACAATCCAAAATACTTTGTAAAATCCTCTATGCTCCTTATTATGTCACAAACAAACTCATCCACCATGATCTTAATATCCCATATGTTACTGATTTGGCACAAACTAGATACTTATCCTTCCATGACAAGCTCCACACACACTTGAATCCGCTAGTCTCTCATCTTGCTTCCCATACTATTCCTGATAACCCTCCGAGGTGTCTGAAAAGAAGATGGCCTCGAGACCATCTACTATAGAACTTTATTGGAGTGCTACCGATGGGTAGTTTCCCCACAAGGGGCTTTGATGTCATATTGGACATATTAGCAGATTTACTTGTAATATTATTATAGTTGTAAATATCAATAAATTAATTTTTTTTTAAATTTAATTTAATTTAATGATATTTACAACTATAATGCTATTATAACAAGTAAATGTGCTAATATGTACAATATGACATGAAAAACACTTGTGGAGAAACTGCCCATTGGTAGCACTCCAATAAAGTTCTATGGTAGATGATCTCGAGGCCATCTTCAAATTTAATAAAAAAAAAAAAAAGATTTTATTCCTCCACTATTATAATAATCTTGTTGGTACAATTTTACAATGAGGTTGCACTATCAATCGTGATGGCCATATCAGGGCTGGCTAGTGTAAATTGATTGCTTTGTATTTAAGTGTGAAATTTATATGGCAAAGTCTTATGACCTCTACTGATCACTACATGTTTAAAATTTATTTTAAAGCCCAAATGGTGTGACTAAAGTTTTTTCTATTTAAAAAAAAAAACCTGTACCACTACAGCCCGTGAACGGGTCTGGGGCTTAGTAAATGGTAGAGACTGTACTGTTTCATGGGTGATGGTTCTGCAGGGAGGTGATTTGTCCTAGATCACGCTCAACCCCTTATTTCGGGTACCCTATTTTTATAACATTTTTATAGAGGCTGGGTGAGCCCCAGGAGGGTCCTGATCCTATATGATGCTACTCCGGCTGCTAACATACTAAATAAAAGTCTTGCTTGCAGTGGGATTTGAACTAGGATTTTCGACATGGCAACTCAGTGCTCTACCACTGAGCCACTCCACTCCCTTTTTCTATTTTAAGCATATGTTAAATTATTATGTATAGTTTTATATTACCTTTCTAAGGCTATAGATAATACACAGTACATATGACCTCACTAATCTAGGATCCAAATCATGATCAATTAAATTAAGAAACTACCTACCTTACTTCAGCAAACATAGTTCAAACCCAAAATTTCCTAAATAGATATACCACCTTGGAACAACAATATATTTTATATTATGCTTTTAATCAATCATTATAACTTCCACCCAAACAAGTTGATATCTTAAACTACTTTAGTGCTTTTTGTTGTTTTGAAAGTTTATTTTAATATCAAATTTTAAATTCCACTTGATTCTAATTATTGAGCGTTTCAACTAAAAAGAACCATCTGTATTTTATCAATTGTGCTTGTGACATTTTCTGAATATCATATTTGTTCTTCCCCATTGATAGTAGCGTCTCGATCATTCCCTGGTTACTCTCTTTCATTGCATATTATCTCTATACTCTTTCTGTTATTAATAAAATCTTGTGCCTTAAGCTGCTTTTTATATTTTTTTTCATAAATCATATCTTAACAAATAAATATTGGTTTTACAGAAACGATGAATTAAGATGTACCCCTTTATCATCTGATGACAAAATCCTCTTAAATGATTTGATAGCTGCAACCAAAGCCTTAGAAGCTCCAGTTGATCAAGAAATAACTAACTTGTATGGTGAAGAATTTAAGGTAACTATTTAGCTTTTTTACATTATGCAATAAAAAGGTTAAGAATTGCTGATAAATCAAGTTTTTCCTTAAATTATTATCTTTAATATTATAGCCTATTGAAAACGTGTTATCAGCAGTTTGTTTTTCGAAAGGTCTTTCTCTTGATATTGGTTCAACAAAGAAAAATCTAAATTATATGGCTAACAGACTTCTATAAATTCAATTTTGTCTTTCTGTTCGCAGAGTTGCGGTTCTGAAAGCCTTATAGATGTGATTAACCTTACCTCTATAGCTATAAGACGCCTTATAAAAATGTGTAAACGGTTATGGGGCTTCAGAGCACTCCCGCAGAGCGATCAGTTGTCACTGTTGAAGCAGGGGTGTACCCAAATGATGTTACTCAGAAGTGTTGCATCCTTTGATCCAGATAAAAATACTTGGAAGGTATTAATTTTGTTTTTTACTTTTCTTTGAATTCAAAATTAAAAAAATTCTACTTAATGCGATAGATATTTTTTATTTAATTTTGTTAGTTTATCATTTCCTTCATTAATAAGAAAAATGCGTTGTTTTGTTGGAAGGAAAAATTCAAAGAAAGACTTTTGTACGGGCGTGATTAGACTGAATAGAAAGAAAAAAAAAGATAATGAAATGAAATATAATAGCAAAATAGAGTCGGGGTTTAAATCAATTGGCGAGATACTGAAACATGTGGTTTATTAATTTTAAATACAAACATGAAAATGAATTAGTTTACAATAGAATAAAGAAAGAAACAAACAAACGATCACTTATATCTATGTACAAAAAAAGGAGATAATGCAGTCTTTACTGAAGGAAATGATTATGAAAGAGTTTATCTATCATATAAACAAAAACATTAACACTGGGCGAAATGGCCGCATGGTGATTGAGTCTAGTCTTTATCTCGAACGTTGAATGGAATGATATAGTCTTTGCAGTTATTAAATTTAATGAGAAAAGGCGGACTTACGGTGGTGGAGTTAATTTTGTCACCTCAATTCTGACTGCGTCTGGTATTAGGCGATCTGGTGGTATCGAGGTTGTACTTCTTGTCTCTTCTGGTGGTGCTAGGCGATCTAGGGCCTTGGGCGAATATATCAATGTCCTGCGGTGAACGGCGACCTTTTGGTGAATGTCCGGAGGTTTAGGATTCAGTACAGAAGAGTAGAGAGATGTTACCAGCTCGGAGACAGGATGTGAAGTGAAGTGAAGTGAACAACGATTCTGCCGACAGATGGTGTTTCAACCTTCTTTCCTAATCTAGATGGCTATAGCCGATCATGGCGGCGGTGACTAGTGAATTTGAATATACCAAGCTTTAAATGTTACGCTACTGAACATCCTCTTTATTCGTCGCCATGGAAACAACATGTGAACTAGATCTGCGAGATTCTGATTTTAATTTATGAAATTGATCCGCGACTGAACAACTTTATTAACTTTCATTAAACTATTGTAAAATATAACTAAAACAATGAAACTTAAATAAATTAAAACAATTTTTTTTTTTTAAACTTTTTATTATTTAGCTTTAATTATTATTAATAATCACAAAATGAACTTTTGAATAAAATGAATTCAAGACAAGTTTTTTATCCCTAAAGTAAAATGTATATATATATATCCAAATGCCACGGTTTTGTGCCAACACCATCCAGTTCCATTACCCCCAATATGTTGCTAGTATTACCCGCCAACCATCCTACCACCTTAGCTTAGGTCTCCCTCTTCTTCTTTTTCCATGAATCGACATAGACAATGATATAATATTTTTGGCATTTATCCATATACCTTCCTGGCAATATGCCCTGCCTTTCTTAAATGCCTCAACTTCATTATTCTTACGAAATTAGGATCACTAACAGTATTGTGCAGTCCTGGCTCGTGATTCCCTTTCGCTCTTCTCCAACCTTTACACCTCCAAGTATACAATGGAGAACTTTTCTTTCAAAAATCTTTTTAACTGTCTGCAAGTTGTCCAGCACTCAGATTGATCCAGAAATATGGGCCTTACCAATCTCTTATAAATCTTATCAATTTAAAACTATACCTTTTGGCTAAAGGACTTCTTTATACCAATGCTTAAAACAAGAGACTACAGATTAAGCAATAGTAATTAACCCCATAATTAAATATGAATTACTGTTTAAAGAATGTTGAAAACATTTTTTAACCTTCAATTTATGATTTTTTTATTATCATCTTTATTTTTAATTGGATACTTGTCTAATTTTAATGTTATGGCTATACAATTAGATTCCTCATTCAGTCGAAGAGCTGTCAAGAATTAAGGTTGAAGTGTTAAAAGAAGCAAGAGGTAACCTTTACGAGGCACACGAAGCATGGCTTAGAGGCTTCGATCCACGAGCAGCTCATGATCTTCGGGTAATATGTCTCCTTACAGCGGTTGCTCTTTTTGATCCTACCAGAACTCATCTTATGTGCCGAGATTCAATTAGTGCTACTCAGGTAATTTGATTTTTGCAGTTACAATATGCCGTTTTAATTTTATTTAAAATAAATAAGTAATGCTGTAATCCAAAAATGGTAATTTTGGAGTACTTGAATTTTATTTTATTTAGCAAATGTGCAGAAATGATTAAGTTCTATATAATTTTCTAATCAGAGGAAACTTTTCTTTGAATGCATTCCTTGAATTACATCTAATGTTAACAAAATCTTCCTTATGAAGGAACTAACTGCTTGGTGCAACAATCCTTGCAGACCCTCCCTGACTAGCCTCCTCCACACCTCTCGGTCCGGCCCTTTCTCTCTTCACCTTTTCACTCCCATGTTTTGCAGATCTTGGTCTACATCATCAGTCAACCCTGGTCTTCCTCGAATCCTCTTTCTTCTTGGTCTTCCATAGAGCATTTTCTTGAGGGTTCTGCTTGGTTCCATCCTTTCCACATGCCCAAGCCATCTCAGCCTTCCCTGTTTTATTATATAGACAATGGCGGGTTCCTGATAGATGTTTTGGAATTCTATATTTTTCCTTATCCACAATTGTCCATTCTCCTGTATTGGGCCATATAACTTTCGTTAAATAAAAAAAATATTTAATCAAAAAAATCTTAAATCTTTCCTACTAAAAAAAAAAATGTAATTATTATTTATATAAAATATTTTGTAATTATCAAATTTGGTTTAAAAGGGGTTATGGATTTTTGAAGTAATTTGTTTTTAACATTTAAAACAGAACTTCTAACCTAAAATAAGGAATTTTAAATTAAAAAATAAATAAATATAGTTTTATGTTATTATTTTTTGTTACATTGTTTATTTATATTTTAGGAAAGATACTATGAAGTTTTAAGACGATATCTGGAAAGCTTGTACAGGCTGGGTGAAGCCCATGAAATTTATGCTAATTTAATGGAAAAAATATGTGAATTGAGACGTTTAAATGAAGACCACATTAGAGTTTTCCTCAATGTTGACCCTTCTCATGTCGAACCTTTGTTAATAGAAATATTTGATTTAAAAAAAACCTAGGTTGTACTAAAAAAATATAGAAATAGAAATTTTGTTTTATGATATATTTATGTATCAAGGACATGAAGTCTCATCCTGAGGATATTTGTGATTTCATATGTTTTGGTTTAGTTGATTTTCAGAGATTATACCCCAAGTCTACCTGGTATCAGAAAAAAGAAATGGGTGTTTCATGTCTCGTTAAAATTTTATAAACTGCCATTATATATTTTCCATGAATGGAAGCAATTGTACTATTTTTATTTAGGCAGTAAATGTGTTTTAGTTGTATAGATAAATGCTAATGGAGAAAATATGTTACTTTGATTAAATCGACAAGTATTTTATTGTTTAAACTGGGGAAATTATGTGATTTCCTATGAAATTATTAAACAAAATGGAATTTTAGTGTAATGATATTTGTTAATAATTCAAGTATTAACATTTTTAAACCATGTTTATTTGTTTATTCTTAATTTCAGTTTTTATACCAGATAAAATTAGATGGGTCTATCTGTGCCATGCTTATTTTTTTAGTAATTGTTATTGTTTATTATACAATATTAATTGTATTGTGATATAATTTATCATTTCAGTATTGAGACTGATTTATATTAAAAAAAAAGAATAAATCAATTACATTAAAGTTCTAGTGAATTTTCCCCTCTATATCTCTAATTTTTTTTTGGGTGAATCTTTATAGCTATATTTTGGAATATATTTTGGAAAGATACTATGTTTCAGGAATAGATATGGTTAACAAAAAAATCCATCCCAATAAAAACCTATCCCAAGTGAGAAATATTTTATCAAAAGCCAACATATTTGCTTATCAATTACCAAAAATTAAAATTTCACATCTAAAAAAAAAAAAAACCCGGACCATTTTCTTCCACATAAAAAAAAAAAAAAATGGTTTTTGTAACACAAGGTAATGAAATATACATAATTGTGTTTACAGTTCTTATTGTCGTATTGTATATTGTTATTTATAAATGAAATCTTGGAGGAAGAAATAAAATAAAATATTTAGTTATCTCAAATCTTAATTATTTCCCTGATGAATAACTGTTACAAATCAGCATTTGTTAAATATTTTGTAATAACAATTTTCTAGTTGTCAAGGTGAAGGCTTTATAATTAAAATTACTGACCTGCTTCAATTAATTGTTTTAATTAAAGCAATACTTAATTTTTGACTTTTCATCTAATGGTTTTGATATTCGGGTTCAGATGGAAATGATGTAAATATCCAATTCTTAATAAATCAAGGTAATGAATTATTTTAGCTTAATTACATGTATAAATTCCTTTCTGCTTACTGAAGATAGCATCATTAGTCGAAACGCCATAAAAGTAGAAACATTGAATTTTGATGTCATACTTGTCAGTAATGTTGGACTCAAATAGTTGATAAGTCATTACCTATCCTTCTTACTCATGTAACTCTCAATCATGATATTCTTTTTTCTCTGGGCTTGTCAATTAGATGTGTTTTCTGCAAAAAAAAAAAAAAAATGTTAAACAAAAACTGAAATATTGCCAAAATCATGATAATCAGAATTTTATATGACTTAAAAAAATATCTTTTGGGGGTCAATTAAAATATCTTTCTTCCAAGAAATTGTTTTGAGATAGAAAGAGTGGAATGGGGGTTGGTCTGCAGGAAGACAGGGTGGAATTCCTACTTTGCATAATTATTATTTTTTCCTATAATGAAGTTATTCCACACTAAATCAACCAATCAGTTAGTCTATTTGACAATTTAATTTTTTTGGTTCTAGGCTTAGCAATAGGCGAATGCATTAAATGTTGATCAACCATTCCTCACCGTTAATTAAGAGGTCATCAGGACCTCAAAAGGCAAATCACCTTGTGCATAATACCATTAAATTTATTCTAAGATTAGATTTTTCTATTTCTCTTCAGCCAGCAGTAGTTTTTAATATTATATAAAACAGAATAGAAAAATAATTTTATGTCCCTTAAGAATATAAAATCAATTGCATGATAGATATTAGGTGGGAGTGAGGTCCAAAGTGTGGTGGAATGGGCGAGAAAGGAACTCTCAAATGATTTGGTTCTGTGGTAACAAATATAAAAGTCATAAGAGATCATGTGCCCTGGGATTGGATAGAGGATTTGAATTGTAACAGACTATAGATGTAACAGATAAGTTGTGAGTTGATGGACTGGTATAAGAATAAACCTAGTAAATAGAGTCTACAGATGGGGGGAAGAGCCTAACTATAAGTATATAGTTAAAATCACGTACATATATTTAACCCCATAAATAGAGTCTACGGATGGGGGGAGAGCCTAACTATAATTATATAGTTAAAATCACGTATACATATATGTTTTACCCCTGGCTGTAAATTAATATTATTATATGAGAAGCGAGGGGATGGTTGACTGGAAAGTAGACGTAAGGAAGAAAATAGTTGGGGGTGCAGTCAGATAAAAACACTAAATAAGCGGTAACTTATTTAGTTATGTGCCGACGTTTCGACCCACTTTGTGGGTCATCTTCAGGGCTAAGAAAGAAAAACAGACAAAATAACAGAACTATAAAAATACATTGCAGACTAAGTATATGATAAATGAGAAAAAATATATATGTAGAGAGGTAGAAATTTAGAACAAAAGTGAGGGATATATATGAATAAAAAAATTACAGAGAAAATGTTCAGAACGGTGGTGATGCCAAAAAGATTTTTTTACAAAGATAAAAGAAGGAAGTAAACAGAAAGTTATTTTAAAAAAAGAAAGAAAGAAAAAGTATAAACATCAGAGGTGAGAAGTAAAATTATGGAAAAGGTAGTAGAATATATATAAAAACTATAAAATGAAAGATAATAGACTCCTAGGGAGTTTACATAAGTAAAATGAAAGAAAATATAACCAAAATGATATTAAAGAGTAAATAAAGGAAAAATAACAGTAGAAAGTCAAGATATAAATATAGAGTATAACAGTTTTTAAAAATGCATACCTGTAGTATGAAGTGGTATGAATATATGACATAAATATACAAGGAATGTATAGAAATATAAGTAACAATATGGTATGAGCATGGAAATAGAATAAAATATGATTAAATAGTGATGTTAAATGCTAATGATTATATTATTATAGTAACTATTAGTTTGTTATATGATAGAAGCAATACTTATTACTAATTAAGTTATTGATGTGTTATGACATATTAATATGATTAAAATGACCAAATGTCTAATTTACAATATTTGAAAAGTTTAAATTATTATGTTGAAGTTAAACTTTGTATTAAAAAGATAATAATTTATTTTTCTATTTTAAAATTAAAATTAAAGACTTAATCTATAAACAGAATAATTCATAATTTTCATTTTAATTCTGTGAAGTTTTATTATGCAAAGGTTGGTAACAGTTCAGCTGAATTTGGCTCTCAAAGGATCTTTAAAGAAAATGATTTTCATCAGAACTAGCTAGAGTCACTCTGGAATCGAGGTAATTGTTAATATAATAAATTAAATCTATAAGTTTATTATTCAATGAATAATTCATTGATTTATGATTACTTATAAGATATTTAAGTTTATGTTAAAACAAAACTCTTGTGTATTTCATTGACCTTAGGGGTACTGTTTAATTTAAAAGGACCAATATGATTGATATATAAATTTTTTATTTATTTATCATTCAATGAAATTTACAACTGTATTATACTATAATAAAACAACAAGTAAATAGGATGAATGGTACATATTAGCATGAATAAAGACAAGTAGAGAAACTACCAAGTGTTATTACTGAAATAAAAAGGTCAACTTAAAAGGTTACGAGACCATCTTCTTTTCAGACGCCTTGGAGGATTATCAAGGATTGAAGAGGTTGCTAGGTTTGAAACTAGTGGTTTTGAGTGGAAATAAAGTTTGACATGGAAAGATAGATATCGGATTCGGGCCAAATCTGTAACATGAGACATTAAGGTCATTATGGAATACTTTGTTTGTAACGAATTAAGGACCATTGAAGATTTTGGATCGTAAGGATTGAATATGAGAGGAATTCAATGGCTTAGTGGAGCCCCTAAGCTCTACTCCGTAATTCAAGATGGGTCTAATAATTGTCATCTACATGAGTCTTTTGTAATTAATTGGGATCTTAGAGCGTTTGTCTAGTAAATGTTGGATATATAAATTAAATATAAAATTTCTAATTTTTATTTTTTATGTTTATTAATGTTGGATGTCCTGAAGTAATTGAAGATGTGAGTGGAAATTACACTATTTAACAATTTTCGAAAAATTAATAATTCTTATGAATGAAAGTTTTATATGCTTGTTTTCACATAATATTAATAATCAAAAAGTCTTTATTAATTCTGCGATTTATATAAATAAATAATAAACAATAAATCCATTATTCCAATGGATTGGATTTATCATGTCTTTAAACAATTTCACGAAAGAAACTTTATTGGTCATTTTCTCTAACCTTTAAGTTTGTAATATAATGCCTTTAACTCTAATTTTAGCTGTAGTTTGTAATTGCTATAAATGCTTGAAACAATGATTAGCCAGAATATAGAAGTTTATAACCTGTTAACTTAATACTTAATATGCCATGTTAGATTCTAATCAATGGATTATACAATTTTGTCAATACAAATTGATCTATGGTAAAATAATCTAGTGATAAAAGTTAACTGATTTTTTGAAATTAACATTATGAACATATCAACAGAAATGAGGCCAATAGGCATAATTCTCATAGTAAGAATTTTGTAAGAGATGTAATCAAAATTTAATATTTATTTCCTGAGGTTTTCACTAACTTAAGTCAATGCTTTAAGTACTTAATTAAAAAAATTTCTGGCTATCACATAAAATATATTATTCTCAAAGTAATCTTGAAATTGATTCAATTACTTCATCTTGATATGTCAAGCCCTCCATTGGACTTGATTTAGTATCATCTTTTTTTTTTCTCTCTCGTAAATAAGCATTTTTAAAACGAACTATAATTTGAAAAATGATTGCCATGCCCACTTGATTTCCTATAGAGTTAGTACATATTATTTGTTCAACCAATTATTCCCCTATTGGGGAAAAAGGAAAAAAAACCCCCAAAAAAAACAAACCAATTATTCTGCATTAGGATAGCATTAGTTCTAGATAATAGCACAACTTTATACTTTCTTCTTTTTTTCTTTTATCTTCCCAATTTCTCTCATTAGCTAACTATGTTCTTTTTTCTTTTCACTTATCCATTTGAGAATCCTGTTCTCTTTTTTAAAGTTTCGGTTCAATTTTTTTTTAATCGTTTTTTTAAGTTATCTCTAACATCTTCAATTTTTCCAGAGTTTCATTCTGTGTGTATATAACATTCTCCATATGAGGCATATCCTAGTTGGAACTTCCTCATTTTTATCTTGGCCTTTCGAAGAGCTGAATCCATGACCAAAATGAACAGTAGGTGACTCAGACTAAATCCCTGCCGATTCCAATGGTGGTCTCAATATCCTGAGATGTGTAATTGGCAAATCTTACTACACTCCTTGTTTTTTTATATAAACTTTCGACCACAAGTATATTATCCATCCCCTTTTCTCTTAAGGCTTGCAAGATATCAGCTTTCCTTACAACAAACGCTTTTTTTTTGTGAGATCGACAAAGCACAGAGACATTTCCTTTTCCTTTTCTAGGACTTTTTCAAAAACCTGTCTCAATGTAAAAATCAGGTCTTGAGTACTCCGATTTTCACGAAAGTCGTACAGTTCATCCTTCAACTCGTCTTCTTATCCTCTTTTCCATGATTTTGGAATATATCTCAGAAAGTAATGGAAGAAAACTTATTTTGGAGTCAAGAGGGCGACCTTTATATTTGAAATGATATAATTTTTAGCTTTTTCGGCGTTTACAAAATAACAAAATTTATCTCAGCGTAATTTGACGTATCTAGGGGATAGAATAAACATTCCTAACATTTGTTACAAAAATTTTTGGAGAGAGATGGATATATTGTACTGTTGTCTCTCAGCTACTGGAGTTACTTAATTACCTAATCTGTTTGAATTGACAAGGTAGTTATTCATTTTTTATTTGTTTGATTATACCAGAAATTGGTAATGTGATTTAAATTACAGTAAATTTGGTAATCAATAATTCAGTCTGTGTTATTAAGAATGGAACTCTAGTATAATTTACATCATCAAAGCTATCAGACTTCTTACAAAATTCAGTGACGGACTCTTGGAGAAAGCCTGCAGTTCTTGGAAAGGTTTCCCATTTGCATACATAAAATGTCAGAAGTATTGGCCAATTGTCAGTATAAACAAAACAGAACTTGTAATACTCTTCCTGATAAATATTCCATCTCCTTAATAATCATTCTGGAAAAAAAGTTTTAATTACACCACAAATTTGACTAATTTTAGGATTTTCGACGTTAAAAAGCTATTTTAAAAAAATTCTTACTGTTCTTGTAGAGTTGGCAATAGTTTCCGACGAAATTTCTTTCCAGATTCTGTAACTGGCCAAGCCACGGCATTAACCGGAAAAAAAGATAAACACTGAACACATCTGCTCCTTAACCTTACAAAATTGTATGGTCGAAGTTTATTTAAAACTAAATCATTCAAAAGTTAAGTAAAATGGATTTTAGTAAGTTTGGCTCTATAAGCCTTTAAAACGTAAACTACGTGGAAAATGGCACCTGAATGGTTTTCCCGCAGCCTCTTGTCTTAATCCAGCTTTGGGTTTTTCAAGATTATTTTCCAAGTCTAAATAATCTCTGATTATAGGCGGATCCACATTGAGAAGGGGCGACTTGGAGATTACACGTCTATTAACAATTAAATAAATGACTTAAACGATACTGATAATTTTATAGTTTTGAGGGGTCTCCGGACTTTCTCGCCCGTCCGAAGCAGTGGGGCCCATGCGATATTATGTGGCCTATGCTCTTCAAAGTTTGAGTCAGCAACTGGACATTTTCTGAACTATAATTTAGTGATGAATGGTAAATCAAAATTTAGGCGGCAATTTTCTTTTCACAAATTCAAGATTAAGTACATACCAAGGTCATAGGGTTTCACACGGGGCTGGTGATAATCTGGATATTATTAGATGCAGTTTTCCGAGCATCAAGAATGCCTATAAATCTTCAAAGAGCAGCTGCTGAAGTTGGATAACAAGTAAATAAGAAAAAACCCAAAGTATATCCTCTGTAATACTAACATCTGTATCTATGAGGGGTAGTGAAGATAGGGGAATTCAGCTTCGATTGTGTAGAGCTAAATAATACTTCAGAACCTTCTAAGATGTAAATCTCTCTCCAGGGCAACCAAGATACGAACATACAAAACACAAATGAGGCCTGTTCTCAGATACTAGTCGGAATGGTGGACGATGACGTCCCTAATAAGATTTGAAAGGAAGACTCTGAGAAGGATTTTTAGGTCTGTGTGTGACAACGGTGTATGGAGATTGAGAAAAAACGTTGAAGACATACATGTCTATAAATATCGAGATGTTATGCAGTGGATAAAATTTGGACGTCTGAGATGGGCAGGGCAGGGTTATTGTAAGAATAGGTGATAACAAACTTTTGAAAAAAAAGTCTTGATGAAAAGATTTTCAGAAGCAGAAAAGTGGATAGACCTTCCCTACTGTGGGTGGATTGTATGGCTGCAGATGGGAAGAAAATGCTGGGGATTAGAAGTTGTAGAGGATTAGCATTCTTACTTTTTCCCCCAATCTGATATACCGTTTTTCTCGCCAGGTCATATTCCTTAAAATCTGTCCAGTGCTTCCCATTTGTCCTATCAGCCTGTAGGTTATCGGCCCATACACCTAAGTCTGATATGAAAGGCTTTACCTTAAAGGGTGTACAACCACACCCTTCTCCCTGCTTCACATTTCCTGGTGTTCTGGATGAGGCTATTTCCTGAGACAGTGCTTAATTGTACCCTCAGGTTGCAAGAATCCCTCCTCCTTTTTCCGAGCTTGGGACCGGTAACTACCTTTGAGATGCAGGAGGTGGAGGGAAAAAAATTGAGACCGCATTCGTAACTCGATCATTAGATCAAACCTCGGAGTAGAGCCTGCAGAAAAAGTCATTAAAGAAAACAGTCTAAGATGGTTTGAACATGTTTTAAGAATGGAAATCAATAGGCTGGCCAAGATGATATGCGAGGCTAAGGTTGATGGAAGAAAGTCCGGAGGAAGACCCAGACATACCCATGAAGGTGTTAAGGAAAGCTTCACAAAATGAAGCCTGGAATGGAATAGTAGAAGAGAAATGGTTGAGGACCGAACGGTACGGTCTGGGCTGTCCAGAAGGAAACCTCACACTGCATGAGCGGTAGAGAGGATGATGAGGAAATTTAGACGTCTGAAAAACAGCCCAAAACCTATAAGACTGGAGGCTCAGATCACATGAAGCCTTGACTCTTCACGAGTTGTAGCCCCAGCGAGGAAGAAGGAGACAACAGGCTCAATGTTCCCTTTACTGATAATTATTATTGAAATATTACAAATTCTTTAATTAATCATTATGATGTCGAATGATTTATTGGATACCATAATGAATAACTGAATACCACGTTTTTTATTGATTGATAAAACCTTCAATGTAATAAGAATAAGCAGCAATGTAATTATAATATTCAAAAGATACTAAACTATCTCCAATAATTAATTTTTATTTCAGTTTTCATTCGGGAAACCCGGGATGAAATGGCCCAACTACTCCAGTGTTGATGCATTCTGAAATGAGTTCAACTAATAAAATTATAATAATTTGATATTTGCATTTCGATGCTTTTTACCTCCTCTTTATACGTACATTTTGGAAATCATTAGTACTTTACTAACCAATACCTAAGGAAATAAACTATAAGGAGATGTAAATTGTATTAAACCTGACCAGGAGAACTTAGCAAACATTGTTTCTAGATCTTGAAGAGTATTGCCAGCAATATTTTCCAATTAGGACTGAACACAGTGAGAACAAGCTCATTACAGTGACGAGGGTAACCACGGCGAAACCTCCTCAAAGCGAGAGTCACGAGAAAAATAAGAACGCGGAGTATCTCGGAAGAAGTAATTCAGCTCGTGTTCGGGAGCACCTTGACCTAGTGGCGAAGGAGTGTTTGCTATATTTCTGTTCCATGAAAATGATCCGATGTGGGTTAATTAGCGAATTTAGCACGAAAAAAAATTCAAATTCTTACATCAAGTATTCAAATATGAAAGGGGTAGTCCATTAATAATCCATATCCGAACAGACTATTTTAGTGACACTAAACCTGAGTGAATATCATCGATTGTTTACACTTACCTATTCAATAAGTCAAAACAATAAGAATTTGTCCTTGTCTTTCTACATCAGAGGGATCAAGTGTATTTTTTCTTTTAAATTTCTAAAAAATTGAAAGTTTCAAAAACATAAAAGAAATTATTGTATAGGGTTTGTTGTGGTTATATTGGTATCTTTGAGTTGAGAATACTACCGAATAAACTAGTTTTTAGTAGCTACTCTCTTGCTAGGATTGGCTGCCCCATAAAATTAGAGTTGCAAGAATGTGAAGAATGTTCCGTTTGATCCAAAATGACACCTTTGACTTTTTTCAATTATCCTTTCATATTAGGTTTTTGATTGAAATGTTATTTGGAGTTTATCAATTTTAAAAGTCTTTATATTACAATATTTCTTCAACTTACTCCAGTTCAGAAGATTATAAGAATTTCGTATATAAATTTATTATGTTGCCAATTTTTTTTACAATGACTGATTATACTATATATTTTTCAATTATCGGTTCATATTGTCACGGCTTAAGACATCATTTTAATATTCTTTTCTCAAAGGATATAGAGGCCGGACGATGACCTGCAGTGTGGGACGAAACGAAGGCATCAAATTTGAACTTTTCTTCTACTTGCTGTAAATTAGACTCTCAAATATAAGATTTCTAAACTTTTATACTTTGAAATTTTGAAAGGATTGACACCTTCATTATGTATCGATAAATATCGAGCAAAAATGATGAAGAATAGACAAAAAATATATAAATAAATGTTTTATATTGAAAATTTTTAAACGTATTAAAATAGTAAGAGGAAAAGGAAGACATGCGATGGCTGGACGATGTGGAAGCAGACCTTAAGCTCCTGGGGGTAAAAACAAGGAGAAGAACAGCGGGAGATCGTTCAAAGTGGAGGAAAATTGTCGAGGAGACCAAGGCCCTCCATGGACCATAGAGGGCCTCCATGTTGAGCATCCATGATGATGATGATGATTACAATAGTACTCCTACATATATCAATAAAAAATATCAGTATTTCAATTTTTACTTTTAGTCCTTTAAAGTGGAAGAAAGAGAAAGAGGCCTTACATTGAATTGAAAGTTGGGTACTTAATTAATATGTGCTAACTTGCCTTAGGTCTTTATTAATAAAACTTTAATTAAATATTCCTAGCAGAAAAAAAATGATTTTATTGACACTTGTTAATACAGTAAATTGTTTAAATTAATGAACAAATATTTCGGTTAGGATACTCAAATTTTTATATATCTATCTTAAAAACGTAGTTATTTCCTTATATCGATTTTATAGCAACATCCCAGCTACATTCCACCTATGAAGAGTAAAAATTTAAATAAATCAAGCGATACTCAAAAAACTATAAACATCCTTTGTGTGTGTAGGGTTCGACAAACCATGATGCCGGATGCCCTCCTATTGGAGTTTACCACGCTCCATTGTTTGGACCTGTCCTCGCCATCGATATTCTCTACTCCTCATGAAAATTGTTTATACAATATCCTGTAAAACGGATTTTTGTAGGATTTAAAATATTTTTTTAATTTAAATTGGAACTATATGATAATAATACACCAAGTAAATAGAATGAAGGGTACACAATTTCACGTGATATAGGCAAGTAGAGGAACTAAATACTAGTAATACTCGAATAACAAATTCAACTTACAATGTCGAGAGGCCATCTTCTTTTCAGACGCCTTGAAGGAGGAATATCTGGAATTGAAAAAATTACTAGGTCGAGCAATAGAAACTAGCGGGTTGAGTGGAAATAAAGTTTGCCATGATAGGATTGATATCTGTTTCGGGCCAAACCATCAACAAATGCGACTTTAAGGTCATTATGGATGACTTTATTCGTAACAAAGTAAGGATCATTGAGGCTTTTTCGAATGATTTTGGATTGTAAGGCTTGGATAAGAGGGGAATTTGATGGCTTAGTGGAGCCCCAAACCTCTACTCAGTAAATCCAAATAGGTCTAATAAAAGTCATGTATATAAGTCATTTGTGACTAATTGGCAGCCTAGGAAATGTTGAAATAGGCTGAAGCGGCAAGCTGTTTCTTGTCGTTTCAGTCTAGTATGAGGATCCTATGTTAAACATTTGTATATAATCTCCTAAGCATCGTATCTATTCTACAGGGATCACTAGGATGTTATTAAACGATACAGGAGAAGAGGAAGTCATTGGTTTGCGACGGAGGGTAAAGGTGATTTGACGGAATTTTGGGACTTTATTTTAAGCCTCCAGTATTGACACCGTTCTTCAAGATCAGTGATATGGCGCTGAAGAGTTTAGGATTCAATAACTGGATCAGTGTTCACTTATAAAACACAGGCAAAATCAGCATACGTGGTAAGGATAGTAGTGGGATGGATTAGGATATCAGCTGTGTAAATTGTGTTGAGTATTGGGCTGAATATAAGCAGGTTGAGAAAAGAGGTATGAATAGACCTTATGGTTTACTTCGAATGACCTGTTAGTGAGATAGGATTGGGTATAAAAAATTAACACTTTAGGCTACACATGATTTATTAGTTGGAACCAAGAGCAGTCTGTACCGAAAATATTCATCACCCATTATAGTAGACCCTCCCCTGCTTTAGTTGAGGAAATAAAGCAACAATTACATGTGTTTGTATATATTTTTTCTTAATATGTAAATAAATTAACACTAATTTTTTTTAGGACGAAGGCATTGGATAAACGATCGATTAATTATCGAATTAACATGTCGATACATCGAAAAATAAAGAAGATGCAGAGATTGGCAAGCCTGGGGCTGGCGGGATCCCCGTCCTGAGATACCCCCCCTCCCGAAATATAGATTTACCCCCTCCCCTTTGCCATGGTGCCAGCCTCCAGTCCCGCCTCATCCAGCGCTAAGCCTTCCACACTAACCTACATTACTCCAAGCCGGCTACTCTAGAGGTTCGTACGAGTCCTTCTATGCATAACTACATATCGTAGTCATATATTTTCATATATATATGTTTAATATATGTAGTGGATACATTATATTTACATGCTTCATCCCGTAATATTTTGATATGTTACCTGTTAGAGAATGGCGGAGAATGTGTGGTCATATTTCAAAATCATAATTTACATTTAATTTAAAAATAAGTGGGATTAGTCCCAGATATTAGATCGACATAGTCTATTCCCCTCCCCCTTATATTTTCCTTTAATTTTTAAGTTTTAAAAATTAATGTTTAATGAATAATTCTCTAATTGGCACATGTGCCAATATTTATTCATTTTAAAGTAAAATAAAAAAAATCCTAAGAGCTTCCTTCCTTATCAAATATCTTTATTTCTTCTTTTCCTGTTTCTTTTGTTTATAATTTTTCATTGCTTGTGTATTTTTCGCCACCATGTGCTCTTTTACTGTTTATCATATACAATATAACTGTGATAAATCTGAGATGAACTTTCCTGAGTTCCAATTGAACCTTGGTTTACAATTAATTTTTACTTCAACTATCATCGACAGACCTTCATATATGGTTTTCCTGATAGGTTAACATATACATTAGAAGACATGAATGCTATCAAACAAAAATTTATTTCCTACAAACAACTGCCTCGACCTCATCCAAATCACTATATCAGATCATCTGATAGTACAATTAGGTTTAACCACGAGGACAAGCTTTGGATGTAACTATCAAAATTTTTGTTTATATTCATACTACTCTAAATACAATAATTTCTAACAATGTTTTAGAAGTTTTATCTATTTTGTTTATTTCTAAACGGCAGTTCAACTTATCAAGCAAACGTAAATCTTAGTAAAGTAAATCCATAAATTTTCTTAAGTATTCCAAAGATATCCAAACTGTCCTGTTCATAAACAACTGCCTGAGGTAAATTAAACGGTAATTTAAACAAATAAAAATATAATCCATTGTATAGATATTATTATTACTTGTTAATTTAATTTAATCCTGTTCGTGATAAAGTTGTGTGTATACTTTTTCGTGTAGTGTGTGTAAATAATTTGGATATTAGCCTAACATTACAATTTACCTATATGTTTTTAATGCTGTTTTAAAGATATAATCAAACAGAGCATCTTCTGGTCGTACTTTTTTCTACACTATTATTTCTACGGTAAAATTAGTTTTTTCTAATTTATATATTAAAAAGTTATTAATTTTTGTGGTCGTTCTTGGCCATAATGTACCATTGATCAGGGACCTGATTCCCTCGTTTAGGATTGTTAGGATTAATTTACCTGGGACATTTTTTGGTTTAAGGATAGTAACAACTACATAATTAATAAGAAATATTTATATTCTTTTCATCTAAAAAATTAAAAGTATGTTAAAGTATAACCTCTCTTTTTCTATTTAAAATAACCAAGTTCCCAGTTTGCAACACTATCTTCCACTAAAATACCAAATATTTCTTTCACGAATTCACTGGAATTTTCGATTCGTTTCTAGAATGTGATTTGGATGCATTTTTCCAAATTGCACTTATCCTACATTCTAGTTAATAATTAAAACCGATGAAAAATAATATTGCATTAAAAACGACTCATTGAATAGTGTAAGGAGTGACTCAGGCAAAACATGATTTAAAACAAAAATTTAACCGTTAATTTGTTTCAAAATACAAATAAAAATATTAGGTTTTTACTTTTAGAGCAAAAATAAAAACTCTATTTTAATAAAGAACAATAGAACATAGAAAACTACCCACGCTTTTGGTTGCTATCTACTGGTAAACTTTTAGCTCAGTTGTGTCGAATTGATAGTGGAGTTGATAATCGTGTTTAACAACTGACGGGCGATCCGTGATATACTTTTATCATGGTACAACTGTTCTATATATACGGACATACCTGTCTCGTACAAGGTACAACTAAACAATTATCTCACATACTGATAACAAGAGGGTCCTTTAACCCCTCAGCCAACGACCGACTTACTGAGGAAATTAGATTAAAGATACTGCAACTGTTGGGCGTTTAAGAGCCTGCCGAAATGAAATGCACACGGCCATTTGAGCATACAGAGGAACTGAATAGGTTAAGAGTAATTTTTTACAATAAGATCTTACACTAAGCTCCCAGTTTAATATTTCTAAAGTCTAATTGACAATAAGTTGGAAGATAAGTTGAACACAAGTATAATCCACTTGATAACAATATAATCACAAATAAATAAAAAGCACAAAATATACCTTGACAGAATTCCTAACAGAACGCAGTTACACAAAAGTAACATTTTTAAATTAATGTAAAACTGGACTTTAAATCTTTGTATTTTCATATATAGGGAAAAAAACCATTCTCCAGTTATCTTAACTTCTTAATTTATATAATTCCTTAAATCGTTTCGACAACTATATGTTATTATCAATCTTTAAAATTAAGTTTTCTGCATCGATACTACAATTATACATAACTTTAAAAAAGGTAAATCTAAAAATCTGCAAAATTCAATAAAATTATAACTTTTTTAAAGTTATGTATAATTGTTGTATCGATGCAGATAACTTAATTTAAAAGATTGATAATGACATATAGTTGTCGAAACGTTATAAGGAATTATATAAATTAAGAAGTTAAGATGACTGGAGAAAGGTTTTTTTTTTTCCAATATATAAAAATACAAAATTTACTTAAACCAATAGAAATAAACTATACTACTTTTGTTATGTTTGTTGGCGATTGTTTTTATCCGACTTGTTTTGTTTTTATCGTACTTTCATTTTATTTGAGGTTTAATTTTTTTTTCAAGCCACTATGGACTACATTTCTTCAACTATCTGCCTTTGCACTTAGTTTTCCTTTATCCTACCTTTCAAGCCACTATGGGCTACATGTCTTTAACTATCTGCCTTTGCACCTTGTTTTCCTTTGTCCTACCTTTCCTTTGTCCAAGCAGGCCCCATCTTCGTCCCAGTTACTATCTGAAAACCCACAGATTTGTACAATTTCGCCTTCAGAGATGACCCCTCTGTAATATCTGCTGGAGTAATCTTTCTCCATGTGCTTTCTAGGTTTCTTTAGAATGAAATTTTGTTTTTTCTGATTCGGGATCGCATTCCTGATTTTTTCCATCTTCATACTAATTCTTGTTACGGCTTCGCTGGTATTAATTAATCGGACCCAAGATTTTTTGAAGATTTTCCTTTTTCAATTTCGAGCTCCTCAGTCAGCCTATTCTCTATTAGATCTAGGAATCCTACCACATGGTAATTAGTGTTTAATAATGTAGAAGTTTTCCGTTAATAGAATCGACTTTTCATTATAAACACTCTGAAGTTAATTATTGCATATTTTTTTTAAACTCTTCATTTCTTTTTGTTATGTGAAATTTTATACTGAATATTCAACTTGTAAGATACATGATATTATATGTACAAACAAATGATATTTTATAAAAACTCCAAATGCTATTCGAATGTTCATGTGTAAATTATCCTTTTTATAGGATTGTCATGTACTGATATGTATACTGGAGGTAGGGGTGGGTGATCTGGCTAGCAAAACTGTACCTTCTAACAAAGCCAAAGGTTTTAATGGTCTCCTGGTCCAGGGACAGCCTGCTTCGGAGGAAGAAATAAAGGTCTTCGTGCGCCTCCTGACCCCGAACAGTCATAATCCTTGGATCTATAATGATTCATCTAGGGTTACTCCATAAAAGTACGATTTGTTGCTTTCATTCATGCTCCATGGCCTTCAGAGGATTTATATTCTAGAAATATTATTTGTTTGTACATGCAATTAAAATTATTATAATTTATACCTGAGTCCTGTAAGGTATAAAAAGTATAGGTGCTCTTGCATTTGGGATAGTAAACACGATGATCAGCAAGTTTCGCTGAGGGAATCCAAGGGCCTTAGGAATTACTTATAAAATCGATCATGTTAATATACATCTTAAATATTAAATAATATATCTAATTTTATATACAATAATAATAATAAGCATTAAAGGATAACCTCTGCCATATTGAATCGATTTAAAATAATGAAGTAACCTTTGTTAGATAGAAAAATAGTTGACTGGAAGATCTAATGAAGGATAGATTTAATCTGGGTGTGCAGTCAATAATAATACCAAATAAGCAAAACTTATTTATTACTAGTGCCGAAGATATTCTTTCTTGGTATTGCAATGTTTTTTATTGTTATTTTTGTTTTTCTTTCTTAGCCCTGATGACGGCCTACAACGTAGGCCGAAACGTCGGCACTAGTAATAAATAAGTTTTGCTTATTTGGCGTTTTATTGACTGCCCCCCCCAATTGTATCCTTCATTTGATATAACCTTTGAATTAAACGAAATCGAGGGCTTCTTCATTGCTTTATAGTTTAAGGCTTCTTAAGTTATATAACAGCATTGACTCAATCCCAAGAATCGAATGAACTAACAATCTTATTTTATTAACAGTTAAGAAAAATAAAAATATAAACAAATTTTAAGAATTTTTATGTTTCATGTCATTGTTATGTTGTGAACTTTATAAAATAACTTTACAGTGCCTCAACAGTGAGCTGAAGGCCAACATGCACCCCGAGGCGGTCAGCTTTTCTTGTGCTCACATTTTAAACATGATAAATTATTTAATGTATTAACAGCCACAGATGGACCCTGTGGTATCCGCTGACCCTCCTAGGGTTCACCCAGCCTCCATAAAGTGGGTACAGTTAATTGGAGGAAAACCTGACTTTTGAGTGTTATGTCGAACAAGTCACAGTCTCTACCACCTACTGAACCAAAGACCCTTCATGGGCTGTAGTAGTACGGGTATACAATAATTCTCTAGTCTCGACTAAATTTGGCAATAGATATTTTTATGTAAACAACTTCTGTTGTGTAATTTGTTTTCATTTTATACATTGAGTATCATGTGTTTTAATTACGCTGTATTAACTGACCAATTCTATTATTCTTATAATACATGCTTTAATTTATGTAGTCAGTTTCACTCTACAAAATCCACACATCAGATAACGCTCACGGTCGTTCCACGTTCCGTATGGAGTGAAGTGATCATATGTGACCCTCTAAATAATTTCGAGAAAAGAATCTCTGAAATGGTTAAAGGAAGACTTGATCTTGGATGAATAATGTTTAGCTAATCGAAACAGATCTTTGTTTATAGTAGTTTTTATATACTGCGTAATTTTTTATAAGTTTTTTTGTTTTTTCTTGCTCTGCAGAGATATTAACCAAACTCGGTACTTCTTGTTGTTTTGTTTCAAACTTTGCTTCCTTTTACACTCAGCTTTAATCATTTTTTAGGAAAGAATAAGAATTAAACTTCACGTTCTTATAAAGCATTCAAGCGGTGAGTTGAGAAACCCCACAAGTTATGGAGGGAAAAAATACTAGGTCAAATCGTATAGCTTCAAGGCAACCCGAAACGACTGTTGATTAAAATTTGATCGAAATTAAACCCATTATTTTACCATAAAAGGCAATAACTGCCAATATAGTGCTTTAAAGATTTTTTTGGTTAAAAAACGATCAACTTTACGGATATAAGTTGATAATTAAAAAAATTATAATTATCAATAGATATTATTATTAATAGATAATTGATATTTAACTAATTATGAATCTATCATTTTACGAAACTCGGAATTGGTAGGAACCTAAAGACTCTCCTAGGGCTCACCCAGCCTCTGTAATAGGTAACCTTAATTGGGAAAACCTAGAACTTGAGTGGGTTCTCGGCCAAATCACATACCTGCATAAATGTTGGCTTTGAAATAGTGCAGTTTATCCAAGCACTGAATCCAAGACTACGCTTAGCATACCCTGTCAAGAAGGCTTCTTTTGTTGTTTTCTTTTAAATGGACAGGCCCCATTGATTGAAGTTTTGGAAGAAATCGTACGCAATAGGCAGATGTTTTTATCATTGGTTTGATAAGGAGGCATGCTATCATATGTGATAACAATTGTCTATAATCGCCATATACGATTTAGTACTTTGTTATTTCGATTCAATAGATGAATGAAGGAATGAATGAATTAAGCCTTTATTATGAAGAGAAATATAAACAAAATAAAGTGGTTTATAAAAATGTATACATATTTGCTCTTTATAGGCCTTCCCTCACATAAGGCCTAACTTCCAGGAGTGACCAGCTCCATTGGGAAGTGGAGTTCGGCATTAATTCCTGTCACTTAACTTTGTTTAACATATATATTAGTTAAATTTAATTTAACATATATATTTCTAAATTATCAAAAATTAGTTTTAGATATTGATACATTTAACATTCATATTTATAACTTATCAATAAATAACATTCTGAAATCCCTATTATGTCCCAATTGATTTGATTCAGGGCATTTTCTAATTCCGTTAATCTGGCTTCAGTTGACAGAGTCCTCGCTTTGATCGTCCCTATAAAGAATGATCTATCTCTTCTTTCCTTGCGCTATTCCTTATGTCTAATTGTTATTTTAATGCATAAGCATTACTTTAGTTACAAACCTTATCATAGTGTGTACGAATATCTTATTTTTTAAATAAATTTAAGGGGTGATTTATCCTCCTCATATCTCCTTTTACGTAAGCCACTGGGAATATATTATATTATAGATTTTTTTTTTTTTAATTATTTATTTATTGATATTTACAACTATATTACAGTAATATAACAAGTGAATTGGCTGAGTGATACATAATGACATGATATAATGACAAATAGAGAAACTACCCACTGGTAGTACTCAAATCGCATGTTCAACTAAGAAGGTCACGTGGCCATCTTCTTCTCAGACGCCTCGGAGGATTATCGGGAATTGAAGAGGAAGCTAGGTTTGAAACTAGAGGGTTTGAGTGGAAATGAAGTTTGTTATGAAAGGATAGATACCGGGATCGGGCCAGATCAGCAACAAATGGGACATTAAGGTCGGTTATGGATGACTATATTCTTAACAAAATAAGGAGCGTTGAGGATTTTACGAAGGATTTTGGATTGTAGGGATTGGATACGAGAAGAATTCGATGGCTTAGTGGAGCCCCAAAGCTCTACTCCGTAAGTCCAAATAGGTCGTATGATGGTCATGTAGATGAGTCTTTTGTAATGAATTGGGAGCTTAGAGCGTTTGTCTAGTAAGTGTTGAAGTAGCCTGAAACGTCGAGCGGTTTCTTGTCTTTTCAGTCTTGTATGAGGATTCCAAGTTAATCGTTTGTCGAGATGCAACCCTAAGTATCGGATCTGTTCTACAGGCACAAGTGGGATATTATTAAAGGATACTGAAGGGCAGGAAGTCATTGGTTTACGACGTAAGGTAAAAGTGATTTGATGGGATTTTTGAGAATTTATTTTAATTCTCCAGTTCTGGCACCATTCTTCAAGATCAGTGATATGGGATAGGAGGCTTTGGGATACAATAACTGGATTGGTATTGACTGATAATACACATGTATCATCAGCATATGTGGTAAGGATAGTATTAGGATGAGTTGGGATGTCAGCTGTATAAACTGTATAAAGGATTGGGCCAAGGATACTACCTTGAGGAATATTATAGATTACATTGTAAATTGAAAAGAGTTTTTTTGCTGCATTTGATCATTTCCGCTCTATCCTAGGTAAAGTAACTGGCTTAGCAGACATGTACATACAGCTTAAAATCGTCGGTCGGAACCAACGAGAATTTGAGCTCCACAGTAATGAAATGAAAAAATGCACGAATTTGGACTTCTACTGTAATAGATATTGATACATCTCATAGATTTACTTCTTTGATCTAGAGATTGATACCTCTCATTCTCATCGATTTACATAAGTAAATGGGTAACAGTAATGCCCAACCCCTGCAAGAGTGATATAAACATAAATGAGACACCTTCCGTACGAGCAAGCGGGTCCACCAACGAAATATTGATGTCTCTTAGGACCGGTCGAGGACTCGTATTGAGAGTGTATCATATATCTCCATATCTGCCCATTCTCGGAATTTTTGGTTTTAAATGGAGTTGGGATATAAATAATAACTCCATTTCCAGCCAATGGCTGACTTAGCCTCATATTCACTAAGAAAATAATACGATTCCACTTCCGTAAGTGCAAGGAACTAATTTTGGAAAAATAATAATAATACACCGGAGCTGTAGATATAATTGCTTCAATAATGTATATATATTGTAAACACTGGACTTATACACTGTTCATCAACTAGCTCTGAAGAAGACCTGCAATGTGCGTCGAAACGTTGGCGTTTTAATTAAAAGTTCTCCCTATATAAGATCATTTTCTTGACCTTTACCCGGACCATTTTCTTCCTCATATATATAATGTAGTATATAATATATATATATATATATATATATATATATATATATATATATATATATATATATATATATATATATATATATATATATTGGTTCATACACCGATAAACCGTAATAGTCAGTTATTTACTGTTTTATTAGAGAACTCAATTATTTTCTTCGTTTGAAAAGCTCCATTTGTATCTGAGAAAAGGGAATATTTAAAACAATGTAGTAATCATCTCGTATTTATGATTGAAATCTATTCATTATTATTATTTATTTATCAAATTATCAATATTATCAATTAATTTATTAATTATTATTTTCTTTCCTCCCAGTATTTTCACATCTCTTCTTCCCTTGTTTACCACGCACTACCGTTTTTCTTTATTTTCGACAAGAACCTCGATTATTTTTCCCATAATGCTATCTATAGGCAGTCTTTGTCTGTTATTTTTAATTATTAATTTAAATATTTATATTTAAACATTAAAATTTTAATTGGAAGCATGGACTTTGTCTAGGTTTGAGTATTCTGTTAATTGGTATTCGGTAGTTTTCTTAACAGACTGTCTCTATATTTATAATAAAAAAGAACACTTAGATTAACATCGTAATATACTTGTGGTATGTGCTTGGATGTGCCAACTTAACGTAACTTAAAGATCCAGTTTAATATAGAACGAATATGTACTTAAAGCCAGGGACAACATCTTAGGTTGCTACCTGGAGAAAGCTGCATTCTTAATTTATCTCTCCAGTGAATATTATTTATGAAATAAGAAAAACATTTTTTAAATAATATATTTAAAATTAATATTACATATTAATATAATATCAAATTCACTGGTAATTTAGATATTTATTTAAAATTTACTTTTTATTGTGCAATTTTACTTTATATTTATTTTTGTGTGAATATTATTGTTTAGAAATATTAGTAATTTGCATCTTTTATAGTTTGTTGTATTTATATTTATGTTTGAAGCAGATTTCATCATGGATACAGTACTGACTGATGCCCAAAAATGAGCAGTGAACTACCTGTTTTTGCTCGGAGAAGGCGTAATCGCTTATCAGGTGCAGCATAATCGTGTGCTGTGTAAAACCGGCTAAGATTTATATTTTTTAAATACTTTTACATTTTTAAACTATCTTTAAGTTATTCAAGGAGTTTCTTGGTTAGAATCCCGTTGATAGAATGATAAAAAAGTGGAATAATTATGAATAATGTTGGAAGAAATAATTAGGAATAAGAATTGTTGTTTCTACGTTACGGTCCGTCCTCCTTTACTACTATAAAATGATACATGGTCATGAAAAACTTTTTTATATATATGTTTATAACGGTTTAACTCGAGTTATTGAGTCGACAATATTTATTTTTTTGTATTGGAATTTGTTTAACATATTATTAGAAGTAATTCGTATATACGACTTATGCCCCAATTACGTCGTGTTATCATTGGAATCTGTTTATTGAAACAAGCTTTCGATTTTGAAACACTTGTGCAAACAACAACATCCACATGGTGACATTTACGATTCACTCGTCGAATCAGTCAGTAACTCGTAATCCTCCTTTTAAATGTATTTCGTAATTTATTTCTACAGCACGTTAAAGAAAACTTTGGGAGGGGAGATATTTAAACAAATAAAAACCTTTAGAATGTAGGTTTGTTTATCATGAGATGATAAAATATCGAGAAAGGATTTTCTACTTTTAAGCCATAACCCCTTTAGGTAATTTGTTTATGTTTATGTAAATATTCCTATAAGGGGTAGGGATGTCTTGATTGTATTCCAAGTAATGGAGAATAACTTTATTTCTTATGTTATTGTAATTTAATTTTTGATTAAAAATTGTTTATTAAAAATTTTAATCTCTAAACTATAAAATAAAATGGTCTCTAAAGAAAACCCAAACAAGAAGAATATTCAATGTCATCATGATTAGTTAAGAAAAATAGAGACCCCCCCCCCCGAGGGATGTAAACATAGGCAGAATAGTCTTGATTAATAAGACGGATTTTTTTAAAGATTTATTTTTATTTTCAAAAAAAGTTATCTGGGAGTATTGTTTCTTGTTTGTCTCATTTAACGTTTCTTTAGGCTGTTATGGCTGATCGGACGACGATACATTGAGGGCCCTAAATTTTGCCTATCTAGGTATAATTAGGGTAGAAATCTTTCGTTAATCTAATATTGTACAGGGTTGGGAGCACCATTGCCCTCTCCGAAGGACAGGATAATTAAGGATTTTTTACTCTCTTAAAAAAATCCCGAAGCTAGCTGCCAGGCTGCGAACCCGCGATCTAGAGTATATTAGGTTGTTTTACTGACCAATGCCCTACAGGTGATCTACTGCAAGCATGTTAAGTTTTACAATTACCTAGTAATGTTTCCTGGTATGTTAACTATATAATAAAATTATTCCAATAAGAATATTCTTTTCTAAAGTTTTAGGTTTATTGAATTTTAATAACTATCTTACATTTAAAAAATTTAATTATTACTTACAAAATTTTAGGTACAAACTTGAAAATTTTGAATAAGGCATTAACATGTTTGTTTTAGGTTTTTGCACGATTTTCAAATGTTTGCACTGAATGAATTACCTTCCTAGTACGGAAACCTGACTAACTTAATTAATTAAATGGTTAATATTTTCTTTTCTTTCCAATAAGGGTAACATGCATTAAAAACATTAAAAAACCAGGTACATACCACAAAAACCTCCATACGGTAACCTATAAATTTTTTAAACAGCGGGTTATATTTCATTTTTATGTAAATATTTACATGCAATGACTCATGTAATAGTATGATAATATATTATATATGGTTATGGTTTCCAATTACATTAGTATGTCGCTTCTCCTTCTTTTTGCCCTGAAAATAGCCTACACTGTAGGCCGAAACGTTGGCAATAGTAATTGTATCCTTCATTTGATCTTCCAGTCAACTATTTTCAAAGGAATACATTAGCATGTCGATGTTACGAGATGAGCATGTGAACTCAGTTATATGAGAACGACTAGATGCATTCGTTTCCAGCGGAATGGCGTTGTGATTGGTTGTGTGGTGATCCAAAATAAAACTTCCAGAATTTTCCTAGAATAAGGTCTTGGGTTCAGCACATGATAGAGACTATACTGTTTCTAGGACAACGATTGTACAGGGTGTTGATTTGAACGGGTTCACACTAAACCACCACGGTTTTCCCCAATTTAGGGTATAGTCCAAAAGCCTCCATAGATGTTGAAGATGAAACAATTATCTGTCACAATATTAACTAAACTTATTTGGATACTGACTTAGAACATATATCTATACAACTTATATTTATCTTGATTTATATGTGATTTTTCAGAGATCACGCTCTACAGCTAGTAGCTAATAAATAATATATTACTAAAAAATAACAGCTTTTACACAGCTGAAGTTGAAAGTTTCTACCTTGACCTTTGCAGTCATTTCACCAAGATTTTGCACACACTAAACAGGATTGTCGTTCATTAGCCACAATCGATTTATCAAACAATTATCGATATTAAAATCCCTACATTTAAAATGCGATTTGAGTAACTTTTGAACGGTGTTTCGTCATAAAATCATACTTTTTCTTGACCTTGGGTGTAATTTGAAACTATCCTTACGCAATAGGTTTCATTTCATTGATCATTTTAATTTCATCTTCTAGACCGTTGTTAATCCTAAACTGATCTCGATCCGTTCCGCAATTTCAAATAGCAGCATATTAATTCAATGTAGACTAAAATCACTAGCGTTCTAACATTTCAAATAATACTCCCTTCTGTTTTCTTTAAAATTGCAAATTCAACTGTCACTCACAGATCTTGTTGAAGTGCGCTATCCGTTTCGGATGTTGGTGACAAGCATGGCAAGTTAGATCTTATTGAGCGCTGTACAGAAGTATGCGTCAGATGTTTTTCCGGTCCATCTCCTGAGGTTATTTAGCCTGGGTATCCTAATTCTTCATGGTCCTCTCATTTCGTCCATTTTCCCCTGCATGATGAGCTGAAGTAGGCAATACTTGGGTACATTCTTCATGATGTGACCAAAATATTATTGTAGTTTCCGGATCCGGATGTTCATGATTTCCCGCTATTTCTTCATTCGTCTTCGAATTTCCTTGTTTGTTACCCCTTCCTTACTGATCTTTGTTTCTCAGTTCCACTAATCCTTCTGTATATTTTAAAATTTATTTTGTATTATCTTTGCCACCTATTTCGCCAAATATATAGGCAGAAAATTGTTGATTGACATTTTCGGAGCGTAGAAAGTCGACATGGCGAGTGTAGGTAGACATAACCTGTACCGTGGATTGCTTTAATAAATACCAACCGAAAATAACACACGAGTTTTATTTTGTAATATTTTTTTGTTAATATGAGTCCTTCGGGTAGGGTATTTAGTTTCGATATTGAAACTTAAATCTCGTTACTTGTCACTATCAATTTAGTCAGACATTGCCTAACGTTCGAATCCGGATTGGTTGACAAGTATATTACCTTGAAAAGACTTGATTATACTGCTTGTTGTAAAGGTAAAAAATCTTTGCGGTTGTAATATGTCCTTACCCTTTTCCCAGGCAATAGATATCAGAAACTTTTTATGGATTATTTTTTCTCCAAAATGAGTTTCTTTCTCTTCGAGAAGCGGAATAATGTGGAATGGAAGGGAGGGGTTAGCTCTGTGTTGAGTGCTGGGTTGTTATGCTCTAGGTGGCCAGTTCAAATTCAATTTTAACCTAACCACCATACTGCACAATCAGTCGCTTAGAAACAACACAGTCTCTACCATGTACTGAAAACAAGACCCTAAGTTATAGTAGGTTTTTTTTAAATGTTGAATTAAGCTACCCAAATTATTATTATACTATATGTTATATTACACATACATACTCGTATTTTTTAAAAAATTGTTTACTATTTAATTTCCATTTCCACCACGCAATTGCGCATCCAGCTAATTTGATCCGAGCGTTTTTCTCTTTGCTTTTCTACATGATCATCGAGTTTTGGTATAAAAATATCAATTGTTGAGTAGGTCTCTTGGCCAATGTCTTTTTAATCTTTTCTTATCAAGTCCAGGTAACAGGGAGTAAGAATGCGGAAGAACTAGTGGGTTTGGGCGATATTGTGTCGATGAGTGGAATGTCATGTATTTGTTATGAATTTATGAATTTATAGTAGAAATGTTCATGTCGTTGTGTATGGTGGGATTCGAAATATACCATGTTGCATTAACAATTTTTCTGAGATTTTTGGAGTGTGTTGTTTGTATCTTGTGTATGTGGACTTGTTTTGCTGAACTCCAAAGTTCTGCTCCATATGTCCAAATAGGTTTTAGTATATTATTATAGATAAGTCGTTTGTTCCGTGAGTCAAGTGAAGATTTGTTGTCCAGAAGATGTGATAGTTGTTTGTAGCGTCTAGCCAGTTCTTATCTTTTTAATTTTGTATGTATGTTCCATGTAAGTCTTTTGTCCAAGGATAGTCCGAGATAACGTACATAGTTTTTATAAGGTACTTCGTCGTTGTCAATTTTGACTGCTGGACACGTAGCTCTGCGTAGAGAGAAGCTTACATGGCTCGATTTTTAGGCGTTTATTCTGATTTGCCATTTATAGAACCACTTTTCTAAATCAAATAAATGAGATAAATGAGAAATCAAATTTTGAAGAGCTATAGATGCTAGTTTGGGGTCTCTGTGAGAAGAATTAATGGCTGTATCTTCAGTGAAGGTATAGATGTTGGTGCAAGGGTGCTCCGGAATATTAGAGGTGTAAACAGAATAGAGAATGGGGCTTAAAACACTGGCTTGCGGTACACCCCTGTATTGAGGAAAGAAGGAGGAAGTCGAAGGCTCAACGGGAGTACAGAAGAATCTGTCTTGGAAATAAGATTGAAGATTTTTAAAAATATGTAGGAGGTAAGTGAAGTTTTATTTTCCAAGGAAGACCTTTGTGCCAGACACTATCAAATGCTTTTTCAATGTCAAGAAAAATCGCGGAGCAATATTATTTTTTCTCAAAAGCGGTAGAGATTGTATCTGAGATACGATGAAACTGTTGTACAGTGGAGTGATAAGAACGAAATCCAAATTGGTGGTACGGTATCACTCCGCTATTTTCGAGGATAGGCTTTATGCTATCTACATATATAGATATACATTATTTATGCGATTAAGGAAGAGTTTTTCAAATAATTTAGACATTATAGGGAGGAGTGCAATTGGTAGGGAGGAGTGCACTCGTATTTTTATGTATAAAGTTTGTTAAAAAAGTAAAAAGTTTTTAAATGTTTAAAAATAGAATTAATCTGTGATGCGATTATGGTAAATTCTTTCTGATAAGTGATACATGATAAATTCTTCACAGGTTATTTCCTACTTCAATAGATTTATTTTTGTGCCTTCCTTAAAAGGTTTTGTACGATCTATTAATCCTTGTCTTTAAAAATTTGTTATTCACTTCCACCCGTTTTCATCATCCTATTCAGCTACAGTTGTTAGATTTATGGGAAGCTTATTGGTGGGAGGTGAACTAAGAACGTGTTAAATTATTATTTAAAACATCATTGACATTCGAGGATGTCCCAGCATCTCTGACTATCCCACAGAATTAAATTCACTTTAATCCTCTGTAGGATGTCAATATTACTTCTTGGGTTCTTACCAGCTCCTGTCCCTAATAAACACTATATCTTTCTTCATCGGACTCTTTACACTGCTTTCTCCCTTCTGTTCTTTTAATCCTAGAACTTAACAATCAATAATTATACTCCAGAACGCAGAACTGCTTCCTTTGACAAGCCCTCCCTTGATCCAGTGAAGCATCTTCACCAGCATCCTTCAAGCATAAATTATTCCTTCGTCTCCTCGAATCTCGATCCTCCAATCTTATGTAATACATATTCATAAATTTTATTACATTATTTAACCTTTAATTACTCGGGAGCTATATCATTAGAGCTTACAATTATGGTCATGCCTTAGTTTTAAATAAAAAATCATGCTTCATTCTTTCATTTCAATCGATTTTTTATTTAAATTTTTTTTCATCAGTTGTCAAACTCAAATTTCAAAAATAGGTTTGAAAAAAAAACAATTAGGATTTATAGAGCAGTTTATTACCCTAAAGATAAAATAAATATCATCACTTAATAATTTTTTATATTAGGAGGTTATTTGAACATATCCTGGCCTCGGGATGGTGAGCAATATGACGACAAACCATACAAATGTAACTTTAAATAAACAACCAAAAATATTAAAACATTTTTCTTTAGTTAATATTATTTCCTCTTTTGTATTATTGTCATTTGCTTAAAATACAAATGTCGTTGTAATTTTGTGATTCAGAGCTAATTATTAAGGTTTACAATAAGCAGTATAAAAACAATAATTATTTAAGAATTATTAATTTACTATTGCTATTAATTAAAGTTTATATACTGATCCCCCCCCCCCCCCGAAACAAAAAAAGAGTTCTTATAATTATGAAAGGAAATAGTTGTGATTAGATATTCGGTCAAAATACATGAAATAATATAATATTAATTTTCGGCATTACATGAATAAACTTACTGGTAGCATAAAAACACTAAAAAAAAAAACGATTAATTTTAAGTGCATGCTAGGATCAAACGATTCCAATAGTAGCTCTACAGATTTAGCACTCCATCTTAGCTTTAATATTATGTTAAAAATTCTTAAACTAACAGAGACTTAATAGGACAGAAAATTTAATGCTCTTTACTTTTTCACAGAAGCTCGAACTAAAATACTTTATGAGTAACTTTGCTTTTACTTGCTAATTTGCCCCTCTTTGCCTCTGTAATTGTATTATTAAGTTTTAGTGACTCTTCTTTAATTTTTCCTTCCATTTTATCATCATATAAAAACTTGAATGTTCTAAAATATTAGATTTTTTTGGCGGATAAAGCGGTGGTCAGAAGAGGAACCAATGTTTTCGACCAAGCAATTTTTATTTTGAAGAAAATTTTTTGCTAGCTTGTTTCCGTAATAGTAACCGTCTTAAACTTGTACTTCATAAACAAAATATATGAAAATGTATCATATATGATATAAAATATGAATATAAACATTATATATGCATCCATGTCTTGCAGTATAAGTAAAGAAATAGTCAAATTTCTTAGGAGCGAGGCAAGTGTTATATTCGTTTGGGTCAAGGTTTAAGCTTGAGCATTAGAAATTATATTATTTTCCTTATAATTCCTCTATGTAGGGAATAAGTGTTTAAGTCGATTTTTTTTCCAGAAGGATTTAATTGTACTGAGGTAAGCGGAATCGTAGTTTTGGGCTTAAAATGGAGTTGTAATATAAGCAATAACTCCAAGATCATATGATATAACCAAATTTCAAGCCAAGGCCTGACCTGGCCATTTATATCACTACTTATTCCGCTCCCCTAAGCAAAAGAAACTCATTTTGGATAAACTTCTAACCCGGGCTGTAGATACATTGATTGATAGATAAATAGATATATAGATCCTACCGGCTTCTCAATATAATCCCACCTTATTAGAGGAAGAAAGATAGTATAATTGGAACCCTCAAGGACAACTTCTCAAATACAACATTTTTCAGTTTGAGGTTGCCCACCTGATTTATTAACCCAATAGCTCATTCCAAGTAGGTTATGGTCGATAACGGTCATTTAGCGCTCAAATGTGTAGGAATTAATGACATAATTTTCGTGGTTAACATTCATTTATTTATGGAAATTATTATGAATAAACATTCAAAGAATTTAATGGCGTAATTTATGAACTTGTAATTTATGACTTCATTCAGGATCACCAATTTGCAAACCAAATAATAGATTATAATAGTTCTCGTTTATTTTGTCTAATAAAAGTTTGTTTTGATCTCACCTTATTGTATGATAGGAAGGATGAGAATGTTATCTTCTAAAAATAAATGTTTTATTTATAATTATTTTGTAAAATTATCATAATACTTCAGTCCTCGTAGCCTTTTGACTATCTGATAAATTTTATTGAAGCCAATGGGTTAATATATTTCATTACCAAATTGTTGTGCATAAAATAAATTATTATTATTTATTAATTTATTCATTGAAATTTACAACTGCTTTATAACAATACAACAAGTTGCAAAGTAAATAAATAAAAAATCGTAAAAGATTCCTTAGGTATGCCCTCGAAACTTTGAATGAAAAAAATATAACGTTTACAAAAGGAAGGCGGTATTTCAAATTTATTTCCTAGTTTAAAATTTTATAAATCTCTATAATAAGTAACCTATTATAATAACTATTAAATTTTCTATTTGATATTAAAGAAATACCTAATATTATTTTAAAAGGTATGTGGAAAAAGTTACAAGCCTTATATCGCCTCGACATAATTGGTCTAAATTGTCCGCTTTTGTAATAACAATAGGACCGGTTTTGACAACGTTACAACCCATTCGGTACTTTTTGTGCAATCTTCTGACCTAACTCAACGCAATGTTCAAATTAGCTCAAAAATGGAAAAAATTCATAATTTCTAAATTTTTATTTTATTGTCAAAATACAAAACCCAAAGTTCTAGGAAGATGCTCATTTATGTGCGTACAAATCCTTTTTTATGATTTAGAATATTGTTGCAGACGTTATCGAATGCTTCTATACCCACATCTCTCCTTCAAAAGAACTATGTCTCAATAACTCAAAACACCCAATTTTTCAATTGATATACTTCAATGTTCTATGCCAAAATTAAACCAGATGAGTTACAAAAATAACATTTTGGGTATTGGTAGAGCAAAGCATTTCTATTGTAATGATGGTATTGAAATTCTTTCATTGATGATTGGAACATTTATATAAGCTTGAAAGATTTTTTTTTTTTTTTTAAATTTATCTACTGATATTTACAACTGTATAAAAAAAAAATACAACAAGTAAATGGGCTAAGCGATACATAATGACATGTGAAAATGACAAGTAGAGAAACTACCCACTGGTAGTACTCAAATCACAAGTTCAACTAAGAAGTCACGGGGCCATCTTCTTTTCAGACGCCTCGGAGGATTATCGGGAATCGAAGAGGAAGCTAGGTTTGAAACTAGAGGGTTTGAGTGGAAATGAAGTTTGTTATGAAAGGATAGATAACGGGTTCGGGCCAAATCAGCAACAAATGGGACATTAAGGTCGTTATGGATGATTTTATTCTTAACAAAATAAGGAGCATTAAGGATTTTACGAAGGATTTTGGATTGTAGGGATTGGATACGAGAGGAATTCGATGGCTTAGTGGAGCCCCAAAGCTCTACTCCGTAGGTCCAAATAGGTCGTATGATGGTCATGTAGATGAGTCTTTTGTAATTAATTGGGAGCTTAGAGCGTTTGTCTAGTAAGTGTTGAAGTAGCCTGAAACGTCGAGCGGTTTTTTGTCTTTTCAGTCTCGTATGAGGATTCCAGGTTAATCGTTTGTCAAGATGCAACCCTAAGTATCGGATCTGTTCTACAGGCACCAGTGGGATATTATTAAAGGATACTGAAGGGCAGGAAGTCATTTGTTTACGACGTAAGGTAAAAGTGATTTGATGCGATTTTTGAGAGTTTATTTTAATTCTCCAGTTTTGACACCATTCTTCAAGATCAATGATATGGGATTGGAGGCTTTGGGATGCAATAATTGGATTGGTGTTGACTGATAATACACGTGTATCATCAGCATACGTGGTAAGGATAGTATTAGGATGAGTTGGGATGTCAGCTGTATAAACTGTATAAAGGATTGGCCCAAGGACCTTACTACCTTGAGGGAAACTTTTTTAATTTTAAATTATGTTATTATTCTCATACAACTTCAGATTCAATGATAATACATTCAAAATTTGACTTTATTTAAAAAAAAAGAATAAAAAAAAGTCATCATATCATGGAAACGGAATGCCAGATATATCCTTCCTGAATGGAAATGCTTCAACAAATACAATCGCTACATAGGCTTAACTCAAAAATGCCAATTTTTTAGTTATATCGTTGTTCTTTTGAAGGAGCGATATACGATAATATGTGCTCCAATCATTCTGAAATAGGCTGCCGTTTTATAGATTTCTAAGTAGTAAAACTATTGGTAATTTTTAGTCCATTCATCACATATTTCTGCTAGTTTCTACCATGCCGTCAAGTCCTTTACCGACGTTTCGGTGACCTAAGATTAATCCCTGAGGAAGCTCCATACTAGTATGACCAGCGAAATGCCGGCAAAGAACTTGACTGTGTCGAAACTAGAAGAAATATGTTTTAAATGGACCCAAACTCCCCAAGTCCAAATATTTATGCATATGAGTCTTTTGGAATAAACTGAGATCCTAGAGCATTTTGTTTAGTAATTGTTGAAGTAGACAAACGTTAGTAAGAAGTTGCTGAAACTGCGAGCAGGTTCCTGTATTCTCAGTCTAGTATGACGATTCCTAATTATCGGATTTGTTTGATGGAACTTGAACTTTCAAAATAGAGGCCGGTAGAAGCTAATATATAAAGAAGAGAGGAGAATCATGATTTTTTTAGAATGAGTATAACATCAGATCAATAGTAACATTAAAAATATAGAATTTTTTTTTATACTCCCTACCATAACTGGTCTCCTTGACCTGGTCAGTTATCAATTTGGGACTCTCAGATTCCTCGCCTCATTCTTTACAATGTGTGGCCTTGGGTCATCTTCCACTTCCACCTGTTTCTTGCTCTTCCCAATTTTTTTCTTGCTGAAACTTTATAGATAGTATTAGTTTCATAAAAAACTAGGGGGTACCCACTCTCTGGCTGTCGGTGGTTAGAATGTACCACCCAAGTGAGCCTATTAAAATAGGAGCATCCATTTATTATAGTTATGAAATATTGAGTATTTTTCATTAAATAAATTAATGAAACGATTTTAGTTTGTTTTATACATAAAACAATAATTTATAGTATATAAGAAAATAGTCTTAACCTCATCAAGACGTCCAGTATTTTCGTTATAATTTTGCTAAATAAATTCATTGTTTTGAGTCCTTTTCTAAGTTACAAGCGTCAGTTTTTCTGACTCTCTCCCGAACACGTAGAGGAGGGGGTCCTGTGGTCACCGTCTCTCTCAAACACGTAGAGGAGGGGATCCTGTGGTCACCGTTTCTCTCAAACACGTAGAGGAATGGGTCTTGTGGTCACCGTCTCTCTCAAACACGTAGAAGAGGGGGTCCTGTGGTCACCGTCTCTCTTAAACACGTAGAGGAGGGAGTCCTGTGGTCACCGTCTCTCTCAAAAACGTAGAGGAGGGGGTCCCGTGGTCACCGTCTCTCTCAAACACGTAGAGGAGGGGGCCTGTGGTCACCGTCTCGGATGATTTTGCCTGCAGCGAGGTGAAACACCAGGCACGTTTTGGAAACATCACCAAGTGTGTTGCTACCAAGATCTCTGAGTATTAAGTTTATAAGGTTTTTCGTTAGTTTAAATAAATCATGTTGTTAGGTTTCTGCCATCCCTTAAGAGCAGAATTTATTTGATTTTATTTATCAATATTATAAAAAATAAGTTCGTTGTTACCATTGTGATTTAAGAGTTTTATTTATTTTCACTTAAAATTCTGTTTATATTATATTTTGCATTGATCCCTCATTGTTACAGGTTAAGTAACACAGTTTCTTTACCATTCAGAAATAGAACTATCCAAATTAATATTCCATTCTGAATTGTAAAATTTTTTATCATAAGCAGACCAAATTCATTTAGAGTTACATACATTTCATTAAAGGTACCAATTTTGTTTTCCTTATCTAGACAAATATATCACACGTAAATGGAAATTATCCTTGATTTTACTGTTCACAGCCCTGAAATTTTGTTCATCATAAATTATTCATATATTTGTTTACACATCATAATTCAAAATATATATTCTTCTACTTGTGAAGGTTTTCGTCCCTTTGTACAGACAAAAATTGGTCTTGATTAGTTCGAAAATAAGTCCCTATATATCGAATGAAAATTATATACCATTGTTTTAATGAATGGAATTAAATTTTTGTCACTTACAATTATCGGTTGTATATCGAGGGTGCATTCCTGAAATGGGGTATGTCCAAATTTTGGTGTCACTTTGCATTTGAACTAGTGATTTTTTGTTTTCTACGCTATGTCAAAAATGCCTAAATATGAATATAAATTTAGTGAATAAATCACCTATCTTCTGCAATCGTAAGTCCAACGTTTTAGTTTCCTCAGATTTTCAGATACAATTCTCGTTTGCATCGACATTTTTCAATGTGCTGTAATTTTTAGATCAAGGTCAGATAGTCTCTTAAAACGAGTTATAAAATTAAAGAACTTTACGGTTTGGGTTACTTCGAGGAGCTACCGTCATCTGAGCTTCATCCATAATTATAAATTCGTCATGGTGATATAGGGATCATTCTCTAGCTATTTATTTGTCCCACGAAATTTATTGATAAGAATTTTAAATTTTTTATATTTCTTTGATATAAGGTAACTTCTATAAAGGTTTTAAATAAAAAAGTATAAAAGAATAATTGTGTTATCAATAAATCATCAAAATAAATTATCTGCCATAACTGGATTTGAACCTTGGACCTTCGGGACGGCAACTCAGCGCTCTACAACTGATTCACCCGCTCCCACAAGGGTTTATTTATTAATTTTTTATATTTAAAATTTTATTTATTTATTTTTAAAATTTTATTTATTTATTTTTTGCGATTTTCTTCTCATTCATTCTCTCTGAATCTACCATGCACGCTAGTGCTTTTTAGTCGGCTCCTGGTCCTCTCTCTGCCCAGGCAGTCCTCATCAGTAATTCCAAATCTTATCAGTTCTTCTTTAATCTGCTTTGCATAACCCCCCGGCTTTTCAGGTTGTATACCTTATTGAATATTTGCTTAGTGAACCCTGTATGATCCATCCTGAGCATGTGTCGGTGGAAACAATGGTTTATTATCTAATTCAAATTCTTTTTTTTTTTTAAATAATTTGAATATATATTGTCGAGAAACACTGTAAATTTTCGGTTTATTTCTCATTAAATTAGTTGAGATGGTTGTGTTATATTCAGAAAATTCGTTGAAGGCGTATTCTAAATCTGCAAGGGTGAGTAGCGAACAACTGAGAACCCCCCTCATTGTGAACTAGTTTGAAAGGGTTTGCTTGCACCCTATTCACTGGGCCCACGTGTTCATCCAAGCTGTTCCCTTGTCCGGAATTTCATCCACATGGAATGATGAACGGGTGTTACCGAAAACTGGGTTTTTATAAAGTAAAAAAAATCTAACCTCAAGATATTCGCAGCTATAATATTTCATAAAATATTATGAATCATAATATTATACAACACTCACTGAGAGAAAACTATCCTTTTTTTTCTCCACATAAGATTATGACAATGAATGTAAACAATGAATTAACTGAATATATAAATATATCATATGTATATCATATATACTTTATATTTCATTTTAGTAGTAATCCATTTCAAACTCATTTTCTCTTTCACTAACAAGGCATTTATTGCATTTTGTAATAAAATACATTCTGTTGTAATTTTACTATGTTTTATTATCCTACAAATACATTCTCATACATTATTTCATGATTTAACTTTGGCTAATTGTATTACTTTCTTGTCCTTCCTAGCATTTCTGTTTAAATAACCTGTTATTAACTAACCTGCACTGTTTGGTACTGCACTGTTTATATTGTTATTATTTTTAGTTTAATGGATGATTACCTAAAAATAAGGCCAAAACGTTGGGGCAAATTGGAACATTTTAAAGATATATCAAGTCAACCATTTCCGTATCAACATAATATTATAACATTAGATATTATGGATTACAACAACATTATAATCTCGTCGTACCAATACCTTAGGCCGGCTGTGGTATATAAATTATTTAATCTTTTTACAGCCACATGAGGTTCTATAAAGTTGGTACCCCTGATTGGGGAAAACCTGAGGGTTGAGTGTGACCTTGGACAACAATTGTCCCGGAAACAGTAGTCTCTACTACATGCTGAACCCAAGAGCCTTCATGGGTTTTTCTTAGCTTTAGCGGTTAGCCATTAAGACGAAAAATGGGCTACACATTACTATAATTGTACGATGAATAATCAGTTAAGGCTATCATTGAGGTTCATTTCAATTATTTACTATAAGTTTATTTGATATTAAAATAATTTTTGTTTCTGTTAAACCAGATACAAGAAAACTTAGGAATTTTTTTAAACAACGGTTTTGCTGGAATTATGGTTAAAAATACTTCCCTTCCATACGTTTAAATTTAATGAAATTTAATATTGATCTTTAAAAACGGGTCAGAGACAAACAAGACTAAACTGATCGGTTTGACCTAGGAACCTCAGTTACTGTTACATTATTATCTACGTGTGCCCCTTAACCTCATTTGGTTGATAAGAATCCATTCATATATTTAGCTATGCGAAACCCAATTCCTAGGGGCGACCTGTGGTCTAGTGGTTAGCGTAACAAACTACTAAACCCAAGATCGCGGGTTCGTAGCCCGACAGGTGGCCCTAGGATTTTTTAAAGGGAGTAAAAAATCCTTAGTTACGCCGTCCTTCGGAAGGGACGTTAAAGGGGGGTCCCGAGCCTGTACGATGTCAGGTACTCGTTAAAAATCCCTATCCTAATAAAACCTGGATAGGCAAAATTTAGAGCTCCCACTGTAGCATCGTCCGATTAGCCATAGCAGCATAAAGTGACGTTAAATGAACAAACAAACAAACCCAATTCCTATTTTTATACAACTAAATGAAAATAATGAATTTTGTATACATCCTTCATGTATAGCACAAGATGTGGTAATAATAAACAATTGTAACAACAAATAAATAAAAATATATAATTATTATTATTATTATTTTGGCTCTACGGTCCTGCAAGAACCCGGGCCTCCAACACCACAGCAGACCAATCTCCGCGATCCTCTGCTATTCTCCTCCAGTTTCGTACACCCAGCAGTTTCAGGTCCTCTTCAACGTCATCTAGCCATCTAATTCCAGGGCGTCCTCTGCTTACCGTCCGGTTTCTCATTGAGCATTCTCCTCGCTATCCTGTAGTCCGGCATTCTTTCCAGATGTCCCATCCATCTCAGTCTGACTTTCTTTATGAACGCCATCATGTCCGGCTCCCCATATAGCTCCATCAGCTCCTCATTCTTTCTTTTTCTCCAGACATCATTTTCGGCCACTCCACCCCAGATTCTTCTTAATATTTTTCTTTCCCATGTTGACCATAAGTTATGATTTTTTGGCCAGGGCCATGTCTCGCACCCATATATGACTACCTATGGTTATGTACGTCTTGGTCTTACTATGGTTTTGTACAGTTGAATTAGTATTCTTGTAGAGAATGATTTTAATCGAAACACTCTTTGTTGTGAGGAATAAAACCTATTTCCTGCTGCTATTCTGGCTTGTATTTCACTCTCTATTTTGTTATCATCTATGACCACACTTCCCAGGTACTTGAATTGGGTTACTGCGCTCTCTTAAACTCACTTTTTCATTTGCCATCTTTTCCAATTTTGAGTTTTTCATATATACAGTTTTATCTTCATTCACCTTAAGACCCAGTTGAATGGCTGCCTCTTCAAATTCTTGGAATGTTCCTGATAATGCTGCTTGGGTTCTAGTGGTAATTACGACTTCATCCGCATATTCTAGATGTTGGGACATGCGGCTGTGTATAGTTCCTCCAGGATTTGTTTTTACTGTTCGGATGGCTGCTTCAAGGAAAAAAATATCTAATATAAGAACATAAACTTATAAGGAGTAAAAATACCAAATTTTAATGTCAAAAACTAATAAAGTTAAATAAGATTTAACAATCTTTATTTCATTTAAATAATACGTTAGATGTAAGAGGTAAAAAATCTGTACCTCAACAACTGATGAGGGGTCTCGAGCTCAATATATCGTAGAGCTTGGACTGTTTCTAGACAACGCTTGTGCAGGGAGGTGATTAGTCCGAGATCATGCTCAACAGAATGTTCTTTTACCTATTTAAGGGTACTCACTTTATAGAGGCTGTATTCGTTACTATTATCAGATTAGTTCAACTGCCACAGAGCTTCCCCTCCCAGTAAAAGTAATAGTAGAAGATAACCATTATTTTCATTTCTTTTGATAAATTAACATTTAAGTTGAAAATAAATATTTTAAGAATATATTGGCTTTTTAAGAAAATATAGCAAAACTTCATTTATAGTTTTTCTATATTTTTTGAAAATATTTATCGCGGTTTAAAATTAATTTTGAAATCAAAGTACTATATACTTGTTCGTATTAACGAATATAATCCATGTCAAAATTCATTTCGCGAACCAAAATAAATATTAAATTATTTTCCTTAAATAATTATGTTCCTTTAGTGAATATTAAATAATGGTATTCGTGTCTGTGAATTAAATATTTTTAGAAATATATAAATAGACGATTCTATAAGATTATGTTTTTTTTTCACAGGAAGGACATGGTTTGGATAAAATACGCGTGAAAGAAGATATAATAATATAAAGGTCTGTATTATATATTTATTTTTATATGAACATGCATTTATAGCTTTATTTGATGTCTTTCTTTGAACAATTAACTATATTTATATTATTATATATTACTTAGTTTTATGTTTAATAATATTAGTTGACCTTATATACATGAGGAAGAAAATGGTCCGGGTGGAGGTAAAAAAATTCTCTTATATAGGGAGAACTGTTTATTTGGAAGCCGACGTTTCGACCCACATTGCAGGGCTATTGTAGTAGAAACATGCTGAATAATATTAGTTGAGCTTATATATATCAGTATAGTGTCAAGTGTGATCCTACTATAATAGCCCTGAAGAAGACCTGCATGTGGGTCGAAACGTCGGCTTCCCAATAAATAGTTCTCCCTATATAAGAGAATTTTATTGACCTCCATTTTCTTCCTCTTACTTAGTTTTATGTTTATGTTCCCCTTTTATTTTAAAGGCCCTTTCTTGAATTTTCAAAATTACTGAACCATTTTTGATAAAACTTTGTGGGTATGTAGTGGTTATGTTAATAAAATATCATATATTATGAAAGCTCATTTATTTTTTTTTACAATCAAATAAATGAGTGTAATCTTTGACAAAAATTTAAGTAAGCCGACACCCTCGGGATTTAATCAGGTTGCACTTAGGTTGGCGTTTTTAGTCGAAGTATTTTCAAAAAGCACTGTAGAATATTTAAAAAAAAAGTTTGTTTCATTGTTTTCAATTAAGAATCTGTATAAAGAAGCCACGCAACAAAAAATTAGATATATTGGGTATACTTTGAATATACGTACATTATATTATATTATTTTATGTAATTATATTCTTGGTTACTGTTCCAAGAAAGGCGCAAGCTATACAGTACCCGCGATACGAAACACTTGTGAGGATTCAGTGGATCTAAACAACGTACACAGCCAGACGTACTCGAGTATATCACTTTGTAGATATTTTCTATTACAATATTAATATTTGTGATAAATATTTTAAAATATTACATATATTATCCTAAAACCATCTATAATCTCAGCAAAAAACATGTTTTTCTTTTTAAATTTCTTGATAATCTGAGGTCATGTAAACATTGGGCAGAAGAATAAAACGAAAATGGTTATAATGATGGAATCGATTGGCCAGGAGGGCGCAGTCAATGATAATAAACATAAGAAGAACTACGGTGCCATCTTCAGGGCAAACAGAAGTTGCCTCGGCTGTAGTGACTAACTAACATTTGCCTACTGAACTCCTAGGAGTTTCACTCGAAAATATTGATATTTTGGTTAATACTTCCGAAATCAAAATATATAAATTTTTAATACAAATCTATATCCTAAATACTGTTCAAATACACTGACAGGTGAAAAATTCCACCCGTTTGATTTTTTCATGTTTTCATCTAAAAATATTTCTCCTTTGGATTGGTTTATTTTTCAATCAGGAATGTCTATTTTTATTGGTATATTGGTTTATTTATACACTTTTTTCAATTAGTAATGTCAATATAGAGGCTAATAACCCTTAATCCTTAATTCAACGTAAATGCTGTAGATTCCAATATTCACTTTCTATGGAATTAAAATTTTTATTCAGTGTCATTTGACAGTGCCGTTTCTTGAAGCAAATTTCTTAGTTTCCGGCTTTTAATTTTAAGTTTAAAATTACCTCTTCGTGCTGAGGATGTCTCGCGTGGTGTGGCACTTGTGAAACTTGAAACTCTATGAATCCATGCTCATTTAATCTTCTCCGAGCAGTACGTTCAGAAATTTGGACACGTCGAACTTCTTCGAGCTGATGAATCGCTTGGACAAAGGTAAGGTGCCGGTTTCGTAAAATTCTTAAAGTCAAAAAACGGCCATCCTGTGGTTCTGTTACCCTAGGCCGTCCAGAACCGGGACTTCTATGGCGAAAGAAATTTGCCTCGTAAATTTTCATAGGGAACTCCGATGGCATTTGCTGCATATCTAATGGAACTTCCATCATCAATGAGTGCCATTCCACGCGCAACATCCTCAGCACAAAGAGGCATTTTTAAAAGAAGGAAACAAGAAATTTGCTGCAAGAAACGGCACTGAACACGGAAACTTTTGACTCCTTACACAATTCTTGCTACAGAGAGCGAGGTTTTAATATACAAGTGGAAACAAATATTTTCTATCTCTTAGAAAATAGGAATTACTCTCTTAGGAAGTAGAGAGTAATCATTTAATTTTGAGATCCATCTCAGGACATGTGATAAGTTTCGTGTTGATAACACTCCTTTCTATTAGGTTACGCCTTTAACTTATATAATGATTTCTTATAATATATAATATTATTATAATTATAATAATTATTTATTTATTTAATATATATGAAGATATATGTTACAAGATGAAGTGGCTTCAAGTTTGTTACGTGTAGTTAACTGATGAAGTATGAATAACAATAAACACGATAGCTCTTAAAATTGATGTATCTTAAAACAGCCAATATTTTACATTTCGTGATACTTAAAAAAATAAAATTACTCTTGACAATATTAATCCTTATATAGATTTTTCCAACATAAAATACTAAAGTTCAATAAATAGCTATACTCCATAATGGGGAAATCCAGAACCTGGAGTGGGGTTTAGTCCGGTTATCCCAGGTGTCTTTAATAGAGGACGGGTCGTCCTCATGATCAGGATCTAACCTACTTAAGCAATCACCTGTTGAAGGAAATAATCAATTAAAAAATAATTAAATTGCCTCGTACATGGACTGACTTGACGGTGGGGGGACTTCATTCGAAATGGGATGGGATGTCAAAACTAACTGACAAAGAAGTTGAATTAGTTGAGCAAGCGGGGACAAAAAAGTTCGACATCTTGATAAAAAAAGGTTCCTGTTCTTATCTACCCAACAGTTCTTGTTAGTTCAGGGCCTAGGAAGGTATTGTATTATCATGAAATAAATGAGTAGTGGAGCGATCATTTTCACATCCAATATTAATCTTTGAACAGGAAAGATTGTTTTCAAACCAGAATACGTCCTGTCCGAGGATGGTGATCTTCACTACAAAGGATTTTATGCAATTCTTGAGATAGAAATCATCAAAGTACAAAATAAGAATAGAAAATTGTTCTAATGGGTGATTTCAATTCTATGATGGTAATAAATATTCATGATTTTGTAGGTCTCCGTTCATGTACAGGAACTGGTCAAAATAGATGTTTGTATATATCCACCACTTCATAAGAAACTCATTTTTTTTTAACTGTTCAACAGAAAAAAATTATGTTGAAGGAAGTATTGGAATATTCTATGTCATTAGTGTAATATACTATTTTCTGTAGAGTAGATGAATATGATGATATTTATGTGATGCAAAAGTGTTAAAAGTCGGCTCAATCGGCTCAGAAAATCTTCTAATTAGAGAACGGAAGTTAGTGGCGGTAATATATGAGCATCAGAGGATAAGTATGAGGAATGGAGGTAGTTTCCAACTAAGTGAAAAGGGTTAAATTGTGGATTGAGGACAAAATTAAACTTGCATTAGCAAGGAGAAAGTCTGGAAATAATGTAAAATAATGAAGAATAAAGCCCCACGTCAGAAGAAGAAAATAAGTGAAAATGGCTCTTGCAGCGACAAGATTAAAAAACTAGAACATGACTTTAAGGATGTGTGTTGTTATTTTTGTTATGGTGGGACCAATGCTCCAGAATTGGAAGAAGAAAAACACGAAGAATTTTCGGACGGAATTGTGGTCTCAAGCTGGTTTGAAAATAGACTCTTCCAATAATATATGAAGCATTTCCATTATAACTGTAGATAAGCTAATATTGGAAAGGCAAAAATTATCTTGAAATATTCTCCGGTGGTGTGACAAGTTTAAGAGTAAAATCTACAGAAGAAACGGGAATAGAAGTATACGATGATGTGATCTGGGAGGAGGATGTCACATGGGGTTAAAGAGTGTAATAGTTGATAGGTATGGTTTGGTTTAGGATCAGGTTTTGGGGCGATCAGCAGCGGGGTTATTACGCCCAAGAGAGTGGTAGGGTATTGCGCCAGAACGTATAAAGTTTCTGGGTTTAGAAAAGCTGAACATTATGTTTGCTGTTAAGTCCGTCCAAAAGGAAGGAATCTCAAGTGGCTCTGGAAACCAAAGGCTTATTTGTCATATCCAGAATTTTGTTTGTAAGCTTCACCTCTTTATTTTGGAAAATAAAACTAAAAAAGACTAGTAGGAAATTAGTCAGGAGAGGAGTTAATTAGTCAACGAAAAGGAGTCAGAAGAGGAGCAAGATGCATAATAGAAACAAAAGAACTAAAAATAAACCTGGACCTCTCTTTCCTGCAGTCATGCCCTGTATGATTAATTGTAGCAGGCGGTATTTTTCATTTCGCATCAGATGACCAAAGTATGACAATTATTTCTTTTGATGCTGTCCTATATCTCGAGGGGTTTCTGTATTCGTTGTATTATGCTTTCGTTGCTGACATAACGCGTCTTTGAAACTCTGAGCATACGTCGATAACACCACATGCTTGTAGACATAGATGCTCGAATGCTTGTAGACATTCACTTGGAACATCCGTAAGAGTCCATGCCTTAGTTCTGCTGGTTGAAATTTAGGTTGTATAGGACCTTTCTTAGTCTGGTTTTATACATACAATTAATTATTAAATGTTACTTCTTTCATAAAATATTTATTTTTATTAATTGTTATTTTGATGGTGATTATTTTTAAATATTATTGTTTTGAAGAGAAAAGATTTGTCCTGGCCGGGATTCGAACCAGGAGTCGTGTCCAAGTCAGGCAAAACAAAAATATAAAATATGTATATTATAGCTACTAACTAAAGTTCCTCTGATTGCAGATGACGTGCGATAACAGCCCGATCGCCGAGCCGGCCGGCGGAGAGGTAAAGCTGAAGGCCAAGATGTCACTCTTGAATGGTATCACGGTCATCGTGGGCTCCATCATCGGCTCCGGGATCTTCGTGTCCCCTACCGGAGTCCTCCTCCACACCGGATCCGTCAACTCGGCCCTCGTAGTCTGGCTCGCTTCTGGTGTCTTCTCCATGGTAAGTGTATACTTTCTCAGTTAGTCTTTACTCTCACCTTAGAGTCACTGTATAGTACTTCCATGTGGCGTACTCCCGCAGTGTGGAATATTTCCACTATTGTAATTGTATTAACGTCGCTATGTTGCACTACCATGTGGTGTATTTCTATTGAGTGGTATACTTCCACTGTTATCTCAATGCCAATAAGACGTACACTGTTTGATATAATTCTACTTGATGCTCTACTTTCACTGTTAAGTTAATGTCATTACTAAGCATTACCATGTGGTGTATTTTCACTGTTATTTGAATATGAGTCGGTACTACCCTGTGGTACACTTCCACTAGTATATTGATATCACTATGTGGTAGTACCATGTAATATACTTCCGCTGTTATCATCATGCCACTATGTGGTAGTACCATGTGGTATACTTTCACTTATATTTTATCATCACTCAAGTACTGCCCTGAGGTACATCTCCATTGTTATACTAAAATCACAATGTGGAACTACATGTGGCACACTTCCAGTGTTATGTTAATGTCACATGTGGTTCGCATCCAGTGTTAAGTTAATGTCACATGTGGTTCGCATCCAGTGTTATATTAATGTCACTTTGCGGTACTACAATGTGATATAATTCCACCGTTATTTTAATGCCACTATCCTGGTATAACCATGTGATACACTTCCACGGTTATATTATTATTACTATGTGGTACCACCATTTGGTGTACTTCCACTGTTGTTTTAATATCATCACACATATACACCTCTACCACTGTTATATTAATGTCACTATGTGGTTCTACCATGTGGTGTATAGCCATGGAATATTACACTTCTACTGTCAACTTAATGCCAAAATGTCGCACTACCATCTGACATAATTCTACTGTGTGGTGTACTTTCGCTGTTATATTATTGCCACTGAGCGGGACTACCACGTGGCATGCTTCCACAACGTTATATACTTCCATTTTATGCCACTATGTTTCCACATAGTTCTACTTTGTGTACATCAACAGTGTTGTGAACTTCCACTTTTATTTTAATGGTACTACCATGTTAAAAATTCACACGGTTGTGGTTAGCAGTCCTTACGTGGCTATCAGAGTTCATTTTGATTCTTTTAGTTTTCGGTTTACAAGAAACAAAAGCTTCAACTGAACTTGAATAACATGGCACGTTTGATTTCTACGCAATATCTCTACTGAGAAATTTACTGAGCTTTTCTTAGTTGACAAAGCTTCTTAAAAGGAAAGCTGCTTTATTTGAGACCTCCCTTGGATTAAGGCTCGAATATTATACGGCTCAGTCCGTCCAAGAAAATAAAATTGGTAACTCAAGGAGTCTACTTACTTTTTATAACCGTCAAAACCTGGATTAATTATATATATATAAATTGGATTGGATTTAACGATATCTATATATCGTTGTACCTTGGATAAAAGTTTTCTTTTATATTTTCATAGAAATATAAAAAACGGATAGAGTCGTCTCTCACTAATATTTTTACGTTCTACGACTTTTTTTTGAGAATTCTAATATATTAGTCCAGGATCCATGGTCGATTTTTGCACTTGATTAGTATCAAGCTGAATCTTCGTGAATTGCTTCGTTTCGGTAAGACGCCCAACAATTTCCTGGTCATCAAAAATGATTACTAACCAGCAGTTTTTTTTTTTACTTCTTCTTTTTTGACTTCGTTATTGATACATATTGGAAGGAGGGGACTCTTTGATCAAACCATACATTTTGTAGGACAAATATTTTTTCAAATAATTTAGATAATTATCTTGGGATTTAACAAAAAAAACCCAGTTAGTAATACATTTTTGAGAATCATCAAATTGACATATTTTATCCTTGCTACCTCTGTTAGTTACCACAATCGAGAATTTTCGCACAGGAAATTGTTGGGCGTCTCATCGAAACGAAGCTATTCACGAAGATTCAGCTTGATACTAATCAAGTGCAAAAATGGACCATGGATCCTGGACCAAATGTATGATTAACTAAATAAATACATTTAATTAAATAAATAAATCTAACATCGGAAACAGCCTCTAAGTGATATTTCCACGCACTACGTATTTTTTTTGGAGAAGTTAAATTTAAATTATCTAAAATAGAAAATGTTACATGTTATTACGGTACAATACCTTTGTACTTTTTCTTTATAATTTGCCATTTATCATACTCCAACATTAATATCTTCTTGCCATATGTTAGTTATCATGTAATAGCAACGAATTTTTAAAAATAGAAATGTACATTTTATTGTTTCAGTACAAAATAAACAAGATTGTGCTGAGAAATGAAATTCCATTTCTAGTTGTAGGTTTGTGACAATATATTCCTTTACATCAAATATTTCTTTAGATTTTCATTTCACGAATTTCCTTAAATTTACAAGATGGTGTGTTTTTCCAAATCAAACCTCTCCTGCGTTTTAGATGATGTTGAAAGCTAAAAAATAGAGCGTGTAGGAAAATAAAATAAAAAAATAGTTAGTTGAGTTGAATCATTGATGACGAATATAGTTTACGCCGTTAATCTATACAAATGAACAATTAACAAAATAGCATTGCGAACGACTCATACATACTCGGTGATACAGAAGAACGTGATTTAAACACAAAATGCAATCGCCACGTTGAAAAAGAATTACCTAAATTTCTTAAATTTTATGAATAATAATGTTTCCAGATTTCTTGCACACATGTATATGTCATTTAAAATTTTTATTAGCACAACTTCATAGCTAAATGTTAAGGTAATCTATACATATAAAATTCTTTGTCCTGAATGACTGACTGACGGATCAACGCACAGCGCTAAACTGAGCTTCACTATGGCCAGCCTTTTTTGATCTACCTAAATAATATAAGTGCAAAACCTAATTAATTTTAATAAGTAATTAATTGATATAAGTTGTATATTTGGGAATACTTATCAGAAATAACAATTTTTCAATAAATAATCCTTTTTCTATTTCTTATTAGGAATCAAACCTTGATTTGTACTTAAAACTAGAAACTAGTGGGGCATAACAACTCTTTTTTTAATGTTTTTATAATAGGCCCGTAAAATAAAATTATGATCTAAAATTAAAACGCACACAAACAAAAATACCCTTCGGTTCCTTTCGGAGTCGTTATATATAGCTGGATAAAGAATAGTTTGGATGCAAAAGATCACAGTAGAACTGTGAATTGACTCTTGAATATTTTAGCACGGTGAACGTCGAATTTTACTAATGAATTGGATAGTACTGCCCAAGATTTGAAATGGTAATATCCTAAGATGATAGAGAGTATTAATTGTATCATGATAAAACAAACAAAAATAATAATAAAAGTTTATGAGATTATAGATATGGATATAAAATGCTTGGCTTTTATAGGAAAGTTTCGAGAAAATATGGCAGAATGTCGTTTAATAATACAAATACTTTATTGCAGAGTCGGAAATTAAAAAAAAAAAAAAACTATGATAGTGTGAAAATAACATTACATAATTTATTTAGCATAAATAAAACAAGTCTGTCTGACGAAATGACAATATCTAACAGCTGGTTTATCCATAGTATTTATTTGAAGTTCTCTGCACAACCTATGCACATACCAGACCACCGTACAACTTATAGTGACCATGGGATTTAATGTTACTTGATTTTTAAGTCTTTATTAATTTTTTTTTTTTAAGCGTGTGTAAAGGCTGCAGCGATAATTCTTTCTATGCAATTTTAAAGATAATAACGAAGGATTAAGAATGGAATAGTAGCATATTTTGCATAATTATTACAGAACATTAGCAGGGGATTTATACGAATTTACAATTAAACCAACCAAGGCTATTCTAATTTTACAGTTTCAAATAGTCTGGCATCCGGGATTGCTCTATAAACTCCGTAAATTTCTACCGCCTACCTACTTTCTCGTCCTTCAATCCTATCTCACAAAATGAACTTTCCAAGTAAACCATAATAATGTCTATTCATCCCTCTTTTCCGCTCGACGTTTCAGGCTACTTCAACACTTACTAGACAAACGCTCTAAGCTCCCAATTAACTACAAAAGACTCATATACATGACCATCATACGACCTATTTGGACTTACGGAGTAGAGCTTTGGGGCTCCACTAAGCCATCGAATTCCTCTCGTATCCAACCCCTACAATCCAAAATCCTTCGTAAAATCCTCAACGCTCCTTATTTTGTTAAGAATAAAGTCATCCATAACGACCTTAATGTCCCATTTGTTGCTGATTTGGCCCGAACCCGCTATCTATCCTTTCATAACAAACTTCATTTCCACTCAAACCCTCTAGTTTCAAACCTAGCTTCCTCTTCAATTCCCGATAATCCTCCGAGGCGTCTGAAAAGAAGATGGCCACGTGACCTTCTTAGTTGAACATGCGATTTGAGTACTACCAGTAGTTTCTCTACTTGTCATTATATCATGTCATTATGTATCACTTAGCCTATTTACTTGTTATATTAATGTAATATTGTTGTAAATATCAATAAATAAATAATTTAAAAAAAAAAGTTTTAAATAAATTTAAAAAAGTAATTATTTTGAATCGAAATCTATACTCGTTCCGTTTACGATAAAAAAGGAATACTCTATTTGCTTGATCGTCAACCTAATCACGCAATCATCAGTGATTTCCGTAACCCATTGGCCAGTCTTTGAGACCTAGTTTTCGGCAAACAAAAACAGTTCTGCCTCAAGTGTCAAGGTTCAAGACGAGTTAAAATATTATACTAACATATAATATAGTGTGAGCTATCATGAATATTTTTTTCTGAGATCCTATTTTTAATTTTCTTCGAGTATCAACGACTTCACAAATTCAATAAGTCAAACTGCTCATAAAATAAACCCAAAAATAGCAAAATACATCACTCCAGACCCAATACATTAACAAATATTTCTCCCTAATTCAACTGTTTTTACTCGGCTCAGCAAACCTAATTAGAAGTCCAAATATAATTATTTATAATTACTTATTAAGCTAGAGTTTCTTAAAATTTATTTATTGTAAAAAATAAAGGAAAATGATTGACCGAAGAAAATTAACTGGTGTTTGGTGGTTCATGTTGTTCGACATTTTTTTTCACACTTATTCGTATTTTCAGATGGAAAAGATGGTATAACACTGGTTGATTAAGTTAGAACTATCTACGTACTGTTTTTGTATAATTATTACAACGTACTATCTTAACTTATTACTAAACCGTTTTCCATACTTATAAGTGACAGTGGATTAGGAATAATTAGAGTTGTTTTAAATAACTTTCTACTGTAATAATAACAATACCAATGGATGCCATCAATTATCTAACTATCGCTTCTTTGTTGTATGTTCATCCTTACTACTTTCTCCTTTACATTGTATAAAATGGCGAGTGATTTTAGAACCATTTTCGTTTTAGACATTTAAATAATTTTAATTAGAAATGATTACAAAAAAAGAAAGAAAACAAAATCAATTTAAAACAATTGTTATAGTGAAACCACTTTTCGTAAATAAAAAAAAAATGTAGATACCTTAGGAAGCTTTAGAGATTATATCGAGTTTTTGAAGATGTTACAATATTATGCTTGTTCGCTGCCAAAGAAAGAATATATATTTATTTTTAAATGAACCTATTATTGCACGTAGGTATTTTAATGTCTAAAACCAGCATTTAAAATTTCAAATTTGTTTCTACCACAATTAAAAACCTTGTAATTACGTGTTCTAACTTGACATATATTTCGTATTTTATTGTCTTCATTTATTTTTTATTAAAGAGAATTTGTTGATCATCTTCATTTATATGAATTTTCATAAGATATTACGAACTGATTTTTCCCCAAAACTTCTTAAATAAGAAAAATTATACCCACTTATTTAGTGTTTTATTTGACTGCACCCCCAACTATTTTCTTCCTTACTTTAAGAAAAATTACTGTTTAGCATGTTTATGATTTTTCTTTTTTACAGGATTTTGCTACGTACCGATCCTATCTAACTCATATTTTTTCCTAATATAACGTTAATAATGTCCAGTGGTTATTTATTGATTTATTTAAATAAATATATATCTTTCCTTAGCTTACTTCGCATACCAAATGATAGTGTAGGTGGGTAAGCTGCGATTTCCATGAATTTTTGCGCAGCTTTTGTTTTTGTTGATGTGCTTTCTCCAAAATGAGTTTCTTGTATTTAGGGAAGCGGTTTAAATGGAGTTGTTGCTACAGTTAACTCGATCTGGACACTTATTCACCCAACTGTAGGCATATATTATCAATATTCTAATAATGAAATCTTTTTTAATCGTAATACCACAAATTTTCGTTGTAGTACTTACCTTCCACAAAAACCTTTCCATACACCCAGACCTTTCATACTCTCCCCGACTTACGTATTCGACCTTCAACTTTCCTATTTAATTATTTTTCGTTATTTCATTAACTGCAAATAGGAAGTAGGCCCCTTAATACCCATATGCTATATATATATATATCGATTGAATAATTAGAATGCAAATGGAAAAAACCACAAGCAGAGCCTTATGTTTCAAATCTGGTGTAAAATACAAACAATTGACTGATAATTGTTTGTATTTTACACCAGATTTGAAACATAAGGCTCTGCTTGTGGTTTTTTCCATTTGCATTCTAATAAAATTTAATTTTTCGTTTTGAGTTTTGGCTCTATTTTATCGATTGAATAATCTTTATTGACATCCTTTGACTTGGTCCACCCCTGCCTTACTCATCAGCTTATGATTCCTCCCCAGATCGGAGCCTATTGCTACGCCGAACTGGGCTGCATGATCACCAAGACTGGAGCGGACTACGCCTACATCATGGAGACGTTCGGGCCCTTCCTGGCCTTCATCAGGCTGTGGACGGAGTGCATGATCGTCCGCCCGTGCTCCCAGGCCATCGTAGCCCTCACCTTCAGCCTCTACGTCCTCAAGCCCGTCTTCCCGGACTGCGTTCCTCCGGATTCAGCGGTGCGCCTCCTCGCTGCCGTCTGTATCAGTGAGTACTCATATCTTACGTTATTCTGTTTATTATAGCAGTGCAGATATTATAAACTATATGTTAGTTAGGGAGCGGAACGGCTCGGTGGTAAAGCGCTTAGTTTCCGTGAATTGTGACCTATAAGATGGATGGTTTATGATAATTGACTTTGAAGCTTTTAATATTATATCAACATAATCAATTCAATAAAATTTTCCTTAGAAAAAACTACGTATAAAAAAACAATTGAAGACAATAGAAATTACCTTGGAAAAATAAAATAGAGGAACAACTACAAGTGCGATACAACAATAAAAAAAATTATAGTCATTAGAAAAACTCAATATGAAATCAGATTTCGAAATCGTTTGGTCACACCATTTAGCATACACTCGTCAAACAAGACACTTGTTCTTTTCGAAGGCTGGAGATGGATCCAATGGGATCTAGGACCATTTCGTGTCTCACCTCTATAAAGTGGGTACCAAAAATTAGTGGGAAAAATCTGGCAGTTGAGCGTCCCATGCATCTGTGGCTTATGGGACGATACTATAGAGGGAGTTCAAGTTCGAGGTATTATTATGATAGAGTTCTTTGACGAATACCTGACACCGTAATGGCCAGGGACCCTAGCTTATCTTACGTTCCTTCCAAAAGATCCCTTAACCAAGGATTTACTCCCTTTTAAAAAATCCTTGGGCCACCTTCCGGGCTGTGAACTACCTTGTGCATTGAATGGTGTTGTGCTAACCACTACTTAATTTACCTAAACGTGGGGATGCAAAGTTAAGCTTGCCCCTCTGGAAAATAAAATATCCTTAACCAAGATATACTTTCATATATTTAATTTATGCGTATAAACACAGTAAAACCATTAGTACGAACCGTGTTACGCAGTAAGTTCGTAGAAGTAGGAAACAAGGTAGAAAGTGCTTCTCTACCTTCATCTTATCTCTGTGTGATAATCCCGTACGTAAGTCGAGTAGCTTTCTGGACTGGACTGGTCGTGGAATGACCCGGATGTTGCTGAACGTAAACACCCGGTATTGAAAAATAGTAAACAACTTTCTTTTCATTTTTTAATTCAACATAAAGCATTTCATGCATTTTATTCTTAGAAATATTTATCAAAATATTACTAAGATTATTAATGTAATCCTAAGGCTTGAAGTATTTTTAATTTTTTATTGCTGGTGGATTTTATTTTTAGAATAAATTATTGAAAATGTTTGCGCCCTTAGATGATTCGTTTTTTTAACTTTATCATATTAAAAACAATCTAAATTAAACAATACAAAAGTAAAATTTATGATTCGAAAAATTTGGAAGCATAAACTATAAATGAAACATGTAATAAATTACATTTTTCTTGAAGAAAATAACAAAAAAAAATTCCCCTGAAGGGTTATGGTCTCAGTATGTGGTTAGAATGGTCACCCTCAACCGTCAGGTTTTTCCCAATTAATGGTAGCACTTTGTACAGCACTGAGTGAGCACCATTTGAGGAGGGCTTGTAGATACTGATTGAACATTTAATCCTCATTGAATCCTGATCGAACATGAACAATATCTAAAGATTAACTTCGATAAAAATGTTATATTAAAAAAAAATAACAAAACAAAAAAAAACAGTAAGATTTAAGATTCGATGTGGAAGCGTAAGCGGGATTTCGAATAACTGTTAAGCAAGGAGATGATTTGGCTATGATCAGACCGACAGTTTTTTCCCTATTAAGAGGCTGGATTAGCTCTCATAGACTTTTCGATGTCTTAGGATTGATCCTATAAGCCGTGGATTTAATAAATATACATAATAAATTATTTACGGTCCGGACCTTTCCAATAGTACTCCTATACATTAAGCGATTCCGCTGCACTTTAACAGCTGTCACATGAAGGAAAATTATTATCTCAGACAGAAGAGTAATGAATGACATTATGGTTTTATGGCTTTATCTTTGTTTCGAAAGTACTTTCTAGGAACATGATCAGGAACCTTGAAGTGCAAATGGTTGGTGCTTTACATGAGTATCCTGTTGGTGACCTTAACTATATCGTTATCTAAAACTTATGTCGTACTATTGCTGTCGTAGCAGTTGTGGTAACAGTTCTTACAAGTTTAGTTTTTAATTTTTTACACGTGAAGGTGTCCAGGGTGCTGTGAAGGATTTTTTCCGGGTTTATTTTTGATCCAGAATGCAACATTGCGATAATATTTGAGGGTCTTATTGCAAAAACTAGCGAAGTATAGATAAACAATTTTTGGTGGAAATAAAACGAAATCAAACAATCAACATGTTAAATGAAAACTTGACTTTGATTAAATCAGGAAAATTGTCGAATTAAACTTATAAAGAGAAAGGAACAATTCATTCATTGACATTGTTATTAATAACAAGGTAACTGAGGACTTAGCTGGTAACTGAATACTCAAGATACTTCTGTATGTCTGTTTTATATAATGTTTTGTATGTGCTATTTCGTTATTACAGCAGAGTTCTAAAACATTTTGAGTAAAGAGTCTTCCAGATATTTGGTACTGTCTTACGCCTTAGGCTACACCTACATTGAATCCGGTCTGATACGATGAGACGTCGCAAGCAAACCAAATGACTGAAATATACCAAGAGTTATAACATTTGGTTCTTTAAATTTATAAAATTAAGATTATTTATTAATTATTTTTAATACATTTATATTTTACTATAATGTATAGTAAAATATGTATAATGTATACAACCCAACATAGTATGTGATAGAATCACGTCGCACCGAATCGGATCCAATGTAGGTGTAGACTTAAGGTGGAGATGATTGCCTACTAACTACTTTTTTATTGAATTATCAAACCCCAAAATTATCAAACACCAAAATTGATTGAAACGTGGGTTTTAATTTAGTTAAAACCTAAACGTTTTAAAAATATTCTTAAAAAAGATAATGAAAAAAAAAAAGAATCCTTGATATGTGTTATGAAAGACACGAGGTTTTACAGTCTTGTTCGGTGAAACTATGTAAATACATAAGACACGCCTCTTCAGTTTACTCATTAGATGAAGATGAATGTGATAATATTTGGTTTATTCATTTAACGTAACTGCTGCTATTGCTAATCCGACGATGCTACGGTGGAAAATCTAAAGTTTGCCTGTCCAGGTATTATTAGGATATGGATCTTTAAAGAATATCTGAACCGCACAGATTAGAAACATTAATATTACGCTCCTTCCAAAGGACGGATTAACCAAGGATTTTTACTCCCTTTAAAAAATCCTAAGGGCTCCTTCCGGCCTTCTAACCTGAGAGTTTGAGGATATAAGCTGGTTTTTTGGCTATCTACTATACCACATGTAACCCCATAAGATTGTTACGATGTTCATTTTAATTATCATAACTTTTTGATAAAATGCATCGTTAAGATTGGAGGTGATAAACAAAAGTCCTTCAAGACCACAATTTTGAAACCCTCCCATTTTGGGTTGAAAGACAAGTGCAGATGGGTTACTTATAAAATAGTATAAATCATATTGATATCTGACTAAAAGTTTTCTTCAACTAAGCCAGCAACTATTGCCTGTTTCACATCAACCACAACTGGGCATCTATTTTATCCATTGTGTTCCCTGACACTCGATAAAACCAAACTAAACGTTAAGCATATCAATTCACTGGTATTATTTATGTTACTTTATTATAGAGATATAAGACTGAACTTTTTTATTTTAAATGGGTTGCCAAGTTTTGCTTAAGCTCTTGCACTACAGTAGTGACAGCGTAAACCTGAAGTCGATTACCGTTACTGCAATTATAATATTTACTTCTATTCCGAATAATTTAAATATTATTATTCACCTCACACAGTTTATAGGTGGCGTTCTAACAAGAGATGCTAAGGACTAAATTATTATATTGCAAGGGGAACATGGGAAATACAATTTTTTTTTCTCTCTCCTTGTTAAGGATTCGATGACTACGGTGAAAGTGACGGGTTCGAGATCTCCTGAGACGGCAAATACTCAAGGAAATTGGAATGTCAGTCCAAGGCCGGTATTGACCTTTCCGGCTTTTATACCGCAAATTGCTGACGCTACAATTGCTATTGTAGTCGTACGCAAACACTCTATGAGCCCGAATAATGATCCCTATGTTTGGGTTCGAGTTCCGCTAATGAGAAAACTAAGCTAGAAATAAGACAGTTCAGCCTAATTACTGACGTGAGGTAGAGCTCAATGATCTCGTTATATCTGGTAAAGGGGGCAGGAAATTTATCTTGTCACCAAATAGTCCTTGATGCTGATGAAAAGGTCACCAAAATGAAAGGAATCGGTTACTTGTTGTCAATTTATTTTGCCAACTGTTTCCTTTAGCGGTTGTATTTTTTTATCTTGTTATTTAGGTTAAGGCATGACAGTTGAAATCCGCCTAGTTTGAACCTAAGTAACAGGTCCCAACATTTCTCAACTGCAAACAAAGTATTTAAACATTTTTGATATATATTTTTTTTTATTTATCCAATACCAGGACGTGGCATTTCTGCTGCACACCGACCACATCTTTATGGCCACTGCAATGCTGTAAGTGTGCACCGTGCATTGCACCAGAAAGACATATGGGACAGACATCATATACTGCGATACCCATTCTGTGCAGATGTCCCTGAATGTGATAAGTCCGAACATCGCAACAGCCTCTTTTCTTGGATGATTTCGAGGGAACTGCTCATGTGCAAGGCACTCCTGTTTCCCCCCTCTCCTAGAGCTGTATTGCAGGTTCCTGTTGTATCTTCCAATTTTAATTTCAATCTAATTCTTGGCCGAGGTAAGCTATACGGGGTTGTCAGATTTATAAAATTAAGATCATGGATTAAAAAAAATTTAAATTGACAACTGGCTTATAATAAAGCAACAATGCCATGATGCATAAATATGCCATGATATAAAGACAAGTAGAGAAATTACTTAGTGGTAGCACTCACAAAACAAATTCAACTTAGTAAGTCACGATTCCATCTTCTTTTCAGAAAATGAAACAAATCTGAAAGTAAATAAAATAAACTTCGGGGCAAATCAGCAACAAATGGAACATTAAGGCCACTATGGATGACTGTTCGTAATAAATTAAGGGGTATTGAGGATATTACGAAGAATTTTGAATTGTAAGGATTGTAAACGATAGGAATCCAATGGCTTAGTGTAGCCCCAAAACTACCACTCGAAATTCAAAATAGGCCCTATAAGAGTCATATATATAAGTCTTTTGTAATTAATTCTATCCCGAAATTGGGATGGCTGGCTTGTCGTTTAGAAGTATATTAAACTTTCAAGATTCTAACAATTCTTACATTTCTATGAGTTTTTTACTGTTCATTTGGTGATTTCGCTAACATGGATACATTTTTAAGGCTCACAGCTTTATTTATTTATTTCTGGAGTAATATTAATTGGGAGCTCCTCTGTACATCTACGATCCATGATTGGGCTTGGGTACAGCACATGGTAGATATTGTAATTGTTGTTAATTCTAGTACAACGGTTATGCAAGAATATGATTTGTCTGATATCACGCTCAACAGCCTGGTTTCCCCCCAATTAACGCTACCCACTTTATAGAGGTTGGGTGATCCACAGGAAGGTCTGTAGATCTCATAGGGTTTATCCATGGCCGTTAACAGATTGAATAATTTATCTGCACAGCTGGGTTTGAATCCGGAACCTTGAGGATAGCAACTTAGCGTTCTACACCCTGGCCTGGCTCACTCCCTTAGTTATCACTTGAGGCTTAGTATATCCTGCTTAAAGAACAGCGGAGGTTATATGTTTTAATAAAGAGCCAGGCAGGGTACCAGGGTACCATACCAGTCTTTTGTGCTCTCGTTGCTACTCAGTACTGACAACTGTTACTCAAGCTGGCAACTTTTGTCCAACCTCCTCTCCAATAAACACACCAGGGGATGATTATACACTCTATAAATTAAAAAATAACCCCGTTGGACTTAATATTTTCTCTTCTTCGTATTTTCTACTTTTATGAGTTCAGTTAAAATTACCATAAATTTTAATCATGGTTAAGGCCTGGTATCTTTTTAATGATGTAATTACTGAACGATAAAATTTTCTTTTATATATATTTTTTTTTCAATAACCATATTCTGTTATACAATTATCTATTTTCGAATGAAAATATCATTGTATTAATGTGGTAAGACCTCTATTGTAATTTTGAACAGCAAAATTGTCTTAGCAAAATTATATTTGAACAAAGCAAAATGTTTGTATACTCAATTTTACTGAACCTAACAAAATAAACAATAGTTAAAGCTTTTTTTATTTAAAAAAAAATATTATTTTTTAACATGATTTTACTGTTTAACAAAACCTGAAATGCCACTTTCTTAATCCAAGTATTTTCTCAGAAATGAAAAAGAAAATGTCCCTTGGCAAAAAAAAACAAGCTAGCTATTTTTAGCAGAAAGATCCGGACGGTGGTTGGCTGATTGTGTAAAATATCGGAAATAACACATAACCAGTTCTTTCGAATAACCGTTACTTCTAATTTGAGAGTTAAAAGTAACCCTAGTGTGTAACTGGTTTTAAGACCAAACATGCCATCCATCATTCGAGTGAATCCATGCAGAAATTTACGGCGGTGACTAGCTTAAATTATATTTATTAATTTATTTCTTTTGCGGTGTGAACATTACAAAACCAACTCTGATAAACTTTATTACCATAGATAAGCTAGGTCCCGAGCCTGTACGATGTCAGGTACTCGTAAAAAATCCCTTTCCTAATTAAACCTGGATAAGCAAAATTTAGAGCTCCCGCTGTAGCATCGTCCGATTAGCCATAGCAGCGTAAAGTGACGTTAAATTAACAACTAACCATAGATAAGTAATTTTTTTATTTTTTTATTTCTAAATATTGCGCCCTCCTAGGCTCTGTGACTCAATATTGAATGAAATTCTGTGATGTAGGAGTACCAGATAGAAAAATCTTATCAAACGGATTCCAGACTTAGAACACGTTACAAAATTGTGTTTTTTATGTCTAATATCTAGTTTCGCTCCTAAACTCTTGAAAAATAAAACAGTATCTAAATAGAAGAGGCAGAAAAAAATAATGATTCGGTCGAAACCATGCCAGTTATAATTATTATAAATCGGTGCCATGGAGATTAGAATTTCACAACGTAGTAACACAAAAGATGATTGTTATGACGTCAGTTCTTATCTAAAAAAATATGTAATGAAATAATCAAACAAAAGAAGAAATATTTTATTATAATTTTTTAATCATTGCTTTAATTTTTAAATATTTTTATTTTGAAGACCGAAGAGTGAATCGGAAAAGAGAATAGATTAGTCCTAGGTAGGGAGCGACCCCGGTGGCTCAATGGTTAGAGGGTTGCCACGGTGAGGCGGAGATCCGGGTTCGAATCCCGGCTGTGGGCAAATCTTTTCTCTTCAAAATAAAAATATTTAAAAGAAGAAATAGTTTTATAATCTTTAATACATGGTGCCGAAGATCTTGCTCTTCCGCCGATGTTTATATAGCTACATGTGATTATTTATTGTTTATTATTTATGTATGTCAGTGCTATAGAAAGATTATTTATATGATAATTCAATGCTGATATCAGCAAGGCCTGATTTTTATTAAACGCCTATCTACATTTCGTTCAACCCTCTCAGACTTCGTGACAAACACACGTTTTTAAATTAAAAAAAAAATTATAACCACTATAATAAATAAAACAAGTAAAAATAATGCATGATAGGTAATGGCATTAGATGAAGGCGAGCAGAGAAAATACCCTCGATTAGTACTTAAATAACAAAGTGATCTTAGTCACGGGGCCATTTTCTTTTCAGATACCACGGAGGATTACCGGGAATCGAAGTGGTTTTGAATCTAGTGAGTTTGAGTGGGAATAAACTTTATCATAAAAGGGCCAATCTAACATGCCAACATCAGATTAAGTCCAAATCAGCAACACATGGGACAGTTGTCATTCGAATGACTTAGTTAATAGCAAAGTAAGAAATTGAGGATTTTACGAAGGATTTTGGATTGTAGGGATTGTATACGAGAGAATTCGTAGGCTTAGTGGAGGCCCAAAGCTTTAGTAGCTAAAGGTAGTTTTGGGGCAACACTAAGCCATTGGATTCCTACCGTTTACAATCCTTACAATTCAAAATTCTTCGTAATATCCTCAATATTCCTTAATTTATATTTCCAAAAAAGGCTTTATACTAATCATATTCATGAGTATTTTTTAATTAATTGGGAGCTTAGAGTGCTTGACTAGTAAATGTTGAAGTAGCCTGAAACGGCGAGCAGTTTCTTTTCGTTTCAGTCTAGTAAGAGGATTCCAAGTCGAGATGTAGAGAGTGTCGTAGAACTATCGAATCTTTCAACAGAAGCCAGTAGGATATTTTTAAAGGATAATGAAGGAAAATCCATAACTCTTATTCCTTCGGGAAAATACTTCAAAATACAGTCTAATCATAATTGTGAAATAGTTGTAATAATGCAACTGCGATATAAAACTCGCTCCAAGATCTTCTGATTTTCTCCAATGTTCTTTCGAAATAAAGGTTAATATAAACATGGTACAGGTATCGAAGGATCTAAACCAGTGTCTTCGCCGTCAATGCTCCGTATAAACGGTTTTAGCTTGGACTTCCGATTGCAAAGTGGTTACTCAATAGGAGCAGGTTTGCCAACCTAGGCAATTAAATCAGTCCGATTAGAAGGCAGCGTTCCTTTCTAAAGGCACAAGGTTACACTGGCGAATGTAGAATCAATGACAACCTGCAATTACTTTTCTCATTGTTTAATTATTCAATGTCGAAGAAATTACATAAAATATTTAATGAATTGTACATGTCGATTAAATTTAATTGGATATATCCGTAAATGCTTCTTAGCTAATAGCTAGATTTTCAGGTTTATTGTTTCGGTAATGGCTCTGTGTAATCAATAACTAAAATATTCTTTTTCTTGGAAATGCTTTAGAATCCAAAAATATGTTCTTCTTCCAAATGCTGTCCGAACATACCACTCTTATCGGTCACCGAAGTCACAAGTTGCTCCAGGGAGATAACCTTACGAACTTTTCATAAGCTCCACCATTTTCAATCATTTCAAAATGACAGCTGGTTAGATAATATGAAAAGGAAGGTTTTAATAATTAAACCAGAGATTTTTAATTAAACTCTCGAAATTTAAGGTATAGTCCAAAATGTAACTTGGAATCTCAAAATAAAAAAATTAAAATTTGTCTTCCATTCGTTACCAATCGTATGACATATTACTGGGTCAAATAAATGTTGTAATCGGACTAATATTAAAGTTGATTTAGTAAATTTATTTCATTCAAGCAATAAGGTAAACAGTGTGGGTTTAAAAACCAGAAAATTTTCTTTTAAAGCTATACCGATGTATTAATATGTGAAAATAATATTTTTTTAGTGTTTTTAACAGAGGCGTCAGAAAGAAAAAATGGATAACTCAGAAGTTTCGAAAATTTCTCAACTTTTTAACATTTTTCGCCAGTTTAATCAAGCAATTTTATGCTCCTGAAACTTCAGGTTCAGAGCCGGACTAATACACAAGGTGGCTGGCATAGTGTCTTGTTAGACAAAATTTCTTAATTAAACTATTCGATCTTTATGAATTTATATTGGGAAAAAGAAAACCATTTTCCAGTCAATTATATTTTCTTAATCCTTATCATTAATGATCATTTGAGACGTTTCGTCACTGTGTCATTTTCAATCTTTTAGATTTCATTTTCTGCATCAGTACCAATCATTTATACAACTTTATAACAGTTATATGTCCAACAATTATTCAAGTCGCATTCATTTTAAAATTAAAAAAAAATAAAAACTCTAGGGGATCATTTATCCTCCATGCAATATTATATTGCAAAAATACTAAATTATATCATTATTTAATATTATATACAATATAATATTAAATAATGCTAAAAAATATTATTCCATAGATATTATCCTCAGTTATATTCATGTCTTGAAATCTTAACGAATTGGATGAGCATTAACAATGTTACCAACAACAATGTTAATAACTTTATCTCTAAAAATACAACAATCATTACAATTACGAACTATGTTAAGGTTATCAAGCCCCATATAAGGGGTCATTTATTTGTTTGCCTTTTTACGTAGTATTAGATAAAATGTATAAAAATTATGTAATGCATTTACATAACAATTTTTGTTGCATATATTAAAAAGGACGACACATAGGTTTCAGTTTTGTAAATATTATGTATTTTTGAAGATATTTTGACTTAGATCTGCAAAAATGTATGATATGTACGTAAATCCTCCGAACAAAAATACTTGAAAGTTTTATAGGAAATTGATTGTTGAATAAAATAGTTCTTAAGAACAAGATACAGTAAATAAATTCTTGACCAGTATTCAGGCCAAGGTAATCGAAAAAAACAAACAAGTTTTTCGACACTTTTCGGCAATTAATGAAGAAACAACTTTTAGCCTAAAAAAAAGAAAAGGATTGAAACTAAAGTAATGGATTTGGATTCGGCGTGGCATGAGACCGCATAACTAATAGAACTGCCGTATTTGATATCATTTTCAAAATGACTAGATCATTTTGAAGTCCCATCAATTTGTTTTTTTTTGACAAAATTGTTTTGGGTCATTTTACTGATAACAAACATGTTATAAACATCCGACTGAACTAATTCAAATTCGTCGACCATGTGGGGTTTTTTTTCTTTAGAAATAATCAGGCGATTAAATGTGATCCTGGCCTGATTAACTCTTTGCACAATCGTTGGACTAAAAACAGAACGTCCTTACTGATAAGGAGATTGGAAAGGGAATGGGTCACTGTTATAATATTTTAATAAATGTTTTTTGGCTGATTCTACATTGGAAAAGAATAGATATGTGTCCCATGAACTGTGCTTAATATACTTTATTTCATATTTTTAGTTAGTTTATTCATATTAAGTCACTTAATGGTGCTATGGCTGATCGGAGGATGCTACAATAGGAGTTCTAAATTTTGCCTATCCGGGCAAAATTAGGAGAGGGATCTTTAAAGAGTACCTGACATCGTACAAGTTTGAGACACCCATTTTACACCCGTTTTAAAATCAATCTACTTGGGGTTAGTAAGTTGTTGTCCTAACCACTTAGTTTGGAAATTTTCATCGATTTCATTTCCTTATTTAAACATTTGTTATTCAGACTTTATGACAAGAAAGAACTTTAATATGCAAACTTTAGATAATAAAAGTCTGGTAAGATGAATTTAAAAAAATGGTTAGAATATTATGCTTATTCTAGCCTTTAAGATCTTCCTGGAGTTTTATCAGTGAGTAGTTTCTCTACATTTCTTTTTTATCACCTCATTAATTGAGTTATCATAAAATTCACTTGTTTTATTTTTATTATATAGTTGTAAATTTCAATGAACTAATTTAGAAAATTAAAGAGAAATAAAGATTTCCTTTTAAACACAGAGAATCGACTGTAGTCTATAGTGTTATTCGATTTCGGTTTTGATTTTGTAAGTATATAGTGTTTGTTAAATGGGTATGTCTATTGTGTTTTACGTCTCTATAATATCAATTTTATGTTAAATCATTAAGTAACACTTTTAACATTTTTTTTGTCGATAAACGACGGAAAATGGCCCCGGAGTAGATGAGATAAATTGAGCGACAAAGGCGACAAAATTGAGCTAAGGGCAGTGAACCCGTTTAGAGTATTCTCCTTGACACTCTTCTTAAAGTTTCTTTAATAATTATTTTTTTATTTTAAATATTTATATAATTAATTTTTTACCAATAATTAAGAGGGCGAAGGGAGGGGGGTAGTCTTGCAATTGTTTATATGTTAACGTAAATCTTCATAATGAAATATAGGCGGAAATTAAATATTAAAATGAAACTGAAATATTCCTCATAATACTTAATACTGACATAACTTTTAAATTATTCACCCACTAGCCTCAGTATTTATTATATATAAATACATCATAAAATATATCTGAATATAAACATATATCTGCAGCTCCTGTGAAAAAGTGGGTAAGTCGAATTTTGTCCTGAGAGGGTTAATGGTATTGAGGGGAGCGTGATTACATCGTAGTTTTTGGCTTGAAATAGAGTTTTTATGTAAGCAACAACTCCTTTTCAAGCAAATCCCTTACTTAGCCCCTTATTCACTGCGAAAATAACACGATTCCGCTTCCTTAAGTGCATGAAGCGACCTAAACACTTGTTCACAAGGGCTGTAGAAATACCAGCTGTTTTTTAATATGTTGACTCTTGGCTCTTCAGATGTTTTTCTTAATATTGCTGTACTCATTTATTATTTTCATAGGACCTTGATATGAAATTATTTTTATACTGTTTTGGAGTTGTTGTTTTTTTCACTATGAAAAAATCTACTTATCCACTTATTCTCTGGGGCGGTAGATAAATATATATATATATATATATATATTATTGTATCATTGACTCTCTATTATAACCTTAGAAGTATGTAAAATATATAGGTTGTCAACGGAACAGCTAGGCTTCTTTTGGAAGCGATTTCTAAATCTCCCTCTTTTGAAATTAATAAATGCTCCATTATAGGGATAATAGGTGCAATTAAGGCGAAAAATGCGCCAAAGGCATTGAATTTCGTCCTGACAAAGTGTGGCAATTCGTTCCGCGGTTTCGCGAAACAACTGCCCTTGTCTTCCGTTGACCTCACAGTTAGTGCGGTGTGTCCTGCCGAATAATTTCTTAATATGGTGTTTTTGCATTTATGTATATATAAATACAAAACATAATTGAATATATTATGCTGTTTATCTAAAGTGGTACTATATTTGAGCTGTTTTAGAGTGTATGAAATGCGAAGGTACGTTTGGACCATCACGACGAAACTAATCAAAATGGAGAGGGTCGAATGGTTATTTCCATGAAATCGGAAAACCGAAAATGTTCATGATTAAAATAATAATTTTAAATCATATAATTCACTAATGAACAAAAAACCTTTATTCCAGTCAGATAAATCTTGTTAAAACATTAACGAAGGATTAAAAAATACGTTTCGACAAATTCATTTGTCATTTTCAATTCTTGTCATCATTTTAATTTTAAAGGATGTTACGAAGAACAAGAATTGAAAATGACAAATGAATTTGTCGAAACGTATTTTTTAATCCTTCGTTAATGTTTTAACAAGATTTATCTGACTGGAATAAAGGTTTTTTTGTTCATTAGTGAATTATATGATTTCAAAAGATAGTCCAGTATATAAGAAAAAGCTTATAAAGAAAATGAATAATAATTTTAATGCACATAACAAGGTAATTCTACAGCTCCGGTGTTTTAAAGTTTTAATCGCACTACAATTTTCAATGATTTAACATATCTATTTTATATCGATTTTAACCTAAAGTGATAAGGAAAATAATATGGGTTGACAAATTCGAAAATGTTCATATAATAATTATTGAATAATATATTTGCAGCGCCGGCGAATAGGTGGTCAAGTGGAATTTTCTCCGAAATAAGTGTCAATAAGGAAGCAAATTCGTGTTAATATCGTTGTGGATAAGAATCTTAGTCAGGCATTGGTTTGAAAAACAGTTACTGCTATTATGACAGCTCCATTTCAAGCCAAAAACTACGAGAATAATTATTCTCTCTTGACTAAATTTGACTTGACCGTTGTAGAATAAATATTTTATGTTAAGAAAACGTTGAGTGATTCCTGAGGCATGTTTTCAAAAAGCACATATATTGCTGATGACGCCTTCGGATTCACATTGCGAAAACCGGTCTCACCGAAAACAAAAACAAAAAACCTCAGAGGCGGCCTTGGCCCTCGTTAGAAATTGTAAACAAACAGAAAGCGAAGCCTCCATTAGTGTAATTGTGTTAATGAGTTTATTTACAACATGCAATTGTTACATAGATTTTTTTTTTAATTTTACCTATTTGTTATTATCAAATTGAACAATGGTTTTGGCTTTTCTCAATATAAAATTATTATTTTTAAATTTTCCTTATCCACAACATAAATTAAAAAAAAATGTACAAATGCAACCCTTTGAAGGGTTTTGGGTTCAGTACATGGTAGAGACTGTGCTTTTTCTTGAACAACGGTTGTGTAGGGAGGGGATATGTCCTACATGATGCTCAACCGCCAGATTCCCCCCTAATTTGGGTACCCCCTTTATTGAGGCTGGGTAAGCTTCAGCAGAGTACAGCCGCAATAGAAGAAATGTATTTAAAATAAATAATAAAGGACAATTATAATTTTAAACACGCTATTTTCGCTGAGATTAGTAGGATTTTATTGTCCGTCTAATAATTGTTTTCCTTACTATTTTACTTGTCATGTCACATATACCATTCAGTAGGCATTAAAAATATTATTGCCTGCTGAATGAGAAATAATAAATAAATAATAATAAAACAAGATAAATAATAAAAGAAAACATGTCATGGTTTAAAGAGTGGGGGAAAATGCAAAAAAAAAAAATTATAGACTAGATTTAACTTTAAACTCCGTGGGTACTTGGGAGGGAGAAATGTCCAAAATGTTAGAGCTGTACAAAGATTGTTTGATCCAAGTATGCCATGCAAAAGCAGCAGAGGGCACACACCACGGCCTCTATAGCTCTTTAAATAAAACAATAGATTACCTTAGCCATTTCAAAGTAACAAACAAAAAAATTAGCGTAGTTATGAAATGCATATGGGAACTTCTGAATCTAAATTACAAAACATTTGAAATTGATTCGCAAAATATACAGCTATGCTCACTGCGTAATTTGAATGAAATTGAAAACAGTTTTCACTTCCTGGCAGTGTGTCCCGTCTTAAAATTGTATAGAAAAAAATTCTTAAAACATGAGCTGATCTCAAAACAAAAACTAATAGATATTCTGAATGGAGAGAATTTAATAGGTTTTTATGGAGAGATAGTTTAATAGGTAAGTAATGCAGGGCAATACAGAAAATTTTTAATTTCAGAATTTAATTATTAATGTCAAAAGGAAATTTAATTTATTTTTCAGTTTTGTTATTATTTAGTAGTTCAATCAAACTCCCGGCAGGTGGTATAAAGTACGATGCTGTGGTTGCTAATGTTGTAAATAAAATTAAAAAGAAACCACTGAAAATAATTTAATAATAAAGAGGATTTTATATCTGTCTACATCTAGACCATTCAGTAAATATTTCATTGTATTGAGTTTTATTTAGTATTTATGTGTGATTGTCTAGGGACATCTATTGATGTATCACTTTATATTTTTTATCGATATATTTTTATATAGAAATTGATTTGTATTTTCAATATTATATCTATCAAAATTAGCTAAAACTCAAAAAGAGATAAAATAATTATTTTAATACAGTTGGAAAAATAAATATAAATAAATAAATAAGAAACTAGACCTCGATTCTATAAAATATTAGGAATCTAACCGATCAACGCTCCTGCAATTCAGTGTAAGTCATAATGATGTCTGCATTGGCAAAATGTTGAGTCGTTAGATTTTTCCAGTATTTTTGAAACTTAAGGCTTTGTTTTTTTTATTTTTCTAGTTGTATTCTTATGATATTTTTACATTTTTAAAATTTATATTCTATGATGAGCATATCATCTACGCTGAAATTCTGCTAAATATTGCTTATGTTTTTAAATTTAAATATCTAAATTAAACATTTTAATATCGTAAGATAATATCCCACTTGTGCCTGTAGAACAGATCCGATACTTAGGGTTGCATCTCGACAAACGATTAACCTGGAATCCTCATACAAGACTGAAAAGACAAGAAACCGCTCGACGTTTCAGGCTACTTCAACACTTACTAGACAAACGCTCTAAGCTCCCTATTAATTACAAAAGACTCATCTACATGACCACCATACGACCTATTTGGACTTACGGAGTAGAGCTTTGGGGCTCCACTAAGCCATCGAATTCTTCTCGTATCCAATCCCTACAATCCAAAATCCTTCGCAAAATCCTCAAGGCTCCTTATTTTGTTAAGAATATAGTCATCCATAACGACCTTAATGTCCCATTTGTTGCTGATTTGGCCTGATCCCGGTATCTATCCTTTCATAACAAACTTCATTTCCACTCAAACCCTCTAGTTTCAAACCTAGCTTCCTCTTCAATTCCCGATAATCCTCCGAGGCGTCTGAGAAGAAGATGGCCACGTGACCTTCTTAGTTGAACATGCGATTTGAGTTCTACCAGTAGGTAGTTTCTCTACTTGTCATTATATCATGTCATTATGTATCACTCAGCCAATTTACTTGTTATATTACTGTAATATAGTTGTAAATATCAATAAATAATAAAAAAATATCGTAAGGAAGATGAACCAGAGATATGCGTATAAACATACATTACCCTGTTGCACACTTCCGGGACTCGCTATCTGGAATGTTTCAAGTAATGAAGGAGATAGTTTGTATGATAAATAAGTTATGTAATTTCCTCGGTTTACCTTCTTTAAAAAGTTTATTAATTTAAAATTATAAAGTTCTAGATCCAAGAAAACTTTCAAGGGGCATTAAGTGAAAATCGGAGCCTTACATAATTGATTTTCAACAAGACTGATTATAACCTAATTACCAAATTAATTAATAATTATTCATATTTTATTTATAATAATATTTTTATTTTATCTTCAAGCGATGTGGGATTGATATTATGGAGATATGGGGATGGATTCGAACCTTACCTGCATCAGATAGATTTTAAGAGAGATATTAGTAAAGAATTTTATTTGGATTAAGGGTATCAGAAATATGTTTCTTCTGATGACATAACTAGTCTTGTGCCATTTCAATTACTTTTGTTAAGTCCAATCTAACGCTTTTTGCTCAGCTCTGTCATTTCTTTACTCATTGTGTAAAGTGTAAAGCTGTGCTGACGTTTCCGGTTTCAAATCCACCTGTGGCTGCTAAATTATTTACTCTTTGAATAGTCACGAATGGATCCAGTGGTGTCTATAGACGCTCCTAAAAAGTGGGATAACCCTTATTAAGAGAAAAACCTGGCGGTTGAACGTGATATCGGACAAACTTGTGTAGGGGGCTATTGGGGGGTATAGGGGCTAAAATATTTTATAATCATGAAAATTTTTTTCTAGAAATTAAGACAAGAATTAAGCTAAAAAATTGAAAATAAATAAACGCACATAAAATATATAAAAAATAATATTGTAATATGCGTTGAGAATTGACAGTATGGATATTACATCTAAAACGACAAATTTTTATGGTTGTTACAAATGTTAATTTAATTATTTTAATTACTCACAGGTGTGTTTTAGCCCCTTATTTGCTCATGAATAGAGTAACAAAAAAATAATAAAAAAAATTAGAGAACGTAACACACAACACTTTAGAGCAGATTAAGATGGTTTAGAATACCAAAGAGTATGCCACCCTACAAAGATTTCTAAGATAGTAAAGACTAAACCAGTTTGAAGATTATCACCAACTCTCTTATCTTAATGGAAGGCATTGAATAAGTTAAATAGTGGTTATAGGACATTATATATACGTATTAAAAATATCTTTCTATATTTCCACTATGGTAAATCTATATTAATAAATTTGTTATAAAATAAAGTAGTATATTAAATAACAATGCTAGAATGTGCTGCGCATTACAAGATTCTATGAGGAAACTCTACCGGAAGGACAACGCCAACGAAGATATTTCTTATCGTTATCATTTTAAAAAACAAAAAATCATTTATTTTTTACTATATTTTTTTATTAATCTTTATTTTAACTTAGGCTTATATGAAAGTTATACGATTAAATTTGATAATTCTCAGATTATTTTAGAAGTCCATAATTAAAAATTGAAATTGTGAAATCATGAATAATTATCTTTTTTATAATAAAAAAAAAAATTATAATTATAGCAAGTCGCGAATTTTGCATGAATATTAGAAATCACAATTTTTACTATATGAAATAAACGGATAATGTGATTAAATAATTAAATGTTATTATTACAATAATGAATGAATTAAGCCTTTAATATAAGAAATATAAACAAAATAAAATGGTTTACAAAAAAACTACTAATATTTACAAAATAATCCATATTAGCTTATAAAGGCCTTCCCTTATGGGACTAAGGTCTAACTTCCCGGAGACACAGCTCTACTGGGAAGTGGAGTTCGTCATTAATTCCCCCCACTTTATTTAACATATACAGTAATTAAATTAAATTTAAAATATATTTTTCTAAATTACCAATCATTAGTTTTAGATATTGATATATTTAGCATTCATTTTTACAAATTATCAATAATTAATAATTGAATATGAGATAACTAACATTAATTTTCACATATTTGGGTCAATTAAAATTCACATATATATTTCTAAATTATCAATAATAAGTTAATTACAATAATATAACAAGTTAACTAATAATCATGGTAAATTTTGTCAGAAGAACCTAATTTAATAACTCATAGAAATCAAGATAACAAATTAGAGATAACGTAAGTAATATATAATTTAAAATAAATTAATAAAATAAAACATTATAAAATCACTGAAGTAAAACCAAATTATAGTAGAATTATCCTTTAATCTTAAAAATAATAATATGTTCTGACGATAAGTGAAGAATCTGAGTTAATAAAAATAAGTTTAAAAATATGATTAGGTCCGTGATGGCACCTTAAATCACCTACCTGCACAACCGCTGGGTTTTATACATGTAATGTATTTATGAACATTTCACGGCCGGTAAAGATCCAGATTTAAAAAAAAATAATTTTAGGTCGATAAATAAATACATAATCAGAGATATACAAAGTTTATTTTTTAAAATGCTATCTCGTCTTTATTGAAACCTTAATATAAAAAATCTTAGCATCAGTCTGTCGGGTGTAATGTCACTGCTAACTATCCTAACTTACGAATAAAAGTTCTATTTCAATGTTAAATATTGCAAATTTGAATTTTATCTTGCTAAAATAACAATTTAGCACATATGCTAAATTTGCCTGTCGTGCGAAATATAATATGAAGGAAGGCAGGCCTCCGTACTAGAGACGGTTTATTAAGTGGAATATTGTACAATTGGGCCTGTAGCACAACTTGTCTGGTCTGGGCTACGAGCTGCGTTGAATCTTATAACGGGTCTTCAACAGAGATCTATCATTTGGGAAACATCATAATCTGAATTGATTAAAATAAATTATATACAATACATATAATTATAGATGTTATCTATATAATAATAATCGTCCATATAATAGAATAGATTTGTCTAACTAAAAATTAAAAATATTACTATTTATATTTGTCCTATTTAGTTATAATTATCCATTTAGTTAGAATTAATATAAATTTTACCATTCAATACAAAACCAATGGGTATAGTACTCGCTCTACTTGATTTAGGAACGAATATATCATAAATCCTCATAAATGAATAGAATAGTGGCTTTACAAAACGGATATTAGTTTTTACAGTAAAACATATTTTTGAAGAATTTAATTATTACCCATCAACAATAAATAAAATAGGAATGTTCCCAAATTTATTGAATACACTTGGTGACAACGACTTTACCATCACCTTAGCTTTCAGTTTTTGAAAGCACATCGCCTACACTTCTCAATTATAGATTAATCTCGAATTGTGCCTAAATTTTCTCCATTAAGTAATTTTAATATCTGTGTGTGCTTTTGTGTACGAGTTCTAGTGTTATTTGTCTGATATATATATATATATATATATATATATATATATATATATATATATATATATCAAAATAATGAAAAACACAAGCGTTGATGATTTAAGGGTTTTAAGCCTTTATACATCAACGAAGAAACAATTTTAAGTTAGATTGTCCCGAGACCACCATCTTTAAGAAAGAGTAACGTTGAAGGAAAAAAACGTTCTTAGTTTTTTTTTTTTTTTTTTTTTCCCATCCTCCAAAATTTTATTTATAGACAATTACAACTGTATATACAATTTTAATACATCCTTGGGTTCCCCTACTATTTTTTTTTTAAACGTTGTGTAAATCCCTCAGTACGTCTAAGATACCGAGTTATACACTTTTGTATATTTAATGTCTTTGTTTGCTTCCAAGGAATCAACATTAAAGTAATTAACATACTTGTTTGAAAAACAAATCTTTCGGAATAGTAATATTCAACAAGCTCATGTTTTATTACTCAGAGAAGCATTTATCCAATTAAAACAAATTGCTCCGATTACTTAAATGGCTTATTTTTTTAAATTGAAACTCAAAGCCAACTCGCACCTCCTTTGACAGTTCAACCTTTGGAGGTTATCTCAAGTATAGAAGAGTTTATATTTGCTCAATTTATGGATAAAAAATTAAATGTCACTGAACTATGAAATATTAAAAAATTTCTTTAATTTTTTATTTTATGGTGATTATTTAAATATTTTTATTTTTAAGAGAAAATATTTGTCCTGGCCGGGATTGGAACCCCCCGGGTACTCCGCATCTCAAGCGCGGGACTTTTCCAACTAAGCTACCAGGGCTCGTAACCAGACCAGACAAACCCATTCTCGTCACCGATCCCAGAACTCGCAATTTTTGTGATGTACATATAAAAATAATTAAAACTTATCATATGAGGTCCACCACTGAGTTTTAAAAGTTATCCCCTACTCAATGTTTTCTTTCGAAGTTTGGTATACATTTTATTCTTCTTGAGGATCACCCAGACTTCATAAATTGGGGTAAAACCTGACAGTGCGATCCAGGCCAAATCATTGGCTTAGAAACTGTTCATACACTGATCCCAAAACTCATAAGTAACTTATGGATAACTCATAAGTATAATAATAATTGAAGACTACAGGGGTTACAGAGTGGAATCCAGTCCTCAAAATTGGAAACAGCGGTTTCTGATAGATTTTCCGATGGCGAACATGTTCCTGTGTCCAAAATTGATTAAAAACTATTTCATACGAAACTAGTTGCGAAAGAACGAGGTAACGTGGTTTTCTTGATAGAGAGGAAAATAGTTGACTGGAAGGTCTAATGTAGGATGGAGATAGTTGGGGGGTGCAGTCAAAATAAACACAAAATAAGTGAGACTTATTTGTTAATTGTGCCGACGTTTCGACCTACTTTGTAGGTCATCTTCAGGGCAAATATAATGAGGTGCGGCTAGGTGAATCGTGTAACTGAGTATAACTGACTGTGGTTTTCTTGAGTTGAGTTTCGTGGAGTATCAAACGTCTTGCTAATTTTCAGATTGACAGGACCAGCAATCTGCATGAACTTTAACGAAAGATACTTGTACTGATAGATTTTGAGGTTAAGTTTACTTTCCTGAACATAAAAAAAAATTGAGCTACCTCTTTTTCCCTCATTAGTCTTCAATTAGAATCTTGATTTTGCAATTATCTGGTTTAGATTTTGATTTTTTTATCGTATAGTTTTCCGGTACTAAAAATAGGTACTAGATTGGTTTTCCGCGTTTTGCATACAATAAGGGCTGTAGGGTTAGAAGGGGTGCCGGTGGCAGCCTGGAGGGTTGCGGTGGGGGGGGGGGGGTGGAGATGGTTCAGGATTTGCTGAAGTAAAGGTCAATACTCTGCGTCATTGAGGATCCTCCTACTACTCCATTCAGGAGGGCAGGACCACGCCTTCGCCCACGTGACCGCTCAGTCTCTCTTACATAATTATCGAAATTTATTAATTTTTTTCCTGAAGAGGGATAACTAGTTTAGCGAAAGCGGGTAACAGTGCCCATCTTTCAGGCTCCTCTCATATATAAAAGAAAACAATAATCAAAACAAGCTCTTCAAGAAAATTACAAATGTTAGTCAGAAATTATGTAATATTTAGGCAAAATATAACGGAATCGAAATTGGTAAATGCCACTATGAATAACCATTAATAGGTCTTAGGGAAGTCTTCTTTTCAGAGCCGGTAGCTTTTACTTTAACGCTGAAAGAGCGTGATCGAACATTTACGATGGTAATGGAATAACGAGGATGTAGATACTGTTATAACCATTATAGTATGACGGCACCTGGCTTAAACATAGGAATTGTAAACCGACAGCACAGAACATGTTTGCTGCATGGGAGAAGGTGTTCTGTATGTAGCGCTACCTTAGATTAAATGAGGTATCTGGTTTGCTCCGAAACTGTAACAGAAGGTAGTCCATAATTTTACTCATGATGAGTATTGAGGATTTTTTAATGTCCTTGGGTTAGATTCTTTAAATAATGACGTCCAGAGGAGTTCAGAAGAGAAGAGATTGTCAATACCAGCCTTAGAAATTAAATTAGTCGTTCGATCCACGAATTCCTTACTTCAAGGGGAATTTGCTTCTGGAGCTTACAATGCGTCACATCTTAGATGAATGTGTAGGCTGATATTGGATCGCAGGGCTTTGGGGGATATTGAAAAATATATCAATAGTTCCATGAAACATCAAGATATTTCTGTTAATTTGAATCCTGCAATATTTTGGCTTACTTTATATTACTTTTTATAAAATTTGCTAACTTTTTAAATAAAAATAAATATATGAAGTTTATGATCCGTTTAAACAATCAGGTTAATCAGAAATCGTAAACGACAATTTGAGAAACTTTTTATTTTTAGCAGACGCTTAAGAGCAAATTAAAAGGGGGGTCATCTGTGGTCTAGTGGTTAGCATAATATTCTTCGATGCCCAAGATGGCGGTTTCGCAGTCCAGTAGGTGGTGGCCCTAGACTTGTTAAAGGGAGTAAAAAATCTTTAGTTATTCCGTCATTGTATCCTAATTACACCTGGATACAAATTGCAAATGTATGTTTCAAGAATGAAAATAGTGGAAATGGACTAAGCATTGCGGAAAACTGTGAAAGTCTGGCAATTTTGATCAACTTCGGAACTGTTCTGAACCAAAATTAACGAAGCATTTGGCTTGAAATGGAGTCAAGTATGAGCAATAGCTAAAATTCACGCCATGGCTGACTTAACCACTTTATGCACTTAGAGAATAACAGGATTTTGTTACCCTTTGTACAATTAATTCATTTTGGGCACAATTCCACTTAACCACTTATTTACCGAGGCTATGGATATTATGCTGGAAGAGAGATGATGACGTCTGCAAGGTAGGGCAATGACGTAACGGCAGGAAATGGAAATGTATAGGAGACATAAATAAACATAATAATAACAATAAAATGAAGATTTAATGGATAAGAATTAAGAACCTAAAGAAATTTGGCTCGAATGTAATGATCAATTAACTATTCGTTATAAAATTTACAATACAATTTTTTTAACCTGTACCACTACAACCCAGGTGGGGTTTTGAGTTCAGTACTCGATAGAGACTGTACTGTCTGTAGAACATCGGTTATGCAGGGAGTTTATTTGTTCGAGATCACGCTCAACCCACCGCTCAACCGCTGAGCTACCCTACTCCTTTAAAAGTTACAACAGGTAAATAATAATTAAGTTTACCGAACCTAAGCTCCTATTTTTAACTACAATGGAACCCTAACAGCATTTTGATCGAATTTTTCAGTCGTATTATTGAACTTAATACCTGGAATTGCTTTGTCAATTTAATGTCCAAGTATTGTATTAAAAATTCCACTTTTAGAAGCGATTTACAGAATTAAAATTGGTTACATAGGGGTTCTTAAGACTTAATTACTAGAGTAATCGCTATTATACACAATTAAAATACGGTCAGTCTATTACTCTCACGTGTCATTATCTCATTGAAGGTTTTGACTCACATACAGACCGCCCTCGACGTATTATAGCATACAATAGTTTAAAAAAAGAATGGCGACATTTAATATGAGTACTCTGTTGACCTGTAGTACCATGTTGGGCTTCTTGAGATCCGGTATCGTGTTCTAGCAGGAGATGTGCAAACAATTCAGCACCGTTGCTTCCGTTTAAATGTATACCTATATCTCCAAAAGAGATAACATCTTTGTGAATTTCATTTCTTAACTTACTTTCATATTTTTTTTTTTTAACACCCATCAAATCAATTTATTACCGACCTGTACTTTCAAGCAGGTGATGACACTTTAAAACATAATATATAATTTTCTTAATATACACTCTTCTTTATATGCATCCATTTTACACATTTTTCATGTTTTGGTTGAGTTGAACTCCCGCCGATTGGACCTCATGGATTTTAACAATTTTATATATATTTGTCTATCACATTTGGAGACAACACAATGTGTTTTCAGGCGATTTAAAAAAAAAATGTTTTCTGTCTGTTCTTCCTTGTCTCTGGCTTGGTGCAAACCTTAATTGTCCAAAAATTCCAATTCGCTGTTCGTTCTTGTGGAAAGCCGTCAGCATGGTAATCGAATTTCTTTATTACCGATTACGTAGTTGGAGAATATTTTCTTTTCTATCTTTCATTTTTATTTTAGTTGTTGTTACAACATGGCCGCCGATACAGTTCACGTTTAACAGCGCTCTGTGTTTACTGACCTTTTTCATCAACTTTTAGTTATTGTTTCATTGTGAAATTTCGTAGACAGTCCTATTATTGATAACAGTACACAATGACAATTACAGTGAGTGAGGTGAGTGAGCAATTTAACTATTAACATTGCGAACGTACTAAGTACAGTAGTTCACCTGCCAGAAGAGTGGGGAGTTATCTTGATCCCCTTCTCAAGGTCTAGGGCTTGGTGAAACTTATATGTTTACGTAGCCTATTTACCAGACAATTTATTATTATTATTATTTTTTTTTTTTGTAGAGACCTTTTTAATTTTTATTTTTTTAAATATAATTGTACATATATATTAGTGTAGATAGTTTAGTATTAAGTATTGATTTTGAAATGTTTCTTTTTGTTATATCTATTGTTATAAATAATTTTTCTATTATTTCAGTTTTAATATTTTATTTTGAATAAGCTTATTTCTTTTAAAATGGATTCAGAACGTTCATCAGGTACTGAATCGGAGGACAATGTAGCAATGTCCGAAATCAGTGAAACTGATTCACAATATCTCAAGCGTCGTCAACTAGAAAAACGGCAGCGAAATGCTGCCCCCGGGTCCACCGGTACCTCTCCAAATAAAAAAAAGAAAAAGAAAAACAAATCGGCGTCAAAGCCATGCTCAGCACCAAATACCCGCAGTAAAACATCTGCAGCCATCAAAACAGAATTAGTTAACGTTGCAACCCGCAATCAATTTGCAGCCCTCGAAAATGTACCCACAGAGCCTCCTAAACATCATGAAACCTCTCAGATTTCCGAACCTGTTCCACCTCCAATATTTGTCTCAAACGTTTCAAACTTCATGACCTTCGGTCAAGAAATAGCCAGCTTGATCGGCCCAACCAATTTTAAATGTTATTCTCGAGTGAAAGACATAAAAATTAACACAGCCACAAAAGATAATTACAAAAAATTGGTTAATCACCTCACTGATAAAAAATATCATTTTCATTGTTACCAACTAAAAGAAGATAAGGCCTACAGAGTTGTTTTGAGAGGTCTTCATAGTACCACACCTACTGACGCCATCAAAAGGGACTTGGAAGAGATCGGCCACAACGTCAGAAATATATCGGTCGTCCTACATCCCGTCGAAAAGTTCCCGCTACCGTTATTTTTTGTAGATCTGGAACCAGCCAGAAGTAATATTGAAATATTTGATATAACTAGGCTGGTCTATTCAGTCGTTCGTTTTGAAGAGCCAAGGCAAAGACCTACAATTGTGCAATGCACAAGATGCCAAGCACTAGGACATACAAAAGCCTATTGTCACTATCCGGCCAGATGTGTCAAATGTGCTGGAGCACATGCAACAGACACATGTAGGAAAACTAGGGAAACACCTGCAAAGTGTGTGCTATGCGGTGAGGACCACCCAGCAAATTATGAAGGATGCGTGGTGCATAAAAACCTTCAAAGGGTAAGATCCCATCATGCAGCATCCAAAAGTCAATATGAAAATAGTAAAGAAGAAATAGAAAAACTACACGAGAATCAACATCATAATAACCAACAGCAGCCGTTGACCTCAACAGATAATAATCCTCCTCAACAGGGACAAAGGACATTTTCAGCCATCAGCCGAAAGCAGCAGCCTCGACATCAACAGATCCGACAACAGGCGCCTCAAACCTCCCAATCCCAGCCAATGGTTCCCAAATCTCATCCACCTCTACTACCTCCACGCCAAGACATCCCTTCTCACCGTCTACCTCTACGGGTGAAGCTTCCGCCTCAGAGTGAACCCACAACTCCATCCCAAACTTATTCCATGAAAAACCTCCAAACCCAAACACCATTGAAAGTTGATGCAGCTTCCAGTGTCCTAAGAAGGGTCCAACTCCCAACCAGCTTCCCAAGACACACTAATCCTCCACCTCAACCTTCAGAGCAATATCCTGTTCCCAATCAAAGTCCAGTAGACATCAACACAATCCTTTCGAATTTCTTATTAGACCTAAATAATACCATCAAACCACTCATTTCCCTTCTAACCCGACTCCTTTCCGAAATACCATTTAATACCCCACGATGAACAACAAGCCCCTAGCAATCATTCTCTGGAATGCAAATGGCTTACATAACCATCGAGACGAACTGGACTTATTTCTTCATAACAATCACATAGACATCGCCCTATTGACTGAAACACACTTCACAAAACGATCATATTTTTACATACGTGACTATATCACTTACAGATCAGATCATCCTGACGATACAGCACATGCCGGTTCTTGTATCCTTATCCATAAATCTATACCACATTCTCTTATTCCTTCTACTCCAACTGACGCCATTCAATCAACATCAGTAACCATTTCAACTAGTCCTTTCCATATAACATTCTCAGCTGTATACTGTCCTCCTGGTATCCCCCTTTCTTATAACATCCTCGAATCCTTATTCCAATCCTTCGGACCGCGGTTTATTGCCGGAGGAGATTACAACGCCAAACATCAACGATGGGGTTGTCGAACATCCAATTCCCGTGGTAGCATCTTATCCCAAATTTCAACCTCTAATAGTTTCTCTATCCTCGCACCCATAAACCCTACTTATTGGCCTACATCCCTCAAAAAACGTCCAGATATTCTAGATATATTTGTTTCCTCACAGATTTCCCGCAATCAAACTGCTATAAAATCCCTGGATGACCTTTCCTCTGATCACAGTCCAGTTCTGCTTCAAGTGCATTCGATTCCCATTCCTAAGCCCTCTCTTCCCAGACTGATTACAGGACGTGTAGACTGGGATGAATTCCGATCAAATCTAGAAAATAATTTAGAGCTCAAAATTCCACTTAAAACAAAAGGAGACATCAATTCTGCAATAGACAAACTAACAGAAGCAATACAAGTCAATATAAAATATAACACTTTACCAAGTAAAAATCATTATCAACAGAATAACTGGCCACTTCATATTCGCGAGTTATTAAAAGAAAAACGACGGGCAAGAGCAAAGTGGCACCGCACGAGATATCCATCGGACAAGAGTCATTATACCAAACTGACCAACAAATTAAAATCAGAGATCAGAACATTCAAAATTCAAAATTTGTATTACCGTACAGAAAATCTCAGTACTACTGACAAATCCTTATGGAATACCACTAGGAAACTCCTAAACTATAAAAAATTCAACCATCCACTTTTAACCGAATCCCAAACCTGGTCAAGATCTGATGAAGAAAAATCACAAATTTTCGGCCAGCACCTATTCAAAACATTTAACCCTCATCCAGATATCCTTAATCAAACCCACTCTGAATGCATTGGAGCAGAATTAAGTATTCCTCTTCAGTTGTCCCCTCCTCCTAAAGCATTCCATCCTTCCGAAATATCAAACATTATTCATAGATTACCCGCCAACAAAGCCCCTGGACACGACCTAATCACATCCCAGATTCTAAAACGCCTTCCTCGGAAAGCGATCCTACTCCTTACATATATATACAATGCCGTACTCCGCACCACATATTTTCCTGATTCCTGGAAATTATCCATAATTAAGATGATTCCAAAACCTAAAAAACCACCAGAACTCCCATCTTCTTACCGTCCTATATCTCTCTTGCCCATAATGGGGAAAATACTTGAAAAACTCATTCTGAAACGTCTTCATCCTATCATAGAATCCAATCAAATAATCCCAGATCACCAATTTGGTTTCCGAACATCACACTCCACCATCCAGCAATGCCATCGTGTGGTGGACGTTGTCTCATCTGCATTAGAGCGCGGAATGTACTGCACGGGAGCTTTTCTCGATGTAGAGCAGGCTTTTGATCGAGTCTGGCATCCAGGACTGCTGTACAAATTCCGTAAATTCTTACCTTCAACTTACTTCCTTATTATCAGTTCCTACCTCAGTAATAGAACCTTTAAAGTAAACCATAATTGTTCCTACTCTTCCCTCTTCACCCAGTCTGCCGGTGTTCCTCAAGGTAGTATCCTGGGGCCCATCCTATACACGATATATACAGCTGACATCCCAACCCATCCAAGCACTGTCCTCACTACTTACGCTGATGACACATGTGTGTTATCAGTTAATAAGGATCCATTTGTTGCATCCCAATCTCTTCAATCCCATATCTCACACCTACAAGAATGGTGTCAAAATTGGAGGATTAAAATAAATCCTAACAAATCCCATCAAATTACCTTCACCCTTCGTCGTAAACCTACGAATTCCTGTCCTACTGTATCGTTTAATAATGTACCACTGACCCTGTCGAACAGATACGTTACCTAGGATTCCATCTGGATAAACGTCTCACTTGGAATCCTCATACAAGACTGAAAAGACAAGAAACTGCTCGACGTTTTCGCCTACTTCAACACTTACTGGACAAACGCTCTAAGCTACCAATTAATTACAAAAGACTTATTTACATGACAGTCATCAGACCTATTTGGGCATACGGAGTTGAGCTTTGGGGCTCTACTAAACCATCCAATTCATCTCGTATCCAATCCTTGCAATCCAAAATCCTTCGTAAAATCCTCAATGCTCCTTATTATGTCACAAACAAACTCATCCATCATGATCTTAATATCCCATATGTTACTGATTTGGCCCAAACTAGATACCTATCCTTCCATAACAAGCTCCATACGCACTTGAATCCGCTAGTCTCTCAGCTTGCTTCCCATACTATTCCTGATAACCCTCCGAGGCGTCTGAAAAGAAGATGGCCTCGAGATCATCTACTATAGAACTTTATTGGAGTGCTATCGATGGGTAGTTTCTCCACAAGTGTTTTCATGTCATATGCTACATTTTTGCACATTTACTTGATATAATAATGTATTATAGTTGTAAATATCATTGAATTATATAAAAAAAAAAAAAATTTTAGTTGTTTGAACGTACAGTATAGTTTCTATTTCTCTATTATCTTTTATGCATGTAAAGAAAAGTTGAAAAATCCAGATTTTTCCCATTCTCTTCTTTCTATTTCCATTCCATAAGTGCAAGGAAAATGCCTCAGTGAGATAACTGTACGGAAAATTACGATAATAATTACTTCATTATTATATCAGAATCCAAACCATAATGATATTTTGGAAATGGTAATTTTATTTTTAATTTTTAACGTAAATGATTCTCTTTTTTATAGAGGTTGAATTTCTCAATAATAATTGAAAATTTCTTTTCATACAGCATTTTTTTTGTTAACAGATCACAGACATACCTCAAGGTATAATGACTTTCATTTTTTTCACTAAACAGTGAAAGTACTTAATCGATAATAAGTAATTAAATCGATTAATTTAGTTTAACTTTTCACCCTATCACTTGATACACAATGTAATGTGTTCTTCAATTTTTCACAACTCAGTTTTATCTTCCTCCTATAAATGCAAGGAATTGATGAATTTCTCCTTTTCCACTCTATTTTTATTGTTTGACGAGTATTTGGTCATAATTAATGTTATGAAATTAATTTTGTTTTCTTTGTTTTTGTGATGGTGTTCCTTCTTGGAAAGGTTCTTACGTTATTCCACTTTACTCCCTTGATTAATACATTATCCTACATTAGTGGCGAACTGCCAAATTGGTACCTTCTGTCCATTAGCCAATTGGATGTAATAAGACTATTTAGAAAAATTAGGGAATGCACGCTTTTCTATTAACCAATTCCTTGTTGTTTTTTTTGGCTAACCAGCTCTTATATTGATTAAGAAGCAGTTTAAAATATTAATAAAAATAATACATAACATTAAATTTGGTAAAAATTCAGTCACAAGATTTATTTTTTCAATATCTGTTGTCTTATAGGTTAATAATAAATGGAAAACCATGTTTTAATTGTTTATTTTTATTCATGATAAATAAGATATTGTGAAACTTAATTTCTTTATTATTGTAATAATTTATTAAACAATAAAAAAAGAAAGAACTAGCGTCTCGTTTGACCAGTATACGCTACGTGGTGTGACCAAACGATTTCGAAATCTCATTTCCATATCGAGTTTTTCTTATCACTATAATTTTTTTATTGTAGTTTTTCATCGATTTTATTTTTCCAAGGTAATGTCTTTGGTCTTCAATTGTTTATTTATGTGACGTTTATATTCTATGGAATATTTTATTGAATTAATTATATTGATATAATATTAAAATCTTCTAAGTCAATCATCTTAAACCACTCACGTTCAAGGTCACAGAGCTATTATTAAGTTTATTTATATGAACCTAAATGTCAAAAGTCGCGGTGCTAATAAAGAATAAATATGTATTTTTAATTGATTCTTCTCTTCTTAAATATTTTCTTGGTCACTGAATTATTTTAAATATTATTTAGACGTCATTTTCCACGCCTTCAACTTCTTTTACTTGCATCTTTTTAAAAATGATTATATGAAATAATTAAATGATGATCTGAAATTCTAATTGCACATTCCAGAATAATAAAAAACAAACATAAATAAATTGAAGTTTTTATACGTTTCAAATTCTCTAGAGTGATCTCTTACCGCCACTGTACATCTTCCCTTCTGCTTGGTCATTAGCTTCAACTAGCTTGAAGGGCGTTTCTAATTTTAGGGGTTAATATTATAAATCTGAAAGCCGAAAAAGATATGGCGATCGGTGAAAAATAATTTTGGCTTTCTCTAGCTTATTTATCATTAAAAATATTTTATTTTAATTTGCAAATTTTCCATCGACAAAAATCTGCTTAATCGTAACCTTTCATCCCATACTCCATCAGATAATCCTCCGAGACGACATAATAGATCTTCGTATGACGTCCTCGTATAATATGCTGATTAAGATACCACTAATGGGTAGTTTTTCACATATCCGATTAACGTGGGTATTCTTTCATTAAATTCACTTTTGTATTTTAAAAAATGTACGTAATAATAAGGCTTGGTGAACCCGAAAGCCCTATTCAGTCTATACCACAAATATCTGCTTACAAACTTCCATCCACGGACCATTACTTAAAACCAAATACGCCAGATCATTGTTAACGCAATCCTCCCAGTTACGCCTTAGAGGCTTGGAAGTAGGCGTAGTTCTTATTGAAAGTTTATAGGAATTCGTTCGTTACTCAACCCAACAACTTTACAAGCCCGTAATAATTCAGAAATAATAACCGGGTGCATGATCCGCTATTCCACGTTGTGTAATCTCCTAAATTCTCCAGTGGTCTCATCCTTTTATGGACCAATATTTTACGCAAATACTTTTTTTTTCAAATAACTTGAGACGTTGTTCATCCTTCAGCGTTAACCGCCACCGATAGTTTTATAAATTCTGATTTTGAGATTTCGGGGCGAAAGACGCGAGCTTATTAGTGTTTCCTACCTGTAATTACGCTTTATAAAAATCTGATATGAAATTCATTTAGCTATCAATGAACCTAATCTATAATAAAATTTATTCATTTATGGTGTGTGACCAAAAATATTTAAATACAAAAATATAACATTAAGATGCTGTTATACTAGTACCTACTTATTACCACCATCGCGATTGACTCAATAGAGATGAAGAAGAGAGTGGCTTAGGCAAATAAATGCATCTTGAGGATCAACCGAGACATAGAGAGGAAACCCTTGAATACAAAAGTAATCCTCTTTCAACTCGCTTATTCGGCCCGTGCTTCTATCCATTCAAGCCTGGGTCATAACAAAAGGTGATGGGAAAATGCCGCTAACTTTTGAATAGAAGATCTGCGAATGTATGGACCTATTAGAGAGGAGGAAGCTTGAATAAGACGAATCTATTCCAGACTTTTAGTAAAATTATAATGTTTAATAGGTTGCGCTCGGCTATACTGACAAGTGCCGAAATACTCAGAAGGGTAATGTAAGAAAAGAGTATAACTGGATCGGATAGTAAGGACTCCAGGAGCTTGTTAAATGTTCGAAATCGGAAGTCTGCCACATCAAAGGAGGACAGGCGGAAACGGAACAAGACGCCCAAAGCCCATTGACTGCTGTAGTCATGAAAGAAGAAGAGTCTGTTTTACTTATCTGAATTTTAGTACAATCATTTTTAAATTTCACTTGTGACTGACACAATATAAAAAAACTACAAAAAAGTTCAAGACCCACTTGCTGGATACCCAAACTTACTGGTACAAGCATTACTGACCGACACATTGCCACAGAATCCGACAAGGAGACTCAGATACAGAAGATCGCAGATACAATATGCCGAACGAGGTATATTATTTTTTTTTAGAACATTTGACTCTGAAACCATTTTCTACATTGGTTACCTTTTTTTTTATTTTTGAAGTGAAAACTTCTTTTGGCAGTAAGTTAGCCTGACCCGTCACGCTCTGAGGTGAGACGCTCGATCATATGTTGATATATAATTGATAGAGAAGCTGTAAAGGTTACAAAAATATATTATGTGATTAAACTTGAACTGTATTTTTTGTGTTTGTTCATTTAACGTCACTTTATGCTGCTATGGCTAATCGGACGATACTGCTGTGGGAGCTCTAAATTTTGCCTATCCAGGTTTAATTAGGATGGGGATTTTTAACGAGTACCTGACATCGTACAGGGTCGGGACCCCCGTTTAACGTCCCTTCCGTAGGACGGCGTAAATAAGGATTTTTACTCCCTTAAAAAAATCCTAGGGCCACCTGCCGGGCTACGAACCCGCGATCTTGGGCTTAGTAGTTTGTTAGGCTAACCACTAGACCACAGGTGACCGTATATTTCTCGTGTTAAATTATTATCTAAGTTGACTCGTGTAAAATCTTGTTTTTGGCGCTTAACAGACAGTGAAATAAGGCATCGAAATGATTATAGTTCAATCAATAATAGTTATTATTGATACGTAATAATAATTATTTTAACAATTACTTGGTTTACATTGTGAGGTTAGTGTATGTAGTTAGTGGTTTATCTTGCTAATATTATATATTGATAAAGCATTATAAACATTATAAAAACATAATTATTGTTATTGTTATTGTTATGAAAAGTGATTTGATCATATAGGTAAGTCACTTCACGTTTATATATACATAATATACCTACATGCAGCATACATGTAAATAAAGAATAATGATATATAAAATTAACAATTAACCTAACTTTTAATCTCTGTTAACTTTTACTTTCCCATAATAAAAAATATTATGTTTGAGACACAAGTTCTGTTTATGATTAATAATAATATGACGTATGAATGCTTGAATACTGTCTTTTTCAGATTGCGAAATCGATGATGAATCAAAACAACAAACTCGATGACGAATTAAAACGAAACAGGAAATTAGCTAATGCATGCTTAACAAAACATCGTAAAAAAAACAGTGAAGAAGCTCAGCATTTACCATTTACATCTTACCTAATCAAAGTGTGAATAAAATAATTGAATTCATCCATGAAAAAGGACTCATTTATACAGCAGCAGTATTTATTCTACTAATAAGATCTACAATAATAGTCAATAATACATAATATTATTTACTAATATTACTACATAATATATAAATTGATTGCGTTTACCAATGAGGTTTTCACATTTGCCGTGGGGTCTTAAGCACAAACTTTTTTTTGTGCAGTGATTAGCATTGCAACCTTCTATGCCCAATATCACGGCTCGCAGCTCGGTAGGCGGCCTTAGGATTATTTAAAGGGAGTAAAAAACCTTGGTCATGCTGTTCTAAGGAGGGGACTGTGGAGAGTGTCACGTACTCCCTAAAGATCCCTATCCTTTTATTGTTGAAAATAGGTAAAATTCAGGACTCCTACTGTAGCATCATCCGATTAGGCGTATTAACAAAAGTGACGTTAAACGAAGCAAACGACAAACTATTTTCTAAGTTTCAGACTGTTATACCTGTAAAAAATTATTAGCACTACGTACTTTTAAAAAATGATTTTGTCAAATTTATTATCATTGCACTCTTTTTATTTCTTTAACAGTATAAGTACCTGTTGTTATGTGTAAGTATATAATTGTGCTTGCCTTTCATAACCAGAGATATGTATAAAACAACTCTGATTTATTATTATTTGTAAACTATCTAATCTCGTTTCTGTTGCATTAATACCTTGATGACTCCAGCATTTTTTGTTCCTATAAAAATAATGAGGTTACTGACCGAAATATCCATTAGATGTTTTGAACATAGACGAGATTTTTTATATCTTGATAACTGAAGAGGCTATCGTCATCATCGGAGCACATGATTAGAAAATTATTCTTCCTATATTATGAAAACAAATGAAGAATGATTCGTTGATTTTTATTCCATAACGTTGTTTGTTTAGCGTAACTTTATGCTGCGATGTCTAATCGAACAATGCTTGACAGTTGGAATCTTAAATACCTATTCTGGTGTAATTAGGATAGGGATCTTTTACGAGTTCTTGAAAATGAACATGCCTCCCATTTTACGTCCTTTTCAAAGGACGGCATAACTTCCTTTATAAAATCCTAAGACCTCCTGCTGCCGGGCTGCGAAACACCAGTAGGTAATCACATCATTAATAGTTATTTTTATTACTTACATAAATTTTTTATATGATTAACTTGTAAATAAATTGCGATTAGACTATATGTATATTTTTATAATTTGTGCACTAATACATTAATATAATGTTATCAAAAATAGCCCTTGTTGGCCAATGAAAAGATTTAAAAAAAATTATTATGCATGAAATTATAATAATTAATAAATTAATGACTGAATCACGATTTTGATATATAATTTAATTGCTGGGCAAGACTTTTATTTAGTCTGTTAGAAGCCGGAGATGGCTCATATAGGATCTAGGATGGACCTGGACCTACCCCAACCTCTTTAAAATATCATTTAATAAAATAATTAAAAGGGGGGAAAATCTGGCGGTTGAGCGTGTTCTAGGAATGGTCTGGGAATCACCTCCCTGCACTACAGTTGTCCATGAAACAGAATTGTCTCTACCATGTACTGAACCCCGACCCTTCACGGGTTGTAGTGGTTCAGGTTTTTATATAAATTAATTATTTATAACTTAGATTAATTATTCGATTAGTCTTATTTATAATAAAATTTAATAATCTTTTATAAAACATGAGATCATTTTCTAACATCTGAACCAATGAACTACATATTAATTAAAGAAATCAATGAGTCCCGTAGTTATTTTCATTGGTCATTGTTGTGTAGAGAGCCGATGTGTGGAGGGCGTTGAGCTGCTGAGCCGAAGGTTCGGGTTGTAAATTCTGAAGTGGCAGATAATTTATTAATTAAGTGTCCAGCCTGTGGGACCTAAAGACCCTCCTAAGGCTCACTATGCCTCTATTAATTGGGTCTGCTTAATTGGGGGCAAAACCAGGCGGTTAATCGTGCACTCAGATAAATTTAATCCCTAATGAACAGAAAACTGTAAATCAACGAAACTGACATTTCATCCGTTAAGATCCAATAACTATTAGGGGATACCAAACATTTCCCTACGTTTTGCACTGTCTGAACTTTACCACTGGATAATTATTCTAAACATAAAAAACAAAATCCAGTTTGTTGCATAATGATGTGGCGTCTTCAAACTTTTCCTCTTCACCTCGTTCGATTTTATTCGCATTCCTTTTCTGTTCTTGACAAAGTTCCAATACGCCCTGAGATAAAATAACCTTGATCTTGATGGAACTAAGTCCAGGCTAGTAATAAAAAATCTTGTGGGAATGGAATGTGATCTCATTTCATGTTTTAATCATGTTATATAAAGTATATCATTTATACTTTAATTATTCTCACAGTATCGTTCGATTATCCAGTAAAAATTCCTTGTGGAAGAGTGTGTCTCTTTTCTTTTCTTATAATTAATTAACGTCGTTTAGTTCTAATAAAGAAATATGTTAGAATATTAAAAAAAAAAATACAATCACCTGATCGCTTAGAATGAGAAAGTCAGCTTAAACACAATTAACTGGGATATCATTTTTGCCCTAAATAATTTTCTTTCTTTGGATAAGACCTTGATCTACTTTTCGCATTTTTTAAAAATATTTTACGTTTACAATAAATTGTTATTAAATATTTACATGTTTACCCGTAATATATTAATCATTAGATAATAAGGGTCATGATTAAAAATGGTCAACAAAAAACTGTATTCACTATAAGTTGAAAAAAATGTTTGAATCAATGATTTTCAAAGTATCTTAAAACAAGTTATAGCATTTAAAATTTTACAAAAGGTAAAGCTCTTTTGCGATTATAATTAATATATATTTTTTTACTTAGTAAAATTCACTAGAAAAAAAATTCTGGCGATCAGATTCGAAATGACAAGTGTAAATGACACCGCTTACATGTTGTTATTTTTGTAAATATTTCGCAAATACTCTATTTTACATTTTCTTGTAAAATAAAAGTATATGTATTTCGAGAAATGTTAAAAATGGTCTGCGGGTGCTGTAAATAAATTTTACTCAAATAACTTACACTTGTAACGTTTTGGCCTAATCTAAGAACAGGAATATTTGTTTTGTTGTTTTTAGACTCTATATCCCTCTGCCCTGGTGATAGCCTAAAAAGTAGGCCATAATGCGCTAAACAATACAATCATATAACAAATAAAATATTTTATATTCATTTGTGTAACATTAATAGCATTCCCGACCGTTTTCAACATTTCTCGAGATATACCGAATGACCTATTTGCACATCAATAAGTAAATTTAATTAATTTAAACTTGATAGCTCAATAATTATAATAAAGATAACTACAAGGAAGTTCAAGTACTCCAAAAAGCAGAATAATTAGTTTATTAATACAGTTTTAAATATTGGAATCCTCCGAGGCGTCAGAAAAAAAGATGGCATTGTGTCTTTTTAAGTTGAATTTGTTATTTGAGTACTACCACTGGGCAATTTCTCTACTTGTCTATATCTCATGTCATTATTCATCCTTCATTCATTACATGATCTATTATCATTACCGAGTTGTAAATATTAATAAATAAATTGAATAAAAATAGTGGGAAACAACAAGTGAGCTTAACCATGAAAATGGTCCCTGCAGGCCAAATTACCCGAAAATAATAATAATAATTAATGTTAAATAATCTAATAATAATAAGAAGTGTGTTCTAAAACGATTGCTCCTTATAGCTAAGGCGCTATGGATATACCATGATGCATTGCTCACAGCCCATCCATCATGCAACTGTGCATTCGATCGTTAATCATCCATCATCTCATCTGTTCCTGAAAAAAATCGTCAACGTGAAAACCATCTGTCTAGAATAGAATTGCGTTGTTTATTACCTGAATCGAATATTAATGAATTTATTTATGTATTGTAGGAAGCACTGGATGGATAAGAAGTCTGTTTTAATGTTTTAGTTATTCTTCAAAACTTATCTTATTCATGTATTTTTTAATAATGAACGGTTTATTAATTTGTTTGATTCGGAGTTTAGCTGACGTTATGAAAGTGTAACAAAAAGGCAGAAAGAAAATGTTTACGTTGCTATGGTCACATTGACCCTCCTCGCTTAATAATTGTTATGTAATGGTTTACATAAAACGATAATTGGTTTGTACAAACGACAAAACAGTTGCGTATAAAAGCATAATTCATTATTTTTTAAAGATATCGAAAATAATAAGTTTTTAAAAAAAATATGTGGTATGCTCATCACACATCAAAGTTAATGTTAAAATTTTTAATTTTGTTTCTTTTGGAAATTCCATTTAAATCGCATAGGATCATTTAGATGCAATTAAATAATTTATCAACATAAATTATCGTATGAAACAATCACTTGTAGCTTTTTTTAAAACGTAATTATCTTTAAAGACTTTACGTTTAAGTAATATTTTTTCTAAAATGATTTCCTTTTCAATGGCTACAGTAACAAGTACATATTTCTAATTGCAGTAATAATTTAAGTATATGCATTCCTTGTCACTCACCATTACCTCGTACAACTTTATGTTTCATATTACTTTTTTCAAGAATAATTATTTTTCTAACGTTATAGAATACATTTATCTTACAAGCTTTATTTCAGGAAATAACTTAATAACATGAGGATTTTTTTTCTTTTTATATATATTTCTCATTTTTCTCCTTTACTTAATTTTCAGAGTTATTTATACTTTATATTTATTATTATAAACAAGGTGAAACGTTATTAATTAGATCAAATAATCAAAATTAAATATACTTTATAGAATTGCAATTTAAAGTTCAGAATTTAAGATAAAATAAGACAAGATTATTCAATTATGTTATTAGTGATGACGTTTTGTGTGATTTAATTAGTAATTAAAAAAAAGGTGTTCAGATTATATAATATTCAAAACAAATAAAAAACTAGCAAGTTGTTCCCCACCTTCTAAGATATACTATCACTTATATCTTCAAACGAACCAGTGAAGTATTCCTTACCTTAGTAAAGTGGGTACTGAAGTAGACCTATTTTAAGGTTTCTAAGACAACGGTTGTGCAAGGGAGTAGTTCGTACGAGATCACGATCAACCGCCAGGTTTTTCTATCAATTTAGCGCACCCACATTATCGAGGCTTGGTGAACCCTATGAGGTTTTGTAGATCCTACATGGTCCTTGTCCAACTGTTAACAGATTAAATAAATTATCTGGATTGCGGGATTTGAACCCAAATCCTTTAGTACGGAAAGTCAACACGCTGCACAATGTGCTATTCCTCTCCAGTGTATGTGTCATTTCCACGAGTATAACTGATAAATTTTAATCCTAAGCTGATTTCTGTTATCCCTCGCTATAATATTACTTAAAACAATCATTAACTTTTGTTTCAAATTTTCTCTACTTTTATATTTATGACCGATAACATTATTTTTCGTTAATGATTTTAGTGAACGATTTTAGGAAAAGAAAACAAATTATGAATATTTGCATACTAATAGTATACCCAAACAGTTGATTAAACAATTAAGAGACACCGAATCGATAATCTATGCGTTAGCGGTCACTCTAAATATTCCTCCCATAACAATGCCATTATTGATAATTTATTCACTACATTAGATTATTAACTGTATGCAAAAAAAAATAAATAAAATAGGCTGATAGGCAGGTTAGTAATTATGTTGAAGATTTATGTGTAAACTATTTCATCTACGTCTAGTAGTTAACCTTGAAAGTCCAGAAAACCTTGATCGTGAACTTAAAAAAAAAATAAAAAAAATAAAATAGATTTATGAATGTTCTCCGTATTATGATCGTTAGAATTAAGTTCTTTATAAAACAGTTAAATTAAAAAAAAAAATTATAAACGTATCATAAAGAAGATCTTTAGAAAACGCCCTTTTGCGAAATCGGTGACAGAAATGTGGAGGTGTGATAGTGGGGAGGTGCCAATCCCATAACTTTAATAGGAAAACTAAATTGACATACTAACAAAGGACTTAAATTGACAAAATAGCAAAGGAATTAACTGATATATATTTTTTAGATAGTTAAAAAGCACTGTAAGCAAGTTATATTAAAATCTTGATACCATAAAAACAAATACTGTTAATTAAAAAAAAGAAAAAACCAAAGAGAGGTATGAAATTATTAGAATGTAATTAAAAAAAAAAAGAACCATGCGCTTCTAAGATACTGGAAAATAAATTAGCAGTCAACGTTTGTTTATATCAATTTTGTATATAAATAATGAAATTCGCCATAATATTGTTTGATTTCAAAAAATATTCTTTTTTCGAGTTATCAATTTCCGTTCTCTTATTTGATCTCCTATCTTTTTTTTCAGCATATACATTTTCAGCCCATCTAAATAAATACATTTATATTTAAATGATATTTAAAAAATATACAATTATGAAAAATAACGTTTGACATCTTTGTAACTTTGTCTTTATAACTCTCATAGTTTAAAAAAAAATTAACATTTACATATATACAGACCCGGTGAAGAAGTGATAAAGTCGAATTTTGTGCAAATTGATTACTTGTACATATTTCGGGAAGCGGGATCGTGTTATTTTTGCAGTGCATTAGTGGCTTAAATAGTGTTATTGCTTAAATTATAACTACATTTCAAGCCAAAAACTACAAAAAAAAAAAAAAAAAAGATTACTCTTTCTTCAATGCAATTTGCTGCCACTTGACAAATTTCGACATAAGATTATGAGACAGGCGCATCCTACTGCGCTTCCGAGGCAGCTCGATAAATAAACTTATTTACCGGGGCTGTATTATATTATATTATAATATAAAGACCTATATTAGACATATTAGACCTATATTTAATTAATATATATGTCCAATTTGAACTATATTAATTAAAAACATTTTTGGTTTATAATAAACAGGCCAATATATCTGTCGACGAATATTAATTACATTGCTATTAGACGCGTCACTAAGCACTTAAAACGCGATTAGAAACTTGATTAGTGGCTGAGGGGTAATGAAGATAAGATCCTATGAGTGGTTTCCATTTAGCTCCTCATGCCAGTGGGACATGTCCTCGATGGTCTACTATGTGTAAGGAAATTTATAGATGTAGTCGTTCTTTTGTGTCTTAAAAAGGATCAATATTCCTCTAAAATATATTTCTTGTATTTGTCTAAATTCATTGCTAAAGTAATCCTTATAAATTTGTCCATCAGATTCATTTTTATATCGTGGGATGCAACCCTTAGATCACCACAACTTGTGTATTTATGTATAGCTATGCATGTGTGTGTGTATGTATATGTTTCAATTTTTGGGTTTTGCCTTACGTTATCTAGCTTTATACCTTTCATTTATCTTTCCATAGCGGCCGTTTCATTCTAAATTTTTTATACGTGGGTTGGGGTGGGAGTTGTTACCTGCCATGAGACAGTTCTCAACCCCTTTGTCATTTCCGTTTGATGTAGTGTAAGTGTAGCTTCCAAAAGACTCGTTTGTGCTCAGGCCCTGTGCGACAGGTATTTATTTTATATATCTTTCACTAATTTACCCATCCTCCCACCCTCTCTTCTCCATTTTCTTTCCCTAATAACCATACAACACATAACTATATTATTTTTACAATTTCCATGCTCACTATCTCTGTAAGGCGTTTATTTATTTCCCAACTTTAAGTATAATTTTTTTTTTTTTTACGGCATTCGTCTGTTTTCATCTTAACTCACTATTTTTATATTATATCAGCCCTTCTACTGTAACTTACTTATCGCCCTTTTTATACAATTTAGTTAGTCAACTATGTTATTACTTACGGTATTATTCATTTCCATTACCTCTGTATCTTAATATTTATTTATTTCTGATAATTTTCTTTTAACTTTTACCTTATCTTATTGCCTACATATATTTTATTTATTATTTATCATACATAATTTTATCTTAAAGTGTTTATTTCTCGTTGTTATGGTTATTAATGCCCCAAATGATCCTCTTTGCTCTGTATTAATAAATATCTCTTGTTCTCTCCCTCCCCATCTTTATTGTCCACCAATTAGTACTTCTTATTTCAACACTTGTATTTCAACTTTAATATTTACCCATTTTATTTTAGTTCTTATCTTTATTAACTTATTCTTTATAACTTATTATTCTTAAATTTTAACATGTCCTGTTCTGTTTTATTATTATTTTAATCTCTATTATTCATTTCACTACCTTCCTTTCACATGGTTATCAATACTATACACTCATTCATTTTAATCTTTATAATGTATTTTCCATGCTTAGGAAAAAATATTTTTTAATGTTCAATTTCTACATTTACCATGCTTTTATTATGCTTCTATTTCTTTATTTCTTTAATTTTTTTTTCCTTTGTTTAACAATTTTTTAATTTTCAATTGTCTGTATTTTGCATATTCAGCCCTGAAGAAGACCTACAAAGTAGGTCGAAACGTTGGCTACTGAATAAATATTTCTTGATATTCAGAGAAGTTTATTGACCTCTACCTGGACCATTTTCTTCCACATATTTCATCATGGTCAACTATGATCATTAAAAAAAAAAAAAAATTTATTTTAATTAACTTTATCATATCATCCAGTAACTTATTTGTATTGTTAAAAGTATTGTAATATTAAATAAAATATTCCACGAACGTCAGTAAGGTGTCCTAATCATTTCTCGGAAACTGCAAAAAAACTGAACTTAGACTTCAATACTTACTGTACCTAATTAGGTAATTTCATTTGCTTCTCTGAATCCCTTCCTGTTCATTTGGTTGGTAATGGTTGACCATCTTTAGTTTTAAATCATTCTTTGTGAGGTGTACATCGCAATTGTGATCACTTTTCGTTTTAAAATTGCAGCATGTCAAAAATAGAAAACGAGTGGTTCTTTCATTAAAAGGCAAATTGGAATTTAATGGAAATTGGAATTATTTTTATTTTTTAGTGAATTTCGATTTCCCGAATTTTCGATTATCCGAAACACCCCTGACAATATTAGTTTGGATAATCGACGCTCCACTGTAATACTAATAATAATAAGTATTTATCAAATACAAATAGTTATCCCTTTCTTTTCAAAGGTGTTAGTGTTGATTATGGAGAATTATCTAATGACAGTTGATAAATGAATATAAATTAAAATATATTTTAATATATGAAAAACATAAGCTGGACTATAATCAAGCTTTCAAGATATACTGATCATGGTAACTTATTTGCTTTAACATATCTCTGCTTATAAAATACGTTTTATTAGAGGTACCCCAAATTTATTCTAAAATTCGAGGTTTAGTTTAGTACTCATTTTGTAACCCCCTAATGAATAAATTAATGAAATTAAAAAAAAGAAATCATACCCCTGAAGTTGTAATATCGGAATAAGATGTTGCTTATTTTATTTTTTTAAATGGATCCATTCCATTTAAATTCAAAAATAGTTCTGTATTTTGTGTAACGGCTTGAAGAAGTCTGGAGCAGTAACTTTGTGGCTAACCCATTTTTAAAAATATTTTTAATTTAACTGACCACGATCGAACACGATCGACTTAGCAAAATCTTACAATTTCAAACCGTCAGAAAGGTTTCTTATTGCTTATTTAAGAAACTTCACTTTAGAAAACTTAGTCTGGTTAATGTAATCCCTATAACATAATCAGAACCAGGAAAAATGGACATCATGTGCGTCATTGACGGGGGTGTTTATATACCAGATGTGTAAATTTTAGGTCACTGTTTTCACAAAATATTTTTAGATTATCTGGTTTGTTTTGCAACAGTGCGAGATGCTGAAAATTAATTAAGGGATTAAAGATTGACGTCATTCGTATTCAAATGACTCTCGAGCTAAAAACATTTTTGATCAGTCCTGTCAGGTTCTTTAACAACTTATTGATTCGACATGTTTTTGTCAAGATGTTGTGGTTATTACTTATGACGGGTCAATGTCAATCAATTATTTTTAAGAGCATTTTTCTTTCAACAGATAGTAATAGAATTTAAAAAAAAATAAAATAAAACGCCAGTACCAGTACAAAATATGAGGGTTTTGTGTTCTGTATTATATCTAAGCTAACGGTTGCGCAGAGAGATGAAAACTGCTAGTTTCTTGCACAAATAAGGGTACGCACTCTTAAAGGCAGATTGGGCCCCAAGAGGATCTGAAGACAACTCAGGTTATTTTTGACTGTTAACAGATTAAAAAATATATTTTCATTGACCGGTCTCGAACTAGTTATCTTCAGCACTGCGCTTAACACACTGAGCAGAGAATACAAAAAATTCATTTGTGTATTTAAAAAAAAAATTGTTCTTTTTTCCTTAAATCCGAATGTAATACATACTAGTGGAGTTGATGGCGTTGGAAGTTATTTTAGAAAACAATTTATTTAAATGCACTGTTTATTAGCAGTCCCAAAATCAATGGAGTCCATTTTTTCAATTTAAAATCCAAAACCGTGCTTTATTTTCTGTAACGGCTTAAAGAAGTCAATAACAGTGGCGTTGTGATATGCCAATTTTTAAAATATTTATAATTTCACTGATCGACCACGACAAAAGTAATTTCTTTACATCATTTCAATATCAGTTTTATTTCTGATCTTAATTTCAGCCATCTCCTAAAATACTGAATAGCTGTAACTTAAAAGCTTTAAACTGTTCAAAATAATAGTTGTTTGCACCTTTTTAAAATGCTAGATCGTTTTATTTTTCTTTCAAGTGGCACCTCTAGTGTTAGGCTATTTTTGTTTTTGTTTTTTATGATAAACTTTTTTCTTATTTCTAGCCTTGAATTCAAATAAAGAAACCTTGATTGGTATTTAATTATCCACTACTAATGGCTATTAATGTGTAGGTATACATCAATGGGGGAAAACATATATAGAATACACTCTAAATATTGGTTATAGCCAACCTATCAACATGATATGGCCACATTAATAATTTGTTAGGTTTGAGGAATTGATTTCTTCATCTCAAAAAGTTGCGAGAGGTTATTAACTGGAACGGGTTCAAGCGGCCATCTAGACTATAATTACAAGTAACAGTTTCTGTCAAAACCGTTCGATTGTTTAATTGGTTTGTTGAATGTTTATAACTGCGTTTCTTTTAAATATATCATGTCTTTGATTCAAGAGAACAGGTCTTATTCATGTCTAGTTTTTTTTTATAAGTCATAGCGCTTAAGTTTTGTAGCAATCCAAACTATCATGGAATGAATAGTATTTTTTTCTTCAAACATATTAGGTGTATAAGATATAACTCAAGTACCTTACATACTTAATCATTTGAAAAAATAAAATAAATAAGCCGTGTAATGGCAAAGAGCAAATAATGGTCATAAACAAATTACAACATTGAAAAAACATGTTTATCGTAATTTCATCTTCTTTTTTTTTTAATTTATAATTTATACTTCCTAAACTACACATTATATTATAAATATAAGCAATATAAAACCTGTAATACTACAACCCATGAAGGGTCTTGTATTCAGAACATGGTACAGACTGCACTGTTTTTCGAAGAACGTTGTGAGGGTCCTGAGATCCCATAGGAACCAATGACGGCTGTTTTCGGACTGAGTATTTTATCTGCCTCGTCCAAATAAATAAATATAAACATCAATATATAAATATATATATATATATATATATATATATATGAGAAAAACCTGGTGGTTGGGCGTGATCTCGGACGAAACACTCTGCACAACCGTTTTCCTCGAAACAGTACAGTCTCTACCATTTACCATGAGTTTTAGTGGCATATGTGTGTGTAAAATACACATTTATATTTATGAAAACCTGCTTTATCTCATAATTGTTTTAATAGATTTTAATAATATTGACTTAATATATTGTATTATAATATTCTTATATTATATATTGTGTATTTTCCAGTGCTCCTCACGTTCGTGAATTGCTGGGATGTCCGGTGGGCGACGAAGGTTCAAGATTATTTCACCTTCGCTAAACTACTGGCCCTTTTCATCATCATAATGGCTGGCATTTTCCAGCTTACCAAGGGTGAGTAGATCAATACCTTTTTAATTAACTTTATATAATACTTATTATTATATATAATTATTCATAATTAATATCATTCATCAGATAATATTATTACTCCTAGTAGTTGGATAATTTAATGTAGACAGATCCTCTTCTAATTATTTCTTCAGCTCTAAGCTTAAGAAATGATAACATATAATAGCGTAAATGATAACTCAGTAAAATATGATAATTCAGTAAAAGTCATATTATAAACGTTTTTAATGGATTGTTTATTTGTTCATATATTGTAAATATTTTGGAAAGATGACCTGAAATATTTCATAAGATCTAAAGGAGGACAGATTGCCCAAGTAGAACGGCGTGAAGGGCATTATGGTCCCCAAATATATTGATATATAAATCTTACATATATTTATATTTAAATATTATATATTATATAATAATTAAAATATATAATTACTTTTATCTTCAAATAGAACTTTTATAAGTCCCTTAAAAAAAATATGGCAGTTCCCTTGATTAATTGTAAGCTATGTGAATAATGATATATGGGAACAAAACTATATTTTTCAATATTCACTGTTTTATATAATTACATAGTTAATAAGTAAAATATTAGTATAAAACTACGCATAATTTACGCCTAGGTCATTACTGTTTTTATTCAAATTAAAATGGTTCATTTTTTATTTACTTTTTGTTCTTCAAATAGTACATCTCCTTCCCGGTTTTTTAAAAATATATATTTTTTTTTCACTAGCTGTTAAAGTATATTTCTTAAGTCTCAGTTGATAATATTATTAAGGGTGATAGAGAGTTTAAAATCCGAGCATAAATGATTATATTTGCGTAATCAAATTTGTCCTTTTTAAGTATTGGAATCCATTTTAATGTCATTGGTGAATGTTCTGTAAATGAAAAAAAAAAAAAATTGAATTTTTTTCAAGTAGCTTTCTGAGCAGCCTTTTTGTTTTTCCTTCAGAGAAGAAATATCTGAATCTTAAATTTTACATTGAGAAAGAAGGAATAAAAAGTTGCTTTTAATGAATCGTTGTATATACCTTAAATTATAATGTAATGTAAATAAAGTATAATAACCTATTTAGTAAAAATAATTGAACTAAAGTAATTCCCCACTGCATAGAATTTATATGATGACAATTTTAAAAATAACTTGTTACATTGCAATTGCACATCTATAACAAAAAGGTTAACCGATTATTTCGCAATTTTTGTCCAATCTTTAAAAAACAACTAAATGGAAAAAAAAACATGATTTGCATGCATTAATGCTTTTGAAAGGCTGTCGTTTGAACTCAACATATAGGATTAAAATGTTTTAATACATGAATTATTCATGAATAAAATGCTTTATTATTCAATGATTTTATGTCAAATATTGGTAGTTCAGAATTTAGACACAGAGCGCAGCACTTCCCTGCGACCCTAAATATGTTATTTTACTATTCTGGTCTATTTAATTTATTTATTTTTTCAAAATTCGGGTTGTTGTGATTTTCTTTTAATAGTTCTAAAATAAAAGAGATTAAAAAAAAAATTAACTCCTAGGACTTTTTAAATATTGTTCGTCGTAGTTGTAACAAGTCCTAGGAGTTAATTTTAAATATTGTTCGTCGTAGTTGTAACATCTTAATTGGTAGCTAATAGCTTTCTGCTTAACATAAACCTCTAATTATTTATACCATGCCGACAAAAATCTATGTACTATTTTTGTTTGTTTAATTGTTTTTTTCTGGTTTATTATTTGACTCTCTTATCACGATACACCTACCTTTATTATACTCAAGTTGAGCACTCCTTTTGTTAGAAATCTATTTGAAAAATTAATAATAATAATAAAATTAAAGAAATAAAAATAGATTTGGTAGAATTATAGGTTTATCTATCTTTTTTTTTAGAGCTGTGTATTAATCAGGCTCACGCCTAAGACCTGATGGTCCTTCAATTTCTTAATACCTATTACTTAAGTAAGAATGATTTAATATTAATTACAACAGTAATTTTTTATTATGAATCTCTTTTGAAATAACGAAATCGGTATAACCAACCTCAAAATACCGGTTTAGGTTTGTTCTGGAATGAAAATCAAGTGGCATAATATACGATTTGTAACAGCATGCTTCCTCTGGTATTATGTTGTTATCAGGTAATCCATTAAAAACATTTATTAACAACATAAAGTAGTAGTTGAAAAAAATAACATGATAATCTTATCTTAGGAACGGGTTAAAACAGCCATTAACTAGGAACTATCTTCGTGTTGATAGACAATACAAATCGGTTCGTTATTGGTTAAAATACTCTTATTATAAGTTTTTATTCTGATCAAGCCTGCATTACGATACCAATTATTAACTTAAAGCCTGTAATATTATATAAGTTAATCTGGTAACCTTAACAAGCTTAAAAATAACTGGATCAACCAATTTTACGATTAAATAGATTTATTTTTATTTTCTTGTTTTTATTTTATGATTACTCCACTAATCTGATCAATTTACTTTGTTCCATGTATTAATTATAAAACGCTCACAAAAGTTGATAACTACTAAATCTTATTTATTTCCATTAATAGATGCTATTAGCTGAGTTTTTTTTTTTAACTTATAAGTTAGAAACGAAATCTTATTATTTCTTCAAGTACTATAAGATTCCTGGGGTAATCTGATCATTCTATCTAGTTCCATGTATTACTATATAGGTTATGGCTTAAGATTGTTACTAAATCTAACTTTTTTACATTACCTAAAATTCTTTTTATTATTAAATTCTTATTTATTTACATCACCTAAACTTTTCTTTGTTACTAGATCTTACTTATTTACATCAGCTAAACTTTTCTTTGTTACTAGATCTTACTTATTTACATCAGCTAAACTTTTCTTTGTTACTAACTCTTACTATTTACATCACCTAAACTTTTCTTTGTTAATAAATCTTACTATTTACATCACCTAAACTTTTCTTTGTTACTAAATCTTACTTTTTACATCACCTAAAGTTTAAATCTTACTATTTAAATCACTTTAAATTCTCTTGGTTACTAAATTCTTATTTATTTACATCACCTAAACTTTTCTTTGTTACTAGATCTTACTTATTTACATCAGCTAAACTTTTCTATGTTAGTAGATCTTACTTATTTACATCACCTAAACTTTTCTTTGTTACTAAATCTTACTATTTACTTCACCTAAAGTTTAAATCTTACTATTTAAATCACTTTAAATTCTCTTGGTTACTAAACCCTTATTTATTTACATCACCTAAACTTTTCTTTGTTACTAATTGTAATTTATTAACATTACTTTAGCATATTTATTTTCTGAACCAACTCATATGCATCACCCAAAACTTTTAAAGTAACACTACCTTATATAGCTTATATATATATATAGCTACCTTGTATAGCTTCTCTTTTAAATTTATTTAATAATAAAAAATTTTTACAGTTCGGATCAGAAGGTTAACCCTGATGTAGCGTCGTAAGATGGCCACCAGGTATCACGTAATTACGTGCACAACCGTTTCATCATATCGTTTGAACTGTAAAAAAGATCGTCGAGCTTTGGGCTGGGTAGGCAGACCATCAAATCAATGCAAGCATCCGTAGTGAGAGGCTCTATCATTGAAACGTTCACAATAATGAGTTCAACTCTCCTATTTAATTTTAGTTTGTTCCCATTGCTCTTAAGTATTTAAAATAAAATATTAAAAATGATTATAACTCACACAAATGGGTTGTATTAACAATAAAATTCATAGCATCCATGAAACCAGGAGGCTTGGACTCGAGATCGTGCTGCGCTCTTTGAGGGAACCTTTAAACTAGCAAAGATTATACAACACAAGATTGTTGTTGCTTTCAACTCTTTTTAAATATATCAGGATATAAGAATATAATTTATTTAAATAATAACTATTTATTCTTGTAATATTTATAAAAATACTATTTATACCTGATTCATTAGTGTGAATAAAATTACTCATTTGAGTAAGAATTATCACTTTTCGTAAATAAAATATTTATATACTAATTAGTAAATCTTAAATAATAAAATAAATAAATAAATTATATAATACTATAAAAATAAATAGTAGTCATATGAGCTAATGTAATTCCTTTAGTGTCATACGCACTAAACAATCTGAACATTAAAATTCACTTGCATCATCAAGGTTCTTATACAAATACAATATTAATAATGAAAATAATAGTAGCATGATTATTTAAAAAAAACGCTTTTTAAAGTTATTTTGAATATTTTTATTTTAATAAACTCATTTATTAATTTTGTTGTAATTACTTTTAGTAATTTTAAAAAGGTCCTGTTACAAACTGTTTGGACAAATCTAGTTAAAATAATTACCTTACATTTTAATTATTAATAAAAAATTATCATAATAAATTGTTATGAAAAAATAACCGACAAAAATGAAGAGTTCGGGATAGTACAACTTTGTCTCCCACTATTTGCTATTTGGAGTCTATTCTTCTCTGTCTCTAATTATTATTACTTTAGTCGTCTATTTTATTCACTAATAAAAAATTAAATGTTTTTTATTGATTACTTTGTTTATTTTTTGTTCCTTCATTAATAATTCTTTTTTTAAACAATTTTTTAATAATATTCTTACTATAATAAATATTCATAGTCATTGAATCACCAAAATGTGCCTGCATGGTGTCTTATAATGCTTGAATTCGTTAAAGTCTATAAATACAAATTCAACAAACAAAGAAAAAAAATATATATATTCAATATACTGTGTATAGTTAATTAAATATAAATAAAAAATGAGATAAAAATAAATATCAATAAACATAACATCCAGGTAATTGGAAATAAAAATAAGGATGTTTTCTTTTTAAAATAATAATAAATTATTTTTTAGAATTTAAATAATTTTGTAAGCTTGTACAAGAATTTCAATGAATTTTTTTTTTATTCCTCCAAGATTTATTACAATATATACAAATTACAAATATAATAAATAGATACAATGCTGCTATATAAACTAAAAGCCTTTTATTACCTTTCAGTATTTTAAGGCATGGCAATAGGCTGAGTCCGCTGAGGTCAGAAAAAAATGTTAATTAAATTATTTAATCTATTAACAGCCTTAGATAGACCCTCCATCTCCAGATCCTACTGCGGTTCACTCAGCCTCTATAAGAATTTCAATGAAAAAAAAAAAATTACAATTTTTCTAACCAAATTCTTACTGTGGAAATGAGTTCTTTCAGTCATGAACTAATCTTTCTACCCTATTTCTTAATTAGTGTAGTAACTTCACTGATGATATTTCAAGTTTTACTAACTTATTCAAATACTAGATTTTATAGTTTCTAATACTTGTTTTGAATTTTTTTTCTACATCTAGTGATGATCTTTTAAAACTTGTAAACCATTAATTTATTTAGATGTTTTCTATTTCTCTCTCTACTTTTCAAATTTTATTCTATCATTTTTTTAGTACTTTATTTTATTTTTAAGCTAATATTGATGCATCCGATCCGGCAAATATCCGACGGGTAGACCTAGGAGTAGGCGGGAAGATTTCGTTAAGGGTGAACTTATGGATTAAGGTTTGGAGTAATCCTTTGACAGAAGTTTGTAAAGCTATTGGTAGTGTCGGCATCGAGACTTCGGGTTTGCTTTGCCTTTTATGGTTATCATTAGCATTATTAAGTTTAATGAATTGAAATTAAAGTTAATATACATATATGTATATATATATATATATATATATATATATATATATATATATATATATATATATATATATATATGTATATATACATATTTAACTTTCTATGTTTTGATCCTATCTATAAAAAAAATTATGTGTATGTTAAAACCTGGGATTAAGTTTGGACTTAAAAAGATGGAAGTTTGCTGCCCCTAACCGAACTTTCATAATGCTGAAGCGAAAACTGCTTTTCCACGGCCAAATTGGACTGTTTATCATCGAACTCCCCGACTAATTCCGATGTTAGTGCTAAGAACTCATTTCCTTGTTTTTTTCTTAGATACAGTCTTAGTTATCAAGTAAAGTTTTGAAACATCGTTCCTTGGAGTGCTTCGATTCGACCTTATGACATACTTAAGACCAGTGTAAATTGTGCTTGTTTTCTTAAGTAGGAAACTCGCCCACTGCCTTAGTAATTGGGACTGTAGTTAACACCTTCACACGCCACGAATCTGTTTTGTTTCTAGTAACTTAAGATGGAGGGGAAAAATAAATAAGTCTAATAATTAAGCATTTAATGTTTTTATATGTAGTTACAACAATATTGATGTTGAATTTGTTGATTTTTATCATAAAAAAACAAAAAGACTTATTTTTATGGGGGTAAACGGTAGTTTTGTAGTATCGTATACTAGTGTAATAAAATAATTATTAGAAAAAACATTCATTTAGTCATAAATCAACAGTAATCCATTTAAAAAACATTTGAATACATACTCACATCATGCTGCCATGGCTGATTTTGGATGAATTTTTGTCTATCGAAGTATAATATCGATAGAGATCTTCAACGAATACCTGATACCGCATAGCCTCGGGAGTTAACGTCCTCTCCGAAGGACGGCATATCCAAGGATTTTTCACTCCCTTTAAAATATTCTAGGGCTAATTGCCGGACTGCTAACCCGCGATCTTAGGCATAAAAGGCCTGAAAGCCAATCTATTTCTTTTTTTATTAATCACCGTGTTTTTACTATTTATAAGAGCGTGTTAACTTGAATACTTTCACCAGTGCAAATTAAAAAAATGTATATATATCAAAATATCTTGTAAATTAACACTATATGTGAATGTTATACCGAAGATTTTCGAGAAGTAAAATATAATTATAAACATACCGTAAACGTTTATTTAAACGTTGCACTTGATGGGGTATAAAATTTAAGAAACAGACAATTTTTAGTGAAATTATATTTTCGAAATAAAAGAAATATTTAAGTGTAAAAATAAAGTATAAAGAATAAGTAAGCAAAGATATAATATAAAATTATATCTTCTCAGATTTGTATCTATGAGCGGATCTAGGGGGTGTCTATTACCTGCCCTACCTGTTGCCAGCACTCATACCTACAAAATCTGTTCTTATGCCTTTAGAAAGAAGCTTAATGCTTATTAATCTTTGAATTTATTCTTAAACAAAAGAATTATAACATACACTAAACGTGCCCCTTGAATAACCCGACCTGCAGGTCTACTTTCTCCTGTTTGCAGTCCCAAGATATCTCCTCGTTCGGTACTCCCATCAACTGCGAACCCGTTTTGGCCTTAGTATCCTGATCTTCAGGAAACGCGGGCATTATTTAATGTTCCATGATGTAATGCTTATGTAATAATCGATTTCTTTTACTTGGCAAAAACCCAATTCGGCGTACGAAGAAAATATTTTGGAATAAAGAACGAATTTATAAAAAGTTAATCAGCAGACTGATAGACGACTTATTGAGGAGTAGACCGAGATATAGGTGGGAGGATAGCGTTATGAGTTGTTTGGGCCCGTGAGGTTGGTATCCAGCGTGTGTATTATTATTATTGTTATTATTGTTATTATTATTACGGATGAGATGTAAGAAGAATAAAGAATCATAAGGAATGATATTTTTCATTCCAGTCCTTGACCAATGCAGAATAAAATTCGAAGGAGTAAAAATGTTCAAAATATTTGTATACCTAACCGGAATTATAATCACAACAGTGTTATAATAACTAGGTACAATATATGCTGGATAATTAATTCATTGCTTTGCAGCTTTCTTAAATAATGAATAATACATGCTATTGTAATGTGAATATCAGACCATTCCTTACAGGCGTTGCGTGCAGTTTCAAATATTCTATTGGAATATTTGAAAGTGGCGTAGGTTCTACTCTGATTGTAATTAACAGTAATTTTAAAATTTTCTAAGGAGGGGGGAAGGTCATGTATCATTACTAGTAACGATAATCACCAAATAAATTTTAATTGATAAAAATGAGAAAAACCTCAAAAAGAGACGTATTTTATAAATAGAATGCAATATGAAAAATCCCAAACCCTCAAGTCTCTAAAATACAGGTAAATTCAACCAGTCAACGCTTCGCCAATTTAGGCTTCATCAGGATACATAAGAAAAATCACATCAAAGAAGAAAACGTTGATCACACCTCACATCAACAGTCCAAACAATATCATCAATAGAAGAAGGCGACCTTGCTCCAAGACCTTCCACAAACAACTCCATTTGATTTATCTCTCTTTGATGAGTCTGTTTGGCCTGTTGACGTGAGATATCCTTAACTTGGTCTTGTTTTACGTGATTTTTCTTTTGGAGTGTCTTTTGGTGGTGTGAATTAGGAAAACGTTGGCTGGTTGGTTTTTCTTGCATTTTAGAATTCTAAGGCTTTGATTTTGTTTTGTTTTTTCTATTGCATCCTATTTAAATTTTTATTTTTTTGTTACTTGATGTATTATAGCAAAATTATTACTAAAAATATATTTGTTGTATTAGTAGTATGAAATTCATAATTTTTTCGGGAAATGGAGGGGGGGGGGGTTAGGTGATTTACCCTTAGCGTACGGCACTGTTAATTAAATATGTTAGATATTGTTATTTGCATTTCCTTTTCTTGTTTAATTCTAGTCATAAAAATATAACGAGATATTTTACTAAGGCATTTTATAAATAATTTCAGACACTACATAGTATTATCTAGTATATATGTACATATTCTGATTTATTTTCTTGAAGAAACAAGAGAATTCTAGGCATTGTTCCAGAGTGATGACCATTTTCCCTAAAGCAAGATTTAAAAAAATCCATGACAAAAGAAAGCAGCAAAACTTCCAGTTCTATTCCTTTCTTCGTTTTTCTCGCCACTTTTCTAGTTTATTCAACTTTTTTAAATTTTAAATAAGTTATCAATAGCGAACAGATAGGTTTTTATAGACAGTATTATTAAGAAAATATATTGATCATTTGAAAGCCATTATGCTGTTTTGTGAATGTTTCTTAATTTTAGATTTTATGTAATTAATTCGTGGATTCTATTTTTATACAGTATTACACTAATGCCGGCTAAGGTATTAAAATAAATACGTACCGTTTTTGAGTATTATGGAATGGTATTATAAATTAAATTAAAAACATACAAAATTTTTCTAACCAAATAATCTGGTTCGAACATTTCTATGTTGATGAAGGTAATCATATATGGTTGAAGATTACAATATCCCATCTAAGCAAATATTGAATGACAAAATAGTCAATAGAAAAAAAAGTAGAAAACACGGATAACAACATGAAATTTTTGTAACAGATCCAAATAGTTAGTTAAGCCATGTTAAAATTGTGAAATTGTTTGAAAATCGCCCTATTACTATATTGTTCTCGATTTCACTAATTTGCATTGCTAATGAGGCAGTTACTTTGATCGGTTACAATGTCGTATTAGCTCCTTTTAGAACCTACTTGAAGCCTTTCCGTTATGTCGGATTATTTCATTTGTCAGAAGGATGGAATAAACTCATTTTATTGTATACTACAATATATTTTAATCAATCCCTTTTTTTATAAAGATGTAATGAGTTTATTTTCAGTATGTAGGCTTGCAAAAGTAGTTGCTAACTGATTTCTGCTGTAATCGTTTAGTGTTACATATTGTCGATTTCGTACCAGGTTTTCCCCCTACGATTATGGCAATTAAATATGAAGCAGAGGAGACGGTCGGGACAAGTTTTAGAAGTGGGGAGGCCAGCAGAGCGTTTCCAGCTTTCTCCAGCTTATACTCCAGAGGACTCAGTTGCGGGTAGTTCAGTCATGCGGCTGGTTCTGTTGGCACTACTGGTCGTGGCGGCGGCCGGCCATCGGCCCAAGAGGACCCTTGGCGTCATCCTTCGGGGTCTAGTGGACGCGGGGGTTAGGCAGGCCACGCCCAAGAAGGAGTCGGCCAAAGTGGAGAAGTTGAAGACTCCGCCTCCGCCGACCAAGATCTATCTCATCCCCGTCCCCGAGAGGGACAAGAAGTCTCAAGTGCAGCTGTTCAATACTCAAACGCCCTACACCACGAGGCCGCTCCCGTACTCACCTTCTTCTGAAAACTTCGTCACTTCGGCGCTTATCCAGGCAGCGCAAAAGAACAACGCGACTCAAGAAACGAAGCAGTTCCTGATCCGAATACTGAACGAAGAAGGCAAGTCTGTCATGTTGAAGATTACAGGTGATGACGTGCAAGTGAAGAAGAGAGGGAACGGATATATGATTGGGGTAAGTCATAACGAAGCCAAAGCCAATATAAACATCGAGCTACCTGAGAAAACGACCATGTCGAAGAATGAACTGACACAAACCACCACCAACTGGATTGATAAGACTACACTCCCGCTGTACACGAAGTATCCGCCGAGTCCAGAGAAATATCAACTTTTGGATAAAGGAGTAACGGCACCCGACAAACCATCACCGTCGTCGATCCATCCTTTCCCCGCTTACCCTTACCCAATATTTTTAGCACCACAGTTTATCCAGCCATTATCTTTCGAGAACCGTTTCCGTCCACAGCAAGTGACCCAATATCCTGCCACCACCGAAAAGCCTCGAGAGTTACCAAAGCAGTACTTCACGCCGACGAAGCTTCCAGATCTGGAAGAGAATATTACGAACACTACTAAGGTGACCAAGCCGGCCCGAATCCAAGTGACTGTCAGGGTGAAGGAAAATACTGTGGCGAAGGAGACCCGGGCGGAGATGACGACAACTACTGCAAGGCCGACAACTCAAAGTATGGGTTACCACTATCCAGCGGTTGACCAGGGGTATCATTACCCACCTCTTGAACCCAGGTACCAGTACCCACAGTTTTACCCAGATCCGAACCCTCCAAGGTATGAACTGCCCTACCCAGACTCTAATCCTCCCAAGTACCAACAGCCCTACCCAGACTCTAATCCTCCCAAGTACCAACAGCCCTACCCAGACCCGAATGGTGCGAGGTACCAACAGCCGCTCCCGGTACCACAGCCGCCGAGGTACCAGTGGTACCTGGAACCACCGGCGCCACCCCAGCAGGGAGGACAACAGGCCGCCCAGCACAGCGACTATCAGCAGAACAATTGGAACCTGCCTCAGTTCACGCCTTACCCTAACTACCTTCAGGACACCCTCTCGCCGCCGTACCTTCCCAACGAGTACGCCCGATCTCCAGGCCAAGCCAAGTAGTCAAAGTATTTACCTGCCTTATTGTTCTTCCTACTTGACAGAGTGATCTTATGTGAGTGAATCAGATGAGAACTGTTTGTGGTTTGTTTTTATGGAAGTTTTATAAGTTTGATAGAAATGTGTATTGAACTCCCTTTCTTAAAATTCAGTCTTCGTTATTGTTAAACCAGAAAAATGCAAGGGCATCGAAGGGAATTCTCATAAAAATATATATGTTAAACAACTTGCCACATTATTGGAGTTTAGGCTTGAGATAGATCGTCTAGGAAACTTAATAGTGGACTTTTGTTGTATTTGTGGTTTTCGTATCTTTTTTTGAATTCAGTAAATTGATTTTTCATTTCAAAACTGAATTTACATTTTTATACTATAATACAGTTAAATCTGACCATTAAGAACTGGTGAGCTGCCTTCATTTTTTATATTGTTTTCTTAATAAACCTAGGTATTGGATTTCTGGTTTATTATATTAATAAAATAAAGAGTTATTTAAATATCTAATCAGTTCATTGATTTTAAATATGCACAGTTCATATTCGTCGTAGTTTTTAAATAGTTTTTTAAAGATAATGGGTGGGAATAAAAAATTAAATAAGAATATAAATTACAATGTAGAAAAAGTTGGGCTTTAGTTTTGTTTTGGAATATAGAAGGACATAAACAGCTTTATATTTAAAGTTTATTTTATTTCATAATACTCATTCCTAATTACTCTATTAATTTTTGTATGGTCTGCAGTTTTATTTTTTTCGTTTTTGTCATTTTTTTCTTATTTATTTTTTCTTTGGTTATTGCCGGACTGTTCATAGCCCTGCCTCAATAATGACATTCCTCAACCCTAGTTCCTTAAGAAAGAATTTCAAATATTAGGTCACCAACTTCATACCCGCTTCCAGTTATTTCATTTTTGGACTGAAAAAGATCTAAAAAATTAGTTATAAATCAATGAGCAGGTTTATCTTATATATTTGTATATACATTTTTGTATGTATTTCCGATACATAGTTATAAATAATACTGAATTTTAATTATTTTTGTGTGAATTGAAGTGAGGGAGTCACAGTTGCATATCGATAATCCCTAATATTGTGATAGTAGTATAGATTTATATCAAAATAAATTGTGAATTTATTATTAATTATAACTTTTATAAGTACAATATAAGATTCTTGGATTTGTGTTATTTAATTTTATATTTTTTTATTGTGTGATAAGAGTCGTAATTTATAAATCATATATGTGATTTTATTTTTATACATGTAGTAGTTTTCAATATATATTATATATTTTATAAAGAATATTTTATTATATAATATCACCCAATATTTCATTAATTATTCTTATCATTTACCTGAGTTAATCTAAATCCAATTAGTTGATTAATTAATAAGTTAAAATCTATTTTATAGAAAGTAAATAAATAAAATACATATGAGAAAACATTTTATTTATTGAGAGGTGAACGCAAGAAAGTGGTTTGGTACATCAGTTTAATATAATACATTTATGCAGTAGATTATAAAAATTATTTTTTTTTTACTAATTTATATTTTTTCATCTAATACTTTCATACATAATGTATTAATTAGTTATCCTTTTTAATAATTTGAATGTTTTCAGTGTTATAACGATTTATAACGCCAGTATACATTTTTTTACTGTCGATAAGCTGGTTCCACAAATTATTCCACAAAGCTGTTCGTCAGAAAAAAATTTTTTTTTAAAAGCTAACCAGTTTTGAATTAAATTAAACCAATTGACTTAATCCTAAATAGCTGCTTCGAAAAATGTTTACAAAAATTACATTTAAAAAACAGGCCCAATAAATAAGAAAATCAATAATTTAAATAAAATCAAATAATTGAATTAATTTAACTTGTTAAGCAAAAAAAAAATTAGCTATAGCTTATTTTTGTTTGTATTCCGGATTTTTATTTATTGTTTTAATAGGGGTAGAAGGTACAGGGATCTTTAATCGTATAAAAAGTGGTACTTATAAAATATATATTATTTTATATGAGAATACTAAATTCATATATTTATACATCAGTGGGCATATTGTATTTCATGGTAGAAACAAAATAAGACCTATTGTGTTAAAATTATTTAATACAATAACAATTAGAAAATATTGTAATTTACCAAAGAAAATGAGAAAAAATTTACATTAAAAAGTAATGTATGCTTTATAACATAAAATTAGTTCTTAGGCTATTTATTGTATGGGCTTAGACGTAACAAATTTCGTAACATAACTTAGCACCTTTACTGTTGTAAACATACTTACCTATAAATGAATGTATTATAACTCTTATAATAGGGTTTTTGTAAGTTTTTTTATGATAACATATCGAATATTATTTAGAAAGTAGTCCTAGTAAACGGTGTCTAAGTTACCTAGAAAGTACTCTCGCTTTTTTAATAGAATGCAATCACGAAAGTAAAAGTATAATTATTTCCGATTCCGTAAGTAATTATTGAGGGAATGACCGATGATGTATCTCCAAGTGAATCAATCTTCAAACCAATCGTGTGGTTTTAGCCGCGTTATTACCGCTCAAGAAAATAACTACAATCATCCTTAAGTACCTTTACCGATCTAACGCTATTACGTTGCTAATGGAGGAAAAAATTGGGTATCTGTTCCGCAGGTTGTCACTTCGGTTGAGTTACAAGTTTTAACTGTTATTCATTTAGTTTTTAATATTGGCCAAACATACCAGTTATAGTGTATAGTATATCTGTTATATGTTGAATAATAGTAGTTGACCTTATATATATATATATATATATATATGAGGAAGATAATGGTTCGGATGGAGGTACAAAATTCCAAGAACATTAGTTGGTTATAGTAGTGGTTTTAATATTTTTATATAGATACTTAAGTCATTTATTTTTTATTTATTTCCTACTAACCACTTCAGATCACGTTAAAACTTTTCCTTTCTTCTTGTTGAGTTTTTTGATGTCTCTAATATTCCTTAATGTATTCATTGGGGCGTTTCCTTTGATCCTATGTCGAACTTCGCCCAACCTTCTTTGGCCTTTCTTTAGCCTGAAACCCTTCCCGATTTTCCCTTTCACACACTCCCAAATTCAATTCCTTTTCACGAGTGAATCTCTTCAATATTTAATCCAAATCTTTACTTCTTTAGTCTACGTTGTAGTGGTCATCCTGAAATAGTCAAAACTTAAGTCATTATTATTTTGTTGTTGTTCTTGTAAAGACATTTGTGCTCAGATATCCTAATATTGGTTACCCCTTTACGATATAGTTGTCGTGCATGCTGATAGAGCAATACGATAGAGGAATCTTTGAAGGTAGGCGAACGAAAGCAAGCAATTGAACAAGACCTTGTCAAGTTCTTAGGAATGTAGTTCTTTTCACTTAATGCTTCTCACTGCTTTCCCACAACTTTCTAATTATCGGTAAGTTCCTATCGATGGCTGTTGGAGTTACTTCGGAAAACTCTTTGAGAACCATAGTGAATAGGGAAACTCGGTTGTGGCTTCAGAGCACCTTCCTTGGCAGGTTGGCGTGGTCTGTCGTTATCAAACAAACCACAATAGTCCGGTATCCTCTGATTGTTCTGAACCATGCTCTGTTAGGACTTTAATGAGAGATTTTTTTTCTTCAGAGTTTACGATTCTTTGCAGAAGTTAACGATATCAGTTTTGGAACCTTTTATGAGGTGAAATTTTCGTAATGCCAGAGATATCCTCATACCCTTTTATTCTAGTTGCTACTTATCCTATCATTTAGACTCATAATTTGATCATTAAAATCCAAGCCACCTATAAGTAACAGTGAAAAATAAATCCATTGCAAAACAGATTAAAAAAAACAACTGAACGAAGTTATTTAATAATAAAACATTTTATAAATTCGTTGTGGTACCACAAACTGATGTATTTGCATATTTTTTGAACTGAAAATAGCTGGATTTCAATTTTTAATGCTATGAAAGGATGCTAGTTTTTCAATGGTCATATTATGTATTATTAATTATTAACGAATATGTTTATTTAGATATTTTTAATAAATATATTCAATGTACGATAAAATGAAATGTAACCACAAAATATCGATTCGGACCAACGATATCATTTTCAATAATATACTTTATTATTTACTAAATGTATTGAGTAAAATTATTTGAGATATTCTTTTCTAAAGCAATAGATGTTTTGTGTCAATTTGAAAGTATTTTTAAAGATATTAGGAGCACTGACTTAAGTTTTGGAGTTGAGGTTGTATTTTTAAACTGTGTAATGCTATAGCTGGAAAACAAGTAAAAAGTTTATTATAATTTATTTTAAAGAATGATATAAAACAACTCTTCGTAACGACGTTTCTATTTTAAAGTCACTTTTCAATGTTCTTTTCTAAGAAAAAGTAAATCTAAGAATTTATTTATTCAAAAACCTTGCACTTATTAAAAAAATGTTTAAATCATTTACTGTGTGTTTTTATTCCATTTTTGCTCTTCCTTTTATTCATTTATGGTTTAAGATACAATCTTTTTGATTTCAATTAAGTTACTATAATTCAACTTCTCTGTAGTTAACACACAGACAAGATCCATCCATATGTTTACAGTCTAAAGATTAAAATTGGATATGAAAGTTAGCAAAAATTGCTTTTGGTTGTATATCTGTGTTTGTATTTTTCTACTTGATTCACATTAACATTACAGTTTTTATGGACACAATTAATACTTCGAATGATATAGAACTGTTACAAATATATATTATTTATTTACTTTTCGACATCATTTAAGTTATATATTAACAAATTGTGATAATAAAAAGGGTGAACGATCTGTGGATACTAACAAGGTCACTGGACGTGTACTCTTACATCACTTGCACAACGCGATTTATTTTCTCTCTTTATTTCCGCTTTTTCGTCTCTCATAGTTATTTATATTTATAATCTTAATGATAAAAACCGTTTATCATTTTACTCCTGGCCACTTTAATAATTAATTAAAGTTTGACCTTAGCGTACTGTACTGATATGAGAAACCATTTACGTCGACGATTTCTCTTCTTTAACCTTAAAGTGAGCTTATGATTGACCATTGTACAAGAATGGGTGCTATAATACTTCGCATAATTTATATTCTTCTTTTTTCAAGTTTCTTTTCACCATTCAATTATTTTTTTAGATCCCTAAGCGTTGATAAGTGGGAAAAATAAAGGAACGCAGTCGAATCTTGAATCGTTCTTACTTTCATCTACCTAAACATGCAATACGATATTAATGTATTACATATACAGCCCCGGTGAATATGTGGTTAAGTCGAATTTCGTACACAGAGATTTTACTGTATTGAGCTAAGCGGAGTCATATCATTCTCATAGTCTTTGGCTTGAAAAGGAGTTGTAATATAAGCAATAACTCATTTTCAGGCATTGGCTTGAAAATGAGTTATTGCTTATATTCTCATTCACCATGAAAATAACGCGATTACGTTTCCTTAAGTACAAGGAAATAATTTTGGAGAATATTCGAGTTAACCACTTATTGATTGTAGATATATTACATTAATTCTTCAACAGGAAGTAAAGCTGATAGCGTCGGGAAAATAAAGATAGGCTTGTAAAGTTAATAACAGCTGTGCCAATTGGTAAGCTTCCGAGTGCTGCTATACCGAGGCGTAGATGGGAGGATTGCTTTAATAGTGATCTGTTGGATTTTGGTTTGGGAGGAAATCAGAAGTTTGTAACAGAGATTAGTGGTATCGACATCGAATCTTCAGTTCAGTGAGCCTTATTTTTATAATTATATTATTTTAAAATTAATTAGGAACATAGCATTTAAGGTCTAAATACACGTACGTTTAGTTTATTTAAAATAATTCAACCTGCCTCATTGCTAGATGATTTTGAATATTATAATAAAGAATTTGTTTATGAACTAATGGAGAAATATTTTCTCAAGTAAAAAAAAATCCGGAAATGAAAGTAGTAATACATGTAAATGTATAAATTGGCCCTTTTCAATATAAATATTTTTAAAAAAAATATTATCTAATATAGAAAGTAGTTAAAAGTAATGGAAAGCGTCGAAAAATGCATGTAATTATGTTTTTGTCGTATAACACTGCGGTTATTAGATCTAAAACGGTCTTATAGATAATAAAAACATAATTGTATAATTATTAAATTATAAATAATTGTATACTTAGGGTTATAAATGAAAGTTGGGATTATTTAATGGGGTTCAAATAAACCCTTTAAAACATAATTTAATTTTTTTTTTGCGATGAAGCGGGATGAAGGTATAAGATCATTTCTTCAATTCATCCTAATAAACTCAACATTTAACCCTATTCTGAGTTGATTTGTGTAACAAGAAATTATACCAGTACAACAGCCATATCAAAATATCGTATCTTATTATTAAATATTCATTGGTTACCTTTTAAATATTCCCCAAACATAAAAATAATCTTGAGCTTTAGTATGCAAAAAAGAGTATAATTATGGGAAATGTGTATATTTCGGTAATCATTTTATGAAGAGGTGAACGTTTCAACAAACATACATCATCTCAACTTCGAACTGTTAGTGGAAACGTTTATTTATTGGTGAAATGATAAACGCAATTTACACATTTCCGACTACATATAACTACACACTTTGTTTCATACTAAAACACGATTATTTTCATATTTTGAAATATATAGAAGAATCTTTGAAGGGAAGCGAATGAAAAGTTAAAATCTGTTGTGACTTAACTAGAAGAGTCACCCAAAATACCATTATAAAGCAAAGAAACTCACATTACCTGATACTACAAATTTTCTTCCTTGACAAATATCTTTTATTTTCATAAAGTCCATTGACCCTAACAATAAAATGCAATACCAGAAAAATATAACTCTTATTTCGTAATGGCGGGCACTGACAATAGCTCTAGTAATCGCTTATAGAAAGCATAAATAATTTACAATTCCTGAATGATTAACGAGGAAGTTGTGATCAGAGGATTCGCCATAATGTAACTTGACCATTCAATTGTTTCTCAAGATTGTTAATGTAGAAAGGTCTCATGGATAATGGAAATTGTGCTCGAGAGTTACAACTTTTTAATTAAAAAAACAAAATTAAGTGTTTTTTTTTAAATGAGTTACATAGGTAACGTTTCATTATTGCTAGTTTTTAAAGTCAAGATCTCGAATGAATTTCAAAATAATTAACCTCAGAGTTGTGATTGGAAGATGGTGTTGTTTTATGGAAACCATTGCCTTTATTTCACACAGACTATAGTTTTAATTTTTAATTTTTAAAATTTTTTTTTAGACTAATGTTTTCACTCAAAAAAAAAACTTAAGGCATATGCTTTGAATGAATTATGCTCCTATCTACAACTACTTCATAATCCCCAACGATCTCAATACCAGTTTTCTTACCAAATACAATGATACATTTACCTATACCTGAAAATCTTTTCTACTCCCTGCACCTCTCCTTAGGTCCATTTTCACCCACCCATCTCACTCTTTGATCAGGCGCTTAGTATTCTCAGGGAACGCCTAGAAACATGGAATGGATCACATGTTTTAGTCTCAGTCAACATATTTTTAGGTTGGGCTGGGCTGAGCATATTATCAGAACGGAGGAGAATAAAGTGCCAAAAAAAATCCCGTAAGAAAAAATTGGTATAAGTGGAAGATGGTAGACCACGACTAAGATGGTTGGATGGTGTATCCAAAATAGATGGGGTTCGTAATTGGCGGGTGGTCGCTGAAGATAGACCAAACTTGGAGAATGCTTCTTTACGAGGTCAGGACTTATCTAGAGTTGTAGACCCATCTGGATAGGCAGATGCAATATATTCTTAGGTTTCTTCCCAGTAACCTTGGTACCTCTGCCGTTGAAAAAGGTTACATAAATCGGAAAGACGTAATTGCTTTCAATAATAGAAAAATATTGTAAAATACACTTTTAAATCGTTTAAACATTTTCACGGACACCGACATTCTCGGATATTAAACTGTTTTGCCGACATCCAAAGGCAAAATTACATAAGATATATTTTCTATGTCAAATGTAAGATCAAACGATCAACTTATTAACATAACTATGTGGGAACTATCTCAATGTCGGTGGGGCTTAACGTTCAATCAGCTCACGTAATACAGTTGGCTCCGAGAACAAATTCGCACTCTATATCCGGCTAGTCTCATTTGAAACCGGCCGGTGACGTTATAATTTTGCGAGCTCATTTATTTGTATAATCCAAGACAGAAAGTAATATAATTCAAGCATTTTATCTAAGGTCGCCCTTTAATAAAATTGAATAAGCTTTTACAAATATGATAAATAAAATGAAATCAAGCTTTCACAAAATATGAATAAAAAAAAAAAAACCCTACCACTACGACCCATGAAGGATCTTGTATTGAGTACAATGGTAGGGACTGTACTGTTTCTGGGACAATGGTTGTGCAGGGAGGTGATTTGTCTGAGATCACTAGGTTTTTCCTCCGATTAAGGGTGCCCATTTATTGATGCTTGGTTAGCCCCAGGGGGTCTGCATGTCCCATCGGGTCCATCCGTGACTGCTAACAGATTAACTAAATTATATACCACAACTGGAATTGAACCAACCCAGCGCTCTACAAGCTGACCTACCCCTCCCCCTCCCTAAAAAATATTCAAACTATTCAAAAATTCAAGATATTTTGTAAGCCATTTTGATTCTTGTTACAGCATATTGCTCTTTCAACATTCTTACAAAATTTCATTTAACATAAAAATGTTTGTGTTTAAAAGTAAAATTATTGTTTGTTTCGTTTATCGCCACTTTATGCTGCTATGGCTAATCGGCCTTTGCTTCAGTGTGAGTCCTAAATGTTGGCTGTCCAGGTATAATTAGGGTAGAGATCTTTTACGAGTACCTGGCGCAGTGCAGGCCTACACCTTCATTTTACGAAAGACTGCATAAGTAAGTATTTGCTACTTTAAAAATTTCTGATACAACCTGCCGAGCAATGAACCCGCGATCTTGAGCATAATTAGGTTGTTATGCTTGACACCATTTGTTAGCCATAGCAGTAACGCAGCGACCAATCACAATACTACCATACTATGTACTAACATGTAAATAACTTTTAATTCATTCGATTACATTTTTCCCAACTCTGCAATGCGGAAAAACGGCCATGACTCCTCTACCGTTGGTTAGATTCAGCAAATAATAACCTACAGGGTACCAATAAGTACACATTACAAAAATTACTTCCTGATAAAGCTGTTGACACTTAGTGACAGAGTAAATTACCTCCATCTATAGGACATTTTACAAAGTAATGACAACCTCGAGAGACGGGAGGATGACATATCCGAGGACATCTTCACGACACTTCCGGTCTTGGAGGAAACACCCGCCAACAGGATTAGGACAGAACGAAGCTCGAAGGAAGCGGTGGCAACTTTCCCCGGCTCAAATGACAGGGGCGGAGTCACCGCTTGGTCGCTTCGCGGCACCTCCTCCTTCGTGGCTCTTGTCTTCTTCAACCTCTTGCACAAACCATCCTGTCCACGCCTGGTAACACCCATCCACTTACACTATCTGCCAATAGTAAATAACTGTTACACAAGGATGATATTAGCGATTGTAAAACAAAAACGCAGAAATAAAAACCTTTTAAAGTTTATGAAATAAACTTCAACAGTTAAGTATATGTGTAGTAAGTAGGGTGTTTAGTAAACCGAACTGAATTACCTTCATTGCTTTGGCAGGATTCCTGTTATAAATTGTGTTGTCAATGTACAAGAATAATCGTAATCGTAAAACTAAGATTGCCATCAAAAAGGCTTTTCTTAAAAAATGAAAAACACCACGACTGCCTCGTCTCAGTTGATACAAAGAGAAAAAAAAACCTGTACCACGACAATCCATGAAGGGTTTTAGACTCAGTAAATAGTATAGACTAATTGTTTCTAAGCCAACGTTTGTGCAAGGAGGCGATCAGGCTAACCTTCTTTTTTTTCCCAACTAGGAGTAGCTATATTATACAGCCTGGTTGAGCCCCAGGAGGGTTTGCAGATCCTACAAGGTCCATTCATGGCTGTTAATTAATTTATTTGCCATTGCCATTTTACTCACTAATAATAAGATAGCTCAATATTATCTCTTGTTTTTAGGAACTCCTGATACTAACTAGTTTAGTTACAAGAACGAATTTCATAAGACAAAAAAAAAGAAAATTTAATTTTGGTTGTATACACCAATACGAGGATATATTTCTATCAAATATTTAGGGAAATCGAACATTCAATTTTTTTTCTTCTGAACGAATTTCCAAATTATAATTTCTTTTCATGGGTTAAAATACTCAATTAGTTTTATCTGTACATGTAATCATATATACTACGTATTAATATGCATTCATTGCTTTTATATTATTTGTGTATGAATGTCTAATTAATTAATATATTAATTATTATATTATGTTGCTTTTTGAATATATTAAACTTATTTTTCCAAAACAATATAGTGAGGCCACTTAAGTTCAATAATTTCCGAACAGCATTAACCCCATATGTTTCTTATATAATTTACTTTTTCTAATATGAAAAATTTAAGTTTTAGTATAATTAAATTTTAGTAAACAATTGTCCGTTATCAAACGATGATATCTGTCGAAGTAATTTTCATAAATAATTTATGTTTTGAGAGATTTATTACAAGTCCTTGGTTTTAACGTACTTCCTGTTTATTTGCATAACATAGGATGCGATTACATCTCTTACGGGATGGTGGAAAACGACTTAATTGGAGCAAATCTTACCTTACAAGTGCTATGGCGTACAAGTTACCTCTATGGTTTTTTACGTTGTTTTTCGAACACGTAACTTCAATATATTACTATGACGTGGTACTTGGAAGCGTTATTTTATTCTATTTAATTTGAGATACTACAATATTTTCGATAAAATGTGCCGTTTTCGAATTTTTAATGAGCAGACTAAAGATCGACATTTTTTTTTATTGGGCGCTATTTTAAAGTGCTATGACGTACAAGTTACCTCTATGGTTTTTTACCTTGTTTTTCGAACACGTAACTTCAATATATTACTATGATGTGGTACTTGGAAGCGTAATTTTATTCTATTTAATTTGAGATACTACAATATTTTCGATAAAATGTGCCGTTTTCGGATTTTTGATGAACAGACTAAAGATCTATTTTTTTGTTATTGGGCGCTATTTTAAAACCGGCTCCCTTTGAATTAGCAGATATTTTATTTTTCCAACTGAAAAAAAGGTTCATCAATTTTATTTGATTGTTTGAATTATTTTGAAATTTGAAATAATACAATGAGCTATCAAAAATTTTGCGAAAAACAGATATTATCATTGATAGAAATTCTTGAATGAGACAGTGGCTGATCTCTATGTCAATGCGTCATCGACATTACTTACATAAACATCATTTTACTTCTCAGTTACGGTTAGAGGCTATTTAAAATGTTTTAATTATTTTAATAATAAGTATGATTACTTCATGGTTGGTAAATAGGCTCTCATTTACCGGATTAAAATAATTCTCATAACGTATGTTAATAATCAGGGCTTATAAGGGATAAAGCAGTTTTATCATTATTAATAAGTTGATGATTTAATAACTCCATATAATAATTAACAATATAATTATTTATTCGAGAATTTTTTAATCATTTTTTCTTCTCAAATTCATTAATTTTTTTTTTTTTTTTTTTTAATTTTCTAAAATATTAGTTATCGCTGCCATATTTAATCAGTTATTATCATATTAAAGCTCCACGTTCCATATTTAAGTTGTTGTGAATATTTTATTATCTCCGGCGCTTTTCAGTTCACTGAGTCTTATATTTTAAAAAATAAGTAAGAAATAAAAAAAAAACCAAGGATTCAAAAAAAGGAATTTCCATATACGTTATTAAATCGTAGGGTTATATCTTATAGAGGCTCTTTGAGACCCTGGAGAGCCTGTGGATCCCATAGTGTCTTTCTAGGGAATCATAATCATAAGTGAATCATTTATCCACCACAGCCGGAATTGAATCCATGTCATTCTGCATAGTACTCACCGCTCAATTTTCTGTATTTTATAAAACGCACTCACAAAAATCCTTCCTAAACACCTATTTCAAAAAATTATACAGTGCATCCATATATATATACAACTCTGATAGTTGTAGGAAAATAAAATCCATAATTCTGTCATTTTTACGTTGTGCTATTGATGAATATATTTAGTGGAGTCAATGAAGGGGCATAAAAAGAAGATGTAGGAAGAAATCTCGGAATGGTTAAAATTTACTTCAGAGTGTTCCCTGAACTAATTGACTGTCCTGTACTAATTACTGGACCAATTAAAAGTCCAGTGTTTTAGAAGGAGAGTCGAAGAGGGAGAAGGTTCGAATACGGTTCCTTTACACCTTGAAATTAGAAAATAACCAGGAATTTCATCGGGTTTAAGTCGCTTCCAAAAAGCCTTAGGATTCTTTCGACCACGATACGCTGTAGAATACTCTGAAATGAAATGGGGAAATTAAAAATGGGCTTGCTATATACAATACAAATACTAACAATCTAAACAATTATACTGCTATTTAATATATATAATAGTTATTGTAATGCGTATTTGATGATTCATTGCAATAATAATATTTTCCTTTGCAGGTGAGACCCAGTACTTCACCTGGGACAACTCCAAGACGGAAGTGACGTCGCTAGCGTTGTCCTTCTATTCCGGACTCTTCGCCTACAACGGATGGTAAGATGAAATTTCTTCTTCACCTAGAGCGCTTCATATAGAGTAATATATGTGAGGTCTTGCATCAGAATCTGTTGATTGCTAGTCTTTCATTACGCTCACTTCCAAGGGCATCTGTAGGTAACTGCTAGCGTCGAAGATTTCAATATTTACTATCGTTCAGAAAATAAATCGTATGAGTTGACGGAAGGTGGTAACAAATATTTGAGGAGATAATTACATTAATTAGATAAAACATTGTTATTGTGATGAGCGCACTGCATACAGGAAGAAGGTATTTTGTTATGTTTTATCACTAAATAACTGAAAAATATTGTATGTTATAGTAATTCATATTTCAGTTTTATTGACCTCGCTTTCATTACTAGTTTTATTACAAAACTGTTGCTTGTGTTGATGGGTGTGAAAAACATTTTTTTTTTCATAAATTTCTGCGAATATAAAGATAGTAAATTCCTTAGAACCCCCTTTCGGTGAATGTCAACTCCTACATATTGTATTATCACATATAAGTATAGATAATTTTTTTTTTATATAACTTCAGTAGCTTTTGCATCTACAATTAATAATAAAAAAATTTTTTTTTGTTTGATAAATGCACATATAAATGATAAATGCACTAAACATATAATGATAAAAAAAAAAAAATCACTTTTCTGCAATCATATTTATTATTTCCAAATAGTCATACAGGGTATATCAGATAAAACAATGATGCATCTGATTTGTTATAGTTTTAGGCTTCCATTACTAAATGTAAATTAGTTTCAAAAGGTACCCCACATCCGATATGTGTACTGATGGCTGACAACTGAAAATCAATATAACATATAAATTATGATAAAGAATATAAATTATGAGAAACAGTACAGTCTCAACCATCTACTGAACCCAAAACCTACTGGGTTTCAGTAGTGCAGGTTTTTTTCTTTTTTTATTAGTTTTATACTTTCCATAATATTTATATTAAATAATTTTTAAATCTACGCTACTAAATAGATTTACAATTCTGCCTTCGAATAATCACTATAATATTTTGAGACTCCTTAGTTAATACGTCTTTTTTTCTTTTTCTTTAATTTCGCAGAGAATAAAAATAATTATAATAAAGAGTGGCAGAACTGAAATATTATTATTCAGAAATATTCATCAGGAAATGGGATTCTTTGATTTCTTGGCGTTTTAATCTGAGGCCACGAGGCCGCTGACCATGGCTAATATTGTAAAATAACAAACACGGCGAAAAAGCTAACTCAGCAAAAACCTCAAGAGAATCATCTTCATTGAACAAACATTACCTTGGGCGGAAAAGGTTAAAATTATACAAAATATTGACATTATCACGCTTTTTGTGATTCCAGAGGTGGGAAATCCTGAAGATTATTGAAAAATGAGTATTCAAATGCTTTCGAATAAGTTTAATAAAATTTATATGTGTAAAGCGACTACATCATACTTTTCAAGTTTAAACACAGCGTAAAATATTTTTATTTAACTAACTTTTATTTTTCTTGAAAATAATATATTTTTCAAAATTCGCCGTTTCAGGCTACTTCAATACATACTGGACAAAGACACTCAGCTCCCAATTAATTACAAAAAACTCATAAACTCGACGATTATAAGACACATCAGGGCTTAAAGAGTGGATCTTTGGGGCTCCTCTAAGCCCTCTCGTATTCAAATCTTACAATCCCAAACCCTTCGTAAAATCCTCAATGCTCTTTACTTTGTTACGAAAAAAGTCATCTATATTGACCTAAATGTCCCATTTGTTGCTGATTTTTAACAATTCTTTTATGAAAAACTTTATTCCCACTCAAATCCACTAGTTTCAAAGCTAGCAACCTTTTAAATTTTTGATAATCCTCTGAAAGCGTCTGAAAAGAAGATTGCTCCGTGATCTAAGTTGAATTATACTTGGATTTATCTCACGCCAATATAAATCTTTCTTTCTATTTACTTGATGTATTATTATCACACAATTGTAAATTTCAATTAATAAATTAAAAAAATATCACAATAGCAAAATTAATATTTCGTTATTGTTAGGCTTCATTTTTTAGTTTCATTTCAATAATAGCTTGAAATAGGTTTCTACCTGATGCAATTCCTACTTTACTTTGTACTTCTTCCTGGTTTGCTGCCATTATCTCTCGTCACTTTTTATTTTATTTTTATAATTGAGATGGTTCAGAAGAGCAATAAACAGAAAACATCTCACGATTCAATAGATTGTTATGCTCGAGAGTTTCCCATAAATTACTTTTTAGTTGAGTAGAAAGGGGGTAGCGATATGAGAAAATGCAAATGTCGCGTGTGTTCTTAATGATATTTTTACAAGCTTTATTAAGCTATTCTCAAAAATCGAAAGGCCATTTCACTTTCTTAAAGAGATAGTATAGTGAATGGGAATTAAAAGAAAAGAATAAGATCCTGAGATCTGGTATGATATAAACTATTTAGAATCGCCTGTGTTCAAAAACGAACATTCCCGTTGTTTTGTATAATTTTTAGTTATCGTTTCTAGTGGTTTTGCTATGGCCAGTATGGATCAAGCAGCACAATTCCGGACAGATACTTGTCTCCTTCTCCATAACTATTTCTGTTAATTATTTCTGTAATTCTTTCCCTTGTTTGCATTCTTCTTTGAACTACGAATTTACTACAAGTTTAAGATTATATCCTATAAAGATGAGTTTTTTCTAATATTTAAAATGCTCACAACAATTTAGATAGTTTGTTCTTTTTCATTTCCTGGTTTGATTCAAAAGTGGGATTCAATTGTGTACGCAAGAATTTCTGAAGTAGAGTAATAACTTTGGTCATGAAGAAATATTGTTAACGAAATATTGGAGGTTTAAGTGTCAAATATAACTTTTTAGTATCGGGCAAATTTGAGCTTGTTACATTTTTATTTTACTTTGTCACTCATTGTAATTTCATTAGTTCTAAGACTAAAATTTTAAATTGAGCAAAAATTATGACTTTTGGAACATAATTCAGCTAGTTGTAATGTTATTCTTTCCAAGAAAATTAATAATAAATGAGCGAAGAATCACTTCTTATAGATATTTCTAGTGTAATATACCTAGCTTTAATTTCACCCGTTTTACGAAGCCATTTAAAAATTTAAGTAATATTTGGGTTATTTACAGTTTTTTTGGCATAATGAAGTCTGTTGTTTGGGGAAAGTCTTAGACTGGAAAACTGCTTTCTTTATGTGATGAGTCTGTTTGGACTGTTGACGTGAGATGTGCTGCACTTTGTCTTCTTTGATGTGATTTTTCTTCAGTTGTGCGTCCTGATGATGTATTAAATGGGGAGACGCTGACTGGTTGGTTATTCCGGCATTTTAAAGACTCAAGGCTTTGATTATTGGAATTTTTTCATGTTTCACCCTTCGTTATACGAGCCTGTAATCTGAGTGCTACCGTCAGAGCATTTTTGTCAAGCGGGCGCTCGTTGTTAATGTTTTGAACCAAAATCAAGTGCAACACATCCATGAAGTATTTTCTATCTGGATCAGAAAGAAACTCGTATAAATTCCATGATGAAATCCTACGTTTTTTATACTAACGTAACATTATTCCTGCCTTCTTGATCTCGACAATTTTTCGGCAATGATACAGAAGTTTTCTTAACAGTTTAGTGGTGCCGTCCGATTAAATTTCATTTTAACGATTCAACAGTAATATTCTTGTTTCTTGTATTGGTTTTTAGTTTAAGCAAATACTTCAATTTTAACTGGATGTTAGTTGTTGCATTCATAAGATGCTCCAAGATTCTAAAACCGTACAGCTTTCGATCATCTGAAAACTTTCAGATCGATTATTAATATAAATTTAGTTCAAGTTTTGAATGGACATATTCTCTTTACATCATTTTTTCTTTAACTCTACTTTCTTCTTTATTTGTTTCCTCTCTCCTATTTATTTTGTTTTGTGTTTAGAGATGGGGTTGATTTCCTGGATCCATTGCGTTCACTTATAGTGATTTTACCCTTATGTTCATTATTTTTAATCCACACTAGTTTAAAATATGAAACAGGGTTTGGTGCCGAGCCGTGAAGTAGGCACTGTTCTCTCTCCTGGAAAATTGTAAGGTACGGTGTATTATGGAGACGTTGTGTAACGATAACATCAAAAAATTAAAGTCAAACTTGAGCTGTTTTGCCTTTTTTTTTTGTTTATTAAAGGTAAGTGCTAACGTTAAGTAAATGCTCTACCCTATCAAAACTGAGGAGTGACGGAGCGGTCGAACTGATATTTATTTTAATAGAGTATGGTAAGGGCCACCTATGGTGTAGTAATTAGCTAAAGACCGTACCTTAGCACCTTTAGAATCCCTTAGGATAGAGTGAAATATTCTTGGTATAGTGTCCTTCGAAAGGGGCGTAAAATGAGATCCTAAGTCAGTGCGGTGTCAAGTACTCATTAAAGATCCCTGTCCTATGGATACATGGATAGTTACAATTTAAGATTCCCACTGTAGCATCATCCGATTAGCCTTAGCAGCATAATGTTACGTTAAATGAGTACAACATTTATAATTTATTATTATATTATAAATATAACAGATTATTTAAATATTTTTGTTTCGAAGATAAAATAAGAAAAAAAAATCGAATCCCGCCCAGGGCAAATCATTTCTCTTCAAAACAAAAATATTTAAAAATAATAACCATCAAAATAACAGTTAATAAACTAACGGATTATAGTTTTTTTTTATTAACAAACCGTTTGTTAGATGGGGATAGTTAGGGGCCCAAGGATTTTCGGCTTGCCTGTTTTACTTCTGGGCTTAAATAAGTCACTTGAACTTAGTGTTGAGAATAGCGGCTGGTTCAGTGCTAATTTATAGTAGGGGAGGTTGTAAGGGCAGACCTGAACTAGGGTTTTTGCCAAAAGGGCCAGCTCAATTTTCCCGTTCTTTATTCACACCTTCCGCTTCCAGTTTAAGTCAACAAGTTTTGTAACAGTATTTTCGCAATAAATACTCTATCATTTTAACTCTGATTAGGGCAGGATAGACAAGATATAAAAATATTTAAAACTGAAACAATTGAAATAAAAAAATATAATATATAATGATAAAACTATTGGTATAAAAGATTTTTGTAACTGGTTTATTCATCCCTGAAGAAGACCTGGAAGTGTTCGAAGTGTCGGTATCCAATAAATAGTTCATGACTATTTAAGGAATTACTTTTTTGGCCTCCGCCCGGACCATTTTCTTCACCCATATTTTCATATTATCAACCAATATTATTCAATATATAATACAATATAGCTATTAATATATCTAATTAATGATGCAGTATAAAAATGAATTATGTTTGAACCAACTTAAAAGCATAATTACATAGATAAGGATTCCACCTACATAACCGCTTGCCCATATTAACAAGTTTTGAGTATGTATACATTTAATTTGATATGAGTTTTCTCCAGCTAAATTTATCCCGACTGTGGAGCTAAGTTATGTGGGTAGGCTGGCTGAAGGTTGGACAGTCTGATCTCCAAGTTTCTAGGACAGTCTCCTGCACAACTACTATTGTACCGGATCTTTAGTATTTCTGTTAGAGTTGGTTTACACCTCATTATATATATTGCTAAAATTCTGCTCAACTTAAACTATCTCTTCTCCATCTTTATTTATTCGATCAAATGATTACTTGCCTTTGTTCTGAAAGTCTTCATTTTTTCACACCATTTATAACTTTATTCTCTGACTGCAGCTTCTTTTATTTTCGACAAGATGAGATTTGTACATATAAAAAAAAAAAAAAATGTTACTGTCTGCTCTTTGTCCTTTCTCTAAATGTGTGTTTGCTTTGGTTGAAGAAAAAAATGCACACCTGTTAAAACTGTGAGGTTAGCTACAACAATATGGAGTGTGTTTTGCCCTACCATGCCATCCCAGACCATTTACATCACCTCCTCTAAACTGAACAGAAGGGAGCATGGACTGTGAAAGAGTACGTATCCAATTTCTCTGTAAACTATTCGGGGGCTGTTATCACTATTCAGGCTGTAACGCGACTCATCAGAAAACATCCTTCCAGTTGGCGTCCTTTCTCGGCGCTTGCTGCACCACATTCTTCTGAGCTGCTGCTTGTGGCTTTTGCTGCAAGTTGTCTCCAAGAGGAGTAAGATGTAAGGCCAACTTCCCACAAATTATTAAAAACTTTTGATGAAGTCCTAGCCAAAACATCTCGATATTGATTGAGGATCTGGTGGACACAGCGGAAAGGTTTCCTCCTGGCAGCGATGACAATATTTCTATCCTCTCTTTGCTAAGCAATTCGCTGCGATCCACTACCAGCCAATCTGTAGCCAACCTCATCAGCGATATCAACTTGAAAATGAATATGCTAGGCAAAGTAAATACGTCAAAATTGGTAATGTCCCTTATCCATTTTTGGGTTTATATTGGTTTTTGGATATAAGCATATTTTTTTTCATGAGATTACTCAACAAAAATTATCTTTAATTTTTATTTCTTGGTGATTTATTTAGTTCATCTGTTAGGTAAATAAATAGTTCCCTTTAATAACTGTGTGATACGAGACTTGTAATGTGGTTACAAGGCCAAAGTTTGTAGGTTTTTGGTTCTAGGATTTCCTAGGCAATTTATGGTACGGCAGACCCTTTAGGCTACCGGAAGCAACTTTCACTGATACGTCTTTGGAATAAGAGTTATAACCTAACTCCGGAAAACGGGAATGGTTTTATAGTGTTCATGAATAAAAATAAATTGTTTTTTATTGTGTATGTCTTTTAAAACAATCTTTTGTAATTAAAATGATATTGTAGTTATCTATTGTTGCTCGTAACTGAAAGGATGTAAAAAATAATCATATTATTTTTAAAGTTGTATCTGTCAAAAAATATGTGAAGGCTTCATTAACAAGTATCTTTCCGAAGTAATTTGTTTATACATTCACTATGTTTCCTTAAATTATAAATTATTAAAATGTTATATTTTCAGGAACTACCTGAACTTCATTATTGAGGAACTGAAGGACCCTACGAAGTAAGTAAACTATCCTAGATTTTAATACGAATTGTTTATTCAATAATTAGTACTATTTATAAAAAACTATACATGGTTATACCACACAAATTCAAATGTTACTTAAGTGTATATGTAATGTTACTGTTGAAATATTTAGGCTTTATTATTTTTACTTTGAGGCTGAGTGATACTTGTATATCGCTAAACATTTATTTAAATATCAGAAACAACGTGTAATTACGCCTTCCGTGTTGAATAACAAACCGTTCTGGGAACTCCTTAAGTCGGGATTTCCCACCATCATCAAGTTTGCACCAGGAATTTTGGCTTACTCTTAATAAAATACCCTGTTTTCTATTTCCTGAATTAAATAGTTCCTTATTTACAACTTGTATTGTACTGTTTGTTAATTTTCTTTTAGTTCTCTTTTCTTCTGATTCTACATCTCACAATCCGTCTCCAGCCGTACCGATCCATCGCCTTCATTCCAAGTTTGTAGAAATGCTGTTATACATCCTCATCCTCATCCAGCTTGTTCTGGGGCGCCCTCTCCTTCATTATCTTCCAAGTGATACTTCACTCCGACAAACTTTCAATATGCCTATTTAATCTTCTTGACGTCACAAACCTTACAACATCCTAACGGTCTAAGAGGTTGCCAAGCTACCTATACTTTCTGCTTCGTCAGGTGTCTTGAGAATAGACTGGGATGAAAAAAATAAGTCTTTATTTTTTCCTTTCTAAGATCCTAGGGCTAACTAGTTTGAGGATTTCAGCGTCCAGGTTTTGCACCATAGCGCACCACTAGCTTATTAGATACTTGTAAATTTTCATTTTTGTTTACTTTGTCAGATGGCTTGATTGCATCAACTTTTGGAAGCCATTAATTTTTATAAATTTGTTTATATGAAACTGTTATTATTACATGAACTGTTATTTTACAGAAACTTGCCGAGAGCTATCGCCATTTCATGTACTCTCTGCACCCTGGTCTACGTGATGACCAACGTTGCTTTCTACACCACTCTATCCCCTAGAGAGGTCCTGGAATCCGAAGCTGTTGCTGTGGTGAGCTTTGATTAATTTTATTAATGTAAAAAATCATAAAACATGCAACATATAACCTCCTTTATATGAAATGAACTTTATTGTAATAAGTTGGGAATAAAAATATATGCTGCGTGAAATAAGCAGCCGCTGTCGCGTACAGAATGTATAGTACTCTATTTGCTGCACTTTCATTAGCAATCGAACATTGGAACGACGGTGGTATGTCCAAATTAAGACCAATGTCGTTTGGCTTAATTGTAATACTATTACCCAATTCTATGTTTGCACAGCGTAAGCTAATGTCATTAATGAGTTCGAGTATATTTATCTGAGCCTAGTTTGTCATCTAGATCGTCAAGTTTCGTCTTGACTTACGCCCATACATCCGTAAGTCCCTCGCATCATTTATCAATTTATCTCTTCTCAAAAAATATCTCTAGTCAAGAATGAGTTGTTTTAAAATTTTTCAGTTTTATAAATATGGAAATAACACATTAACTTTTAAAACCAGACGCAAACTGGATATGATATCCCCCCAAAATATTTTAAAAACAGTGGATAAACCAGAAATCATTTACTTTTTCTTTAAATTATTTAAACTGGCAAGGTATTATGCTGACCATCTATGTAGGTTTTCCTTTGTGATATAGAAATGTTTAGGTTTTCAGATTAAAACGTATATATCATACATTTTTATCATCGTTGAACCAATTTTGGCTAGTTCTTTGGAAATCGTAATTATTATTTTGTATACACTTTGTTTATTTAAAGTCACTTTATGCTACTGAGACTAATCAGATGTATATATAGATATGGTACAATTTTGGTAGTCCTAAATTATGCCTATTCACGTATAATGAGGATAGGGGTCTTTAACGAGTGGCGGACACAGGACCGGTTCGGGACCCCCATTTTACGTACCTTGCGAAGTATGGCATAAGCGAAGATTTTTTTAATCCCTTTAAAAATTCAAAGATCACTTGCCAGGCTACAAACTCGCAATCTTGGGTGTTGAAGTGAACACTACACCGCAGGCGACCATTTATATTCTCTGCAGCATTCTGTAATAAATAATAGATACAAATTTATATAATGATGAATTGAATTGATCAGGTGGTGCAATCAATGATAACACAAAATAAGCAGAACTTATTTTTTAATTGTGCCAACGTTTCGGCCTACGGTATAGACCATCTTCAGATCGCCTCAAAATCCTTGATGCTTTACACGCAGGTATTAATCTTATTCAGAGTCACTTTTGGAGCCTCCAGTTTATAGTTCAAGAGGTCTACAAGGAAGTTCTGTGTTGTCCACGTCAGATATTTCAACTTTCTTTTGAGCACGATTTCATTAAAATAAAACAACAAAAAACGATCGTGTATGATCTAAAGGGAGAAAAACAGAGAAACAGTTTGAATATTTGTTTAACGAAACTCTTTTTTTTTTGGGATTAAGTAAGTAGGAACTGATATCCACGCCAATAGATGAATATATACATATTTGCTTACATGGTTTAATAGTTTAGAATTTACTAAGAGCTTGGGTGATATTTATTTGTTTCAATAAACCACACTTTAGACCTGAGGTTGGAGACCTTGGAGCGGGTTCTCGAGTCGAATGCTGCGTCGGTACTTTCTCATAAATTATTTGCATTTAATGCCTTGTAAAAACTTCTTAATCTGTATCCTAATGAAGGTGTTACCGACATAACGATTCCGTGAAACAATGATCGATTTTAACCATTCGATTTTTTTTTTTTACTTAAGCAGGATGCTATTGTTGACTATTACGAAGCTTACCTTAGTTTTTCACTTAGTCTTAAAGACTCAGTTACTTAGTTTTTCACGAATCAAGGGATAATCAGTGAACTAACTGTTCCTTGTTTAATGATGACTTTTTAAAAAATGTATTTATTTATTGATATTTACAACTGCATTACAATAATACATCAAGTAAATAGGCTAAGTGATACATAATGACATATGAAAATGACAAGTAGAGAAACTACCCACTGGCAGTACTCAAAAAATCACAAGTTCAACTAAGAAGGTCACGAGGCCATCTTCTTTTCAGACGCCTCGGAGGATTATCGGGAATTGAAGAGGAAGCTAGGTTTGAAACTAGAGGATTTGAGTGGGAATGAAGTTTGTTATGAAAGGATAGATAGCGGGTTCGGGCCAAATCAGCAACAAATGGGACATTAAGGTCATTATGGATGACTTTATTCTTAACAAAATAAGGAGCGTTGAGGATTTTACGAAGGATTTTGGACTGTAGGGATTGGATACGAGAGGAATTCGATGGCTTAGTGTAGCCCCAAAGCTCTACTCCGTAAGTCCAAATAGGTCGCATGATGGTCATGTAGATGAGTCTTTTGTAATTAATCGGGAGCTTAGAGCGTTTGTCTAGTAAGTGTTGAAGTAGCCTGAAACGTCGAGCGGTTTCTTGTCTTTTCAGTCTCGTATGAGGATTCCAAGTTAAATGATGACTTAATGTTGATTTTAAGAGTTGATCTAACAATATCTGTACCCATGAAAGCTATAGGGTTCAGTACATGGTAGAGACTGTACTGTTCCCACGACAAAGGCTGCGCAGGGAGGAGATATGGTGGAGATCACACTCAAATACCTCTGGTGTAGTAGTTAGCATAACAACCTTCTATGCCTTGATCGTGGTTTCGCAGGCCGGCAGGTGGCCACGGGATTCGTTCCCGAAAATCCCAAGAATCCCCAAAATATTTTGGGAACACCCACACCATACCCTAAAATCGACTTTGCATAACTTAAATTTGCAAAAATACCAAACAATAAACCTTAATAATTATAATTTATTTTATTTTAGTTGTTATTAATTTTTAAATTTATTCATTTGAAAAGAAAAGATATGACCAGGACCGGGACTCGAAGAGACTAGTGATCTGGAAGACCCGGGTTCGAGTCCCGGTCCTGGTCATATCTTTTCTTTTCAAATGAATAAACTTAATAATTATAAATATTTTTCTTTGAAAATAAAAGATATGTCCAGGGCCGGGTATTAACATGGGAGACCCGGGTATGAATCCCGGCCCTGGACGTATCTTTTCTTTTCAAATAAAAATATTTAAAAATTAATAAAAAAATAAAAGAAATTTAATAATTATAACAATTATTTAAAAAATGTTAAATTCCATATCTTATAAAGCGGTATTTCTCCCCACCTTGATGTACGGATGTGAGAGTTTGGTCGCAACGGAGAAGCATATAAGGCGAATTACCGCAGTAGATATGAAATACCTCCACCGAGTCGCTGGCAAGGCAAGACAATACCGGGTAAGAAATCTAAGAATAAGGGAAGAATTTGGAATCCCTGCATTAAAAGATTCCTTGCAGAAAAGGCAGCTGAGGTGGTTTGGACACATTTGCCGAATGAGTCACGATCGAGACCCAAGGAAGGTGTTCGAAGCTAGACCTACATGCACAAGACCACGAGGAAGACCACAAACTTCGTATAGAGAATTTGTTCGCAAGTTGGGAGAGGGAAAAGGTAAAACCCTGGAGCAGATGATGATGTTGGCACGGGACCGACAGGACTGGCACAGTTGGCTAGAGGCTCCTACACACTGAAAGGTATACGGAGGAAGGGAAAGAAGAAGATAATTAATTATTAATAATTATTTTATAATGAGGCCAGAGCCGTATTGAATGTAGCAGGTACCGAGTTAGCTCAGCGTCTCGAACACACAGTGCCAATGCTGGGTTCTAATCCGGCTGTGGAAGATTTTATTTAAACTGATATAAAGCGGGTACCCTGAATTGAAGGAAAATCCGACGGTCTAGTATAATCTCGGACAAAACACCTCCCTGTACAGCCGTTGTTCTAGAAATAGTATAGTATCTACCAGGTACAGAACCTAAGACCTTCATGAGTTGTAATTTTACACGGTTTATATAAATATATATATATATATATATATTCACGAAATTGATTATCATCATCAAATCGCCAGAATACTGTATTACTAAGGGTCCCACAAAATCTAGATAGCGATTCTAGACACTTCGATTACATAAATATGTATAACATACCTCGTTTCTTTCTCATCACTTATGTTTTGGTTATGAATGCTACATGTAAGGTATTATTATCTCGTTCGTCAACCACTGTGTTTATTTTTTTTTTATGTAAGTGTGGTTTCTTTTGAGAATTTTTATTTACACTATACCTAGCGATTTGTTCCATCTAAGAAAATCCATAAATAAGAACAAGATCCTAGGCTTTGTCAGTATCAGGTTATGAGGGCAACAATAGCAGCAGCAGTATCTGCCCACCAAAATATCCCAATTTAAAAATTGTGTATGTTATTTTTCAGACTTTCGCAAGCAAGCTGTTCGGGTCTGTGGCATGGACCATCCCCGTCTTCGTTGCCATGTCAACCTTCGGAGCGGTCAACGGTATATTGCTCACGTCTTCCAGGTAAACTTAAATATTAATTATTAATTAATAAATGATTACAACGAATGAAATTTTTAAAAAATGTGTAATTTATTTTAGCCCAAACTTGAACAAATATCACTAAAAACGTTGTTAATTCAGTAACATAATTCGATCCGAATAATCGATTGTGATTTAAGTTTAAATCGTCGATACAAATGCAAAGTATCGAAAATGAAAAAAAACAACTTTTCAGGATAGGTATAAAACTGTTTAAAGGTTTATGCGAAATACGTGCGTATCGTCAATACCCATGCCATTGTATATTGTTTTTATTCCTTATGTTATAAAATATCAGTAGTAACGTGGTCAAATAACCATTTACTATTCCTGACTCAACATGTTCTTTTTTTCATAAGGTTCAAAAGCTATTAATTCCTTGGATGTCTGCATATGATTTTTTAAATCAATTATTAAACCTAATGTAATCGCTATAGTTCGAAAACGAAAAATGTGTTGTATTTTTCACATTCGATACTTCAAATTTGTATCGACGATACTACCTTAAACACTTTTACCTTTTCATACAAAAAAATAATTAAAAAATACGATTTATGTATATGAGGCTGTTTTTGATCCTCGACTCTAGAAATGGCATAAGAGGAAGTGAAAGAAGAAGAAAAAAAGGAGGTTGTTTTTGTTAAACGTTCGATTCCCCCGTAAAGCAAAGCGCTGCGATGAGGTTTTCCATGTGAGTTTTCACATATATCTTATGTAAACTGTAAATTAAAAGTGAAAAAGACAATTTTTTTTTGCTTAAGGAAGTGACGAAGCGAACTATTGTGTTCAGCGATGCCTAAATCTTGAAATTCATCGGAAGGATGCTCTAGTCGAGAAATCATCATACATCTGTTTGCTTCCTTGTTTCGTAACTGACGTATATTCTTTATCTGAATAAAGGGCAAACATATTTTATTATAACTACTAAACTATTTTATAAGAAAATTTACGGTATTTTATAATGGAAATCATGGTATTGGTTTCATTTTACCAACTTTAGCTGAGACCTTGACACCACCAAGAACTTCTTCTCGTTGGTTACTCGTTATTGGAGTGTTGTACATTACCTTGTTAAAGGTTGAACACCTTGAAGGTTACAGCCTTCAGTGGCCTTTTCAATCAACACTGTCATACAATTATCTTTTAATTTTATTATATATATATTTAAAGTTTTATTAATAGATATACCGCGTTTACATATTTCCTATTCCTGATAATATGTTTTCTTAAATTGGGGTTCTTTTACTAGTCTGATCTTGTGATTATAAATCGTTTGGCAGTCGGAAAGTAATAATTTCGTCTTTGATAACATAGAATTAATTCGGATCGGAAAAATAAGATAAAAAGAGTTTGGAGAATTAAGAATCTTATGTTGTTTTCTTTTCTTATATTATGCTGCTATGGCATACCAGATAGTGTTACAGTGTGTATCCTATATTTAGCCAATCCAGGTATAATTAGGATAGGGATCTTTAATGAGTACCTGACCTACCGCAGGCTTGGGACCTCCTTTTTAAGTCTCCCCCGAAGGACAGCATAAGTAAGGCTTTTTTACTCACTTTTTAAAAAGAACCGTCTTAATTTTTGCTTAAACGTTTCCTCCCACTCCCACCCTTGTGACCATTAAGCCATGAGGAAGATCTGCAATGTGGGTTGAAATATTGGTCTCTAATAAACGGTTGCTCACTATTTCTGAATTTATTTTGGCTTACACCCTAACTATTCTCTCCTCTGAAATATATTTTATTCTTAAAACTTAAAGTATTGTTTTGCTCATTTTATTTTAAAATTTAATTATTTTTTCTAGATTATTCTACGCTGGTGCTTGTGAAGGCCAGATGCCTGAAATTTTGACCATGATTCAATTACAACGCATGACGCCAGCCCCAGCTGTTCTTTGCATTGTGAGTAAATAATCTACAGTTTTTTATTTTTATTTAGATTAAGTAATACAATGAAAGTTCATATAACTTGTACTTTATTTATTTTATTTTTATTTTTATTTTTACAGGCCTTACTTTCACTGGCTTATTTGCTTGTCTCGGACATCTTTGCCCTAATCAACTATGTAGGATTCGCTACATGGGTATGTATATGTTAAGCACTAATATATTTTTTTTAGACACTTCATTTAGAAATCTGAAATAAATTTTGTAAATTGTATTTATCATGGTATTTATACTTTGGTTCTTTATTTTATTATGAACCACTCAGTAATAAATTAAACTATACAGTAAGCATTTAAGTTTCCTATTTTACATAGGAATCTTATCTTTCACCAACTATATATATATAGATGTTATGCTTTGGATTTTCAAGCCATCACCTGGGGTATCTTAAATAAAGGCCCTGATTGGATTCTACTAACATACTTTTTAAATTGATTTATCCTAACATATTTCATCATATATCATATCACTGTGGATATATTATTAATAAACTAGCCGAAGACCTTCCTAGATATTACTGACTGATGGCTCAAAAACCTCAAATGTAACTCACAGTAACAGTCAGTGAAATGTTTAAGGCTTATATCTGCAGCCCCAGTAAATAAGTGGTCAAGTCGAATTTTGTTAACTTTATTGAGGTAAGTGTAATCGTGCCATTGTCGTAGTTTTTGGCTTGAATTGGAGTTGTAATATAAACAATAACTCTTTTTCAAGCCAATGCCAGACTTAGTCTCTTGTTCACTACAAAAGCAACACAATCCCACTAAGTACAAGATACTAATTTTGGAGAAAATTCGACTTAACCACTTATTCACTGGGCTGTTGATATAAAAAACTTATATCCATGGCAGCTGATTGTAGATAATGTTAAAAACATCTATTAATTAAAATTTTTAGTTTTATTTATTTTATAATTTTATAAAATAGTTTATTTTAGATATATTTTTATAAAATTAATTTATGTTATAAAGAAATTAAAAGTTAAAGCGCTTAATAATTAATAAGGTGATCATTTCAGTAATTTTCTTAATACTACCCTTGTCTGATTATCATTATTATAATTATTATTACAGTTGAGCATCGGCGTTGCAGTCCTGTGCCTACCATGGCTTCGATGGAAGCAACCTAACTTACCTAGGCCAATAAAAGTGCACCTTATATTCCCAGTGATGTATATCCTCTGTACATTGTTCGTTACCATAGTCCCCATTATGGCCAGTCCAGTTGAAACAGGTTTGTTTATAATAATTTTATATTAATTATATTTTTATTAAGTATCGTTTTTATTGTTTGAACATAACTTTTCAAAATATTTTAAATTTGAATTATTATTCATGTTTGATTTTTATTAAAAATGTTGAAAAGATATATTAGTAAACAACTGAGGAATATGTAAAAGAAACCTGTCAACTGTTTGCATCCATAATATCTTGACAAGGAAGTTAAGATTTCATTAAATCTCTCAGTTCAAATATCTCTGTGAAAGTTTAATTAGATGTTTAGTTTGATTTATTTTAGTATTATTTTTTATATTTTAAATTTTATATGCATTTAATTATCAAATTTTGACAAAAAATTGTACTACTTTTAAATTATAGTTGAAAAGCTTAAACACTGTAAAGTGGTATACAGGAGTAAATAATGAGGTATCTGTTCTGTAGGTTGTTACTTTGAGTTGAATTACAACAAGTTTTCACTGCTTATTCGTTCCATTTTTAATATTTTCAAAAAATACAAGTTATCCTGAGCTTTGGTATGGATAAGAGAATGTAAATATGGGCAATGAATAGATTTTGGTAAAAATTTCATCAAGAAATAAAAGATTCAACAAACACATCTTTTCAAGTATAGATGATATATGTTTGTTGAAAAATTCATTTATTGATGAAATGATTACCCAAGTATACACATTTACCATAATTACATTCTCTAATCCATACTAAAGCTCATGATAACTTTTATTTTTGGAAAATATTGGGACTTATTGGGACTCAACTCGAAGCGAAAACCTGGAGTATAATTACCAATAATGAATTTATTACTTGTAAGTTATAATTTAAATAGTTATTTAAAATTAATTAGCCTGTCAAAATTATTTTTTTATTTGTATTGAAATTATTTCTAGATTAATATTGAAGTATTATTTTTTAATTGTTACAGAATGTTTTGAATATAGTGGCCCATTATATAATGTACTAAAATACCTCTTAGCATAACTTCATTAATTCACAGACAATCAAACTTCTAAATGTCACATTTTAAATAGTAATTAGATGAAAATACTTTAATGAAATAATATTTGTTTTGAAGGGATTGGTTGTCTTATGATTCTCACCAGTATTCCTCTATATCTGATTTTTATAAAATGGAAAAACAAACCCAGATTCTTTGTCAATGCTGTTGGTGAGTGATTTTTTTATTTTTTAATATATTTTTAGCTTTATTTTATTTATTTAAAAAAAAAAATTAGTGAAGCCTTTTTTTAAGGCTAGGCTTATTATTTTTTTTCTTTGCTTTTTGTAGTTTGTTTTAGTTTAAAATTGTATTGTGTTTTAAAGGAAAAGTTACACAAATCTTGCAAAAAGCAACCATGTCAGTGGCACCGGTGAGCAAGGTAAATTTATTATTCTTAAACATTTTATTTTAATTAAGTTTGACTTTACTTTCCATTTCTATCAAACAATTTCTATACATATCATGTTATTTTTCTATCTTTGAGTCTATGATTTTTTTCATTGTGTTGGTTTTTATGGGTAGGAGCTTAGCATTCCCTTAATTTATTTCTCATCTTCCCCTAAGTCCTTCATTTCTTCCCTTAAACCCTCCCATCTTCTCCTAAGTCCTCCAATTCTTCCCTCAAACTTCATATTTCTTAATAGTACCAGTAGGGAAGTAGTCAAGTAACCTGGACAAAATCCCATTAATATAAACTTTTTTTGAGAAAGTTTACTGAGCTAAGCTACACTCGACTAACTACATTATTAGTTAAATTCTAAAGAATAAATAAATATTAATCCTAATAAATTAAAGTAAATAACCATATGTTTACAAATCAATTACTACCTGTTTTGTTTGTTCATTTAATGTCACTTTATGCTGCTATGGGTAATCGGACGATGCTACAGTAGGAACTCTAAATTATTGCCTATCCAGGTTTTATTTGGATAGGGATTTTTAACAAGTACCTGACATTGTGCAGGCTTCGGACTCCCGTTTAACGTCCCATTACTACCTGTTTGGCAGGGGGTGAAGTGTTAAGGGGTGTGAAGAATATATTAATATTTTATTTAATACCTTGTTGATTCAATAAAAATAATAATACATAATTAAACATTCAATATTATGCTTTATTATACCTTAAGATTTTATTTTGATTGTTTGGCTGGCATTAAATAGATAAGACATTGCCAGGATCAATGCCATGATTTCACACACTTCCTAGATTCATTTGACTGAATAATGGATTTTTTGTATGTAACTACTGGGGTAAATATACTCAAATAATATTGCAGGGTTCTAAAACCTCTCTTCCTCACTGCTTCTGTTAATATTTACAGACAACCCATGAAGGGTCTTGGAATCAGTACATGGTAGGGACTGTACTGTTACTAAGACAACAGGTGTGCATGGAAGTCATTTACCTGATATCACGCTCAACCTCTAATTTTTTTCCCAATTAAGGGTACCGACTTTATTGAGGCTGGGTGAGCCCCGGAATAGTTTCCCAAAGAAATAAATAAATAACTAAACAGTCCTTTCATGCTTCCATGGAAAAACTTCATGTGATTTATTGTATTAAATTTATTATAATCTGGATTGTTTATAAAAAGTTATTAAATATAAAATTTTGTTGGAAATATTCATATGAAACCAGCTATAACATATTTGTAGGATATACTGATTTTTCATAATCATTTAAAATATTTAATTTGGCACATTGATTTATTTTATTTTTTATTTTTTTAAACATTGCTTTATACAGAAATGTTTTTCGTTGGCAGAATTATAAAAATTATAATAGAAAAAGGATCAAGAGCTAAGTTTGTAAAGATTATTATTCAATAAGATGTGTTTCATTAACTGTTATTTATTTCTTTATTCGATAGTTCAAATGCTTTATTTTAAAAATTTGGTTATTGTCAATTTTAGATTTATACTGCCTTACACAATAATCAATAAATCGCACACTTACACAATAAACTTCCCTAATTTTAGGAGGGAAGGATATTAGGTACAAGATAGGAGGGTTGCATGTGCATGTGAAAACTTAAAACTCTATCCTTCTGGTGTGGTTTATGTGTTTATATAATGTATGTATGCTCATATTTTTTATTTGTTCAAGTACTGTAAAGTATTTAGGATATGATTAGATTTTTTTTTGTGTGTAAGTAATACCCTCATTACTTATAGAAAAGTTATCAAAAAATGACACCTTCTAGTTGTCAACCTAGCAAACGATGATATTGATGTTAGTCAACTATATGCTTCGGTAAGTGAAATTCAATATTTGTTTAAATACTGCTCAATAGCTTTATAATTTAATTGTAGAATAAAATTTTGTTATTGTATATAAAGTATTAGATTGAATATGTACTTTTTCCTGAGAATGTAAACAAGATTTTATGCCATAAAATGTTTGCATGTATTTTTTTTTAAATTTCATAATACAGTCTTCTGATGAATTTTCTGATACTTATAGTTTCCAGTAGATATTTGGAAGATATAATTAAACAATTATATATTTTTTCCCAATGTGAAAAGTTTGTTTTAACCCAAGGAATAACCTTACAATTTTTCATTAATTATTTTTACTATAATATATTAAGACTATAATGTTATAAAATAAAATTTATTTTCTGTTGGTAAGGACCAATGTCACCTTCTGTGTTGATGGCAAATAGAAAATAGAGATGTTATCCAGTTGATTTTCAATTCTTAAAATATTTACTTGTGGGATAACAGCAAGAAAAATTAGTAATACATGTTCAAGTTAACTTAATACTAGAAATTCTGTTCTGTACATTCCCACTTTATATTATGCTGTATTTACGCTTTCACAACTACTTCAATTCAATCAACACTTCTTGATCTCGCCTCTCATTGCATTTATTGCTTCTGGCCTGTTGAGAGGTCTAGAATTCCAAGTTCCTATTTTGAAGATTTGATTTCGTTACCTAAATCATTTCAACAAACCAGTCCAGTTTAATCTCAAGCTTTATAGAGCATTAACTCCTCAAAGGTTTTAGAATAGTGGGTTGTCAACCCTGGCCACAGACCTTCCTGCTTTTGCTGGTTTTCGGACCTGCAAGGGTGTCTCCTAGCAGGGAAAATCCACAGCTCAGATTATTTACTGTGTACTGCATAAAATAAATGCTCTGATTTATGGAAAATGTTTTATATAGCTTTGAATGCCATAAGATCAATTTCATTGATCGTTATTTTGAGAATGTACCATTTCTTCTCTTCTTCCTGCTTATTTCTGAACCTTTTCTGAAAAGGGAATTCACAATATCTTGAATTCATTTTAATTTTGATTGATTGCATGTTTTGCATATTGCATGTGTGAAGAAAATACTGATCGATAACAGAAAAAAAAATCAGCCAAATTCAAGATAAGTATAAAACATGCACCATTTTTTAAGCATTGATTCAGTGAATATTTCATTATTATTATAGTGAAGTAATTTTGAAGCAAACCTGCAATATTGAAAACTTTATGTGTTCCAATAGGTTTGTATTATTTATCTGGATATTATTCAGAAGTCAATAGCAATAATTATTGGCTTGTCGAAAAAGGCTTAGATTACTAAAGTACATTTATGTTAAAGGACATATGAATTTATTTATAATTTTATTATAATATATATCATATTATTATTTATATTATAAATTAAATATTTTTTTATTGAATTATGAATTAACAGTGTTTTTTTTTCTTCCAGTGAGTTGTACAAGGACCCTCCAAAAGTCATTATTTGTTGTTGGAAAACAGCCATCTGCGCAAGTTTAATGAAGTTCCTAATTTGTTTTTGTTTTTTCTTTCCATTGATTTGATCTGTGAAATCAGTCAGTAAAATAAAAACCAATGAAGGTGGAGAAAGGAGGGAAAACAATAAAAAGAATAAAAATAAAAATAAATAAAAAATTTATAAGATTTTGCTTCACTATTCCATAGCAATTTATTACTTATTTAAAGATTATTATTATTAGCAAATTAAATTTAAAAAAATTTAATTTATATATGAATGGTCCTAGCAAAGGAGTTATTAGTTTTATAAATATTTAAATAGATGTAGCTTTAATATGATCTGATTGTATTTAGAAATGGTCTAAACCAGGCTGTCCAATATGTATGGATAAGCTATTAATTATTAAGAATGGATTAGTTTTATGAAAATCACAGAACATGAAATTAATATAATTCTTAAGTCGCTAGGAATTTAAAAAAAAATAAAGTAAATTTTTAGTCTATTTCAGAATCGGAAAAATTGCTACACATTTTTATTACTATCAATAAAATTTACATTTATATGATTATGCTAATTTTGTATGTTTAAGACTTATGTGTAATTATGTCTATGTCCTTGTATATTCTGTAAATTATGTATGAAATACGTAAAAATCCAAGTTTAAATAATATTTTGACTTAATTATATGAGATTAACATTGGTTATATATTTATTGTTAACAAAGTAATTGACTTAAGCCTAAATGTTTCAATTTAAATAAACAACTTATTAAGGTCATCAAGAATGTTTGTACTTTCAGCCAGAAATGCCTAAGTAAGAGAAGTGGGGGATAAAAATCTGAGGTAAAAAATTAAACAATTGTGGAGAGTGGTCGGTTTAAGCGATTTTCATAAATACTAATAGTAAATATTAAATGAGTTATTCATTTGTTCTGAATTACTTTTACATTGCTTGGACCATTGAATAGTTGTAATTTATTGGCTAACTCATACTATAGTCTATGAATACTAATGCGAAAAAGTGAATAAAAAGCATTCGAAGCTGGCTTTGAGTAGCTATTATCAGATCTGAATGTTAATTTAAAATGAGTACTTTTATCTACTAATGACATATTTGATGGTATTAATCCCTGGTGTAAATCTTGTATCATGTTTTCACCAACTCATCTGCGAAACATTTGAAATAAACAATACTTATTTATCCGTTTGATTTTTAGTAAATTTTGTTTTATTCAAATAAGGTTTTAAAGAGTTAACTTCTTTAAAATAAGTTTCTTTTCTAAGTTCAACTAATTACTCATTCTCTAGCAAACTAATTGTTGTCCATTAGGTGGATATTAAATTGTGTCTAATGATAGTAATCATAATCATGGCTCAGAATTATAAATTATAAAACTAGAAAAGACCAAATACTAGTCCATATCATTTAAAAAAAAAATGATTTTTTAATTACTCAGTTTAAATTACAGCAGTTCTTCTCACTGTTGCAACTGCAGATTTTAACCAAAGAAGATTAATGATCACTGTGATATATTAATAAAATATTGTATAAAATCGGACTTCCCCAAATTTAAAAGTTGGAGATATATCTCGACCGAGAATATAGTGTAGCAAAACCTTTCTAAATATCTAGACGATGTTCATTTTTGGTTTATATGTATTTTATGGATATTTTCATTTTATTTTTTCAACCAAAAATGAGTATAAAATCTATCATTGCCTGTTGTCCTATGATAATCTTTTCTTTTTTTTTATTTGTTAGCGGAAAGTTTTTTGTTTTTTCTTGATCTTCTAATTGAATTAAGTACAGAAATTTTAATTTTTAGTGACTATGGGCTCATCATTTCTTAGCTCAGCTGAAATTAACAATCTCATAAATGCTTTGTAATATTTTCTGCTACTTCTCCTCTATTTTTTTCTATTTTGAAAAAAAAAATGCATCGAAAACAAAGCCCTATCCAAGTTTCAAAAGATTTTCCTCAATGTATGATTATGCATAGAATTATTCTAGTGACTAATAATATTCAACAAATCATTTATAATGCTAAATGTGAAATTTTTGTTGCCCATTTTTATTGAAAAGATGGAAACTGAATAACTGAATAATTCTTCCTGTTGCACTACTTTATATTTTAAATGATTTGCACAATTCAAATCTTAACATAGTTGATGAAAAAAATTAATTTATTTTTGCAATATGTGGTACTAATCAGATCAAAAGTGAATATCGTACTTTTAGTTTTTTTAACAGTTCTTGGTCATGCGAAAATTCCATTACGCTAAATATCTTTTTATTTATGTTGTGACAATATTATTTATATTGCGCAATTTATGTCCTGGGCTCGGAAAAATACTTCAGAAAGCACTTTTTCTGAATGTGCCAAGCTTGATATATCTGAAGCAATATGGAAATTTCTATTGTTTCAAAGGTTGTAAAATTAAGATTTGTTTTAGGCTTAAGTTGAAAATTATAAAAGACCTTCCAACATATCAAGGGAAACATTGTATTAAATGCATTTATTTAGTTTACAGTAATAACAATTTGTTATTTTTTACTTAACTGCTTATTGTTAATTTATTTTTAAATCACAATTTCGTGTAGTTTTACTCGAGCTTTTTTTGGATGTAGCTAATATTTTATAACTATATCTATATAATGAAAAATACCATCATCCATGAAAAGTATATTAGTGAATATTATCATTAGATAAGTTTTTTCTTATAATTTTAAAAACATTAATAGACACATAAAGTCTCATTAGATTAAATATATATTCTTAGAATTTTTTTTATTTTTAGGAAGAGACGCAAATTATTTATATTTTTTCATGTTTTTAATGTAGACAGAAATTCTAAGAGTTTATATATTTTTGAAGATTGCATTTGTAAACAATAATTTCTTATGTAATTCTTAAAGGAAAAAACTTTCAACTAATAAAAAATTCAGGGAATCTTTAACATAAGGATAAATGTAGGTTGTAATAATTGCTAATCTTACATAATAATGAGTGTTAATGTACTGATATTATTTTTATCATGGTTAAGAACTATCTGGAATATGAGATAATGTTCATCTGGTGTCTCTTTTTTTGTGTGTGTGTATTGGTACTAGTTATTTTTTTTGTTTATTTTGAGATTTATTCAAGGAATTCTTCATTCCAGTCTAGATTTTTTTCTTTTTATGTTTCTTGATTAATTATTTTTTAATATAATTTTATATTTTTTTGAGGGAACAATTATATAAAAACTTATTTAATACATTTTACTTTTATTTAGATTTTTTGTCATATGTCATTATTTGATATCTCTTTAGAAATATAACTTTTTCTACTTTATTATTTATTTTATTATTCTTGCATGAGGAGTTTGATAATCTCAGGATTGTGTTTTGAAATTTGTAAAATTTTAAACTGATTTTGATTTAATGGTGATTGGTGGTACTATGCATTTCTTTTATTATAAGAATGGTATTATAACCAATTTTTCCTGTTGACAAATATTGGTATTAGTATTGATTCTTAAGTTGGATCAGTAGTACAAAATAAGGAATGTGAATTAAAGAAAAAATAGGTTATAATGAAATAATATTTTCCCAAATTTCTGTGGAAAAAAAAAGACAATATTATATATATATATATATATATGTATCGATTGAAACTTGTGTATTCTACATTATAAGTATTTTAGATATAGCACTAAAGTGAACCATTAGATTCTATGTTATTTATTATTTTAAAAACATAAATACTATTAGTCCACTGGCCAATGTCTAACTTGTTTTTTTTATAAAACTGCAAATTTTATGAATAACTTTTTTTTTTATAACTAATTTATTGGATGGTTGTTTAAAAAAGGTCGTGATATTAGTCCCTGTTAATATTTTTCGTGTGTATATTAAAGAAGGCCTTTGCAGTTTTATTTCTGATTGAGTTCAATTTCAGTTTCTGTTTCTTTTTTAAAACATAGGATTGAGATTTCTGGAATGATAGCTAACATTTGTGTCGGATCTTTCCCACAACACAACAAATAAACCAGTGACTTTTATAATTTAACAAAAATATAGTTTTAATTTGGACTAATTTAGTCAGCTATACAGTGTTGTACAGGATACTAAATCTCTTCCCAGTTAATAATTTTTCTGATAGTGCAATTATTATTCCATTTGTTGAGACAAGGTAGAGGATGTGTGTCTTTAAGAAATGACGGAACAAAGTCGAATGAATTATTGTTCTTCCATTGGCAAAAATTTAACTAATAATGTTACATCATGAAACATTTTCTTTAGCGTATTTATCACAAAAAATCTTTATCTTGTGTGGTGTATTTCTCATCAATAACAATAATTATTTGATAATTGTTTTGTTATTTGATAGTATAATTAGTTATAGCTCTGTTGCTAAAATGTGTGAAAGCAATGCTTTATCTAATGTATGTTGTATACTTATTTTCATTAATCATAATTACTTTTTAAAATAATTTGTAAATGTCTTAGTGCTATTTCTTTTACAGTAAGTTTATAATTATAAATATTTATAAGTAACAATAAAAAATAATGATATGTTTATTAAATTATCTCATTTTTTTTCCAGACTTAGGAGGTTTTTAAAAATATTCTTCCTTTCATTTGTTAAATTTTTTAAAAATTTAAAACTCCTAAAGTGCTAATGGTTTAATTGTGTTAATATAATTGTTATTATATGTTTTATTAGATGTATTTAAAATAAGCTGGTTGATGTAGCTTTGAAGTCATAATCAGACAATAAAAACTTGAACTGTATTTATTATAATGTGTGTGTATAATAAAGATAATAAGCAGTCAATGGATTATTTTATTCTATTCAGCCTTTATTAGAATATCCGTTTCTAAAAAAAGTAACTAATAAATAATATTTCGAAAGTATTTCCCTTTTTGTTTTTACTGAAATAATCTCATATTTACTAGCAGTTCTAATTGAAGTTGTTATCTATGCAATTTCATAAACCTATTCATAAACATATGATACTCCATGAATACATAACATTTTAATTTAGGGCAGTTTTTATTGTACAGTGAAAAGTGATAAAGTTTGTAATAAGTGGAAAAAGTTTTTAAAAGGGATATGAAGGGCTGAAGCTATATTATAAAAATGGGATAAAGTTTAATGAAAAAAAATTATAAGTACATTATAATAAGTGCTTTTCATTTGAGTTTAAAAAAACAACACAATAAATTTACAAAATTATTTATTAATGATATTATATTTTTATAAATACTTGAGTAAAGTTTTAATAACAAAAGAAGTAGAAATGAATTTTTTATTTGTATTAACAATAATAATGTACTTGTTTTTAGCTGAGTTTTCTGCAAACATTTGAAAAATTGAAAGGAAATTCAATTTTCCCAATTTATACTCAACTACCTACACTTTCTTTTCTCTTCAAATAAAACACATATTTATGAATTATATGATTTTAATTCTGTAGGAAGTCTTCAATTCAATTAAAAGGATAACCGATTTGTATATCAAATATACTTTTTGAACTTACACATTTTTTTATGTTAATGATTATTTAAACAATTCAAACTGATTTAATAGCCCCATAATAGTAAATGATCATTTCCATTTAATAAAAAATTGTGTAAAAATCATTATAATCGTTTTTACAAATTACTAGCATAGTTTTAATTTTCACCTTGGAAATGAGAAAAACTCTTTCAAATGAGTAAATTTTGTTTTTTAAAGGTTCGATAAAATAACTCTTGTTATAAATTAATACATTTATTGAATATTGATACAAATTTATCAACCATATCAAATTGTCTCACAAAACATACTAAAATACTCAGACATGTACAGATATTATTGCAAATTCTTAACTTTCATTATCATGTTTGTTAAGTTAAGAGATCAAATATATATACAGTTTGTTTGTTTTTTTCTAAAAAGCCATACACTCATTTCAGTATTTCCATATTTGTTAATACTGTTCAATAAGAAAAGATCTTTTATTTTTTACTAAAGCAACATTTATTATTCTAATATGACTTATTCTATTGTTTTAAACCATTTAAATGTTTGCCTTTTCTTCATACTCTAGTTGATACTTAGAAAAATATAACTCATTTGTGGAATGGGACTAGAATATTTTAATTAATAGTTTACCTGATAAAATATTTTACTCCAAAAGAAGAATTAATTATTCATTATAAATTTATAATTAGCCTTGCAGTAATTATTAGTAATTTCTCAACATTAAAAATGATTAAAAAGTAAAAAAAAGCCAAAATCGTAAAGATATTGCTTTAATCTAGGAAGCAATGTGATGGAAAACTCACTGTTCATGAAAGTTAAATTTTAGGAAGCCCTGTCATTTTTATGGGTAACATTTCCTATTTCCCCCGATCCTCACCTCTCTACGTGGACCAATGTCTACATTATTGCATTCAGCATTGAACCGTTTCCTGGTGTTTGCCTCTTCTTTAGAGTTCAATCTTATTATTATTAGTTTATTGTCATATTCACTAAACATATTCCATTTATTTTCCAATTGAATAAAATCAAACCCTATTTTTGCCAATTTATTACCAATCGAAATTGCCAAAAGGATGCTTGTAACATGCAATTATATTTCACCATCACATTGCCTAAATATCACAAATCCTGAGGAAATAGTCAGGGCAAATGCCTCAAAATCTTCAATTAAAAATAAATCATTACACAAAATTTTGTATTTATTTTTAATTCTACTTCAATGAAAATTTTCAAAGAATAATGAGAATTTACTAATAATTATATTGTATTCTTATAAAGAAAATAATTTTAAAATTAAAAATAATAGGCACACACCAGTGAGAAGACATTTTTTGACAAAATTAGATATTTTTTTTAGATGTATATAAATCATTTTAGACTTTGATTCATATTGACTATTTTTTTTAAACCCCAGTTTTATTTAAACTGAAAGGAATGAATGTTTTCACCATGGTGGATAGATATATCTGGAAATGTATACATATAAAAAATATATATCTTCTGATTGGTGCTGTAGACCACAAAGATCTTTGGCTGTGTGTTGAGATCATCTTCCAGACACACATTGCTTGCGGGAACCTTGAGAGAACTAGGAATCCTCACATGCTCATAGAGGCTGATTCACCCGTGACCTTCCTTAAAACCATCACTCAGGTTCAAAAAGAGTTACAAATTGGCCTAGATCCTAGGCTATTATGGCTGTCCAGGTGTCAGCAGGAGTAAAAGAAACTATCCTTCCTGGCCCAAACCAGACCATTCCTTTAGCAAACCTCCCAGCCGGCTATTTGACATCTTGAAAATTGAAAATAAACAACAGTATTCCCAGGGAGTAGGGTCATCACTCCTATCCCCAGTCTTTGTGAGTCACCTTCACAGTAGGCTCATTAGCCTCACAAACCCTGAGAGGTTGAAATTGAAAACCTTTGGATTTGTGAGCAGATACAAATTTTCAAGGTCATTAAGCGACTGTGCTTTTATATAAAGGAAGTATTTAAATGCCTTCATCATTTACTATCTGAAACAATATAACTTTCTGTATTTGGTTAAGCCTGAGAACTAAACTTCATAATTTAAATTGGTTCTAGAACCTCGTATTACATAAATAAGCCATACATGTATTTCTCAACTTTATTTTACACACCCATTAGCCTCAGCGCACTCCTTAAAACATAAGAAATCATACTCACAACTAAGATATGAGATTAACCGTTTAATCTTCAAAGTGTCTTGTCTATGCCCACTGAAGTGTGTCTATCCTAAAAACTAGTCATCCACAGCCATATTAAAAATAAAATTACCTATTAAAATAATTGAATAATAAATCAGATCCAGATTGGTTTCCTGCAACAGTTTGAAACAATACAAAAGTTTTGACCACATCTATTAGCATGTATTACAATAATAGTTTACTGAAATCTATGAGTAATTACACAGATCAATCATTCCCTAAACTACATTAAACTTATAAACTAATTATACAATTATGTCCGATTAAAACATAATAAGACATAAACACCAATGAATTCTATAGCTATAAATCACAATTATTCACACCTCGACATCAACCTTTGACTTAGTGCCCGGAAGGGACTAGGGACAACTTTGACTAGAAGCAATCTCAGACTTTTCAAATGCACCATTTATAGGCTTTTAATCTTTTCATAGCTTATTCCGAAATCATCCTCTCAAACAATGGTTGGAGGAGCGATACGTTTATTAAAAAAATAAAAGTAGGCCCATTAGTTATATTTTTTTTACAAATTAGAAGTTAATTATTTTACTTAATAAAAATCAAGGATGGGAAGAACTTGCTTAGTTAATCTTATATGATTATCCTAACTCAATCATGTTTTCTACTAGTTTGTAAAAAAAAAATTTCTTAATAAAAAAACCCAGCTAACTATTTTGTTTTATGTCTCTGTAATCCTAACACTTTATTCACTTGTTTTATCAATATAACATCATATTAATTGTAAAAAATATAGTTTTTCATTAGTTATACTTCTCACTTTTGTTGAGCAATTTTTAAAAATTGTAAGGTTAATTTTTTAAAGTCCAGTGTTAAAAATTAATATTGAAATTAAAAATTCAAATAGATTATTAAATTATTTAAAAAGTATGAAACTTATAATGCTTATGTATTTCTTTATATTTGATATTATTCTTAGTAGCGATATTCGCTGTGATTAATTTGTTCTCTGCATAGAATTATTATTTGTCTATTTTTCTCTAATTTTTGGCAAACGGTCTAAAAAATTATTTTTTATTTGTAATAAACAAATTAAATAGTAATTGTGGAAGAAGTTTTGCCAGGTTCTTAGATGCACATAAGTGGATTTATTGTTTTAGTTCAAGTATAATTAAAAGTAAAACCCAAGACTATTAATGGGATGTTACTGAAAAAAGTACATGCCTTTTCAATTTAAGAAATTAATTGGCACAATATTGAGACAGGTGACATGATAGGTCACACGACACTGTTACATTACGTTTAAGAGAAACAAAGTACTTGACTAATATATCAACGCTCCACTAAAAAAACATTTATTATTATTAGTGCAATCAAACCTAGAATATTGTTATTATAAACTAATTAGATCACTATAGAAATATCAGATTATCTTTATTAAATTCATTTTTAATATTCTTCGAATTACTGAGGTAAAAAACAAAAAGATAGTTATGGCATATTTGTAATGGGCAAGGACTGTATTTCAACTCCGCTCCCAACTCGATTAAAAAATTTAAAACAAAAATAATTTTTTTCATTTATGTTGTTTCCTACTTTGCTACTGATATAGTTAAAAATTTATTAGTACCTTTTTTGTTTTATTTTCTAAACTCATTATTATCTATATTTATTTCTCTAGATATTTGTAGACAGTTATGACCTCTCAATGTTTATATTAAATTATTTATATATTGTCTTTGTGATGACATTTCATTGTTATAAAACAATACGTAAAAATAATGATGGTTATTGCATTTGACAACTATTTTCAATCAAATGCTTTCAAAAAATGTATATGTAATACATTTTAAGCTGCCATCGATTATTGCCTTAAGGTTTATTTTATTTTGAAATTATTTATTGATTTTTATTTTCGAAAAATGAAATTCACTTTATGTCAAATTTTCTAAATCTTTAGAATTTTCTAGTAATATCCAAACCTCTGAAATATAAAAACCTACTGTAGAATTAATTACAGTTGTTTTCACGTGATCTGATAATTATTGGAACCGTTTCAAACACTTGCTGCAGTTCTGCATCTTGGTTATCAGACCATGCAAAAACACTTTAGAGAATAAAATTTTTAATAATAAAATTAGTATTTACAGAAATAATTTTTTTTTATCAACTATGAACCTGAATATTGGATATAACAATGTTATAATAATGAAATGACTCCGTATCATACTAATCTATTTAAAAGAATCTCACTCATTTTTCTTTTTTTTCTTTGAGGTACTCATATTATCTTATGCCTAAATATATAATTGTCGAATCAACTACAATTATACTATTATAAATGCTTTTATTATTTTGTATAACAAAAATATGAATTAAATTACTCCCATCCCTGAAAAATACTCCTCATAATAATATTAAATATTTTTTAAATGTCAAACTAATGAGTGGAATAATAAGTGAAAACTATACATTTTCCGTCCAGTTTTGAAAAAATTCACATAAAAAATATATTTTTGCATTCCTAAAATTTAAATAATCAACATGTAATGTACAAATTAACAATGTTAGACACAATATTATGTATATACATTATTAACAAGTAATATATAATTTTATAAAAGAATATACAACAAAGTCTAATACTATCCCATCCTGGAATGAAATTATAAAACAATATTTACAAACGATTCTTAATTATAATCAATAAATCACTCCAGTTGATATAATTTATATTTACAAAAGACTAGATATTATTTAAATCAAGTATCATTATGCTTTAGCAGCTATTTATATATTAACAATAAGCGGAAACCATGAGCAAAAAATTTATTTACCTTCCTATCGCAATAGTAGAAATAGCAATTCAACAGAAGAATTAGCTATGACGTATAAGTTTATTATTACAGTGAAACATCTCTGTATGAACATTGAACGGTGCGAATGATTTTTTTATTGATGAAAGATATCCACTTTGGAGATGTATAAAGATGTTCATTAAAAAATGAATAAGTTCCAGCATCTATCTAAACTAGTTTATAAGTTTAGATCAATGAATTTTTAGTTTTATTCTCTGCATTATGATACATACTAGAACTTATTACAATTAGAATAGATACATATTTAAAAACTAGAAAATAAAATTAATGAACAAAATGTATATAATACAAATGTTAGAACATAACACATCTAAAAATAAATACAAATTCAGACTATCCTACTCAACCCTCCAGCTAACTCCTGCTAAGAAAACTTTTTTTTTTAACTGAAGTTTTATATCTATATTTTTCCTTTTATTATAAGAAATTTATGCTAAGAAAATCATTGAAGAGGTGAGGAGAACAATATTTAAACGATTTGTGAAAAAATTGAATATTTTTTTTAAATTGTGGCTAAAGATTTTAATTAATTAATCGGTTGTCGTCTTACTTCTTTATATAAAAAAACAAACAATAACTTCCAATGTTAATGTATATGAAATCATTAAATATAATTTTCCCAGGTTCCATCATTTTGTTAATGTTCATCATTTTCAAAAGGGTAAATTGATATCACTATATTATATTTATATTATATATATATCTCTCACAGACAAAAATATTGTTGATTGGATCCATTAGATCGATATCCATTGCAAAGGTGTGTAAATTATTATACTTCCATAATAAGTAAGTGTTGTCCGTTAGAAGAGGTTTCACTGTATTAATTGTTATGTTTAATTTATTTACAAGATTTGAATTTATGCTTATATAATTAGATATTTACTTGAAATGATCTTTAAAGTCTACTATACATGATTCAATTCAGTTATTATTTTTTACATTTTTGATAAAAAATGTGAATAATTTCTCTGTTTATTTCTCATGAAAATATGATAAAATTTACATCCTCTTCCTATCATGTTCTAATAGAGGAAATTGGAACAATGATTGATCTCTTTGGCTGAAATTCACTTTGAAATCTTCCGAAATCTTTTGCCATAATCATAATACTTTTTATTCACAGAATAGTCAAATCTTTGTACACTTTCTTAACAGTGTAGTAAGGAATTTATAATTTATTCTTTTTCTTGTGTCAGGGTGTTGAATTTCTTAGGCCAACTAAATTTTAAGATTTAAAAAAAAAAAAAAAAGTCGTAATATACAAATAAATAGTAAATAATAAATAGATAAAAACATAATAATAACACTTTAGTAGGCGCTATTCTAACTTTAAATGTTATTTCTCCTTGTCAATAATTATGAATCCATTTATCAGCACAATATGTTTGTGCACTCTTTGGTAACTGTAATCAATTTTAGCAATATCAGCTATAGAAGTATAATAACAATTCTATACTTATATGTGGGTGATTAGAATAAATCATTAACAATTTCGAATACATAAACAAGTATTGCTTAAAATTTCTAACTGTTATAATTAATTTTAATTTGCTATCGTTTCTTTTTCCTGTTTTATTTATGTTTTGTAATTATCAAACAAAAAAAATTATGAAAATAAAGTAAACATATGCTAAACATGAGAAAAATAGATTGATTAATGATCGACTACAGTGACTATCGCAGTTGGTTCTGATAACTACGCTTCTGGGATAGAAGAGTTCTTTGAATGTCAGAAAAGTGAGCATAGTTTGCTTTTTGTTTTCTGCTGAACAACTGTTTGTGTTTTGTTTGCCTCTTCAGATTTTTCAGGAGCATCCTCACTTCCTTCTTTCCTAGAATTTAATGACTTAATTAGGTGCTAAAAAATGTCATTATGATTATCAAGCCTCAATTAAAATAATTCATTATACAGAATATTATCATCTGTTGATCATCATCCCCTGATTAAAATATTTCTTAGAGAATAAAATAAATGTGATTCAATATGATCAGTATTTATTATTTCTTAGGAAAGCAACAGTAAATTATTTTGAAGTTTTCCTATTTTTTTTACTTGGGTAATTTTATCTATTACATGCACGTGCATTACCCTCTTATGGATTTATTAATAAGCGAGACATTATATCGGTATTTTTTTAATTTGATGATGTCTAAAAGTTTAAACATGCCAAATAATTACAAAAAGAAAGAATATATATTATATTAACTTCTCTTGGTTCATCGAGCCCGAAGACGACTTGGCATATAAGGACCTGCTGATTCTCGTTCGAACCGACTTCCCAAGAGCTCTGTTCTTCCTAAGGGATGCGAATCTTCCCATTGTTGTGCCATTGGCACGACGAGTGGATACGCCAGTCCCATCACCATCCCCTGCCTATTTAAATAAACTTTAATGTTAAGTATTATTTATTGTAAATTATTTTGAATTTAAAATTCAGAACTTGACAATTATTATCATTGACCTCAATAAAATCCAGTCAATTAAACGATATTTCTTCTTCCTAAATTTATAACATATCATCCAACAAAATATTAATATTTTTAGTATACCTGTTTAAATCCATACTTTAAGAACATGGATCTGAAGGGTTGTCCAAAAAGGATTAGACTTATCCCTCTCAACTCTACATTTGAACTATTGTCATTTTGTATTATCAGAATTGTGCAATAACAGATAACCCAATAGAGGCAAAATAGGTTATATCAAATTACAACATTTATCAAAACTTTTATGAAATTTATTTTTTGTTTCGATCAAAATAGTAGTTATTAGTTGATAACAAGAAGGCAATATATAAATGATCACAATATTTAGGCAATTAATTATCTCTTGTATTTCTAGCTTAATTATTACCATTTTTATTAAGTTATATATATATTATATATGATATGAATTAACAATTATAAATAACTTCAATATTGTACATGCTTTTATTTTTAATAAATACGTTTTATATATTTCAATAGTTAACACAATAAAATAATGAAGTTAAAATTAAATAAAATTTAAATTTAAAAGAGTTAATAAACTTTATACTAGAACAAAGCACTCTTAAAATAATTACAACTCTTGAAAATACACCGGCTGCTAGACAACCTAAAAAAAAAAAAAAATAAAAGAACAAATAAATAAAATAAAAATAAAATATACTTGTTCAAAATTTAATGTTTAAAAATGAACTTAATAAAACTTAGACAAAAATTAATTATAAACTGGAAAAAAATAATGGTAGAAATAACTGTATTCTATTATTTCAAACGTCGAGACAATAAACTGAAGTATATATAAAAAAATCATGTTTAAGTCTAACGCCATCAAGAAAAACCTATTCACAATTAGGTAAAAATATTGTCAGAAGGAAGTGAGCATATAAAAGCATAGAGTAAGTATCTAGTTAACATATAAAGAAGACAAACGAGGAATTTATTTTTTTATTACTAGGATAAAATATTGACAGATAATAGAAGTTAAATCACTAGTAACTAGTTCAAATAAAAATATTAATATTTTGTTGAAGATTACTTTTAAAATTACCACATATTGTTAAAATGTAAAATATAAGTGTAGATTTAAGTAATTGCCAGTTAAGAGTAAGTGTCATGAAACAGATAAGTGCTAGAGTACGAATTCGTAAGCCGATTATTCAAAAACTCTAGTTAATTTTAAGTTTTGTAAAATGTTGTTTTATGGTATTAGTTATGAAAAAACATGTATCTGTCTAGTAATATTTTCAGGTTTTTAAAAAATAATTAAATTAAGTTCTTGAAAGGATCTCATTACTATTTAGAGAAGCATCCCATGACGTAGAATGTAAGGATGGTTTATGAAAATTTAAAAATGAGATATCGAGTAGAATATTCACTCTGAAGGAATAATTCATGTATGTTACATAACATAGAACCACTTTTTCATGTTACATCTTGCTTTAATGTATAACTAGATCTCTTTAATATAAAAAAAAAGTTAGGAACACTATTTTAAATTTTAAAGATAAAAAACTAACCTTCTTTTCACAATTGAGAGTTGTAACCGTGAACTCTATTTCTTTAGCATCTTCATCACCGGTAAACTCCTCTATCGGTTTTTCGATTGTATCATGGTCTATCCATGTTAGACCCATTTCTACTTTCTCTGCGAGATCTTGCCAGTGTTTACGATTTTCCAGAGTCCCGTCATAAAGTGGTTTTATCCAAGGAAATGTTTCAGAAAGAACCTATTACAAAGGATTGTTAATCCACTAATAAAAAAAAAAAATATGGTGGATTAAAGGTATATTTGTATTGTTGAAACATTAAATTATGACAAAGCAAAATCTAATCAACTTCATTAAATACCTTTATGAATTTGAGTCGAGACACCTCAACATTGAAAAGGACAAAGAAAAAAACAGGAAGAAGAAAAAATTATGAAACTATTGGAAATAATTTTTACCTTGTATAATGGAAGACATATGACATCTATAAAACCAACTTGCATCTGAGGTAGTTCATCTTTTCTCTCTCTGTCCATCATAGCCTGAAATTATTATTAAATCTGATGATTTTTTATTTTTATTTTGCATAACAAATGCATCATAATTGATTAGGGATAAATTGCCTTAGCTCGAAGTATTTTTATTATATTAAACATTATTTATTTTTAAAAAAATAAAAAAAAAACACAATTTTTTAAAACTCACAATTGGTTGAGTATTAAGCTGAAGTTTTTCAAGATCGCCCTGATCAAAAAATTCATCAGCAACTAGCTTCGCAACTTTGTGTTGGACTTCCCATGGCTTTGCTATTGCACCGACATCACATGCAGTCATCATCATTCCACACAACACTAAATTGAAAAAAATATTTAATTTATATAATGAAATTGTAAATATGACCATACAAATTATTTTATAACAATTTACATTCTTTTTTCCCTTCGCTTTGGAAATCGAATTCACCATTTTCTATCAACTCCTTAAAACTATTCTTCTTTTTAAAGTACATCGCCAGGTCTGTAGATAGAATCGATTGCTCCACTACTTTCATAACATATCTATAATCATCAGGAGAAAGTGCCTATGCAGGAACATGCATAGCATATCAATACACTGTATTAAAATGTGAAAACAATATAATATGTAATGATAACAGAAAATATAAAAACTACAAAATGAACATTTGAAAACATATTAAAAATTGCTTCAGGTCGAAAAAGGAAGAGAAATTCGGATATTTCTTCAGGAATAAAGAGTAATTTTGATTCATTTATTATTAACCAATATTAAAGTATACCTGGAAAATGTTATTTCCCTCGCTGTTCAAAATCATAACAGATTGGTCAAAGTGGTGATGCTCCATTGTACTGGTTGTGTATAATATTGCTAATGGTGATTCAGTTTTTGTCTGGAATGCATTATTAGTACCTCGATGATCCAGGTCATGACATAGGCAAGCAACAAGAAGACCTAATATCTGTGGAAGAAATTTTGAACAATCATTCAAGGTTGAATATATGTGGTATTTATGGTATTAAATATATATATACCACATATATATATATGTAGTAAATTCAAATTATTTATTCACCCATATACTTGTAAAAACTGTATATTCTAAATGCAAAGGTTGTTTGTTTTGATATTAACACCTGGAGGTTAAGTGGAGAGACTGAAGGAGAATGAAATATGATCTCAACTCTCCATTTTCCAATTACACCAGCATGTCACAAAAAAAATCTCCTATTTCATTATTCAATTTTAACAATAATTATGACAATTTTAAGTAAAATCAAATGCATTCTTAAATGTTATCTGGTATAATGGTTTTCTGCTAATTAGTAATCCATATTTTGGACCTCTGAATGTAGATATTTATAAATACATGTAACTTATTGCATTGGCTTCTTGGTAATATAAGAATAAATGTTCTTATATAAACACTTTACATTATAATTAGTTCAATATTTATAATTTACTAATTAAAATGTAGAATTACAAAAATAAAACAAATTTAAAAAATGCATAGGTAAATAATAAAATCATACACTAAAAAATTCTAAAAATGTTGCACAAAAAAATCTTTAAACAAACATTTATTTCAAAAGTATTCTAATTTACTAAAAATGAAGAAAAATAAAAGTAACAAATTAAAATAAAATAAAAAAATAATGAAATTCTTGAAATATACATAGAAAAAAATAAAAATATATTATATATTTATTCATATTAATCGAAATGTTAGTAAAGCCAGTATCTTACTACATTCTAAACAGGAATTTTAATAGGAAGAGTATAATTGTGTTTAAGGAAGGGGCATACAGAATTCTAAGAAAGGGGGGAATTCGACAAAGTTATAATACAAGCAATAAAATAATTTACACATTGAATATCTATGATATTTTGATTAAAAAATAAACTAATTTTTAAAAAATACCTCTAGGTCAGTCATGAACCTTTCCATCTTGCCAGTTTTGAGCATTGCAAACATAGTCTGAGCTACATTCAACGCATGCCTCCAGTTGTGGTACTTGACAGGTCTATAATTTTTTTTCACACTTAATACCCAACGACAAAGAACCTAAAATAATATATAATAGTTTAAAATTCACTGTTTTCACTATTATAAACATAATATATAAATTGTCTGTATTGGCTTACATCGTAAGGTATATGAAACTGTTCTACGAGGTTGCACTGGAGAAACATTCTGATTGTTGCTTTACATGTATCCTCATCATTAAGGTCAAAGTCAATAAACTTAAAACTAAAACAAAAAAAGGATGAAATTATTTAATCAATATACTTCTAATAATTCTATTCTAAATTAAGCAAATATCAAATAATTGTTTTTTATAAAATCAGAATAGGAAAATTTTTAATTACTACCACAACTTAGGTCTATTATCAGTAAAGGACTCAGAACTACTGGTTTGATTTTTATAAAAATATAATCTATAATTTTTTTACACTAAAAAATAGTTTTTAGTCAATTTCTGACACATATATAAAGATATATAATTTTTTTATTTATTGATATTTACAACTATATTACAATAATATAACAAGTAAATAGGCTAAGTGATACATAATGACATGATATAATGACGAGTAGAGAAACTACCCACTGGTAGTACTCAAATCGCATGTTCAACTAAGAAGGTCACGTGGCCATCTTCTTTTCAGACTCCTCGGAGGATTATCGGGAATTGAAGAGGAAGCTAGGTTTGAAACTAGAGCGTTTGAGTGGAAATGAAGTTTGTTATGAAAGGATAGATAGCGGGTTCGGGCCAAATCAGCAACAAATGGGACATTAAGGTCGTTATGGATGACTTTATTCTTAACAAAATAAGGAGCGTTGAGGATTTTACGAAGGATTTTGGATTGTAGGGATTGGATACGAGAGGAATTTGATGGCTTAGTGGAGCCCCAAAGCCCTACTCCGTAAGTCCAAATAGGTCATATAATGGTCATGTATATGAGTCTTTTGTAGTTAATTGGGAGCTTAGAGCGTTTGTCTAGTAAGTGTCGAAGTAGCTTGAAACGTCGAGCGGTTTCTTGTCTTTTCAGTCTTGTATGAGATATATAATTTTAATAAAATAAATAATAATATACCTGTATAGATTGTATTTTTCTGCTGAAGGTATATTGTCCTTAATAAGTTTTGTAGTGTCATCTATTGAAGCGGTGGCATGATAAGACAGGCATTCAAGAGCAACTTTCTGTTTAGCCATTAATTTACCTGAAAATTAGTAATAGTTGTAAATCATAATTTAGTTTAAATAAAATTAAAATAGTTATACGATTAACATACCTTTTAAAAGTAAAACATATATTAGTGAAAGTTGCTTTGATTAAATACATCATTTTTCAAAGCACCATAAAATAAATTATCTAACTTTATTGCAATCATTAGGAAGGTCTTTGATTCGTACATTACTTTTTTTTTTTCAAGATCAATAAATTTTAATACTAATTGTAAACTTTTAGTTAGATTTTTCAATTTTTTATGACTACTTTCACTTACTGTTTATCTCATTTATAATTAATTTTTTTTTATCAGTTATTAGTTTATTTATACAAATAACTATTTCCTGAGTTAGATATATATTTTTGATAGACCGTACATCGGTTGTACCAGCTAATAATATTAGATGTAATTTGATGTTAATTTGCTATTGGATAGTTTAATGCAATTTGAGGCGTGGCCAGCTAACGCTGTGGTTTTGAGATTATTTAAATAAAGCATTCATTCAAAATATATGTATATGTATATTAAAGAGAAAAGATAAAAATAAAAAAATAAAAAAATTTAAAATTAAAGCAATTAACAAAAAATTATTAAAAAAAACAAACCAATAATTGAGTATAATCAATGGAACAATATTGTAACAGTTTTATTTTAAAAAGTGCGCATTGATACTTACATGCATTTTCATACATCTGAGTATTGTGAATACCAAGACCACAGAAAATAGCAAATGCTTCAAAAATAGATACATCGTTTTCAGTAAATGGCTGACCTGTTTCCTGTTAAAGGTAATTTCAAATTTATTTACAATTTAACTAATTTAATTTAATTCAAATTTACTTTCATAGTACTTTTTATAAACTAGTATGATTGCCGATACTATTTTGAATTTGTAAGGTGAAATTTTTAATTTGAGAAGGTATTTTTGATGAGAAGAGAAGAATTATGTATTTTAATAGTAAGTATTAAAATATTTACCAAAGATAAAATTTACATTTACCATAGCCTCTTATCTCAAATGTTAAGAACAACGTTATACCAATTTTGGTCTTAACTGTGTAATTTTAGCCAATATCTAACAAAAACATTCATTTATTTTATTTCATTTTTTTATTAATTGTTATAATTTTAAATATTTTAATTTTTGAAGAGAAAAGATATGCCTAGAGCCGGAATTCGAACCCGGGTCTCCCACATTTCCGATGTGGTGCTCTGAATGGATATGTCTGACCGAGGTACGAACCAGGTTAGCTCAGTTGGTAAAGCACCACAACGGAAACGTGTGATACCAGAGTTCAAATCCCGGCCCTGGGCATATCTTTTCTCTTCAAAAATAAAAACATTCATTATTGCAGATATTTCTTACCAAAACAAAATGTACAAATACTCCCTGATTTGAGATATTGAGATATCCAATATTTCACTGCATTTTCTAAATAACCTGGTTAGTTTCTCAGATAACTTTGATATCATTATTATAAACATCATCATAGTTTTTTTTAGCTTTATTTGCTTTTTCTAATCAAGCTTTTGAAAGCTCTTAATGTTGTTAAAAAACTCCATTCAGACACACATTTAATGATCAATCCATGATAATTAATTTTTTTTATTGATATGGTTATATACATTAAGTTTGAAAAGCTTTATTTAAAATTGTCATGTACGGAATAGTTGTAGTTATCACTAAGTTTATTTTTAAATATTAATCATCAAAGATAAACAATACCTTATTGATTAATTGCGCAACTCCAATGACTTGCTTTTGGCCATTAATGATCGGCATACATAGAATACACCTAGCCACAACACTGTCCCCTTTCCCGGTAACATCTTCATTCATCCATGAGGAGACATCTCCTATGTTCAAGATCTAAAATTAAATTTATCTATTATTTATTTATTATTCCAATCGACAGGATTTAATATAATTTGTTAGTTTTATAAATACTAATGTCATGTTTTCAAGTAAATCAATTAGACTCAACGTGTTTAAAACATACAATTTAAAGAAATTAATAAAATAGGTTTTATACAGTATTAGTAATAAGTTACCTCCTGTAATTTCACAAAAAAATAATAGTCATGAATTATTATTAGGGATGGACTATTTCAACTAAGGTTCTAAGAAAGGATTATTTTGCTCCTCTATAGAACTGGATCCTCTTCTAATTCTGTGTAACTTTTGTTACGACTTCACCATTAGGGATGAGCTGTTCTGAACAATACTTGAAATAATAGCTCATTCCATTCTATTACTAGAATGGTTTAGTTTTTCATTCTGTTCTAAGTTCATTCTGACTTCTCCATAATAAATCTTGGTTAATGATGCTCGCTTTGTATCGATCAATCAATGTAATATAAAAACGTATGAATGAAACCGAATAACATTCCTTCAGAATGAAATAACTTTTGATCTTATTCTGTTGCAAAATCTTTCGAAGGTGGAACCAGTTTCCCAAATTACGAAATATATAATCAATGTGACTTGAAAATTTCAGTTTATTATTCAAATAACTATTAAACCAAAAGATAAAAAAAAAATAGATAATGTTGTTACCTGCCCAGTTGTTGCAACATATTTAGCAATCTGTGCAAGCTTTGATTTTCCGAGATCACTCAGCGTGGGGTTATAAACATCAGCTTTTTGTGAGGCAGATCTCAGTTCAAAAACGGTTGTGAACTTAAACTAGAAGAAATAAAGATTATAAATACATTCGAAAATTAATTAAATATATAAAAGTGAGATTAAGTAAATATATAATTATAACATTTAAAAATATATAAAATTAATAAAATATGTTTCAATATAAAAAGAAACACTATTAGTTAAAACTATAAAAATAAAATTATTACTTTGATTTATGAAATTTTTTCTTATTTTCAATATATTTAGACCACCCATTCCAACTGTTACCACCTTCTTTGGGTGGAAAATAATAGAAATTTAAAAAATAAACTTCTGTTAAACATTAACTTATGAGTATTATACATATATATAAAAAAGAAAAGAAATGAAATAGAATTGGGGGGTTCAATTATACTTTTTCATAAAATATGAATAAACATTAATAATCTGAAACTTTTTATTTGGGTATATTACTTACATTAGCTACTTCTTTTGGAGATAAGATTTCTTGAACGTTCACATTATTACTCTAGAAAAAGAAACAATGAATAATTAATTACATATAGATTTATAGGTAACAGAAAAAGTAAATAGTTTTTATTTGGTTTATAAATGTTCACTGATAATTATTTAAAGGTTATAATTATTATAACTATATATTATAATTAATTGATTTTTTACTATTATATTATATTTTAAAGCAATATTTGAGTCCCAAAGGGAAAGGGGGGAAAACCAAGATAAATTTTGAGGAAAACTTATTTCAAAGTTTGGAACTTTACCAATCTTCTGTAAATCATTTCTACCATTCCATTCTACTGATGGATATGAACATATTTATGTTTATATTTGAATAAAAAAAAAAAAAAATCCGACTACCATTCTTCTTTCTGTGGACTTCTTTTATAAAGAAAAATTATCTCTGGTTAAATGCAAATAATGCAGTAATGTAATAAAAATGCAGTAAAGTAATTTCTACAGTCAATTAAAAATACTTACTTCTCTCCGGCAGAGAGGCTTCCTTTCAGTTATAGATAGTGATGTCTTTACAACCAAGCTCTCGAGAAGAATCTGAAAAATTATTTAAATAAGCACTAATTCTCATCTGTTTATCATTTTCCCTTAAAGTAACGAATCTTATATTCTAATAATAAGGTGTCATTATTCTTCATAAATGTAAAACATAACCATGATGTTTTATTTATACTTAATGAAAGTTAATACAAGTATTAAAGATATATTTTATATATAAAATGTATCTATAATCATATAAATTAATGTATGACAGGCATACTTGTCTATTTTATTTGTGCTACAAGAATATATATATATAGTAAAAATGTTTTTTTATGTGATAAATGTGTTATCTTTAATTTACATCTTGTAGCTTATAATCTCGAGGAAGGGGATATTACCCAAATTGAATATTTGTTTTCTTTTAATTAAAGTGTAATAGAGAATATTAAAAAGGAAGGGCAACAATATTATCATGTTCAATTAAAATTATAATCAGTTTATAATTGTGATAACATTTTAGTAAAGAAAGCTTGAATAGATATGGATTTTAGATTTTATCAGATTTTAAATAAGATTAATGTAGGCAAACAATTTTGTTTTAAAGTAAATAAATCACTGACTTAGATGTGAAATTATTTGATCAAATCTATTTGGCAAGAGCTCGAAGGTTTCATACTTCATTTTTTTACTAATTATGTACAGCTGTAATTGAGGAAAATTTTAATTTTTATTAAATTAAGTAATACCTTAAATAATCAATACTTCATTATTTATTTTATAAAAATTAATATAAATACAGCTGTAATTTAGGAAAATTTTAGTTTTTATTAAATTAAGTAAGACATTTAATAATCAATACTTCATTAGTTATTTTATATAAATTAATGTATACTTACTTGTATTATATAATATATTATTGATTTATGTTTATTTATTAATTAATGTCATTTATAATTGAATAAATGACTTTAATTTAAGAATATTTCATAGTTTTTATACTTACAGCTTCACAACAGTGTGTGTCTAGTAAGAATACAGCACAGCTTTCACATTTTAGCAGGTCTCTTGCTTCGGTCATTATCTTAGTGACAAGTCTTTCTAGGTTACTCTGTTCTTCGAATATGGATCTGGCTAGGTTCAGAAGTATCTGTAGAGAATATTAATGTGCAATTAACAAATCAATATTCATTAAAAAGAGAAAAAAAGAGACTTGTTGAAAAGGAACTTGTAGTTATCTAGTTCCTTAAGTTATCTTAAGGATTTGTATAAAGTTATATACAGTCAATCCTATTACATTCAGAAAAAGAAGAATCTATTGTCAATTTATTATTAGTTTCTTAAAACAAATTATACCTAACAGTTTTTTAATGACAGCCATTAAAAGTTATGAAGAAACTATAAGAGTATTGATCAGAACCAACCTTCATTCAACAGGTTGAAAAATATATATGCTGAAAAGAAACCTGGAGTATTGGTCAAAATTATTTATGGTAAAAAAAAAACACCTATCAAATTGATTATTACTTTCTTAGAACAAATTATCGCTAACACTTGTTTAATGATAGCTTTAAAAAGTTGTTATGAAACTATAAATGTATCGATCAGAATCAACCCTCATTCAACAGGTAAAATCATAGAGTTTGAAAAATCTATCTGCTTCATACCCTGCTGTTAGAAAAGAGGATACCAAAGAATTATTGATACTTATATTTATAATTTATTTCATTAAATAATAGAAGAATGTAAGGTGTTTGATTACTGAAAATTCATACTATGACAAATATTTAGTGTTTCATGTAGGATTGGCTGTTATTGAGAAAGAAATCATTTCTGTTTGTGTGTTTTGGAATAATTGGTATTTTTTCCGAGGGCTTTAATTTTTTTAATCGAGAAAAAAATGGGGTACTAAGCATTTTTATTATTATATTTAGGAAATTAGGGAGCAGGGTATTTCAGTAAGTAGAGTGCTGAAGGTCCTCTTGAAATCTTGCTGTGGCTGACACATTATTTAATCTATTAACAGCCATGAATAAACTCTGAGGGATCTGCGAACCCTCCTGGGCCTCTCCCAGTTTCTATAAATTGGGGAAAATACCTGGTGGTTTAGCGTGATCTTGGACTAATCACGTCCTTGCACAACCTTTGTTTTTAAAACAGCACAGCCAGTACTGAATCAAGTCCCTTCATTGGTTTTATTGGTTCAGGTTTTTTAAATATTATTTTTATTTAGGAAATTATGGTAAGTAACCCTTGTCATTTCAACGATAATTTATTACATTGATAACGTTGATAATGGGGATTTAGTAATTACTTAAGCTCCTTAAACCATGCCCATAAAAATGCCTGTTTTCCAATTAAATATGACACTCATATACATATTGGATGATCATGTTGTGAGAGTCATTTTAGCATCTTGAAGATAACTATTTCAATACAAGTCATCAAGTTAGGTTATGCTGAAAACATCTAAAACTTTGAGGTCGTTCTGTTGAAAGATAGATATTCTTTTTTTTCATTTTTAATTTTAATCCACTAATTAATTTTTCTTTATTAAAGAAATACATAGCTTCAACCAATCCAATTGGTACTGAAGACTTAATTCAAAAATGCCAATTTTTGAGATATGTGATTGTTCTTTTGAAGGACGGTTCAAAATCGGTCTAAATAATTACAATCTATAAAATAAAACACTTGAACAGGACAGCTTCTGTCAGGTCAGCTTGTATAAATATAAATTATAACCAGTCAGTTTTATCATAAAAACCAAGATTGATAGCGGCCATTGACAGTCATTTTATATTTTATATAAATGAAAAAGGTAATGTTAATTATTGGGCTGTATATTATATAAGCCATATACGATTATATAATATATACAATTATATGATCTATATAGGATATTTAATATAATTATAGTGTCAAAATTAAACCTGATAACGTGAAACTTTAACTCCCTCGGAAACACGATCCCTTTGACGTTCCATCACTGTCATAATTTACGACCTCCATGCTTTTATTCAAGTTAAGATTTTTATGTAGACGTCACCAAGACAAAAGTGGGTGTATCTGAAACTTTTTGAAACTGAGAACGCTGGCTTTGAATGGGAAAAAATTAAAAATGGTTGCAGAAGAAAAAAATATGCTGGGTGCTTAATTAAATCAGTTATTTTTTTGATCCTTACTCAGCAACGTAATATATTAAGTTAGGTATTTTCGGAATCGTGGAGGGAATGGATAACTAAACATTAAAATAAAACCTCCTCTCCCCAAACCAAAAAAATTATAATAAAATAAAACTTTGGCTTCGAACTATCTCAGAAATATATTTGTGTTTAGACATTCTCATTATTATTTTATTCTCAACAATAGATCTAACTTTGATTGATTTCACTAAATAGAGATGGGAGGAGAATCCATTCCCAAATCCCCTTTTTCCGTTATAATTTTTTTCGAATGGCCTTCGGGTTAAGTAAGAGCCCACTTGCGGTTCAAAGTGCTGAGGCAGTGATGATCTCGAGTAATGCCAACACATTGATCCTATGTCTTCTTCAAAAGATTTTAGCGACTAGAATAGACACCAGAAATTCTCAATTATTCTGTAAATTATTTTAGATTTAACTAATGTAAAGTAAACTCTTTTCGTGGTGGGCAAAAGAAACTAGCTTAGATAACTATAATCCGGATAAGTGTAGATTTAAATAACAAAAATATACTTTCCAGGTGGCAAATTATTTCGTTTAACATTATATATACTGTTTGAATAATAATATAATAATAATAAGACTTGCAATAATATTTAGGAACCCGAAAAATAGAAGCCGATACTACCTATCTCTGCTTACAAACTTCCATCAAATCGGACGAATACTCAAACCAAAAATCGTCAGATCACTCTTAACGCAATCCTTTCACCAACGATGTGCTTACATAATTAATTTAAAAAAAAATTCCTTAGAAGCTATATTACAATACACTAATTCAATAAAAAAAACACTACAACCTAGGGTTTAGGGTTAGGTATAAGGTAGAGAATGTACTACTTTTAGGACAACATTTGTGCATGGAGGTGATTTTTCCGAGATCACGGTTAACAGTATTTTTAACAGTCTTCCTCGCGAGTGCCCTCATCATCACGCTCAAACGCCAGGTGTTTTCTCCAATTAAGGATACTTAGTTCAAAGAGGCTGGGTCAACCTCAGGAGGTTCTGCAGATTCTAAAGGGTCCATCCGTAGCTGTTAACGGATTAAATAATTTGTCTGTCACAGCTGGATTTGGACTCGGGACCTTCTCCATAGCAACTTAGCGACCCCTCTCCAATAATTTATCATCCTATTAAATAGTTGCCATTAATATCAAATCAATATGTCATGCATCTATAAGAAGCTAAGTTTTTCATCACCTGATTACGTTTTTTAATTAAAAATTTTTTCAACATTTACCATCGCGCTACCAAGTCAGTTGTAAAGTTACAAAAGAATTTCCGTGTGTTCTTTGATATGCAGGGAGCTCATGATTTGTTTGAGTATAAGAAATGGTCACCCGGAAGCCGTAAATAAAGTTTCTTTTTAAGTCGGACAAAGTTCGCTACGAATCAAATTAGGCGGCAGCCGAACTCGGCGTAGGTTAACTCCATATTGATTTAAGGTCAGAGGAATGGAAGTTAAGTTTCTCCTTCAATGACTGTTCGGTTCGTATTTGTGACATCGAAAATGTTATTCAAACTCAGATTCGTTTAACAGGAAATATCAGCACCAGGAAGAAAATAAATCTTTCATATCTTAATTATTAAGTCCCTTACTTAATTTTTTAATTATCTGTACCACTACAAGCCATGAAGGGTCTTGTGTTCAGTAGGTGCTAAATACTGTACTGTTTCTTGGACAATGTTTGCGAAGGAAAGTGATTTGTACGATATCACGCTCAACCACCAGGCTTTTCTCCCTAATTAAGGGTACCCAGTTTATAGAGAATGGATGAGGGGTCTTGTTTCCAGTGATTTTACTAAAAACTTTCATGATGTGGCCTTGTATGGAATGCATTACTTTCGGCAAAATTCCTCTTTGTTCCAAAAATAACTTTGCCCCTTTCTCTTCATTGCACAGTTCGTACAGCTTCAAAAGATTCATATTGGTTCCTTCATTAAGCGCATTCATTCCCACAGTAATAAATTAAAATACCACTGAACATGTGTTTCATTTGTGAATCCATGGAAATAAAACTATATAGCAACCGTTAATTAAAACTATAAAATCACTGGGGGGGGGGGGGAGGTTATTGGAAACAAGACCCTGGATGAGCCCCAGAAGGGTGTATAGACCTGTGGTCGTTAACAGATCAAATAATTAATCTACCACAGTCTCCTCAGCTCCTTTAGTCGCTTAATAAGCAATTAAAAATATAAATATTTTAACCAACAACAAATGCGGGTATTATGGATAACAAATGACTCCCTTGTACATCTATTAAACTATATTAAAAAAAGTGTTCCTGAATTTAATTATAAATATGTTGCGTAAAACACCAAGCATTAATAAATCATTGATTGTTAATTACTACTAAATATATAAAAATTAATTGTTCCGATAAGTAAAAAAAAACAACTAATCAAAACAGTTACAGAGATGGCCAAAGTTTACTGATCAATACGTTTTTTACTACATAAAAAAAAGTAGTAACGCGGATAGATGATTTTTAGCATTATTGTTGTTAATTCATATAACGTCCCATTATGCTACTATGGCTTATCAGACGATGCTACAGTGGGAGCTCTAAATTAAATAAGATTCCTATCCATCCAATAACTTTTATTGTGAGAGGGGAGAAGGACCAAAAGATAGATTAGAGTTTCATGCAAGATATCCTTTCCGGTTTATCAGCTATATTTATAACTTGATATGTTATATTTCTTCTTCTTCTTCTTCCCATGGCTCTACAGCCCTTGCAGGGCCCTGGCCTCCGCAACAACGCCTCTCCAGTCCTCTCTGTCAGCAGCTCGACCTCTACACTGTCCGATCCCCATCCTCTGCAGATCGCTCTCTACATCATCCAGCCATCGCAGCCTGGGCCTTCCTCTTCTTCTTTTGCCTCCTGGTTTGCCATATAACAGCTTCTTTGGGTACCTACCTTCTCCCATTCTTTCTACGTGCCCAAGCCATCTTATACATGTTGATTTAATAAAGGTGACTAGGTCTGGTGCATTGTATAGGTCCTGAAGCTCTCTATTATTTCTTGATCTCCATTGGCCTTCATTACATACTGGCCCAAATATTTGCCGAAGCACCTTCCTCTCCCAGGTCTGCAGCATCTTTTCGCATTCCTGGGTCAGGACCCACGTTTCACTAGCGTACGTAACAATCGGTCTTAGGATTGTTTTATAAATGAATAATTTTGCCTTCCGTGACAAGTTTCGAAATCTTAATGTTTTTCGCAATGCAAAGAGACATCTGTTCCCTGCTGAAATTCTTATTCTAGTTATATATATATATATATATATATATATATATATATATATATATATATACAACTTTTAAACTTAAAAATAATTTATTTTTCGATTGTTTATCATGTCACTTATAATATTAAATGAATAATCGATAATACTTCTGTGGCTAGATTCTTGTTCTTGGTGATTTTAAGCAACGAAAAAGCTGCCTCTGGCAAATATGTGAAGAACGACTCAGAAGCCACTAAAACCGAGCCTACCACAGCGAAATATTGAATCAATTCTACAAACCGGTAATTTCCTATGGAATGGTAAAGTATTTGCAGAACCAATCGCTCAAAATTAGAGTCCCAGGAATGGAAAACCAGGAGAAGGAAGTGAAGTAGAAAATAAATAATTTCACGGGGTCTAGGCAGCGGGAATAGGCGGCAGTAAATTCTCGCGCGAGTACCTTCTACGCAAATCAGAGCATTTCATTTGCACATTCGGCTCCGTGAAAATGGTGTCAACGACCCTCTGAGCTAGTGCTGTTGAACGAATAAATAATGAAATTACCAAAACCTCTTTTATAGAATACATCATTAAATTATTTAAAAAAAACAACTTTAAAACAAAAAGATGATGACATTATATGAAGAAATTTTATAATGATTAATTACTAGGTTAATCGTGCGCTTTTAAATGTTGAGTAAATTTAGAAACAAGCACTTTTAATTATCATATATTTTTTACTAGACTGAAACGACAAGAAACTGCTCACCTTTTCAGGCTACTTCAATACTAATTAGACAAATGCCCTAGGCTCCCAATTAATTCCAAAATAGTCATATACATGACTATTCTAAGACCTATTTGGACTTATGGAGTAGATCTTTGACGCTCCAATAAGCCATCGAATTCCTATCGTATCCAATCTTTACAACAAAAATCTTTCATAAAATCGACAATTCACCTTAATTTGTTAGGAATAACGTCATCCATATTGACATCAATGTCGCATTCGTTGCTGATTTGGTCTTAAACCTATATCAATCGTTTCATCTCAAACTGTATTCCCACTCGAACCCTGAGCCTGGCTTAGAATAGCTCAATATTTTTTGCACCATACTGGATGAGTTTTGATGGATCTGTTATCGGAAGCTACTAAACTTTTATTAACGATGGATTCATATCTATCAATTATTGAACTACACGAAGTGGCAGAATCCCGAGTTTTACGTTGTCTCCGTTATAAAGACAAAAAGCTAAAAGCATAATCTATAGGATATAGATCACAGATATAGGATTGGTGAAGAGAACGGATTTGTCTGACTTAGATACAATCCCTGGTAGCTCAGTGGTTTAGAGCACTGCACCGGAGATGCAGACGACCCGGGTTCGAATCCCTCCCAGGGCAAATCTTTTCTCTTCAAAACAAAAATATTTAAAAAATAAATATTTGAATTTTAAAAGATTTGAAAAGAATTAGTGTAGCCTAGGAATGTTGAATTGTAAATCCTAATATAAACAGGACATATTGTTAAAAAGAAGTTCAAGAAAACCTTTTTCTCAATGGATTCAAGAATTGTACAAAATTCTTATAAAAGGATTTTCGAGAGCGCTAAGACGAATCTGATTTGCTTTTTTTCCAAAAAATATATTTTTATCTCACTATATTGATTACATCTTTTGATTTTTGTAACTATTTATACACGTGTACTAATTTTATGCCGTCATCAATATTTTTATCAATAAAGAAAGTATAGACGATAAAAAGCAATTGAATGGGAAGACTACTTTGAAATTCGAGCAGAATAATTACAGCATTTCAATATGAAATTTCTGAAATAAAATAAAATAATTGTTTGTTTTCGGTTCATACTGTGACTTTGTAAGAATCCTCGGACACCTGCCAAGTATTCTTTGATCTCAACAAAAAATACTTGCTGATACCACATCCATGTCCACGTCCGTAACCCGTCCTAGAACCCTTTCGGCTAACAAGGAGTGTTACACGGTAAATTGGATGGAGGTTAATAAGGCAGTGGCATAGAGATCTCTCGATTCACCAGAAACTCGGAGTCCAAGATTTCCAATCAGGTCGGAAACGTAAAAAGTCGAATTTACTTGATGTGAATAAGCCCATTGGCATATATAATACTTAATTACATGTTGTAATCAAAGCACTGCCATTCGTTGGCAATATTATATGTAGGTATTGACATACTTCCACTTAACGAACACATACGGATCCGATACTAAATACTTCACGACTTTCTAACTCAATTACCTCAGAAAGAAAGTTTTTTCCTTTCCATCTACTCCAACAGCCTCACCGGTCAAATTCAGAAGCAACGAAAAAGAAGCGCGATCAACATATTCTAAAACTTAACTTATTTTTCTCAGAATATTTTTTTTCTTTCCTGCTGATATCAATAATGAAATAAGGAATGAATGGAAATCTTCAATTCCTTTTGGAGTTTAAGAGTTTTTTCAACCTAATAAAAAATACTTTAGACATTCGAGAATCGCCCTAATAACATCCATTTCGGATGAGATTGACTAGGATTTAGATTTAACTAGACCAAAATTGTTAGTATCACGACCCCTCCAGTTGAAATGAAAGCCTCTCAAGCTCACTTAAAAATTTCTATGGACTTATGAAAAAATAAAACAATTATTAAATTGAAGATATAACATTTATTTTTACTGTCAGATGATATAACATTTAATTTTCAGTTTAACATAAAGACACTAAAACTAAGTGAGAATATTTTTCAACTAGTCTCGCACCTTCCTGACTTTTCTTCCCGCTCCCCTGGGGATAGGAGCCCCAGAACTAGACAAAAACGCACTTATTCCAAACCAAACCTAAAATGTCCCGGCTAATAATAAAAATGAATAACGTTATATATTAATTTGTAGAACCTGGAGCTCCTTCTGGGGCTCTCCCAGCCTCTATATATTCTATATATAGGGTACTCTTCATTCGAGGAAATATGTTGGATGAGAGTAAACTAGGACAGATAACTTCCCTGCAAAAACGTTGTCATAGAAACATTGCAGTCTCTACCACGTACCTTCATGGGTTATAGTGATTTATTATTTTTTTCTTCTCACTTATCTGAAGGTTCCTGCCAGCCTTAGCTAGCTGGCTGGCTGGCTCTATGACCTATCCTTTATATTTTGATTTCTTTTGTTGAATGCGGGATATATGTTTTTTATTCATTCTTTACCCCTCTGTCATTAAAAAGGATATAATAGTTATTAAAAAAAATAATTCGAAAACAAATTGATTTTCGAATTGTACTTGTCCCTTTCCTACCTTCAAGAGCCTTGAATCTGATTATATATTAAATAAAACTGTTTCTGAGTTGTTTTATTTTAGAAAAATATTAAATTGAATGGTTTCCTTGATGCCAACTTCCTTATATAAATTAAGACGAGAATTAAGATAAAAGATAAGACGCCTAGCTATACTGCAGTCATTATTTGCCAGGCGCTCAGGTCCGCTAAACCCGCACTACCGCAAAGCTTTCCCGGAAGGTCGCTAGGGGTAAAATTAGGAGCGACCTTAATTATACCTGATCGAATCAAGATAATTATACTAAAACCTATCAAGAAAATTAATTATATTAACAGGAGAGAATAATAGTATATTCAAACAGGTTGTATACAAATTATTAGTTGTATGTAAAACTTGATAAGGGGAAAAAAAAGAAGCTTGGTTTGGAAATGAAAGATTCACTTCAAAATATAATTCAGAGTTACTTAAAAGTCAAAATTCGGTTAAGGAAAAATATTAAATTAATTTATTAATTAAAGTACATTAATAATGTTATTGGGTTGAGAAGATTGGTAAGGACCGTCCTGTTTTTAAGGTTCAACTTGGTGTAAGGAGGCAAAGAGATAACGCTAAACTTTCAGTTTACCAATTTGGGTATCCAAATGACTGGATGAGCCATAAAAAAAATATCAACAAAATTATAAAATTTTCATTTTATGCATTTGAAAATTAAAGATCCATTAACATTAATTTTTATTAGGCTTCTATTTTATTTATCAAATCTCCTTTGAAAACATAACAATGTGTTGCGTCATACTATTCTTTAAAATATATATAATTATTCCCTATTGATAGAGCTAATGAAGATCAAGCTCTAATTAGAGAAAGAAGAAGGGGACTTGACTTTAAACAATGTAAAAATAAATGGATTATATTATATAAAATAACTTAATGGTTATTGAATTACATTATGATAATAATATTAAAATATAACGCTCCAATTAAATAAATCTAATGAAAAGTTGCAATCTAAATTTTCATAAATTAATTTTTTAATATTGTCTAAAGATTAAGACTAACAGCTGTCATTTATCATATATTTAACTGAAATTAACAATTTGAGAAATTTGTTGTTAGTATAGTCGATTGTAAACAAGAATTTTAGTTTTGAAAATAGCCAATGCTGAATGGCCAAAAGTAAACAATTTCTTTATGATGCATCATAAAATAAAATGGGTAAGTAATTCGAACTAATAAAATTCTGTATTTTTTTTTTTAATCAAAAGAGATCCTTTTTTATTTAAAGTATTTATAAAAAATAGAATTGACTATATTTTATTAAGATGAATAATCTAATAAAAAATAAAAATCATGAACTTAATTATTTATTTTCACTTACAATACATGTGTTTATTTGCATGTTTGTGTGATTTGAACTAAATAATAATAATGAAACCTAGAAACAATTAATTCTATTTACAAATATTACCTGGTTTCTCTTGAATTCTTGTACCGACATTTCAAAAAGTTGGGCGTTCTGAATACCAATCCCACAGAATGTGAGGTATCTCTGGAAGACCTGTTAGCAAATAAAATTCATAATGTGAACGGTACATAATTTTTTTTTGTAGTAATAAAATGTGTATATAATAAATGTTAGAGTGGAAAATAGTTGGGTGGATAATTCAATCCATCATAATAAATGTTAATTTGATAGAAATGCTCTGGTCTTGAATCTTCCTCTTTCTTTATTAAACATTTCAAGATAAAAATGTTGTCTGGATTTTAAAGCATGTACTGAATCTCATAACATTTCATTAAATTCAATATACATTTTTTAAAAATTGTATCAGTAAACATTTATATTTCTATCTAAAATTCAATGTCAAAGGATGAGTAGTATAAGGAACTAACATTTATTAAAATGGATTTATTTATGAACTTAAACATTCTATTATGTACCTATTCAAACTTATGAAAATTTGATAAATAAAATGTTTTTTATTTGGGATTACGAATATAATATGTATAGTGAAAGAGAAACACGATCTTTTATTGTTTTTGTACATTTATTTGATATACTTTAGAATAAAATAATAAAATTATGAAATATAATAACAGATATTACATAACATCATTTCACTTTAATACGACAAAAATAAAAAGAGTAGTCATTGATTAATGATTTAAGCCGGAATTGAGAAATGACCTGGACCCACTGAGACCTCAAATGAATAGCTGGCATTAGTCATGAGATAAATCAGGCGATTGGAGTCCAACAGCGGTAATACCTTACATAGTTACCTCCATCAGTATCTCCTGCTTTTTTTTTGTTAGTTGCGACATTGGTTCACTTTTTTATTTTTGTTCTGCTTACAAAACTATATTTTCTTTTTTTATTTCGTCTATGCCAATCTAAGCAACATATGGAGGGTTTAATTACAAACATTATGCTCTTCAGTCAGAAAAATTTCAAAAAAAATCCATGATCTATGAGTTTGTATTAAGGCTGTTTTAAATTTTACTATATAGATATAGCTATATAGCTACAATACAGATATATAGTAAGCTATATATTGTAGCTATATATATATATATATATATACAATATGTGTAGAATATATAGCTATAATACACAGAGTAATTATGGAAGGAATAATTACTGGAAACCCAAGAAGGGTCTTGGTCTCAAAACATGATAGAGAATATACTATTTCTAGGACAACGGTTCTGATTTGTCCTAAATAAAGCCCAACAGTCAGGATTTTCCCTCCCGATTAAGGGTACCCACTTTATAAATGCTGGGTGAGCCCAAGAGGGTTTAGAATACCCACGGGGTACATCCATTATGTTAACATTAATAATTTATCTGCCACAGCTGGATTCAAAGCCGGAATCTTCAGCAAAGTAACTCAGTGCTACAATAACTGAGTTACTCTGGTACCCACTTTATAATACGGTGTACTAAAGTGAACTCCTCTCTCTCTCTATATATATATATATATATTTATATATTCAGGCTAAAACATCGGAATACCATTCCTTTAAAAATATAATTTTTATTGTAAAATCTAATAATGATGTATAAATGTGCGGGCGTTCAGGGTCTTAACTGGATAACATTTTTCACTAGTTTAGTCAAGCGATTTTGTGCTCCTGAAACTAAACCGGACTAAAATCATGAGAAATAATGTGGCAAAGTGTCGCGTTAGACCAAACCGCTAGAATAAAGTAGTAGAAAATGTGAAAAAATCAATTTTTCGAATTCCGGAGTAACCCGCTTTTGATCCTTAACGACTCATATATTTTTTTATCGATTATAATTTAAAGCTTTTTAAATGCGTATTTAATAATTAGAATATATTTATTAAAGGTAAAATGTTTAAGCAAAACTAACCTCGACATCCCTCTCGGTGAATTCCTTAGTGCCGTCTGTTTTGTTGATGATCTGGGCGACTCCAATAACTTCTCCCTCGTAGTTAGATATCGGGCCGCTGAGTATTGTGTTCGTCTTGTAGCCGGTCCTCATGTCAATCTCGCTGTTGAACCTCGGGTCCTGGAAGAAAAATTTAAATATTAATATGGAATTTAATTTTGTTTAATTGTATATGCTGGAATAAACGAATCTAGAAGAGGGGTTCAAGACGACCATTGGAATGGAATATGCAAGCATATATATGAAAGCAGGGTTGGTATAGGTTGTATCATTAGTTCGTTTGTATCAGTTAGTGGAAAGTAACTGATACAAGGATTCGTTACATTGGCAACGTACCGGTTCTTGTTTTACAACTCCTAGTCGTATCAGTTAAGTAGAAACTGTGATTTGATTCCGACAGTTCCTGATACAGTGGTCGATAGTTGACCTTGGGTAGAATATCAGACACGACATAATAAAGAGAATATACAGAAACCAAGAATATGTTTTTGAAAATAAAAAAAATGAGCTTATTAAACTAGTCAATATCAATAAAACTAAACATAACATATAAGTTTTACGTTCAGTTCTTGAGATTCAGTCTATTCGTTAAACTTACTTTGTGACTAATATATGTCCCGTTCAGGTTCTTAGGTAGATAACTCCGAATTTAACAAAATTGACTTTTCATATTTTCGCTTATTGAGTCAAGAAATGATTTGTGCTCCCTTAACTTCAGGTTCAGAACCGAGCTAAAGCTATGGAAATTAAGGCGGGAAAGAGTCGTGTTAGACAAAATTCCTTGACTGAAGTTGCGATAAGTTAATTTTTTTTTTTTAATTTTGGAGTTTTCAGTTTTTGACCATGACCGCCTCATAATACTTTTTAAAATAATATTTAAGTTTTGTTTAAAATGATAAATATAAAAATAAATTAAACAGTTTATTTAATATACATTCTTTAAATTAAGGTTACAAAAAGCGCTTAACGTTGGCGTAAACTTACACGAACTATCATTAACATTGAATGAAATAAGTCTTTAACTAGGTCAATTTCGTGACAAATTAGATTGTATAAAAACAAAGTTAATAATTGATATATTAATTACGGTTAACATCGGAGAATAGTGTATATTAATTTTACAGGCAGAAGTGGGGGCTCATCATTGCTTGTAATTGATACAATAGAGTACATGCGAAAGGAATGTAATGAATCAATAAATTAAGATAGAATAAAATACAAAAAAAAAAAGGTTAAATAAAACAATTTCTATTGTTAAATATAACATTGTAATGCATCTTTAATCTAATCTAACATTGGACGGTGGTGTTTGTCCTCATCAGAGCAGGTTCGTTAGGCACTAGCGTAATCCTATCGGTATCAATACTTTCTACCAATATTGAAAACTGTCCAAGGATAATTAGAATTCTTCCACAGCGCCCTCCCCCCTCCAATTTTGTAAAAATTAATATTCACTCGGCAAATATTTGATGTTTGAGCTGGACGAGGGGTTGTGTGCAGATGGTTGCTTCGGCTACAGTATCATTGTTTGCTATTCAAATTTTCACAATGACATTGCTGCTAGAATTTATTAGTGACGTAGGAATCAGATTAACCAAAAAAATAAAGTATAAAGTGATAACAAGTATATATTTACTTTGAGTATATAAAAGCGCGGTGTAGCTCAGTGGTAGAGCGCTGAGTTGACGTCCTAAAGGTACCTGGTTCAAATCCAGCGTCGGCAGGTAATTTATTTAATCTGTTAAGCCTCTATAAAGTGGGTACCCTTAATTGGGGGGGGGTCTAGCGGTTGATACAATACACTTCCTTGCACGACTTAAATATGTCAAGTATTATATAAAAAGCATTTGACGACTATACTATTTTTAATTGACACTTATTTTTACTCGATTATTTATCAGTGTAATCAAGTATAATTAAATATGCTCTAACTACATTTCAGAAAACTGGAAACAGAATAAATAGCAGGTAAAATTATTAATGAATAATTTGGATGACAGATGATTTTTAGCAGTATTTATATCCCCTCCCATTTCCATTTTAAAATATCAAGCTATAAAAATATAACTGAAATTTGATATTTTATTTTCATTGATACTAATTGGTAAATTTTAAATTAAAAAAAGGTAATATCGATAAGAGATAATTTTTAAAATAAAATATTTTAAATGTTTAATACCTTGAAGTAATGTAAAAGTTTATACCTGAAGTAAAGTATAAACCAAAAATGGAGTTGAAAACTAGATGTCGAGCTAAGCCAAAAAAAACAACCTTTTACTGCAGCTACGATTAAGAACGAATATACAGACAATACTAAAAAAATGTTCAAAGAGATGGCGAAGGTTCTGCAGATATGATAAAAATGGACACTTAAGATATTTATTCAACATTCCTAACATACAATTATTCTAATCCTTTAAAATTCAGATATTTATTTTTAAATTTTACCTTTGAAATGATTTGTTACAAAAACATGAGACATGCCAAATATGCTACCATATGCTCAACTCACTGAGAAAGATAAATAATAATTAAAAATTGCTAATTGATTCAAAAGATTAATAAAAGCAAGGGCGTTGCCGAATCTCTTACCTGAGTGGATTTAGAATATCTATTAGTTGCCAGAATTGTTCCAAAAACAATTCCAACTAATTATAATAATATTCGAATAATTAATTATGAGTGATTAATTCAGAAATGGACGGCTCAATATTATTCTTAAACTTAGTTCTTAGTTTGGTTTGGTAAATTTGAATAGGTCGACAACAGTTGTTCTTATATCAAGTAGTGTGAAAATTAAATTATTAAAAAACGAAACAAATAGATAACTATAACAATTACAAAATATCTGTTGTCGAAAACCCATTGTATGATTATAAACAGGTAGCTCAAAAAGTTCTGAACCAAACTGAAATCTTCGTGAACCGCATCACGAGATTATTATATTAACATTTAAGTACTGTAAATAATAATCAAAGCGATTAATATAGAAAAAATTCATAAGGAATAAAAAGTGCGGTTAACAAATAAAATGTTATAAAGAATAATAAGAGGAATTAGTATGGACAAAATTATAAAGTGATTAATAAAGAAAAATCTATAAAGAACAATAAGATAGATTAATAAGGATTTAGGAGAGGAATATCCTGAGAACTTGGCCCAACCAAAGTCGAAAATACATACAAAATAAAAACCAGTAAAGAACCTAGAGACCTGTATTAAGACCCCGATATAGTTTCAAATATCAAAAGGAGAGAATAAAATGGGTTGGGTCATCAGGAAAGACTATAAGGAAGATGAATGAGAGATAGGTCGGTAGAAGAGGAAGAGGTAGACCCAGGCAGCGGTGGATCCAAGATGTCGAGGCTGATCAGCAGTTTCTGGGGGAGAGACGATGAAGAAGAGGTGGAGAGGATCGCTCAGAGTGATGGAGAAAAGCTGAGGAGGCCAGGGTCCTTCATGGACCACAGCGCCGTCGAAGATAGATAGCTAGAATAGATAGTCGAAGATACATCCACAACTTTCTCTTCACCCAGTATCTCTTCAACCTCTATGATCTCCGGAGATTTTGTTTTGTTCTCACCTCAAGCTTCCTCCTCTCGTCTCGGGTTATGCTTTTGGCAGTTTCAGCCCTGAATATATCCTCCGTTAGCCCGAGTTCTCTCATGTCTCCTACCTTAAACCAGTTCGGTTTAGATATTTTATTTCTTTAGAATTCAAATTTTCTTTTCGTTAGCCTACTCGCATTGATCGCAGGATGTGTCCACATAAATAACCCTTTTTCCTCATTGAGTCGAAGATCCTTACTGGGTTTAACTTATATATTCATCCTTTTTTTTTGTTCGTTGAACACTATATCAGTACACTTCTTTTAGTTTCCGTAATTACTGTTTCTTCTTATTCGTTTCATACATTAATTGAGATAATTGCGCCTTTCCCTCTTCTTACACATAACTTTTATGTGTGAAAATGTATCACTGTTATTTATATCTACAATGATGTGTTGATTTATTCAAAAATAGTCTAATTTAATAAATTTGTATTCAACCAGTAGAACTTTCTTCCTGGAAAGATAGAATCGAGGGAAGGAAAGATTCTTGCGCATCACTGTACGTAGCCTTCACCATAACAATGTAGGGAATCATCCAGAGATTTTAAGTATAAACTAAGTCCTGTGTTGAATATGTGTGTATTTGAGGGTATAAAAATCATTACTAAAAACAAAATAAAGCGTACATAATGATAATTAAGATTAATATCTATTTATATTTAGTAATAATATATTACTACCTTTCAATCTTTCGAAAACTCAAAAAGCTAGGAAATTAGAGAAATCCATTTCAAACTGCAAAAAATGGTGCTGTAATGTTTTACTCATTGGGTTACTTGATTTTTTTTTTTTTTAGTTTATTTATTGATATTTACAACTGTATTAAAATAATACATCAAGTAAATGGGCTAAGCGATACATAATGACATGTGAAAATGACAAGTAGAGAAACTACCCACTGGTAGTACTCAAATCACAAGTTCAACTAAGAAGTCACGGGGCCATCTTCTTTTCAGACGCCTCGGAGGATTATCGGGAATTGAAGAGGAAGCTAGGTTTGAAACTAGAAGGTTTGAGTGGGAATGAAGTTTGTTATGAAAGGATAGATAGCGGGTTCGGGCCAAATCAGCAACAAATGGGGCATTGAGGTCGTTATGGATGTTTTTATTTTTAACAAAATAAGGAGCGTTGAGGATTTTACGAAGGATTTTGGATTGTAGGGATTGGATACGAGAGGAATTCGATGTCTTAGTGGAGCCCCAAAGCTCTACTCCGTAAGTCCAAATAGGTCGTATGATGGTCATGTAGATGAGTCTTTTGTAGTTAATTGGGAAGTTAGAGCGTTTGTCTAGTAAGTGTTGAAGTAGCCTGAAACGTCGAGCGGTTTCTTGTCTTTTTAGCCTCGTATGAGGATTCCAGGTTAATCGTTTGTCAAGATGCAACCCAAGTATCGGATCTGTTCTACAGGCACCAGTGGGATATTATTAAAGGATACTGAAGGGCAGAAAGTCATTGGTTTACGCCGTAAGGTAATAGTGATTTGATGCGATTTTTGAGAAATTATTTTAATTCTCCAGTTTTGACAACATTCTTCAAGATCAGTGATATTGGATTGGAGGCTTTGGGATGCAATAATTGGATTGGTGTTGACAGATAATACACATGTATCATCAGCATACGTAGTAAGGATAGTATTAGGATGAGTTGGGATGTCAGCTGTATAAACTGTATAAAGGATTGGACGAAGGATACTACCTTGAGGTACTTGAATTTAAAACCAATAATTGTAGATTAGGTATATGTAGAATTGTTTTTTTTCATAAAAAATATTTTGATGAAATCAACATTTACTGTAAAATAGGTCAAAATTTGAAATCAAAAAGAGTTGGGATAGTTAAAATATGTCTACGTGTTAAATGTTGGAGCTGCTATTTTCTATAATTTTTAAAATAAATTCTTATTTCATAATCAAAAAGGAGTATAGTGTTAAAAACGTGACTCAGTGCTAAGTGCTAAGTGTGATAAACATAACGTTTGCCCTATTTTTTAATTAGTTCCAATGGGAATCCTTAAATATCTCGATGCATGAAATAATGGGCTTATACCACTCTCAATAGTAACAACTCATTTAACAGTGGTTAGATATTTTAGATCCACCACCACTCTTTCAATAAAATTTTGTAGAAACGTGCCTGCTAGGACATGCATGAACATGAGGCTTGGCGATGCGATGCAGTAAAATGTCGTTTCTTCAATATATGTTCCTCTGTTCCTATGAAAACCTGCTAAAGAAGTGGACCGAGGTCTTGCCAAGAAGAAACAAGGACCGGTAGGCCTGCCAAGTTAATGTGGTTACCCAAGGAGGAGGAAGATCCTTCAAGCGGAACTCGATTATTTTAATTACAATCGACTACAACTCGATCTCATCCTCCCTCCGCAGCCTTCATAATAACAAACATAATACCGCTGCTTGCTTAATATCGCGGGGAAGATGGTAATCTCATTTCGTAATCTAAAAGTTAAACCAGTTAACTTAATATGGGCGCTACAATATCAGCGACAGAGGTCTCTAGAGATAAATGGCTCTTCCCTACAAAAAAGACTTAACTCTTAAGAAGCTAAAAGAATGTCGCTCTTAAAAAGACTATAACAAAATTGTTTTGATCAAATGAGGTATATCCAACTAATTAACATTTAAGAAAGAGCCATAAAGTAACGATTAATTACTTAATTATTTCTTAATTGAAGAATTAATTTTAATATTTTTAATCGTAGCCTTGGAATAAGTCGGGTATATAAAATAGTAATCAAGTATAGTTTTGAACATTATTGAATTCTTTTAAAATTTGATATTTAAGACTTTTATGTTAATTGAAGTAACTAGAGTGTAAAATGCTCAGTAACTGAGCTGTATGACCGGAGTTTGAAAGCTGCTATGGGAGATGAAAGATTTTTTCTTACATTGAAAGTATTTATTCTGTCATAGACCAATCCTGTGGGATCTGAAGACTCTATCATGGCTCATCCAGCCGCTCTAAAAACTGGTAACTATTGATTGGGGAAAAACTATAGAGCGTGATTTAGGCCCAAACCATCTTGAATAACCGTTTACAACATCTTATCCTAAGTAATGAACAAAAAGTCAATGGTCGTACTTAATTAGTCAAAATTATGTATGTATATGTACCTTTCGGCCTAAAATGTTGCCACATAATAAACAACATTTATTGGCCTTTTTATTATAAGTACAATTTATTGACAAGACTACCGACCATTTTTTACATTACTAAACTAATATTTGCTCGATTATAAAAATATTTTACATAATCTAATATAATTTAACGTATCGAGAAAAGTGGCGATCACCATTCGAAGTTATTTCTGTTTCAAAATACATTTCTGCCCTATTAAGTTGTCATGGGAAAAAACTTATGTTTTCAGTCGGTGTCATCTATTCTTGCCACATGGTCGTTTTATGTCTCGTGTTTAAAAAAAAAAAAAATGTATTTATTGAAAATAATAACTGATACATAACCGGTTAGTTGATAAATTACCCAGTGATTGTACTCAAATAACATATTTGAATAAGAAAGTCAGGTCAGGAGTCCATCTTGTTTCTGTCTCGGAGGATTATCGGAGATTGAAGAGGTCGCTGGGTTTGAAACTAGTGGGTTTGGGTGAGAATAAAGCGTGCCATGAAAGGATTGATATTGGGTTCGAGCCAAATCAGCAACAAACGGGACATTAAGGTCATTATAGATGACTTGATTCGTAATTAAGTTAAGAGCATTGAGGATTTTACGAAGGATTTCGGATTGTAAGGATTAGATACGATAGGAATTCGATGGCTTAGTAAAGCATCAAATTTCTACTAGGTTAGTCCAGTATATAATGTTATAGTCATATATAAGAATCATTTGTTATTAATTGGAATCTTGGAGCGTTTGACAAATAAGTGTTGAAGGAGCCAGAAACTGAGATCAGTATCTTTTTTTTACAGCCAAGAATGAGGATCCCAAGTTCCAAGTCCAATGAGGATTCATCTCGGGATGTTATAATTTAAATAATAGCCCGTTCCTTTTATTTTATGCTTCTACCAAAGACCTCTTCATTAGACGGTACCCACAGACACCTCACCACTTTCCTCTACCTCCCCGCTGTGTAGTGCACTCGACTCATAAGGACCTACTTTGCCTTCGGCTAAACGACCTTGTAAGCGAGTTAGGAGTTGGGGTATCCCTGGGGGGGAGTTGCCGACGAGCTGGAGTAACAGGGTTAGGATGATCCACTTCCAGATCCGCCCTTCCCCTGAGGGCTGGCAAGGGCTCCTTCGAGATAACTCAGGTACCAATTCCGTCGAGTATAAACATCCTCTACACCCTTCAATTTCATAATAACACTTATAATTAAAATAATGGGATTATATTGAAAAATCCACAAAAATAAAGCCTGAAGTATGTAAAAAACCAAAAAAATATACCTGAACCACTGGTTCGGTACATGGTTGTGCAGAGAGTAATTTGTTCTAGACCTCAACCGCAAGATTTTTCCTGCTTATTATGGCTATTGTTTGATAATTTATCGATCCCACAATTCGTTCTTAATGATTTACAAATTTATAACATGTAGTGGCGTTTGTTAAAATTTAATTATAAATCAATAAAGATGAACAAAAAAATTTTTTTATACACTAAGCCTTAGTCAAACCTCGTGTTCAGGCAGGTACCAGCAGACTCGTTTCTATAAAATGTTATTGAAGAAAGGGGGCTGAAACCGGCAGGTGTCCTCAGGGTTTTTAATGAGCAGTGAAAAATCCATAGCTATGTCGTCCTTCTTAGGGGACGTAAAATGGAGGTTTAAGATAGTTATGAAAGTTACTCGTTAAAGGGCCTTATCATAACTACACCTTTATAGAGACAATTCAGGACTCTTATTGTAGCATCGTCCGACAGCAGCTTACAGTGATGTTAAATTAATAAACAAGTAGAAATTAATCGGGTGTATTGAAGCACTATCCATGCATCGTTATTTTATATTTAATGTTTCGCTGAATAAAAATATTGTGAAATATTAAAATTAATATTATTAATGAGAGATCAAAGCCTATCAGTAGCAGATTCGGCAGAACGGACGCAATGGTGAGGAAGAACGCTGCTGCTAATTTTAGGAGGGACTTGGATGAAGTTCTAAAGCCCTTTCAGCCTCTCTCCAAATACAATATATACCCACTCCAGTGCTCCTGTATTGCTGCTATAGCCGCTGGAGGACTCGGGGTTATTTCGGTCCCAGGGTGTGCTGTATTATTAAGGGGGGTGGTGGGAGTAAACAACAACCAGTCTGGGGCAGTCTGCCTCGACTGGAATGTTGATTAAATACTATATTACATCTATAATATAGATACAATTATAAACAAGTTGTTTGTTCATTTAACGTCACTTTAGGCTGCTATGGCTAATCAGACGATGCAACAGTGGGAGCTACCTGTGGTCTAGTGGTTAGCGTAACAAACTACTAAGCCCAAGATCGCGGGTTCGTAGCCAGGCAGGTGACCCTAGGATTTTTTTAAGGGAGAAAAAAATCCTTAGTTACGCCGTCCTTCGGAAGGGACGTTAAACGGGGGTCCCGAGCCTGTACGATGTCAGGTACTCGTTAAAGATCCCTATCCTAACTAAACCTGGATAGGCAAAATTTAGAGCTCCCACTGTATGTTTGTTTGTTCATTTAACGTCACTTTATGCTGCTGTGGCTAATCGGACGATGTTACAGTGGGAGCTCTAAATTTTGCCTATCCAGGTTTAGTTGGGATAGGGATTTTTAACGTAACCTGACATCGTACAGGGTCGGGACCCCCGGTTAACGTCCCTTCCGATGGACGGCGTAACTAAGGATTTTTTTACTCCCTTAAAAAATCCTAGGGCCACCTGCCGGGCTACGAACCCGCGATCTTGGGCTTAGTAGTTTGTTACGCTAACCACTAGATCACAGGTCGCCCCATTATAAACAAGTTATACACGGGTAATGTCGTCGATAAAACCAGAAAGGTAAACAAATATATTCGGAGGGAGACTATACTTTAAGCTAATATCCTTTTCTGGCCTTAATTTTGATGTTTTTGAAATTCGTTCAAAAGACCCTTCTTCTTCCGTCACTTCCTCTTATGACATTTCTAGCGTCGAGGAGCCTCCAGCGAGGCCATTTTACTTTATATAGTATTTTCTACTATGCGGGTTATTAGCCCAGCGATGGAGGCCCCAGTATCCTTGGGACAACTGGTCTCCTGAATATTTATGTCCCCTCAGGAGAAAGGGTGGCAGGGGCTATACCCCCCCCCCTCCCGGTACTGGTTTCCCCCAACCTGGAGGACCAGTGGGTGATTGTAGTAAGATGACTGGGCGATAGGGCAGCCAACTCCTTACGCCACTCAAAAGACCTGAAAAATACTATTTTGTTACAATTACTATTCGCATTTTTTCATAGTTAAGAATTGATCGAAGAAGACTTTTCTAAAGCGCTATATTTACATTTTCCATAAAACTCCTAAGAGAGTGGGTAGAGTGCTGAGTTGCTATGCTGAAGGTTCTGGGTTCAAATCCGGCTGTGGTAAATAAATTATTCAATATATTGACAGTATGGTTTAGTTAAAATGGGTTGGGTTATTTTAAAATAAAACTTCTATTTTCTTAACTTTATTCTTAATCATTAAAATAAAAATTAAGCCACTTTGATCTTACTAACAATCTATCTAATCTATTGTTTTGTGTATGTTTGTACTTCGTAATACTGTTATTAGGAAACGGCTGCAACAAAAATTAGTAAACCTTATAGCTTTGTTTCCCTCATTCTGCTATTCATCGATAAAATCCGTGCTACAGAGTAAACCGCGGTCTATTAAGTGTTTGCAAAAAAAACTAATTTTTTGTGTCCCGACTTCAATGTGTTATTATATTATACACGGATAAAGCATTGTATATATTTTACGGGATATTTCATGTTTTATATTTCAGCAAATAAATCATATCATTATCAACTCATTCAAGTCCAGAGTAATACCTTTGTTTAAGCAATAAAAATTAATCTATTCTTTGATTTCTTCATTTATACGTTTTATATTCTAACAGTAGGTAGAATAGGTATTTTGATAAATTTGCATTGAATTGGACTTAATAACATTTTAGATGATACATAATTGACAGGATACAGAAAATATTTGGAATCAGGTGACGTTTGGATTAAAGAACCAACCCACGAAATTTGCAAAAAATATTTAGAGGTGGTATTTAATAGGATTATGGATAGTTCGAAGTGAGTAGGGACTTGTCACAAGGTCCGGACCATCTAAAAGGAAAATCGAAGTTGGAAATACGGAAAATAGAATCCGACGTTTCAGTTCCATGAAAACGAATCCAACTAATTAATATTTTCTTTGTACAAAATAACAATGTTTTCATATTGTGAGTTAAAATTGGGTTTGTTACAAAACAAAACAATAAGTTTATTAGAAAACTTCAAAACTTTCCAAAGCCGTATAACATTGAATTGATTTTCTTCAAAATATGTCATCTTTCATTTTCCTGTCTGCGCCGTAGGCTTCAATTGTATCATTTTCGCATCCCTATAAATATATATATATATATCTACAGCCCCCGGTGAACAATTCGGATTTTGTGCAGAGAGATTTAACTGCTTTCAGATAACTGGAATCGTATCATTCTCGTAGTTTTTGGCTTGAAATGGAGTTGTAATATAGCAATAACTCCTTTTTAAGCCAATAAGGACCTTATTTAGTCGCTTATTCACTACAAAAATAACATGATTCTGCTTACTTAAGTACAAGAAACTCATTTTGGAGAAAATTAGTCTTAACAACTTATTCACCGGGGCTGTGGATATATCAGTTGATTTAAAAAGATTTTTCGATACAACTTATTCCATGTATACTTTTCGTATTTTCTCAAAAATAAAATATGACACTTTCAGCGGACCAAAATGAACTGAAATCCCGTATGTATAGTTTATTTTTGGGTCGAACAATACTATAGAAATAGCAACAAATTTTAGTTAAAATGTCTACATTTCTAAAAGTTTTTTCTTACGCTTTCAATGTTCTGTTATCAACTAAAGAAACTCGAAGTTGTGTTGAAGGGCAATGATTGTGCAGGGATGTGATTTGGCCTAGATCACGATCAACCGCTAGATTTCCCCCAATCTATAGATGGGTGAGCCCCAGGAGGGTCCCAGATCCGAAAAGATCCATCAGAGGCTGTAAAAAGATTCAACAAAACCTTAGGCACGGCAACTAAGCGCCCTTCCTATGAATACTTAATAATTACCATGCTAATTATTAACCTTTATTTTTTAAATTAATTTAAATTCAATTAATAAAAAAAATAATATAGAAGAGGGTAGTATTCGAGAAGTGTATGAAGAAGGGCTAGAAGTATCGGGTGGCTGGAGACACCTGTGGCGGGGCTTCATAACGCCTAAAAGCTTCGACCCGAAGGTAGGGAGGCCACCTAAGTTCTAACTTATACATTTCATTTCCAAGCTCTTCTCATCTATCTCTTTTCGGGATGTCTATATTCCTCTCTGTTAATACTGCATATTTGGTTCAAGTTTCGGAGCATTTTATTCCCAAAAAATTCACGTATATTTTGCAATAAACTACCTGCCTCGGCCATACAAAACCTACAAAAATGTGTCAAAAATTTCATTTGATTAAAAATATGTTTAAATAATAAAAACATACATTTTTATAAATGTAAAGGTCATTCACTTTATAATGATAAATATAATATCGAGTCAATATAAATAATAATTAATGGCGGATTAAATAATAAATGGAGTTTATAATTGGTAGATGATGAGGATCAAATGACAAATTAAGTGGAAAATTGCGGAACTGAAGTTGGCTGATCCCATTGTTCGGGCAGTCGCATGAGCTTGGGGGAGATAAGTCTCGCTGGGGTTAAGTCCCTCCCTCCATGTCACTAATTGATGGCAATGTTTTAAGTTACGGGCTTAGGACTTATTTCCTTCAGCTCTCAATTAAGTTCGATCGGCCATTAATCTTTTGGCAAAACAAGTACAATTACAACTTATTGCATTGACATTTAAGTTACACTATGTATGAGTTATTCAGGATCAATAGCGGATAAATAGAGAGAGACAAAGAGTCTTTATTCACTTCTTAAATTAAAAGATTTATTAAACTTTATTACAAAAATTATGATGTATGTATTATAAATAATATATTAATTATTATGTATTACTACTATACGCGACTTTATAATTATTGACTCCTATATCTCTGACTTAATTTCAGTTCAGGTAATAGCAGCAGATAATCTATGCTCTAATAAAAGTCTCATTGTTGCCTCCAAAAATTTAGAGATCACTAAATTAGATTTCTGATTAATCTCAGTACTTGTATCCTCAAAGAAATTCTTAATAAACTCCCATTCCATCTTATCCTCTAACAGTTCCCATTTTAAAGGAATAATTTTTCCAGCTGAAACACAAATGCTATAGTTGCTTCTAAACGTACAGTCTTACACATTTTCTAATTTTACAAGTTTTAGATACGTTATTAGAGATTTTCATTGTTTAATTATTAAAGAAATAGTAAAATCTAACTGTTTGAGGTATAAAACGGTTTAGAAATAATTTAATGACCATTTTAACGAATATAACACAATAAAACGTTTCCTCATTTCATGTCTTCAAAGTTGTAGTACAAAAATAAGTAGGCTACTCCACAAAACCAGCCATTTTTATTATAATTTATTTAATATAAAAATTAAATAAACAAAAAATAGCAAAAAGACAAGTAGCAAAGCTACTTTACACTATTTTACTGAACGTATTTGAGCATACATGTTGTCTTTCATTGATTAGTCTGATTGGGATGTTGATGTGAGATTACTATATTTTTTAAAATTTAATTGATTTTTTTTTGTTGCTGATGATGCCTGAATTGGGGAAAAGTTTTAACTAGTCAACTTTTCCCCAATTATTATTCAGTATTTTATATACTAAAGGCTTTGATTTTTTTGGAGTTTTACAATTGAAATCTAATAAACATTGAATATGTTAAAAGCTAACATATTCAACATAAGAAATAATTTATATGAATAGAGAATATATTTTGAACCGGGTGACAGTAAGTAGGAAGAACCAACCCATGAGAAATTAAAAAAACAACTTGGATGTTCTAATATTAGACCAGGAAAATGCGTTAAATCCGATGAGGAAATCAGGTCTGGTATAGGACTCAACGTACCATGTGACATGTAATCAATGTTTCGGGTCCACTTTTCCTCATCCGTATTAATTAGTAATACGAGCTAGTTAATTGTAATTAATATTAATTAGTAATACGAGTGGAAATTTTTGATATAGCCTTTATATTAAGAGGCTTCATTAAATTACAATTTTGAAATAGGTTTCTGTTGAAATATTCATCCAACTGCTGAGTTTTAATACGATTCTCCAGTCTACGTTTCGGCCCCTCCTTAAGACGTTTACCTACCTCGGAGTGTTAAATAGATGCACTGTTATGAATTTCCCCTGGCAGACCCTCTGAGAATTGGCACGGTTAGAAGTTTTACTTTTTTTATCTTGGAAAAGTGCATCGACTTCGGTCATTGGATGGTTTAAAGAAGAGGACCAGGGCAAGAAATCGATTCCCATCTAAAGGCCAGAAGATTTATGGAGAATTCCCTGGATACAAAGAACAGCTGAAATATTGTAGAAGCAATTCATAAAGCAAACTGAAATATAATCATTTCATTTTTCATTGGTTTGAAATAAAATCAGTATATTTTTTAGTGACATAAACCTGTACCACTTCTTAGACAACGGTTGTGTTGAGAGGGAGAGGGTTGTGCTGAGATTGTCCCCCCTTGTTATGAGTAGGCACTTTATGGAGGCTGGGTGAGCTCAGGAGGGTCTTAGATCCCACAGGCCGCTAACTGATAAAACAAATCTGCCAGGGAGTGGTATCTGATCCCAGGACCTTCGGCACTGCAACTCTGCCTTCTACCACTGAGCCATTCCACTCCTTTGATTACAGTTCTTCTAAATGTAACAGTTATAACTGCCCCCTCCATCTATTTTCACAAAACGTTATCCCACAAAGAATGGACAGAAAGGAGACATGACTAAAGCAATGTTGTCCCGAGTTGATGAATGGATAATAAGCTGAGATATGAAAGAGAAGAGTAAATTTTAAAGGCAGTGTTTCTTTATTGCTATTAATCCGAGTGTTAAGAGTCCCATTGCGGACAATAAACTTTATAATGAGGCCATTAGATGTCGCTCTCACGAAGCAACTGCTGCTTTTACATTTCCTTTGTCAATTCTTTACGAAATGGCATATTTAACGCTACTTCGTTTCGAGAGTCATTGTTCTACTTCCAGATTTAAACTTGTTTCACAAACGATATCATAAAAATGAAAAAACAAATAAATAACCTGTACCACTACGACCCGTGAACGAGTCTGGGGGTTCAACACATGGTAGAGACTGTACTGTTTTATAGGCAACGGTTCGGCCAGGAGGTGACTTGTCCTAGGTCACGCTCAACCGCTAGGTCCCCTCCCCGTATTTTAGGATTTGAACCAGGATTTCAGGCATGGCAACTCAGTGCCCAACCACTGAGCCACTCCGCTCCTCATAAAAATGACATCCACTCATATTAATTAATGACAGAAATGACTTAAGGTTAAAACATGAAGCAATGGTCAAATATACAACTGAATGTTTCTGAGGTTAATTATCTGATTTATAAAATTAAAATTGAATTTAAATATAGTTTTTATTTGTAAGGATTTTTACATATGAATAAATTAAAATTTATTGGATCTGACGAACCTCCTGGGGCTCACCATGCCTCTATATAATGGGTGATTTTAACTGGGGTAAAAACCTGGTGGTTTAGCACATTCTATAACAAATCACCTCCCTACACACCCTTTTTATTAGAAACATTACAGTCACTACCATCTACTGAACCCAAGACGCTTCAAGAGTCGTTGTCATATATTTTTATTTGTAAATGTATATATAAATAGGCTTCCTGGCGTAAAATAATTGGAGAAGATCAGTTTAAAAACATGAAAAATATTTAAATTTTTCTACGAGATCCGCAAACTATGGCCTGTAAGCTCACCTGCTTGGCCTAATACAGTTTTTCTGATGATATTGAAAATTTAACAAATCAACTCAATCATAAATCTCTCTCACCTGCTCTCTTTCTTTAACTCCCCCCTTGATGAGTTGATGCACTATTACGAGAATTCTGATTATTCGATCATTGAAACCATACTAAGGCGTTTGACTGGTTTTTAAAAAGAATATGTTCTTACAAAATTCAACATACCTTGCCTGTTTTTCTTGAATGATAGTAATTTTAAGTTCATTTTCGCATACCTATTGCCTGAAGTGACTTGTAATTTATAAGTAAAGATAACACATAGTGACTCGATACTTTCAAGTGAATTTAATACTAACTTTTTTCTACTATACATTAAAAATAGCATTTACCTGTTTCAAAGAGCTGTGGTCAACTTTATTTGACCCAAATCGAATCTACCTCTTTTGCAGATATACCGAAACAGCAGCACTAAAACACTGAATAAACATTCCAGGTTGAGATGAGAAACGTAAAAACGAATAAAAGGTTTATGACGCTACCTCAATTTTATGACTGAAACGGTATTGGCTTGAGGGAAGAGAGGAAAACTGATGTATCAGTCAGGAACGAACCCAGCCCTTTCGTCGTGGAGTATAAACTTAATTTTGCGGCCCCTTCTTTCAATCCTATCCATTACTAATAAAACAACATTATTTTAGGTTTACAGTTTTTCGTATTCCATGGATTTATTTCAAAATAAAATATTCATTTTTATAATTCATTAAGGAAATATTGTTTACTTAATTAGAATATGTTTACTAAAGTTAATTTCGTCCATGGTTCCATCTCCCTAGGACGGCGAATACCCTCTTTTATTCTTTCTATATTACTCCAAAAGCCATAGATATTAAAATATGAAGATGTTGCGGAGAATAGTTAAAAATAACTGATAATTTATTTTTAAAAAGCGGAAAGGAAAAAAATTAATAATCAAATATAAAATAGTTTTATGTACAAATATATAGGGAGGGAGAAATGTCCAAAATGTTAGTGTTGTACAAAGATTATTTTATTCAAGTTTGCCATGCAAAAAGCAGCAGAGGGCACACATCATGGCCTCTATAGCTCTTTAAATAAAACAATAGATTACCATAGACATTTGAAAGTAACAAAAAAAATTAGCGTAGTTATGAAATGCAGAGGGGAACTTCTGAATCTAAATTACAAACCATTTGATATGCTCACTGTGTAATTTGAACGAAATTGAAAACAGTTTTCACTTCCTGGGAGTGTGTTGAAAAAAATTGTATAGAAATAAATTCTTAAAATATGAGCTGATCTCAAAACAAAAACTAATAGATACTCTGAATGGAGAGAATATAATAGGTTTATATAATTTTGTAAGTAATGCAGGTCGATACAGAAAATTTTTAATTTCAGAATTTAATTATTAATGTCAAAAAGAAATTTAATTTATTTTTAGTTTTGTTATTATTTAGTAGTTCGATCAAACTCCCGGCAAACGGTATAAAGTACCATGCTGTGGTTGCTAATGTTGTAATTAAAATTAAAAAGAAAACCACTGTAAATAATTTAATAATAAAGAGTATTTTATATTTATCTATCTATCTACAAACAAATATGTCCATTAAATCACAAAAAGTATTGAGTTTTAAATTATGAACATTTTTATGTTTCAAAAGTGGTTTGAAAAAAATATCATGAAAAAACTGGATATTATAAGGAAAAATTCAGTGAGAAATCCCGATAATGAACTAAAAACTTTGAAACAGAAGAAAAAAGAGTTAGTCCTCGAAGTTGACCTGTTTCTCGAAGTTGGTGTTCATAATAACCAGCAACATATGACGAACAGTAAGTAAGGAAAATATTAAAAAACTAAAAGAAACATTTAGGAATTATTCTATCCTATAGCCAAACACCACATAATATTTTAAAAGATGGCCCTGAAACATAGTACAGAAGAGAATTCTCTCTAGCAAAAATTGGATATAAAGACTTGAAATCATAAAAGATATTGGGGTTGAAGCTTTGACTATAGCGGGAGCTATAACCTGCCTTAACTGAAATTGAACTTAATCATAATAATTTCACTTAATCTATATATTATAACAAAAAACAAACAAACAGGGAGGCTTAGTATGTTGATCACTGAATCACTGACCTGTAGGTCCCGGGTTTGAACCCATCGGTAGCAGATAAATTATTTTTTCTATATGTTGTGGGATCTGCAGAACCTTCTGAGCCAAATCACTTTCTTGCACTACCGTTGGCTTCGAAATATTACTCTCTGGAATAATGATCTTTTACATCCTAACTCCTCAAATCATCTGATTCATTCGTGGTTTAATATTTTACAATTATAAAAAACCATAATGACTTCCCTGTTCCTTCCCAAAGTTCTAGTCCCATAGAAACTGGTTACATACTAACTAATCAACTCAATTGATTCCCGAAAATTCAATGTACCAATTGAAAAGTAAATGTTCTTTGGACCTCATTTTGTTTCTCTGACAAATATTTAACTTCAATAAATAGTTTAATTTAAAATAAAATAGTCCTAAGGGAGAACTAACAATAATTTACTTACAAATTTGCTTAATTAATTAGAAAATTACACATAATTACTCGTAATACATTTAGGAAATTAACAATTGAATTATTCCAAGTTTGTATAAGTTAAGTAAAATGGCGCGGGATGAAAATAAAATAAACTCTTCAGCCCTTTGTATTTATTCATGAATTTCGTGAATAAATAAATAGGACTCAGCTCTGGAGAAATGTAATTGAGGTAGAAACGTAAATACCATGATTAAACCAATTTTTACATTGTTGCGGCTTTGTTGTAATATTTAACTTGATGTAATAAAAAGTGATAAAGTAATTCGTATTAATAATAATATTGTACTTACCGTATAGGCATCTCTGATGTTAATTACTGTTTTGCTCTGTGCGACTACTCCTGCGACTCCGACACCGAATGGAATCTTTATTTCCTCTTCTCTTGCCTTCTTCACTGCTTCTTCAAGTTCTAACAAAAAAAAATAATGTTTATATATATATATATATATATATATATATATATATATATATATATATATATATATATAAACTATGTATATACTATTTAAAAGAGTGCTTTTTATTTAGTATGTTCGAGGGAGGGGTATCTCAGTAGTAGAGCGTTGCTGTGCCGAAGGTCCCGGGTTCAAATTCGGCTGTGACAGTTTAATCTGGGATCTGGATCATTACTGTGGGATCGGGAGACCATCCTGGGGCTCATCCAGTCTCTATAAAGGCCCATGGGTTGTAGTCGTACAGGTTTAAAAAAAAAAATGTGTATACATAATTTGCTCAAGAGAGTTGGAACATGTTCAAGAAAATCAGAGAAATCATTTTGGGTTAAAAGTACATTTTCATACTTATATATTATAATTATATTCAAACCTTAACCTGTACTACTTCAACCTAGGAAGGATACTGAGTTCAGATGTAGTACAATTTCTAAACCAACAGTTGTGCAGGGATGTGATTGGGATCATACCGCATTGGCTTTACCCCTATAATTAAATTTATAGATGCTTCTCAACTATTTTCCCAATATTTTAGAGAATAGTTCTTTTAATAAATTTTGGGAATTTTTCCTTTTTCATTCTAATTGTATACCTTTTTCGGAGATTTTGCTGTTAATTACTATGAGAAATTTAACATTTAACTCGTTAGTCAAGAACTTAATCCAATTAAAATATGGATTTATTTATGCACATAAAGAAAAATCTACATTTACTAAGGTTCGTGCATTTCTTATTGACTTCCATGTAATTTAAACATTTAGACTACATAAAAACAAAATTAAGACAACATATTGCTCCAAAGTATGCCCAAATATAGATACATTAATGAAATTTTTCTTATTCTGAACATAATAAAAGACAATATTATTTTTCTAAAATATTGATCCAAAATTTGCTGGATAAGTAGTTGAACTGACTTCAAAGAATTAAATTTTGCTACATTACACTGAAAGATTGGTTAAACTATCGGGAAACTACTCAAATTATATTAGGGCTTGTATTAGTAATTTCCGCTCAGCAATTTCACTAAGATTAATGAATATGGGAAGCAGGGAGTCACTAATTGTACTCAAAGCTTAAAGTTCTTAATTAATTTCGTTAATATTTATTGTGAATAATTACTTCACGATAGTTATGTTTGGAGAGGTTGTAAATATTTAGTAATTACTTGAGTTTGGCCAAGCTCGAAGTTGTACCTGAATTCATTATACCCGAAACAAACTTTATACATAGATTAACGATGCTTATGTCTTGATGTTTCTAGTTATCATGTCTATAAAACCATAGTTGAATATCAGATAAGACATTAATTGAAGCTGATTATCAGCCGGATAAGTATATGGTTAGTAAAAATAAAGATTTTGGTGATGTTGTAGGAGGGAATAAGTTTGAACAAGTCGGGAAGATTATATACTAATGCTCTAACATAAATTAAAAAATTTGATTAAGGCATAATAAATTACAAATTAAAAGGAAGGATTTTTTTTCGGTCTCTAGATTAATTACTAAGCTCCCATCATTTGTCCCGATATATAAAAAATCAGAATTTATGAAGCTAACGTCTTTCTAACTGTTCTTTACAGATTAGAAACCTGGCTGTGGACATCGTTCATCCTTCAGTATGTCTTAAGGTTTTAGAAAATAAGGTGCTGCGTAGAATAGTAGGACAAATAAAAGGTGAGACCACAGGAGAATTTAGGAAATTACACGATGTGGAATTGAGAAGGATGCGCCCGGTTAATATATTTTTAAGTGGTAGCTACAAGAAGATTAAGATGGGCTTAGTAACAAACGAATTCCTAAAAATTAATAATGCCTGATTTTTTGCCAGATTTTAAAATCGGGCATATTACGGCTGGGACATCATTTAAGGACAGACGAAAATTAAACATCAAATAGTTTTCTTATAGACCAGCTTTATGGGCCCGGGAAAAAAGGTAGGCCTAAGCTGTGGTGGATTGACGAATTAGTGACTGACTCGAGGGACATCCTAAGTGTCCAGGAATTGAATGGGAAGTGGTTGGGATCATGACGATTGTTGGATGCGGTGCATGGATGTCAGGACTCGTCATCGGATTGCAGCGCCCCAATAATAATAAATAATAATGATTATAATATCAATTTAATTGTTCATTTTCATTTAAGTTCTATAATCCGTGAACTACCTGTTCTCTTTCATTAACGCCTATTTACTTGAATTTATTCAGAAGGATATCGAGGCTGTGACCTGACCCTTGGGACACAGAACCCCCCCCCCTTAGCAATTATCCGCCCTGTAATAAAAGTTTGCCCCTCCCCTGGAATCTGATTAGCTCTGGGGGGAGGGGGCAAAGTTCTCTCTTCTGTTTGTCTTGCCTCTCTTCAATCGCCGAGGAACAGGTTTAGATTGTCAGCCTCTTCAAAGGATTAGGAAAGATGGACGATAATTTCAAGGGTAATACAAACCGAGTAATGTCTCATCCTCCAAAAGGAAAAGGAAAAACCTTAATTAGTTTTGTTTCTTTGATGTAATTGAAAAAAAGATATTTATAAACCTGTACCACTAAAACCCATGAAGGGTCTTGAGTTTGGTAAATGACGGAGACTCTTCTGTTTCTGGGACGACAGTTGTGTAGGGAGGTGATTTGTTCGAGACTACGTACGACCGATATGCTTTTTCCCTAATAGAGGGTACTCACATTATAGATTCTGGGTAAGCTTCAGAAGGGTCCCCATATCCCACAGGATTGGATTGATTCCCGGCAGTCAACACAATGAATAGTATACCTATAAATAATTATACCACAATAAATAAGTTATCTACCACAGTCAGATTTGAATCCGGGACCTTCGGCACGGTTGTACCACTCTACTGGACTAAGGTCAAGATCCATTTTTTCTGTCTCATTTATAAAAACGGGCTAGTTGATTTTCTCAGTTATAATAGGAATTCGGTTACGCAAGGGAGAATTAAGGCGTTTTGCGTGCTATACCATAATATAATGGGGTTAGTATGCTAAAATATACTTAGCATGCAAGCTAATCGTGGTCCTAACAAGTACACTAAATAAGTAAACACGATGAATATTTACCTAAAGGGTTCCGCATTTTTATCTTTATCACTCATATCCCTTTATTCCTCTAAGTCTTTTATTCTTAATTATGTATCATTTTAATTTGAATGTATCTTGTAAATTTAGCCCTGAAGAAGACCTCCAATGTGGGTCAAATTGTTGACTCTCAAAAAAAATATATCTCCTTATCTACGATATTCCGCTAATTCTCTTCCTCTTAAATACATTTATGTGATGCCCAAGCTGCGTACAAATAGTCATTACTGACAACACAGTCAGTTTGGTTACAATGACGTGAACTGAAAACCTGGCTCATCCTCCCATCATTCAGAGAGCAGATAACAAAACTTGATTTCCATTTTAATGGTCGACACAGACAGCCGCTGGAGCATGGAATTATTAATTTCCAGGCAATTAGGGTCCTATATCAATCACTGCGTCTCTCATGTAGGCTCTTCTACATTCGAGGCTGTTATTGCTCGTTTCCTCGATCGGGAATTTAAAATGTTACATAGGCGGAAAAAAATCTCATAGTTATAAGAAACAAAAACTGTGCAGCGTAGAAAAAATAAAAAACATCGGTCAATCAAAAGTGAAATGTACAACAACGAATACAAAACTCCCTTCTGGAGCTTCCGGACAGCATCGGAAGTACCGTCAGCTGCAGTTAATCACAAAGGATAGGATTGAGGGGGAGGTGAGGTCAGAGAGGCAAGCATCACTTCTGGCTGAAAAGGGGGAGGTGAGGTCAGAGAGGAAGGCATCACTCCTGGCTGAAAAGGGGGAGGTGAGGTCAGAGAGGCAGGCATCACTCCTGGCTGAAAAGGGGGAGGTGAGGTCAGAGAGGCAAGCATCACTCCTGGCTGAAAAGGGGGAGGTGAGGTCAGAGAGGCAAGCATCACTCCTGGCTGAAAAGGGGGAGGTGAGGTCAGAGAGGCAGGCATCACTCCTGGCTGAAAAGGGGGAGGTGAGGTCAGAGAGGCAGGCATCACTCCTGGCTGAAAAACCTTAAGCAATGGGCAGAATTAACATAGACAGCTTTGTACAGCGCTCAATAAAATACGGAAATATATCTTTATCTCGCCCACTATATCATAACTCTACACAATACGTATGTCAAATTACCAAGAAGTAAGAAGTTGGAAGTAACCCCGCCGCGATTTCTACAGTTATAGATTCAGAGGTAAGTTTACAAAATTTATTATAACCATGACTGTACCACATATTTAGATACTGCTTTTAGGCACGCAGACGTTCCTATATTCTAAGCCTTCTTCAGGATTACCCCAGACTTGTGTGGTAAGTTTTCTTTACCCCTGAGGAGAACACTATTATTAAGCTCTAAGTCGATGCCGCGAATGCTTTGTGTTCTCTTCCTCGACAACTCCCTCAACCGTTTCCTTAGCAAATCAGAAATACTCACCTGTATCTACAGTGACATCGAAGAGCTTTGCTATGAGGATACTGCCCCTGGCTAGGAAGAGAGAGCCGCGATCCGCCCTGGTGAGTAGGCCAACGTTGACGAGGATCTTGTGGCAGAGGACGTCGATGTCCAGTTCGTTGGAGACGTCCCGGATGAGCTCCATGAACAGCTCTCCCTCGTCCAGTAGGCCCAGTCTTCGCCGCCACTCCCTCGACTCTCGTGGTCTGTCAACAAGAAGGTGATGTATTATTAAGGGCATAGCTATTTTATTAAAATATAATAATAGTTATTTTTCAATGACTAAAAGAAATCTTTAGCAAAGACTAAAAGCACGTATTTTCATCTCAAGAAGATGAAATGCACAATTTATTATTAAAATATACATATAGGTTTTCTATGTTCATTATAAATATAAACATAAGTATAAATTATATTATTGCTCCCTACAATAGAGCTTTACACCGAAACCTCAAAGCAACGTGTATAAGACCGTCCTTTTGTCAAGTATGGTGAGGAGGAATGGACCCCACCCAAAGAGCAAGGGAGATTATTGAGTACTTGTGGGAGAAGGATTATTAGTGGAGTACATGGCCCGATCTTTTAGTATTTGTACGGGCGTGATTAGACTGAATAGCAAAAAAAAAAAGGATAAATAATAAAATATAATATATTAGTAGAATAGAGTCGGGGTTTTAAATAAATTGGCGAGATACTGAAAAATGTGGTTTATTAATTTTAAATATATTATAAGGTTAGGCTTACACTTAAGAAAAATATAGAAATTAAAATTTGACAAAGAAAAGAGAAAAGGAAACATGAACAACTAGAATAATATAAAGTAAAACAAATTAACAATGGGCGATAGGGCCATATGGCATAGAAAGTATAATGTCTTTATTTCGTACGATGAACGAAATTATATGGTCTTTGAGGTTGATGGCCGGTGAACAGTTCCCTCCTTTTAATTGTATGAAAAAGGTGGTTTACAGTTCAAGCAAAGGATTCGCTTCCCGAGCTCCGACTATCTTTGGTTAGCAGGCGATCTAATATCGAGTGTACACTTCTTGTGTCTTCTGCTAGGCGATCCAGGGCTATGGGCCAATATCATCAATTTCCTGGGGTGAACGGCGAGGTTAGGTTTTGGCTTCAGTCGAGAAGAGTGGAGAGATGTGGTTTTCTTGGAGTCTGGATGCCAAGAGTCAAGTGAAGTGCGAGATGACGGGGTGGGGGAAAACAAAGTCCTCTTTATTCGTCGCCATGGAAACAAATGTGAACAAGGATCTGCGAGATTCTAATTTTAATTTATGAGATGATTCGCGACTGAACAGTATCAAAACAAATGAAAGACTGAAGAATCTATTTGGAGAACATGAGATAGTGTCTTGGATTAAGAAGACTCGGAATTATTAAGCAAGAATAAGATAGTTGGGGCACCTATATTGGATGAATAGAAAAAGGCTATATAATGTTTTGGGGTTGGGATGGAATAGAGGAAGATACAGGCCTAGACTGCGATCGCGAGGGGATGTGGAAGCAGGCATTAGGTTCATGTGGGTGAGAATAGATTAATATGTATTTTTAAGTATAATTCTTATAAGAAGCGAGGAGATGGTTGACTGGAAGATCTGAGTAAGGTAGGAAATAGTTGGGGTGAAGTCAAATAAGTACCCACTTATTTAGTGTTTTATTTGACTGCACCCCAACTATTTCCTACCTTTCTATAATTCTTATACACTAAAATTGAAAAGTTTTACATTATATTTTAGGATAATTATAAAAGAAAATCCATTATGACCTTCATATATGAAAGTAACACTTTTGAGCAAGAATAAAGTAAAATGATTACAAAATAAAGTTCACAACTGGATGATAAAGTCATTCCAAAATGCAAAATTGTAACTTTCACCGTTTAAATAATAGTTATATTGGTTGGCAGAAGGCCAAATTTGTTACTTGGTGTAGTAGGCGGAAATATCAAATTCTGACAACATAAAATATTACTACTTCTTGCTCGAATATTGTTGCCCTACCTAGGCCGAAGATTTGTGACATAAATAAAAAATAACGGAAGATATATAAATATTTTAATAGTCAATTCATGGGACATAAATAAAACTGGCCAAGCAGCCTGGTTTATAACAATTTAGTCATTTTTTGTTTGCTGAATAAGTAACTAATAGTTAATAATAAATACCTTTTTGTAACAGTTAATTTATTTTGCATCTGTTATTTGTGGAGTTCAAGATTGTTCATCAGGAATGTTTCAGTTTAACATTGATGTTAGTCACGACGATGTAGTTTCATCAACTTCTCATTAATGTATCTATAGTAGAAAATATATTTTTGCAATATTTAATATGGAGATCTAATTATATCTCGTCGAAATTAGTTTAAAAAGTTACATTTAAGGTAATATTAAAACGTGTCTTCAATGTACGATGAATCGATCTTTCAATTGCATAACATCGATAAAACTAGTAGGTCGATTGCTAGAAAGAATCGGCAATCCATCATCTTATCCACCGGATCCGAAGTTGACGAGAACAATCCTTCTTTTAGGCTAAATGCCGGCTTAGTCAGATCTTTCAAAGGATTTTGCGGGATTCTAATCGCTTGAGGACTTGGACTGATCCTAGAAGGACCTAGATATGGAAAGCTCGACGTGTATTCAAATATTAAGTCCTGTTCAACCTGCACGGCTCAATGTCAGATAATCCGACCAGGAGCAAAACAATAATGGGGGGCAGCCTCTCGCATAATTATCCTTGGGTTTGGTATTGTCGATGATACTGATATGCATTAAGATATTATGAAATCTAACACATCACAAGATTATTATTAACAACTTGAATAATATAAGTTGACCTTATATACATGAGAAAGAAAATGGTCCGGATGGAGTTTAAAAAAATTTTCTTGAATAGGGAGAACTGTTTATTGGAAAGAAGAAAAATCTGGCGGTTATGCGTAGTCAAGGACAATGACCTCCTTGCATAACGGTTGTCCAAGAAACATCAGTCTCTACCATGTACTGTACCCCAGACCCGTGACGGGTTGTAGTGGTACTTAAGACTTTATTCGCAAACACCATCTTCTTTCATTATTTTCTTTAAAAGTTTGAATAAAAATTCAACGCTTGAGCTTTTAGACAACACCCACCTTTCGCTTCATATAAACATTATGTATTCTTTATAGTATACAAAATATACGTTGTTATAAATTCAATTATATTGGGGTCCCAGTGGGTGTACATGAGGTAAAATTTCCATAGAGTGTGCTAAAAGTACATGCCTTTAAGGATTATTTTTTTTTTAATTTTATATATTTGGACGAAATACTTTTTAATTGGATAAGTTTTTCAACCCTCCAGGAGCCTCCGGCCCAAGAGATTTCCATGATCACTCCCTGAGGTCTGCTTAGCACTCAAAAGCTGAATATACTGGATTATATAAGACCTGTGTAATATAGCTCTTGTATAAATATTCCTTACTTCCTACCATTAACTCAAAAGATATATAATATCCATATTCCCAAATTTGAACACCATAATTTTAATTCAAACTCTGAACAGAAAAAAATTCATTTTCATCAAACTTTTGTAAAAATATCAGTTAATAATGTTAAAATTTAATCAACAAAATAATATTGCGAATAACAATACCCCCTACCGCATGATGACATATTTATTATATTAATATAATAATTTTTTCTCATATTGTTATACAAAAAAAAAATGATGTACAAAAAGATACAAAATTGTATTAAAGTTGTTTCTATTGCTATTACTTGTTATATTTTTTCCATTATCTAATTTTTCCTATTATTTAATAATCATAAATTCTACTATTTTTAATTATGCCACTTTAACTTAATTTTATAACAGCTGTTCTCCTCTAATTAACGGAATCTCAATTTGAACGACTATATAATTATTTTAATATGATTGGATTCGGTCTAATAATAGCTGTTCATAAAACCTTTTTTAATTCCTACTTTTTTTTCGAAGAATGGAGGATATTCCAGTTTGGTTTAATTTAAAAATTTTCAATGAAACCGCTTTTCGTTAAAGCGGTGTTTTCAGAAGTTGACAACTTTTGCCGATTGAAAACGGTGGCTCTAAAGTCAAGTTTAATTTATCAAACTAAAATCAATATATCTTTACGATAATTTTTTTTTTTATCTTTAACCTGAAATCGGCCTAATCACTCGAATAACACGTTTGTTTAAGGAATAGTACACTTATAAATACAATTTAATTTTTTAGTGTGAATTTTTAAATAAATTATTTGAATTGACGTAAATAGATAATGTGCTCCTGACCAATTATAATCATAACATTGCATAAATAATTTAATACACCTGTTGAATAACTGTGTGAATATTTATTTAATTAAAAGCTGTTTTTATATTTATGGATATATTTTTACATTCTTACCCCTGTATACAGCGCAAGAATTGCGAGAACACGGCGATATAGGATCGGCGAAAAGAACTGATTTGTCTGATTTGGATACGACCCCTGGTAGCTCTGTGGTTTAGAGCACTGCACAGGAGTTGCAGACGTCTCGGGTTCGAATCCCGGCCAGGAAAATTTTTTTCTCTTCAAAACAAAATTATTTGATATATTTTTATGTTGCTTTTATTTATTTCATTTTACAAAATGTTGTTTGTTTACTTTGCTATTATTTTTCCATTATTTTTGATATGATATTTATAAATAAATAACTTTGTTGTAATAAGTAGAAATATTGAATTATGGCCTGTCAATCTCTTACCAGGGTTGTGCTATAGTCGATAGTTAGCGCTATCGATAGGCCGATACTAACGGTTGTAAAATATCGACTGCTATCGATAGTTTTTCGATAGCTGCTTCCCTTTTTTCCAAGCCTAATCAATAAAGAATTTCAACTAATTTAATTAAATTAAATTACCTATCTACTATTTGAAATTTGCAGGCTTATACATTATAAGATTATATCATAAAGATTTTTTTTTTTTTTAATTTATTTATTGATATTTACAGCTGTATAAAAAAAAATACATCAAGTAAATGGAATAAGCGATACATAATGACATGTGAAAATGGCAAGTAGAGAAACTACCCACTGGTAGTACTTAAATCACAAGTTCAACTAAGAAGTCACGGGGCCATCTTCTTTTCAGACGCCTCGGAGTAATATCATAAAGATGAAATTAAAAAAACAAAAAACTAATTTATTTGGATTTTGAAAATAATATTTACAATTTACATAATTACAATAACAATGAATAAATGAAATCTTCAGAAAAGAAAAATAACGAAATAGTAAATTTCATGAGTCAAGTGACTAGCACTTCTAATTGAACATTTAAGAATTGTAGAAAAAGATCCCTAAAGAAAGAGGAAGTTGAGGTTATAAAAACCTAGAAAATCCAATATCGCGAATTAGGTTTGTTTGCACAAGTGTGAGACTACGTTTTCTAACCATCATAATTTAATTAGTAATTTCGGAGAATTTAGCTTGAGCTCTAGGAATTGCGAGTTCAATTTCAAAAGAACTCGGCACGGGGCAGAGACAGATCAACATAATTCATTACTGATTCATATTTCAATACTAGAGGGTAAAAAAGATCCACCGATAATCGACACTATTGATAGTGACCATCGATAGTCGACACTATCGATAGGACAGATCTATCGATATATCGATAGTAACTGTCGACTATCGCCCAACCCTAGATGAGAGCCGTCCAGAAACTAAGGTTACAAAAGGTGAAAAAAATAGAAAAATACAATTGTTTAAATTAAATTTACAAGATATAAATAAATCATGTCATTATATCTTTTAAAAATCGCCGTTGCGGCCTATGCATTTTTGAAGCCGGTAAACAAACTTTTGCATACGTATACACTCCGCTACACCTCTCGAAAACATTTTTCAACAGCATTTTGGATCTTCTCGTCATTCGCAAATCGCTGTACACAAAAAAACTTCAATTTATTGAAAATATGGTAATCCGATTTGTACCAGGTCCGGAGAATAGGGTGGGTGAGTCATAAATATCCCAGGCAAATGAGAAAGCAGGCTGGTTCTGAGTGAGCCGGGCGGTGGTAGACGCTTAAAAAAATCCCAGGTCCTGTAAGGCCTTTGTAACCTTACATTCTGAGCATCAGACCAATCTACAAGTATGGCTATCATCTACACATAAGCATATCTCTTATATTTTGCTACTTCCTGTACACTGGGTGAAACCCTAGATACATACCTGGACGGGGATCTCGACCTCTTGAAGGGAGATGCTGCCAGCCAGGACGCTGCTAGCTCCGAGGTGACGGAGGGCCTGCGGGCGGCGGCACTCTGCCTGGCCAGCCACCGCTCCACCAGCTCAGGCCTCCGGTCGAGGAGGCACATCACCTCCTCATCCTCCGCCCGTCACAACTCCCTGAAAGGATAATAAAAGAATAATTAACAATAACAATAACAAAATTATTACAAAACATATACATAACTCGATGTACATCTAAAATTTATTAGTTGTAGTTATGGTATTAAACGAGACTAAGGTTGATGGAAGGAGGTACAGAGGAAGACCCCGACATACCTAGGAAGATGGTGTTAAAGAAACCTTAGAGAAGTAGAGAAACCTTGAATGGAATAGAATAAGAGAAATGGTAGAGGATGAAAGAAACCTCACACTCCATGAGCAGTAGAGGAAGGGCTGTGAAGACAATGATGATGTAGTTACGGTACTTATTCCCCAGGTTGCTGTCTTGGTGGTAGGTAGTTAATGTCCGCCAATTGACGCCATTTCTACTTATATTATCTGTATAGGCGGTGTCCCTCATGGTTTATTTGGGAAACTAAGCTAAGCTTAAATTATTCGTTCTGAATTGCGCATTACTGGCTATGCAAGATATTAATTTTTTTCTATTCATTCCGATTTTATAAATTATAAAAAATATAAGACCGTGACGTAGGAATAACGTAATGTCGCTTCAATTGACTGGGCCTTAACTTCCCTTACCAAAGCAAGGATCAAATGATTATCCAAAAATATATGTATTTAATTTCAGATCGAATTCATTAAACGTATAATTAGAAAAAAAAATTGAAGAGTTGACAATATATAGAGGAAGCTTATTACCAAATGGTGTCAATCGAAAATGTCGTATCTATTGCGAATTAGTAGCGGCATTATATATTAGGATAGGTGTAGCGCGTATTGAACTTGTATACAGTAGCAATCCTATCACGCTTTTTCCAATTGAATCTATTCCCTCAAACAATTTTCCCTTCCCTTTCACCTTCTATCCTGGCCATATTTTCTTCTCTAGTTATTCTACTTGCTTTGTTTCGATTTCTTTTTGGGGCAGCCTAGGCAATCATCACAAAATTTTCGCTGTAAAAGTCTTCGCCAAGAAGGTAAGTTTAAAACGGCGGCGAAATTCGAAAAAATTAAAATAAGTTTATTACATATAATATAATAATAATAATTAAAGAATATAATACATATATATAATATCAAAGGGCGTTAAATACCCTGATGCTGTAGCAGGAAAGTAATATCACCTTTACTACTCCTACTTGTACTTGTACATTTGTACATTTAGATGATTTGGGCTATTGTCCTTATCACAGATTCGTACAAATTTAATTTCTCTGTTTTAGAATGAAGTTGAGACTTGATGAGTTTCAGTTGTTACCTACTGTTTTCCTATTGTTCGAGTGTTCTTCGCTGAACTTTCTAGACATGTTTCATAAAGTATTCTAAAACTTGACGAATTCCTTTGAAACCCCTTTCACCTTTGTTCATGTTCTTAATGACCAGTTAATTAAGCATCTCCTGTAAAAGTCCAGGTAACTCTTATTTAAGGGGAAATCCCCGTATGCCTGAAAAGGATACGAACCAGAGCTATACTGAAGATAGTGAGAAAGAATACCCTAGTTATTAAACAAATGTAAATATTTAAAAATAATAAAAAAATGTTTCTTTATTTGCATAACTTTTTTTTCTGTAATAAATTTTTTTTACTATTTAAAAAGAATTATTATACTACCAAAGAATATTTTCCCATTTCATTCCAACCCCACGATGGTCTATTGCGAAGTAGGCACAATTTCATCACGTATACTCGTTTGCCTATCATAAATGTTTGACAGGACCTCTTAGGCTTTTTAAAGGGAGTAAAACTATACCTGGATAGGCAAAATATACGATTCCAACTTTAAATCTTCCAATTAGCCATAGCTTCGTAAAGTGACATTAAAAATAAACAGATAAAATAATACAAATTAGAATATACTCTATAAATATTTTCATATATATCCCTCACTTTAGTTCTAAATTTCTACCTCTCTACATATATATTTTTCTCATTTATCATATACTTAGTCTGCAATGTATTTTTATAGTTCTGTTATTTTGTCTGTTTTTCTTTCTTAGCCCTGAAGATGACCCATAAAGTGGGTCGAAACGTCGGCACGTAATTAAAATAAGTAACCACTTATTTAGTCTCTTATTTGACTGCACCCCCAACTATTTTCTTCCTTACATCTATCATCCAGTCAACCATCCCTCGCTTCTTATAAATATTTTCTGAAATATATTATAATCAAAGTTTGTTGAAATACAAAGAATTACTTTTATTCTCTTGGCCTAATACCGGAGAAACAGTTGGTCAGATTTTAAATTGACGAACCGACTGAATTCAAGGATGAGAATAAATAAATTCCGACTCGATGTATTATTTAATTCTGTAAAAGAGAAAAAGACAGATTATTATTCCATTTCCAAGATAAATAGAAGATTTCAACCCTTATCTGTCTGGAGAAAAAGATTTTGGCTTACGGCCACCAGATCTTGAGAATTAGAGGCAGTAAGGCTTAGAGGCAGCTCAAAAACATTCAAGTTTCATAAAATACATTATGGGAGAGAAGTTAGTTCAAACAATAAACCACAGAGATATCAAGAGCAGGCCTCTTCAACGATGATCAAAGTGTTATTCGAACTGTCTTCGTGGAATAGATCCAAGGAGAAGTCGACATTGCTGTCCGGTAATCCAGTAATGGTAGTTTTTATTTAATTTGTTAAAAGCTGTGGATAAAGTGGTACCCAAAATATCGGTAAAAATCTGGTGGTTGAGCGAGATCTAGGACTAATCACATCAAGACACAACCGCCGTCAAAAAAATATTATAGTCTCTACCACGTACTGAACTGTATTTTCTATGATTTTTCTAGAACTATTATTTAATACTTATAACTATACTTAAAAACATTGAGAATTGGCTGCCACGAAGAGGAAGTGAAAATGGCAGCAAATTTATATTAAAACTTTCATTGTGCCAGAACCTTGTAAATCTTGATATTTTCTTTTGTGTTGGTTATAATACAATATAATACAATTGCTGTTTTCTTTTACAAACATGTTGATTGTTGGTTGAAATTTGATATCCTGAATCACATCCGACTTTAGTTCGAATAATCGACACTCTACTGTTTTACAGCTCGTGTATGCAAACACTTAGTAAATTAGTAAAATTATTGCAGTATATTACCTGTTTTAAACCAATGAAAATGTTTTCCAAAGCCAAACGCCCTAGTTCTTTAGTTTCACTGAAGACAGCTTTTGTCATTTAACGTAGAAAACTCTGCTGCGGTTGACACGCGGTCAAAAGTTATATAACACCTTCTACATCTAGAACCAGCATCAAATTAGGGTTATCATTTTAGGAGTTGGAATGTGAAATATCAATGTCAAGAGAATTCTAAACCAAATATGACGTGTTTTTCATCCCTAATGCCTTATATTGGGTTATTATTCAAAATTGTTCATTTCTCTTTCTGTATCATTGATATTTGGATGTCTCGGAACCACGCGAAATACTCGAGGAGTAAATATATATATTTAAATTAAGGTGAATTATATCACTATAAGTGAAGCCCCTCGAAATATTAAACATCAAAAAAAAAAATTGTTTTACTTTAGTCAAGTGATGCGAAATGAAAAGTACTCCCTGTTGCAGTTAGCCTGAAGCAATAGACAGGATTAACATCAGTAGTTTTGTTGTGTGGTGTGGTCATTAAAATATGATGAACCATTATACTCGCCAACCTCCAAATAGGCACTGAAGAAGAAAAAACATGAAAAATGCTCAACATCGAAGGTAATTAACAAAAAGAATTTGAATTTGAAGAATTTGACTCTTCCTCTTTCTTCTGAGCATTCTAATTGTAACCGAGAGGAAGAAGGGAAGATGGTTGGTCGAAGGCCCGGAAGTTAGCGAATCTAAAAGGAAATGAGGACCAATGAAGAATGAAGGGGTGGGGATATTTACTCTGGCAAATTAGGAAGGATCGTGTATTTTGGAAAGTAAAGGACAGAATACAAATTAGGACAATGATTAAATGTACCTAATAAGATGAAGCAGAGTACCTCACTGTGTAGAGTGCTCAGTTGTGTCCCTATATCCATATATATATATATATATATATATATATATATATATATATATATATATATATATATATATATATATATATATATATATATATAAATATATGAATCGCTAACTGCAGAAAAGTAATTAAAAAAAGTAACTAAAACTCAAAAGTCCAACTTTTGAGATTATTGTTTTTAAACTTTTAACTTTTTAACGCCTTCAGTATTTTGAGGGAACTAATCCTGAACAAACTTTTTTCTTTCGCTCTCTTGTAAAAGAAAAATATATATTCAAATTTATATAAATATATACAAAGTATGCTTGAAATACTTTTCATAGAGGTAGGCTAAAATGATGACCGCATGGTTAAAGAGATTCATAGCCACTAAAACGACCCGGCAGTGGGAGTGAAGTTGCAGCCTAACCGACTCGATGCTTCAACTTCCAACCACCAAACCCTTTACATATTTATAGGCCATTAAATCCTTCAAACTGAATATTTCTCTACCTCAAATTAACGGTACGTAACTTCAAATAACGGAATATTTTTGGCACGTTTATCATCGCATGTTGCTTTTCACCAAACTGTTCACCAGATTAATAATAATAATCAACTGAAAAAAATGGTAAAGATGCTACAAAAATAAGTAAAGAAAATAAAAAATAATCACGGTAAAAAAAAAAACTTATAACAAATATTATTGAGCATCTGAGAATTATTTAAAAATATACTTTTATTGTAATTCGTTTGTTCAGTAGCTATCGGATATAGGCCGAAACACTGGAAACTAATAAACAGGTTTTTACTATTTAAGCATTTATTTTATTTTATTAGTTATATATTTTATTTATTTATTTGATCCCATGTCCCTGCGTTCTCGCAATTTGCGATGTATACGAGGGGAAGAATGTTCTTTGAACATTTATTTAATTTGGATCTTGTTGACTTACGTTATTATATATTATTATAATTGAATAAAATAATAAATTAAAAAAAAAATAAAAATATTTAAAAATTATTAAAATCAATAACTAATAAAATAAAATAAATTATAATAATATATAATGACGTAAGTCAACAAGATCCAAATTAAATAAATGTTCAAAGAACATTCTTCCCCTCGTATACATCGCAATTTGCGAGAACGCGGGGACATGGGATCAGTGATAAGAAAGGATATGGCCATGGCCGGGGAGCGAGCCTGTATAGCTCCATTGGTAGAGTTCCAGACTAGCGATCTGGGCAACCCGGGTTCGGGTCCCGGTCCTGGACATATCATTTCTTTTCAAATAAAAATAATTGAGCATTTACTTTGAACTATGCCCGGACCATCGTCTTAAAATAAGATTAATCAATAATGTTGGAGTGCCTTGGGTTCAGTATGTGGTAGAGACTGTACTGTTTTTTTACAACGGTTATGCAGAGAGGCGATTTGTCCTAGATCACGCTCAACCGCCAGATATCCCCTCCTAATTTTGGGTACCCATTTTATAGAGGACGGATGAGCTTCAGGATGATCCTAGATGTTATAGGATCCATCTCCAGCCTCTAGCAGAATACCTACACAGCCTCTGACATATTCTGCTACACAGCCTATAAAATACTCTGCTATACCACTGAACCACTTCTCTTCAGATGATAATTGATAATATAACAAAAACCTAACATTGAGTTATATAAAGATAAAACCATGTTTAAATAATAATTAGGCTGAAAGTAGAAGGAAAAAAAAACATTAGAGCGGGGAGTTGTCAGTTTAAGCGGTAATTAGGCTAACAAAGGTTAATTTGAGATTCGTGCGGAGGCGACCAAAAGCTTTAAGGAGTGAATTTTACCTGAATCACTAAACCACAGGAGACCTAAGGCTGGCCTATTTTGTTTTAGTAATATTATTTTTATCCCACGATATAAGTAGTAAAAATCTGTCAATATTTTCCTTTAATTTGTTTAATTTATAGATAATAATGAACATTGTTATTAAAGCTACAAATGTTTCATTATAACATCTGACCTCGAGCTGCCCAATATTAATGATCACCAATCGTTTTATATATATCATCCAGAAGCACTGTTAGTAAGTGGATGTTAAATTATATTGAGACCAGAAGGTCGTAACTGAATCTCATATCCCACAGAACAGCCTGGACATATAGCTTATGTCCTCGTCTTTATTGCTGGACAAAAAAATTATTGGGGATCTTTACACACTGAATGAGCAATCAATTGACAACAGTCCAGTCTGGCCAAATCATCCAGCATTAAAAGTACTGATGAGAAAATAAATAATAACCACGCAATAGTCTTAGCGAACCCAAAGGATCGATGCCGATGCTATCAATCACTGTTTACAAGCTTCCCTCAAGGTTTCCCATAAAAAAAAAATAAAATAATAAAAAACGTAACCATCCATAACTCGATCTTATCACCTACACTTCGGTCCACCCTTCGGACATTTCCCAGTCTGTTCATAAATTATTTATAAATAAAAATATATTGAGTTAATTTATGTACACTGTTTTCTATTGAAGAACAACCTCCATTCAGTTTTTACATCGTGATCCAGCAATGAAGATTCAAACCCTTTAAAAGGATCCGGCCAGTAGTATATACTTGTCTCAGATTGAGTCATGTATGCTGTCGCGTCTTCATGTACGAAAAATCAGTAATCCTGAATATCCTGGTCAGGATAATGAGACAAACTTATTAGAATATTGTATTGTAATCGGTCCTTGAGAAGAGTGCAACGTTTCAATTTGATTCGATGTTTTGAAGTGGCCGTAAATTCGAGTACAAATATCCCGTTAGATATGTACCTACATACAAGCGAAGCTAAAGAAAGAAACGTGTTAACCCTTAAATGCATTCTGTAACTCAGCTGTAACACTGTCTTTGAAGTACTACTATCGACATCTCTTGGAATTTTGCCAGACTATTTTCGTTAATTTAGTTCCATTGGGAACGCTAGATGGCTCAGAAAGTGCATTCACGTGTCGTTTTGTTCATTAGAAGGAGGTTGAAGGCAGTTTTACCGGGAGAATTTTGACCCTCGGACTACCTGTTACCGAACCATTTTGAATTGTGACGTTTTCTAGTTTTTGTTCAGTTGTTTAGTTGTTTTTGTTAGGCCTTTTTATTTTGTACCTTTACTGATAAAATCTAGAAAAACTATTCGTTTAGTAAGTACGTGGTCGAGAACCGCTAATGCATGATGTAACTCAAGAGTAACAGACATAAAATTTCATTTTTTTCAATGAAATAGGTTGAAATGATTTTTTTTTTACTATTTTAACCATTCAATACTAATGTACGTCTCCGCTACTTGTGCTCCAAAGGAAAATGCCGCTATTTTGTATTTCGCAGTTTCAAGTTCCCCCTCTAATCAAAGCCTCTAGTGTTTAGGTTGCCGTGAAGAAAATATTGTTATTGCGCCATATTTAGAGCTATCCACAATTAATAAGGTAAGTTACTACGTCTTTAGTGCGTACATTAGTTGGTGTAGAATATTTTTTAAACGTCGCCCCTACGTATGTTAGTAACACTATATTGTTGGTTTTTAATTTCATTGTAAATTGGCTTCGCTTTGATAATTAGGATACAAGAATGGAATGGAGGAATGAATCGAAATTCGGACCAATTAAGTTAATTGGGAAGATTTCATAAGTAATTGCAAAAATAATTATAATCCGAGCTCCTAGTGAACAATAGATGGACAATTGGTAGGATTTAGGGGCCGTGTACATGAGTAACAAGCAGAACAAATACGGATTAAAAATCATGATGCTATGTGAGAATGACACCAAAATATGGTGGATGTTATTCCATAGAAATATAGTGAATCCTGGCTACTATGTGGAAAAGCTAGTCGAGACTATCAAATACGTAATAGGAACTTGGCTATGGACAATTGGTTTATGAGTATTCTACTGGTTCAAAAACTTTTTAATGAATATAAATTAACTGTATTTGGGACCATAAGAAAAAATATAAGAGAGTTATCAGAAGAATTTGTCAATTTAAAATTTGAAAAGATGAGTGTTAGTTTTTTCTAGTTTTATTGTTTATTGACCTTCTGTTTCACTTTTTTTGTGATGATTGTGTTTGTAATGCGCTTCGTGAAATAAAAAACTGTTAGTTTTTAAAAAATTGGCCTTTTTATTTTACCTTAAATGACAAAATATCTTGTGTACGTCACCAATACGTACATTAGTATTAAACGACTACTATAAGAACGTTAGTATTCCAGGGTTAACCTTTGCCATTGAGCCTTAAGCCACCTAAAAAAATGTTTTTAAACAAGAATCAAAATTCCTGCATTTAAGGGTTAAAACAGGCAGGTATTATTTACAAAACAATGGCCGACTTGATATTTAATAAACGCGTTGTGATAGAGCGATAAAGAAAAACATAAATAGGCAATCCTTTTTTATGGCTTTGCTCCCTCCTTCCATATGAAGGAATATCTTATCCCAAAAAGTATAAGAGAGAATGAAATGTTTCTTAGAGCAATAGTATTAATAATTGATTGAAACGTTGCTTGTTGCCTTCTAATTTGAACCGTAACCTGCCGTAAATACTTGCCGAAGCAGGTGCTGTTGAGGATATAATCCCAAGTATACCTGCCCTTTATGAGGCAATATGTACGGCCATAACGACAAAGTAACCAGCGTGAAAGGCCTGAAGGGGGGAAGCAGGTTGGGCCCAAGGGAATCAATATCTAACTGATCCCTCTGGCACCGGACCTCTCTTCTGTCTTCTGTCTCCGTCATCCGTTATTCAATCTCTCTGTCTTACAGTTCTGTACATGAGATGTATAGTTCTGTATTTGTGCTATACAGTTCTAACTGCCTAGTACATAGTTCTATCTGTCTGCATGCTGAGTAATTGCGAACTGTATAGTTCTATCTGTCTGCATAATAGTTCTATAAATCTGATATAAAGCTCTGACTGCTCACTACGTGGAAGTACTTTCTCCGTGCCGTATAATTCTGCCTTTCTTCTATTTAGTTATGTGTATTTGTTATATAGTTCTATTTCAGTAAAGTATAGTTCTGTAGATGTGCAATATAGTTCTGATTGCCTTGTATATGGTTCTCCCTGTCTGTCTTCGTTATCGTTCTGATATGTCATAAATTTCTGATTGAGTGAAGTATATATTTGTATATGTATCATATAGTTCTGATAGCGTGAAGTATAGTTCTATGCGCTTAATAGTTCTGACCGCCCAGTATAAAGTTCTGTAGGTCTGAATATTTTTTTGTGTTTACGTGCTGTATAGTCCTGTCAGCGTGAAATATAGCTTCTGTTTAATCGGTATACATGTTAGAGAGGAAAATTGTTGACTGGAAGATGTAATGGAGGATTGAAATTAGGAGCACCCACTTCTATTTGCTCTGAAAATGACCTACAAAGTAGGGTGAAACGTCGCCACAAATAAAAAATTATTATTCACTTATTTTGGTGTATATTTTTTTGGTGTATATTTTGACTGCGCCCCCCAACAATTTCCATCCTCCATAATCGGTAGATAGATTTGTTTATATATAGATGTATTTACTATGGTGTTTTGTCTGTCTAGTATATATCTACTGGTTCTATCTGAATGCCTGCCAGTTTACTCATAAATCTGTCAAACTTCTTGTTTATTAGTTCTGTGAGTCTTGTATATTGTACTGACTGTACAGTACAGATATAAAGTTCTATCAATTTTATACAGTCCTGTCTGCATAAAGTATAGCTCCGTGTTTGGGTTAAATGGTTCTGACTCTCTGCGGGCTTTACGCTGTATACTTCGGTCAACGTGGTGAATAATTTTGTAGTGCTTTATACGTATATATCTAATAAATAACGCTGTGTGCTCTACAGAACTATCCGCCTAAAAGCTGAATACTTCTGTTTATATACACACTTTATAGTTCATTATATGTTCAGGGAATACATTTTAGCGAGCCTCGTATATATCTTGTCTACCTTTGTGCGCTCTAGTAGCTGAAAGTTCTATACATCTACGTGCTGTATAAATTTGTATCCCTGCCTATTATTCTGTATGTGTATTATCATGATTTTTCAAACATATTTTACGTCTAACTCGAGTCCTGATATTTTTCTCAAGTTCCAGAGACCTCAGTATAATTTCAGGGAGTTTTTACTAATGTAAAATTTCGATTTAGAATAATTTGTTTACCTCAGTTCTTCAGTTCAACTTAAGTTTTATCCCGGTAAGCCTCTTTTTGTGATTGGTTTCACTAACCCATTTGTTCTTTCTGGCCTCTTAGACCTTTCTCTTTCGTTCATCTACTTTCCTGCCGGTGCGGAAATATCTCCACAACACAAGGTCTTTATATCTTCAGCCAGCTTCTTTGATATATTCTGGCCTTATTATTGACCTTGATATCATTATATCATTATTATATATACAGTACACATCCCTAAAGAATTTCATGGTAATAATTTTTAATTATTGCTCCATGTAACAATTTTTGGAATTGTTCTAAAAAATAAGACTGATAAAGAATAAGTAAAAATTATTAGAAAATTAATTATTGTGAACGAAAATAGAACCAATATAAGTAAACTACAAAGTAAGACTTCGAAAATACCGTCTAATATATTAATTACATCATCATATGAAATCCAAGGTATTTATTGTGTTTCAAAAATATTTGTTTACACTCGCTAATTCAATATGCATACGTAATTAAGCAAATTTAACTTTAATAGCTGGGACAATAAGATTATTCCGAAGCATTGGGAGTACAATATCATAGTCCCAATTGACAAGAAAGGTAGCACAACTGAATGTGGCAACTTCAGGCCTATTTGCCTATCCCAAGTGACATACGAACTATGTATTCTCATAGCAGTTACTACATTTTATAGAAGGTTTAAAGACGATATTATAATAGATTAATCAATAGGAGGAGAAAACGATGGTATGGGCATTGGGGGATTGGGAACATTTCCTAATTCTCTTGGAGAGAAGAAGGCAACATTCGGATAGAATGAAAAATTATCGGAGGAGAAGAAAGAATGAGCGGAAGTAATTTTATAGGCGTGATCCTTTGTCCTTTGTTGGTAGGTTCACAAAAAAAAAATGCATTGTCTAGTGAAATAAGGAATATTTAATGTTTAATATTATTTAAATTTAATAAGATAAATATAATCAACAGTCTTTATTAGGATTTAAACAAGATGTTGTACTAAGAGTATGTGGATTTTTTCGTAAGCTGGGTATTCGGCAGGATTTACACCGGATGTCAGCATTTATTTATTAGTTTCTTTACCAGTATACACCCAAATTTTGATTGAAACATTGTTTTCGAATAAAGTCGTAGCAAATTTTTTTTTTTAAATAACTGAATAGCCTACCGTAAACAAGACTTCTTTGATTCCCCCTTTCCCATCGAAGGAAACGACCAAGTTTTTCCATCGCTGCCAAGACAAAGTTTCCCCATCTTTCACAAGTTCCACCACACCCGTGGCGAGTTAGGTTCGATTCTCTGGCAGTCATCAGGTCTCCACGTTTCGGCCAACTCAATAATTTATCCCAGTCCTCTTCAAGTTAACTGATCAAGGAACTGCGAAGGTATTGTGGTCCAAGACTTGTTCATCTTCCGGATCCAAACTTCCAAATTATTTGTACCCTCGGAACGTAAAGTCTAAATGCCTCTTCGGTAGAGAGATAGAGTGATTTTGTTTAACAGTATCAAGATTAAATACCTAACTCATTCCATCACGAATAACAGGGAAACAGAAAAGAGTACAAATGTGAGCATAAAGTTTTTATGTTGAGTGAATCGTTAGTGCTTGATTAAGCTCAAGAAGATGTAAGCTTTATCTTCTTATCTTAAAGTCTGTAAGTACCCAGACTATTTCTAACAGGTAACTGTTTTTTTCTGCGTTGTTTTGGCTTTAAACAACACAAAGTACGTTGTTTTTATAATTGGATTATTTCGTATGAAATGTCATTTTTTATTAATTCTAAAATACAAAGTGAAATTATTAGAATTCTGTTGTCTACTAAGTTTATGCTAACAGATTTTAATTAGCTTTTATTAATCCACTGGTTTTTTATAATATTTACTATCACCACAAATGAACGAACATTGTTTAATATGCAGCTTACTATTCTATTCTTTGGCTTAACTTTATAGACGTCATACTTTAAATATATTATTAATTTGTTCTAACAGATGATGTATGTATAAACAAAGATAATGCTTTCTGTGCTGCCATTTTCTGTGTTGACTACAAACAACGATGCTATTTTTAGTTATTTTAGGTATTTTTAGTTATTTTTTAAGATTAAGATATTTTTTGTTGAGAAATTATTGAAAAAACTCCACCCAAAAAACATCAAGTCTCTAAATTAAATTGGAAACAAAATTTGATTTTTTTCTTTTAGAAACTTTAGGCTTATTGGTTGTGATTTTTCCACTAATATCTTAACATGTATTTTATGCCCCTTTTGAGCTATTGCTCTTCAATATTAAGATATTTTTTGTTAAATAGTTCTATTTATAGAAGAAGAGAGATTTGATAAAGGCATGAAATAGAGCAGGAGTTAATTATAGAGAAGAAGAAAGGCTATGGAGTTGGTAATTATGCCAAGAACTGGGCGACTCACTGGCCACTGACCACATAGTTGCTCAAGAATGTCATTCCAGGTTCTTCTTCTGTATAAGGACGCTAGAACCTGCGCTCTTTGTGTCCTCATTGCGGCTCGCCTTCATGGCTCTCTTCAGCTCAGGGAATACTCACAAAGGAAATAACTTATTTGGATTGAGTTTATTTATTCATTTAATGTCACTTTGTGATGCTATGGCTAATTGGACGATGCAAAGTGGGAGTCCTAAATTTCACCTAGGGACCCCCATTGTACGTGCCTCCTGAAGGATGGCATAAACAAGGATTTTTTACTCCCTTTTGAAAAATCCTAGGGCCACCTGCCGGGCTGCGAACCCGCGACCTTGCACATAGAAGCTTGCTATGATAACCACTACACCACAGGTTTATGTTTGGATCAATTATTTAGAATTAAGAGGGGAAACGAATAATGACGATTCTTATCAAAATGGGAAATTTAGTACAATATATTTTCAAACAATACCAGCAACTGTTTATAAGTAAAAACAGTTTAAACAGGCGGTCATGAGGACTTCCGACAGAAGTGAAAACTCAAAACTCTGGAATAACTTTTTCTTTTTTAAATTTCCAAATCAATTATATTCAGTGTACTGTAATAATTATTATATATCCATAATTAAATTTTAAATTAAAATTATTAACATAAGTCTGGATTTCACCTACAACACTCCAAACAATAATTGTATACATTTTCAAATATTTTATTTATTAATCAAAACATATGATGGGCTGCAGGGAGCGGAGTGGCTCAGTGGTAGAGCACTGAGTTGCCATGCCGGAAATCTTGGTTCAAATCCCGCTGCAGTTGGTACTTTTATTTAGTCTGATTGTAGGGGGAGATGGATGATACGTGATTTTGGACCGTCCGGGGGTTCATCCACCATCTATAAAATATTATAAAAATAGGGTACCCTAAATAAGGGGGAAAATCTGGCGGTTGAGCGTGACCTATGACAAGCCACCTCCTTGCAGAACCGTTTTCTATGAAACAGTACAGTCTCTACCATGTACTGAACCCCAGATCCGTTCACAGGTTGTAGTAGTACAGTTTTTTTTTTATATGGGCTGCCCAAAATATCAATAATTAAATTACATAATAATTAGTATAGGGCTATATTTTATATAGTAAATATTTGCGTTTAAATTAATTTTAATGAACTTTATTTTCATTGTTTGCATTATTATCACCGTTTCAAGAATACTAAAATCATTTATACTTTCGATCATTTAATAAAACAAGACATTTAACTTATGACAAATAAAATCTTTTAGGGACAACAAAATTTCAACCAGTTATCGATGTTTTAAGCTATTATTGGTATCAATTGCACAAATATTAAACGACTTTTAAGATAAATATAATTATTCTTATATCAATCAAATTCTAACCTTTAAAATAAAGTTCATTAAAAGGAATTGTATAACTCAGCACAGGCCGCTAGGCGTCGCAAGTTTTGCGCGATTCGTCACGAGAATGTCGGTGACGCGAACCTGTAAGTTTTTCCTCTATCAAAAGTTGTTAATAAAATCTCAGTGATATCAAAAGTTAATACGATAGATCCTCATAACATGTATAGTAGCAACTATTCATATACACATATTAACTAGTGATGTGCCGGATAACCGTACCCGTATCCGTATCCGCGGATATCCGAGGAAAAACATCCGTATCCTTTTTTGTCGGATCTTATACGGATCTTTTACCTTATTAAATTTCAATACATACCCTCAGTTAATGACCCGAGACAATTAACCGTACTTCAAAGAGTTTGTGTAAGAGAGGAAAGCGGGATTGGGAATAACATTCTTCAATCTTAGAAGGAGAACAAATGGAAATGTCCAGTAGGAGACGTGGAAAATTGGAGTGAAAAGTTTATAGACAATGCAATTATTGTGTGATAATTAACATTGTCAAAACACGCGTTGCCGGAAGGAAAGGAAGGGTTTTATTTATTTATTTAAATAAATAAAATATATAATACCTTATTAATTTTCAATACATAGATGAAATTTTATATTCACTGCAAAACTCTTAGGTACGTGTTAGTGACCCTATAAACAGCAACTTTTGTTCTGGCCAATGTCGAAATGACAAAAAAATCAGTCCTCCATGCAAATGACCTATCAGCTGATCTTAGTTTGTATGGAAAAACGCAATTTTTTTTTTCGTTTTCGATGTTTGTCCAGAACAAAAGTTGCTGTTTATAGTGTTACTAACGCGTTCCTAAGTGGTTTTCAGTAAATTTAAAATAACCCTGAATAAAGGTTATTGGGTAGCAGTGAAAAACTATAGACAGTTAACATTCGACTCAGGAAATCCTTTCAAGGTTTAAAGAAAAACTTCTTTGTTTTGTGTTGACAATTTTATAACTCATTACCAAACACAAACCTTATCTATGCCGCCCAACACTCCTGTCTGTCGCACAAAGCGTCAAGTGGGGACAACTATCGAGGTTACGCGCACCGACATCGATTGAGAAAAAAAGTTAAGATCCGTATCCGTATCCGCGGATCTTGACACCAAATATCCGTATCCGGATCCGTATCCGCGGATATACTTCGTTAAAGATCCGGCACAGGGAGAAGAGTGGCTCAGTGGTAGAGTACTGAGTTGCCATGCCGGAAATCCTTCCGGTTCAATTCTCGCTGCAGGCCATGATTTTTCTTTAGTCTGCGGAAGATGGATCAAAAAGGATCTAGGACCCTCCTGGGGCCCACCCAGCCTCTATAAAATATTATAAAAATAGGGTACCCAAAATAAGGGGGAAATATCTGGCGGTCGAGCGTGACCTAGGACAAGTCACCTCCTTGCAGAACCGTTGTCCATGAAACAGTACAGTCTCTACCATGTACTGAACCCCAGACCCTTCATGGGTTGTAGTGGTACAGGAAAAAAAAAAGATCAGGCACATCACTAATATTAACCCTCTGAATCAAATAATAGGTCAAAGTCAATAGACAAATAAACAATGCCTTGCGCACTAAATTGGTTATCTACGGTAACTACTTCTATGGTATATTGTTCTGTCAAAAATAAAAAAGCCATAAATGTCGAAACCCAGGCTCATTTGATGGAAAATGGCCGACTGTGGAATATATAAAGGTATATAAGCCTTTCCCGAAATCCCTGTCCCAGTTTTATTCTGCTATGAAACGGATTTATGATTTATCCTCGTCCTCCCACCTCGAACACTTTCCATGCACGGCAAAACTTTATTATTTTCGGATAAATGTTTTATATGAAAAAAGTTAATAGAATAAATATAACATACTTGTACGGGCGTGATTAGACTGAATAGAAAAAAAAGATAAATAATGAAATATAATAGCAAAATAGAGTCGGGGTTTTAAATCAATTGGTCAGATACTAAAACATGTGGTAATTTTAAAATTAATTACAAGGTTAAACATTGATTACAATTAAAGAAAAATAAAGAAATTATCACTTATAATGTTAAAGAGAAAAAAAGGAAACATGAACAAACTAGAATAATATAACGTAGAACAAATTAACAAGAACGAGACAAACAAACAAAAGATCACTTATATGTATACAAAAGGCATGGTTAATATTTACAGAAGAGGCTGAGAAACTATTAAATATGAATTTTCTACTCGGAATGATTTTTCTTATAAACAAAACACCTTCACTGGGCGACAGGGCCACATGGGGATAGAATGTTGAGTCTTTATCTCGAACGGTGATGTTATATTGTATTGTCTCTTCATGAGTTAATGAAAGAGAGCTTACAGTTGGAGATGCAGACTTACTGCCCTTGTTCTGGCAATATCTGGTTTCTCGGCGATCTTTGGTATTATAAGGGGCATGGATCTCGTGTGTGGTGATAGGCGTCTCTTGGTCATGGGCGAATGTGGTTAATGTACCGTCTCCTTGCGGTGATGGAAAGCGAGCAGAGTGGAGAGGTGTTGATAGTTCGGAGTCTGGATGCGAAGAGAAGTGAAGAGCGCAATTCGTCCAACAGATGGGCTTCTTTCCTAATCTAGATGGCTATGGCCGATCATGGCGGCGGTGACTGGTGAATTTCAATATACAAAATTTTAAATGCTACGCTACTGAACAATACTCGTAAATAATCTTCCAACATTCATCTATTTATCTTATTTCATAATTTCCCTGGAACTATTATATAAGTAATTTTGAAATAGTATCTTTTACTAATTGTTCGATTGCTTTTTTTAATAGGCGTGGAGCCCTTATTTCATCAATCCGTTGTATATTTCTGGCCCATAAATTGAAAGATATTTTATTGAATAAATAAAAAGTAATATAAAATATTCGTTGAAAATGTTGTAATTTAGAACGGAGGAAAAAGAGTATTCAAAAATTGAACAATAAGATGGAATTAAGGGATGAATGAAACGTTTTTGGAATTAAGTGTTTTTTGATTAAATGCTCATAGCACAATAAAATTGGATCCTATATCATTTATAAATAAAATACATTGAGCAAATTCCGCAAAAAAATACAGGAGGATGACTGGGTAAAGTGACAAATACAACAATAATATTTGGAAGGGGTTCAAGTGCTCATATTTATTTACAATTTCTTAGTTGTTTACTTATTTTTCTTTTATTTAATTTTCTATATACCTGTTTTTATTTGTGATATATGTTTATATATCATCTATAGATGATTAACAACACAAAATATAAAAATAAGTACAACAAAAATTAAGAAAATATATAATCATAAATAAATAAAATGACATTAACAACACAAAATATAAAAATAAGTAGAACAAAAATTAAGAAAATGTATAATGTCATTTTATTTATTTATATATTTATAGTCTATATTGAATGGATGGATTCCAGTATTAATACCTATTGCACCAGAATATGGCAAATCGTTTTATTTTTCAATAAAAATTAAACTTCAAAGACATAATTTTATTTTATTATTATTTCATGAAGACTTACTAGAGCGAATGTGTTATATTTTATTCATTCTAATATTATTTATTTTTTAACGTTACGATCTATTTGTTTGTCTTTTCTGTTTGAGGAATTAGTGTTGCTAATTAATTATCTATTTCAATTATCAATACAATTTAATAATAAATGTTGATTTCAATATTTTTTTATATATGGAAAATAAAAATAATATTTAACATTTAACGTCATTTTATGCTGTTATGGCTAAATGAATGTTTAATCATTTTAAAAACCCTAAAACCACCTGCCGGGCTGAAAACCCTCATAGTGTTAACGAATACACTACAGGTGACTCAAAATTTATAACTATTCGCGTTAATTTTGAATGATATTTAAATTTATTAAATCTAATAAAGAATGTCATGTGATGTTTAAGTGTCAAATGAAATGAAATAAAGTTATATCGACATAAACTTGTCATGAGAGAGAATCGTTAAGTCGTCAAGTTACAATTCACCAAAGACTAAGTTGATTGTTAATTAAAACAAATCTAATATTTTTACTTCCAGAGCTTTGAATTGATCAATCACTTTACATACGATCTCACCAGTCTACAGTACGATCTTACTCTATATGAAAATATAGGTGTTTTTAATTATTTAAATAAAATAAAATTAATTACGATAAACACGAATATTTTTTTTAGAATTTTAATTTTTTCATTTATAATTAAAGGAAAAAAATCTAGGAATAAAACTTTTTATCTGTTTTTAGTTTTTATTTTATCTTCCTCTTCTAAAGTGGCCATCGCTTCTGCTTAATTAATTAAAATAGAAAAAAATATTTTATTTTTAGACCGCTGATGAAGTAAATAGAAGAAAATATTTATTTAGTCAAGGGTCACTTATATAGTTAATCGCCTTAAACTTTTAAATACTTTAACAATATATGTTTTTAATTTTTAAACGGGTTTGTTTTTATGAAGGGAAAATAATAGAATTATACCACAGTTGAAAGAGAAAAATAGACAAAAAAAGTTGTACCATGATGTGATTATTTTGAAATAATCTGTTGAAATTAATGATCACTGATAATAATAGTAGAGGTCTCAACAACCCAAATGTTCAATGCAGATGACAATCTTAACAAATTTTCTCGGATTATCACATTAACCGTTATTCATAAGACCATTAACAAATTCCTACAACACAGATAAGGGACAAAGATATTACTTCATATTTCTTAAACTTTATTATTAAAAAAATACTTTAAAATAACTAAAAAATAAAAATAACAAAAAAAAAAGTTTTGATGGTATCAGTAAAATTATGGTATACATTTAGTCAGTGTTCGTAAAATGTGTTGTCTTAATTTCTTAGGGTATGTATGTAATGTGAATTCAGCAATAACCGTATAACACTTGAATATGTTTCAGTATTAACATGAGCCTGGCACTCAGGATTGCTTTACAAACTCCGCCAATTCCTACCTCCTACACATTTTCTCATTATTCAATCCTATCTCACTAACAGGTCGCTCAAAGTAAATCAAAATAATGTATTTTCATCCCGCTTTTCTCAATGCTGGTGTTCCTTTAGGCAGTATCTCCGGCCCAATCCTCTACACAGTTTATACAGCTGAGATCCCAACTCATCCTAATACTATCCTTAGCACGTATGCGGATGACACATGTCTGTTATCCAGTTATAGCATCCCAAACTCTTCAACCCCATATCACTGACCTTGAAAAATGGTGTCAAAACTGGAGAAGTAAAATAAATTCCCACAAATTCCGTCAAATCACTTTTACCCTACGTCGTTAACAAATGACTTCATGTCCTCCTGTATCGTTTAATAACATCCCACTGATTCCTATAGAACAGGTCCGGTACTTGGGATTACACCTTGACATAAGATTAACTTGGAATCCTCATACTAGACTGAAACGACAAGAAACAGCACGTCATTTTAGGCTACTTCAACATTAACTAGACAAACGTTCTAAGCTCTCAATTAATTACAAAAGACTCATATGCATGACAATCATTAGACCCATCTGGACTTGCGGAATATAGCTTTGGGGCTCCACTAACCATTGAACTCCTCTCGTATTTAATCCTTTCGATCCAAAATCCTTCGTAATATCCTCAATGCTCATTATTTTGTTAGGAACAAAGTAATCCATAATGAACTTAAAGTCCTGTTTGTTGCTGATCTGGCCCGAATTCGATATCAATGTTTTCATGACAAACTTCATTCCCACTCAAACCCACTAGCTTCAAACCTCGCAACCTCCTCAATTCCTGATAATGCTCTGAAAAGAAGATGGCCTCGTGATCTACTAAGTTAAACTTGCTATTAGTGTACTACCATTGGGTTTCTCTACTTGCCTTTATCTCGTGTCACTATTTATCTTTCATTTTATTTACTGGATGTATTCTATTATACAGTTGTAAATTTCAATAAATAACTTTTAAAAAAAGAAGTATTAACATATTTCATATTTGATTTCATTTTTCTGTTTAAACAATAATAATAATGGTAAGTTCTAGTCCCAGTCCCGGGATTTTCAAGCATTCCTAAAACTCCGAGGATGTGAGACCCGTTAGTCTACTGGATGAAAATTGCAGAGGTTTGATTCATGGACAATCTGCGCCTGCTGAACCCGAGCAGCCATAATCCCTGAACCTAGACCGATTCGTTACTGTCCTTGAACACAAGTGTTGGTCTGTGAGATGGACACTGGGGAATCTGCAAAAAGGAACTGGTTATGGAGAGGTATGGGCAGCCTGCAGCTGGACCATGGAAACCATGATTCAAAACAATGTGAGGTTGGGTTTCCCTGTCTAGGCTGTCTAAGCTCCCGCAAGCAATATATTTCTGCAGATGACCACATTCATTGGTCAAAGATCTAAAACGTGTATAGCAACTATAGCAAGATCTTGCAGATGTATATTACCTGGAGGAGTATGAACCAAAGATGATTGCTGTTGTTGGTCAGCAAACGCACGACGACCTATATATCTTTCCTTGAAGCAGACCGTCCATGAACCAAACCTCCAGGCGATTTCCTGGAAAACCATAGCGCGATTCTCAATTGTATATAATAAATACATAAATAAGATGATAGCCGACAACTCTACATTTTTTTCTTGTCTTCTCATAATATTTTTGTTATTGAAGAATTGAAATAATAATTATTTTTAATAACGCTTTTAATTATTTACTTTACGTTATATGAATACTGTAACGAACATTGAGTATTCTAACTGCGGTAATAGGCGGAGGCGTGAGTGCATTAAATAAACACGCCCTCTGGGAATTTAACGAATTGCCTTCTCAGCTCCAAGACAAGAGTTTCAAGTACGGTTCCTGTAATATTTCGATGACAGGCTTAAAAATATTCTTATCTGAAATTATACAATAATGAATAACATTTAAGAAACCAACAATAAGATAATAATAGAAGCAGGAATATTTTGACAGGGATGTGTGCGAACACCTGTTTAGGAAAACATAGATATTTACCGAGCCCGGATTTCACTCGGAAATCCCAAGCTAAGGGAATAGTGGCTTTGTATTGAGATTTTATTATCTTTCAGCATTATTATCCATGCCTATATTAAATTATTATAATATAGTCAATTTTATGTTCACAGATGCACCATTTTATACAGTTTGTTTTGCCCATTTATAAGCCTTTGATTAGATTGTTCCTTTAAATAAATATTTTAAATAATGTCTTTAAACGATCAATAACAGTGTATTAAAGGGCTCCTATAAATTCCTAAAATAAATATTGTTAAAATTCTAACCTGAATGATCAAAATAAAAGCTTTTTTAAAACACCACATATTTTTTATTTGACACCAATGTAGCCTATTTACGTACATCAAATGCGAACAAAAAAAGTTATTAATTATAGGTATCAGTAGTAGCTGATCTGATAAAGATATTTTTTTAATCAGCCATTTCTTTATAATTTATTATTATTGATCATAAGAAAACAAAAATCATTTTTAGTTGATTACAATAAATGTTTATGTTATTATAAATAAAGAGTAACATATACTAATGCACTAAGCAAATGAAATAAATTATAATTGTTGTGTTATAACTCTTATTGTTGTGTTATAACTCTCGTTATAATATTTGGTATAATTATAGTTATAATGTGTTATATATTTGCCTTATAATTTTATAGAAAAATTATCATTATATTAAAACAGTATCTTTAAAAGTGGATCAGCAAATGAAGGAAGTATATATATATATATATATTTTTTTTTTTTTTAATTTTTTTTTTATAACGGATCCTTAGATAGATATAAATCATGAAATCAACATGATTGAGAATTAAATTCGGTTTGGTTCTAAATATATCAAATATTTATTTTTAAAAATATGATATTTAAAAACATCAGTTAATTGTCAGAACAGACATGATTTTAACAATAAAGTTTTCAAGGGTATTATACCCTAATTTAATATTCTGGCAAATTGGATTCTTAGATTACCGATTTTTTTTTCTCGTTGGAAACAACGGAACACTAATTTTTCTTGAGAATTATTTTTTTGGATGCCAACTTTCCCTTGGCGAGAAACTAACCAATGTTGAGTGTTTTTAATCTAACACTCTAGCGACAATATTTTCGATTTTCTATCTTTACTTTTTTCTGTAAAGAAGAAACAATAAATTATTTACAATAAATTTCAATTTTGGCTTGAAAACTTTTACATGGCATAGAGACTTTTTTGTTTAACATTAAATTTTCTATTAAAACCTTTAGGTTTAATTTTAATATAGGAACGCCATGTATATTAAAGTTTAACCTCATAAAAAGTAAGGAAGATTCTGTGGTTTGGAGCAAAAATTAAGGTGGAATTTGATCGCTTATTAATCGTGAATTAATAAAACTCTTTATCAACATCTATAATGCTAAAATAAACATTAATCAAATAGATTTTAATTATAAGATCGGAAGGATATACAATATGATTAACTATTTTCCAACTCTTGAAGGTGAAAGACTAACAAAAACATAGGTGAAACACAATTAGTAACCCCATATTGCTTTTGTAAACGTGAGAATCCCTGCTACAATTCCCCAGAATAAAAATAACCGAAAATTAAGAGAGAGATACGAAGGGAACAATGGAAACAAACTGCCCCGGCCTTCTAAATACCAGACTTGTTCGGGAAAGATAGAGGAAAACTGAAAGAGGAAATTTGTTTTTGGAAAACAATTTTCCTCCGTGCCTCAACATCGCTGTGGCTTATTAGAACCAACATGGCGCAGGCTTCTGATCAGATAGCATGGAAAAATATTTACCTTGATATCCTCTCCTGTCGGAAATAGAATGTTTTATATGCACATGATGCCCCATACTTACACATATCGCTCCTTCAAATGAACAACGTCATAACTCAAAAAATAATTTTTCAATAGAAGCATTCGAAAGTTCCATGTGAGTTAAAAAAATAAATATTTAGATATTGGTATAGCAAAGTATTCAAATTGTGATGATGGTGTTGAAATTCTTTTATTAGGCATTAGAAATCGTTAAAAAGGATGGAACGTTTTTATTTTAGCTTATTCAACGTGATACAACTCATGATGACCATATTAAGAAAACAAAACATGTTGGAAAAGAGATATCAAGTATGTCGTTCCTGAATTAAACAGCTTCAAACAATAAAATTGATACACAAGGTTTAACTTAAAAATTCCAATTTTTTAGTTATGTTGTTCTTTGGAATGAGCGATAATTGTAGTCCTTATCAGCTAATGGGTCTAGTATAATATATGCACTCTGATAAATACATTGACATAAATAAATATGCATGTGTGGAGTGAGCTGAAGGTACCAGGTTCAAATCCGGCTTTGGCAGATAAATTATTTATTCTATTAACAACCACGCGTGAACCCTGTGAGATCCGGACCATCAAAAGTCTTACCTGCTCTCAATAAAGTGAGTACCTCTAATAATAGGAAAAATCTTGGTGTTAAACGTGTTTCTAAGACACTCCACCTCCCAGCAAAACCGCTGTATTAAGAATAGTATAGTCTCTACCAACTGATGAAACCAAGACCCTTCACAGTACAGTTTTTTGTTCATACATATATTAGAATATAATATTGTCTTTTGTAAATAGCTTTATATTAAAAAAAAAATGTTTAATTTGGCATTACTTATTTATGGGTCTCAAAAAATTTTAAGTATCTGGATCTTTAATTTTAAAAATGATCAAATATGGGGGAATGAGGGGTTTTTTCATCCTCCAATTTATAGCATTTTAAATTTTGTATTTTAGTGGAATAGGAAATTACTAATTGTCCACAATAACGATAATATAAAAATATAAAAAATACAAGATTTTGGACATATATCTCTGTACTAATTCAATAATACCTGTAGGATATTACGTGCATTAACAGTTTAATAAAAGGAATGTATTTAAATCAAATTCTCCTATGATATGTAAAAGTGTGTTCTATTGCGAAGCCACAGAGTGAAACAATATTATGAAAATGTTCAAAGCTTTTTGCAAGTGTCATTAGGGCAGAAAAAGGGAGTGATATCCCTTTAAAGTACTTTATTTGATGAAGTACTGACTGACATTCAAAAACGATATCCACTGTGTAAAAAGAAAGTAGTAGCAGTAGTAGTAATAAATTAATTTTCTCTTATAAAACTATAGCGGGATTAAAGAAATAATGGATTAATATCCATTTCATCACCAAATTTATCAAAAAAGAATTTTATTAATCCTTCAATATATCCTCCCCAACTACTATGCTTTATAACCCAATCAGTATTTTCATACACATTCCTTTAAAGATGAGGAAAAAGTGAAATAAATTGACTTTTATTACAGGCAAAATTAAAAAATGCATGTATGAATATGACAATAAAATTACAGATATTTTTAAGAATATAGACAATAAAATACTTTCACATGTCTGATATGGTAATTTGCGACGAGAGGATGGATTCATTTAAAAATAGAGTACCTACTGTCCTAGAGAAGAGCAATATATCCCGGATAAGTAAAATAATAATTATGGAATTAATGTAAGAAAAGAAAAAAGCAATCTTTTCACACTCCAAAAAATGATTTAAACTTTTAATGATTATTTTTCAATTTACGAGGTAAGAATGCTTAAAAATTAAGACAATTATACAGTCAGTTTCACTGTACCTCAACTAACACCTTCATTCCAGGTTAATTGTGCTTATTAACAAACAATTAAACTTGCTGAATAAGCTATTCAGATTATTCCAGCTGATTGGTGAGAATAGCTCCTTAATTGTTTATAATGTCATAATTGGGTCCCCTTAGTTACCGCACTATTTTCAATTTCCAAAATCAAACAGTGGTTTAGTTCTTAATAGCCTTCTTTTAAATTTTACCAGTTATTATTTCTCTTTTGGTATTTTCAGAGATGCGTAGTATTTGAAAGGGGGATTCCTATTTCAAGGTTAAGGATATAATTCCTATGAATAGCTGTCCACTTAGTTACATCAGAATAGTTACTATCCCCTTGGCAACACTGATTCAGTGAAATGGTAGGAAAAAGGTGTTATAAAGTTAGTGAAATGTTGCACCTCCACTATTATTTTAGGAAGTGAAGAGATGTATCCTGGGACTATCCTTTAAAAACATTTTATATTTTTTATAAACATGTTATAATTTTTATTATTGTCTGTAATTGTTGCCATTAAAATAATTTTATTATCCTTGAGGCTGATCATGGTATCGTTAGGCGATTACATGTTCTGTGCACTTGTATGGCTTCCTATCACCAATATAAAAATAGAGGGTAGAAATCGCTAAAAATAAGTCACCGTAATTGGTGTAAAGTGATAAATTTTTTTAAAATGAAGCATTTATTAAAATGAAGTAATGAAGGATAGGGTATTTGAGAAATACAATAAATACTCCAGTATAATAATCTATTGCAGAAAGAGAAATGTGGCCCTATATAAAGAAAATTGACCGACACAGGAACTATCTATTAATTTTTATATACTTATATACAAATGTTTAGATGTTGCTAATTTAGTAGTACATATATACTTTACCTAACATTTATATTATTATATACTAGTGACCTGCTCCGGCCTCGCACGGGAAGTATTAGGAGTGACTTTAAAGGATCTGGTGGCGCAACTGTGTCGTCTAGTTAAATCTTACCGGTGGAACAAAATATACCTTGGACTCATCATTCCATTTTAGAACTGAGCAGTATTGACAAGCAATACTAGTTTCTGTAATCAATTGTCTTATCGTAATCCATTCCATAATATTCTTTATTGCACCATCAATTAGTATTCTATTACTTACACCTTAAATTTCTTTGGCTTTCACGGACAAACGATAAACGGAAATCTCTCTCTTGATCATTTTTGTTGCTTCGATTCAAACGAAATATTAGATCTTCGCCGAGACATGATTAAATTATCATGCGTTAATTTTTGAAATTGTTTTAATACAGTTTTGAAATTATTGGAGCCTTTTTAAAGTTGTTGGTAAAATGTTATTCAGCATAGGCGCCCCATAAAGGTGTGCTGGTCTTATAACTGCCTAAACCCATTTACACAAAACCTCGACAAATTATATACCTAAACCTTCCTGGTGAATCACTCTATCTATTGGTGAAAACCGCATGAAAATCCGTGCAGTAGTTATTGAGTTTACTGCGAACAAACGCCGCCTAGGACTTCGTTTTATAATATGTATAGATTTAATATACTATAATTTCTTATTAATATTAATGCTTTTTAAAACAAAAATAATATTCAAATACTAAGCAAAGTAAATACAACAAAATTAGTGGTATCTCTATTCATTTTTGCGCAGTTTAGTTAACAGACAGCGAGATAGAAATAGATCCAAAGATATATAATGAAAAAATAACTTAAAGTAAAAAAAATAACTTAATTGAGATAATTAGGGAACAATAGAGTGGCCATGGATCGTTAAGTCCGGGAAGAAACGAGCTCTAAAAAAGAAAGAAAACTGTATCAAGGAAAATTGTACTTACGTTCTAGAACAACAAGAGTTTTCGAAATTATAAATTTATATTTTTTGTTCTTAAAAAAAAAAAAAAAATTAACAGATATAACAGATAACATAAAGAGTTCCCAGAACATTGTAATTAATAGAAACAATTAATATAATTATCTACTTGGAATGTTTTCATAATATAAGTTTCTCAGCTCAAAATAATTTATTACAGATTAAATTAAATTAAACTCCGAGAAACTCTTGAAATAAACAATACTATTATATTTTACATGAAGTATAAAAATATATTGGGTCTTATCATAGAAAATTTCCGTTTTTTTTTTTGTTATTTCTAAAATTCAATCTGGAATCATTTGACTATTGTTGTTTATAATTTTTATGGGGCTCCACCAAACCATCGAATTCCTCTCGTATTCAATCCTTGCAATCCAAAATCCTTCGCAAAATCCTAAACGCTCCTTATTTTGTCACAAATAAAACCATCCATAATGACCTTAACGTTCCATATATTACCGATTTAGCCGATTCCAGATATCTATCATAGCATTACATCCTTGGATCCAATTCCATCCCGGACAATCCTCCTAGGCGTCTGAAGAGAAGATGGCCTCGGGATCTTCTATTATAGAAATGCTATTAGAGTGCTGCAAGTGGGTAGTGCCTCTAAATGTCCTTTCATGTATTTATTTATTCATTTAGCCATTGTACTAGATGTTTATATTACAGTTGTACAATTCAATTAAATAATTTAAAAAAAATATTTTTATGTTTACAGATTGTAATGAGCTGTTATAAATCTATTCTTTTGTTTGTAGCATTCTGCACTTAATCTAAAATTTGCGTCAGTATTCGTTTGTAGGTTAACAAGGCATGTCACAAACAGAGAGTTTGTCTATGTCACATTACACAAACCAATTAATTGTTTACCAATGAGTTTATTATTTAAAAAATAAAATAAAACTTAGGTATTTTCCAAGGCTAATGTTACTTTTAGCGGTACATTTTAAATTCATTAAACCAGTTTTAACTCTAACGTTGGTTTCATTACTTCAAGAGCAAATTTAAAATTGATTAGAACTCTTGGGTAAAAGTTTAGTAGTTGTGTAAGTTAGTGTGTTGAAAATCGTAAAGTAAATTAAATTCTTGGTAAGTAAGCAATTTTATTTAATATCTTGATGAAATACTCGAAAACTTTTTTTTTTTATGTTATACTTGGAACTAGTGGAAGTTAAGGTTTACCGAACAGTTTTAACTGGAGAAGTTCGAGTAAATTTAAAAATTAGCTTATTAGGAAAACTCGGTAAAAAATTAGTCAATAAAATTATTTAAAAGAAAATACTGCACCGTCTCTGCAATATTTTTGCAAAAACTTTAGTTAGCGAGACGTGTAATTAGTAAACTGCTAAGGTTAGAGAGTTGTGGCTACGTGAGGAGAATACTCATTTACTAAATTAATCTCTGCTAGAATAGGAAGAGGGGGTTTGGGGTGCTATTCCATTTAAAATACCATTTCTCAGGGGGCTTAAGGCACAAACTTACTTGATATGATGATATGATGGTATAAAATGCTCTTTATTATTAAATTATTTACAACTGTTCTTTTTAATTTTATTTTCCACATTAGCAACCACAGCATGGTACTTTATACCGTCTGCCGGGAGTTTGATTAAACTACTAAACAACAACAAAACTAAAAAATAAATCAAATTTCTTTTTGACATTAATAATTAAATTCTGAAATTAAAAATTTTCTATAACGACCTGCATTACTTACAAAATTATATAAACCTATAAAATTCTCTCCATTCAGAATATCTATTAATTTTTGTTTGGATATCAGCTCATATTTTAAGAATTTTTTTCTATACAATTTTAAGACGGCGCACACTGCAAGGAAGTGAAAACTGTTTTCAATTTCATTCAGATTACACAGTGAGCATAGCTGTATATTTTGCGAATCAATTTCAAATGGTTTGTAATTTAGATTCAGAAGTTCCCCTCTGCATTTCATAACTACGCTAATTTTTTTTGTTGCTTTAAAATGTCTATGGTAATCTATTGTTTTATTTAATGAGCTATAGAGGCCGTGGTGTGTGCCCTCTGCTGCTTTTGTATGGCAAACTTGGATAAAATAATCTTTGTACAGCTCTAACATTTTGAACATTTCTCCCTCCCAAGTACCCACGGAGTTTAAAGTTAAATCCAGTCTATAATTTATTTTTTTTGCAATTTCCCCCCACTCTTTAAACCATGATATGTTTTGTTTTATTATTTCTCTTGCTATAACTGTACATAGCCTATTTTCTTTATAATCTAGTATTTTTAAAATATAATTGGATTGCATTTTTAGTGTGTACATGTGTATTAATTTTCTATTCATTTCTAAGTACACAAAGTAATTTGGGGTATTAACCGGTAATTTAAATTTTTTTTTAATGAAATACCTTTCAACTTTTTCTATTTCCTCAAAATATTTGTGGCCCCAAACTTGACATCCATAGGTTATGACATTTTTAATTGTTGACTCAAATACTTTAAATTTTGACTCTAAGGGCACTTCTGGATTATTGAACAGTTCTCTCCACATAATATTAATCCCAACTTTTGCCTTACTTACTTTTTCTTTAATGTCATATTTCATTTTTAAGTTATTGCACATCACCACCCCTAGATATTTGTATGATTTCACACATTCAATTTGCTCATTATTTAGGAACCATTTCTCTTTTTTTGTACACATTTTGCCTCTATTATTCTTCTTAAATACTATAATTTTTGATTTGTCCAGATTTACAAACAAATTCCATGTTTTACAATAGATTTCTAAATTGCCTATCATGTACTGCAAACCAACCGGATTATCTGATATTAGGACAATGTCGTCAGCATAAGCCAGCATATTCACTTTCTTATGCCCCACTATGACTCCTCCCCCGAGATTCTCCGCTAAATCATTTATGAAAAGAGTAAACAGGTATGGACTCAGTACACATCCCTGCTTGACCCCCATCCCCGTCTTGAATGACTCCGTAACTCCATCTTTTGTCCAGACCACTGCCTCCGTGTTTTCGTAAAGACTTTTTATAGCGTTAGTGAACTTAGTTGACAAACCCATTTCGTACATTTTGTAAATTAACGCATTCCTGTCCACAGAGTCAAAAGCTGCCTTGAAGTCGACAAAAAAACAATAGATTTTATTTTTCCCTAAATGCCACATATACTCTATTAAATTGCTTAAAATAAACAAATTGTCAACAACTGAGCGGCCCTTTCTGAAACCTGCTTGGCCTTCTATCAATACTTTTCTTTCTTCCAACCAGTTTGTAAGTCTTACTGCTAGCATCCCAGAATATATCTTCGAAATGGCATCTAAAAAAGAAATACCCCTGTAATTTGTCACTTCGCCAAGCTCACCTTTTTTATGGAGAGGGAAGATGATTGATTTTCCGAAACTCTCTGGAACTTTACCTTCATCAAAACAGAAATTGAACAGCTGCAGTAGAGCTTTCGTAAAGCATTCAGGAGAATTTTTATAAAATTCACTTGGTATTCGGTCAAGCCCAGGTGCTTTATTGTCTTTTAACTTATTTATGGCTGCGACCACTTCATCATAACTGAATTGATTATCTAAATACCCATCCTTTACCCAAGGAGCCGCGTATGAGAAAAGTTCAGTACAAAGATGTAGGTTATACTGTTTTTTAAAATGCTCTTTCCATTTCAGTGGTTGAATATTTCCAATTCGGAAGTAGTTTTTTTGCTTAAATTTATTAGTCAAGCACAAACTTACTTTAATTGGATCATCTAAAATATCGCCAAATAAAAAAATTATCAATGCCAAACAATTAAGTAACAACGGTCCATTATTGATCTCTCGCCTATGTAGATGACGTGGTAATTATTGGAAGGACATTACCTAGTATTAAGGACCTAGTATTGGGAATTAGATCATTTTTATAGCAGAAGAAAAATTTGTACTTTTTGAGTTATATATTATATCCGTTATTTCATCTTCGATGGTGTATTTATTAAAAAAGGCTTCAAGAAGAGAATTGTGTTGTAAGAATGTTTAATAAGAATTGTTTCCAACCAATGGGCCGTGGGGTTCATAGGACTAGACCGCGTGTATACATATTATAAAACAAAGTCCTCAGCCGCGTTTGATCGCGGTAAACTCAATAACTACTGCACGGATTTTCATGTGGTTTTCACCAATAGATAGAGTGATTCACCAGGAAGATTTTGGTATTTAATTTGTCGAGGTTTTGCGTAAATGTGTTGGAATATAACGATCATTTTCGGAAATATTAACTAGTGGTGGTATAAGTTAATCCAGAAGTGGAACGAGACAATCACTTGATCCTAAATATAAGCTTAATGTGTACACACGTCGATTTCTGTTGTGTATCTTTGTATATTTTTTTCCTTTCGCAGTTTTCCTTTCAAAATTTGTTGTCCGTACAAATAAAAACAACTACCGCTGGTCTTTAGGCAATTTTAATTAAAAGCTTCTGAATCGTTAAAGCGGCATTCCTCAGTATGTGTATCGATATTGCTGAACCACCTAAGGACAAAGTTTCAGTTTGATAGTTCAGTATTTTTAGCGATTAGGGCCGGACTATCCTTTCATATCTTGAATAGTACGGTTATGAAAAAGCGGCCTTGGCGATCAAATCACTGGAACATAGTATATAAATTTTTATAAATTTCGTAAATTTAAGGTTTAAATTACTGGCTTACTGGCTGGGAATCGGGCATACTTTGCCATTGCCAAGATGCTGAAAAGCAAAAATGTCGGCCTCAAAACTAAGATCACTCTCTATAAATCGCTGATTCGGCCAATAGGGACATATACTTGCGAGGCATGGGCCCTAAACAAGGAGGATGCACATCTGGTGGATAGAAGGCGTATCCACAGAAGCATCATAGGGGCCCGTCCAGAAAAAACGGTGTCTGGCGCAGAAGAAAAACCGAGAGTTATAATGACATGACGATCTCCTGTTTGCCAGGTTACAGAGGATGAAGTGGCTGGGTCACCTGTTGAGAATGGGATAAGAAAGAACTGTTAGAAGAGTGTATGAAAACTCCCCTGATGGAGTGAGGGGTAGAGGGAGACCCAGGGGCAGGTGGAAGGATAGCGTTCCGGGTGATCTCAAGAAACTGATAATAAGTTCCTCACATTCACAGGACCGAAGCAGGTGGAGCTGGGGGATTGAGCAGGCCAAGGATCGCTTCAAGCATTTGTCGCGCCACTAAGATCCATTATTGAAATTCAGTGAATAACTAAGCAGGAGTACTTAATATATTCTTGCTTCCTTTTAATCTAGAAATGTTTTTATTTGTATATTTGTTTAATTTTAATTATTTTATCGATGCGGGTATGGAACCCGGGATAGCTCTGTAAACTCAGTGAATTTCTACTCCCTCTGTACGTTTTCATTATCCAATCTTTTCTCACTAATAATTGATTCAAATAATCATAATAATGTCTACTCATCCCTCTTTTCTTCATCTGCTAGTGTACCTCAAGGCAGTATCCTCGGTCCAATCCTCTACACAGTTTACACAACTGACATCCGAACCCATCCTAATACTACATCATTACCACTCATGCTGATGATACATGTGTATTATCAGTCAATACTAATCCAGTATAGTAGCTTTATAGCATACCATATCACTAACCTCGAAGAATGCTGTCAAAACCGGAGGAATAAAATAAATTCCCACAAATCCTGTCAAATCACTTTTAACATTCGCCTTAAACTAATGATTTCCAGTCCTCCTGTATGCTTTAGTTGGATTCCACTGACTGCTGTCGAACAGATTCGTTACTTTTGCCTACGTCTTGACAACGTTTATCTTGGAAACCTCATACTGGATTGAAACGACAAGAGATCAATCAATCCTTGGCGATTGACAGTTTAAATAATCTATCTGTGGCAACCGGATTTTAACACATTATCTACAGCCTGAAGGGGGCAGAGTGGCTAAGTGGTAGAGCACTGAGTTGCAATGCCGAAAATCCTGGTTCAATCCCACTCCAGGCAAACTTTTATTTAGTCTGTTAGCAGCTGGAGATGGATCATATAGGATCTAGGACCCTCCTGGGGATCCTGGAATCCCAAAAGTTGGTACCCAAAATAAGGGGAAGAAAATCTGGCGGTTGAGCGTGATCTATGACAAATCACCTCTCTGCACAACCGTTGTCCATGAAACAGTACTGTTTCTATCATGTACTGAACTCCAGACCCTTCATGGGTTGTAGTGGTATAGTTTTTTTTTTAATCTACAGTCTGTGTTACAGTGCACGACAATTCTACCAGATTATTTATGTTATTTTTTCTCGCAAAAAGAAACTATTATATTTTATGAGGTTCAGAATCATCACGGCTTGGGGCGGTTTGACTCCCTTGACGTAATCAACCATTTTGCTACCTTTTTTCTTTCTTTTTTGACTATTGTTATTTGCTACATTCCTGTTTCTTTTTCTAACAATGAAGTCCGATATGGCTTGTGCGACGCATAGCAATCTTCACCATCAAAGGACGGTGCTACAAATCGTGAAGAGTCAAGGCTTCCTTTTTTTTCTGTTTTTTATTGATATCCTTAGAGGGGGGCTCATAATGATATGCATTACCTCACACTCATGTAGGTGGCGACTCATCAAACCCTTCAGATATTTTGAAAGACTAAAGCAAAAATTTGGAGAAAAATTACCATTATCATGAATAGCTCCCAAGAGGAAAAATAATATCTAAAGAGAGGATGAAAGAAAGGGAAGAAAAAGAAGAAATGAAAGTTTGCAGATTTGAGGAAAGCAATGGTAGAAAGTTAGTAAAGTATAAAGTAGAGAAAAGGGCTATAAGTTGGCAAAGAGCAATTAACGGTTCTTGTCGCTCCAACTTCGCAAGTCCGCGTGTGAAAGTGCTTAAGGCACGTCCCTATCTTAACTTCGCTACACTCAAAGCAATCCCCTTAACATCTTAAGCATACATAGCAGAAATAATTAACGTGTTTTAATCTTATACGAGATAAGGGTTATCTTAATAGGTTTTCTTCGCACCTCCATGGGCACCTCAATAAGTAGATTAGTCGTTCCGTTAATAATTAAAAGTATAGAAATTTTTATACCTAAAAATAAAAAATCGAAATTTTATTATGAGAAATAGGTGAAAGGATGTGAAAGGATGATCTTGTGACAATATGCTCAGCAGACTCCGGAACGCCGCAGTTAGGACATAAAGGGAAATATACTTTCCGTAGCCATGAAGTTTGGCCCGAAAGCCTCCATGCCCGGTGAGCAATTGCGAAATCCAGTAGTCCGAGTGAATCCATTTTGCAGCTAGACGTGACCGGACGGTGGGAAAGTTTTTCCTCAACGTTGCACCTTATATTGTGAATCCCCGCCGATCCCACTCGTCGATAGTATCTTCTCGTATTATACCTTTCCATTTTCTGTGGATCTCGGGTATTTTTGTACTATATTGTTCGGTAGACCTGCCAAGGCTTCCTTTTAAAGATTGAATTAGTGTAAATCTTCACGCAGGAGAAGGTCGATAGAAAAAAATCGCCTTTTGAGACACACTCATATACGGTCTAGTGACTCGCAGAAGAGCCGCCCGCTTAATCGTCGCCAACCTGCGCTTTTCCCGACATGAAAGATTTTTTATCCACACAGGGGATGCGTACCGTAGAATGTCTTGAATCATTCCTTTATAAATGATGATTGTGGTTGGAAATCTGATACCCCAAAAAGCACCCCCATGCGACTAAGTTTGTTCGAGGTCTGAGCCACCCTATTTCCTAGATAGTCTTAGTGACGGGTGACATTAAGTCCTCTATTAAACTTTATTGCAGCACTAGAGGCCACCAAACACTGTCAAATGCGGATGATATGTCAAATAGTAGCAACATGACATATCGTACCCTCTATACCTCAATGTCACGTAATTGGAGCTGGATGGTTCCCTCCCATTTGGTAGATCCATATTGCCGTGGATGACTTGCCCTAGTAAGAACTGGCAGCAAGCTGGTTAAAATCAGATTCTCCAGGACCTTGCTCATCACAGGGAGGAGGCATATAGGTCTGTACGACTTTGGGAGGTGCTTATCCCTACTTCCTCCCTTGTAGAGGAGTCTCAAATCGGCAATCTTCCAGCTTTTGGGAAAGTATGTATGACAATTTAGAAAAAAATTATACTCATTTAGAATTACATCTGCTTTCAGTAATTTTCAGAAGCAATCAAACTGTTTTAGGATTTACCGATAGCCCCTGTGAATAATTCGTTAAGTTGATTTTTTTTCCAAAATCAGTCTTGTACTTAACGAAGCGGAATCATGTTATTCTCGTAGTACTAATGTGGCAAAATCAGACCTTGGCTTGAAAAGGAGTTATTTCTTATATTACAACTCAATTTCAATCCAAAACTACGTGACATGATACCGCTTCGTTAAGTAAAAAAAAACTCTCATTGGACAAAATTCGACTTTACCACTTATTCACCGGGGCTGCAAACATAACACCTTAATCTTTAACAACAAACATTTGTTTATGGCTTAATTTTGAGTGGGTCTGCAATAATATTACGGTAAATACTATATTACTGGTCTTAGAATATTACAGTAAATACTGTAATACTGAAATAATGTAAAGGACTAAAAGAAGGCAGGGATGGGCTATAAAGAGCAGCTGACGATTCCCACGGCTCACGTAATACTCCGCTCTTATCGGAAATCTCTTTCCCTCAGGTGTTCTTCCGCAACTGCCGTTTTAGTGGAGTTAGCTGGGTATTCAGTCTAAATGCCCCACATCAGTTTTATAGGAGAGTAAAAGGCGTTTCTTTATTTCTAGCTTCTTTGTCATAATATTATAAAGACAAATCTCCGAAACCAATTTCGAAGCCTCCTATTCACAATGACTCGAATTCTCTTCAAATTTTCAAATCTCATGTAATGAACAAAAGGCAATTAAAATACAAAAACATAAGTGGAAAACATAATTGGGATAATTGGAAAGCATCGAAAAATGAAGGATCTTGGGTTAAGTACCTTGTAGACTTTACTGTTTCTAGGGCAACAATTGTGCAATGAGGTGATTTGTCCTGGATCACTTTCTAACGCCAGCTTTTTGCTGCGAGAAAGAGTAAGGCTGAGGCTGTAAGGGTATTCAGATCCATCAGGGCCCTTCCTCGACTGTTAACAGATTAAGTCAGTTACCTCCTGCCACAACCGGATTTGAACCTTAAACCTTCAACATGGGAACTCAGCTATCTACCACTAAGCTACCCCACTGCCATATTGTAAACATATGTTTATTACCAGATGATTGCTTGTATTTGTCATTCATTGCAAATTGCATTATAACATATTCAAGTATAAAAAATGACCATTTATCAATTGTTTTGTTTTAGGTATGCTTTACTATAAATCGGTTGATTGTATGTTGATTATCAAACCTTATAAGCTTATGTTTTATTTTTAGTAATCGATTAATCCATGACCTTGGAGACCTTCAGCCACGCGATGTGGTCTTCCTCAAGTCATATGCTGTTTCCGAGAGAAGAAGCAGACTGGAGAGTATAATAGTAACAACCTCACGTAGCTACAAACGATGGTTTCCATTTTGTAGTTCCAGGCTGCTCTTAATTCTATTAAACAGTCCCTTTGTGGCCGATTCATCGATGACCTTTCCTCAGAAGTTCACTCGGATTCAAGGGCAGTGACAAAGTGGTCTAGATCCATGAATTATGATAGTTGGCGCACTACCACCTATATTTCTTACCCCGAAGAAAACTAGGACAAATCTCCTTTTTTTAGAGCTTTATAATATTTTCGATTATTGGTAATTAAATGCAAAAACTTCGCCCAGTCGTGATTCGCCCACAGTAGAATGACGGGCCTCACACTCTCGAGAAATTGAGTGATGCTTTCGAAATCCCAATATTTTGGTTTTACATTCAATAAAGCATGAACATTAGTAATTTTTATTTTTTCATTTAAATAATGTAACGATGCTTTTATTTTTGTTTTGATTTCTTAAATTGGTAGGGATTATTCAATAATATAACTTTGTAACACACATCAGTCGATTGACTGTGGATTGAACGCAATCGTCGGAGGTAAACCGATACAACCCCAACAGGTGGGGCTGCAATCGACGGGGAAGATACCATGGCTTGAGTGGTCGACCACTAATGCTTGTGTTAGCTCTTGTTAAATATCAAATACTACCATATCAATAATATAATGTGGCTGAATAATATAATATATTATCCTACGTTTACAACCAATAAAATGTTATCATTAGAATTAGTGAGGTCCAACGTACATTTCTGAAAATGTTGTTAAGTTACCCGATAATGAATTGCTATGATATTAAATATAGATTTATCCCACAAGCCATTTAAAAAAACATTTTGGTCGAGCAAGCGATAATTAAAATAATTATGATGAAATTCTTTGGAGAGGGAGAGGAGCGTGTGGAACCAATAAGATAAGGAACGATGAGGAAATCAAAAAGCTTAATATAGTTGTTCTTTGAAAAGTGGAAAAGAAGAGTATTTTGAAGGATATAAGATTAATATAGATGAAATTTTGAAAAATAATGTTGTTATGATTATGGTTCGCGTATTTATTGGACACACTTCGCACGTACACATACGGTAATATAATAGTAATAGTATTTATTGTAATAAATATAGCACTTAGTAATAAGTAAGCATAACTGGGTGGGTGTGTAATTGTTGTAATGACGCTAATATATCTATTTTTATCAATTATAATTATTTCCCAATTACCTCAATACTGAATACATTAATAAAAATATATGACAAATATATATAATAGAATTAAAGTAAGATTGTAACGGCTTCATTATAAAAAAAAATCAGTGATTGGAAAGATTGTTACGAGGGAATGACGACACCTCTTCCTCATCACTTATTAATTTGGTACATTCACTCAGTCTTATTCTTCTAAATAGATTTCTGACTTGGTTTTTTTTTTCTTTTCGTTAATTATTTCAGCTTTTGCCACCGAGTTCTTTTCTTTTTCTTGAAAAAAAAATCCATTTTTCATTAAGACTTTCGAGAGAGGGCAGCTACTTCATTATAAAGCGCTTAGCGCTCGCTACAATATTAATAATTATTCCTCTCCAATGTTTAAATTTAGTTCTTAAAGGGTTATTAAAATTTAATTATGCTCACAGGGCGAGGGCCAATTTCAGCTGTGGTAGTAAAAATACAGGATATATGCATCCTTCCATCTGTATATAATCATATCCCTGCACAACCGTTGCCCTAGAAACAGTATAGTCTCTAAAACGTACTAAACCCAAGACCCTTAATGGCTTTTAGTGGTACAGATTCTTTTTTTATCTTTGTATATTTTCTCAGCCTCTGTTCTTATTTTTCTAATGGCCAATGTTTACTTAAAATCTGCCAATAGTATTTTTTCTTGCAATATTAATAAATGAACATGCTAGAATAACTTGAAATGTAATTAACATTTTTAAAAACAAAAGCAGTTACAAAGAAAATTAAACCTAGTCTTGGATTAAATAAGCTTTTAAATTGAACGTTTATAAAAGGGAAAAAATCATTTTTTTTTTTTTTTTTTTACTTTTAGATGCAGGGGCTCTCCAATTATTTTAATTGCCAATTCCAGCATGGAGTCTTAATAATATAAAAATATATATTATACTTTAAATACAAGTAAAATAAAAGAAGGGATTAAACATCAGATACTATTTGAAGACATGACTGATTGATGGCGGCATATAACAGAAGATAGTGATTTTAAAAGAATTATTTCGTACTGATATCTGTACGTACATTGAGTCTCGTATAATTCAAAAACGGTCTATCACAGAAAGAGGTACTTAATTGAAAAATATAATACATTTTCAGGATACAGTGGGGCAAAACTTAACTAATTCTGTATTTGAAATATATATTGAACGTGTTAAATATGTTTGTATTGAATTATTTTTAAATTTAGTATTAACAGTTTTATATGATGGGAAGGGTAAGAGCCTGTTCGATGTCAGGTAATCGTTAAAGATCTATATCCTAATTATATCTGGATTATGGAGGACCTCCATTGAAACATCGTATGATTAACCTTTGCAGCATAAGTGAGGTTAAACGAAACAAATAAACATGCCTTTAAAATAAACGTTAAACATAATATCTTCCCTCAAGACTTCATGCATGCAGCAGAGAACTGGAACTCTCCATGTCTTCAATGATTGTTTTTCGAAAATAAGAACAAGAAAAAAGTGATATTTAAAGGAAGAATAAGAAAATGCAAACAATTAAAGAACGTAGAAAAAATAAGGGGAGCGAAGTGGTTGAGTGGTAGAACACTGAGTTGTCATGCGGAAAAACCTGGTTCAAATCCCGCACAGGGCAAGACTTTTATTTAGTCTGTTAGTAGCAGGAGATGGACCATATAGGCTCTAGGACCCTCCTGGGGCTCACTTAAAAAGTGGATGCCTACAATAAGGGGGTTGAGCGTGATCTAGGACAGATCGCCAATTGCACAACCGTTGTCCTTAAAACAGTACAGTCTCTACCATGTACTGAACCCCATACCACTTCATGGGATGTAATGGTACAGGTTTTTAGAAGAAAAATATATATTTTTTAAAAAATAGGATTAATGACCCAATTTGCCAGAGCCGAATATCAGAGAATATAATCGTATGCTACAGTTTTGTGAGAATATGCGACAGCATGTAGGCGGTTCTACAAAAAAGAAGCAAAATGATGTGGATACTAATACAATAGGCGTTTAATAGAAATATATGATGAAGTGATAAATATTTGTTTTTATCATTGCATCATCAAGCAATGATTACCGCATTACATACTTATTTGTTTCTTTTATTCCTTCGATATCGAGGAGGAAATTGGACATTTCGTTTATTTATTTTCCTCTGCCAACACGATGAATTCATGTTTATTTAGAATATGATAAAAAATACACGTGTTGCTTGATGGGTATCAACAACTTGTTGAATATGACTGGGGTATAGGGCTCGTCCTGTCAGAATATATTAATACCTACTTGACAAGATACGTAGTTCAGCTTACAACCGATGTTAATCATATGTGAAGATCTCTACAAGATTGAATATCTTGATAACAACAAGGTGTCTGTAACTGTAAATTGAAACTTCATACAATCCCTGATGTTTGAGTATTCTCCCGCTACACCTACTTAAGGAAGCCTTTTGATAAAAGATGTATAAAGGACACTGAAGGACGAAAGAGGCCAATATAAGGACCCCATACAACTGAGATTGACTGATACAATATTTAAGGGACTGAGGTCGCCACAGTATCCTCTCCGAGCCCTTACAACTTTTTCAATAGCCATATTTAGCTATTTGAATATAATATAAGGTATCCAATACCCTCGTCCTGATATCTTCCGAGGGAAATTCCAACCAACATGTATGTACAATACATATATAGGGGAGCTTATTGTGTATAGCGTGGAATAACTGAGCGGAATATATCGACTTCAAAACCGCCTGTAGCAGTTAAATTATTTGATCTGTTAACAGTTGAAGTCCTAATATACTGGGCTAACAATAATATTTATGATACAAGGCATTCTGTGGTATGCATCTCACACGTGGTTTATGAACCTATCTAACCGGCAGATTGGTAGCGATTCTATCTCGAGCCACTCATAATCGTGAGGCTTCATACATCTCGACATTCGTGCAGATTTACTGAATTTCAATGTTGAAAATGAAGGCTCAACAGATATCCTGAGCAATATAGATATGGAAATTGAATGCGGTAATCTGAGAAGATACTGTTTACAACTGGGACCGGAGGTGACAACCTTAAAAGGAGCTTGAAGCTTGAACTTTCTCACCGTCCGGCGAAGGCTAGCTGCAAAATGGATTCTCCCGGACTACTGGGTTTGGCAATTTCTCACAGAGCATGGAAGGAGACATACATGGTAGGCGATAGAATGTAGAACGCTCAGAAGAAAATGACACAGAGCGAGAAGGCTAAGAAGGTTACAGAAATTGTTATCATAACTCATCTTGGGTAAAATAATAATGTGAAAACCCGTGGTGCCGCAAGGCAAGGAATGGCGAACAAACAGACCCTCCCAGTGCTTATTATATAATAATAATAGATGTATATATATATTTTTTTATTATTTAAATATATACATATATATATATATATATATATATATATATATATATATATATATACAATATATATATTTTTTTAAGAGAAAAGATTATGTCGGCCGGGATTCGAACGCTATAGAACGATAGAGACGTGGGCGTCCCTGGTTCGAATCTCGGCCAGGACTTAATCTTTTCTCTTAATATATATATATATATAAATATATATATAAAACCTGTACCACTACAACCCGTGAACGAGTCTGGGGTTCAGTACATGGCAGTGACTGTACTGTTTCATGGACAACGGTTCTGCAAGGAGGTGACCTGTCCTGGGTCACGCTCAACCGCCAGGTTCCCCCCCCTTATTTTGGGTACCCTATTTTTATAATATTTTATAGAAACTGGGTGAGCCCCTAGGAGAGTCCTAGATCTCATATGATTCATCTCCCGCCGCATACAGGCTAAATAAAAGTAACTATCTGTAGCGGGATTTGAACCAGGATTTCCGGCATGGCCTGAGTGGCCAGGCTCTCCCACTGAGCCACTCCGCTCCCCATATGTAAATATATAAATGTAGGGAAACCTTTAGAAAACCACTTAAACAATAAATAACAGAAAATAACGAATAGTTTCCTAGTACTTTAATTAAACTGGTTCAGTGAAATAATTTATAATTACATTTAAGCATTCAATTAAGATTAATGCTTATATTTTTCAATATTAAGGACTGATGGTATTTGACTAAAAAAACTGTGGGAATACAGAACGAGTATTGGTAGAAAGCAACTTATGATGGGTCGTTGAACTTGAAAAATATAAATCAAACAAGTAAGGTATTCGAAATCTGATAAGCAAATAGCTCACAATTTTCTTTAATGTAAACAAATATTTAAATATATATATATATATATATATTGTAAGATTTTAAAGTCTTATTTTTATTGTCCTTTTCAGCTGAATACTGAGCTTAGATAGTTTATTTAGTACTTACGGTGCCACACTTAATTTGGTATGATACAGTGTAATACTTCAGCATGAATATTCATTAACACCGAGTCTATTAACCTTTACTGAAGTTGAATAAATAACATTTCATGTACTTAGTAAAATATATAATTCATCACCATCCAACTCATTAATGGTATTATCATCTTCGATTTTTTTTTAAATTAACAGCCCAATGATCCAATAAATAATAAATTCTTATTAATGGGTATTATTTTAGTTTTTAAATTATTATTATTTATTATTATATTTCATCATAGATGATGTTCAACAAATGACAATAAACAACTAGATCTAGGAGAGACTAACGACTATACGAAGAAGATTCTCCCTAATGCAGTGCAGACCACCCCCATTGGTCCCCTAAGATCATTGATAGTCCTTATCAGCTCTTCGATATTCCAATACTTGTCAATACCTCCTGCTTAGCTCAGTCACTACTTTAGTAAGAATAAATATTACTATAAAATACTTAATATGTCGTACAAAAATTAGGGAATCATGTTTTTCTATTTTGAAATTAAATCGAAATTAATCCTTCCAAAAATAATTATAATTATAATAAACTCTCTTCAGAATTGAAAATGTTTAAATTTTAGGATAATGTTAATCATGCATTATAGTTAAATTTAATTATGTATGATTAAAACCATTTTAGGTTACTCTACCAATCGTATACTTTCATTTTGAGTACGACCATATTAATTTATATCTTATTCAGTTCGATCGTTACAAAAAAAAATAGACAATTCTGGATACGATTATTGCATATATGTTCCTGAAATCTTCGGTTGATCTGTTTGAGAGGAATGCAATGGCCGAAGTGGAAGAATGCGAGGATTGGCTTCGATCCTGCTCAGGTTAGGTATAGCCCCTAAAAGATTATCGAACCTCAATGAAGACAATTATGTAGCGGTGATTAGCTCATATCAGCGAAGGCTCATCACAGATTGCAGCACAATCAGCTGAGTGCTGTGATCGGATATCATTAGTCAGCACTAACAGTATCCCCCTATACATCTGGGCCCTATTATCGAACACAAATATCCTATGTATGCAAGATAGCATATACATATACATTACACCTACCACTTATTATATTGTTTTCTAAACCGGGCAAGAAGTCATAAGTGATTTCGCTCGTGAAGGAATAAATATCCGTGGCTTGAAGTTTATACAGGCTTATACATGGGATTGCTCCGGGAGCTGAATACTGAGCACGAGGCACCAGGACCTGCTGTTATCCTCTTTAAAATTCATGGCGGGACTGTTATTCCGGACTTTTCTTTATCATGCTGCTTTATTTCTAAGGAAAATTGTTTTCATCAGATTCGAGAGATGGGTACGGGGGACCTATTTTTACAAGAATTTCGAGAGCGGTCTAAGCATTATAATTGTATTCTGTTACCACCACCATGGGATTTTTTCAAAGAAACACAGCTTATTGTATTTAGTTTCGAGAATGTTTAGATTAATTTTGGTTTTAAGCATTAATGGCTTTAATTGTGTATAATGTATAACCCCTTCACACTGTCGTTCGTACGATTAAAAATCGCCCAAAAAAACATGTATTTAAAACCCATGAAGGATCTTGCAAATCAGTACAGGACAGAAACTCTACTAAGACAATGGTATGTGGTCTCTAGATCCTACAGAACCATTTATTTCTATTCAAAAATTTAATAGTTTATCTGTTACAGCCAGGGTTTTCAGCAAAACTCACCCCTCTACCACTGAGTTACCCTGGATAAAAGTTCTAACCACATTGTAACTGTGAGACACTTATGGTTGAATGGTAACTTGAAGGAATATGTTCAGAATAAACTAAATCTAGGAAAGAAGATAGGACTAGAGTTTTTTGAAGGAAACAAAATTTTGTATATGAAACTCTAGTTCGCGTATTTATTGGACATGCTCCATACGTACACATATAGCAATACTTTATATTTCTTTCTTATTAAGACATTTCTTCTCCCTTGTGGTATAGAGATTTTGCATAAGGAGCGCCAACTGTCTCTGTCAAGTGCTGCTTTCTTGGCTTCGGCCCATCCAATCCCGTTTCTTTGAGGATTTTTTGGAGGTCATTCTTCCAGGTCACTCTCAGCCATCCCCTGTGTATTTTTCCTGTTGGTTTAATCTCCATAGCTTCCTTTGCTGTCCAGAAGTTGCCCATCCTCATTACATGTCCGAAACATCGAAGCTGTCCTTTCTCGAGTATCTGATTAAGGGGTTCAACTTTGAGTGCATTCCTTATCGTCTTGTTTTGTATCCGGCCCCTATTGGTCTTCCCCTCTATTATAATAATATTATTAAAGCAATATTAATAGTATTTATTGTAATAAATGTAACACTTAAGCATATATTTAAAATGAATGTACTTAACTTCAAGTATATTTGGTTGTAATGACGCTAATATATTTATTGTTTATTAATTTTAATCAATTCCCGATTAACGGACTATTGAATACATTTATAAACATCGATGACAAATATATAATAGAGCAGAAGTAATATTTATAAGACTGTAACGGTTTCATTATGAAAAAAAACTGTGATTGAAAAGATTGTTAAAAGAGAATAGTCACCTCATAAATAGTCCTAATAAAATAAATAGTTTCTTGCTATTTGAGAATTTCGACGTGAACTTCGATGATCTGATTTCATGTGGTTCGTATCACTCTTTTCATGGCCTTGTCGTTTCACAACAGAAAGTACCCGCATGATTTCTTACACATAGACATACATAATTATAGTTATACAACGTCATATGCGTGTATTAGTTCAGGTTACCCGGGATGGAAATATAACAGAGCACAGTTCATAGTCATCACTGTCTCAAACAATTGGAATTCTGATCATAGAACCTCTCACACAATTTTAGTTTTAACGATTCATAAAATCCTTCACTATCTATGTGGTAAAGAAAAAGTTTAATTGAAACTTTTCACTCTAAGATAATGAAGTCTAATATACCTAAATGGATCTTCAAGATCACTATAAGTAGCGCAGTCTACTTCTTGTATGGTAGAAAGGTAATGGCAAAAAAAAGGAGATAAGAACGAGAGAAATACTCTAAGCCTTGAATTTCAGTAGCAAATGATGATGAGCATTAGCGTTCTAAACGGAAATGAGAAAAACCGAACGAAGAAGGTATGTAAAAATTCTTTGGAATTCAGTCTAACATCTACGCTTCATTACTTCTCATTCATGGACAAAATTTCTTTATTAAAAAAAAATTATTTTATTGAATTGTAAAACTGTAATATATACATCTAGTACAAGGGCTATATGACTAACTAGATACATGTAGAGGCACTACCCACTCTAATAACATTTCTATAACAGAAGGTCCCGAGGCCATATTCTCTTCAGACGCCTAGGAGGATTGTCCGGGATGGAATTGGACGGAAGGATGGAAACCAGTGGGTTTGGATGGGGAATACTATGAAATGATAGGTATTTGGAATGGGCTAAATCGGTAACATATGGAACGTTAAGGTCTTTATGGATGGTTTTATTTGTGACAAAATAAGGACCGTTTAGTATTTTGCGAAGGATTTTGGATTGCAAGGATTGAATACGAGAGGAATTCAATTGGACAAAATTTAAAAGAATATATATCTTCAGTGACAAAAAATACCAATCGGGTTATAAGTTTCTGGATCTGTGATGTGATGGGTATAACACCTTCTACTGTAAATCTGATTTTTATAAAGTTATCATTGACAGGTTGGTACCTAGTGCCAAGCCATTTTTTCGAATATATTATCTCTGACACGTCTATATTTGAAGAGTTCATAGGTCCAATTAAGCTTTAAGCTGGAGGAAATTGTTCTTCTGTTTCTTTCATCAGCAAAACGATGTAATACTGGATCTTGATATAGTACTTAAAATACATCTGTTAGTTGGTTGTACTAGCTGTAGGAAGTTAGCAAATATTCAACTGATATCAATCTTATTTTTATAGTTATATATTAACCAGTTTATTCGTAGTATGATGAAAATAAATAATTAGTGAAACAGTATGTATGGGTTATTTTATATATTCTTTTCTTGCAGTGCCACGTTTGCTCCCAAGGTCGGAAATCATCAGGGCTATTCGAATTTCGGATACAACAGCTAAAAAGCTGCTTTGTAGAGAAGTTGAAATATTCTCTTTTGGAGCCAGGAATATAATCCTCTTCCAACGCATCTTCTTCCATGAGTTTTTACCTGGTTTATATTTAATTCCACGAATTATGCGCCCCAGGTATTGCAGTTTGAATCTCTTTGTAGTTATCACCACTTCTTTTTTCTTCCTCATCCTCTACATAACAATCTCGATTGTAACTCTATCCATCCAAAATATTTTATGAATTATTCTTCAAACGCGTCTAATCTTTGTAGTTTTGTTTTCTTTAAGATTCAGAAGCCTACCCTGAAAACACATGGCGCATAGTAATATTATCAATACACATGCACATAATATTAATTTCAATTTAACGTGAGATTTTTCATAAAAATTGCTCTTTTCATCTTCATAAAGGTAGCTCCTGCCTGTTTGATTCTTAATCTTTAATATTTTGAATAATATGAATGTATTCCGACTAGTTAAGGTTAACATTTAAATAGTATTATTTCATTATTAGTATACTACGAGTACTATTGAACATACCTAGCTAGACGTACTATGATGCGGATTAGAGACAAGGTATGTTGGTACTGTAGTACCGATCCTACTACTAACCGGATCATAGGATGACAATGGCGGACAAGAGGAAGAGTAGGATTACAGAGCGAATACACTTGTCTCATTAGCCCTTGCGAGGGATAATCTAATAGCCTGCTCCTGTTTGACGGCTGTCTGCTCGGTCCGAGACAATGCTCGGCTAATCAAATATCCAGCTCTCTCCGGAATATCCTAGTATCTGGGCTCATCCTATTGTCTTCCAGGGCCGTTCTGGAGTAACGGTGTTGTTCAATGGAGGCATGAGTAGGCATCAGTTTTTTGTTCAAACTGAAGGCATAAGGATTGGTATACTTAGCACATTATAATCAATATAAAATGTCGCAGAGTGTGAAAACGCCCTTTCGATATATCATATGCGTTAATATTAAACTTTAAACAAATATATCCATGAGATTGGATGCAATGGAGGTAAGTTATTTTTTGACTGGATGGAATTCTATATAGGTCTGCGCAGCTAACGCGAGTGAGAATGACGAAATTAATCGACGGGCACATCTGGAGTATCAAATGCTCCTGCGTTCGAAAAACGAATATTGCTGTTCGTATAACTGCTCTGCAAGGATAATGTACTCAACTGTGTACAATAGTAAAAAGAAACATGTTTTACTTAAAAAAAAAGAAATAAAATCTGTACCTTAAAACCCTTGAAGAGTCTTCAGGTTCCGTACGTGGTAGAGAATCTACTGTTTTTAAGACATCGATTGATGAGGGAGGTGATTGGTCCGAAATCAGGCTCAACCGTCTCCAATTTAGGGTACCCGTTTTATAGAGGCTGGGCGAACCCCAGTAGGGTCAGAAAGATCCAACAAGGTCCATTGTCCAACACAGCTCTCTACTCACTTAACTATTCCGCTCCATGTGTTTTCTTATATACTAAATAAAAATAACTTATCTATAATTATTAGCAATTATATTATCATTATCAGCCTTTATTAGCAAACACATTTTCAGCATTTTCGATACTGATTTATTAGATTACTTATTTCTATACGAAAATAAAAATTAATATTAAAGAAAAAAAATGATCAGATATTAGTCAAGCTACAGGAAACCCTTTTTATTTGTGTCATTCATTGAAATCTATAAAGAAAGTCTTGTCATTGGACGTAACAGATATTTCATTTTGCATTGGGTATAGAAATTTAAAGTACAAACTAAAATTGAGGCCAAGCTTCTGTTAGAGGGCTGTAGAGCCAAATAATTTTGATTTTTTGATTGTGTTTGTAAGTTCTTGCTCCATATTTTTTCTTTCTCCAAACTTTATTTCCAAATAGGTATTGTTACAAATTAGATCATAAGTTAATACTATATGAACAAAATTGTAAATGTATATTGTTTTGTATTTAAAACTTAAGGAGAGGGATGTTAGATTTGTAACTTTGTATAACCTGTGTTACTAACTCTGTATAACCTGTTTAATTAAATAGTATATCGAAACAGACCAAGGTCGCTGTCTCTATTAGATGAGTATGGTTGATGTGAGATGTGTTGTTCTTTGTCTTCATTCATTTGGTATTTCTTTTGGTATCTATTTCTCATGATGGCTATAAGTTGGCGAAACATTATACTAATCAGTTTTTTGTCTAGTATTTCAGAGGTTTAAGGCTTTGATTTTTCTCAATGAATTCTAATTTAGGTTTGTTTTTTTTAGTTTTTGCTTAATTTATTTTAGGTACATTATATATATATATACATATATATATACTATTAATTTAGTATTTTCTACATTTAACTTGAAATATATGTGTATGAGTGCTAGTGAGTGCGTGAAATGATATACTTTTACGTACAATATAAATTTGGGGAGTTGTAAAGAGGAAATTCGGCGTAAGGGAAACGAGCTGGTAGCCTGCCAGAACAACTCTGTGGTAAGTGCTCGCCCGCCAAAAAACTTCCAAGAGCCTGTCGATTTAATTGTTTAGCTTCCATGTCCTTCGTCCATAATTCCTTTCAAACTTTTAACACTCTCCCCTCTGCTGTAGAGCCTCATTTCACAGAAAACATCATCCCTCTAGTTCTTTTATGAATTAATATATGTTGTTATTTATTAAAAGTATAATAACTTTTAATTCACGAAAAGGCCTTTTAAGACCACGCGAATATCACTACTTTTTTTTTCTCTTTTTCGTATTTCTTTTTCCCCAGCATTTCCTCATAATTTTTGCGTGCCTTTGCTCCCTTTCTTTCGACCACGTATTACTCTTCTGTTTTTCTTTATTTTCTCTATCTAGGCAGTTTTTCTCTGTTATTTTTACTTTTCTGCATCTTCTCTCATTTGTTTTACATACCCTATAATGCTCTTGTATTCACGGATTTTGTCAAAGAGTTTCTAAGTACATTCTTACTTACGTAGAATGTTGGTCTTCTGTATTTATTTTTGTTTCTTGGTCTTTCCTGGTTGGGTCTTAGCCTTCTTGTGTTTTCTTGGATGACATAAATTTTGTATAATAATTTTATTATTAAATCGTTGTATAGGCATCTAAGATCTTCGGCACATATTCCTCTCGAATCAGATCTGCATCCCATAATTTAAAAAGTCAAGGGATTTCACTGATAGGAGAATTTTCTTATAATTTTACAGATGCATTCTGTTCCTATTTCCATTTCTCTTAAATTATAACCAAAATATTTTATATCCTCTCTTCTGCTTTTAAATATTAGGCCATTGGATGAAATGACTATTGGAATTCTCCAGCAATTTTTGCCGATGACAGAGTGATTTCAACTCTGAGGCAAGTTCTCAGAACTGCTTTTATCGGCTCTTTATTAGTAAAAAAAAATTTATAAGCACAAGATAGCAGAGCTATGCCCCGATAATTTCCTCAAGCGAGTAAAAAAAAAGGTATTGAAATTATTTTATTATCATTTAGAAGATTTTAAAAAGCTTGAAACTTGTTTTATTTTAACTTATGTCATTATTCCCATAAAACTTCAAGTTCAAACATGATACAACTCAAAATAGGATTTTAATAAAAAAAAAATGTTGGAAATGGAATTTCAGTTGTCATTCCTGAATCAAAAAGCTTCTACCAATACAATTGCTAGTTGAGACTTAGCCCAATTTTAGTTTTTTGAAAGAGCTTGACAATGACCGAATGTAATAGTTATTACAATAAAATCTTGTTCATATGGTTTTAAATTGATATTTCTGTATATATAACATGATGGATTACCCAATTTGGAGACCAGGTTGGCTGATAAATTGTTTATTTTTACAATGGTCATAAATTGATAGTGGGATCTGATCCTCTTGGGGCTTACTCTTTCACGAAATCAAATCAAGCATAACAGTCGGTTATGGAAACAGTGCAAACACTTCTTGTGTTGTAGTGGTACAGGTATAAAAAAATAACTCTACAATTTTGTCAAACGAAGAAGGATTTTGATAGAGCCATAGGCGCTGGGCTCCTGAGGTACGGTGATAAAACTGAGGCCATTTCCTTACCAGTGAATATAAAAAGGCAGGGAATATTTCATATTTTGGAAAATACCATGAAGGAAGTAAATATAAATTCGGCTATAAAATCTGACGGGTGGGGACGGTAAGGTAAGGGACTGAATAAAGAACTGAAGGGTGGCAGTTCTCGGGAACTTATCAGGTCCTGCTTGCGCTAACATTTCTCAACAGTTCTTTTACAGGCGGGGGGAGAAGGAAGGTCGTTCGGAATATCTTGAGGCCTTTAGTGTGTGATTTATAGTTCAATCTCTCTGGGACCTAACTCTATCCAAAGGACTGCTTTTTGGCAACCAAATTGAAAGATCTGAGTTTAGCGGAATAACTAGGAAACTGATGTGAAGGTGGAAAAAATCCTGAGGGCTTGGTAATAAATTTTAACAAATATTTAGATTTAAAAATTATATAGAATAATATAGGCATATGAATCAATTTTGGTCAAAAGTGTATAACTCTGAAATTTCAAAGATTTACTTTTTCACATTTTTCGCTCGCTTAACCACTTCAGAACCGGACTAAACCCATGAGTAATAAGTCGGCAAAGTGTCGTGTGGAACAATATTTCTAGACTCAAATACCTATTTTCAGGGTCATTAATAAATAATTAACATCATTTTAAATGTTTGATTTTATTTTTGTTTTTATCCCAAACGCCTCATAACCAAATAAAATAATAATTCCAATCCTCGGACAGTGTCATAAAGATGGGTAAAGACCCATGAAGATATTTGCCCGAGCGATGTGGTTATTTGTCGAACATATGTTGCTTGACGGAGCACCCGACCTTACGTCCCTACGAACCATGGTTTCCATGGTGCAGCGGCAGGCTGTTCATAGTGCCATAACCAGTGTCCTTCCTTCCGACGTACACGCCGAAGGACAATGACACCAGCAGGTCTAGATCCAAGGATTATGGTTGCATGGAGCCAGCAGGTGCACGAGGACCTATATTTCTTTACCGGATGCAGACCGTCCCTGGATCAAACCTCTAGGCCAAACCAGTAGTAGTTGTAAAACCACAACTCTATCCCTGATAGATGTACACTGGGTAGGTTCATCACTTCTACACCCGTTCTGGGTCCAGTAGGATTACGGGTCTCAGATTGAACTTTTTTTTTCATTTATCAGTAATTTTAAATTATTAAATTTTTTTTTAAATTAGTGACGAGGTAGCATAGTATTTGTTTCAAGAAATTTAGGATAATTATCATTATCTTACAATTATATTATATTATAAAGGATCACAATTATATTATATATAATTTAAATTTCTCAAGATGCACAGTAAAATTATTTTTAAAACATTTTTATTCGAATGCTAATATCCAATACCTTATATTAGTAGCTAAATGAGCAATATATAACCGCATCCGCATCATAGTTTTAGGTTTAATCGACAATACCGGAATATTGTTCTAAATATAACTGTTAATGATACATTACCTATTGATTCACTACAACCTAGAATGGTTTTTTTTTCGACCAGAGAATTTCCCATGCCATTTGATACGAAATAGGATTCTCACATCCCCTGATGGTTAGTGGAATAATGAATAATGAAGTAGCGGATCAGGCCTGCAAAGTGGAAAATAAAGTTTTCAAGGGATATAGCAGGAGATAGCTCTAATCACCAACGGTCCGGCAGAAGAGGATTTGAATAATTTTTCTGACTTTATTCAAACCATTGCACTTTCAATTTATTTATTTATACATTTACTACACTATTAATAAGATTTTAATAAATATCGTTAGTGAAAAAATAGTTAACTATTCAGACTTTCTTGAGTACTTTTGTCATAAAGGCCGAGAATTATTTGGCATTTTAACAATTTCTGTTCTTGTTCACCGAATTCACAAGGTGCTACTAGTGATTTTAGACCCGTAAAATAGCGGTCAAATGCCTCGTTTGCTGCATAGTACCTACTAAAAAACTTATAAACCACCATTGTATCATTTTTTCGTGGGGTGCACTGCTTTTCTAGAACGTCTAAAACAGAATTCACTGTTTCTACACCTGGTTTTAGCGTCGTTATTGTGGATTATAGCTTTAATCCATCCGACCCCAATAAGTTTTTTAGTCTTGCTACTGCGAATTTTTCTCTGTCTCTGTGGTTACAAAATAAACTTCTACCAAGGTTTGTTGAATTCCATGGAGAAAATCACGTCCTAAATCACGTTTTTAAAGTTCAAACTAAAACGGTCTCGACTGCGCCACGTTTGGATATACTATTTAATAAAACAGGTTATACAGAGTTACCAAACTAACACGTACCACTAACAAGTTGTTCTTTCATAAGTAATTATCTACCAAATACTGCGGTTCGGAATTTGAGAAATAAATTAAAGTTATACTACAGTGGTAAATTCGAATAATTTGTAATCAAGTACATGAGAAGTGGCAGTGGAATGAATTTGAGCTCTCCGTTCGAAGTCGGATCGTTTATTTAGTTACAAGCTTCAGATTCCTTAGGTCTGAAGTGAATGGTAAGAATGGTATGACCCAAGAGACAGAGAGTAATCATTGCTGCCAGTAGATGATTCTTTAGGCTTGGCCGACCTTTTAGAAGCAGACAGTCAAGCTGAATATATACAAGGCCGTCGTACGGCCTGTTTTGTCATACGGATCAGAAGCTTGGGATTTGACAAGTGATGAGATGAAGCTAATGGTGGATGAAGTATGGAGAAGAATAAAAAGTAGGAAACTTAGTGGTCAATTCGCATGATGATGATGAATAATTTGTAACCAACTATAGTAAAGATAGGAGCGGAGTAGCTCAGTGGTAGAGCACTGAGTTGCCATGCCGGAAATCCTGGTTCAAATCCCGCTGCAGGCCATGAATTTTATTTAGCCTGTTTGCAGCGGGAGTTGGATCATATAGGATTTAGGACCCTCCTGGGGCCCAGCCTTTATAAAATGTTATAAAAATAGGGTTCACAAAATAAGGGGGAAAATCTGTGGTTGAGCGTGACCTAGGACAAGTCACGTCCTTGCAGAACCGTTGTCCATGAAACAGTACAGTCTCTACCATGTACTGAACCCCAGACCCGTTCACGGGTTGTAGTAGTACAGGTTTTTTTGTTGTTTTTTTAGCAAAGATATTTCGCATAGATTTTTATACACTAGCTATACTAAGGATTTTGAAAATTACATTCAAAAAGTTCTTAAGGAAGTTTAATGTTCGGTTCGTGCTTTTTATAGTATGTAAACACAAGTATATATGTAAAACAAAAAATAAAGATTTAACTTAAGCAATGATTACATGTATTGTTTACTTACTCAGCCCTCTGAATGTCGGTGAGTTCTACTGAACTGGACTGCTCGACGCTTCCGTCACCCTGCATCACGATCTTATTCGCATCTGCAACAAAATGTTTTCATATTCAACTATAATCATATTATTAATAATAACAATTATTATTATTATACAATAAAATAATAAAAATAAAGCTCATATAAACGTGTAATATGAACATTAGGAATAGTTCTTTCCTATTCTCTATTTGATTGTTTCCATATATAGGGTACTATTGATAAAGACAAATGCAAGATTTAGTTTTATAGAGGATATTATAGGAATTATTATTGAGTGATTGAGAGATGAAAATTCTTAGACGAGTGTATGGCCCAAACAATTAAGAAAATCTTTTCCATACCAAAACAAATAAGGACTTATAGATGGTTGGGCTACGTACATAGAATGGATTAAAAGAGGGACCAAAAACATCGTTTGGTGGGACGTCTAGATAGAGTTATTGTAAAACGTAGAACTAGACTGCGATGGCTGGACAATTTGGAGGCAGGCCTTAGGCTAGGGGTGAGAACATGGAGCAGAACCACGGTGGATCGTTCTGAGTTGAAATTGTCGAGGAGGCCAAGGTCCTCGTTGAACCATTGTGTCCTTTGATGACGATGATGATAGAAATCGTAATAAATAATAAAATATTTAGAAGAAACTATTATATTAGAAAATAAATATTAGTTTGTTTCACGAAGAAGGTATTTATTCTGCATTTCCTTTTCATTTAATACAAAATAAACGAAGTGAATTTAATAAACTATACTCTCAACCAACTTATTCGCCGGTTAATAAGTTACCATTACATACCAACCTCTCCTAAAAAAAAACAAAAAACCGAAACCTCATTTGTAGGGACAGTACAAGTAGCCAGGCAGTAATGGTGACTAAGAAAAACATTTTAAATCAAGTAATTTCTGAAATGAAATAAACTGTTGGCCAATGGCCTACTGGAAAGCTCCCCTACAATGGATTTAATTAAGTCGACCTGAATTCTATAAAGGGGAATTTATCCAATTTACGTTGGTAAAACTGGAACTTTATTTTACTGAACAATTTTTGGTTGACCTTCGCGGTAAACTCAATAACTACTGCACGGTTTTTGATTTTCATACGGTTTTCACCAATAGATAGAGGTATTCGCCAGGAAGGTTTAGGTATATAATTTGTCGAGGTTTTCTGTAAATGGGTTGGAATATCGATGGGTTTCACCGAAGACGCTGCTTAATCCCGTGCAATTATCTAACGTGCAAGATAATAAATTCGTATATAAAGAAATATTTGGTTTTGTTTTTATTTTTATAATTTCTATATAGTAAAGTAGATTAGCTGAGATGGGAAGAAAGAAAATCAAGACTCCCAAAGAAGCCTAACCAATAGTATTCACGTGGTCCTTATTGGCAGGTATGTGATAAAAAAAAAATACATTACACAGACAAATTATGTAGGAAAAATATGCCTTATTACCCGAGCAAAGCTGGGGTGGGTCGCTAGTATTTAATAAATATATAAAAATATTTAAATACATAGGTCGAAGGAGAGAGGTATTTTATGTAGGTGTATTTATAAATTTACCTTTAACAATTTTGTTTTGTAACGAAATATTCAGTGCTTTGTGAACCTGAAATAAACCCTGTACGACTGCAAGCCATTAACAGGCTTGGGTTCAATACATGGCAGAGAATGTACTGTTTCTGGGACAACAGGTTAGAGGTTATTTGTCCGAGATCACATTCAACCGCTAGATTTATCCTAATTAGGGAACTTGCATTATAAGACTGGGTGAGCCCCAGGAATCTCTGTAGATCCTACAGGGCTCATTCGTGGATATTAGAAGATTAAATAATTTATATGTCACAAGGGAACCCGGAAAACCTTCACTACAGCAACTCAGCACTCTACACAGCTCGCTTATTATTTATTACGTTATTTATTTTTACAAAATTTATTACATAATTCACAATTTTGGATAAATAATATGAAAATTAAGATTTATTATTGTTTAAAGAACAAAGGAAAGCAGCAGTCCTGAAGAGACCTGGAAAGCGAAAAACGAAATAGGCAAATTTTATGTTAGAAATACTCCTTTTTTGTATTATTCTATTCTTCTATGAAGTGAATGATACATATCTCTTACATTTATGGATCTAATTTTGAAATATTTTGCTGATTATCTGTCAAGTTAATGAAGTAATATATAAGAAATGTAACATCGACTAATATTAAATAGATTGTTACCAATTGATATAGCTTCGTCATCAGTACCTTCTTGCTGAGGCAGTTTGTCACGAAGAGCCAACCGTTGAGCATATTTCATTTTATGTAGCTTTTGTTTTATTTTTTATTTTAATAGGTTCATTGAGGAGAACATTTATTTTGTAAACGAAGTGCAGAAATGAAAAGTAAGCCAACTGCGTTATTTCTGTTAATCAAAATAAACTTGGATAGTTTGTCTGAATGACAATCAGAATAATCAAACCTTAGCAAATCAAATTGGGTATTTGGTTTGGCACGGATTGTTTGTGTTTGTGTTCGATTCTATCTTAGTTGTATGATCCACAAGTGATGCATTCTCACATTCAAGTGCATCACAATTGTAAAAAAAATAATTTTTAATGATATTTCTGGAATATTCTCTATTGTTTTAAGATATATTCGACGATTCTATTCCCTTTAATGTATACTTCTGTTTCTTTTATAAGAAAGAAGATTTTATACGTTGACTTGTTTTATTTGCCTTGTTACAGTTCATCCATCATGCGGGTAAACCCATACAACATCCATCGTTTTCTGAAAGTGTCCACTTTTATTTCTATGCGTTTGAAGATTTCTAATTACAACCTCTTCTTCCAAATTCATTCACGAAAGACCAGCCCAAACATTTAACTGATTATTTTTCATTCCTGTTTTTAATTTTTTTCTATTTCTGGATGGCCGTGTACAAGAAACTCATTTTTGAGAAAATTAGACTTAACCACTTTCTCACCGGGGCTGTAGATATCTTAATGTGACTTCGAAGTAAGTAGAATGTGGATTCTAATAAAAAATGCACTAGTCCTAGAAATGATCGTGGTTCAAACATTGAGTTATCTGTATACTCTATATCATATAAAAAAGTTTAAGACAGTTAATAAATTTTTACAAAAATTGTACTTCCAAAAGACAGAAAAATATATAATATAAAAATTATACAATGATGGGAGTTCGAGCGAATTGAATAATTATGCAATTGTGAACCGTCCTTCCTTCCAGGCGGGCATAGTTTGTATAATTTTTTGTCGAGTAAGCCACTATCGACTGCGTTTCTTCAACTCTCTGATTATTTTCTTTCTTTTTAGCTCCTAAATCTCCTTCATTCCTTCGCTATGTCTTCCTTCCTTTCTTTTGTCCAAGCGATCCCCGTCTTCTTTTTAGATGGTTTATGAAATCAGTAGATTTGTACAATTTTTCCTTCACAGATGATCCCTCAATAATATCTACTGCAGTAATCTTCGGATTCTCCATGACTTTTTCCACTTCTGTAAACCATGTATTCTTTAATTTTAACTTTTTCCTGTATTTGAAAACCCTTCTATTGTAGTTAAGTGTCTATAGGGACCATTTAACCTATGTCTCCATCGAATGAAATTCATTTTTTCCGGATAGCGTCTGTGATTTTTTACATCTTTTATACAAATCATTGTTAGCCGTCACTGGTATGCTTGTATTAATTATATAATATGTTTATTTTTATTTAATATTTAATTTTTTATTGCACCTGCGCAATAGCGCGTCCATCAAATTTGATCCAAGTTTTATTCTCTTTGCTTTTCTACTGGAACATTAAGTTTTGGAATGGAAATGTTGATAGTTGAGTAGGTCTCTTGGCCTTTTTAATCTTTTTCTATCAAGTCCAGGTAACAGGGAGTAGGAAAGTGGAATGATAAACGGAATTTGTTTTTAATCTGTTTGTTAAAAGAAAGCATTGGGCAACACGAATAGGCAGAACAGTACATTGTAAATTCTTTTACGAAATACTTGTTATCCGTGTTTACGAATTAGTCTTTAATTTAGCTTGTTTTGCAAATGTCCAAAAAATCTTTAAAATACATTAAAATAATTTTTCTCTCATAAAGTGTCATTACCTAATAAGCTACGATTCCGGAGTTCCAAGCCTTATCAATTGAGAAGCCGTACTTCTAGTTCCTAGCTAATTACGGAATAAGGAAACTAATTACTCTAAATTCAACAGAAAAACTCGTTATCTTGAAATTAATTGTTGGAAAGAAGCTGATTGGAATACATATCTCGGATTATAGCTACTATGAACCGATAATTAAATTTTTGCCACTTACATAAAAAATAATTTATCATCCGAACGCAACAAATGATTTCTAACTATTTCAAAGTTCAATCGGATATCATTTATTGCAAAAACCAGATTAAGACATTCCACTCCAGACTGATCGTTGTTTACTTCATCCTCCCCCTCAATAATACAGCACACCCTAGAACCGAAATAACCCCGAATCCTCCAGCGGCTATGGTGGCAATACTGGAGAACTGGAGAGGGATATATTTGGAGAGCGCCTGGCAAGGGTTTTCAAGTCCACTTCATCCAAGTCCCGCCTAAAATTAGGATCAGCCAGCCTCACTGAATTCAAGTAATAGAGATAAATACTATTGATACTATTCAAAGCCTTTATGTATCTAGTGTTGTAACTGCATTAAATAATAATTGAGCTTTGAGATCGGAGTAGCTCAGTGGTAGAACTATGAGGTCCCGGGTTCAAATCCGGCAGAGACAGATAGTTTATTTAATGTTTTAACAGCCACGGAAGGTATCTGTTGATCAGAAGACTCTACTGGGGCTTACCCAGCCTTTATAAAAGGGGTACCATTAGTGAGAAAAAACCTAGGAGTTGAGCGTGTTCCTGGAAAGTCGCGTTTTCTGTTAATTTATATAATTACAATTAATTTTAATACCTAATTATAATTACTAATGATAACTCTATAATTCTACATATGTACTTATACATTTTTATAAATACAACATTAATATTTATAAATAATAAATATTTATAGAAATATTCGAAGATTCGAAGTAGCGAAACCATTTTACTTTTATTGTATTGTGTATTGAGTAGTATTGATAGTTTTATTAAAATTTTATTAACAATATGAAAACTAGTATAATCTGATGAATGCAACAAGTAATTTATTTAAACGTCTCTTTCCTATTTCATAGTTATCTATTCAGTGTTGCATATAGCATAGCACAACATAGTATAACCTAGTATAGTTTATTATAGATCTAGTCTAATATAGTATAGACCTAGTGTAGTAAAGACCTATAATAATATAGAACAGACCAAGTATAAGCATAGTACAGTATAGACCTAGCATAGTATAGACTTAGTATAGCCATCATCATAATCCATCCTCTCAACTAGGGAATGCCATACCGGTATACCGGTATTCCGAAAACCGGGATACCGTCCAAATTTTCGCCATTATTAATACATACCGGTATTCACCTTAAAAATACCGGTATTTTCGGTATTGGAACATTAGCGCTAGTTGATACACGTCGTAGGTATTTAAACATAGACGTACATTCTACTGGAGGATATATACGGAACATTGGACTAGCCCGTTTACATGGAAAAATGTTTGGAGATTTTGAAAATAAAATTTCACGAACTTGATCTCAACTTAACAAATGACATATCATAGACGTTTCTATATCGGGAGATGGCGCGTCAGTTATGGTAAAACTCGGACATTTGATTGAAGTCGAACATCAGTTATGTTTTGCACACAATCTAGCGATTGTGATAGTGATGACAATGACATAGAAACTGACAATAAAGAAGATAAAAATATTACAGATAATGATCATGATTGTTCTAGAGTTTGGATCTGTTGAGATTGAAATAAATTTGAATTATGCTAATTTATCCCCGCTGGTAATAAAAATTAGAAGTGTCATTAAAATTTTCAGAAGATCTCCAACAAAAAATGATCAATATTTACAAAAATATGTAAAACTACAATTTGGAAAAGAATTGCATTTGCAATTGGATGTCATAACACGATGGAATAGTTTACTTATTATGTTGGAAAGGTTTTACCAATTACGGTATTGTGTCCAAAAAGCATTAATTGATTTAAAATCAAACATAGTTTCTATTAATTTCTGAAATCATTGATGCATTGTCACCAATTAAATTAGCAGTCGAAGCACTATGTAGCAGAAATTCTAATCTTCTTGTTGCAGACGCGACGTTTAAATTTATGATTGACACGTTTGTTACACACAAAAGTAAAATAAGTATTGAATTGATAAATCCTCTGAAGAATAGAATAATCCAAAGGCGAACAAACATATCTTAAGTTTTGCAATATTTACACAACGCTTCACAAAACGAAATCGAAACGGATACACACTTATGTCCTAAACTTAAAAAAGGTTCTATTACAAAAATATTGATTCCTCTTATAAAACGCCCAGGAGTTAAAAGTAATGAACCAGACAGGGAAGATTATGATCTTGAAGACGAAGATACACCAGTTGCATATCTCTCCGCTATTAATACTGCAACTGTTTCATTAAAAAAGAAACTAGAGAATGTGATTAACAAAGCAATGACGAATGTTCCAAACCCAAAGAAAAAACAAAAGATTAGAAATAGATCATAAACTTCAAAAAGAATTGCAACCATTTGTAGTTGTTTGCCCTTAAAATAAAACAACAACTAACAAGAATGGAATCAGAACGAGCCTTTTCGGCTGCTCAACATATAACCACAAAAATAAGATCGAGGTTAGACGACGGTACGTTTGATCATATATGTTTTTTGAAATCATGTATGATCATATATGTTTTTTTGAAATCATATTTCAATTTGCATCAAAAATAATAATTACTTGTACGAATTAATGTAATATATATTAAAAAAGTTGGATTTAATTTTGTTAAATTATTCTTAAAAATAAATGTTTTGTTGTTTAGTTGTGTTTGACATATATTTGTACTACCCCTATAATAACATAACCTATAGTAAGTAAATTTTAATTCTGTTTACATTTTTAAAAATAATACTAATACCGGTATTTTACCGGTATTACCGGTTCTAAAAGCGAAAATACCGAAATACCGGTATCGTAAATTTTGAACGGTATTGCATTCCCTACTCTCAACCGCTCCTCAGTACAGCCCGGACCACATCGTACGATGCTCTACCATTTCTCTTCTTTTGTTCCATTGCAGACTTCTCTTTTCGAAGCTTTCCTTAAACCCATCTTACGTCGTGGTCTTCCTCTGGACCTTCTTTCTTCAGCCTTAATCTCGTATGTCATCTTGGCCAGCCTGTTGTTTTTCAATCTTAAAGCATGTCCAAACCATCTTAGACTGTTTTCTTCAATGACTTTTTCTGCAAGCTCCACTCCGAGGAATGATTTAATGATCTAGTTGCGAATCCGATCTCGTCTTGTTTTCCCCCCTATCTTCCTGAGGAATCTCATTTCTGAAGCATGGATCCAACTTTTATATTTGGTGGTTAATGCCCCAGATTCTGAAGAGTATGTTAATATGTGGAGAAAAGTAGATTTTATATACCCTTAACTTTGTGTCCTTGGATACTTCTCTTTTATCCAGGAACCATTTATTTCCATATTGATCTTCTCTAGTTCATCTTGACGAACCCTGATATTGTATATTAGGTCTCTATCGTTGTTGGCAAGGACTACCATATCATCAGCAAAGGCCATCAAGGAGTAGGTAACTTTATTCAAGTATCTATATCCCAGAAGGAAACTTCACGTCTGGGCTTTGGCCCGAGATAGAGCAGAAAAATATTTATTATTGACTTAGTATAGTACTGGCCAATAATAATATAGTATAGACCTAGTATAGTATAGTATAAACCTAATATAGTATAGTATAGACCTAGTATAGTATAGTATAAACCTAATATAGTATAGTACAGACCAAGTATATTTGCCACGTCAGCACAATCTCGACACTCATTACCTTCGTGGGTAATTATTCCGAAAATTGTCGCTTCGAGTTGAGTCACAACAAGTTATAACTTTTCATTTGTTTCCCTTTTAATATTTTCCACAAATACAAGTTATCATGAGCTTTAGTATGGAAAAGAGAATACAATTATTGGAAATGTGTATACTTCGGTAATAATTTCTTCTGGAAATGAACGTTTCAACAAACATATAACATCTATACTTCGAATATTATTTGGAACTTTTATTTTTTGATGAAATGATAACCGAAATCTACTCGTTACTCATAATCATATTAAGTCGCATTACTCAACTTTTCCATAATAAAGCTCATTATAACTTGTATTTTTGTAAAATATTAAAAATGAATCGAATAAAAAGTTAGAGCTTGTAACAAGACTCGGTACCCCTTCGTGTATTGTATCGGCAATTCCTGAATCCCTTTATGTCAGTATGGCATATGCCCAGTTAATATTTATAACTTACTTATTTACGACATTCTTGAATTCTTGTTCAATTCTCACCTGCAAAGCTACAAGAGGCCATTATTGTTGCTGAGAAGCTTTGTCGAGAGAAACAGTATTGGAATCCCTATCTTAATTGAAATGTCCAATACCTCTAGAGCGCTTTGTACTTCAGCAAATGTATTCAACTTACTCTGCCTTTGTCCCTTTCACAGTATTGTATATATTGAAGGTTATGATAAATGTAGATTCCGCTCTCTCTATAGCTTAGTGTGAAGGGCACAGTCCGCTATTGCTGAGTACGAGACCTATCGAATCCGGCCAAGACAGACTAATTATTTAATCTGGTAACAGCTGGATGGATCCTGCGGGATCTGTATACTAAATATCGTAAGCGTCTCACGCATCCTCAATAAAGTGGGTACCCTTAATGGTGAAGAAACCTGTCGGTTGGTCGTGATTATATACTAAGCACCTCATTGCACGACCGTTGGTTTATAAACTTATCAGTTCTTACAAAGTAGTGAAACCAAGTCCCCGAGGTTGCTTCAGTTTTTTTTTTTATAATGATGATAATAAGACTACCACCCAAACATAAATCCACCAGATCATTCATAACGCGATCCTCCCAACTACGGCACGGTTGACTCCTCATTTACCAGTCGGCATAACGCTTATAATCTTTTTAGGATTAGTTCGTCGCTCAGTCCACCAACTTTACTAGCCCATCTTAATCTTCGCGATGCTATTACTTAACTATTCGCGATTCTGCATTGTGTAAGCTCCTAAATTTTTATAATGATAAATACAGGAAATTCGGTTGCATATCTAAAGTAATTGTAGTTATGACTAATAAATACAGTCATAGTTTAAACTGTGACGAACTTGGCAATTAGCAAAGAGAGGGAAGAACGTAGTTATAAAAGTTAATAAGGTCATGTAGACATCAGGGGCTGAATGAGCCATAATATGGTTATTGCCATATATTATATTGGTGTAGCGAGTTTCTTTTTTTTTTAACGCCAATTTCGTCCGTCAGGTGTCGCTACTTATCTGGGAGCTCATTTTACATTGAACTATCGTCACAGGCATATCTTTGTTTTTTTATTTGGCCAAGTAATTGCCAAAATTTAATATTTCCTTAACTTTTCTTTGCGTATCAGCGGTAAGCAGCCTATGATAATTTGTAAATAAGATTGTATATAATATTTTTTATTAATTAATTATTTATGATTTTTAGTTGGTGTTATAGTTATGCTACGATCTCATTTCATGAATACAAACTAGTTTCTTTGGACTTTTTTTATCCAATTAATTTGGACCTTGGACCGAAAATCCCACAACCTGGTCACATTAGATCTGGTAGAGGATAATAAGTAATTCAAATAAATGTATTGAGTAAGAAATAAAAAACTATTTAAAATCAGTAGAGCCTTAACATTTTTTGGGTAATTATTCCACTGGATGTCGCTTCGAGTTGAGTCAAAACAATTTTAACTTTTCATTTGTTTCCTTTTTAATAATCTCAAAAAGTAAAAATAACCGTGAGCTTTAGAATGGAAATATAATGTAATTATGAGAAATATTTGTATAGATATTATTAACATAGATCATCTGTAGTTCGAAATGTTAGTTGAAACGTTTATTTTTCGATGAAATGATTAAACATATCTACACATTTTCCATAATTACAATCTCTTTTCCATACTAAAGCTCACGATAATTTGTATTTTTGGATAATATTAAAAAGTAACTGAATGAACGGTTAAAACTTGTAGTAACTCAACCCGAACCTGCGTAACAGGTACCTTTTTTCGATTAGGAGATTTTAAGATACAGAGTTCCTGAAGAGATTGGTATAAGATCTTCACAGAGCCTATTAATTTGGGAAGTAGAATACTACAGAGGACTTGTATATCTAATACTACGCCTAACCGCGACCGCAGGAGAAGTTGCTAAAATGGAAGGTAATAGGTTTAAGTTCGACGTTGGGAGAAGTTGGTGCCATCAAACCAAAGCAGGGTATAAATTACATATTAATGAAGTTGCCTTCGCTCCAATTCAATTAGCTACAAAATGGTTTTGTTCTCAACGGAACAAGTTGATCTCATCCTCCTCGGTCCCTCTCATCCCAACGGCTTCTGTTTCGAATCAAAGGATAACCCATCCCATCCACCGAATGCCAAGTCTAGGTAGTTCGAACAATGGTATAGGTTCTGACTTAGCTTCTCCTAATTAAGTACAGAGAGATGCTTTATAAACCAAACGCTACTCTTGTACGATAAGTTTATATAAGTACAATTATACAACTTCTTAGAACCAAAAGTTATATAAAGATATAAAATAAATAATTTATACGATAAGTTCTCTGTTGAGATTAAATATAATATTTTAACCTTTACATAAAAAATGTGTATGAAATAAATACAAAATAAAACAGGCTTAGTGATCCCGAAGATTCGATATCACTATTTCGAGACCCAACCAAACCAAAATTCCTAAGTCACCCTTAACGTTTTCTATTACATCTGATTTGGTCAACCAATAGAACGGTTAACCAATTTAACTTTTAAGTTTAACAAGCTTTTGTCACTTATTCAGATTTTAGTTTATAGAACGAATAAGATTGGGACAGAAGAGACAGAAGAGGGATTTAAAGCGATGTTATGATGGATCCATCGGTGGTTACCATCTGTGGTGTAGTAGTTAGCATAACCTATTCGCGGGTTCATAATCCGGCAGATGGCTTAGCACTATTAAAAGGGAGTAAAAATCATGCCGTCCGGAAGAAACGTAATATGGGTGACGTTATATGAATAATCAAACAAACAAAATCGATTCCCATCTGTATCAACAAAGTGGGTAAAAGGGAAAGCCCTCCAATTGATACAGATTTATCTGCTTTCTTTCTGAGATGAGTTAAGTCCTGTTAATAAGCGTACTTGTCGTTTTGTCACGTAGTTGGATGGCATATGGTTTGGGAAAGTTGTTTCTGTCAAAGCAAAGAACAGAGCGAAATGTCGACTAGTTAGTTTTCCACATATCTTCCACATCCGACAGAGTCTGCGCGTATTCCAACAGGGATTCGAAGGGGTCGCCTCTCAACGGTCTGTCTCGGTTTATGTCTATGCAAGCTGGTATTCAATGAGTTCTTGGATGGATTAAGAATAGAATGATTCCCTGCCAAAGACTAAATGGATGCTTTGGTAGGTGTAGTAACCTGGGATAATCCGGAGCATATAACTGAGGATTGGAAATGACTATGTTCAAAAATCCCAGAAGAAACGTAGATAGGAAACTACTATCTTTCTGTTCAGTATCGGCTGGCGGCTATTTGGATCACTACTGGATTACTTGATAATGAAAGCAGCGATGAAGCATGGAGGCTTTCAAGCCAAGCGATATAACTTTGTTAAGGACGTCAATCCTGAATCAAGTTTATGGTACATAGAAAAGGAATTCGGAGGACGACAGGCATTTTCTTCCTATCGGAGAGAACTATCAGCTCTTTGAAAAGTTTAAGTTGGAAAATGAATGTGCACCATGAATACTTCGATCTTTCCACTTCTGAATTTGAGATTATTGATATAGATGAGTCTATTAGAACAGCTTATACCTGACACGAGCCATTCACTATTCAGCTATTCTCTATTCACTATCACTACTTTGGTGTTCCACTGCATATTAATCTCATTCTTTCTCTCAAATATTTGTTCGTTCGATAGCCTCTCACCATATCTGGATTCTAGTCTCTACAAGATTTATAAACTTGGAGTTTTATTTTATTTTAAACCAAACCAGACTCAAGTATTATTAATCAAAATTCTTTTTATATAAAACAATGCTCGAATAGTACAATAGATTTAGTAGGGTAATGGGTAATAATGGTATTTCGCCCTGTTGTAATTAATCCTTGAAACGGAGCCAAATATAAACAGCCAGTAGAATACCCGACCCTGTTATTACTTCTAGAGGTAATAGTAGGGGGGGGCGGAGGGAAATTTCTAGGGAAAAAAGGGCCGTCGACGGGGAAATGGTCCTGACCCATAAAGCAGCAAATAGAGAACAATGAAGGGCGGATCTGAACCGCCTCCTGAGCACAATAGGGCTTTGGGGAAGGTCGTCATGAGGACCTCGATCCGGGGAGCCTCTGAGGGAATGAGGGAAGGAATAGGGAAATGTCTCCTCCGGCGGGGATAAAAGGGAGGGGACAATGAGGACTTGCTAGCCACCTCAGCGCTCTCTATTGCCTCAGCTCTATCTAACTGCCTCTTCCAGGATTACATGTTTAGTACAGCTGTAGGGATGCAAAATTGACTATTTATTTGTTTTTATTTCAAATGAAATAGTCAAAATGTAATTTACAATAAATTAAGATAAATATTACGTTGTTTCAGAAAACTGTTCTTATTTATTTTTTTGCGAAACGGCCTTCTAATATTACGCGAATATGTTAACCTTTTTGCCTTTCTTTTATTCTCGGCATTCTGTAAAGGACTTTCTTGTTTAGTCTCCCTTGGTCCATTCTCACCATGTGCTCGTAGGTTCTTAGTTTTCTAATTCTTATTTAGGTCTCTAAGTATTTTATCTCCCTGTAGATTTCCTGGTTGGGTCTTAACCTGAAGCACTGTGTTTTTTGGACCCATAGATTCTCCTCATGATCCTTCCCTCTATTTTCTGTAATTTTTCTAATCTATGGACACGTGTTGTCTTCCTCCCGTATGCAAAATCACTGTTTTTATCATCTTGTTGCGATTGAGGATATGTTCTTCTTATTATAAATATTTCCTATTGCGGTGCTTAGCTTTTCTAACTTCGTAATTTTTTCTTGTAATTTCATGGGTTTGAACTTGGACACTCGGCAGTCCAAGCTACAAAAAACATTACCACCGCTTTTGGGGAAGAGTGTTGTAAAGAACGGACCATTCGCCACTGTTTTAGAAATTTTCAACTGGTGGCACACATATATTCTCAAATCATTTCTCCTTTCTAACCAAAAGTGAAACCATCACATCCACATCGTACTGCAGGAATATTGACATAATTCAACAAAAAAGTTAGCATAACTTTAAGCAAAAAACAATCCACACTCTTACACATCAGCGCCAGGCCTCAGGTTTCACGACATAAAGGGAAGAGACTGAACGAGCTGGGTTACAAAATATTTCCACTTCATATTCGCCATACTCTCTTCTAACGGACTTCTATTTATTCAGAAATCATTATTTATTACACCTGATTAATCATGAGAGTTGCATAACTTAACCCAAATCAATAAAGAGACAGTCAATAACTACCTAGCTCTCGTTGCTCGATTCAAGAACACAGCTAGAAATCAGAAGCGATGTGATAAATGATTGTCAAAAGGGCGGCCTAATGCTGACGGAATGACATGACCAGGTGCGATATTTCACCTCACAGCTCGACACAACCGACCTCATTTCGAACAGTAGAATGGTGAGATATTGACCCTGACACGTATGTTATAAATATATCAGTGGGAATTAAGTTAAAAATTATTATTTATTAGTGTAAATATGCTTTTATTTAACATAAAATTAGAAAGTATAAAATTAGAAAGTAAATATCACCATTGACAAGAACACATAACATTGTGTTCTTGTTTTATTTTTGTTTTAAATCTACATCCCAGTTTGGACATATGCACTACAAATTTACGGTATCACTAAAACAGACTTACAGAAAATGACTGCAAAATATTCAGTCAAAGTACTAAAACTTATCACCAAAGCACCATGGTAAGTCAACAACAAAACTTTGTATATGGACTTAAAAATACAAACGGTGGACGAACAAACTGCAAACGCTTTCAAGAAAAACTACAGGACCCAAGCCCATTGATAAAACAAATGGCCACGACTCTCATGCCTGATTAGGAGGAGACTAAATAGAAAGTGGATGAGGGATCGAAGGATCTGAGGGAGTTCTTGTCAATCGTGACTTTTTTTAACGTGAAAATAATAATTTTAATTAAATATACAAAATAAACACATAAGCACTCACACAATCATATGAGAAAATACATGTACATTACAAAATGGGTTTCTAGAGAAAGAAGGTGAAAATGATGGCCAAACAATACATACAAACGATTTGGTTTACCCAATTATATATTTATATATATATATATATAGAGAGAGAGAGAAAAAAAAATTATATACCAGAAAAAATTAAATCACTATTTATAAATTTCATTTGGCATTCGCGACAAACTGTTGTTCCTGCAAAGCTAATTATTATAAACCATTTAACATTGTTTTCATTGGTAAAGGATATCTTACATCTTATATTTCTCAAAATAATGTTTTTTCAGAATAATGATGCTTTCATGTGAAAATATTTTGGCAAATATCTTAACTGTTTGCCCAAAGAAGATGATCATTATAAAACATTTTACTGGTCCATTTCACTAGCTTTGAGGTAGCTAAGTGTATAGAGACCTGATTTGCTGAGCAGAAAGTCTCATATTCGTATCTGGTTATGGCAGATAAATTATTTCATCTTTAAACAACCATAGATGGATCCCGCGGGATCTGCAAACCCTAATGGGGCTTACCCAAACTCGGTAGTGGTCAGCTATAATAGAGGAAAACTTGGTGATTATGCGTGAGCTTGGCTAAATTAGTTTTTGGCACCAAAATGGCCTAAGAAACTGTTAGTCATATATTGAGCACCGAATCAAATGTTTAAAGATTTAAAAAAATAAAATTGACTCCATGTTGTAACATTAGTGCTTTTGGAAGGAACACCTCAAAAAAATGAGAATTCCATTTTCACCCTAGCTCACTGAGACTAGTGGCCGTTATCTGGAAAACCCATATTTTCACCGCGCGTCAACCGCAGGGAAGGAATTCGAAGTTCAATAACAAAAGCGGTCAGGTAAATTATTTATATATGACTAGAAATACTTCCTCAGGCATTTCTAGATTAGATGATCCGTTTGTTGGTGAAAATAATTTGATCCAGTTTAAACCGGGATTCCTACATATATAAAACAATATACTCCAATACGACAGCGCCGTTTATGCTTTAGTATAGTGATCCTGGAAAAGCTACTTAGGTCTGATTTTTTTTTAAAGAATAATATCATTACACACTCTCTTCCCCCATCCTTCAATCTCTTCACCTTTTTGGTGTTGATCGTTTTAAGGAAGAACAAGTTATTTATATTTATGAGCATTTATTTCATTCCTACTATGTTTAAATATCAGTTATTGATTTAGCCTATAAGAACTGATTTCAAACTTAAAGATTATTTATTCTAAATATATGCCCCGTATTTTCAATCTATTTGTTCATGTATTTATTATTCACATTGGACAATTCCTTTGTTTCGTTTTTTCTCATTTCTTCTTATTTTGTAGATAGATATATAAGTAATCTGTTGACTGCCATTTATTGAGTGCAGGAAGTCTCTCTCCATTATATAAACATAGTATTCGGGGTGGAACAAATATATAAATATATAAAGTGGGAAGAAATAAAAAGGAGTCGTAAAAGACTGACTTGTTGAAGAATAACGGGTTTTGAGAACAAAATGGATTACCTCTAAAATTCATAAATTTATTTTAATTTTTTTATAATTTTTAATTTTTAAATATTTTTATTTTGAAGAGAAAAGATTTGTCCAGGACCGGGATTCGAATCCGGGTCGTCTGCATTACCGTTGCTATCCTCTTGAGCTATCCCCAGGTTCTCGCAATTTAAGATGTATACAAGGGGAAGAATGTTCATTGAACATCACTTTAATTAGGATCTTGTTGACTTACGTCATTATATTATTTATAGGAGGATGGAATTGTTGGAGGGTGCAGTCAAAATATACACACAAACAAGTGAAAACTTATTTTTTATTTGTGCCGACGTTTCGACCTACTTTGTTGGACAACTTCAGGGCTATGAGAAAAACAGACATGACTATAACTATAAAAACAAAAATTACTATAAAAATACATAACGGTACCAAGAATATAATAAAATAAAATAAAAATATAATAATAATATAGATATATAGAAAAGTTGAACGAAATAGTGAAGGATATATTATGAAAGGATATATTAATGAAAAAAATATTACAGAATAAATGTACAGAAAGGTGATAATGGAGACAAAATACAAAGAGAGAAGAAAAGTTAAACAGAAAGTTACAAAATGAAAAAGTATAACTATAAAAAGTGATACATATATATATTGTTTATGGTTCTTGAGTTTCAGTCAGTTATTTCAACTTCTTAGGCGACGTTTCGAGACTAGGTTAGTCTCATATTCATGCCCTGACAGTGAAAAAATGATCTTTTAGTGAAAACATTAAATAGCACACTAAAATTAATGTAAAATGTCACGTGTAAGTATAATATATATATATATATATATATATATATATATATATATATATATATATATAAGTAAAACCTAGTTTAATAAAGATAAAATATAAAATGTATGATAATAGATTGCTAGAGAGTTACATAAGTAAATTGAAAGAAAATTGATACAAAATATGATGCCAAAGAATAAATACAGAAGAATTATGTAGAAAGTAATGAATAGGAATCTCGTGTATCACAGGTAGAGAAGTGAAATATAAATATAAAATTGAAAATATAAGTTATGGATGTTATATAAAAGTATACAATTGAAATGAAGTTATATGAATATAAAATATGATGCAAGTATAGAAGAAACTATAGAAATTAAGATATAAAATTTCAGTTTGAGAACGGATATATATTATAAAAAAATATGATGCTCAATAAAATTGAACTCTTTGATTACAACATATGATGGATGCCAAAGTGATGATGGGAGAAATCAGTATGAAAAAAAGGAGATGGAGAAAGATGAAGAGAAGATTTAAATAATAAAAAAGTGTAAGAACCCATACTATTATTATTATTTATAATAATAAATATTATATTATTTATAATTTATTTTATTTTATTTTTTATAATTTTTAAATATTTTTATTTTGGAGAGAAAAGATTTGCGCAGGACCGGGATTCGAACCCGGGCCGTCTGCATTTCCGTTGCAATGCTCTGCCACTTGAGCTGCCATCCTGGCACGTATCTCGGTCGGACAAATCCTTTCTCTTCACTCTTTTCTTTTTCATCTTTTCTCTCCAAAATAAAAATATTCATAGATTTCATTTGACTCTTTCTCAGTTATGATGGCCTAATGAACTATTCGTTAATAATACTTTGACCGCACTCCAGACATTTTTATACATTACTTTAATGAGAATTTACAGAAATCGTTTAGAAACTATCTTTAAATTTTCTAAAAAAGAGACAGAAAATGTCTGAGCTATTTCTACTGGACTCTAAGACAAAACACGCTGGTACATTGCAAAGCCTGGATGAAGACTCAGCCTCCTTAACTGAAATGGGAGGATCCCAAAGAGCTGAAGATTTAGGAAGGACGTGGAGATGTGGTCGGGGGCAATTTGTTAAAGGTGTCCGTTATTTAAGGCTCGCTGCCTCCTCCATTTTTCTTCCCTTCTTGCCCTCATCTGGCATGCAAGGGCAGGTCTGATGTGTCGGGCCAAAATAATATGGAATCTACAGCAGAAGAAGCCTTTAGGGAATCATTATAATATAAAAATAAAGAACAGTTTAAAAAGCACGCTTTAATAGAAAGAGCGATGAACAAGACATTTAGTTTATCTTAAAAAAGCATGGAGGTGATTTTAAAGATAATTTTGGAATGACTCTACTTTTATCAATATCAGTCAACACAATATTAACATCACGATATTATACGATAAAATGTTTGTTTTTTTTTAATTGAAAACTTCTTGAGCCACTTTTGTAGGGGGTAAACTTGTGGGTTCGCGTCAGCAACATGTTCGAGACTACCAACACCTAGTGGTCACTATATGAGTTAAACAATTTATTTTAATTAAAATTAGTTCAAAGGTTTGAATAATAATTCCATTATTATATTTAATAATTACATTTATCAAAGCCGTTTAATACCGTGTCTTCGGATATGAAATATCTCTAATCCTGAAGATTCTGTTAAGGATAATTATACAAACTTATTAAATTAGTGTATCAACTTTGGTCCTTTATAATTATGCAAAGTTTCAATTTAATTCGATGTTTTGAAGAGGCTAAAAATCGAGTTCAAATATTCCGTTACATACGAGTACATACCTACACACAGTCGAAGCTAATACTAGGATATTAATAACCGGGTATTGCAGTGGTTAAGCTTGAAGTAGTAGCAATACGCACAATAATTTTTATTTGTTTTCAAAACTAAAAGTTCTATCATACAATAGTTAACGTATTGCAAAAGGAATATGAACTAATATATGTGTTGCATTTTCAAGACAAATCGGTGAAAGTTTGATCGGAGTTTATACTCTTGAAAAGTTTGTAATGGTGGACAGTATAGCTAAAGTGCCTTTCACAGTTGAGCCATTTTAGAAAAATGTTAATGCATAGTTATATCATAGATAATTTCTTTTTATCTGAAGTGTGTGGTTTTTACATAAAAATAAATCTTTATGAACCAATTCAAACAAACTCAACTCGAGCAAAAGTGTTAGGTAAATTCATACCTTGGCCAAGAAATAGAACTAGTAACATGATAAAACATATTAAAGGGTACTTGTGTGCTATATGGTACCCATGAAATCTACCTGTATGCATAATATAACTGTTTTCTGTATTTTTTAGAAGTGTTTTTTTCTAGCTAATGTTAGATAAATGTCTTTATTGTGGTTTTTTTTCTTATTCCTCTTATTATTGCCTATTTAAAATTAACAGAATAACACTTTGGAAATGGCCAACTTTAAATAAAGAAGCTGTGAAACTTTCAGAAGTTTGGATTAATCCCGAAGGTGAAATTATGTGAAAAAGGTCATACAATCGATTTTGACAAGGATAAAAATACTTTTAAATTTGTCTATTACGTTTTTTAAGTTTGAGAGTGGTGCATTTGGTACAGCATATTACTTTTGTGAATTGTAGCAAATTATATTAGAAATAAATAAAATTAAAAAGGATAGAAATGGAGATGTTTTCGAAGAAAGTGTAGGGAAAACATTTATATAAAAAGTGGACCGTGGCTAGGGGGGGGGGTCTTGAATTAGCATTTAATTATTAGATTTTGTATATTTCAATTCCTATTAATATGAATAAGAATATAGCTGTTATCACAATTATTAGTGTTCAGATTATAAAGAATGGTGGATAACAGTCCCTAAGTACCGATTAATACAATAGCAACCAATAAACCATTACCAGTGTATTTAGTTGCACAATAAAAAAAAATAGATAATGATACAGAAAGTCTGTAAATAAACAGTGATATTTTTAATGCTAGGAATATTTGTATTATGCATCACAGATAACAGTTGGACTGATAATGATAAAGAAGTTGCAAAACGAAAGCAGTACTTTGAGCCCAACGATACAGAGTATATCAACAAAGTCCCGAGAAGTAGTTAGTGAGCAGAGTTGGACTAAGTTGCTCTCCCAACAGCCCAGGTGTCGCAATATCTCCTGTAGAGATAATTTCACTAAATATTTCCAAGATAAAGTTAAATTTAGGATCGAAGTTGGAGCAGGACAAATCCAGCCGGCTTGAAAACTAAGCCTACGCAACTTCTTGGATTTATTTGCTATCCCTTAAATAAAATATTACTAAGAGTTAAGACTGAGTGAATACTGATAGCGGATTTACATAACTTAGCACATAAAGCTAACATAAATAATTGGAAGAGTAAAATAAATAAAAAAATATGAGAAAAAAGTTTCTATTTATTCGCAAGCAATATGTCTTTAAAAATATAAATATACTTTGTTCTTTTTCAGACGTTTTCCTTTGAATAAAAATAACATAACTCGCACAACATTTAGTTGAAGATTATTTACATTTTTTGTAACATTGACATATTTGAAATTACTTTATGTTGAAGGTTTTTACAATGACATTTATCTTTGAGGACTACGTTCTTCTTCTTCTTCCTTGACTTCCTCCTGTTCCATCGCTAGCGACGAGGAGCCTCCACCCAATGCAGCCATGCCTCGCGGTCCCTACTCAACTGCCTCATTTCCTGAGGTACTCATTGTGTACCAGGAGGTACACAATGAGTACTATCATGAGGTAAATCATTGTGTACCAGATAATGAATTTTATATGTTCTCCTGTTATACCAGATAAGTATTAATTTAATTTATGTACGTATTTCATGTGAAATACTATATTTATCTGAATTATTAATAGTAATTTGTCAATGTATGTACTAATTGTATCTAAAATAACATCTTTATTTGTTGATTGAACTGTGTTTATAATTCCTTATTCACCATACCTTCATTATTAAAGTATTTAGATCATTGATAAGTAAATCAGCAAGCATACAACCAATCTCTGGAAAATAAGTTGAGTAACTATCATGAATAATTATTTATGGCATCCCAACAATATTACAAATGTATTGACTGATAGCATAGACATATTATAAATCTACAGACATTTTAGGATAGCCATTGGCAGAATCTTCTTCAGTGGAATTTTTAAGTAAAACAATTTTGAAATAGGGTGACAACAGAAGGGCGTAAAAGAATCCAATTACAGCCCTTATTTAGCTTTTTTTACTTCTCTTCCCATTTTCCTCGAGCTCCCATTCTATTCCTCTTCTCCGGGGCATCCAATTTTCCCAACTTATCGCTTTCCCTACGTTGTTTTTCATATCCTAGATCGCCTGTCAGCTGAAAGTGTGAAGCCGACTAAATTAGTTTCTTTAACTCTCCGGGAAACAGGTCAAAGCCCGGTCCAACTTTATGGCTGTTTGGCTATAACTAAGTCAAGTATCCCCTCAAGGTCTCAATAAGATTTCGGAATTAAAAAAAACTTTAAAATAGTTCCTTATAAGAAAATTTAAAAACATTTACGACTACAACCCAACAAGAGTATTGTGGGCTCAATGAATAGAAAAGAGCGTACTGTTTCAAGGACAAAGGTTGTTTAAGTTAAAGAAAATACCATTCCTTTTTACCTTATGCCATGGTACATTCTCGCACAATGGTATGTGCATACCAGCAGAAAACCAGGTAGTTACTGGAAGTATCCTCGTGGTAGACCCAGGAGTATGTAATACATTGGATTACATTGGAAAACTGGGAGGAGTCAAAGAAAGTTCCATCCCGGAAATACGAAGAGTTGCAAGGAACAGAATAAGGTGGACAGTGTGGACTAAGACTGCGACTGCAAGCTTAACGGCACACAAGAGTTAGAGGAGAAGAAGAAGAAGAAGTATAGCTATAACATGAAATAAAATAAGACCATGTGTATATTGATATTCTTTGTATTGATACCAATGTGTAGAGGGGAGCGGAGTTGCTCAGAGGTAGAGCACTGAGTTTTCGAGCCGAAATTCCTGGTTAAATTCCCTCTGTTGGCAAGACTTTCATTTAGTCTGTTTGCAGCGATCGATTTTATGGGATATATACCCTCCTGGGGCTCACCCAGTCTCTATAAAGTGAGTACCCAAAATAAGGAGGAAAATCTGGCGTTTGAGCGTGATCTAGGTCAAATCAATTACCTGCACAACCCATTTCCAAGAAACAGTACAGTCTCTTCCATGTACTGATCCCCAGACCCGTGCAAAGGTTGTAGTTGTACGGGTTAGGTATATTGATCTAGTCCCGTACTTTTAGCCATGTAAATTCTTCCTGTTGTAAATCATCAGTATTTCATTAAAATTATTCATTTCAGGTGGTTCATATATGGAATGAATGACGGATTTATTGTTTAACAAATCTGAATTTAAGTAAATTATTTCGATATTTGTGAAGCGTGAAATATTATAAAAATAAATATCAGTATATTTCGTTAAACACACCCCATTGTCGCGGATAACACAGCGAGATCGGGAGGACCAAATAAACACTGAAGGCCCGCCCCCCGCAGAGAAATGATATTGGCACGCCAGTTGGTCGCTGACATATCCGACACTCTGCACGATGATAAAACGAAATATTTACCTTTCCTCCGGTGTCACCTACACACTCTTCGGCAGTCCACATCAAAAGGTCTTTCCCGTTTCGTCGGTTTGTTCCTGTCGCTTACAACTCAATATTGAGAAAAATTATTTATTTATTTATTTTTTACATTTTATGGGTCAAAATTTACACCCAATTTATAAAAGTATTATAATATATGATAAAAATAAATTTGCTGTCTTATTAATACGAATGGAATATGACATGCGGTGAATCGACTGAGGTATAGTTAATAAGAAATCTCAGTTAGTTTAGTGATCTATTAAACAATAGATTGGAAATAAACATATTAAAAAAATGTTAATTTAAATGTGTACCCATTAATTAATTTTATGTAGAATCTACTAACAAATATAATATCTCTCTCAAATCTTTTAGCGATCAATAAAAGGGGAATAACAAATTAGAAGAAAATTAAAAATATTAATATACAAGTACATACCCATTTAACACATTTATTTATTCTGTAAATGCTGAGGAGTGGGAATTGTATGAGCACCTCCTAATAATCCGATGTTTGAGTTTGGCTGTGGCAGGTAAATTATTTATTCTGTGATATAAGCTGAGAATCGACACTGGAGGTTCTTGGAGACCCTCCAGAGAATCCCGCCTCTTAAAAGTGGGTACCCTAAATAATGGGAGAGCCTTGCGGTTAGGTGTGATTATGGCGAAAGCACTGATCTACGCAATCTTTTATTTAGAATTGGTACAGAAATACTGAACCCTATACAATTGCAATATCATTAATTGCCATACAAAAACGTAACAAATTTGAGTTGAGACAGTATAAGATCCTGATCCGAACAGCCTTGTTTTACAGATCGGTGACTTAGACCATCTCAACTCGGATCAACAAAGGCTCCTAGTGTTTGAGAGGAAAGTTCAGCTCTAAATACTGGCAAGAGAACCGGCCATTCTGAAAGTCATCCGCATAGAGAGGCTTGGATAGGCTGGAGATGAATATATGAACTGAGCGTTATTAAAAAGAGGATGACGGGTCAACTGTATGCAGTTGATGGATCGAGAAGCATCGGGAGACCGAAACTGAGGTGGAGAGACCGAGTCGCGAATGATTCTAGCAATCTGGTGTGCGGAATTGGATCGCGGCTGCCCAAGATAGAGAGGGATGGATGGAAAGAGCTGCTCCAACCTGACTCAATAACTGAGCTGATAATATCGATAATCATAGACCTTATTATAATTATGGCGAATGATGCCATGCTGTTTATCGTTGCATTATTTATTTATTAAGTTTCGAAAATAACGAAATATACTTAATTTTGTTTAACGTGTAATGTTAATAAATATAATAACGCATTTAAATAAGCTTGAAATAATTATAAAGGAATTTAATTATCGATCATCAAATCAGTAACGACCGTAAACAATTAAACGGAATTTTGATAACTACAATACTCATTCCTGCAATTATTTGCCAGTGGAATTATATATATGGGAAGAATAATTAATCGTCAAATTAATATAATATGCAGATGTATATAATTCTCAGAATTCTAATTAGGCAGTTTAATTAAAAAGATCATGAGATATTTTCAAACGCATCTAAATGAATTTTTTAATATTCATTTCTACATATTATACATTTCTAAAAACAAATTTACCTGCCTAATATCGCCTGATTTAATAATAATCTATAAATCTCTTTATAGTCTCTCTGGCGTGTGACCAAAATAAAGATATGATAAAATAAACAAAATGATTCGCGACGCGCCCTCCAGATCCCGGGAATAGAAGGGTTTCTGCTGTGAACAATACCCTTCCGACCTGACAGATAGGTCTAGTAAACCCGTAACCTGGGTTTGGAATGGGACGACATAAATGGGTTAGTAGATGGAATTTCCTCTCAACATGGCCGTCGTCACCACTTCCACCTGTTCGGAGGAGACGTCCTTCCTTACACCACCGACGTATAAATAAATTTATTTTCTATAAGAATTTGGAAATATCCAAAATACAAGGCTTTTAGCTTATAAAATATCGAAAAATAGCCAAGAAAGTCAATATTTCGCTAATTAAAGAATTCAAATTGTTCCAATTATATTGCATCAACTTTATTTTCGTGTTGATCACACAACAACAATTTCTTCCGATTCATTGCTAGAGTTTTCTTTTCTACCAATATTCCTTCAATCTTCTGTGGAACCTTATATGGTCTTTCTTCATCCTTGTTGAGGCCAAACTTGAATGCTATTGTTAATTTTAATATGTATTTATGAACTAGAAATTCATTTATGTTGTATGAACTAGATATTAAGAAAGCGCAGTATGAATATTTATGTACTAGCTGGCTATTCAAGACAGAAACGAATTACATATATTTAACGGCAACACACACCGGCTGACGGGATTATCGCCAGTGGTGAGTTCCCAGTCTACAGTTACAGTTCATTGTGTGCACTCACTGACTCAATTTCGGGACCGTGTCCTCATGTCATTAAACAACAAGAAGCATCTTTCCACGTTGGAACAGTCGATGCGATTCCGTTTGTTTTTTTACTCACAGCAGTGATAAGTTTTTTCCTTGTTTTTTTCTTAACAATAATTATTTTCTTTCAAATTAAAATTTACTTCATTCGCATTTTTTGCATGAAATATTATTTCTTTTAGGTTTTAATTAAAATTCTTTGTATAACATTACAATTTATTTTTACTAGTGTTTGTTTCGTATGAAATATCATTATTGTTTATTTTTTGTTCTTTAAAGAAATATTTACTTTGCATCCACAATAAATATATAGTGTTATTTTTTTATATAAAGTCTGATTGTTTATATTTTATTTAAAAATAGCCCTTTTGCACTATCCAGCCATCACAGATTTTGCGTTGGACAAAAGTAAAGGCCCTTTCAGAACCCGAAAAACTTCCAGTTTTTTGTGGATACAGTCCATCGAGAGACATTCACTGAAAAAGAGGTATTCTGTTTTTACAATAATGTTATAATGTCTTAATTTAGCATTCCAAGAGATGCACTTCTTGTTGTAGATATGCTTTGCTAATCCTTATGCTGTTTTTCTAATTCATTCACTAGTATAGTACCTTCCAGGTATTTGAATTGTTTTGATCCTTTCAATCTTACCTATCTCCATATTTTTTTTTTTACTTTATTAACTTAGTTCACCAATATAAGTAGTATGGAACAAGTGAATGGGATGCACAATAAACAAAAAACGTCATGAAGGTATGAATGCATAAGTCATTCAAATATACATAAAAAAAAATTAATTTGTATTTGTTGAACTTTGGAAATCCAAATTCCAATTCTTTTGTAAACTTTGTCCGAGAAACACGCAGATAAAAGAAAACATAAGTTCTTTTTTCTGTATTTCTCGAAGTATATACCTTATGCTTGCAGAAGCACACCTTGTCTCTTCAGCTTGCTCCCTTATACCAGAAAAATCCCGAAATGGAGGGATGTAAAGAAGGGCTTTGGAATCGATGACTGAGGACTTGAGTAGAGCCTGTGTTAACAAGCCATCCCGGAGTAAAAACAAATCCCCTCCCAGCGGGAAACAGAACCAATAGCAAACTTCCAAACAACTTCTCCGGCTAATGCTCTCTTCTTATTGGTCCGCTAAATCTATACACAAATGTATATAACACCATTTTCTGAATTACTTACTAAGAGGTCAAATAGGGTATTTTTTTAATGAACTAACTAAGAACATTGGTCTAGACTTGGTGCAATTTTAATTTCATAGAAAACCTTTGGATTCTATTCAGTAATAATTAAAATTAAGACTGAAAAGTGAATAGAAAGGAGGGCGTTGGAAGCAGGGCATTAATAAAATCGTATCAATGTGGACATATTAATTTAATATATATTATCAATTATGTAATGACCAAAATATAAGGTATTTTCTGATCAGATAAAATTACAATGTATAGCTATTTAATGTCTTTGATTGAGAATTGAATAACATCAACCAAAACATACAAAGAAGCGACATACAAGAAGAGATATACCAGGATATACCTCATTCTACACATAAATGATCTGCCTTCATTTCATTTACCTGAAACCTTTCCCTTGGATAAAATTGTTTTCCCCTTAAAAGTTAGTTTTACATGAATATATTAGGAAGTATTGTTTTCGTTGATTACATGATTTATGACATATACAGTTGTCGAAACGTGTTAACGGTCTCAATATATCACATTGATTTTAACTGATTATATCGTCTTGCAACACACATTTGTTAATAGTGGTTTCTGTATCTATATTAACAGAGTGTCCAGCTATAAAGCATAAACATATCAAGGCTAATTCAAAGATTTTACAGTTAACTGTAACATTCAGGTGGCCTTTTGACGACTTATTGAAATAAATCTAAAACAATGTCAGTAGTAGAACAAAGGTAGTATTTGGCCAGCTTATGATAAAATTAATATATCAGACTATATAACTGAATAAAGATTGTATCTCTACATGGCAGTGAAAAATTGTTACCTAAAATATTAAAAAGGCATATTTAAGATGTACCTTACTGATATTGGTTTGCTGGGGACAATAAAACTGCAATATGATTTAATTACTTTAAGCCTGATGTAGGAGCATCGTAGCTCAGAATGTAGGTAGCTGATTTTCTGAGCTGTATGTTCTGAGTTCTAAGAGCACTAGAATCCTAGTTGGGCTCACGCATCCTTTTATAATGTGGATGCCCTTAACTGGGGAGAAGATCTGTCTATCAAACTTCCTTTTTATTGCTTGTTTGTACGAGCATGACTTATCCCAGAATAACTTCTGGAATCAGAAGTCTGATCTCTTTGTCTGGAATAAACATCACAAAAAAAACATAAGACAAAAGACCATATGAAAAAATGACAATAAAAGTGCAAGAAAAAAAAAGAAGAACATTATCAAGAAACCACTGGACCTATGGCTATTCCACAAAACATATTAATATTGAAAAGGGAAAGGTGTTTCATATGGTCTTTTGTCTTAATTTTTTTTTTATTGCTGTTTATTACTATTATTTATTTTATTTTCCTGTTGTGCTTTTTGAAGTTTGGTGAGTGTATATTGAATTTTCAATTTCTGTAGTATTATCAGCTGTTTTTTATCTAACCTTATCCAGCTGAGGTCTAGTAACCTTCCTTATGATTCAGTAGTCGCATTTCAGCCTTTGAAAGTGGTGGGATGTTTCTTGGCTGCATTATTCATGTTTTGCTTTGCTGTTATTCTCTTTTTACCCTGAGGATGCCTGAATAGGCGAAATATTGGACAGATATTTTCAATTACTATTTTTAGTTTTGGAGACTTGAGGGCTTTTCGTTGGAATTTTTCCACAGTCTTTTTCTTTGTTATTCTTATATGTAATATTTGTACCTGCGGAGTATAGCATCCAGCAAATACGCTCTGAATGATTTTTTCTCTATAATATGCTCTAGTAAATCTTAGTTTAGTGTTGCAGGATTATGAAAATTTTGAAGACTGATTAATGGTTTCTGAGGAGGTCTCCGGCCAATTTCCTTTCAATCTCCTTAGGAAGACCAGATAACTGAGGGGAGGAAAGAGAAAGAACAAGAGGATTTTGGTATTGGTTTGACGAGTCTAATGCTATGTATTTGTTGTGGACATATGATTTTACAGTGGGAATGTTGATGACGTTTTGTATGGTTTCCTTCGAAATAAAACATGGTGAAGCTAACAGTTTTCTTTGAATTTGGGGATTTTTTTTGTTGTATCTTGTGCATATAAATGTGTTTATTGCTGAACCCCAGTGCTCCGTATTTCCAAATGTGATGTAGATTTGACGTTTGTTTGGTAAGTCAAGTGAAGAGCTGCAGTCAAAAGTTGTGATAGTTGTTCGTAGCAACTTGTCTTTTTAATTTTTTTTGTATCCTCTATGTAAGTCTTTCTTATTCCAATGTAAGGCTTGTGATGTTTTCTTATTCCGATTCATTAAAATATAAGTGATATCAATATTAACTAGTCAGAAAATTAATGATAAAATCCGAAATTCAAATAAAATCCTTGTTATGTAATGAGGGTGTTGGCTAAGCCATTACCAACTATATGATAATCAAGGAATCCTGAATCACAGGGCTACCGTAATTCCGTAACCTTGGCCAGAGGTAGACATTACAACAATATTGTGAATGAAGAGGAGAGGAGATGGAGTTGATGAATATTATGAATAAACCATGAGTGGGAGTAGACATTCATCCGGTATTTTGCCTTCTGCCTGTTTTCACAGTAACCGAGTTCATTTCTGGCCAAGGTTGGACATGCGTAAAAAAATAATGAAGAATGAAAATGTAAAATAAAATAGTAATTAATAGAACTGAAATTTAATAGTTTAATAAGGGTAACAATAGCTTACATATTTAAACATTTGAAATAAATAACCTACACCTTCACAACCCATGAAGGGATTAGGGTTCAGTACATGGTAGAGACCCTACTGTTTCTAGATGTGCAGGGAGGTGATTTTTCGGAGGTCATACTCAACCCCCAGGTTCACCCACAAATTTTGGCTTACTCATTATATAGAGACTGAAGGAGTCCCAGGAGGGTTAGTAGACCCCAAAGCGTCTACCCTTGGCTGTAAACAGATTATGCCACATCTTGGTTTGAACCGTTACGTATACTGATATACTAACATATTGAAATGAACACATATTAGCATTAACATTTGAAATGGTATCTCTAACAAAATACGAAAAAGAACATAAGTTAAAGGTACACAGCGAAATGGGATAAGATTATTGTTGACCATGTTATGATATACTGTAATATATTGCATATAACTCTTTTAAAAATATATGATTATCAAAACATATAAAATATAATGTAAACTATATGTACGGCTTCAATCCATAAAGCCTAGTAATGCCTGATTACTTGGCATGTGGATCGGCCGAGATCACGCCCAAACTAGAAAAACGAAGACTACCTACTTTTTTGAGGTTGAGTGAGCCAAGATAGGTTTCCTAATCCAACCTGGCCGATAGGCAGCTGTAAAAAGAATAAATAATTTATCTCCAACAACCGTTCTCGAAACCAGAACCCACAGATTTATGATTGAACCAACACTGTAGTCAAACATTAACCAGTCCTGCTCCCACACTAATTGTAGTTTTCTCTTCAAATTAAATTATTAGTTCACCTTTTAATAATAATTATGTTTAACGTATCTTTATTTGGTTTAATATAATAAAATAAAAAAATCTAAACTTTACTTAATTTGGATGTAATATGCTTCTTTCTGTTTCACAGAGTTGCAAATTGAAAAATTAATGGACAAGCGAGTCATATAAGTGAAAAGTCATATTAATGTAAGCTTATTCATTTAGTATCGATTCTTACTGAAGCGAAGACATAAATAGTATTAGTTACGTTTAAATCAGATAAACCTACCATTTATACATATTTTAGTGTTTTGATTGAAAATTTGAGATAAATAAACATCCTCAGACAACATAAGGACTATATGAGTATTCTTTACAGGGGACAATAAAACTGGGATAGGACTTCTCGATACAGTGAGATCTTGAGTGAGACGGGAGCTGTCTAAGGAAGGGATCTGGGACGTCCTCTGCCAACCCGAGTGGAAGCCTTGTATCCTTTCCTGGAACTGGGTATTTGGATTGGAAGTGGGGAGAAAGTTGGGAGGGGAAAAGTTCAGTGAGTAGGAAGAAAGCAAAGGACATCATAAAATAAATATTTAAAAAAAAAATGTATATATGTGTGTGTGTTATATAAGATGCTCACATTATTGTGAATCTTATTATGGAAAGACAGTAAAAGTAAGAATTAACAAATTATGCACTGAAAATGTGTGAATATCGAAAAAGGTGTGCGGCAAGCCTTTATCTTATCCTTTCTCCTCTTTAACCTATATTCTGAGAAGATATTTAAAAAAGTATTAGATGAGGTGAATGAGGAAATCAAGATTAATGGGGATATGCTGATGTTATTGATTGCTTGCTATATCAAGGAACTGCAGCGTCTTTTTGAAAAAAAACAAAATGTTAGCGAGGAATATGGACTGCACCTGAACATTGCAAAAACGAAATGGATGCTAATTAGAAGCATCAAGCACGCCAACATACGTCAAAAGGCCAATTGAACACGTAATCATACATGTACCTGGGAACGCTGATCAAATCTAAACGCTATCAGAGATCCGAAATAAGGTCAATAATTGTTAAAGCATGAACATCTTTCAATAGCTTGAAGAAACTTCTTAGTTGTAATGACTTGCCTACATCACTGAAAGCAAGAATGGTGAAGTGCTGTGTTTTCCTTGTCTTGCTGTATGGCATAGAAGCATGAACAATAATGGAAAAACTCACGAAGAAAGAGAAGGCTTTTGAGATGTGGGTGTACTACCATATTCTATAAATTTCATGGACTGACCACATAACTAACAGAGAAGTGCTTAGAAGGGTCGGAAAAGATCAAGAAATTTCAAAAACCGGAAATTAGAATACCTGGTCAACATCATTCGAAATGACAAGTATCGTTTACTGCTTGTTATCAATGCATAGACAAGATTGTTATTACGAGGGGTTTAAGAAGCAAGGAGACAATAATGGCAGCATAATTTATTGAAATGGTTTGGTCTTACAACTGTCCAATTATTTAGAAGTGCCGCCGACATAATTAAGACTGCCACGTTAATAGCCAACGCCCGAAAAAGAAATAAACATGAAGAAGAAGACAATTTTTTTCACTATTATAAATGAATTCAGATTAAATGAGGGATGAAAAACAAAAGCAGTAACAGCACTTTAAAATGGAAACATAATCATCAAAGTTTCATTGAACTATATACATTGTCTAACGAAATAAATTGAACCCCTTAATCAGATAATCGATAAAGGACTGTTCTATGGTTTGGCCATGTAATGAGGATGGATGACTTCCAGGCAGCGAAGAAAGCTATGGAGGTTAAACCAACAAGAAAAAGACCCAGGGGAAGGCCGAGAGTGACCTGGAAGAATAACCTCCAAAATATCTTTAAAGAAAAAGGACATACATAATAAATTCATTCGATATATACGAGAAAACCATCAGAAGAATCATGAACTTTTAATCAATACATACGAGTTATGGAAAAAAAACCCCAGGAGGAAAACACTTTAACTATTTAATAGGATTCAATGCATTCAAAGGTTAAAATGAGGTATCAAGTGAATACAGCTTTGCTGTTGAAAATCTATCCAACATTTCTTTACGTAAAAAATCTATGAATTAACTAATGCAAGCCAATGAATAAAAAAAAGTAAAAATCATATAATCACGAACAGATTAAGTTTTTTTTAAAATGTTTATTTATTAAATCTACACGTTTCCTTGACCTACAATATATTTCCACAATACTAAACTGAAATGACAATAAACTGCTCGCCGTATCAGGCTACTTCAAGACTCCCAAGACAAGCGCTCTAAGGTCCCATAAGACATATCAGAAATATAGGAACTTTTTGTTCTACAACTAAAATACCAGATGTATCAAAATTCATAAAGGATTTATCTTATTATTATTTAATGAATAATATTGATCAAATTATAATAACGGATAACAAGGGGATGATGAATAACCAGCCAATGGTTTCTTCATCAAGTTCCGTAATCGGCCTTATTACATTAAATAAGATGTTCTTCAAGTTCACCTGAACTTTATGGCGCGTGTCTAAGTTCTTTGTTTTAATTAATATAGTTATTTTTGTAAATCTAGCAGAGGGAATAAAAACAATGAATAAAACGTTAAAAGCAGTGTTAACCATTTATTATTAAATAGAGCAATAGTAGTGTATAATACACAAAATATAATATCGCCAAAAAAAGTTTGATAATGGTATAATAGTTAATAATCATTAGAAACGATTTCCTCGCAGCAGTAGGCCGAGGGAGTTAAAGAAGCATTAGTTATATGCTCCTTCGGAGGGGACTTAAAATGGTGAACCCGAGCCTGTGCGGTGTCAGATTAACCATTGTTAAAACAACATTAAATAAATAACCCAACAAATAATTATATATTAAAAATTCTGTTTGTTCTGCAGTAATAACTAACAAACTGCTCGGCTCAACAGTCCTTGCAGAGCCTAGACCTCCCTGGCGAGCCTCCTCCACACCTCTCGGTCCGTCGCCTTCTCTCTCCACATTCTCACTCCCATGTTTTTCAGATATTGCTACACATTATCATTCCACCGTGAACCTGGTCTTCCATGTTTCCTCTTCCCTCCTGGTCTTCCATAAAGTATATTCCTGGAGCAGCCTGCTTAGCTACATACTTTCCACATGCCCAAACCATCCCAGTCTTCCCTGTTTTATTATAACTAATCATGTTCACTATGCTATGTTTTAATAAAATAGAAATATTTTATTAATTCTATTGAGAAATAGCTTCTAGTCCAGGATCCATGGTCCATTTTTGCACGAGGTCATCAAAAATGATTACTTAGCAGCTTATTTTTTTTTACTTCTTTTTTTTGACTTCGTTATCAATACATATTGGAAGGAGGGGATTCTTTGATCAAACCATACATTTTGTAGGACAAACATTTGTTCAAATAATTTAGATAATTATCTTGAGATTTAACAAAAAAAAACCCAGTTAGTAATAAATGTTTGAGTAATAAATCATCAAATCGACATATTTTATCCTTGCTACCTCTTTTAGATACCGCAATCGAGAATTTTCGCACAGGAAACTGTTGGGCGTCTCGTCGTAACGAAGCTATTCACGAAGATTCAGCTTGATACTAATCAAGTGCAAAAATGGACCATGGATCCTGGACTATTCGTTTTGTCTTCTCAATAAATATTTGCAATTTTATAGACTATTTATCTTATTATTTTATTTAGGGATGCCATGAGATAATTACTCAAACTTGTATCAGTTTCACAGGTTGTCGCTTCAAGATCAGTTACAACATATTTTAACATATCATTGGTTTCCTGTTTAATATTCTCCAAAAATACGAATAATTGTGAGCGTTAGTTAGTATTGACAGAATAGTGTAGTTATGGGAAATATTTCGGTAATCATTTCATGAAGAAATAAAAGTTTCAACTAACATTTCGAAGTATAGATGATACATGTTTGTTTAAACGTTCTTTTCATCTTGATTAATTGAGTACTGAAAACAAAAAATTGATATTGCTGAAACATCTGTGTATAAAGATACATTAAGAAATAAGATTAATAAGTTCGGAAAGCGGAATCAAAACCGTAGCGAACACAGTGGAAACCGAACACAGAACGAAGGTCATCTGGGACAGTATGAAGAACCTGTACTGCTACAGGCCATGAAGTGACTTGATCTCTACCTGGTAGAGAGTGCACTGCTTTACGGACAACGGTTGTACATGGAGGTAATTTATTCTAGATGACATTCAACCAACAGGTTTTCCCCTAATTAAGGACACCCAATTTATAGAGGCTGGATGAGCCCCTGGAGGTTCCCCAGATCCCACAGCGTCCGTCCCTGTCAACAGATTAGGCTAAATCTGGGGTGACAACTCAGCGCTCTACCACCAAACTATCTCGCTCTCAATCTTATTGACAGTAGCAATTCAAATTATACTGAACAAAGAAATCTCATTTGCAAAGCGTTCGCTAACCATTGCCACAAATTAATCAATCTCTGTATTAGTATCTCTGTAACTACTCATTGCTACTGAAAACATTTTGATCTTAACCATTACAGGTATTAGGAGACAGTTCAGTCGTGTATAAAACAAAACAAGAATGTTCTTAAATAATATTGATAATATTTTTACGATCATAATCCTGAGAGATCAGTAAAAGAATGTCTATATGCGCGTGTGATGCGTTCCTGCAAGTTCACAAGCCTGGCTTGTGAAATATAATTTTACTGGAGTAAACAAACAGCAGTGGTGAGGTGCAACTGGTGCCGGCGAACCCCCACGCCTTGTGAAATATTTAAGCGGGGCAGTGGTGTAAAGGCTTGTGTAAAAAATAAATTTTGTATAATGTCCACACCATTTCACTTAATAACTAGAATCACACTTTAAATTTAAGTCGCACCGTGTGAAAAAGCACTTTAAATTTAAAACATTTGAATAACAAATGAGCGAAAACTCAATAAGAGACATAAATCTGATACGTATCAGAACGCAAATAGAAAATTCCAAAAAACAAAGACTTAAATCTCTGAAACGCCGGACAATAACTATAGAATCGACTTCTCATCAGAACATACTAAAATACTTCATGAAATTCACATAAAAAGGAGTTCAAATGCAGGACATGTCACATCGACAGGACTAACACTCATCAATCTGAAACAGCAACACGCCCAAGGCATTCAATAAAACACTCTACTCAAGGTACAATTTAAACGCATGCGTAACATCCAATTGAATTAACAGGTTAACAGGTTGACGTCTTTGCAGATCTATATTGTTCACCTTAAGAAGCGAATTTTCATGACTTCCTGGTTCCAAATAAGCAGTTCTCCCAAGTTTTGGAATTAGAACCATTGATACATTTAGCCAGTTAACTTATACTTCTTTATCTTCAAGTTTATTTATTTATCGAACGTCTCTTTATCCTTTACGACTATCGGGAAATGCTACAGTGGAAGTCCTTAATGTTGCCTATCCAGGTATAGTTAGGATATGGATCTTTAACAAGTATCTGACAATATTTTAACAGGAGCTCTAAACTAAGCACAGATAATAAGTTATTATTATATAAAGCCTGCTTACGACCTATACTAACATGCCCAATATTTATTTATATGTCTAAAACTAATTATAAAAAACTACAAATATACCAAAACAAATGCTTTAGAGTTGCTGGAAATTATGCATATTACATTAAAGTTAAAATTATGCAGAAAGAATTATGTATACCTTTTATTATTGTGTTCATCAACAAACTATGTAAACAATTCTTTTTTAAGTGTAAACACAATAAAAACCCACTTATAAAAAATATAGGGATCCATACAAAAAATAGTACAAAGCGGTATGTACATAAAATAACATAACATATTGCAGGATACCAGTTTCTTTTATTTTATTGCTATTATTTATATATATTTGTATAAGTTATTACGAGTGTAGTTACAATTTTATTTTATTTTATTATTATCAATTTTTTTTTCTCTGTTGAAAGTATTTTTGTATATTTTTTTCTTTCATTGTATATTATGATTCTGTATGGATACATTTAAATTTGTCCAATGGTAATTGTTTTAATGAGACTGGTCTATTTAGTAAAGCGTGTAATTTTTGTGAATTCCAGGAAATTATATTAGAAATAATTATTAAAAAAATAAAAGGTATTTGACATCACACAGGCTCGCGAACTTCTCCAAGTTCATATTAGAATAACAATTGATTCTTTATTCTTGGATTGTCGAACTGCATTCAAGATGCATACCAAGTTTATTTATAAAAAATTTTAACGTGGTCATTCAGACCTATTATTATCCAAATAAAACAATTTAAACTTTCTATTGGCAGTAGCGCAATCCAATCTATAGGTACGAAACGTGGTATATATTGATTAGTTTTAATACGAACCTTGACAAGAAATATAACTTTGACATAAATAAAATTGGATAACATGACTATGAAACTAAATTGTATTGTGAGTAATTGGAATTCTTTTTATAATATTTGGTCATTATAATGCGCATAACACCCAGACGGCATGCTGCAATGCATGAAGAAGAAAGAACGCATCGAAGCCGCACTACGTCCCAATGAAAGTCCATTCCAAAGTTATTGATGGTTCTTTTGTGATAATGCGATTCCAGGGCGGACATTAATCAGTGTCCTCTGTACGACGCCTTCAAGCCGACATTTTTATAAGACACCTTTGGTTATTACTCATAAGGAGCGGAATGGCTGAGTGGTAGAGCGCTGATCCCACTCTAAGACAAATCCCTCTCTCTACACATTGAAAATAGTATAGTCACTGTCGCGTACTGAAGCCAAGACCTTAAACGATTGTAGTGGTACAGGTTTTGTGGTTATTAACTCAGAAAAATATTCCTCTCGATAGAATATAATTCAAAATTAGTTTTTAGATTATGTATACATATATACAATATTAAAAATACGAGAACTGACAAGACGCCATAAACAACTATCACATCTTCTGGACTACAGATCTTAACTTGACTAACGAAACCAACTGACTAATCTATAACAGTATACTAAGGCCTATTTGTACATATGGAGCAGATCTGTAGGGTTCAGCAAAAAACAAAATGCCTCCAAAAACGTCCATATAAACAAGATACAAGCAACGCAGTCAAAAATTCTAAGAAAATTTGTTAACGCTCTTTGGTTTATTTCCAATCACACCATACACAACGACATGAACATTAACACTATAAAATCATATATTTACAACCAATACACAACATTCCAATCATCAACACAACATCCACTTGTTCTTCCTCTTCCCTACTCCCTGTTACTCGATTTTGATGTTTGATAGGAAACGATTGAAACGACATACTCTGGAGACCTGATTAATTGATATTTCCATTTCCAAAAAATATTGTTCCAGTAGCAAAGCGAGGTGAAAAGGGAGCAGTTGGATCAAATTTGCTGGTTGTGCGATTGCGCAGCATTGTCATTATAAGATTTATAATTGTAAGAATATGCTTTTATTTTGATTTCCATTATTGTCTACAGCACATCGTTTCATGAATTATATTCAAACCATGTATGGCTACTAAATGTGCTTCCGAACGCGAAAGACTTTATTTTCCTTTCGATTCCTTCGCCTTAGAACAGGTTAGATCCATTATTTATTTGTGGACGTTGCGTGCTTCTCTGCCTGACCAGTACTTTTTCATTCTTTCTGATATTTACTTCTTCTCTTGCTCCGATAGTTTATTTCTGGTTTTGTTTGGTGCTTCTTGGATCCCTTTGCTTCCATCATTTAATATCTTCTGTAGTCTCTTTCTTTCATAATTTTTTCCTAATAACAAATGTGTAACTATTTCAAAATGTTTTGTTTATGTTAAGAAGATTCGTTTTCAGCAAAATTCAAATCATGTTAAATTATATATCTATGAAATCTCAATTTCCCATAGAGAAAAATATTATAAATTAAATCTAGTCATATTGAAAGATTCTGTTCAAGTGGCGAATTGCACCAAAATAGTAAACTTTTATACTTTAGGGAAGGCCATAAAATCTTTTTACAACCCGTAAAACATGCATAGAGGGCTTTTCGAAATGACATAAACATTGTCATTAAATTCGGACAATGCAGAGGTTTTCTTCTTACCAAATGCTCTGAAATTCAATAAACTTTATTGTTATATGAACAGAATAATAGCAATGAAGTTGGCGTAAATATCTGACAGCATTTCAGCCAGGATTGATGCAATAATAGTTGTGTTTTTTATGGATTATCTGTACTTACAACATCTTCAAATCTAGGATTGAGTATTAGTGTGTGAATATAAAAAGGTAAGCAAAGTTTCTATAAGACTCAATTTTTGTCTTATACACCCTAAAGTTTAAGGTTTTTTTGTTCTCTAATAATTACTTCAATAATTTAAAAAAAGACTACTTATTTGCGACAAGTCTCTTTAGAATAATAATGAAAAAATAAAATTAGAACTATAACGAGTTAGAGTAAAACACAATTACAATTTAATTAATTATATAAATTAAATTATGAGTTAGCTCTCAATAACAAATTAAAAGAAATTAAAAATATATAAAGAAGATAACAATAATTATAAAACAATTAATATTTACATTTTTTTATTTGAAAAGAAAAGATATGTCCAGGACCGGGACTCGAACCCGGGTCGCCCAGATCGCTAGTCTGGAACTCTACAAATTGAGCTATCCTGGCCCTAATCAAGCTCGCTCCCCGGTCATGGCCCTATCCTTTGTTTTCACTGATCCCATGTCCCCGCGTTCTCGCAATTTTCGATGTATACGAGGGAAAGAATGATCTTTGAACGTTTATTTAATTTGGATCTTGTTGACTTACGTCATTATATATTATTATAATTTATTTTATTCCATTAGTTATTGATTTTATTAATTTTTAAATATTTTTATTTGAAAAGAAAAGATATGTCCAGGACCGGGACTCGAAGCTGGGTCGTCCAGATCGCTAGTCTGAAACTCTACCAATTGAGCCAGGATAGCTAAAATCTATAACTGAACCCCTGTTCGATTGTCTCATCATTTTCCCCCACCATTCACCATTATAGTATTATTATTTATAATTTAACATTATATTGAATATTATGCAATTTCGCATTAAGACAACACGCCGCTCGTTATGAAGCCATTTTTTAAAAATGTTTCTTTCAATTATTTTATTGTCATGAGTAAGAAATGCCTCATGGCATAAAATAATTATTATAACAAAACTTAATAAACCAAAGATTTTAGTTCTTAAAGACTCTTGCGGTCCATACAGATCTAGAATCAAATCACGTCTTTGACACAATATCAATTCTATTCCGGTTTTTATAGCCGTAATTTTGACATAAGAGGTCCTTATTCCTTAGCGCCCCATTCCTATTAATTTTGTTTTATTAGTTTTCTCCTTTTCAAGAGTCCATTTCCTTTTATATCATATATTTTATTCCGATAGTTATAAACACGCAAGAACTGTAAAGATTTGAAGAATATGAAACTGGAAAAAATAAAATAAACTCGAGCCTAGGTATTTTTATTGTGATTGTTATTTTTATTATAATTTTATTCCCCCTTGTTATTACTTATCTGAATGCATTAATAATAATAATTTTAAATTGTAAAAAATTTAAGAGTTTTAATAGTAAAATGGAAGTAATATAAGGAACTATTCACTGATCCCATGTCCCCGCGTTCTCGCAATTTTCGATGTATACGAGGGAAAGAATGATCTTTGAACGTTTATTTAATTTGGATCTTGTTGACTTACGTCATTATATATTATTATAATTTATTTTATTCCATTAGTTATTGATTTTATTAATTTTTAAATATTTTTATTTGAAAAGAAAAGATATGTCCAGGACCGGGACTCGAAGCTGGGTCGTCCAGATCGCTAGTCTGAAACTCTACCAATTGAGCCAGGATAGCTAAAATCTATAACTGAACCCCTGTTCGATTGTCTCATCATTTTCCCCCACCATTCACCATTATAGTATTATTATTTATAATTTAACATTATATTGAATATTATGCAATTTCGCATTAAGACAACACGCCGCTCGTTATGAAGCCATTTTTTAAAAATGTTTCTTTCAATTATTTTATTGTCATGAGTAAGAAATGCCTCATGGCATAAAATAATTATTATAACAAAACTTAATAAACCAAAGATTTTAGTTCTTAAAGACTCTTGCGGTCCATACAGATCTAGAATCAAATCACGTCTTTGACACAATATCAATTCTATTCCGGTTTTTATAGCCGTAATTTTGACATAAGAGGTCCTTATTCCTTAGCGCCCCATTCCTATTAATTTTGTTTTATTAGTTTTCTCCTTTTCAAGAGTCCATTTCCTTTTATATCATATATTTTATTCCGATAGTTATAAACACGCAAGAACTGTAAAGATTTGAAGAATATGAAACTGGAAAAAATAAAATAAACTCGAGCCTAGGTATTTTTATTGTGATTGTTATTTTTATTATAATTTTATTCCCCCTTGTTATTACTTATCTGAATGCATTAATAATAATAATTTTAAATTGTAAAAAATTTAAGAGTTTTAATAGTAAAATGGAAGTAATATAAGGAACTATACACAAAAGCTCTTGATCAAGTCCACATTTAATAAAAATCCATGGCATAAAAATAATTAAAAATTAGAATGCAAATGGAAAAAACCACAAGCAGAGCCTTATGTTTCTTTTTTTTTTTTATTCTCTTTATTTCCAGATCGGCTATTCCTAGCCTTACATGGTTTTTTTAATAATGAAATTTTAAGATTTAACACTTAGTGAAAGTGTGGGTTTCGTCTCATGCAAGAGACACCCCTAACTGTACATTATCAGATTATTTACAGAGAAGATGTAAATATATAATAGCGTTTTTTCAAATAAAAGAATAATAGTAATTTGAATATAAAGCATGTAAATAAGTAAACAAAAATAACATTAATGTAATAATAAACAGAACTATAGCACTATAAAACGGAAAACTGAAAGAAAACAGGATTATATTACATTTTGTTAAAACGATTGGTGAGAAACGTTATCTATTGAGATCACATGAGAATATCTTTCAAGAGTCTTGGTTTTAGTCTTGGGGATGAAATAGGTTCGCCTATGTTGAATGCTACTGCTCCTTGGACTGCTGGTAATCCGGTCTTAAATCTGGTGTAACGTTTTTTAATAAATTCATCAATCGACTCTAGGTTTAGCTCTCGGTGAAGTTGACTGTTTCGTACAAACCAAGGCGCGTTTACTGCGATCCGTAGGATTTTATTTTGAAAAGTTTGCAATTTTTTTTTCTTTGTTGTAGACACTGCACCCCACACTTCACAACCGTACATTAGTAGAGGTCTAATTATGGTTTTATAGATTAATAAGGCTGTTTCTGGTTTTAATCTGGATTTTCTATTAATTATGGGATAAAGTAGAGCTAGTCTTGCGTAGGCCTGTGTTAATTTAGTGTTGATATGCTGGTTCCAGGTAAGGCGACGATCTAAATAAATTCCGAGATACTTTACAGCTTCATTATTCCACGGGAGGTTGCTGCCATTGAGCACTAGCTCAGGTGGGTCTGAAGGGCGTCTAAGGGTGAAAATTTTTGCGCAGCATTTTTGAACGTTAAGGTCAAATTTCCATTTTAAAAAGTATTGTTGCAACTCATTTAGATGACTTTGAAGTGTGTTCCTGGCTATTATTATGTCATCACTCTGCGAGAATACTGCTGTGTCGTCAGCGAACATAGCTATGGAGGTAAGTGGAGACTGTGTGATGTCATGAACATAAAAGTTGAAGAGGATCGGAGAGAGAACTGAGCCCTGTGGGGTACCGCCACTGATCGGTCTAATGGTTGAGTTAGTGTTGTTAATTTTAACTGTATATGATCGATTGTTCAGAAACGAGCATATGATGTCGTGAAGGAATTTTGGAGTATTTGATTTTTTGAGTTTGTAGAGGAGACCGGTGTGCCAAACTTTATCAAATGCTTGTTTAAAGTCTAGGAATGCAACTAGCGTGTGTTTTTTCATTTCAAATCCGTTGACTATGAACTCTGATAATCTTGATAATTGGTGTGATGTAGAATGGTTGAGTTGAAAACCAAACTGAAAGTTTGGGATAATGTCTATAGATTGAAGATAAGTAGAGAGGCGCATTTTAATAACTGATTCGAACAGTTTTCCTACGATTGGCAGTAGACTAATGGGGCGGTAGCTGCTTAATTCTTTGGCATTTTTGCCAGGTTTGTTTATAACCACCATTTCTGCTCTCTTCCAAGTATCAGGAAAATATCCTATCCTTAAACAGCTGTTGAAAATTGCTGTTATCAGAGCAACTGCTTTCCTGGGTAACTTTTTTATTGCAATTGCTGGTATCAAGTCGTGTCCGGGACTTTTCCTAATTTTGAGCTTCCTAATTAGTGACTGGATTTCTTTAGGAGTGGTGAATTCCACCGGCAGTTGTACTGTTGGTAGAGGTGACCGTAAAAACTCTTCGATTTCAACGTCTGACCGCACTCTATCGGATTGTGAATTTGAAAATGTTAGCTGGAAATAATCGGCAAAGGCTTCGGCTTTATCCAAGTCGCTGGTGATATACCCTCCGTTAATTACTAGACTAGGGATATTTACTTTTTTATTTAAAAGGCGTTTTGTAGCTTTCCATAATGATTGGTCTCTTGGGTCCAGGTTGGAAACATAGTTTTTGTACTTGGATATCGTGAATTCCTCTAACTCCTTTTTTACGGCGCGTTTTAGAAAGTTCCATTTACTTTTGTCTTGAGGATTCCTGGTTTGCATCCATCTCCTCCTTGTTTTATTTTTTTCCTTTATTTTAAGAAGAATGGAACTAGGCACACTGCTTGTGAGAGTTATCCTTTTTGTACGAAATGTTCTTGTGGTTGACTGCTTTAAGCATTCAGCTATGGTTTGCTGCAGTTTGTTTATGCTTTCATCGATTTCTTGTGGGCTTGCGAAATGATTTTTGGGACAAACATTATGGTAAATCGGGTGTTTATAGGTATCCCAGTCGATTACTCCTTTAATAAGAGAGTTTCGAGTAGGAGTTTGTTGAATTTCGGTGCTGAAATGAATTAAGACGGGGATATGGTCAGAGTTAAGAGCGGATAATGTTTGAACTGTTATCGGTAGATTGATATTTTTAGTTAACACTAAGTCTAGGATATCGGGTGAACAACCTCTTCTGTAAAATGTTGGTTCACTCGGAGCGATAATATGGATATTTTGCCTGGAGCAGATGTCTAGCAATTTGTTTCCGCTCGAATTCGTTTTCCGGCACCCCCAGTAAATATGTTTGCTATTCATATCACCAATTACTATTGTTTGTATATTTGGTTTAAATAACTCGAGAATTTCTTCTTCTCTGATGTTTTTGTTAGGTGGCTTGTAAACAGCTGTGACAATGGTACCAGGAGATGTATCTAAACAAATTGAAATGGCTTCAATATTAGACACATCACAAATAACATTTTCTGAAAATCTGATGTTGTTTTTTACTATGAGAGCCACACCGCCGGAGGCGGTTGCACTGTCTCGGTCGTTCCGAAGAGTTTTGTAGCCAGGTATGTTAAATTTGTCAGTTCGGCAAAGATGAGTTTCGGAAATGCATGCTATATCGACAGAGTTTGTTTCTAGAAATATTTTGAATTCAGTTTTTTGAGAGGAAATACCATAAGCATTCCAGTTTAAAATTATTAATTTTCTTAATTCAGTAGCCATAAATGCGTAGAGAGCGTAGTCTTGATAAACGATGACAAAAATGCAAATAAAAATAATGATAATAGCTGGTCTTGTAGGAATTAGTAACATTAGATAGATTGTTGTTTACTTTACGGCCCATTTGTAAAAAACGTGGTAACAAGGGAACTTAACTGGCTAATTATTTGTGAAAAGTAAGGTTTTATCGCCTCTATAATAATGTTCATGATTTTTGATAAAACGTTTTCAGTGCTGTTACTTTCTATGTTAGTTTCTTGAACATTTTTTTGATCAGGCGTTAGGACGGAAGAATATTTCAAATTTGGTGTAGTTCTCCTGGCTGGCTTGCGGTTATCAACAGTTTCAGTGTTATTCATATTTTCGACTGGAGGTGAGTTAATTATTTTTTTTTTAATATTTTGATAATAGGAGCAACCTTTATAATTGGCAGCATGCCCTTGGTTACAATTAACACAGTAAGGTTTGTCTGTGAATTTTAACGGGCATTTAGAAAAATGGTGGTTTTCCTTACATTTAATACACCTAGGTTCTAAATGACAGTAATTTTTTTGTGTGACCATATCTTTGACAGTTAGTACACATGGGTATATCTTGATTTTTATGTTTTGGTTCTACAGATATTATAGCTGAAAAAATATTAGTCATATTAAAAATATCTTTGGCCTTTTCATTATTAACTAGCGAGACGGAGCAGAGAGGTGTGGGTTTTTTTTCCTTATTAAGAATTCGCGCAACATGTAGAACATCTAAATGTTTAGATTTTAATTCTGCTTTTAGTTCTTCTTCTGTTATAGAATATGGGACTTTTCTAATAACTACATTAAGAGCTTTATTTTTTTCCACTGAATAAGTATGATATTCAATTTTTTCACTATCATAATATTTAGTTACTCTCCGGAAATCTTCGATAGATGAAAGCATAATTTTAGTGTCTTTACCGATTAATTTTGTAGTGAAAGGGTTTAAACATAGTGCATTTAGGTCCTTTAACAATGCTTGATAGTTATTTGCATTATGTAAATAAATTGGCGGAATTATCGCTGTAACAGGCTTAACTGTATTGTTACGGGTATCAGTAACCGTGTTGGTGTTTGAAGTAGGATTATTTCGATCTTCAAGATTGATTTCTTTTAATAATTGAAATTTGTTACTTACAGTTGTAGGTGGCATTTCCAGATAATATTTACCAATTTTTTTAGCTGGGGATAGATTTAGTGGAGAGCCTTCGAAATTACGTTTCTTTGAGGTAGAATCGTCCATAAACTCGTCATCTGGTTTAGGAGCATCGGTCTCAGAAAAGGATGGTGAAACACCTACCTCATCGTCCCTCATCATTAATTATGTTCCATTACACATAATTGAAAAATAAACAAATAAAATAAACAAAATATAGTTATGAAGAGTTAGTAAAATGTACTTAGTTCTTCACGTCACAGTATAACCGCACTCTATCAAAGTCAGAGGCCAACTGAGCCTTATGTTTCAAATCTGTTTTAAAATTAACTACAATGTCAATCTTATGCAGTTAATTTTAAAACAGATTGTAGAAATTTAAACCAATTTTATTCTGAAGCATTGAATATTTTAAAAGTTAAATCTTGCTAATTTTGGTAATATGTAGAAAAGTGTATGGGTTAACATTACTTGATGTATGTGGTGGATCAGCTGATTCTATAACCTTCCCAGCTGTTTGCATATCACCTGCTTTTCAGTTTTGGGTTGAACGTCTTGGGGTGGAGGTGCGGTCCCGGATTATGAGCCTTTTTGAGCGATTATTTGTTGGGATGTATTGCACTTCTGTTTTGAGATATGATTGATCTTACTCTTTTTTGTGTCTTGATAATGCCTGAATAGGCGAAACGTCGACTGATAATTGTTTGTATTTTACACCAGATTTGAAACATAAGGCTCTGCTTGTGGTTTTTTTCCATTTGCATTCTAATAAAATTTAATGTTTCGTTTTGAGTTTTGGCTCTATTTTATAATTAAAAATTATTTTTGCACTAATTCTGAAGTTCATTGAATTTTCATTACTTTTATTATTAATTAGTTTTTCGTTTTAATTTTTTTTATCTTCATCGTTTTTTATATTCTGCGTATTATGATTCTGAATAATTTAATTTCTAAATAATAACGTTATGTTTATATTATTTCCTAGCAAGTATTCCATTAAGTAAAATAATGGGAACCGGAATTATTTTTAAACTATACTTGCTTAAATCCTAAAGTAGATTAGTATGTGTTTCTATTCCGTATGGCATATAAAACCATCTTCGATAAATTTTCTTAATATACCTATCTATATTATAGTGATCCGAATGTTTCAGATGTCACTTAACCTACTAGTCTAAAAAGGTTTATAGATATGTTGTTGTCAGTATATAGTTAATATATGTAAATATTCAATGATGCATTAATTACGTAAGATTATATTATATAAGATATTATATAACTTATGTAATGAATTGAATATATATGCAACAAATACCCTTTGTTGATACTAAGATAGCTTTTCTATTAAAGGTCGAAACCTGGGTTCAAATAAACATAATGCGTAAGTCTAATCAACGAAGGTACTATTTATATGAAGGAGATGAGGCGTTACCTTGAGGTATTAGTGAACGTAGAATTTTTAGTTCTATTGATTTTAATGTTTTTAAAAAATGTATGTATTGAAATTCGGTACTGTATTATAATAATAAATCAGATAAATAAAATCAATGATGAGATAATGGCAAGTAGAGATACTCTAATAACAAACTCAACTTTATTCAACAAGGCCATATTATGTTCAGACACCTCAGAGGATTATCGGGTTGGAGAGGTTGCTAGGTATGAAACTAGTGGGTATGAGTGGAGTTGTTTAAAAGTCCTATGGCCTAGGATTCTCTTTACCACACGAATCTTGTTATGAAAGGATTGATATCGTATTCGGGCTAGATCAGTAACTAATGGGACATTAAGGTCATTGTGGATGACTTCATTCGTAACTAGGTAAGGAGCATAGAGGATTTTCGGAAGGATTTTGGATTGTAAAGATTGGATGCGAGAGGAATTCGATGGCTTAGTGGAGCCCCAAAGCTCTATTCCGTTAGTCCAGATGGTTCTAATGATTGTCATGTATATGATTCTTTTTTTAATGAATTGGGAGCTAAAGGGTTTGTCCAGTAAGTGTTGAAGCTGCCTGAAACGGCGAGTTCTTTCTTGTGGCTTCAGTCTTATTTTTGACGGTTGATTTAAAAAAAAGACAGGTTGTCATCTGCGAAAATCCTTCGTTAATGTATAGGTAATTAATGGATGGATATATAGGTACGATATAGGCTTTAAAAGGAGATAAAGAAAGGACTCTGGATACCGCAGCGATTATAATCAATGGTATCAACTGATAGCAGCAGTTTTACAGTTAAATTAAAATTATTTAGTTGGTGGGAATTCCACTAGATAGTGCTTTATATTGAATTTATATAGGAAATTCTATTTAAACTTTAATCACTTTAAGTTTCATTGAAAAATAATGAATATTAAACTTTGGTATTTTAAACTCGTGTTCTTGTTCTATAAAATAAACATATTCTAAGATAGAACGTGCATAAGTAGCCATTGTGAAATAGGCAGTGATGTATAGTCTATGAGAGCCGTGTAGGTAGAGCGGGCATGTTTTATCTCCGACAACTATGCAAGTGCGTTGGGTAACAAGCTCTTTCTAAATCACGGCTGTCAATCCGAACCACTCTTATCGCATCCGTTCCTCCAAGTCTTTTCAAACGTCTAACACGTCGATTGTGGCACACCTCTCGAAGTAAATGTCAAGAAGCACTTATACCGAAAGCAGTGATTTGGCATTATTAAAACTATGGCCTAGGATTCTCTTTACCACACGAATCAAGGGATCCTAATTGACGCACGTATTTTCCAAGAAATTACATGATATATTAAAAAAAAACCTGTACAACTACAACCCGTGAAGGTCTGGGGTTTAGTACATGGTAGAGATTTGTCCTAGATCACGCTCAACCACCAGATTTCCTCCCTTACTTTTAGAGGCTAGGTGAGCCCACGGAGGGTCCTAGATCCTATAGGATCCATCTCCGGCCGCTATCAGATTAAATAAAAATCTGCTAGCAGCGGGACTTGAACCCAGTCGGCATTGCATCTACAGCCACTCTGCTCCCTGCATGATATGTATGCTTACTTTATTTATATATTTTTTACTAAAATTGCATATTTAGCAAACAAAAAATATATATGTAAATTGGTCAACAATAATAAAAATCTAATTATACAAAACTTCACTTTCGGATTAATGTATAATACAACACTGGCAGAAAAGGTTTTTTCTAGAAGTGTAAATAACATGTAATTCTATAGAAGTGTATTTATTAGTACATTTAACGTCACTTTGTGCTGCTATGGCTAATCGGACGATACCAGTTTGCCATATCCAGGTAAGGCCACCTGCCGGTCTGCAAACCCACAATCTTAGGCCTAGAAGGTTGTTATGCTAACCACTACTGTGGTGTAATAAACCTACTAGAACATTTTCTTTATTTTCCTTTAAGAAATATTATAATGAAAATGTGAACAAGACTTATTAATTAAAAAATGCGGCTAATTGTAAACAAAATCTAATTAAAATACTAATTTTATTTATCTATAGTTAGCTCTACGGACTTGAAACTTCACTGAACTTCAGTAGAATGTAACTTCCTTCTGATAAAAATGGAGTAAAAAAAAAGTGAGAAAAGGCCATAAACATATTTCCGTCAAAAGTGAGATAGTGGGGATGGACAAGCTTTTAAGGAAATGGAGAGCGAAAGAGAGAGAAACGGAGGGAAGGGGTAAATGATTGGGAGCTGGAATTAGGATCGATTGTACTCAGTAGACCAGGTTCAACTCTCGCTCCCCTTAGCATTACCTCTCAAATAGCTCACCGCCTTTTATCGTTTAACTTTAGATAGAGTTCGTAATTAGTTACTCTCAGCTATAAGTTTCAAATGTTGCCTTCGGCCAGACTGTAGTCTGGGATCGTTGGTATCAGCTTGTTCATCCAGTTGATTCTGGAAAGCTTTGAAATATTAGGCCTGAGGAATCTTTGTGACGGTTAAAGGGGTACCTATTTCTAACTTAAGGTTCGCGGACGCGACTATATGTTAGTCGAAAATGCTAACGACTTATAAAGGATAATCCGAAAAGTGCTTGACGTCGAATTAGATATGGTTTGAATATGAATCTAGACTATACAAATTTCATCGTGTTCTCAAAAATCCAAAACCCTAACATACAACTGATAGTGTACAATCAGAGCATTGAACGAGTGTAAAGAGAAGAAATATTGAGGGACAACAGTAATGACGATTATTCTGGCGAACTAAAAGCAAGAATGTTTATTCGCTTCTATTTAATATTTTCCAAATATACTAGTTATCATGAGAACTAGTATGGAAAAGATCAAGATAACTTATATTTTGGGAAATATAAATATGAAAGGAATAAGCAGTTAAAACTTGTTAATAATTCGTAGCGACAACCAGAGGAATAGACACACCTTGTTCTATGGTATGGAGGCTAGAAAAGTTATGATGAGAAACGTAGAAGTTTTCGAGATGTGACAACTTACTGTGTATAAAAATATGGAAGATAATGAACCAATGACACTTACATATATGTAGTGCAAATATACCTAGATTTTCAAAGTAATAACCCAAACAAATTTTAAATATTATACCATACTTTAAATTGAATTTAAAATAAATTCAATACAACGAAAGAAGAGTCGACTCCATATATAATACGCATTAATTTTACTAACGGTATAAGTTTTCTTTTCTTGTTTTTTTTAATGGTGATGCAATATTTTAATATCTGATGGCGGAAAGTCCAGCCTTTCATGATGGCGGAAAAAGATACAGTGACAGATATGAAGATGCGGACTTAACCAGATTTCATAAAGCTAGGTTTTATTAACTTTTGGATTTGCATATGCGAACGACGAAGCATTGTTTAGTTTTGAATGAATTATTATGGTCAATCCTATCGGATTTGTGAAGTATCTTGTTCGATGAAGAGTATCTAATTTGGTTTTATTTCTCATGAAAATTCCATGTTCAAGAAATACCTGGAAGTCGATTATTTAGGGTTTGTCTTTCATCATATTGCGCTTCGTTCTAATATTTCTTTTTTTTTTTTATCAGATAAAATAGGAGAAAAGAAGTGTAAAGAGGAAAAGAAACAGATGACTGTTTGTTTTTTTTAGTTTGGCTGGTGGAAGAACTAAGTTAGTTTACTATCTTAGTCCAGGCTAAAGTGATTGATGGTATTTGTCGGTCGCGGTTCTTTAGTCCCATTGGCTCTGAAGAGGAGAATGAATCTGGATCTTTGCTAACAATCATGTGTGTTTGTGAGTTTGACAATAGAAAAATCCCCAAAAAAACACCTTAAGTCTCCAAAATACTGGGAAAAAAAATAACCAGTCGACGTTTCGACTGTTCAGGCATCCTTTAGACAATCAACACTACAGGAAATCACACCAAAGAAGACAAAGTGGAGACACCTCACACCAACAGTCCAAACAGAATCATTAAATGGAGACAAGAAATACGTAACTTGATCCAAAACGCTCCAGAAAAAAAAATGGTAGAACAGCCTTTGAATATTTTTTCCCCCAAAATTTCATAGATTTCATACGTAGTGATTAAAACTGTTTTAATTTATAATAAAGTTTTAAATAAATCTTCCTACAAAAAGTCGGGGTCTAAAGCCGTCATATGAGTTTCTGTTACAAAGTAAAGCTGATATGCGGAAGATCCCGGGTTCAATTCCGGCTGTGATAGATAAGTTATTTAATCTGCTTAGAGCGGTATTTGGATCCTGTTTGATCTAGAGACCTTCTGTAAAGATGCCCAGCCTCAATAAAGTGGTTAATTGCGGGAAATCTGGCGGTAGATTTTGGTTGATCTCAGCCACATCACCGTCTCAGTCTGATGGGTCTATTTGGACAGTTGATGTGAGACATCTGTCTTGTTTGATGTGATTTTCTAGAGAAATGTTGTCCTGATGATGCCTAAATAGGCGAAACGTCGACTGGTTACGAGATCTTAGGCGTTTGTTGGGATTGTTCCTATTGCAACATATTTATAATCAATATCTCTGTTAGAGTTTTCGCTCACATTTATATTTATTTATTTGTTTTATTTTTTTTATTTTACAAGAATGGGCCAGCAAGTACCCCGCGAATATCACTTAATAATCTTCTTCACACTCTCCGCCTTCCTTCTACTCCAATACTCTCTCATCTTCCTGGACTGTTCCTCTCGCTCTTCCTTAGTCCGTATTTTATATATTATATAACTATAATTTTTAACATTAAATGTTATATAGTTATATAATGTCGTCTTAATTCATAGACGACTTTGATTTTATATAATACTTTTTCGTAACATACTTTGGCAATTTATATTGACACATTTTATGTGAGGTAAAATATTAAAAGAAAAAAGAATTCACTAAAAAAATATATAAGACTAAAGATGAGTTTCAAATAGAACGTAAATATATGAAGAGCAGAGTATCTCCTCTTTAATAACATTTTCAAGTCCCAAACTGTCATACAATAACATTATTATTCTTTGATATTTTCATAAATGTTTTTCTCTCTCTTCCAGGTCTTAGAAATTAAATTAGTCGACCTTCTTCAGGAGTACTTCTGGAGTTTGTATTAAGATCACAACTCCACCTTAAATATACTAGTAAGAAATATGGTTACATACTACACGACATTATACCAAGTTAATCACTTTATCAGTAAGCTAAGACATGTACGATGGTGGTCTGAAAAGCTTCCGACCGCAACGTGAAGATGGCAGCACTCGTAAATAAACGCAAGTGAATTTCGATTTTTATCTGTTGGCAGTTACTCACCAAAGTTTCGCCCATTTTGGACGCGCAGTTTATATGTAACAGTCATTTGAGTGAGTTGGCGTGAGTGTTTTTGTGAAATACAAAATCGAGTATCGAGCTGTCATTAACTATTTGTTTTTGAAAGGCAATACGCCTACACAAATCAAAGATGAGTTGGATCCTGTGTATGGCAACTGTGCACCATCATTTATCAAAGTGAAATTTTCGCCTTAATTTAAACGTCGCCATAAGAGCTTGGGAGACGATGAACGTTCGGGACGTCCAAAAACTGCAACTACCGACGACAACGCCAAGGTTCACCAAATGGTGCTAGACGACCGCCGTATTAAAGTTAGAGAGATAGCAGGTGTTATGAACATAACAAAAGAACGTGTTTGTTACATATTAAATCAACATTTAGAAACGAGAAAGCTGTCCGCCCGTTGGGTGCCGCGTTTGCTCACGTTAGACCAAAAATGTGTTCGAATGAACATTTCCAATGCTCTGTTGGCGCAGTTTAGGCCCATTAAATCCGAGTTTTGGCGCCGACTAATTACTGTAGATAAAACTTGGATACACCATTATACGCCTGAAACAAAAATACAGCCCAAACAGTGGACTGCAAATGGGGAACCGGCTCCAAAAAATTGTTTTCTCGGCTGGGAAAGTGATGGCGACTGTTTTTTGGGATAGTCGTGGTGTTATTTTAATCGATTATATTCAAAAAGGAAAAACCATTACAGAAGCATACTATGCATCATTACTTGACAAGCTGAAGGCAGAACTTGCGGAAAAACGGTAACATTTGCAGAAAAAGAAAATCCTGTTTCAACAAGACAACACACCGCCTCACACCTCAGCGGTTGCCATGGCGATAATCCACGCTTGGCCATTCGCCTTACTCACCATGTCTAGCCCCAAGCGACTTCTTTTGGTTCCCTCATCTAAAAATTGCGCTCGGAGGACAGAGATTTTTGTCAATCACCTTCGTGAACAATTATTTTGCAGAGAAAAATGCCGAGTACTTTTTGTACGGGTTACAGAGATGAGAGCATCGCTGGGAGAAATGTGTTAAAAAAAAAGTCTTGTATTTTTGTTAGGTCGTAATCTTTTCAGACCACTCTCGTACTTTATGAATGATTAAAGACAAATTTGGAATAAAAAAATAAGGAAAACCAGTTCAATTCAAAAACAAGTTCCGTTCTGAGATAATTGAGAATATTTAATAACAGTTATCAGGCGAAAGATCTAATAAGTTTAACTTTTAAGCAATTAAAACTCTTAAATTTTATTAACAGCCCAAAAGTCACAATAAAAACATATTAGATGCCAATAAAAACTATTTTATTTTGAGCTCGTGAAAGGGAAAAACTCGTGGAAGGGTCTAGGAGGGAAAACTCCACATCCGAAATGCAACACTAAATGTGAATAAAAAACACAACTCCCTAACTCAATTTGAGGGAAGTGGGGTAGCCCAGTAAGTTGGGTGGTTTCCCGTTTTCGAGGGTGGCTGTAGCAGATTATTTATTCAATTAACAGCCGTGAAACGACCCTGTGGGATCTGCAGAACCTCCCGGGACCAGGCCAGGCTCTATAAAGTAGACACCCTTAGCTGGGGGGGGGAAGCGGTTGAGCATGATCTTGTCAATTTCACGTCCCTCCTCAAACGCTGGCTTTGAAACAGTGCAGTCTCTAACATGTAATGAAACCAATACACTTCATTGTTGTCGGAATTGCCATTCCGAAGGTTCTGGGTTCAAATCCCGTTCGCTAGCAGACTTTTATTTAATATTTTAACGGACGGAAATGGATCCTATGTGATCTAGCACCATCCTGGGGCTCCTTAAGCTTCAATAAAGTTGGTACCCAAAATCTGGCAGTTGAGCGTGATCTAGGACAAATCATCTCCCTGAACAACTGTAGTCCAAGAAGCAGTACAGTCTCTATCTCGTACTGAACTCCAGAACCTTCATGGGTTGTAGTGTTACATGTTAGGTTATCCGATCGTATTGCTGCGAACCTTGGTTTCTGTGTTACGGCGGTAGATCCGTAACCTGTCTCTTACGGGCCGATTCACCACTGCCCTCTCCACCGACGTACAAGTTGGTTCAAGGACAGTGATACATCGGTCTAGATCCATGAATCGTGGCTGTTCGGGGACAGTAGGTTCACAAGTTAACGTAATATGAATGGCCGAAACAGATGGTTCCTGGGCCGACCCACAGGGCGGCCATTGCCATACTGGAAAAGTACAACACAATTAACGATAGATATACTCGTACACGAGGTAAGGTTATCACTCCTACGCCAGTTGCTCGTGAGTTGCATCCAGTAGGGTAGCAGGGCCACATATAACTGTGGGGCGAGTTAATCATTTATCTTATCTCGATCTGCGTGATTTTTCCCAGATATGGAGAGTCTCCCTTTTTGGGAGTCATCCATGCAAGTCCTAACCACACTGAAGATTGCATAACTTAGGTTACTGTTTGCAAGCTTCTTTTCCCGTTCGGCCACTCTTGCACTATGTAGGCTGCGAAGCGAGTGATATTTATCACAGTCAAAATGCAATTCGTTAATGAAAAAACAAATTATGAGGACGAATAACAGTATTTATTAAATTTTCAAAATAATACTTTTCTGTCTCAATATTATAAACCAATAACACCGTAATATAAAATAAATTTAACTTAAGCCGTGACGATCTCGTTAGGAGCGTGGCAGCTGTGACAACAATCCTGTTTCCAAGTTTAAGATCCTAGTTTACAACTTCTAAGCTTCTTCTTAAAGAGGGCTGATTTATTGTTCAGGAACTGTCAGAACAGATGTCACACTCATCAGGTTAAATTATTTGTTTGCAATTATTAATTTCTTCATAATCCACTGGGTATAATGTCATCACTCATACTCCTGCTGAGAGAACTCCACGAGATGGGAAGGTAAGCGAAGAAGATATTATAAGACCCTAATGATCCTAGCAGGAGGTGGTGGGTTGTCGGCAGTAGATCTGCCACAGAGCAGGTTCAACATCTGTTTTAATAACCCACATCCAAGTCCTCATCCTCCGCACCGCCATTAACTCCTGTCTCTATATAGCCAGGGTCTTCCCTCCCAATCCTAAATTGGATTCCTCCCGCGAAAATTACGACTGATGGAGGATTTTAATTGAGAATCTCGAGGGGTGAGCATTAGAATTTACAGTTTAATATCAACTAACTAAACATCGAATGACCTTGTAGATTAGAGAAAGTGATTGTAATATTGGACATAATGTTAAATCATGAACTCGGGCCCACTCCTTTAGGTAGCCGGAGAATAGAATCAATATCGGCTTTAAAGTAGATAAACTTTTAAACATATTTCCCCGTTTATATGTTTCTACTAAATTCAATAGAATTTTTTTCTTTGTATGTACTTACGTAAATAAACAAAAAGAACCTCTACTACTTCAACCCATGTATTGGGTTCAGTACATGGTATAGACAGTATACTGTTAGACAACAGTTGTGGAGGGAAGTTATTTGTACAAGATCACTCTCAACCACCGGGGTTTTTTCAGCTAAGAGTACCCACTTAATAGAAGCTTTAATAGGGCTCTGTGTACTATATATCCCTACTTTAATGAAATTCTAAATTAAGCACAGATAATAAGTTATTATTATATAAAGCCTGCTTACGACCTATACTAACACACGCATGCCCAATATTTAGTTATATGTCTAAAATTAATTACGTTCTTAAAAAAATTACAAATAAACCAAAACAAATGCCTAGAATTATTGGAAATTATGCATATTACACAGAAGTTAAAATTATGCAGAAAGAATTAAGCATACCTCATATTAATGTATTTATCAACAAACTAAGTAAAAAAATAATTTTTATGTGTAAAAACAATAAAAACCCACTTATAAAAAATATGGGAAACTATACAAAAAATAGTACAAAGCGGTATGTACATAAATGCGGAATACCAATTTCTTTTATGTCTTTGTTATTGTGTATATATATATTAAGCGTAAATATATATATGTATATAAAATACTAAGAATGTATATTTACAATTTTTGTTTATTTTATTATTATTGATTTTTTTTTCTATGTTGGAAGTTTTTTTATACATTTTTCTTTCATTGCATATTGTCATTCTGCACAGTTACATTCAAATTTGTACACTAGTTTTTAATTTGAGACTGGTCTATTTGGTACAGCATGTAATTTTGTTAATTGTAGCAAATTATACAAGAAATAAAAAAAAATAAAAAATATAGAAGCTTAGTGAGCACCAGGAGGATCTGCATATCCCATTATATATTACGCCCTGTCGTTCAATGTAATTAGTACTACCATCTATGAATGATCTTTAATTCAGTACATGGTAGAGACTGTACTTTTACTAGGTGATGTCTGTAGCAATCAGATTTCCCCCAATTGAGAGTAACCATAGTGGGTGAGCATCTTTATAGGTCTGTAGATCAAACAGGGTTCATATACTGCTCTGAACAAAATTTGGACCCGGGACCTTATATGTTTCATGTCAGTATATGTTATATGTCAGCATATGTGTCATCTTCTGAGTAACAGAGAAATCGAAGCGGTGAAAAACGGCTTTAGACCCCTTTGTAGGAAAATGTATTTAAAACTTCAATATATTTGAATCAGTCTTTTGAGAAACACCTGTCCATTTTTCCCCAAAATTAAGTTAGACATATTAAATTGTTGGTGAAGGCTAGACAAATCCAATACGCATCTTTGGAAAATGTGTTTTAATCACTAAGTATGAAATCTAGATCAAACTCTTTAAAAGCCAACTCAATTAAAATGAAAAAGAAGTGTAATTATGGAAGTACTCACCGATTTTAAAATGAGTGAAATTTGTGTAATGAACGCCAAAATATTTGTATTTTATATTTATGTTATCCCGAACGATTTTTAAAATCTAGGATAAATAATTTAAAAGAATATCGAAAGAAATATTATTATTAAATTTTATTTTCAAATGTCGCCTATATTAAAAAACAACAATTTGTAAGATTAGCAAAATTGTAAATGTTTTGCAGAACACTCTATATCAATATGGAATTGTCCAAGGAGAAGTAGCGAATCTCCCTCGATCAAAAGAAGGTAATTCAAAAGATGGAGAGGAGATTGTCTATATCCGACGAGTCTTTATCTTTATCTCTGTCTTTATCCTTTATCTTTACCTGACCTTTCCAAAGGCAACTATAGCAGAATAGAAGGATATCAAATCTTGATATGGTATTGTGGTCCGGGGTGTATACAAAGGTTTGAAAATCCGCAATCTGTCGTATTAGAAAAATCATCTTCCTCACGAGAAGTACACAACTCCAACTTTACAGACTCCCATTCATGAGAGATTTGGGCTAGTTGGAAGAACACAAAAATTATATAAAAAATAAAAGGTGTAATTAAACACACATCTGACAGAAATATTCTTTAGTTAATTATAAAAAGTATATGAGAATTTAATAGTAATCTAAAGAAAGTAGTGGATTGCTCGTTAGAATGAGGTAAATAAGATTTATAATCTATAAATAAAATAATTCAGAATATCATTATGTGATAGAATTTTTTTTATTTTGGATGCCGATATTTCAGTATAATTTTCATCCTCAACCAGGGCTAATAAAAACACGATAACAACAGCTTTGATGGCATTAATTACAAAATAAACGTATATTTTCTATTGATTATAGAATTGTTACAAGTTTTAAAACATTATTTAATCATATGATTATTATTTTATATAATGTTTAAGCCATTCAGCAACAATATATGATATCACAAGTTCAACTAAGAAGTCACAGGGCCATCTTCTTTTCAGTCGCCTCGGAGGATTATCGGGAATTGAAGAGGAAGCTAGGTTTAAAACCAGAGGGTTTGAGTGGAAATGAAGTTTGTTATGAAAGGATAGATAGCGGGTTCGGGCCAAATCAGCAACAAATGGGACATTAAGGTCGTTATGGATGATTTCATTCTTAACAAAATAAGGAGCATTAAGGATTTTACGAAGGATTTTGGATTGTAGGGATGGGATACGAGAGGAATTCGATGGCTTAGTGGAGCCCCAAAGCTCTACTCCGTAGGTCCAAATAGGTTGTTATCACATGGTCATTCAGAATTTTTTTCTAAATAAAACTAAAAAATGTATATAATATAACAACTCTAATGTTTTTAGACGTGGCAATGTGCAAAACTGTATTGTATATTATGAAAAAAGTATCATTTCATGGAGATTTTTTTTGTGACATTTTGTTTTCTCTTCTTAAACAATAATAAGAATTTCTCTTGTTAAATTATATAAATTTAAAATGATTTATTGATAGCTGAATTATCAATAAAACATAAATTTTTGTCTTTTATTATTATGACGTTGGATATAAAGATATTCTTCTTTAGAAGAGCACGAGTAACGGACTGAATCGAAAAAATTAATAAATCAATATGAAAAATCTGAATTAGCACGAACGAACAGCAAAAATGATACGTTTAATGTTATGCAGTAAAAATTATTTATTGAGAATTAATTTCATAATATTGAATATTATTCATTCTTGAAATAGTTCATTTCTACTATAATTGTAGAACTTGGCAAGTTTTTAAAGGTAACTGAACCGTCAAACTAATCAATTCATTAAATTCGGATGAGTTATAAAAAGAGATGAACTAATTCATAGGTCAACTGAATGTAAAATTAAATCAATAAGAAGTTTGATCTCAGCCAAATAATTGTTTTGCTCAACCGTTAATTTATAAAAGAATAGTTCCTACTCTATCGAGGGTTGTAGTGGTTTGGGTATTTTTTTTTAATAACCCCATTAAATGAGAGCTAAGGTATATTAATTCATACTACCATATATATTGTTTATCATTAATAAAAACGATATAAAATAATAATTTATAGTATTGTAATAAATTATATGGTTGGATATTATGCAAAAGTTTACATTAGGGAAGGTGTCAAGGAGATCCGGTAGGTCCCACTCTATATATCTCAGTCACATGTCTTGTCGCCTTCCAAATCGGATCAGAGGCAGCCCCCCAAGTCTCGATTTATAGGACGGATGTACGTTTCCACTCTGTCGCTTTAGGTGGAAATAGCTAATATATCGATAAAGTGGCAGAGTTTCCGAAGAAAATAAAATGTAGAAGTTCCAATGCTTTGTTTAGCTCATAAAAAAAATCTAAGACCGCCCAAGAAGAATCGAAGAATTAAACAGGTGATTGAAATGCTATCTTTCTGGAACACATTCACAATCCTTATTACAGAGTCTTCCAAGACTAAGGCATTCGCGATCCAAGTACAGTACGTTCTCTCTAACTTAAAATTATATATTAGTTACGCTCATCATTAATCATATTTAAAAATAAACAAAAAGCACAAACAACCCCAGAGGTTCGATAGTGATTACCCTAACAATGCTACGTGCCTTCTCATATGGAACCCGTAAAAACAACTCTTAAGACCGAACACAAGCGCCCAATCTACGGGTCGAACTCAAGAGCAATTGTTTATCAGTTATCATCCTTCTACTTTATCCTAGCCACAACCTTACGCCCATATCATTCATTGTAATTACTTCAACAATCCACGAATGGTATTAGTTTAAGTAAATAGTGGAGACTGTAATGTTAAGATGTGATGGGGCTGAGGTTACACTCAACGACCAGCTTTTCCCCGAATCACAGTGACCACTCTATTGAAGCTGGGCACCTTCAAAGAGGATGAGCAGATCAAACAGGATCCATTAGTGGCTACTAACTGATTAGGTAATCTATCTAGCAAGCACTCTGCATATTGTGCTATTCTCCTGTATTATATACAGGAGTATAATTTGTATACTTCCCTGTATTGTATTAACATTTCAAAGTGTAGATGATGATATATACTTATTTGAACGTTTATTTCTTGACGAAATCAGTACCTATTTCCCATAATTAGATTCATTTTTCTACACTAAACTGAAGATTATTTTTATTCTCGAGACTATTAAAAAAGAAACAAAGGAAAAGTTAAACACATGTTGTGACATAACAGGAAGTGATAACCAGCGGAACTGATTCGATTATTTATGTTTTTCTTCACCCTTTCAGGCTACTTCAACATTCCCTAGACAAAAGCTCTAAGCTCCCAATCAATTGCATAAGACTTATATACATGCCAATCATTAGACCCATCTGGACTTATGGAGTATAGCTTTGGGGCTACACTAAACCATCGAATTCCTCTCGTATTCAATCCTCACAATCCAAAATCCTTCATAAAATATTCAATGCTCCTTAATTTTTAACGAACAAAATAATCCATAATGACCTTAATTTCCTATTTGTTACTGATTTGGCCCAATACAATATGGGTCTACAACCCTATGTAGGTCTAAGCCTCCTCAAGGAGCCTTCGCCAGGCGGCTCTATCTAATGCAGCTGCCCTCCAGTTACGGACGTTTAAGATGCGCCTGGCATCCTGTGACACTCCATCTTACCATCGGAGCCTTGGTCTTCCTCTTCCTGTGGCACGGTCTTCCCTCCAGCAGCGTCTTTGCGGGATCCTCCTCACTCATTCTGGCCACATGGCATGCGGAACCGCATTCTTACGAAAACAGCCTGCTCTTTTTCCTTGGCCTTAGATAAAGTCCATATTTCAGAGGCGTAGGTCAGGACTGGTCTAATCAGGGTCTAATACAGCATGACTTTTGTTTTCCGTGTTAGTAGTTAGCTCCTTAGATGCTTCCTCAGCCCAAAATATCATCTAATAACGTTGATGCCTCTCTTTATTATTCCCTGAGAAATATCGTTTGACGAGGTAACAATACTTCCGAGATAAGTAAAGCTATCAACCTTCTGGAACTTGTATGGACCTATTTATACAAACTCTTGTACTTCATTGATTGTGATTCACCTGTCTTCATATATTTAGTTTTTTCTTCGTTGATGCTTAGAGCCATCTCTTCTGCCGCCTCCATCAGTAATGAGAATGTTGTCTTCATTGTTTCGAATGAGCGAGAGGCAATATCTAGATTGCCTGCATAGCCTAATAATTGAACTGTTATAAATTGTGTTGTTGGTCTGGATTTTTGACTTCCTTACAATCTTTTCTAAGGCAATATTAAATAATAGACATCCCAAGGCATCTCCCTGCCTTAAGCCTCTTATAGTCCCTGCATTCTGGCAGCACTGATTTGGCCCAAAAAACTTTATTTCCGCTCAAACTTACTAGTTTCAAACCAAACAGCCTCTTCAATACCTGATAACCCTCCGAGGCGTCTGAACAGATGATGATCTTGTGACCTTCTAAGTTGAACTTTTTACTAGAGTACTACCACTGGGTAGTTTCCTACTTGTCTTTATTCATGCGAATATGTAAAATTCATTCAACTTACTTGTTTTATTATTTTAATACTGTTTTTGTAAATTTCCTAGAAAATTATTATTGTTATATTACAGTAAATTGTAATAATATAACGCAAGATGTGTTACACTACAACATATGAAAGCCATTGCCTTCCATGATGTCAATACTTGTACCAAAGGTTGTGCAAGAGTTCCCTTCTCCGGATTTATGGAGGCTTAATAGGTCCCAAGAGATCTCCAGATCCCATGGGGTCGATTCACTGTCAACATAATTTAGTTATCCGATTCTGCTGGTCATCAACACGAGACATAGAGAGACCCGTAATCAAGCTCATAGTCAGCTTACAACATTACTATAATACTTCATATTAATGATCTTCGATGCTAATCAAAGAATTCTGAATGAGAAGACCCTACACGAAGATCACTAATTAAAAGTCATCATAAGTTATTAATTCCTCACCTACACCCTTGATATGATGATTAATGACCTAGATTCGATAATAGAATAAATAATTAAATTAATCAAGAAGCCATTAGCAAGATGAAGCCTATTACCTCGCAATTATGTTCAATGATAGCCACTGCCCTAGTTAGAGTTTAGTACACGCTACGTCTTGAGGATCAGTCTGCTTCCATTCTTCCACGACTAGTATCGATACCCAAACAAGGCAGACTAAATCGATATTTATAAAAATGCGTTACTATTATAATAATATAATAATTTCTCATTATTTCATGGTTAATAGATCCACAAAATCGAATCGGTGAATACAGCTAAACAAGTACCTACTTGATACTAATGAAATGATGAAAAGAGCTTATTATCACTATTACATTCTGCTAATAAGCAGACATGTTTAAAAATAACATACATCTTCAATTTAATGAAGATTAAGCAAAAATTGCATTAGCCAATTCTGAAATAATTTTTATCAGTGAGTGTGTGTGCGTGTGTGTGTGTGTGTGCGTGTGTGTGTGTGTGTGTATATATTACACACATATACATGTAATAATGTAAGGACATGCATTTAAAGTTCAAACAGGGCAAAACTCATAATTTTTCTCCATCCATTACGAATCATGAAGCGTATTCTATTAGCTGCGGTATTCTTATGTTTGAACAAAGGAAAACCTGATCTAAACAAGTCAGAATGGAAAGAGAGACCAAAAAAGAAGTTAAATTATTTTACTCTTTTTTTTTGTGAAAAATTTGAAGTTGAAGATTAGACAGATACTTAATAAATACATATATCTAACTGAATCCGTATTGACGTCGACTTCAGACATAAAAATACTATCTAAAAATGAATACAATTTTTTTAAAAACTTTATAAGATTTTAAGGACTAGTGACTAAATTCCTTCTTTTATAAGCATCGAAATTCTGTATAATAGAATTAACTTAAAACCATCTATCGACCAACGTTTAAATAAACGTCGAGAACGTATCTTTATTCGCGTTTTGTTGTGATTTTCTAATAAATTTCTTGAGATAAACTATAGTTTTAAAAATTACCTGTGATTTCTACCGGGTTTCGTACTAATACAACATTGCTATCGGAGGTTACTGGATCGATAATAATATTTACGGAAGCCGAAGCTAAAATATAATTAACCAATAATGTAAGAGCAAAATCATGAAGCCAATACAAAGTAAACAAATCTTATTATCCTAAAGTAATAATCCATACTCATTATGTTCCGAATGATAAAAAAAATAGTAAATATTGTTTTTTAATTTTCATAAACTAGCTGAAAGTAGGAAATGAATCTAAAATATCCTTCCAAAGTTAAGGATAAGAAATTATCCTATGTCATCCGACCATCATGACCGACCGTCAAGAAGGATCCTGTTCTTCCGTTTTTATAGAAGCCCCTGATGGATGGATGCCAGGCCGGAAGGGAAATTTAACCACCATCCTGTCACCATCTCCCTTTTACGCAGTTAATATCCACCCAAGAGAAAGATGAACGACAAACAAGCCGGCGATGGTTCATCATCTTCTTAAAATGACATTCAAACAGTTATTTTAATGTTAAAAGTAATTATCTCTTTTTTTTAATAGGCGAAAAAATGACTTTCATTTATTCTTAATTTTATTTTTTCAGCCTCTGTTGAGCTCTGGGGATAATTTCAGGTATACCGAAAATATACAAAAAATGATACGATTAAATATACCTGGCATAACTTAATGTTTTTTTTCTGAAAAGTCCATCATTACAGAAAAATTAACTCCGCGCCAGAAAATTGATACATTTATATTGTTGAATTTATATTTTATCCTTTTGTTATATATATTTAATGAGCTCCTAATATCCTACCAATTAATATAACATGGCTAATGTAGTTAAAACTATTTACTTGAACTAATTACTTTAATTCACATGATTAAAAATGTTGTTATTCGAATAATTGTTTGATCTAATCACAATCATTACAATGATTGCCATTAGCTCTCCTTTTGAACGAGAATACACTTCTTTATTTAATTATCTATAAATATAATACTTTTATTGCTTTAAAATCTATTTGCTATAAATAATCTTTCCCCTTCTTTTGAATTTCTATCCTCAGAATTTTCATCGTTATACCTTCTCTAATTCTTTTCACTGAATATTTATTTGTTATATTATCATTACAGTAATAAAATTTGACTCAGATAGTTTTTATTTTATTCAAATATATAACAAAAAATTATATATACGTAAATTATATAATAATATAAATAACGTATATATAATTATCATGAAGTTTTAGCATGAGTTTTAGAGTTACCCGTTGTCAATTTCCTAAATTTAATCATCATGCCATGAAAAAGAAGTACTACAGTATTTCTGTTGTTTGACTGTTGTTTTTATTTTATTTTTTATGTATTTTTTTAGTGCCATGAGAAAAATGGAAAAATTAAATAAAACGTGATAATTATAGCTTCTGTTAAGGCCCTTAACATTAAAAGTGTAGTTAATTTTGTTGTTTTTAAGTTTAAGCAAATTCCTTTGGTTTGTTTTGTTTTTCATGACGATTTAATGCACCATTGTTTGAGTAAAAATTGTTTTCCTATTGTGTATATTTCGTATATTTATTGAATACAAAAAAAAAAGTATTGTACTTATTATTAAAAGATAATTTGCTGTTAAGCCTAGGAAAAATATTATTTGTGTATAGTATATTGTGTATAAACAAGTGCCTGTTGTCTAATGTTAACAACAGAAGTACACGCTGCAATCCAGCTGAAACAGTCAGTTAAAGATAGTTTGTCGAGTTGGATGGATGTACGCCTCACGCTATCGCCTATCGATTTTCGCCCTCATCGATCACATATTGATTATCGCCCACATCGATCACATCGTTGGTATCGACTCGACCAGCTGGATTTGTTGACGCTTGAGGAAGAAAACCTCGTTATATTCACATTACACCTGCAGGTGATTAATATTGAACATTTTTTTTTTGGAATTTTAGATTAAAAAATAAATTTATCTAAAAGTGATACTTTAACAGATTTTGTATTATTTTTTTTATTCAACCAAAAATTGATTGTTAACTATCAGGGTTTTCTCTAATAGTAGCATATAGAAATACTTCCACCATAACATTTATCATATATTTTATAAATGACCTATTCATTTATCTTTAATTAAGGTGTTTAATTGATTTTGTATTTTGTTTGTTTGATTATTAAACCATTTGTATCGATTGATTGTAATTGAATTAATTGTGATTTGATTTCTATATTTTCCTTAAATTTTTGTTCCCTTCTCACTTATAACCTTTTCAGCTAGTGATTCGGATCAGCTCGAAACAGGGCCGGAGACTTTAATTATAAATTTCTTTTTTTTAAGTAATTCTAATGTCACTAATCGGAAGGATTATAATTTTACATGATATTTTGATATGGAATGATATGAAAATTTGGTTCGTGAGGTGATCTGTATAACAAAGAAGAGAAGTGTGTTCGAGTGTATCCGATGCCGAGATCTACTAAACCCTCATGACCGCTAAGTAATGACGGTCAGTAATGACGGAGTACCTCAGAGGTAGAGGGACTGAGTTCTAATGCTGAAGATATCGGATCTAAATCCGGCTGAGACAGATAAATTATTTAATCTGTTAACGGCCATATTTGGACCTTTTGGGATCTGCAGACGTTCTTGGTGCTCAACAAGTTTGGTACCCTTATTCAGGGGAATTATAAACCTTTGAAATTAGTTAAAAAGTAGTAATGAAATAGGATTTTAACAATAAAACAGAAAAATATTTAAAATAACACACTGCAAAATTTATTTTCTAATAAAAAAATAGTTCAGGTTTAAACGTAACTATTAGCTTATCTAAAAGTATTAATATAGTATTAAATCTATAATCTTTAATTCTAAGCTCTTGACTAAGTTATGATCGTTATTTTAAAACTTATATCTTCTGAGGTTATTAATTATTTAAATGGTTATTAATTATTTATTATTAAGTTATTATTATTTTTTATTTTTGCTAATGAATAGGAACCGTGTTTTCCTCACTCGTATCAAGGACAAAGACCTATCTCATGGTTAGAAAAATCCTTCGACTGTCCTTATTCGAGAACAATGTGATGGAGACAAGAGAAGAAGGAATTGGGTTCCTTGAGAGGCTATTTGCTAGAGGACTCCCACCGTAAGTGGAAAACACACCAATAATGGACAGATTTTCCTCAAGGTCTTCATAATAAGCCCTACTATAATACGGTCTCCCCGTACCGATCTAATCAAAACATGATTATTATAAACGAACCAATAACTATCATAATTATCTCTAAAATCGGCTTTTTTAAAAATTAAGGGAAATAATCATGCTAATTAATTGATTGATAGATAATTATCTGTTACTGTTAATTATAATTAACAGTAACAATTTTAAAAAACCTGATAATAGACAGATAGACCCTCTCAACATCATTTAACCATTTTTTCCGGTCTGTCTGTTCCATACTTCTCCTGCCGGATGATAAATTTACAATTTTATATTGATTTAGAAGTTCAAAAAAGAACACAGTTATTCCAAGGAGTTTTCACTTCTGTTGGTGGTCCTCTCATGACTGCCTAGTTAATTTGATTTTTTTAAATTTACTAGAAAATATTTCGCCACCAGGATTCAGTAATTGTTTGTGGAGCGTATTGATGATGCCATAATTCCATTTCCATTTGTAATTTTCTTCATCATTTTTTTGTAAACACTCAAGTTTCTGAATAATTTTCTTTTTAGATACACTAGTTAAGTTATTCACTAACCTTCCTTAATATTGATCATCCGAAAGCTATATACTATTCTGCTATCCAACTTGCAATAGAAACGCCATGATGTATTAATTCAAAACACAAACTTCCTGACCACCAGCAAATCTGACAACTCCATCAAACTCCACTCCTAAGCTCTTGGCGAATCACCAGGCTCATCCGTCTTATAATTAGCCAATGAAATGTTGCCTCTCTGTTGCATGGTTGAGCCTAATCTCGGTCTAATCTCCATTTATATAAGCCTATCAGCTGAGCCATTATGGTTGTCATGGAGACCGTATGGCGTGTAATACGGATACCGGTTGCATTGTCACACCACAAATCCTCATTACGGATGAGATGTTCATCTGCTACTATGCCGTTTCATTATAATTCCCTCGGAACGAGGGCCTGCAAAAGTTTTGATGACTCTCCTGGGGTACATATAATTTCAAACTTCGTTATATTTTATATCAGAAGTTTTCAAATATGGTGCCGCATGAACGCCCACAAAGAGGTCAAGAAATGTTTAAATATAATAATAAATCAAACCGTTAAATAAAATAAAATAAATACATTTTATTAAATAATTTTTTCTTTTATATTGGACTCATTTCCTTTATAATAAATATTCCAATTTCATGATATAATTAAAACTTTAAGATAAAATGTATAAAAAAAAAAAAGAGTTATTGTTGTTTTGTAGATGTTTGATCTTAAGCATTATTTAATATTTTTAATATTCAAAATTGATTAAAAAAGATATTGTCTTTCAAGGATCAAGGTTTGGTTTTTAATGTATTTTCTTGACTATGAAAGATAAATGATCCCCTAGAGTTTTTATTTAAATAAAAATGAAAATGATTTTAATTTGGAGGTATCTATACTTAATTTATAACTAGTTATTTTGGACACTTTATTATATTTTTTTATAATTGTTGAATTACATAATTTAGTGTAGATTTTATGTTTTTTTTCCAGAGATTTTTTAGACTTGTAACTATGATAAAGTTGTGTAAATGATTGGTTACCGATGCAGACAACAAAATGGAATAAGATTGAAGATGGCACATTGCCGAAACGTCTCAAGAGATAAATAAACATCAAAGAAAATTTAATCGACTGGAAATTTTTTTTTTCCAAATATAAATTAAATAAATAATTAAATATCGTATAGATAAAAAAGAAATACTCGTTACATTTCAGATTCAACATTACTTGGCTAGCGATTTCTATTCCGTTTTTTTAAAATTTATTTATTACAGTACTATAATTACACAACAAGTAAATATAATGAATAATACATTATGAGATTGATAAAAGTAAGTAGGGATAGTAAAACTCAAATGACAAATTCAACTTATAAAGTCACGAGCCGAATTTCATTCATTCATTCAATTAAAAAAAAAATGAATTTATACAACTATTATTTTTCCAAGTTTTCTTCACGAGCTAAAAACAAGGTCGCCGATTGTGAAGGAAGAATAACAGCTTAAGGAGCTCGAAAATAAGATAAACCTTCGATCCGAATAAGGCAGGTTCCAGAAGAGAATGGAGGGCACACCACATTTCGACATTACGGTGCTACTTAAAGTACAATCGCGAAGTTTAAGATGGACTTGCTAAGTTATTGGGATAAGTAACGAAAGAATTCTCATAAGTTAACAAACGCTCAAACCATCTAGTAAACTTCCGAGGGGAAGATCGAGGCGTAGGTGGGAGCATCACCTTAAATATTATCTCAGGAATTTGGAAGTATTCTGACAACGAAACTGCAACGGGTGGTTTGGGAATCGAACTTTCCGGTTTGCTAGGTCATTCATTAACATTATAAAAATATAAAAAATAAAAATTATAAAAATAAAAAATAAGTTTCCACTTATTTGTGTGTATATTTTGACTGCACCCCCCAACCATTTCCATCCTCTATATAAATATACTGTTCTAGTTTTGAAGTAAGTTATTTACTTATCAGGACACCAGAGCATCAGATTGACGCTTTCAACCCACAGCTATTCCAAAGTTCTTACGATAAGGATCATACAGACTTCTTCACCTACTACTATCCTCAGTCTTATCAATAGGACTTCAAATAAATATTTACAAGCTCATGTTGAGATGAGCACCGAACTCCTCTTCACACAACTCAGAGACAGACCACAGCACTATCTACAAAACTTTCATAACACAGTACTTTGTAAGATGATGAGTTATCGATATTAATCAAGGAAATGAAACAGGACTTACTCCACGAGCTCTTTCATCTCCTGACGATACCTGACTTTATAAAATGCTAATACATCAAAATTTACGACTCGTTACAGATTACTTTAAACCCGAAATTCAAACTTAGGCCAGACCCAGTTGTACGGGCGTGATTAGACTGAATAGAAAGTAAAAAAAATAATGAAATATAATAGCAAAAATAGAATAGAGTCGGGGTCTTAAATCAATTGGCGAGATACTGAAACATGTGGTTTATTAATTTTAGATATATTATAAGGTTAGGCTTACACATAAGAAAAATATAGAAATTAACATTTTTCAAAGAAAAGGGAAAAAGAAACATGAACAACTAGAATATTATAAGTAAAACAAATTGACAGTAGGCGATAGGCCCATATGGCGTGGAATGCACTATGTCTCTATTGCGTCTGGTGAACGAAATGATATAGTCTTTGAGGTTGATGGCCGGTGAACAGCTCCCTCCTTTTAAATTTTATGAAAAAGGTGACTTACAGTTCAAGCGAAGGATTCGCTTCCCGAGCTTCCCCGATGTTTCAAGCGAAGGATTCGCTTCCCGAGCTCCGACTGTCTTTGGCTAGCAGGCGATCCAATTATCGAGTGTACACTTCTTGTGTCCTCTGCTAGGCGATCCAGGGCTATGGGCCAATATCATCAATTTCCTGGGTGAACGGCAAGGTTAAGTTTTGGCTTCAGTCGAGAAGAGTGGAGAGATGTTGCCAGCTCGGAGTCTGGATGCGAAGAGGAAGCATGAAGTGAAGAGCGCGATTCGGCCGACAGATGGTGTTTCAATCTTCTTTCCTAATCTAGATGGCTATAGCCGATCATGGCGGCGGTGACTAGTGAATTTGAATATACCAAGCTTTAAATGTTACGCTACTGAACACCCAGTACGATGGAAACAAAAAATGGATCAATCATAGACATTATTTTATTGTACGTCGTTTTAATTAGAAAAAGAGTACTATTAGACATAAGAATTAAACAAAAATTAAGTTGAAGAGAACAATAATAATAACAAATAATTATAAGAAAATCCATCCTATTTTTAAGTTCAAATATAGTCCCACTACATTAAAGGGAGATAGTATAGAAGGACAAATTTACCATTACAACCCAAGAATGGTCATGGGTTCAGTACTGGGTAGAAACTGTACTGTTTGTTAGCCAAGAGATGTGCAGATGATTTATTTCACGTCACCCTTCTGAACCAAACTTTTTTAGAGGCTGGGTGAGCCCCAGAGGGGTCTTCATATCTCACAGAGCCCCTATCCGGCTGTTACCAGATTAAATAATTTATCTGCCACAGCTGGATTTTAACCACAGCAACTCTGCACTCTACTGCTACTCAGAACTGCCAATGTTATATCCCAGTACAGCACCTCTTACAGAGTATTACATCGATACAATTCATTCATCAATTTGATAGTAAAAACCTCTTTTATACAATACAGAGATATAAAAATAGAAATATTTTGAAATTGAAATTATATAGAGATCTATGTGATCTGGTTGGAAACGATTGACCTAGATTTTCGGATTTAATTTTTTTTTAATGGAAATTAATACTCGGAAAATTTCGCTGGAAATGATCTGTATGCCTTAGTCGATAACTGCAATCTCGTAAAAATATAAGCCCTGTGGTATTTAAAATTCTATGCATGCTCTACCATTTCTCCATTACTGAAATAATTATGAATTCCGGTCTTACAATTTTTCTATTACCATAACTTTTACTTTATAGAAATTTATTACTACAACACTCCACCTCCCCTTCCATTTCTTACATATTTCCACCATTTTTCCCTTAATGATGTCATTAATAGCAATTCCTTGTTTATTAATCCCAATGTGTTACAATGAATTAATTAATATCTATACAATTTACACATTAAAAATGTATTTTATTTATATATAAGTAAAATCCATTTATGAGCGTTGATATTCATAAATATTTCAAGAATAATATCCAATAATTAAATTAAAAAAATTATCTTAAAAGTGAAAAAGAACACTGGTTGTTTTTATTTTCACCGAACTAAATAAATTTTATGTTATATATCAGTCAAGAACAATACATATCAATATTTATATTGATCTTAATCTGTAATATAAATAAACATAATATTATATTACATAACTTATCTCTTACAGTCAATTTGGACATTCAGCACAACTCAGTGCTCTACACACACCATACCCGTAAAAATCGTATTTGTTGAAGATCATGGCGTCACTCGAATGCTACTAAAAATTAATTTCTGAGACAATGATTATATTTTATTGATTATATTCTTTTTATATTGTTGGTGTGAAACATTTAAATTTAAGTAAAAACTTCCTAGGGTCTTACTTACTAACAATTAAGGCTCATTTCGTGGTAGAGACTGTACGGTTTTTGGAATGAAGGTCGAAATAATGCTCAATTGCCAGGTTTTCCCTTAATGAGGGGAAAAACCACATATAGAGGCTGGGTGAGCCTCAAGAGTGTCTGTAGATCCTAGAGTGTTCATCCATGACTATTAACAGATTAAAAAATGTATCTATCACAGCCCGAAACAGGGATTTTAGCAAGGCAACGCAGTCCTCTACCATTGTAATGGGTAGTACTCCCAATATTAAATGAAAATAACTACTATAAAAAAGGACCGTCAAAAAAAAAATTATTCCGATTGACAGATGAAAAACCTTATGAGTGAAGTCATGAACCTGGACGAACTTCCTTCCTCAATTTCAACGACAAAGTGAAAATCGACTTTACATAAGTCGAGGCCTTAGCTAATTCTGTTAGCCTTTTCCGGTAAATTATTTCGAGGGGGGGGGCGGAGTTAGGGTCCACTTTGATGTTTGCTATTATAAAAGAAGATAAGACTTTTTTTACGATGGGGTTTAGAGCTAAATTAAAGGATTTGATGGCCCATCTAATAAACGATCTTGCTCTGCCCCTTCCCTCAGTGACACTGTTTAAGCTCAATAGCTTTATAGCCAGGATAAACCTTTCTTACCACGTTTTTCCTCATATAAAAAAGCTATTACTGTCCCTATAGTGAAAATTAATGACTATAAATATAAAATTTGTATTGTCTCATGCTAGAACTAACACGACGTTCGATTATATTGATCTGATTCATATAGTCTAGTGATATTTTTAGTCTGTCAGATAATGCTAGAAATTCAAAGTTGTCTTTCAGAAACCATCTGTATAAGTTCAAAATATTCTATCACTTCATATGAAGCATCCGTTTTTAATGAAAAGGTTATTGGAACAATTTATGAAATCAAAATATCCACTCCTATTTTCTAAACATTTTTTCCAACGTGTTATCCAGATAGTTTAGTTATAGTTTTGGATCCTAGATATGAAAAATTCATGGTTTTGTGATGGAATAAAGTCTCAAAAATAGTGTCTTATTAGAGAATAATTTTTTTTAAATTTTATTCTTAAGGATTTTATCCAAATTTCCGAACAGATGGATCTGGAAGTTTGGCGAATCGGGTGGGTGTAGGAGAGCCCAGATCGTTTAGTATCTTCACTGTCTGTCGTGATAATAATATATTATAAAGAAAAAAAGATATGCTTAATAACACCTGATTAGAATCTGTAAAAATAAACATTGTAAAGAACAGAATCAAATAATGCCACTTTGAATTTTAGAAAAAATTAAAACGGACACTTCAATGGCTTATTATATATTTTTCAGTCTGTTCAGATAATGTTGGAAATTCAGAATGAAACTTGTCTTTCAGAAATTATTTTAATTGGTCAAAGATATTATTAAATAAAGCAGCAAATATTATAATTATACCAATCTACATTTTTTGTGACTTGCTTGTGCCTTGTCGAAACTTTGAAAATTAAATTAAATAATATACTTTCCTAAAAATATTTCTACTCTTAATTGAATTTTGTATCCATACTTAAATGGGCTTTCCATTTTAAATAGGATGATTTACATTTTAAATAAAAGGTTTACCACCACAAATTAAAAGTTCCTCAGTTCCAATTAAAGGATCTACATTTTAAATTAATTGGTTTCTATTGAACTAAACCTATTCCAAGGACAATAACAACAGACTTGCAGAAACCCTAATTAAAGAGATTCTATTGAAATTTGTCTATCAGAGGGCAATATTCAGAAATTTCTATGCACTCCTTCTATCTGTCTACACAAACTCATCTTAGATTGTGTACTCGAGTACATTTTTATACTTGGTTTATTCGAGGATAGCAGACCATAGACTTCAAAATTTATTGGTGTAGGGAAGGAAGGGAGAGAGGTCGAATTGTATCGTATATTTCAAGTTCACAGCACACGCAACAAACAAATCTTCACTTGGCTTACGAAACAAACGACTGATCTATAACACTATGCAAATACCTATTCGGACAGATAGAGCGGAGCTTTGGGGCTCAGCAAAACATGATAAAGCAACACAATCCCAAATTCTAAGAAAAATTGTTAATGCACCTCGGTTTATTTCGAATCACACTATACACAACGACATGAACATTCCCATTAAAAAACCATATCATCATCTTAGTCCATCCTCTCTACCACTCACAAGGGTGAGGTTTCCTTCTGTACAGCCCGGACTACACTCCACAGTCCTGAACCTTTTCTCTTCTTTTATTCCATTCCAGGCTTCATTTTGCGAACCTTTCCTTAAAACCATCTTCCTAGTTATGTCGAGTCCTTACTCTGGAACTTCTTCTATCAAGCTTAGCCTCATATGTCATCTTGGGCAGCCTGTTGTTTTCCATTCTTAAAATATGACCAAACCATCTTAGACTGCCTTCTTCAATGACTGCAGGATCTACTCCGAAGCTTGATCTCGTCTTGTTTTCCCCTCTATCTTGCCAAGGAATCTCATTTCCGAAGCATGGATCCTACTTTTATGTTTGGTGGTTAATGTACAAGATTCTGAAGAGTATGTTAATATGGGGAGAAAAGTAGATTGATATACCCTCAACTTTGTGTCCTTGGATACTTCTCTTTTATTCAGGAACCTTTTATTTAGTGCATGGAACAATTTACCAGCTTAGTTAACCCTCTCCTGGGTTTCATATTCAATGACTCCATAAAATCCTATATATTCACAAAATTCCAGTTATCAACACAAAATCAATAAAACCGCTTGTTTTTTCTCTTTTATACTCTCTGATACCCGGACTTTAAGAAGGAGATTAGAAATAATAGGCTTTTCAGAAACTCTTAATATATTTACAGAAAAAAAAAACATATGTTTCTTCTTTAAAAGAGAAGTATATTTATTTTCAAATGTTTAAATTTCTTTGCGAATTAATGGAATAATTTGCAAAAGCCCTTCATCATAATGAAATTAACTGATTATGATACTGAGAATAAACCAGTCCTATACCAAATTTAGAGTTACCTTTGCATGTTAAATAGAGTTACCTTTCAATTAAATAAATCCATAAGAGGAAGGCGACGTATAAAATACGACGGGAAGCGGGGTAGGGAAGGGGGAGGAAGAAATACGGGGAAAAGGTGGCAATTTAATCATTTCTCCTCTGCTCCTGACGTGTTTCGAATGAGATCTACCGACTGTGAATGGTTGAGGCCTTACAGTCGTCGCTCCACCACAAAGTTAGCTAATCAACCTCTACATCCACCATATTGGTTCATATTTCTTAGGAATATTGTGTAATTCAGTCAGAAGCCCCAGCTTCTGCTAATTATTATTATTTATTTATTATATCCACTATCCGAATTAACTACTTCAATTAATTTGCAATAATTTATTTATCCAACGTGTTAAGAATAGAAATTTGGGAAAACATTAAAACATAGACATATGAATATTTTTTATAGAACTGTATCAATATTTTCACATAGTTTTAATACGAAATTCTAACGATATTAAAATTAAGAAATAAAAAACCAATACTTTAACTCAAGAATAAAAGAAAAATGTACACATAAACATTTTTAAAAACTGAAAAAGAAACGACTTGCAGTTCAGCTTTATTTATTTTGTGCCTTCGTAATAACCCTGTTAAAATATGAAATCTGCTTAGTATTGTATATGTATATTGTATATATATGTATTGATTATATTGCATTAAATAAAAACTGCATAAATGAATTTTTGACTTTAGATTTCTTACTGATAAAAAAAACAAAAATTTCCACCTTATTGCACTGCATATGCAGTATTGTTATAACAGTACTAAAATCTAAATACTAAAATTTGATGTAGCTTCTTATATTTTTCAATTAATGCAGTCCACTTTTTCAATTTTAAATCCAAAGCTTGCCTTTTCAGGCTACTTCAACATTTACTAGACAAACGCTCTAAGCTCCTAATCATTTACAAAAGACTCATGTACATGACAATCATTAGACCCGTCTGGACTTACGGAATAGAGCTTTGTGGCTCCACTAAGTCATCGAATTCCTCTCGTATTCAATCCTTGCAATCCAAAATCATCAATGCTTCTTACTTTGTAACGAATAAAGTAATCCATAATGACCTTAATTTCCCGTTTGTTGCTGAATTGGCTCGAATCCGATATCAATCTTTTCATGACAAACCTTATTACCTTTATAAACTTTATTTCCACTCAACCCCACTAGCTTCAAACCTCGCAACCTCTTCAATTCCTGATAATCCTCCGAGGCGTCTCAAAAAAAGATAGCCTAGTGACCTTCTAAGTTGAACTTTCTAAGTTGCGAGTTCAAATCCAGCTGTGGCACGTTAGTCATTTAATCTTTTAATAGCCACAGATGAACCCTGCCGGAACCAGACCTTCGTTGTGCTCACCCAGCCTCTGTAAAGAGGAACCAGGGGGGCTGAGTTTGATCATGAAGAAATCGCCTATTTGCACAACCGCTGGCTTAGAAATAATACAATCTTTACGACATACTAACAGTACTTAGCCCATAACCTTTCAGGGGTTGTAGGTGAATAGTTATTTAGTTTTTTTTAATATTATGTAATCATAGATGAAATAAATCAATTTATTTATTTATTTATAGCCAGAAGGTTATAAAATTAAATAAATTGAGGCAGATGTTGGATTGTAGCTAGAGGAGATGTGACTAATCTTATGTGAGGGACATGCTCACTACGAAGGACCCAGAAGGCTGGGACGAGAGCTGATTGATAGAGGACCTACCTCAGCCATGCGTCGCAGCTTTTAATCCCGGCAAGCACTAACCTACTTGTCAGCCAGGAATAGCAACTCATATTGTAGCTGTTCAATCAGTCTCTTCTATATATATAAATATATTTAGGTCTATATATAGATTTTATGTACTAACAGCTAGATTTGTTTTAGAAGACAGAAAACATATCATAAATGTTACATTATTTTCAGTAAGGAAGCGTAGGGTAATTGCACTCTAAATTATACATGGCTGTTTATATATAAGTTGAGAAAAAATGCAAAGAATATTTGCGGGGTGCGATAAGTAAAAAACACAAATAATAAAAGAAAAACTTAATAATATATTCAAACAGGTAGGAATCAAGGTGTAGTTCGAGGCCGACTGTGGTAGATAAATTGTTTATCTACGAACGACATGGTGGGAGACCTTTGCAGTAAGGTAGCGGCTGAGGAGTGTGGGTCCAAACTTGTCTGTGGCAGAATAATTTATTTATTCTACTATCGCCCAGGGTTATACCCTATGGCATCTACAGACCTTCTTGAGGTTCCTATAAAGTAGACACCCATTATTGGGGGAAAGCCTGCAGGTTGAGCATGATCTGAAGAAAATCGCCTCACTACAAAACCGCTGTCCTAGGAACAGTGGTGGCTCTAACATGTGAAGAAGTAACAATTCTATTGGTGAGCCTTGCTATGGGAAGACTGTCGTTATCTCATTGAATATAGAATATATATACATATGTACATACATAAGTGGAAAAATTCCAACTAACAACCTTAAGTCTCTAAACTAAAACAGGAAATTAAAAATACCTGTCCAATAGTTCGCCTATTCAGGCATCCTCTGGGCAGAAAGAGAATAATAGCAAACCAAAAGATGAATAATGCACACATCCCACCACCTCCAAGGCACAAATGCAACTACTGAATCATAGGGAAGGTTACTAGATTCCCAGCTGGCTAAGGTTAGATAAAAACAGCTGATAAATACACCAGATTTAAAACATCAATATACATTCACCAAACCCCCCCAAAAAACCCAACAGGAAAACAAAATAAAACAAATAATAGTAACAAACAACACAAGAACAGAATACAAAAAACTATATGAAAAAATGAAAGTAAAAGTGCAAAAAAAAAAGAGAATTTATAAAAAACCAGTGAACTTATGGTTATTCCACAAAATATATATTGAAAAAGGGAACCCTTTTCCACTTATGTATTAACATTTATTTGATGTCTCTGTTGAGCGTTCCCTTTTTCAATACATATGTACATATTATGTTTTGGTTCTTGAGTTTTATTCCTTTTTAAACTTCATTAGGCGACGTTTCGAGACTAGGTTAGTCTCATACTCATGCCCTAACAGTGAAAAAATGAGCTTTTAGTAAAAACATTAAATAGCACACTAAAATAAATATAAAATGACACGTGTAAGTTGTACCCTATCTAATTACAACTTAGATCTCAACTAGTCTCGAAACGTCGCCTAAAGAAGTTTAAAGAAGGACTGAAACTCAAGAACCAAAAGATAATATTTCCATAACAGTCAAGATAAGTAGAAACCAATATATATAATAGACTGAATATATAGAAGACGTTTTGAATTAACTTTAAAACTTAATGCAATTCTTTTGATATTTGATAGTAATCTTAATTTCAATTAAGGTAGTAGGTGAATGACTAATGCCTCTACCATTTTTATTATTATTTTTTTTTTTTTTTTTATGGCAGGTCTGAATTATTGAAAAATGAAAACTATTTTATAACAAAGTATTACTCCCCCAATTAATTCATTAAAATTAATACAAACATTTAAACCAAAATAGGAGAGATGGATAAGTCCACAATTTGTCTCATAACGGGCCTAAGTTAATGAGGGCCTTAAAGAAAAAGTCTTTAGTTGGAGCTTAGCGACTTGCAAAGCCCACTTCAAGCTCAACTTGACACCACCGTTCTCATCTTTATTTCATCTCTTAATTCCCTTATAAAGCTTAATAATCCTACCACTTCTCATACATATTAAGTTCTTTTTGAATTTTAGTTTATTTTTTTACAACCTGTTTTTGAATGTTAAAGGAGAGAGGTAGGTAATTATCTTACTGGAGAGGACTTAACTCAAATCATGTAATTATTCATAATCAAAAACTCAAAAAAAGTAAAGATAGAAACGTCAAAGTAATTAGATAACTTTTTTTAACTTCCACTTGAAGATGAACATTAGACCCTGTAATTCTCAATACATATTTACGTATGAATGATAAGACCCTTTATAATAATACAAAAAATTAAATGTGAACTATAATGTCTTGTATGTAACATACAATTACAAAAAATTATAAAAATAAATGGAAATAAATATGAGTAATAATAATTACATTTATGTAATTACTTGGTGATACATTTATTCCTATAATTATTATTTGAAATTGTTATAATGTCACATATATAATATAAAATATTTATACGGTCACTTAAACTTATTTATATAATTGTAAAAAAAATAGTGCCCCGGGTGAGGATCGAACTCACGACCTTAAGATTATGAGACTTACGCGCTACCTACTGCGCTACCGAGGCGATGGCTCCTAGTGAATCTAATTATTTTCCTGGGGGGCTATTGCTAATATAATAAAATAATATTTATATGTATAAATTATTATTACATAAATGTAATTATTTATATGTATAAATATATAATTTTTATTAATATAAACGAATGTAATTATTCCGCAGGTTGTCGCTTCGAGTAGAATCACAAGTTATAACTTTTCATTCTTTCCCTTTTGATATTTTCCATGAATCACAAGTTATCATGAGCTTTGGTTGTTTATTCACCGTCACTTTTAAGCTGCTATGGCTAATCGGACGATGCTACTGTGGGAGCTCTAAATTTTGCCTATACATTTTTAATTAGGATAGGGATTTTTAACGAGTAACTGACATCGTACAGGGTCGTGATCCCCGTTTAACGCCCCTTCGGAAGGACGGCATAACAAAGGATTTTTTACTGCCTTTAGAAAATCCTAGGGCCACTTGTCGGGCTACGAGCTCGCGATCCTGGACTTAGTAGGTTGTTATGCTAACCACAGGATCAAAGGTAAAATAATGTAAAATAAATAAATAATGTAATTACGGAAAATGTGTATATTAATTTCAACTAACATTTCGAAGTATAGATGTTTGTCGAAATGTACATTTCTTGATGAAATGATTACCGAAATCCACTCATTAAACACAATCGCATTCTAATATCCATACTAAAGCTCGCGATAACTTGTATTTTTGAAAAATATTAAAAATGAAACGAATAAACGATTAAAACTTGTAACTCAACTCGAGGCGACAGCCTGCGGAACAGATACCTAAACGAAATATTAATAATAACCTAAGTTGATAATTATATCATCGCATTTTGATGCTGAAATTTTGCTACTTGTTTGAATAAAACTTTCAGTACAATTTTACTATTCAATTTGAACTTGTATGTCAATTCTAAGCGGATGGATCTAAAACGAAGGAAAATATATGTTTTTAATACATTTTTGGACTTTTATTTTCTTTTTAAATTCATTAGTTTATATCAATAGATATATAATAAGTAATTTACTTCTTGTTTATGGATTTATGGATTCAAGTTGACTATACTAATCAAATATCATTAAATCTGTACAAAAATGTTTTCGAATATGAAATATAACTATCGGCATGCCTTTGTAATCCGAAAAGATGGAATAATGTTGGATAAATTTCGTTTTATATATGATTTATTTCAAGTATTTATTTCAGATGTTTATAAAACATTGTCTATAAAGATAAAGAAGAGTGGGATTTCACCATAGAGGTTGTAACTGCAACATTATAAAAACCAATACATGTATTATTAGGATAGGAATTTTAAACACCGTAGAGACTCGGGACCGCCATCTTTCGTTCCCTCCAAAGGCCGACATAGCCACCTTCATAACGGTGGAATTAGAATTTATTACTTCCTTTAAATATACTTTCCGGGCAGTTAATAATTTATAATAAAGTACAGTAATTTATAGGTTATGTTTTAATTAATAACAATGATTTATTTAAAAAAAAAAAATTTATGAATATTAGAAATAAATAGGTTACAATATCGACGATGTCTATATCCTCTACTAAACCACCGCAGAGCCGTGAATAGTAAAGATAACCTTCCGATACAACACGTTACTGGCACGGAATACGTAATATGCCAGGTGGGGTAAGTGCTGTCAAAACGTGTGACAAAAACTGCAAACGTTGGGACTTCAAAGGCACGGATTAAAACGTGTCTGGATGAATTAAACCATACACACGATCCTAATGGAAGTCACTCTTTCGCGAATTATAACTAGGCATAATTCAATGACTAAGTAAGGATTCTACCGATTAATAAACTATTTTAATTTTATTGAATGGGGAGGGGATAACAAAATATTGGAAATTCATTTTTTTTTTTAATGTATCAATTTACCATTGGTCTACAGTAGATGATTGATCTACCCCGCTTCAAATCAATTTATAAAATTTCTTTCTATAATACTTTTAAAATTGATTTTTTCCAACTATGGTCAATAACACCGTGCACGTAACTCTAGGAATATATAGTATGTTATATATTGTATATATTTAATATAATATAAATATAACTGTAATATAAATTTAATATAATATATATATACTCTAACTCTAGTAACAATATATGTTTTTTTGTAAGTACTCCTATTAAGGAAAGTTGATTAAATTGTTGAAAGTGACTAACGATTCAGCTAAAAACGTTAAATATGTCTCAAATAGGTTTATTAAAAAAAATAATATTTCTTTTTCAGGTATTTCTGTTTTTATCAACTTTCACGATTTTATTTCAATAGTTAAAACCTAACTACAATAATTAAGATCAAATCTATTAAATTAGAGGAAAAAATAAATTTCAACACACAAATGCCGCCTCTTGTACTGTTAACTAAATTTAGGCAAGAGTTTAGCCTAAATCGTTATCTTTTTTTTTTAAAAAAGATTAAGAACACACTGATTATTATTTAAATTGACTCTCCTGGAATCTAAATAACTTAAACCCAAAAACTAAAAATGTATTTTTTCTCAAATGTTTGCAACGAACGCACGGTTAGACGTCAAAACAATTTAATCAGTGTTTCGGTTAATTGATTATGCACTCTAATGACTAATTAACAATTAATGGCTTCATAAATATACTCCGTCTTAATAATCACTGGATATTCGGAACAGTAAAAAATAAACCAATCTAGAAAATAAAATTTAAACAGATGTTAATATAGAATTTAATAAAATTCATTAATTAACTAATTGTAATAGGCTCTTGTTGACTTTTGCAACTGAAATAAATAACTTGTGACTTACTAATTGTAGAGGTATAGCTTCTTAACAGTAGGTATCCATCAATAAGACGTTAACAGCACCTACAACAAAAATAATTATTAAATACGCGCTCAGTAATAATGAAGTTAATTAAAATAATTAAATTCTGTAATCACCCGGCAGTGCCTTTATGAGGGTTAACCCATAAACTATTTTAATGTTTATAAACTAAAAGAAAAATAGTAATTCATAAATTATTTATTTAGGCATGTGTAAACCTTTTCAAAGTTTTAAATCAAATAGAAAATACTCATTGGGCCAATTCTATATTGCTAATACAAAAAATAATTAAAAACCGGAATAAAGTGAAGAAATTGATGTATTTTAAAGAATAATCTGTAGAAAGAACACCCCAAGTATCGTTCTTGATATCTATTAATGAAGCTAGGGGAAGAGGAAAACAAAAAATAAGAATAAATTCCTTATAAATAGAAGTCATGTGTTAAGCATAATGCTGAGAATGTTTTATTTCCAAGCCAGTGCAGGGAGGAGATTTGGCTAGGATAACCTAAACTACCAGCTGGTTACTCTCAATTAAGGGGTGATCCACTTTATAGAGACTGGGTGAGCCCAAGGAGGGTCTGCAGATCCCACAGGACTGTTAACTGAATTAATCTTTCCCGGATTGAGACCCGAGACTTTCAGCACAGCAACTCAACAACAAACAGAGTCACCCCGCACCCCTAATTAAATAAATATAAGGCATAACGTAGATAAAATATTGAATAATATATTAAAAACCATTTCGAATATTTTTTATGTTTTAAAAAATCTGTACCACTACAACCCATGCTTGATCTTGGTAGGGGCTGTACTGTATCAAAGACAATGCTAGCCCAGATTTGAGAATTGTTCGAGATCACACTCAAACGATGGGGACCTACTCTATAGAGGCTGGGTGAGCCCCGGGATGGTTTGCAGATCTCACAGGGTTTCAATAGATTAAATAATTTATCTACCACCGCTGGATTTGAACCCAGGACTTTCAGGAACTCAGAGCTCTTATTAAAATACAAATTCGATCATTTTCTGTAGGTAGGTTAATATATTTTTCTTTTCTTTTTTTAATTTATAACTATCAGTACTCACTGCCAGTGAATGTGATTGAGAATAATCAAATATTTACAAACGGCTTAAGGATTTCTGATATAGAGCTGAAGTTGATATATTTCCTGACCTAAAATCTACTGAGCAATAGCACAGCCTCTGCTAGAAGACCTCCAATTCAAAAACAGAGGGACAAACGGAAATGTTATTCTCCTAGGAAATATTGGAGGGAGATCTAGGGTTGGCAGAAAACCACCATTGGGTCTGATACCATTGGGAGGGAGTAGACGGGTGTGGGTGTCTATATTTCTATTTACTGATCATTGCAGACTCAGCTTCTTCTTCACTCCCTTATCCCTGACATTTCATTTTTTTTTCATTTATGGTACAAGAATTGTTTATCATTCCTTATTTCACTGTGGGAACATGCTTTTGTCAGCAAAATTAATCATTAAAGTTAATATAAAAATGTCCACCATAACTACACCAGTGGATTATTAATTTGTAGAAAACTAAAATGGATTCTGCTAAAACCATTAAATGTATCTAAAGTAAGTTTTATTAAAAAAATAATATTTTTTTTATCAGGTGAATAAAAACACGTCATACAAAACAATATTGAAGGGTTATTATCTTCACTGGCTTTTATTAGCGTTGACACTTGCGAAATAAGTAATAAATTGAAGAAAACTATAATGAACCTTATAAAAAAAAAAATAAATAAATATAAACCTTATAAAAATATAATGAACCTTCAATAACTGAAACATACGTCAAGTATTGCAGATATCCATGTTTTTTGTCAGTATAAGGAGAATTTTGCCCTTTCTACTATTCTTAAGACGAGACATGAAATGCGGCATAGAGTTCAGTAAAGAATATATAAAATTCTACTAAATATATTAAGAAAAAATTGCTTTTAAAATCCGAGTAACCATTTTTTGGATACAGAAGTATTCTTCAAACGTATTTAACTAATAAAAATACACAATTTTTAATTTTTTTTATTTGACCTTGTTATACTCATTTGCAGATGACATTTTTATAGTCATAATTAAATCATAATGGAAGACGTTTCCCGTACAGCTAAGAATATGTCGGATCTTACCACGAGAAGGACATTGTGAATGATTATTTAGCGTATTCTGTTCAGTTCCATTTATATTGTATTAGAATCATTACGCTGTATTTCTAGCCTAACAGGATTGTTAATTAAATTTTAAAAAATATAATGCGTTTGTAATTTATGAATAAATCAAATTTATATTTATTATACCTGTTCCAATTTCAATTTTCATTAACATTAGATCAATTTTCACAACACAATACATTTTATTTAAATTTTTGATATCAATATTGATAAGTATTGTAATTATTTTTCTTAATATTATTAATTATAATCTTATATCGATCTGAAAATTCAGTAACGGTTGATGCTTTTTAAAATATTCAACATTGGAATATAAATATAATAAATTAGTTTATAAGGAAAATGGCATATGGAGACAAACAATCCGTAAACATATGGGCGACTGGTCTATGTAACAAGGTCACGGGTCCATTTCCTATTCAGACAGTATACTATCGATTGGGAAGAGAGATTACGGCTAGCAGCTTTGTCTGGCTGTAGGGTTTAGTGTGAATGGATGTGGTTCCATTGTTATCCAGATACAAAACAAAGAATTAGCATAGTTCTAAATTGACAGAACATGACAAAGGACAATATATATAATTTATGACGGTATAAAAAGGATATCGAGAAAAATCTATGACATAGCAGTAACCACGGTAAGGTGGCAAATGATACGGGCTTAGGCCTAAGGTGGTTCAAACCGCCTTATTGCAATAAAATAAAATATCAAATGGTATTGTATATATGCATGTGTGCGTGTGTGTGTGTGAGCGGAGTGGGGAGGGCGAGATGGAGCGTGAGATGCCGAGCCGAAGGTTTCGGATTCAAACCCAGCTATAGCAGACAATTTATTTGATCTATATTTTTATTTGAAAATTATAACAACTAACAAAAAAATAAAAGAAATATTTAATCTATAAACAGTTGGGGATGGATTCTATACCACCCTAATCTTTTTTTTTTCTTTTCTTTTTTTTTGAGTTTTCAATTCCTTATATCAGGATAAGTCTAAGATGAGCAATTGTGCGGGGCTCCAAGCTTCAGTACTTCAGGAAAACAGTGAACATACTGTCTCACCAACAAGATGGCGTTATTATGAAAATATTGGAAAGGTCTAAAATGAAATTAATAGATCATAAACCTTAATTTTATTTATTTTTAGTATGAGTAAAGTGAGAGAAAATGATAGCAGAATAAAATTGTATTTCGTACAGTTATCAATCGGTTGGTAACTTAAAGTAAATTAGTTTACTAAATTTATTTTGTAACATTTCCATCAATGCTTCCATGTTGTCAGCAATGCACACTACCTTGACCTACCCTCTTCTTTTATAGGTATATATACCAGACATAATATATAATATATGATATAATAGAGAGTAGAGGGAAGAAGTTATGGTTAGATTTTAGTATCAAAAGAGAGTAGTTACTAAGTTAGTTTTAGATGAGGTAAGTTAAAATGATAGTCCATAGTCAATAAGTTTACCTAGATAGTTCATATATGAAAGTCACTTTGTATATCTATGTTGTACCGTTCAATGTCATACTGAATAGAACATACTAATAATCATGTATATGTTTAGATGATTTACGACTTCTATCCCCTCCACTTTTGTGACGTAAATTTGACGGCACTTCCTTATCACTGAACTAGGGTCTAGGGACATACGAACAAGTATCAAAAATACAGTATTAAGCTCGGGCGAGATCGGCTCCCTTCGTATTCCCGAACCCCTGTCCGCCAAATAGTAGCAAGTGTCTTTGCGTTTCCTATCTTTTAAAATTTAATATTTTAACCTTAATAGGAAAGAAAATAATTAATAATTCGCGGATTTGAATATGTGTTTTGCTGTACCAATTCATAAAAAAAATACATAAAAACTTCAAAGTGATTATTCACCAGATATTCTAGAACATATTTTAATAACATATCGTTATTCTTTATTGATAAAATATCATTATTCTAGCTTGACTCTCTAAAATCTCTCTTTTTCTTATGATTTGGGTGCCGGCATCACCGTTTACTTAGTCCTCATTTACCCTATTGTATAATATTTTTCCTTTCAGTTCAGTGCCCAAGGCTCGAAACTGCATTAACAGATTTTATGTCAGGTACTGACTTCACAGGTGCCGCCAACATTACTATGATGTTCATTGGCTTCATGATCACTAAATTCGATTCGTAATCTATCTGTTGTCATGTAGATTTAGATGAGCTTGAGCGAAGTAGACACTAAAACCGCAATGGTGATTTAATAGTTGAAAATGGACCATAAAGGAAAAAAGGACCCCACTGGCCGCACTGACAAACAATAAAGACGATTGCTGTAAGGTAGATCCGCAAGGGACGCTTGTCGAGACAACAATAAAGTAAGGTTGATACTTGCTTTTTGATACTTGTTCGTAGGTCCCTAGAATCTAGTGTAGAGATATGAGCGGTGTGTAGACGGCGCTGGCTGTCACCTAGGTCAGAAAAGTGGAGGGGATCGAGGTCGTAAATCATCTAAACATATACCAAATCTTTCTTACAAGTCGTCTACCGTTAGTAAAGCACATCGCCCACAACGCTATTCATCTTAAATACACGACTACAATTATTTATGTGAATTTTCTGTGGCTACTGTTCTTGTAGTAAAAATAAACAACACTATTGCTTTACATAAAATAATGAAAAATTCATCTGGACTACTAAAAAAATCATTCCTCACGTTCCTTCCTTAGATAGCTGTATGAAAATACCCGTGAAACGAAGGAAGAAGGTGCCGTTAACTGACTGATGATGATGATGATGAAGGATAAAGGATAACAAAGAGGTCCTGTTCTTGCTCGGTGTCAATCACCTGCCAGTCAGTTTGTCTTGTCTCTTCTACAACTTCTCTTCCACTTGGATCCAATCATTTCTCAATTGCAGGAACTTTATTTGCCCATGTTTATTCCTAACACAGTATTGTAATATAATACTTTAAACACAGATTTTTAGTAAATTCATACTCTATACATATCCTTTGAAAAATTGAGTAGTAATATGGAAAGGATACAAGACTGCATGTCACCATTTGAAGTATTCGTAACAAGGAATATATTTTACAATAAATTACTAATGTGGTAAAATCGGAATGGCTGTTCACAAGTAAATGTTTAGTTTACAGTTACAAATAAGATAAATTGAAGGAAGCGAAGAGGAAAATTAACAAAATCGTAGGTTCAATAAATAAAACAATGGAAACTAATATTAAGCCAGTGGAAAAATTCCAACTCAAAGCCCTTAAGTCTCCAAACCCAAACTTGAAAAATATTGGACAGGTATTTCGCCTATTTAGGCATTCTCAAGGGAGAAAGAGAATAACAGCAAAGCAAAACATGATTAGTGCACCCAAGAAACATCCCACCACCTCCAAGGTTCAAATGCAACTACTGAATCATAAGGAGGTTACTAGACCCCAGCTGGATAAGGTTAGATAAAAACAGCTGATAAACAATTTATTTAAAGTCTCTTTTTACCTTTCCCTTTTCAATATTAATATATTTTGTGGAATAGCTTTAAGTTCACTGGTTTCTTGATAATGTTCTTTTTTCTTGCACTTTTACTTTCATTTTTTCATATGGTCTTTTGTGTTGTTTATTACTATTATTTATTTTATTTCAATTTCCTGATGTGTTTTTTTTTTTAAGTTTGGTGAGTGTATATTGAATTTTCAATTTCTGAAGTATTTATCAGCTGTTTTTATCTAACCTTATCCAGCTGGGGTCTTGTAACCTCCTTATGATTCAGTAGTTGCATTTGAGCCTTGGAGGTGGTGGGATGTTTCTTGGGTGCATTAATCATCTTTTGCTTTGCTGTTATACTCTTTCTCTCCTGAGGATGCCTGAATAGGCGAAATATTGGACAGATATTTTCAATTTCTGTTTTTAGTTTTGGTGACTTAAGGGCTTTTATTTGGAATTTTTCCAGGGTCTTAACATTTATTAAAGGTTTTTTTTTACCTTTCCCTTTTCAATACTAATGGGAACTAAGTAATTTTTATTTATTGTTATTTGATGGTGATTATTTAAATTTTTTTTTAATTTTGAAAAGAATAGATTTGTCCTGGCAATATTTTTAATAAATTCATAAACCATACAATAATTGATTAGTAATGACAGTTGTAAGTTCATATGTATCACGAAAAACGGTCCATATTTTTTATATGTTTGTCCTGACAAATCTTTTCTCTTCAAATAAAAAAATATTTAAATGGAAACTAAGAATTTATTACTTAATATTTTGGGATAGCTTAGAGTGTATATTTCTGAGTTTCTATAATGAGGATCCCGGATTAAAATCCTGCTGTTGCAGATAAATTATTTAATCTGTTAACAGCCATGGGTGGACTATGTGGGTTCTTCACTCTCTGGGGACTAGTCGAGCCTCTATGAAGTATGTACCCTTAATTGGGGGAAGAAACAGGTGGTTGAGTGTGATCTCAGAAAATACTCTCCCTGCACAGCCGGTGTCCTAGAAACAGTACAGTCTCTACTGTATAAGAGCATTAATGGGTTGTAGAAAGAAAGTTTTTTTTTTTATGTGGTCAGGAGTAAATGAAGGTTGAAAAAAAACAAAAAATAACTTGGTTCCACATGTTTTAATAAACTACAACAAATGTATTAGGAAGAAAATGGTCCAGGTGGAGGTAAAAAAAATTCTCTTAAACTGGGAGAAATGTTTATTGAAGAGCCAACGTTTCGACCAACATTGCAGGTCTTCTTTAGTGCTGTCAAGTTTCCTACATGTATTCACTACCTATTAATATATGGCTGTATAGAATTTACCAATGCCACCCACATTTGGAAAAAAGGAAAAATAAAACTAAATGCAGTTATTATTTCATTTTTCCGTACTCTGATCTATACAATCAATTAATCCGTATATTGACTTTTCGTGGTGGGGACTTGGTAACATACATTATATATTGGTAAACCAAATGTTCCTACGGGGGATGTAGGCTAGAGAACAAACACAAACTGTGTTGCGGAGTCCTGTACTAATATTTGCAACCGCCTGGATTTGCCTTCCAATCCCTCCCGTTTACGTCAACACCAGCAATTGTTATCGCACGTTGGAATCACAATATTCCATTTTCTTTACAGACGAAGTAATATTGTAGAAATGAATAGATAAATAATGTAGTGAAACAATTGATTGTGTGTTTCAGTTGGCAAACTCTTCGGTAACAAGAATAAAGTTAGTTTTAACAAATGGTATTTGCGAATTGACCACGACCCAGTTAGAAGGAACAGGTTAGCCAACAAATAGCCAATCGATCAACAACTTCCCTCATTAGTCCCATTCCCAATGTTACCAACTCACAATTGAAACTTTAAATTTGTGGGGGCGAGTTTATTAATTGAATTATCCAGTGTTAATTTGAAGGTGATTATTGCATGATTAATGTTTTGTTTTTTTAATGAAACATTAATATAGATACTGGTAAAATAAGGCATATTTGAAATATTAATTCCTTCTATATGTCTTTTATAGCAATTACAAACATGGTAAATTTTGAGTTTTAAATTGAAAGTTAGGTTTACTAATTAGAGTCATGGGACTAGTTTGTGAATACTAGTGAGTTAATTTGGATGATAAACGCCATTATTTGGAAAAAAAAAATGCATTGTTGGTACATATTGTGGTACAAGAAGGTATATTTTAGGGGGCGACCTGCGGTCTAATGGTTAGGATAACAAACTACTAAGACCAAAATCGCGGGTTCGTAGCCCGGCAGGTGACCCTGGGTATTTTTAAAGGGAGTAAAAAATCCTTAGTTACGCCGTCCTTCGGAAGGGGCGTTAAAAAAGTTCCCGAGCCAGTACGATGTCAGGTACTCGTTAAAAGTCAATATCCTAATTAAACCTACATCCCAATGTAGCATCGTTCGATTAGCCCTATTATTAATATTTACCAAAAATACAAGTTATGTGCTTTAGTATGGAAAATAGAATGTAATTGTGGTAACTGTGTATAATTCGGTAATCATTCCACCCCGAAATGAATGTTTCAACAAACATATATTATCGATATTTAAATATTTTTGTTTTGAAGAGAAAAGATTTGTCCTGGCCGGGATTCTAACCCAGGTCGTCTGCATCTCCGGGGGTCGTATGAGCTACCAAGGGTCGTATCTAAGTCAGACAAATCCGTTCTCTTCACCGATCTTATATCCCCGTGTTCTCGCAATTTTTGCTATGTATACTTCAAATCTTCAATCTACTTCAAATCTTCAAAACAAAAATATTTAAAATTAATCACCATCAAAATAACAATTAATAAAAATATATTATCTATACTTCGATATGTTAATTGAAACTTTTATATCTAGATGAAATGATTACTGAAATCTATTCATTAGCCGTAAATAAATTTTCTTTTCCATACTAAAGCTCTCGATAACTTGTATTTTTGGAAAATATTAAATATTAAATGAATAAACGGTTAAAGCTTGTTGTGACTCAACTCGAAGCGACAACCTGTGGAAAAAATACCTTATTATTTCTGGCTAGAAAAGAAGAATTGAATCTCAATACTATTTTTTCAAGAAATTAAAACAAAAGTATTGAATGTATCAAATAAAGTTACTACATTCTTTACTGTTTCAAATAGTATTTTAACAGTTATTTATTTATTATTAAACTATAATTATTTATAATCATATATTTTAAATATTATACTTATTATTATTAAATACGCTTAGAGGATGCCCCGGTTTCACAACACTGAAAGATATAAATATCACTGATCAAACAAATCAATTCCAAGCATAATTGCGATTAAACTAACTTATTAGGTCCCAAGCTGAATACTGGTTGTTGCACACACATTATTTATTCTATTAACAGCCGTGGCCAACCAGTCTCATTAAAATGAGTCCCCTTAATTGCGGGAAAGGCCTGACTTTTGAGCACGATATCTGCCAAATCACCTCCCTGCAAAACCGTTGGTTTAGAAATAAATAATAGTTGTTTAAACCCAAGACCTAAGTATAGTTTTAGTAGAACAGGTTTTAAGTATGTTAGTGTATTTCAAGAGCAATATCTCTTTCGATGGAATATTCCAACGATTTTGTTGAGAAACCCCAACTGCCTCACTGAGTTTGTTTATTTTGCCCAAAACAACGATAAACCTATCGACTTGAAATTCCACAACTGTTGTTTCGGTTCCTGGTGTTTGCTGATCTATGCAGGCAATAGAAATAAACACGGTTTTGCTATGTCTGAGTTCCAAGACTAGATTTTTTTTTGTCAGATTATCTGGGAATTTCATATTTAATGTAATGGTTTAAATAGCAAGTATAATTTGTAATTTCAAGATCTTAATTTAAATAATTCTAATTTAGTTTATTCGCATTACTTATCATCCCTTGTTCCCATGAAACAATAACAATCTTACTTAAAATTCATATATAGTTATCAGTATCTATCAGTAATTGAGATAAATCAACAAAAGTGAGCAAGAATTCAAAATGAGACATATATTGTAAATAGAATGCAATTTGAAAAATTCCAAAAAATTATTAGTTCTTTAAAAAATTGGAAAACCAACCAGTCAACGGTTCTGCAATTAAGGACTTTATTATCAGAACACACATAAAAAAAAGTCGCATCAAGGAAGACAAGTTATTATTATTATTAAGCGGAGCACATCTCACACTAGCAGTCGAAACAAAATTATCAAATAGAGACACCATCCTTATCCCAAGACTCTCCACAAACAACCGTTTGTTTGGCAAAACGTCGACTGGTTTTTCCCCAGTATTTTAGAGATTTAGGCTTTGTTTTGGGGATTTTTCTTATCACATACTACTAGAGATAAACTTAAAGTTATCCAGAAAAAGCCGCGTCCCTTAGTTAACTAACAAAATTATTTAAAATATCTAGTCATAATGTGAATGGGTTGCAGTATAAGATAGGAACTGCACTGTTTCTAATCCTACGTTTGTGCAGAGGGATTTGCCCGAGATCAGGTTTTCCCCAACTGAAGGTATCCACTTAAGAGAAGCTGGGTTTGCACTATGAGGGTCTGTAGATCTCAGAGTTGATTCACTACTATTAATTGAACAAATAATTTATTTGTCACACCACATATCGAACTCGGGACATAGATCAGAAGAAAGAGAAACCTCTCACGAAGTACTGTAAGTATGGGAAGTTTCTATCAGTTAATAACTAGAAATCGCTCTCTGACAGAACATTAGATAACAGTACTATTCCCCTTAAATGAATGGACATCACAGTAGGCTATGGTGATGTGTTCCGCTACATATGGTTCTAGGATCGATGTCCGCTACATAATCAATGAGCAGTGAACTCCAGTAATACGGCACCATACAGATTGCTGGCCTGCGATCACCAATTAATTAATAACTGTACTTAACTATAAGATGTCCACGTGACCTTCTAAGTTGAATATTTTTTTGAGTATTATCAATGGGTTGTTTCTCTACTTGGTTTTTTTTTATGCAATTACGTATTATCCATTCTATTTATTTGATGTATTATTATAAGGCAGTTGTAGATTTCAATGCATATTTTTTTAACTATTATTTTATGTTGTGTTTGCACAGGTGCAGTATCGCTTGCAGCAAATTTGATCTCAATGATTAGTTATTATCTCTTCGATTTGGAGGAATACGAAATTTTTGAACTTATTAATGCTTTCTGATCAGGCCATTGTCTTTTTAATTTTCTCATAGGAATCCAGGTAATAGAGAATAAGAAAGAGGAAGATTAAGAGAACTTTGGTGATGTGTTAAGAAGTGGAAAGTTGTGTGTTTCCTGTAAATATATGATTTTACAATGTGAATGTTCATGTCACTGTGCATGATGTGATTGGAAATAAACTAAGGCGGATTAAAAATGCATCATATTATAGATTCGTTTTGCTGTACCCCTAAGTTCGGTTCCGTATGTCCAAATAGGTCTTAGTACAGTGTTGATGATAAGTTTTTTGTTTCGTAAGACAAGTGAAGTCCAGTAGATATGATGGTTGTCTGCAGCGTTAAAAAAATAATAAATTACAAGACGCTGCTTGTAATTTATTATTTTTTTAATTTTGAAGGCATGTTCCATCTAACCTTTGTCCTATAGTCCGATATAACCTACATAGTTTTTAGAAGGTCCAAATTGTCGTAAATTTTAATTCCTGGACAAGAAGCATTCTAGAAAAGTCAATATGACTCGATTCTTTTAATGTTTATTACATCATCATAAATTAATAAACACGTTTTTAAATTACAGATATTGTAATTGTAATTATACTTTCGAAGAATTCAACAACAATACTCCATATATGATTTAGCATAAATTTCCCCTTGCATTTTTATTATTATAAAAATACCTTTATCTAATATATTATTTTAAAATTTATCAGCAGAACATTTCTTTTACATAATTTATTATTATTCATATAACGGAATAATCATTGCAACTGCAACAAGGCTGGGTGTGGTTCAACTGGCAGTAGCAAAATAATTGTATCGAAAAACAGACAATTGCGCGTGGAGTCGACAAGACACATCTTGGCAGTTAATTGTATGTAATTAATTAACTGGGAATGGTAATTGAAATCTGAGCTGTCATTTGCATTATCGCAAGTGCAATGAATGGCTTTTATCTTCAACCAATTGTCAGTTTAGAATTCTATTCCGCTTTGTTAGCATTCGTAAATATTCTCCTATAATTTCATATTATGAGTATTATAACAAAGGATACTGAAATTAAACAAACCATAAATTCACAAGTGTAACTACAATAATGACTGTAGTGAAACGGTTTGAATATAAATCTTCCTTACCCAACATAGCGGGTTCATTGCCCGTTAGACGGCCTTATGTTTAAAAAAACTGTATCTCTAGAACCCATGATGTACTTGATTGAAACTGAGCTGTTTCTTGGAAAACAGTTGTGAAGGGAAGTGATTTGGCAACCGCCAGGTTTTTCCCTCCATCAAGAGTACCCGCTTTATAGAGGTTGGGTGAGCCCCAGGAGGATCCCGCAGATTAAATAATTTATCTACCACAGCCGGATTTGAACCTGGAACCCTCACAGTAGACAAAATGTAAGACCCCCACTGTAGTATCGCCCGATTAGATATAGCAGCATAAATGATTATACAAACAGTAGCAGATGCGGAGTTCTATCTAACTGTTTTGACCTCCAAACTTCAATAGCTCTTCGAAATTTGACAAACTTTACAAAGTTGGGGATTCAATGAAATATTTATTAAATGGAACTTTACCAAATTTCTCAAGGCTCTGATTCAGAAACTTTCATTGCGTATTTGTTTATCTTGCCAGAATCATTTGATTATCTACAGGAGCCTAAAATTATGTCAAATAAATAAACAATGACATAAAATTACGTAAATAATCAAAAGTATGCTCCAATAAAATCAAAGTTGACCAAATTAAGGGAAGCGGAGTAAAGCAGCGTGTGTTGCTGAGCTGTAAATTATATATTCTATTAACAGCTGTGAATCACTCCCGTGGGATCTGAAGACCTCCATAGAGCCTCTATCAATTAATAATTTAATTAGGATTACTGTCGGTTAAGCGTGATCTTGGCCAATCACTTCATTTTTAATATTTTCCAAAAATACAAGAGAGCTATAGTATGGAAAAATAAATTTATTTACAGCTAATGAGTATATTTCAGTAATCATTTCATCAAGAAATAAAAGCTTCAACAAACATTTGGAAGTATAGATGATATATGTTTGTTGAAATGTTCATTTCTAGATGAAATTATTACCGAAGTATACACGTTTCTCATAATTATATTTTCTTTTCCATGGTAAAGCTCATGATAACTTGTATTTTGGGAAAATATTAAAAGGAAAAAAAATAAAAGGTTAAAACTTGTGACTCAACTCGAAGCGACAACCTACGGAATAATTACCATTTATTGAAGATACTTCCTAGTATAAAGTGTTTTATTTTCCTCCTATTTTCATTGTTAATTTTGAAAAAAAAAGATAATTAATGAAGTGAGTTAATATTTCAAAATTAAGGTAATTCTATTTATTTCATTTATGACTAAAACTACTCCCTGAGGCAGTAACATGTTCCGAATATTTTCTGTAACCACAAATTTAAAGAAGCCAAATATATTTTAGTGCTGTATACAATTATTGTAATTAATAACAAATTTATTCATTTCAAAAGCGATAACACAATATTAAAAAAACAAATTAGTTGGTAATGAAAATCATATATTTTTGTATCATTTTCAGGAGAGCAAGGAGATACACCACGTGTTGTTTTTTTCTTATTTCTTTTACGTACGTCAGTCCCCTTTGAAACCTAAACAAAAACACGGAAAGCGTAGGAGAGCCTGAAATGATAGCCCCACGATATCGTCAGCATATCCGACCGACTGCAATGACGTATTAAATATTGTACCACGCAGTTGAATTTATTATTGAAATTATATGCATTATTTTTCTGGACGTTAACTTGGCTGAATCATTTGCATTCACCCTAATCAAATTTTATTTTGCTTTTATTTCGATAGAGGATTATCCAACCGCTGTTAAAAATATTACCCATTTTCATTTAAAGGGACAAACCACCTGTAATTTAAAACTACTATACTAGTGTGTATCGGGTTGAGGTACTAAAAAAAGTTTTTAAAATGTTAAGAAATTACAACAGAAATGCGGGTTATTTTTTTTTAAAACTTCTTCAGCAAAAGTACTAAAATATAAAAATACTCTTAAAGATCAAACAGTGTAAAATGTAATTTCGAAAATGGGCCTTTCCAATTCTTATAAGTGTATACTCTAATTCCAGAGCCTTCAAAGAAACAAGTACGCGATCTGCCAAGTCCCGGTATCTCAACGAGTTAAAGTAATTGAAAAGTCACAAAATAAAGTACTTCAAATTGGAGGTTAATATATACAAACAAAAGTATTTTTTCCCCTTATATATTTTTATGTTATGTATATTATAGCTACATGATTTTATTATAATTCAGACATTTCTATATAGTCCAAGATGATAGTTCAAAATAGCTCAAACATTTAATAGTAGTTCTAGCATTTTATGATTATTCAAGCATTTAATTGGAGTTAAAACATTTTACTATAGAAAAGTTTCTAACAGTAAATATAATGAATGTATACATTGACATAAAAAGACTTGAAATTTGCAGATAGGTTCTTTCTAAAGCTTAAATGAGTAGGTACTAAGAAAGGAATTTGGACAATTCCACCCCCAAGGGTTTCCCCCTTAATATAACAGGGGCTCAAAGATTGTATGGAATTCGTCAGTTTTGAAGTTAGACATCTGAAATTTCGGATGTACGAGTAACTTATAGTTTAAAAAAATTAAATTATTTATTTAAAATGATCTGTCACAAAACTATATGTGGCAGACCAAAATCCACGCGAGGGAAACCGCGGGCAAAAGCTAGTGTACATATAATTTTTAGTACTACCCAAGAAATATAGATTTCTTTGTATTATCAATTAAAGGCGGTGATTGATTGAAATTCTTTGGATAAGGCCAAGTTGCATAGGTCTATTTTTAGTAGCTTATGAGCAAAACATGGATGGTTAGGATTATAATTATGCAGATTTGTTGTTCAGATTTGTTTTGTTGGTTAGTATAACATGGTTGGTTAGGATAACTTAAATCTAAGCTTAGAAATAGTACATGCCCTACCATGCACTGAACCCAAGCCCCTTCATGGGTTTAAGTTCATTCCTCCTGAAAAAACAAATAGGAAAACCTTCTCTAGATGAGGAACCCGAAATACCCAACGTATTGCTCTTTGAAAAGCTGTACATCATGTAAAGAAATTATTGCGTGCTAGCTCATGCATCTAACAAAAGCTATGGATTTATCTATTCTCTTTAATTGCTTAATATCCTGTCAATATCTGTACTATTTATTTACTTACTATTATTTTTGTTTATATATTTCTTTTTAAACTGTTTTCTGTCATGTTTTACACGCTTTATGATTTGTAACATTTAGCCTTCTAACCAGATAAATATTATGTTTTTTATTCCTATTCATATCAGTTATTCGAAAGGGACTTAGTCCGAGAATAAAGTTACTTTTCTATTATATTATATTCTATTCTCGGGCTGAGTACTTGATAAGAGAACATTTGTTTTCTAACGAACAGCTAAACGAGGTGATTCAGTGAACCGTTCTCGCTCAACGCTATTAACCAACAGGATCAGGTACCAAGTTTATGGAGTCAACTTTATGTCCCAGTCGGATCTCCTTACAGAAAACAAATTATCCGTTATAGCCGGACTCGAACCCAGCACTGGGGTTAGATAATTCAACGGCTCAATTACTAAGACACTCATCCCTTCCTTATTCCTTTTTAATTTCATTGTTCATTGTAACAAGAAGCTTATTCTCAAATAAATCTCATAAATTATATTTTAAACTTTAGACATAACCCAAGTATCACATTTAAGCGAGATCACGGAGTTCATATATTATAATCTGCATAAAAAATATTTTCCATGCATCGACAACTTAATCCCCTAAACTATATTTAATTTATTTTAAATAAATATCAATACAATTAAAACCCATGATGAGTCAGTACATGTTAGAGACTGTACGGTTTCTAAGACAACTATTGTACAGTGGGTGATTCGTCCGAGATCACGCTCAAACGACAAGTTTTTCCCAATTTATAGAGGCTGGGTGATCCACAGGTGGATCTGCAGATCGCACAGGATCCATCGTGACTATTAAAAATATTAAATAATTTAGCCATGTATTCCTCAGTCCTTGGCACATGACAGTACTGTGTCTATCGCTACCCTGGGAATACTGGTCAAGATTACGAGGGAAACTTATTAAATTATTGTATAGTAAAGTTTCATTATAATTAGAAGTGGCTGAAGATTCCGTTCAAACATACATACGTACATGTAGGCTAAGCTAACAAAAGCGTGTTATAATTGAAAATATGTAAATATGTATGGGACTAAACTAACAGAAAAATACATGTTTTATAAGGTTTGGCAGATGATCCTGCCAATAGTCCTATGTTTGTCTCAAAGATTATGCTATATGTGCCTTAGTAATTGGCACAAGACACTACCGGGTCATTGGATATCGAAAATCTCAAATCCTGAATGTCCTGTTCAGAATAATGTGACAAAGCTAATAAATGATTGTAATGTCATCGGTCCTTTAGAAGTGTGCGAAGTATCAATTTATTAGATTTTTAATTCAAAGATTCCGTTACATACAGGCTAACAAATTAAAGGCGTGTTCATAACTGAACATTTCTATACAGTTTAGATAAAACTAGTTGTTAATGATAAATTTATAAGTTAGATTTTAGATGAATAAGAAACGATCAATAACTAAAACTTTTCAGACTAATTGTATTGCCATCGGTTCTTGATAATTTTGGAAAGTTTCTATTAAATTCGAAGTTTTGAAGAAGCCGATCGAGTTCAAAGATACCATTGCATATCAGTATATATATATGTACATGTAGGTGAAGGTAATGACAGTGTATAAAAATACATGTTCTTTACATACATAGCCACTAGTTATATACTTTTCTTTTCCTCAACCTCAGGGAAGAACTGGTTATACTTCCTCGATCGGGCCTCCTCCTGTTTTTTGTTTATCCTCCTAGGAGGACCTACAGACCTCCTCGGGAATCGATAGCCTACCTCGTCTTGTTTACCGGCCAATCTTTATCGACGGCAATGTCTGGCTCAAGGGAAACCCCAACCGCCGCCCACTCACCTAATTAGCAGGCGAAGTGCCTTTAGGGCCGTCTAGGGCTCGACCTTCTTGATGTTATCCCTAAATAGTCCGAATGGTAAAGAACCTAGGTTTTAAGGAGTTAGGAGAAATCTTTACTCAAAATAAACCAATTATATAAGCCGAAATATATAGACAAATATATTGATTTATATATATAATATATATATTATATATATATAAATTATGAAATAGGGGTGCCGAGGTGCCGGGTGTGCCGAAGGACACGTAAGGGTTGAAATATGGCTTAACAGCTACGACCCCCTGGCTGTAGCCCATGCTCAATAATGTGGGTACCCTCGATTGGAGGGAAAAACTGATGATTTAGTGTGCTCTCGGCCAAATTACACGTTTTATGGCATATTTGATATATTTATGAATTACAAGAAACATTTAAAAGGTTGAAAGTAGATCTTAAAAGCAAAAAAAAAAAAGAAGTTATATATGAAAAGGCCAGATTCTTCATATAAAAAGCAATAAATTTCAGGTTTGGTTGTATTTTAAGTAATTTTAGAGCGATCATTCGAAAGCTCTTCAACTCTTAGGTGGGAGTATTGTTTCAATAGTGATCTACCAGATTTGGATGTGAGTAGTTGTCCATGGCGGAAGTCTGTAACCGGGAATTGGTGATATCTATACCTAAATCTTTAAAGCTATAATTGTTTTATTATATGTTATAGTTTTACACGTTAATATTTAATTATTTTTATTTTGAAGAGAAAAGATTTGTTCTGGCCGGGATTCGAACCCGGGTCGTCTGCATCTCTGGTGCAGTGCTCTAAACCAGGGGTCATATCCAAGTCAGACATATTTTTCTGATTAAAAAATAATAATCATCAAAATAACAATTAATAAAATTAAATTATATATTAATATTTAATCATTGTTTTGCTTTCTGATTGAGAGTAAATTTATAAAAATAACTTTGAACCAGCTGCCGCTTCCGTTAGAATAAGTATTTTATACTGGAAGCTATAAATTGTGTCCATAATTCTTAGCTTAAGATATTTAAAAAGTAATATTTAGGGAATAAAGGAACCACGAAAAAAATCCTTTGTATTAGGTTTTTAACTTGTCGTTGTAAATGAAAATATAAATATTTAACATCAATAATAACTACATATAAGGAATTAGAGTAAATGTTTAGTTTCTTTATAGAATTCTGCTTTGAACTATTGACAATATTATTTGACACTTAGAAACAGAGCCTATTTCGGAATTCATTCCTAGTAGATTTCAGACTAGCGTAAACTAGGGACTTTAAGACAATCGTTCTAAAGAATTTGATTTTTTTAAGCTGACCATTTCTAGTACGCTTAATTTAATTTCAATAAATACATATATGGGTACCACTGGGACCCATGAAGGGTCTTGAGTTCAGTAAATGATATTTTTGTATTCTCTTTATTTCCAGATCGGCTATTCCTAGGCTTACATGTTCTTTTTAATAATGAATTTTAAACTTTAACACAAGGTAAAAGTGTGGGTTTCGTCTCATGCAAGAGATACCCCTAACTGTACATTATCAGATTATTTACAGAGAAGATGTAAATATATACTAGTGTTTTTTCATATAAAAGAATGAAAGTAGTTTAATTTATAAAATATGTAAATAAGTAAACAAAATTAAAATTAATGTAATAATAAAAAGAACTACATTACTATAAAACGGAAAACTAAAAGAAAACAGGATTATATTGCATTTTGTTAAAACGATTGCTGAGAAACCTTATCTATTGAGATCACATCAGAATATCTTTCAAGAGTCTCGGTTTTAGTCTTGGGGATGAAATAGGTTCGGCTATGTTGAATGCTACAGCTCCTTGGACTGCTGGTAATCCGGTCTTAAATCTGGTGTAACGCTTTTTAATAAATTCTTCAATCGACTCTAGGTTTAGCTCCCGGTGTAGTAAATGATGGAGACTCTACTGTTTACTCTAAAACAACAGTTCTACAGAGAGATGATTTATCCGAGATCACGCTCAATTGCTAGATTTTCTCCCAATTATGGCTACCGACTTTATAAAGGCTGGGTGAGCCCCAAAAGGGTCTGCATACCTCTCAGTGTCCATTCTAGGCTGTTAACAAATTAAGTTATATATATGGCACAACGCTCTACAAACGGAGCTATCATGCTCCCAAACTATAAGTGAAAAAATATGACACCCGAGGTAATGCTATTGCAACATTATTTGGTATTCAGGAGCTCCGGCCGTCAAATTTGAAGCTTTATTATCAAATAAAGTTAGGTATTAACCCAATGTGTTAACATCAATTGAGTCAGGATTACCTGACCCCAAGTTACACCATTAAACAGGCATAATTTATTGCTTTTAGTTATTAATATGAATTAGAATTGAACCGGGTTAAACTCGTATAAATTAAATCGCATATATATTAACAATATCTCAGAGACATCTACAAGATTTTAATTCTGTTAGGACTGACCAAAGTCGAGTTCAAGAGTTCATACGTTCCCCGAAAATCGATAGGGCCAAGAACAATTAGGTTTTGCACGAGCGTCCATGTGCACGTTTTCTTCCGTGATTGCACATGCTAATACATATCTATAAACCATTACCAAGGAATTATACATAATCATTCATAATAATTATGATTACCTTAACGCAATGACTTTTTGCCGTTTTATGATTTTTTGGTAAATATAGGAAGGCAGTATTACAACATTCCAACTTTTTTTATTTTCTATTAAGATTCTTTATTTATTGTGTTCATAGGCAATTCAATATATTTAGATGACTCTAATAACGAACATAAAAATAAGTATCTTTCTGAAATTAATTTTGCAATTGTAGCTAAACCAAAGCAAGCAACATGAAGATATAAGACTGGAAACTAACATAGAGTCCAGTATGTATAAATATATGTTGTGACTGAGTTCTGCTAGTTAATCACAACAAAATTTTAAATTAGAATCAAACAAACCTATTGAAACTTACAATAATTATAATAATACCACTAGTAAATAGAATGAGTGATGACAAGTAGACAAGCTACACTCTGGTAGTACTCAAATAATTAATTCGACTTAGGTCACTAGGCCTTCTTCTTTTCAGATGCCTTGGAGGATTATTGGGAAGAGGAAGCTAGGTTTGAAGCTAGTGGGTTTGAGTGGGAATAAATTTTACATGAAAGCTATCAGGTTCGGATCAAATCAGTAATTAATGGGAAGTGACATTAAGGTCATTATGGATGCTTTCCTTTTTAAAAATTAAGGAACACTTAAAATTGTACGAAGGATTTTGGATATATATATATATTTTTTTTAAGAGAAACGATTAAGTCTTGGCCGGGAATCGAACCCGGGTCGCCCTCGTCTCTAGGCCAGTAATCTAACCACTAAGCTACCATGGTTCGAATCCAAGCCAATCTGTTCTCTCAATTATTAATTATGAATATAAAATTGACGTTAGTCAACGAGATTCCGATTAAAGTAATGTTCAACGAACATTCTTCCTGTGTATACCTCACGAAAAATTGCGAGATCACCGGTATATAGGATCAGTGAAGAGAATAGAGTGGTCTAGCTTGGATTCGAGCCTTGGTAGCTCAGTGATTAGAGCGCCGCGCTAGAGACGCGGGTGACCCGGGTTCGATTCCCGGTAAGACTTAATCTTTTCTCTTAAAAAAAATTATAATAAAATATATATATATATATATATATATATATATATATATATATATATACCATAGGTAGCTTCAGTAGAGCTTACAAAACGACCCAATCGGGAAATGGCAGGGACAGATGGAAGCCACTGATAGGGCACTAACCCAGGCAGAAGGGCCGTTTTTATGTCGCACTTCCAAGGGCTGGGTTGACCTGAGCTCGAATTTAGGCATAAAGTATATCTTATTTGTTTTCTGTATGCCATTTGTATATACATACCATATACATGTATCATTATATGTTGTACATAATTTTAGGAGGTAAAAGCGATTAACTGCAACCGTGAGCTTCTATATGTAAAAGAAAATGTAATTATGGGAATGTGTATTCTTCAATAATCATTTCATCTAGAAAGGAACGTTTTAACATGCATATGTCATCTATACTTCGAAATTTTAGTTGAATCTTTCATTTCTTGATGAAATGATTACCGAAATAAACTCATTACCCATAATTACATTCTCTTTTCCAAACTAAATTTCACGATGAATTGTATTTTTGGGAAATATTAAAAAATGAAACGAATAAACAATTAAAACATGTATAAATTCGAAGCGACAACCTACGGAATAGATACCCAACATTCAACTTACACTCTTATTTACCATCAAACATTTTTAATTTAAAAAATATAATTTAAGTAGGTTTATTTGTATTGGTTAGGAACAAATGAAATTGATAATGCCAGTAATTGAAGTGATAATGGTATTATCTGCTGCCCCGGTGCATAAGTGTTTAAGTCGAATTTTGTCTAGGAGTTAGTTTACTGAGGGAAATCGTGTCGTTCTCATTCTATTTGGATAGGCATGGAGTTATTGTATAAGGAATTACTCCATTTTAACCCTGACCTGCTGGTATCGCCGCAGCTCTCACTGCGACTGAAACTGCAAATGTATAAGTCCATAATAAGACCTACAATGCTCTATGGTGCTCCGCTTTTGAGACAACTCTACACAACAACACTAATGCGCCTGCAACAGTACCAGAACTCCATCCTTCGCTCGAGAGGGTACGTAACACCGCCATCCGGGAGGAGCTTCGGCTCCCCTCGGTGCCCGAGTACATAGGTCGAAGGCGCAACAAATTTTTTGATGGGCTGAAGGCCTGTGCGAACCCCCTATTTAGGGATATAAAACCACCTCCCAGACCTGTTAGATGGCAGGGCAGTGTCCCCTTGGTCGATGTTCTCTCGTTGATCTAGGGATGGGGTGGGGACTCCCTTCTTCTCTTCTTCACTCCCTTTCATAATCCCGTAAGCGGTCCCTCCTTGTTTTGAATTGTATAAAGTCAGCGGTCTTGTGCCGGTTTGAGAATAAACCGCCCCCAGCGGAATCAGCCTAATGTTATGCCCTAAAATACCGAAAGGTAATAAAAGGCTTTTAGTTTATATAACAACGTTGCAATTATTTATTTGTAATTTGTACATAAAAAAAAACCTTACTTAATTTAAACGAAATTCGACTTAACCACCGGAGCCTTCGACTTATTAGAATTCGACTTAACAACCTTCTTCACCGGGGCTGCAGATATATCGAAAATGTAGTTCACTGTCTCCAAGCGTACATTATCTTACAAGAAAGGTGGGATTTTTGAAATGATTTTCTGAGAAAACCACGCCTTTTTACAGCCGAAGGATTTTTAATTTATCAACTCCAAGTGGACATTTTTTAATTTTTATAAAAATCAGGGTTACTCAGTGCGTAGAATCCTGTGGGTAGGTCCCGAGTTCCAAACCGGCTCTGGCAGATATGTTCAATAGTTGTGAATCGGTGCTTCAAGAGTCCCTTCTCGGGTTCACCAAATCATTATGAAATGGATACCCTAACGTGCCTGAAATCCTGGAGGTTGACCATCATCTCGGGATAATCTCGTCACTGCAGAACCACTGGTCTAGGAACAGTACAGTCCCTATCGCGTACTGGGCCCAATAACCTTCAAGAGTTATTGAAACAATTTTTATAATCTACTATTAAATTAAGAGATGCAGACCATTTTTAGAAAAATATTGCCTCGTTAAGCTTTTCTAGCAAATATAAATAAACAAGTAATTTTTAGGAAGAAACATGGCCTTGATAAATTTAACAAAGTTTCGTTTAATAATTTGTACTCATTGTATACCCAACTTTGCAAAGTTTGTCAAATTTCAAAGAGATTTGGAAGTTTGGAGGTTGAATACGTTGGATAGAACTGTGCAAATATAACTGTTTTTTGCTATGGTACAGAATTTTGCTTCCCTTTTTTTGGTTAATTTGGATTAGCAGAATTTTAAGATTTTATACCGACTTTTCTTATTGTTTTTTTCTATTGGATGGTTAGGCTATGCAGCAGCTAAAGTAAGAAGAGGGATAAAATACGTGATAACAGTGGCTGCACATTTTTTACTCTCCGTTTGTTTATATTGTGTATTACATTACACACACCTAACGGTAATGGATAGAAGTAGATATTTCATTAAACAGGATACAGAGAAGGTTCAATGCGGAATATTCATTTACATCATTTTTTAACAGCGATAAAGGGGGAGATAGAAACTTTCTAAAATAATCTAAATATTGAATCCGGATACAGTATAAACGATTTTTCAAAAGCTCCTCTCAATAGAGTTGAAATTGTTAAAAGAATGCAAGTAAACTGAGTTATTGTTGGTAGAGAGAAGAGTTTTTTTTAATCTCAACATCGTTACTCAACCCAATAGAATGATTTTTAGTTGAAGTAGCTGAATTGAAGGACGGCCCGACGTTTCTGACTGAACATTTTCAAAAGTGTTGGAGAAACTTACAATGACCCCTAGAACAAAAGCAGAGGGGTTGAGAGTTTTTTGAAAAGAAAAATAGAAACTGAGAAGAGGTTTCTTTGTGTAAGTTGGTAATCATGAGGGCCTGTAAGGATTATGGATTTTCCTACCTGTGCGTTCTGTGATACTGTACTTTAAACTTCAACTGTTTTATCTATTTAATGTAATTTTTATTCTGTAACCGATACGTTAAAATAATGAAAAAAAGACCTGTACCACTACATCCCATGAAGGGTCTGGGGTTCAGTACATGGTAGAGACTGTAATGTTTCATGGACAACGGTTCTGCAAGGAGGTGACTTGTCCTAGGTCACGCTCGACCGCCAGATTTTCCCCCCTTATTTTGTGTACCCTGTTTTTATAATGTTTTATAGAGGCTGGGTGGGCCCCAGGAGGGTCCTAGATCCTATATGATCCATCTCACGCTGCAAACAGACTAAATAAAAATCATGGCCTGGAGTGGGAATTGAACCAGGATTTCCGGCATGGCAGCTCAGTACTCTACCACTAAGCCACTCCTCTCCCTTAAAATAATGACCACCAAGTTATTTATAGTCGTCTTAGTGACACAGAAACATATGTAATAAATTTACGTTTTATGAGTTATTTGTGATATGTGACACAATTTTCTATTTTAGGGTCACAAGTTGTTATTGTATAATCAAATCAATTAGGTAATATCAATAGCGCTGCCTGAATAAAAGATTTTTGTTTTCATTCATAAATCATTATTTCATTCACTTCTTAGATTTTTTTAGATGCGTTTGTGTGCCAAAAAGGTGATAATATGTTTTCTGATTGTATTCCAAGATAAGCATCAATCAAGAGTTATTGATACAACGTTATATACAACTTTGAGGTAAATTGATGATTTTTTTTTTTATCGTATCAGAAGAATACAATATATGTATTGCCAGCTCATCATTAGATGTATGATATTTGAAAAACTATATTTTGGATTCCTGATTTCACTCATTTATTTGATCTTCAAAGCAAGAAAATATCAAGGAACTTACTTTATTTTTCAATTGAATACAACGTTATTAATCATTTAATGTTACCAATAAAGATTTTGGAAAATGTGTAAAATATTTTACTAAAACGTAAAAATTTAGTATATACGTTTATTTACTTATGTAAAGTCAAAACGTAGTTTTAAGAAGACAACTTGAAATTTTTGTTTCCAAATTGAGTCCCTGTACAGCTACAATCCGCGGATGTGGAGCAAAGTTATTTGTCCTAGATCAGGCTCAAAACGCCAGATTTGTCCTCTTTAATTTGGGTACCCACTTTTAACAGGCTGGGTGAGCCCCATGTGGGCCCTAGATCCCATGGGATCCATCTCCGGTCGCTAACAGATAACAGATAAATCTCGCCAGCAGCGGGATTTGAACCCTAGACCTTCGGGAATGCAAATCAGCACTCTACCACTGAGCCACTTCGCTCCCTCCTTAAATATAAAATACATTGAAATGAAAAATATAACTAACATTTCAATACTTCAATCATTCAATACAGCCTAACTTTGTGGATATATTTGAAAATTTGAGAATATTGATTGATTGACCGCTAATTGGTTAATTATGATGTTAAATACCAAAACGTTGTATGTGGTACTTTTATTGAATAACAATTATTATTACTGCATATAATTATATGTATATTACTGAAATTGGAGGATATCTAAATATATTATTATAAATTATTCGAGGAGGAAAACGAAGAACCTGAGGCCACACGAATCAAAACCTTTAGCTCAATCGACTGTGAACGTTTGATCCGTTACATTAGGCTCAACAACTTTCCAGCAACGTCCCATTGTTATTTTGCCGATGGGAGTTCCCATGATGAATCCTAATAATCGGAAATCAATCTTTTTTTTAATAAAAACTTCGGAAAACTACTTCCATAATGACCGAATAAGGAGATAAATGTTGATTAGTCTACTTCGATTCTAATTATGAAACTAATTTAATATGAAATTTATTTTCCCAAATTTTCGTGTTTTTTTTCCAAAAAACTGTTTCCTAATGACTTCATAGTTAGGACCTTTTGCACTTACCCACTCTTAACAAACTCTTACCCAGTTATTAACAAAATTAAACATTTCGCAAAAAAATTATGTATGGTAATTTTTTCATAAATCGCATCCCATAACATGTTTCTCAAACATACATATATTTAACGGTCAACAATATATTTTAATGTAAATATAATATCTTAAACAAAATTGATAAAGAGTAATCTACAGAACTACTTATAGATTTTAAATTCTAACTTTCAACAAATTCAACGTCTATGTAATGACTAAAAATAAAGCTATATATTTTCCCTGACGAAGAGTCGATTTGCGTAAGAGCATTAGATTTATTTACTAAGGATTCCAGAGAAACCCTAAAATAGCGTTAGCATGTAACTGGCAAATATATTAAGTACAGCAAAATTTTAACGTTTAAAATTAAAAAGATTATAATGGTTTATTTTATTTAATAAATAACCTTTCCAATCGACGAAGTAAAACAAAAAATTAGGCGAATATAAATCCAAAAACATTGATACTTTTTACTGTTGGAAAGATAAGACCTAGGAAAAACAATAATGAAAAATTAATTTAATTCAATTTAAATCAGTTTCAAATTTTTAAGCCACGAAATAAGATTGCTATCTGGGGCTCGGTACATCTTCAGTATATTTTATTTCGGTGGTCTTAGTCTTGTTGAGCAGGAGGAAGTTACTTCTTTAAAGTAATATGTATTAAACTTTATTTTTTTTATTTTATTATTAATTGTTATAGTTTTTAATTTTTTTTTTTTTTTTGAAGAGAAAAGATTTGTCCAGGACCGGGATTCGAACCCGGTATACATCGCAAAATTCCGAGAACACGGGGATATAGGATCGGTGAAGAGAACGGATTTGTCAGGCCGTGTTACGTACCAGGTTAGCTTAGAGCACCACGAAGGAAACGTGGGTGACCCGGGTTCGAATCCCGGGGCTGAACAAATCTTTTTACTCCAAAATAATTGATTTATTGTATTTTTAAGCTTGAATATAACAGAATTTCAGATGTATTTTTGGAAAAAATATAAAAGCTAGAGCAAGCAATTGTGCTCCTATGACAGAGACAAGTAATTATTTATGTCATTAAATCAGATGTGAATGAAATAAAAAAAATTTAAAGATGGGTTTCAACTGTTATATGAATTCAAACACATTATTTCTACAGCCCCGTTGAATAAGTGGTTAAGTCCCATTTCGTCCAGAAAGAGTTAACCGGATTTTCAGATAACCGGAATCGTGTTATTTTTGTAATTTTTGGCTTGAAATGGAGCTGTACAATAGAAACAATAACTCCCTTTTAAGGCAATGCCTTGCATAGCCCTTATTCACTAAGGCATTGGCTTGAAAAGAAGTTATTGTTTATATTGTACAGCTCCATTTCAAGCCAAAAACTACGAAAATAACACGACTCCGCTTCTCCAAGCACAAAAAAAATCATTTTGGAGAAAATATGATTTAACCACTTATTCACCGGGGTATAGATGTATATATATAGATTTGAATTTTGATACATCAACATTTTCATTTGATCTAATGGATGTAACCACTTTTGATAGGAAATGGAGTATTTTGGTATTAATTTTTGAAGAATCTACAGTTTATTGAAACAAACACATCTAATACATCATTTCTGACTTTAAAATCTTATAAAAAAAATATTTTTGGAAAAATAGATGTATCCGATTGTGAAACCAAACGCCTCATATGTAAAATCAATAAGATTTTCAAACAATACAGTGGGTAGCATTAATTGGGTGAAAATCGGGCGGTCGAGCGCGATCCTTTCAAATTTTCTCTCTGCATCGGGCGACCAGTGGTCCAGTGGTTAGCGTAATAGACTACTATGCCAAAGATTGCGGGTTCGTAGCCCAGCAGGTGGCCCTAGGATTTTTTAGAGGGAGTAAAAAATCCTTACTTACGCCGTCCTTCGGAAGGGACGTTAAACGGGGGTCCCTAGCCTGTACGATGTCAGGTACTAGTTAAAAATCCCTATCCTAATTAAACCTGGATAGGCAAAATTTAGAGCTCCAATTGTAGCATCGCCCGATTAGCCATAGCAGCATAAACTGACGTTAAATGAACAAACAACAAACTTCTCTGCATAGCCGTTGGCTTAGACACAGCACATCCTGTGTCTCTTTTTCACTACCACAATTTCTCGGGGATTATATTGTTAAAGGTTAACGTAGTACGCAGTGTAATAACTGTCAATTATTTTAGGAGTTGTTACTACAAGAAGCTCTCAGAATAATTTGAAAGCATTGGGAACACTTTTTTTTCCTAAGGGTTTCCTCAAATTGAGGTTTCCTTAAACCAAAAAATTCCTTAATTTGTTTTCCATTTTGTTTTATCTTCTACGTCTTCCTCCCTCAGACCATCGGCGTGCATACTTTTCTCCATCCCTTCTATCCATTTTTTCCGTGGTCTAATTAAATTAAATTAGGCGATCTTTCTTCCTTCATTCTTCAGTTTTCATTCGCTCTCTAATTTCGGCATTAGTCCTTCTTTCTAGTATGGATACCCTGGCAGCTCTCCTCAAATAGTCTATTTCACTAGCAAGTAATTTTTTTCGTAAAGCAGGGCTTATCATCCATGTCTCTGATCCATAGCAGTATGCTTTCAATTGTGGACTTATATATGGGCTTCTTAATATGTTTCATCGCATTAGTGATCCAAACGACCGATTTGAGCATGGCGATTCCTTTGCGGTTTGTATTAATCATTGGGAACAATTTAATGGTATATTACAATATGTTTTTAGATTAAACAAAAACCGATAATTTTATCGATAAAGTTGGCCATTATTAACTTGATTCCTCTATCGATGCTAAGAATCGAGTCGGCACGAGCTGGGTAAGATATGAGACCGATTCCTGTTCGACAGTTGCTCGAGGAATTTCATTAATTGAAGTCCTCTCTGGAAGGAAGCTCCTACACAGTGCCCACAGATACTGATACCATCCCAGCTTAATAATCCTCTACTTTACTCTAATACACAGCTCATATTGGGCTCTGATTTCTCGGTCCTTCTCAGGAAATGAGGATATCTTGCATTCCTCAGCTAATCTGATTTCATTAGTATCATTTAAAGTCATGCTGCTAAAGCTAATTGGATGGAGCAACGGGGGGGTCCTAAATTATGGCTATCCAGGTATAATTAAGATTGGGATCATTAACGATTACCTGACACAGTATTAGTATCACACCTCGGAATCACCTTTTTATGTCCGAGGAATGAAATAAACAAGGAATTTTTACTCTATTTAAAGAACCCTATCACATAAAATCCTGCTGGATTTTACACAATACACAAAAGTTGACCCGCGATACACAAATGTCAAAAATGTATACACTTTATTTTTATAATAAATAGCAAAGCTTTCGATTGAGTTCATGCAGTTATGATGCAATAGACGATGCCCAATGTATATGTATGAAGGTATATATTATGCATATATATATATATATATATACATAATATTTTATTTAAATGTCCACTGTATATAATAAATCATTTTTGCTATTAGAATCGTACAAAAATATGAAATTTTCCCTTTGGTAAAATATCAATTTCTTCCAAAATTTATTTAATTACTCTATTATAATCACTACTAGCTAGAGTTAAATATATTCAATTACTTTAAGTAATATAAGTTAAAGAAATTTAATGTAAAATTTTGAAAAAGAATTTCATGTACATTGATTGATAAGACATCTTAACGAAAACAGTTAAAGCCGACGATAAAATGATAATGCGATATAAACAGGCGCTATTTTAGTGTGTGTGTGCTGGTGTCACATGAGCAATACCTAATGAAATACATATATCTATTTCATATAGCTCCTTCAAATGAATAACGTCATAACTCAAAAATCGCAATTTTTCAATAAAGGTATTTGAAGGTTCCGTGAAAGTTAAAAAAAATATTGGATATAAGTAAAGCAAAGCATCCCTGTTGTAATTATGGTATTGAAATTCTTTAATTAACCATTAGAAATCTTTTAAAAACTTGAAGTTTTTTATTTATTTTAACTTACATCATTATAACTTCAACATTAACATAAAACTCCATAAGTCCAAACATTATTGAAATCAAAATATGATTATTAAAAAAAGATGTTGGAAATGGAATGCCAGATATGTCGTTACTGAATTAAAAAGCTCCAACTATTACAATTGCTACTGAAGGCTTATAACTAAAAAAATTGGCATTTTTGACTTAAGCCTTCATCATTGATCATTGAAAGGAGCGATAAGAAAACAAATTTAATTAAAGATGAAAATCTTTTTATTTTATATATTTATTGAACCTTTCTAACACGTGCTCGTTATAGATTTTCTTGCCTCGTACGAATACAATTACATTAATATATGTCAACCAAATAATGACACGAGGTCAGACTCTCAACAATAATCTATGTTCTTCCAAGCCAATAAATATCTTCCCATCATAAATTTCTGCTGATAAAACCGAACCTATGAGAAGGAGGAATGCCAGCTATCCTGATACATTTATCCGCATTGAATACACTTCAGCTGAATTACAAAATCTCCTTCAGCCCCCCCCCCATGCTGAATAAATCCGAATAATTCCGAGGGAAAACAATAGAAAGAATTCCCTCCCATTTTCCCTTTTCCCGGACCAGTTTTGTGAACGTAGAGTTATGGCAGCGTCCGAATTACATAACGTTTATCAACAACGTCTTTTGGACGCTCACGATTTTCCTTATTAGTTAAATTTCTATTTTTATTTATTTACTGAGACTTTCCTCAGAGTTGAGATTTTCTCCAACCAAATTTTACGATACAATTTTTCAGGTCTTCCTGTGTAGCGGAACTTATTCATTCAAACCATACCCAGAGATATCTTCCTGAAATTGGTTAATCCATGAGATTCTTTTTTGGCCTCTTCTTCTTCCTTCAGAACACCAGTATTGGGTCGTTTTTTGTTTTCTTCTATCATGCATACTCTTTATGTTAAACCACTATAATCACTTGAGGGTAATTTTTACCATGATGTCTAATTTGAACATCTATTATCTTTGGAAATATTTTATTGGGTACCTTACCACGCCTAGATATCCTGGCTGCTCTTCTCTAGAAGCTAATTTTAGTCATTATGTTTTTCTTTGCTTTCCTTTCCCAGTTTCCATGTTTCACGGCATTTCTACATTATGGACAATTATCTGTCAGTTTTTCTAATGGTATAGCTCCACAGGACTGAGTTGAACATTTTTTAGCTTTTCATAGCGCTTATTTCCTGCTGTAGCTTTTCTTATAACATAGCTTTTCTTCCTGCTGTTCTTTATGTTAGGACAGATCCTTGTTGATTGAGGTGGTTAACAATTTTAATTTGTAAATCCTTCTCTTCTAAAGGTTCATCCCCTCCCTCAGTATCCATCTATTCCGTTTTTTGAAGTTTCTATAATAAAATAAAATATTAAATATACATTAATAGTAGTTGTAGTTGAAATAGTAACCTTAACAGCCTCGTAACTATTGCAGTTTCGGGATAAAAGCGATTATAGTGAATCTCGACCTTCCCACTCTAGTTGGTAACCTGTAGAAATATAATTCACCTACATAAACTAGGCAATGACCTTAAAGAATACAAATATGTAACAAGAGTAGAAATAAAGATGGGTACAATTATTTTAAAAATGTCAATTTTTTGGACCAACTTGTAGATTTTTATCCGGGCTGAAACGAATATAATGCAGGAACATCCGACATTTCATGTCTTTATAACCTCGGAGTATGTATTAATAAATTTCCAAACTAGTTTTTTTAATATACTTTTAAGACAGCTAACTACCTGGGGTTTATCATTTTTCCTTTGAGATTTGCAATTACGAACTGTTTGTCAATACGATCAAATGTTTGTTGAATCTATAGGGAGCGGGGAAGCTCAGTAAGAAGAGCGCTGAGTTACTAAGCTGTAAGAACCGGGTTCGGAACCGGATGTGGTAGATAAATTTAATATTCTGTAAACAGCATCTGATAGATCCTGCGGTATCAGCTCATCCCCCCAAGGATCGCCCACGGAAGGCCCTACAACCCATGACTGAATTCTTGTCTTCTCAAGCAGCTTTCTCAAGTCCACCAGTTCCGAACATCAAGCAGATTTTCCGAATTTTCTTTTACAAAAACAGTCCATTGTAATTCGAGGCGGTCATTTCCTTCTGTTACATGTAGTTCTTCATCAAGAAATTTACTTGGAACTTCTTGTGCGTCCATCCTGACCAAATGGTCGGACCATCGAAGCCCGTCAAGCCTTATCATGTTAACAACACCTAGTTCCTTTGATAAGGATTACATCTCGAGATTATTCATCTTCACTATGCTGCGTTCTCTCTTTGTAGCCTTTTAAAAGTAGATACTCTCAATAGGGAGACAAAAAAAGGGTTCTCTACTCCACCAAGAAATAGACGTCTGAAAGAAAACTACAACACGTGACTAAAGTTCTTGATCGCCTATAGTGCCAGCGAAAAAAAAAATGTATCTTGATAAAATGCTTGGAAGAATACTTGTACACGCAATTCCATTCAACAAAATTATAGACTTTTCAAGTTGGGGTTGTTAATGTTAGTGAGCATTAAATTTATTAATCGATTCTGTGGGATATACAGACCCTCCTGGAACTCGTCCAGCTTCTTAAAGTGAATACCCTTAATTGGAGGAACCTGACAACCTCCTGAAGAACCTTAAAGAACCTGGTGGTTCAGCGTGATCCCGGCTAAATCACCTACTTACACAAACACTGGCTTTGAAATAATAGTCTTTTCCATGTATTGGTCCCAAGACCAAAGTAATAGTTACAGTACAAAAGGTTTTGGTTGATTTAATAAGGGTCTGTACTATGGTAATCATCAAGAAATTCTCAGGAATAAATAAATCAAAGGACGAATCCGTTATCAGAGTTGTTGTGGTTAAAAACAAGATGGCGGAGCAAGGACCAGCAGATAGTTCTCTTAAAGCCTCTTCACCGCCCTAAAGGATGAGGAATTTGCATTTTAATGAACCCAGTTTTCTCCTTCCAATTCAAAGGGAAAAAAACCTCAGTTTAGTAACTTTTTGTAAGCAGTCCCATTACTTTATTAACTTCATAAACATAATTAATATTAAATAATGATAATTTTAAAGCGACTGAATGTATATGAATGAGTTTATTTGTTATTCAGATTTTGTAGATTAAAAAAAAATATATTTTTGAACCTTTTGACTTAAAACTTCCAAGCAACACATTACAAGTTCACATCAGTCTTTCCCTTCAAAATATCTTAAGCTTTTAATTAATATCCTTAGTATACTTAGGCGTATGCGTGAGGTGACGCATAGTGACAGTGAAAAATCATCAAGAAAATCAAGATTTACCGCAAAACTTAAAAATAACGAAGAACAGGTAAAACACCGTTTTTATTAATAATCTATTAAGGCCATTAAATAAAGTAACAATCCCAAACGACCCCAAAGATGGAGGGACCAAACCAAAAGTTGTACCAAAACCGAATACAATACCAAATTTCAACTATCTGTGGCCCATAAGTATGGTTGTACCAATGTTGTATGCCTATGTTGTATGTTGACGTGCCGAAACTAGTCAAAATTCATTCAGAGATGTTTTTAAGGAATAAATCGGGGTGAGCAGTGTTGCATTTATTAGCATATAGCCAACATATAATAGCATTTAACTTATATGACCAAGGTCGCGGGATCGCAGCCCGACAGGTCATCTGAAGGTGAGAAAAAAATCATGGGTTGTGCCGTATTTCGGAAAGGAGGTAAAATGGAGTATCCTAACGAGCTTATGTTTAGGTACTCGTTAATGACTCCTATCTTAATATTTCCTGAATTAGCAAAATTTAGGACTCCCACTGTAGCATCATCCGATTAGCCATAGCAGCATAAAGTGACCTTAAATAAATAAACAAACAAGAAATGAATGTATTATGATACTTCCTCAATTGCTAAATAGGAAGTAAAAACCACATTTAAAAAACAACCGATGCAGAGTGGAGTATTAGCCCTTAAAACCTGGCTAAAACTAAAAAAAAAACCGAAATGCAATAAATGCTATCAAAACTGGTATCCCTTGATTCATAATTCACAACTAGCTGGCCTATCTGCTCGGCACAATATCCGGATGGTAATCCGCTCTAACTTATCTTAAACGACAGTTGAACACAAGTTTTCGACAATGCGACGGTTCACTTAGTACACTTTTTTTCAATACAGCTAGTTATATAGTTTTTATGGTTTGATTGACCAGTGATATGTCTTCCTCAGTTGTCTGCGAGGTATGTACCTAATGTTTTCATGGTTTATTGGAAGTTAATATCAGCAATCATTTGCATATTTTACTGTTTTTTGAATAATCAAGAAGTAAAATATTTATTTAAGATATGGTTTTAATCATTTTCCGGGTCTGTCCCAGATAACTTTTTGGTACCATATTATTCTACTTTGAACACATAAATAATCTTCCGCATGTAGCTCCCATCTATACATATAAAATTCTTTGTCCTGTAAGCGGTTTAGCCTGTCCGGATCAACCCACAGCCTAAACCGCAGATCGTAGAGACCTGAAACCTGGAGGGTGTGTTCTTTGTATGACGTAGGCATCCGATAAGAAAGGATTTTCCGAAATTGTACCCCTAAGGGGATGAAAAAGGGGAGCAAAGTTTGTGGGATCTACCCACAGCCTAAACCGCCTAGTCCCTTTGGCTGTAAAACTCTGTTGAGGCTTAAAAATACCCTTAAATAAATAAACAAGCATAAATAAACTTATTTTACCACTTAAATAACAGGTATCAAAAGAATAATATTTTTGGCCAGGTTTTAACGGCTAAAACTGTCAAGAGATAGCAATTTACGCCGGCATAAAGTTTATAATTTAAATATAACATTTGAAAGAAAGTTGAATTCAATAAAACAGAAGGTGAAAAAAAGAAGAACAGAAAAATTATAGTTGAAAGAATAAAAAGAATATAACCCAATAGCTGAGAAAAGTTCCGTTTTATAAAGAATTTCAAAATGATCAAACACAATTGGTGCAGGATCAATTGCATTCGTCCTCGACTATCTTCAAATGATTTTCTGATGCAGCCAATACTACTGCACCTCTTTCTCATTCTCAGTGCAAGTGTGAGTCAAACCAGAAATATCAAAGGTTTAAATTCCGATGGCACGTCTTGGTCGGGTTGCCTAGTAAGAATAGCTACATATCAAACACTTAAGATGTGCTTTTAAAACCTGTACCACACCAACTCGTTAACGGGTCTGGGGTTCAGTACATGCTAGAGACTGTACTGTTTCATGGACAACGGTTCTGCAAGGAGGTGACTTGTCCTAGGTCACGCTCAAACGCCAGATTTTTCCCCCTTATTTTGGGTACTCTTTTTTAAATTATTTTATAGAGCCCCAGGAGGGTTCTAGATCCCATATGATCCATCTCCGGCTGCAAACATTCTAATTAAAAGTCTTACCGGCAGCGGGATTTGAACCAGGATTTCCGGCAACTCAGTGTTCTACCACTGAACCACTCCGATCCCTTCGGAATACTTTAGTGACATATTATAGTCGATACTTCTTCTTTCTCTATCTCCTTTGTGCTGTTAAGCGTGGAGTAGCCTCGGACCACCTTCGGTATGTGTCCCTATCCTGGACCTTCCTATTCATCTCTACCAGGGTCGACCACCGCTCTCGCCCGAGTCTGTCTATATAACTATTATATGTGAATCTCGGGCGTCCAACCGGTCTTTGCCCTCTTGGTCTGATCTCCATCATCCACCTTGCTCCACGCTCGATACGTATAAGTCGATATGCAGCAATATGCTTAAGTCAAAATTCAAAAACTTCTTTTAGCTCAGGACAAATAGAATAAAATATAAAAGTTACTTCCTTAGGTTGGTTTTTTACTTTTTATTAAAAAAAGAATATTGCAGCACGTGGAATATGAGAGGATGGAATGCGAATGCGTATTATATCCGTACCAAGACACGTGGAAGACAATCAAAGTAGGCTTTTCCCGGAATATTTTTTCTCACTACGTTTGGTATTTTATATCAAAGGTGCGTTTTCCTCGAGACCGATATTTTTCTCCTCTTATCTCTTTATTTTCTTTATTCGTTTTCGATTGAAAACTTCTTTAGCCGTGTTGAGATTTTGGTAGTGCAAAAACTTATGGGTTCGTATCATAACATGAGCGACATGTTTGTGACGTGGTGGACGAGATTGGTGACACCTAGCTGCCTATGAATTACACAATTTGTTTTTAATCAACTTTAATTGAAAGTTTAATATTCCATTGATATAAAAATAATCATATTGTGCTAAAAGGTCTTTTAATAGCTGTGCAATTGATACTAATAATAACTTAAAAACTAGTTAAACTTTTCGTTTCCCCTAAACGCTTTTATTTATCATAGTTAAATTTATTGTTTTATGAAACGATTAAAAGTACAAATGATATAAGTATTGTTGAACTTAACGATAACAACAATGCAAAAAACTTGACATTAACATCTATGAAAATAAATATAAATGGTTGGTTTTTCCAAATTTGAGGATTTAAACCGATTGGTCATCAACGCCTTAGTTTAATGTAATCATTTTTTATGAAACCGGAATAAAAAAAATAGAATAATAATAATAATTAAAAAAAGTAATAATAACAAAATAAAAAATATATATATAAATAAAAATTTTAAAAAAACCTGTAAATTAAATTAAACATTCTCAATTATTCCCTCCTTTGAAGAAATACGATGACCTTATTAATGTACTTTTTTCATTTCCTAATAACATACATACATTGGCAGGGAGTGGGCTATTGACAAGCTCTCACTGCACTTCTCGCATATTGGCGGTCTTTCTTTAGTAATTAGGTGAGCGTGAGTAAGCATACAAATACCCAACCCTAAGCCGTGTAACACTTCCTCTCTTCGGATGCTACGGCAGGAACCGCTCCATGGTTTGACATCAGTTTTTATACACTTTAATTTATTTGGAGGGCTATTGTCCCATAGGGCCTGCCACTCTTGAAGACGTTCTGTCTTAGTGGTAGCCCTAGCTCGGAAACAGCTTTACCATGGCCTGGAAGAGCAAGAGCTTCTTTTGCTGCCATATCAACCAGTATATTGCCTATAATACCTACATGTGCCAGTGACCAGATGAAATTTATCGATGTTCCAACATCATGTATCTGTTTTATAACGTTTAAAATAGATTCTATCCCTGGTGGTCTGGATACATGTTACTCGTGGCTTTTAAGGCACTCAAAGAGTTTGATACTACTACCAAATTTTCAACAGGTGATTTCATAGCATAGCCATTCCGATGGAATTGACTTCTGCGGAATAGCATAGCAAGGTATAAATAATGTAACTGTATACTAATTATATTTCAATTAAATTGTTGATAATTTGTATTAAGCTTGTACAGATACTAATATTCGATTAGATTAATAAATATACTTGAAAATGTATTTAATTATTGCTCGAAGAGTCTATAAATGTGTAGAACAGACTAAAGTTAATAATTTTTTTAATAATTTATTTATTGATATTTACCACTGTATAAAAAAAAAATACAAGTAAATGGGCTAAGCGATACATAATGACATGTGAAAATGACAAGTAGAGAAACTACCCACTGGTAGTCCTCAAATCACAAGTTCAACTAAGAAGTCACGGGGCCATCTTCTTTTCAGACGTCTCGGAGGATTATCGGGAATTGAAGAGGAAGCTAGGTTTGGAAATAGAGGGTTTGAGTGGAAATGAAGTTTGTTATGAAAGGATAGATATCGGGTTCGGGACAAATCAGCAACAAATGGGACATTAAGGTCGTTATGGATGATTTTATTCTTAACAAAATAAGGAGCATTAAGAATTTTACGAAGGATTTTGGATTGTAGGGATTGGATACGAGAGGAATTCGATGGCTTAGTGGAGCCTCAAAGCTCTACTCCGCATGTCCAAATAGGTCGTATGATGGTCATGTAGATGAGTCTTTTGTAATTAATTGGGAGCTTAGAGCAAGTTAATAATTTAATTTTTAAAATTATGAAACTTTTGAGGCAATTATTCCACAGGTTGTTTTTCAAGTTGAGTTACTATTATGAAATAAAAAAGCACTGTATATATTTGAGCATTTATTAAGTTTATAATAATTACAACATTTGATAAACATTAAGTAAAGGTTATAAGTTTGTGCATTAGTCTAACAACTGCTGGAATCTTCTGGGCAGGGGTGGTTACCACGGATACTCCCAGTGCTGACTGTATTAGGAATATGACAGGGTGGTTGCCATGGATACTCCCAGTGGTGACTGTATTAGTTACTGTAGTTACAATAAGTTTTGACTGTTCATTTGTTTAAGTTTTAATATTTTCTAAAAATACAAGATATCGAGAGCTTTAGTATGGAAAAGAGAATGTAATTATGGGTAGTGAGTAGATTTTGGTAATAACTTCATCTCCAAGTATAGATATATGTTTGCTGAAGTGTCCATTTCCAGGTTAGCGAAGTATACTCATTCTCTTTTCCATACTATACCTTTTGATAACATGTAATTTTGGTAAATATTAAAACTGAAACGAATAGACAGTCAAAACTTGTATTAACTCGACTCTAAAAGACAACCTGCGGATAGTTACCAATTGACATCAATCAATTTACCAATTAACAATAAAAAAATAAAACTGTTATTCCTAAGTTTTGAGCTTTCAGTTCTGTCCCCAGTCCTCATCACTGCCTATTTAATATTTTTATTTTTTTCTAACGGAACTCTTAGAACCCTGTTCTAAACGTTCTGGGGAACTTTTGAAACACATTTGGCTAAATATTCACGGGGATTCGGTTACGGATTTTTGCCTTTTAACTTGTAATCGGTCGTTCAGTTTGCTCAAGAAGTTGCTACCTTAGTTCAAACGGAAATACTAAGCACCTTCAATACATGATTTTTTTTATCTCAGAGAATAATTTAAGATTTATAACATGAAAATAGATTTATAACTTGCAAGGTCAGACTAAACACATTACTTTACTATTCCGTAGTCGTTTAGAAATTGAAAAGTTTTATACTATACTGTTTACTCTTTGGTATATTTATATTGTTCCGTTGGTATCCCGTCAAGCGAGATATACTCCAATTGGATTGTGACGGAAAGTGGGTGGTGTTCCTGAGTGATAAAGCCATTCCAATTTTCTGCCAAAGTTGGTTACGTAAACCAGTCAACGGCGATTGAACAAAAAAACAAAGCCATTTTTTTTGCAATCCCTGTTAGGTGGTTATTTTATTTATTTATGATTTTTACAATAATAAAATATAGAGAGAGTTAGGTTAGAAATTTTACAAAAATAAAAGTACATGAAAAATAACAGAATTGTAAACATACAGAAAAAGAAAGTAGATAACTATAATACTAAACATTTTAATGAAGGTAAAATCAAAAATATGGCCATGATTCGAAAATACCTCAAATTGACTGGCTTTAAAAAGACTTTCACTTCTGAATATTGTACTTTAAGACTAAAAAATTATCCAATGAACCTGTTGCTTTCAACTTCCTTTTCTTGGGTTGATTGTCCTGAGTTAACTCCTGCCTATTGACCGATGAGACGGATACCTGACTGCTGCGATCGCTATAGTCCTCTTCCTGTTCTGAAAGGGGGTCTTCTGGTTTGGCAGCCACAGTCATACGATATATGTTGAGGTCCTCTGATGATCTGATTTGTAGTACCTTGGTGTTAGCACTTCTCCTCGCAAAGATATTTCCATTTTTGCACCACACGAACTCGAATATGCTCTCTGATTCCAGCTGTCTCGTTTCCCGAAATATCTTCAAGTTGAAGGATGTTTGGTATTCATTTATGTATATGGGGAGTTGTTAGGTGGTTATTTATTCATAAAGAGAATGGAACACATGCTGAAATGATGTTATTCATTGAAATTTACAATTGTATTATAATAATACAACAAGTTATGGGATTACATATTGGCATGGATATAGACAGTAGAAGAACTGCCCAGCGTTAGTACTTAAATAACAAGTTCAACTTAGAAGGTCACGGGTCCATCTTCTTTTCAGACCCCTCGGAGGATTATCAGGAATTGAAGAGGTTGCTAGGTTGCTAGGCAAATCAGCAACAAATGGGACATTGAGAACATTATGGATGGCTTTATTCTTAAAAAAGAAAGGAACAGTCAATACATAAATAATTTATTTTATCTTTTTATTAGATATCCTGATGGGCTACCACCAGTCTCACCTATTGTATACTTATTAACAGCATTGTACATTTTCAATATTTTTATTTAATTTGTTTTTTAATAACCGGCCAACAATGTTCTTCTCTCCTCGGTCCATCCACCATGCCCCGGCTTCGTTCTCTATTCCACAAGAACATCAATGCTTTTTACATGGCTCCTCGCTAATTTCAAGTCTTTTAAGATCTTCTTTTATCTCTTAAGCTAAATACTACATACATCACCGCTCTTGCTTTTCAGATTGTATATCTTTTTGAATTTTTGCTTTTCCAAACTCGAAAGATCCATCTTGACCATGCGCCGGTAGAATCTCAATCCTGTTTTCCTCATAATTGTTTCCAAGTCCTCGTGTATTTCTTAATTCGATCTCAATCTGTAGCTCCCCTGTGATATTCTTGAGCCTTATATTCTTCTTAATATTCGCCTATCGATTTTCGGGAGCTTTTCCAGACTTGAAAAATTCACTTTTTCCATGCCATACAAAATTACTGGCCTTACTAAAGTATTGTAGTGCCTTAATTTCACATTGGTGGACAAATCATTTTTAATTTAAATGTCTTTTGGGGGGAAATTTAGTTTTCCTCATTTTAATTGTATTATATTGTTTTTATAAATTAAATTAAATGATGTAATTGTTATGACATATATTTTCTTCTTTAAAAAAAAAAACGCATTATAGGCTTTCTTTTTTTATGTATATAAAAATTTTATACAAGATTTTAAATATGAAATTATTTTCAAATACTTTTAGAAATTTATTATTCTTCAATGTTTGGGGCCCATTTTTCACGCCTAACAGCAACAGCTGTGAAGATAATAATAAAGTTTTATTTTTAAGTTTCGAGAATAAAGACGCGAGATATGTAATGGCGAGGCCCAAAATAACAACAGTCTTTCCATAAAATGTCTTATGCATCATGGATTTGTATTTTTCAAATTACCAAATATCCTTAGCATTTTAACTTTTCGACATTTTCTAACCCGTACGTGCTTATATCAATTTCACCCAAATTGTCTTGGTGTTAAATAAATATTTCGTCTTACCCAAATTTATTACGAACCCTATTTCATTAACTACATTCACCAACATTATATTATTTAGTGTATTTACAATAATGTTGATTGTATTCAATCAACACCCCGCAGAACCAAATCAACTGCAATCCCACGTTTCAGATTCAAATCCTTTTTGACGTACCGATAACCGTTCATTTAATATTTTATACGTCAGCCTACGATCGACGGAATCATAAATCTTCCTAAATCGATATTAATCTGATGAGCTACGCTAGGTAATAATGAAATCGCGAAGGTCAAAATATTATATTTATTTTTCGGAGCTTTTACTAAAATAGACATAATTCCACTTCACTAAAAAGTTATTTTTAAACTTTTTCTAGTAATTAATTTATTAACAAAAGGTTATTTTTCATAGCTAAAAACGATTTAAGCTGAAAGACTATATAGAGGGAAATGATATTATTTTAATCCAATTTTTAGATCCAGCAACAGAGTAAAAAAATGAGTTAAAATAAACCTCGACGTGATTATTAATTGGCTAACAGCCTAGAAAAGATAATTTTTGAGTTAAATATAGTTTTGAACTGGGCCACCACAAGTTCTTCACCGAATTCTGGTTCATTCTTTTAATTTTTCATACTATAAAAAACATTTTTTTTTTTGGTCAGATACCAGTTTCACTATTAAAAATAATAAAGTATATTTTTTTTTGTTACTTTATTAAAGAAATTTATTGCAAAAAGTAAATAGAATGAATGATTTGTAATGTCATCAGATAAAGACAAGTTATGAAACTACCCTCTGGTAGTAATCAAATAACATTTTCAACTTAAAAATCACGAGTCATCTTTTCAGACGCTTCGGAGAATTATCGGGAATTAAAGAGGTGGATAGGTTCGAAACTAGTTGGTTTGTGTGGGAATTAAGTATGTGGTGAAAGAATTTATATCATGTTCGGGCAAATTGGCTACAAATGGGAAATTGAGGCCATTACGAATTATTTTATTCGTAGCAATGTAAGGAGTATTGCAGATTTTACGAAGGATTCTATACGAAAGGAATTCTATGGCTTAGTGGAGCCCCAAACCTCTACTCGGTAAGTCCAAATAGGTCTTTTAATCGTCGAGTTTATGAGTCTTTTTTAATTAAGTGGGATCTTGGAGCGTTTGCCTAGTATTTGTTGAAGTAGCATGAAATGGCGAGCAGTTTCTTATCGTTTCAGTCTAATATGAGTACCCTAAGTTAAATGTTCGTCAAGATGTCCTAAGTTCGGATCTGTTCTGTAGGATAATATATCATATTGTATCAGTGGGATATTAGTAAATAAAACAGGAGGCCAGAAAGTTATTGGTTTTTACGAAGGGTAATACTTAAGACATTTGTTGACAGCACCCACCATGACAATTTTAAACATTTCTCAAGATACGTCCAGTCAATCATTTCCTCATCAATAAAACTTAAGGCATTTAATCTCAAAATCGAATTGTCAAATATTTCCCCATCCATATAGGCACTTCTTATTAAGTTAAGTTGAATTCTTTCTCAGAAGCAGTAATTAATTAATGATTATTTAATAGCTAAAAATGTTGTTAGTCAAATTTAATATTAATAACCTAACTAAAATTTAAATTATTCGATTATTACGTAAAAAGAAATGGAGCCACCATTAGAAGGAGGCGAAGAAATGGTTTTTAATAAAAAATAATTTAACAAATGCGAATGACACTTCAAGAAATACACTCTTTAATTAAATAAAGTACGAAAAGTATTCTTGTTTTCAAGATATAGTTCAGAAGGGTTCACCCACGAGGGTATTATCATTGACAATCTTGGCACGGGGCCAAAAATTGTTAAGAAACAATGATTTAAGCCGACAAAAAAAATACAAATAAGATTTGTACATCTAAACCTTTTTCTTTGTCGTTCACGAAGTTGATATATTTTTATCCCCGTTAACCGCTCAGCTGTGTCTTCAAAATATACCAGAAAGTATTTCTCATTCTAACTCTTTCTTCGTCTGTTAAACATATAAATAAGCAGATATAATTCTTTTTTTTTTTTTTATAGAAATAAATCAATCTCCAATAAAAGAGTTAAAGTTTTCAGGAGAAGTCCCCCAAATTAAGCTTATCGTTGTCCTTCAACTTACTAAAAACTAACCGAGTTATTGCATACCAAACTCTTCAGTTCAAAATCCCCTTTACCCTTCGTCGTAAACCAAATCCTGCCCTCCACTATCCTTTAAAAATATCCCAATGAAACCAGTAGAACAAATCCGATACTCAGGATTACATTTTGACTAGCGTTTAACTTGTAATCGTCATAGTAGAGAAGAAACAGCTCGTCGTTTCAGGCTACTTCAACATTTACTAGACAAACGCTCTAAGCTCCCAATTAATCACGTAAGACCCATGTAGATGACTATTATAAGGCCTATTTGGACGTAAAGAGTAAGGCTTTGGGGCTCAACTAACCTTCATAAAACTCATAAACTCATTGCTCCTTAATTTGCCACAAATAAAATCAATCATAATGACCTTAAATTCTCATTTTTCCTGATTTGGTGGGAGCGGAGTGGCTCAGAGGTAGAGCTCTGATTTACCGTGCCAAAGGTCCTGGGTTCAACACCCGCTCGTCGGCAGATTTTTAGTTAATCTGTTAGCACCCGGAGAAGGATTCTATGGGATCTAGGACCCTCCTGGGGTTCACCCAATCTCTATAAATTGGGTACCCAAAATTAGGGGGAAATCTGGGGGTTGATCGTGAGGTAGGACAAATCACATCTCACCAAAACTGTTGTTTAAGAAACGGTACAGTCTCTACCACGTACTGAACTCAAGACCCTCCATGGGTTGTAGTGGTAAAGGTTTTTTTTGTTTTGTTTCCTTACATTTATATTTATATTAATATCCGTATATATAGGAATATTAACACATCCTCATTGGTTTTTGAAATTTTAAATCCAACTAAACTCTCAAGTCTTTGTTACTATTATGCTCATTGAGATTAATATGATTTGCCACCTTATTTTCGATTGAAAATAATTACAACTTCGTTGAAATTTATCCTTTTAAAATCTATTTTCTAACGATTACATTTTTATGTATATAGATGCAATTCATAGCGAAGTATATACGGAAAAAATACAGTTGAAGGTTTATTTGGCGCTGGTTGGATGATCATCAATCAAAGTAAATGAAATCTCGATTCTGTTAAAAGATCGAGGAGGCGTTATATCTGAAGGGAATTAATGGCGATTCGTCATCGCTCTGACAAGCGGTGGTTAAATGTGTGTCATGTTGGGAGCCCCATTTACGATGGAACCAAATGCACTTAGGATAAGGCACGTGTGTGTTCCCTCTACGGCCTGTTCATAAGACTTTCATGTAGGCTTCGTAAAAAATTAATCCGACATCATGAGGGACCAAATTAATACCAAGGTAGAAAATTAATGTGGCCTTGTAAGTTATTAAAACCAATTTGGAAGAAAAGTTGCCATCCTTTCCCGCTGGTAATTTGATCACGAATTACTTCAGATTGAATATAAGGGTTGTTTTTATTAAAGAATTAATTACAGAATCGAATAAATAACTATAAATATATAATCAAGTCCTCTCCTACCTAACCATAACGAATAACTAACTTATAAGATGCCAGTCAGGAGGCTAGGCCCATACACATTTTTCTTAAATATTTTATTGTTGGCTAATCATTATAATCAAGGAGCAGGGTGGCTCTGTGAGAGATCATTGAATTGCTATGCTCCAGATCCCGGACTTAAATCCGGTTTTGAAAGATAAATTTTATTATCTTTTAACAGCAACATGAGGAATAAATGGTGTCTTCAGACACTCCTATGGATCACCCAGCCTCAATAAAATGGGTACCCTTAAAAACCTAGCGGATAAGAGTTATATAGAATATCACCTCCCTGTATAATCTTATCATAGAAACATTGCAGTCTCTACTAAGTAATGAACCCTTCATGGGTGGTATGTGCTACAGGTTTTTTCTTATTAATATTTTATTCTTTATAATTTTAAATAAGGAAACAGGAATTTCATTTATTTTATCAAAAGTATTATATTATTGTACTATCGACCCGCCCCTTTGCACAGGTAGTAAGACATATTATGCCCACATGTTCCGTCTGTCTAATGTATTTTATTATGTAGATATTATAAACATAAAAATAAAACAAAATATTTCTTTATAAAAGAATTTATTTTCTTGCGCGTTAAGTTTTTGCGATAACCCATAAAATATTCATTTAAATTATATGGTATAAGATATTCTAATAATGCACAAGAAATACTTAAGGTAACTAAAGTATATAAGTTGTTAAGGATTAATTCTGTACCCATCTAAATAACTTTCCAAATACCGCATTGTACGTGATCAATTTTTTTAGAAGATAATATGGGTATATCTAGCTTTCCTTAAAATATAGAAATTTAATGTACTTGCTGATGACATCCTCATTATTGCAGAAAACAGAGAAGCCTTACAAGATCCATTTAAAGCGTGGGAGGAAGCTCTGATTCGTAAAGGAATGACAGTGAACCCAAACAAACCAAATTTTACGGTTGTCTCTAAAAGAGGTTCTACGGAACCGGAGGCAGAGACTTGCGGAGGCTTGAATTAGGAACAGGTGGGTGTATAACAGTACCTGGGAGTAAAAATTTGTAATGATGGCAAGATGGACTCTGAAATAAACCAGCGCATAAGAAAAGCAAGTAACGTATATTACCAGTTACGAAATGTCATAATCGGAAAAAGGGAAGTGAATTGGAAAAATATGAGAGTATATAAACAAGTCTTCATCCCCACGTTGACCTATGCTGCTGAAAGCTGGCCTAGTATCAAGAAATTTGAGAGCTGTATACAAGCCACCGAGATGAAATTCCAGAGAAAAGCTCTCAATAAGACGAGATTTGGCCGAATGAGGAATCAAAGGATAAGAGAGGAGACAGGGCTTATAGACAACATCCATAGAAGGGTAATGATGTGGTTCGGTCATGTACAAAGAAAGCCGATAAACCGTCAGCCAAAAAGTGTATGGGAAGCGAAAACAGAGGGAAAAAGACCTTACGGACGGCCAAAAAATAAATGGGATGACCTGATAGCGGAACTGGCTAGAAAGAGGGGACTCTCTCGGAGGGAAGTCAAGAAACTTGCCACAAATAGAGAAGTATTAAGGAAATGGACAAAGGCAGCCCCGGCACCGTAAGGTAAAAGGGAAGGACAAAGAAGAAGAAGCTATCACTGACTTTTTTGTAGATCAATAAGAAAGGAATATTCCGCCATCCATTGTTTCATTATATGACAAAGAGATTAGGCAGCGCCTTCGATGAAACATCCCAGGAGGCTATACTTTTATTCCAACATTTCCAACAATTATCGTTATATTCCAACCCGTTTACACAAACGGTTGATATACCTAAACCTTCCTGGTGAATAATTCTATCTATTGGTGAAAACTGCATGAAAATCCGTGCAGTAGTTATTGAGTTTACCGCGAACAAACGCGGCTGAGGATTTTGTTTTATAGTATGTATAGATAATATAATTTTAATATATTTTTTTTATTATTAATGCTAAAAAAATTAAATATCCTATACGCGTAAATAGTTGTACAATATATTTAATGTAATATTATTATTAACATTGTCTGTAAATGATTAATAAGAACTTTTCCTCTTCTGAACCCTCTCTTAAGATGTGAATTGTACATCAAAAGAGAAACCATGAAATACATAAAAAAATCCCTCAAAACCCATGGGGTTAAGACAAATTCCAAAAAAGAAAAAATTAATTGTTTGTAAATTGTTATATGACATATATATATCGTACATGTGGCATGTGATTTATTTTATATTATCAATAGAGAAGAAAAAACAATTCTTTTGGTGCTGTTAAAACATTGTAAAGGGAAGTAAATTATCTATAAATGGACAATAATATATTTTAAAAATAGATAGATATCAATAAACCATATTTTAAAATAAATATGTTAATATTTTAAAAGAGTATGAAATGGTCGGATGGTTCAGTCATAATGACGTATACATAAATGAGATAAAATTATTTTATTTGTGTCAATGTTTTGGCCTAATTTTTAACAGAGAAAACAAATTATTAAGGGCAATATTATCAACTGTTTTATTCTCATCCTTGATGGGTGCCTAAAATTTGCCCGAAAAGTTGAAACAAATGAAATAAGTTCAACTTATTTAAGTATATTTATTGACTGCATCCTCCGACCATTTCACACACTTCTAAGATATGAATATATCTTCATTTCTACACCAATATTTTCAAAAATCGTTGAACAGCAGGACTACTTCAAGTGTATATGAAACCTACTTTTTATTTCGAGTTTGATTAAAATTATAAATAAATGTGCAGTTTATTTAGATTCCAAAGAACGTAATAAAACAACCGATTTCGAAAAATAGAGCTTGTTTTTACGGGCGGGCATTTAGGCGATTATAAGAATTATTGGGACTTTGCAGAGGAGTTACAAGATATTTTTATTTTCATTTATTTTTCTGAAACCTGAAGGCTACTCTAATTTCGTCGAGCCTGAGTGGGCCCTCTCAAGGTTCCCAGATACCACAGAGACGATACACATTATTAAAAGTTTTATTGTCATTTATTAACAATAAATAATTTACCTACTACAATCGATCTCAAACTTAAAACATTTAGTTCGTTATAATTATAATATCAAGCGAGTTATCTAATAACAAGGATATTTTTATTGATCCATCAGTATCGACTACGTTGCTCCGACGAATTTTCCAGCTATTACAAAATTTCCAGAGGAAGTGAAAAGTTTTGGGCCATATGATCGTCGATAACAAGATTAATGCACTAATTGGAAATCCTCCCTTGCCGCTCCGGGTATTAGGATTAGAGGATGAACCGTCCCTTTCCAAATGGAGCGCTAAACTCCAACCATTTCCTCTCAGGAGTCTGACAGTTGGAACATCATTAGTCGGAATAGCTCCGGCAAAGAAGGCAGGGAAAAAACGTTGGGTTCAAACGATGTTAGGATAAAGTAATAAATGTATTTATTTTACAAGGTTTAAAAGGAAGTTTTTAAATTTTAGTTATTGATCATTTTATTTTATTCCATGCTTTGAGTTCATCCAATTTATTTTTTTTTTGGTTCGACACATTTTAAAACAAAATGTTAAAAATATTGAACACGTAAAACAAATGAACTTCAAAAGACATGTTTTATCAGGTACTGGCAGATCCGAAAGAATATTTCCTGTCCGAACAATTTAGATCCGATAATTAAAAAATAAATAAATAAATATATTGTAATTATTTAGATCGTTTTGATGAAAATACATGAAAATTAAAAATACCTGTCGCCGCCAAGATACATTTATCACAACTTGACCTATCAATTAAGTGTGAGTATATCTGTATACTACATGAATGTGTTAAATTTAAACTTAAAATTGTTTTAATTAATAAGAGGAAAGAAATAGCTGAAATAATTTTTATGACAGCAACATATTTAGTTCTGATTTGACTGAAATAATAAAAAAATATTTTCAAAAATGTTGATACCGTAATCCCAGCGCTGTTTAGGAAGAGTTCAGTGACATATAAACGAACATAAAAAATATATAAATAAAGATAGCGAACTCGACAGACCTTGTCTAGTTCGAAGGTTTAGGAGAAGGATGAACTAATTTAAAAACCTTATCTATCGGATCGAATTTTGAATCTAAACCATTCTCGAACCCAATTGAAAACACCTAAAAAATTTCATAAAAATACGTCCAACCGTTTAGGAGGAGTTCAGTGACATACAAACAAGAAGTAATATTTTTAATATATAAAGATATTTTTTTAAAAAACAGAGTATTAGTTTAAACAAAAAAAAATTGTATTTCTTTCGCAATTTTTTTTTCAAAATCTTTACTGAATTTTATTTTGTATGCTTTAATTGCAATAGTCAAAGTATAACCATTTTTTAAAAAATTAATTATTAAAATTGTATAATAAGAATATAACAAGTAAATATAATCGATGATACATAGATACGTGGATAAAAGCAAGTAGAGAAATTACACAGTGGTCGTACTCAAATAGCAAATTCAACTAAGAAGGTCATCTTAGGACGCGGAGGATTATCGGGAATTAAAGAGGATACATGTTTGAAACTAGTGGGTTTGAGTGGGAATAAAGTTTGTCATGTCAATTAGGGGTTCAGGCCAAATAAGTTACAAATGGGACATTGAGGTCATTATGGATGACTTTATTCGTAACAAAGTAAGGAGGATTGAGGATTTTGCGAATAGTTTTGGATTGTAAGGATTGGATGCGTGAGGAATTCGATGGTTTAGTGGGGCTCTACAACCCAACAGGAGCTCTACAAAGCTCTACTCCGTAAGTCCAAACAGATCCTAATAACAGTCATGTATATGAGTCTTATATAATTAATTGGGAGCTTAGAGTGTCGGTCTAGTAAGAGTGTAATTAGCCTGAATATGACGAAAAATATAAACAAAAATATTGTATTCTAATATCTTTTTTTTATATAAAACTTGATTGACTAATTGATTTCTTGATACAGCTCTATCCCTCTATTCATAATAACACTGAAAATAATTGTTTAGATAATTTGCATTGATTATCGAAACAGTTTACTAAAAAAAAATTACTGGCAAGAGTTAAGAAAACCTTTGAAAGAATTGGAAAAGGGGGGACAGACTTTGAATATTCAAGAATTAAGTTTGAAACTTTAAACACTTCCTGATCTTTAGAAGAATATTTTTAAAAAAAATTAGCAAGCCCTTTTGACAAATTGACAGGAAATCGAGGAAAGTTCTAGTCAAGGTAAAATAATTTTTTTTTTTTTAATTGTAAATATTTGATGGATGAAATAAATCTGGTTTAATTTATAAATTATTAATTACAAAAAGAGGAAATATTTTGCATTTGCCAGCTACAAAAAAAATATTGAGTCCCATTCCCTGAAAGCCCCATTAACTAATTTCAAAACTAAAACTACTAATTTTGGATTCAGTAAGAACATTATTGTTTTTTTGTTTTTTTAAACGAAAGAAGTAGCTGACTCAGAGGGTAGTGAGAGCGCGAGTTGCTATTCCAAAAGTCCTGGATAAATCCGCCAGAGAAAAATAAATTATCTTATATGTTAAAACCCAAGAAAGAAACCTGAGGGATCTAGAGACCCTGGGACTTCTATAGCCTATAAAAATATGGTTACCTTAATTTTGTGAAAAACTTGGAGATTGGCCGTGATCTCGACCAAATCACTTCCGTGGACAACCGTTGGCTTAGAATACAGTACCGACTCTACAGTATACTGAACCCAAGACCGTTAATGGCTGTAAGGATAGTGGGTTTTTTTCATCAGTCTCATGTTGACTAAGGATCTGCCACTTGATGAACACTTCAAACCTAAAAATTCTATTCGCTATAGTTTTGTTTTTTATTTCATGAATATTTAATTATTTTTTCATTTTTTTAACATTAAGAAAATGATAAATAAAGGTAGGAATCATCATAATAATTATTTCAAGAGTTGTCGAAAACCATTGTCACAAAATGGCAATTTCGTCCAATTTTGTCAAAAATGGGACAGAATGTTATATACGAGGAAATAAGGTGGAAATCACTTCTCTCTTCTAATATAGAAACATATTAGCTAAAAGTCAAAAAACAAAAAAACCTGTACCATCACAACCCATAAAGTTTGGATTCAGCATATGATGGAGAATGTGCTGTTTTAGGACAATGGTCATTCATGGATAAGTCCGAAATCACGCTCCACCACCAGGTTTTTTCCCAATTAAGATTACACACTTTACTGAGAAAGGATGAGGTATGATGGGAATGGTCCCATGTACGGCTATATGGGACCATTTAACCGATTAAATAATTTCTTATTAGTCTTTTGTAGCCGGGAACCACAGAAAAGGCACTCAGCTCTCTACACACTGGACCATCTCTATGCGTAGATAATAGCATCATTATATCCATTGTTCCGCAGTATTTATTGAACCTATGATTTTCTTGATTCTAGGTTTTCCTAAAGCTTATCTTGACTTTAATTTTAAACTAGACATTTACTTCTGTAAAGGTACTTTCATTTTATTACATTATAGTGGTTTCTTCTGAAGAATATTTCTTATTATAATTACCCCTAGTGATTGATCCTATACGCCCTTCCCATCTTGTGTAACCTTTCTGAAATAGCACATTTTTATAGATCCTCATCTTCAATTATTTTTCCAGGTATATTTATTTTCTCCACCCTTCATACTTCACAAATATATATCATCAAGGAAATAGGAACCATTTTTATATCAGTGATAAATTTTATTTAATCCACAGACGTTCCCAAACCGGTTTGGTAGGAGAATTCTTCCAAGAGATTGATACGTGTTATTGCATCTGCCAGGATCTCAGAAAGTTTAGCGAAGCCTTTTACTAATGCCAGGAATTCCATTTAATCATATTTGTTTTTTATTAACGAAATTTTGGTTACATATTTTTTCCTCCCGAATTCCCATACTTTCTCCAGGATACGGTTGAAGATAGGTTATACAAGTTTTAGAGTTGTAAAGTAACGATTATACAAGTTATAGAATAATAAGCTTTTTCGGTAGATTTAATTTTTATAATATTGTTAATAAGGTGAGATTATCTAGTTTTTTTTAAATTAATTAAACCTGCATTCTTTATAGCGCTGACAACAATGTTAGTAGATGATTACTTTGGCTATTGAATCTAAAAATTAGTTTCATAAAAACCTTTATGCTTTAATATCCCCTTTTCTTCTCAGATTAAGTTTCATAGCGACCATAAATCATTATTAAGGTAATTAGCCGAAATCTCGTCAGTTTAAAGAAAATTCTTAACATTAAATTCTCATTACAGGCGACTCATTTCCTCTATGCTCCCTTTTGAATTTTCCTCATTCCAAGATGGCGTAGAAATGGTATTTTTTCGCTATAGTTCCAGAAGGTTTCATTAGCCATCTCGTTTACCGAATGCTTGGAAAATTGCTGGAATTGTAACAGAAAATGGATCCTCCGTAAACAGTTTTGAATGAACGAAGATTAAGTTATAACTCGTTAGGATGCTAGGTCATTAGGTAGATTGAGCTAGTTTCCAGCAACTGGATCTGTTTCGGGAGAATATCGTTCATAAGAAAAGACACTCTAATTATGTAGGATAGTTCAGATATATTTTGTAAAGTAATAGTTCAATATAATTATATTGTTATAATTTTCATATATTTCACACTGTTTTAGATATATAAACTTTCTTTGATGCTTGAGCTTAAACTCGTACAAAATACCTACCTGCACAACATTTGACCTAGAAGCAGTGTAGTCTCTATCATGTACTCAACCCAAGATCCTTCACTGGTTGAAGTGGCGCTGATTTTTTTCTTTTTACCGAACCCCCTTTTTATGAAACGATATAACAAAATATCCTTTAATAAAAAAACTTGTTAATCTAATATTAATTTTGTCTTGATTTAGAAATACAGTAGTTTTTCTACACGATTCAAATTATATGGATAGAATTGGTCACGGGTTGCAGTGAAAGATAACACAAAATTAGCAAACTTATTTTTTTTAATTGTTCCAACGTTTCGGCCTATGATGTAGCCCATCTTCAGGGATTAGAAAGAAACAGAAAATAACTATATAAATCATTGCAGTACTAAGGAAGATTTACAGAATTTATAGTAATGTAAAGAAATACAGAGAATAAGATTAAAATTTCATAATTTATTCAACTCTCTGCATTTCTTTACATTATTATCAATTCTATGCACAAATTCTGTTATTAATACATAATTCCATTATAATTTCTGTATACGAATATTAACTTGCCGAAATATTGGCACAATTAAAAAATAAGTTTGACTTTTTTTATGTTATATTGCGCCCCCTGACCAATTCAATCAATCATTACAATTATCCTATCAACTATTATCCACTCAAAGATGATTCAAATTATCGTTTAATGCCTACAGTTTCGGTTTTAATACAAACTAAACGGTTCACCTCCCACAGTTTCATATGAGTCTGAGTTAAAGTTACAGTGCTAAATCCAATATTTTTTTTAGCAATATTATTTTTTATTTGTACAGGGGGGAGGGGGGCACCCTTTCTGCCTAAAGGTTAAACAACCACCATTCTACAATTTATACATATGTTTATTTAATTGTACTTCAGTAGTTACTTAACGTTTTCGTTGAGGTACCACGATTTTATTCTAAATTGAAATTATATATATAGCTTTCAGATAGTCCTGAAATCGAAATTTCGGAATGAGATTTAGCTTGTTTTATTTCTTAAATCGGTGTATTCCAAATTTTAATATTTAATTCCAAAAACAGAGCTACAAATATTGTACGGCTTAAAGTCAGGAACAGTGACTTTTTAATTTGCCAATCTCTAAAAGTATAATTTAAATGATTCCAATTTTAGTATATGTACCGCCGAAGCGAGTACAATTTAAATGATTGAGCAATACAAAAGACTAAACAAAAAATAGAACCTCGATCCGTTGCTAGGCACGCCAATTAAATATTTTTTTTTAAAACCTGTACCACTACAACCCGCCACTGTGCTCCCTTATTAATTAAATATTATAATATTATTAAATAAACATTATTATTAATTAAATATTATTATTATTATCCCTCCTTAATTAAATATTACAACACTAAAAAGTTGTTTTTTTTTATATAGAGAGATATTTTTATGATTAACAGACACTAATTTCAGGACACTTGATGTGGTAAACATAGATTTGTATTTTAGATTGATCTAGAATCGTTTTGTGATAATTAGTTCAATATTGCTACAGAGTTAGATTGCTTGGTTTTAAATTTAATTTTTAAATTTTTAAAGAAATTTAATTGTATTAATAAATAAAATAACTATGCATGAATGTTTATTTATGTTTGTATGTATATTTATGCATATAATAAATATTTTCTAACTTATAGTACTGAATTTATTCTATTTAATTTTGAATTATAAATAAAATAAATTTAAATATTTGTGTAATTTTAGATGTGGCATTTGTCCCACTGCGTGGCTTATTACATAACTGTCCTCACAACAACTGACCTGATTTTACCTGCTCTTGTCGCACGGAACAATACCGGTTTTAATAGTCACCTAACTTACAAACACAACATCCTACTAAATAGTTACGTGCCTACTTAATAGTTAGTATGTGTGTGTGGGTGGGTTTATGTGTAAGGATAATAATCCATTATCATCATACTAAATCTCGGTTGGACGACTTGAAAAGATTTTTCGTATACTGTACATGAGCCGTCCAGAATCTAAATCGGATAATTCTAAAATTTCAAAAATAGCCTTTTTTTACATTTTTCGTTTTTTTAATCAAATAAAATTCTCTAACACGAACATTTCCGACCTGTCTCTCATGGTTTTAGTCCGATTCTGAACCTAAAGATTCCAGGGAACGAACGAAAATGTGAAAAAGTCAATTTTTGATCCTGAACGCCTTATATACATCCTCTCAATCTTAAATCACGAGGAACTAATATTAATAGACAAATAAACCATGCAGCTGGAGAAGGGTCCTGACCACACACATCTCCATAGAACAAGTAAGGTCAAGATTCGAGCACCATTGCAATTGTCTAGACAGCTCAAGTCAGGTATCTACTCTTGAAATAATCAATAAAAATTATTTATATTTAAATTATCATTATTTTATTTCATCAAATGTAAGTTTGGTAAAATATATTGAAATTAAAATATTGTATAAAAAATATACTGCAGGCATTAAGCTTATAATTATAAGAAAATTATAACTGATACGGTACAATCATTAAACAAATTTCCTGAAAGAAAGTTGTGTTTTTAATGCGAAGTGTTTTATATATTAACTAAACATAGTTAATCCATTATATTTTTAAAATTTATAAGGTCCCTGTCATGTTTTTGAACCAGTATCCTTCATGGTTTGTAAGTACATGTTTTTGTAAATATATTATAAGTACTAAAATTCTGTAGTAAAGTGGAGAGCTCATTTTTGCCTTGTGTCTGCAGTTTTAAGCATCATATCATAAATATAGATTAGTAGTTAAAATGGTATATGTATATAATCTAATATAATTGGTAAGGTAATTAGTTAGTATATAGTTAATTTAATGGCTTTACTGAAATATATAAAAAATTAAAAATATTTTGTATTATGATTTTAATATTTTTAACGATATGAGTTTTAATAAATTTTATTAGCTATTAAAATTCGTTTTCAAAATTATAATGAACAGTCTATTGTTAGTATTATTTTTCTAATTATATTGAGTAGCTTTTTAAACGTACTATTATAAATCGTTTTTATAATAACTTATGATAACTTGAAATGTACACACCCGTACAAAAATACATGTGTATATAATATATAAAATTCTTATTCCCTTTTATACATAAAAAAATTGACTAATAAATGTTTTCATTAAAATAAGAGCGTTAAATTAAAAACTTTATATATAAAAGGCGGAGATGCTGGTTGCTTGGCTCTCATATATAAAACAGAAAATTTACTTTTATTTTTTAATTGCGGTTTTGGGTAATTAATATATATATTAATATATTTTTCAAAAGCCTTTTTATATGCTAAATATTCAAGTTACAAAAGATCCGTAATATACGTATGAAAGAAGCTTAAATCATTTTACATTTTATCAAAATGTTTTAACTTTAAAGAGCTTATTCATTAAATTAATAAGTTATTGATTAGACTCTTTTACTTATAATCCCTCCTTCATATGTAAGTTTGGCATGAATAGAAATTAAAGTAATTTTAATAATGAATTCGGCCCAGCAAGCCACTGTCGAGTATCGACACAGTTTGCTATCTTGTATTTAAAGTGTGTTTTCAAATTTCCTTCGCAATACCAAAATAATATACCTGAACATGTTACTCCTCTTTTTAAGTATTAAAAAGTAAAAGATTACTTAGAACAACTGTAGATATGAAGAACATAGTATTTTGACAAATTGTATGTATAATTATAAATATAAGAAACGATCCAAGAATATAAAAAAAACCTGTTCAAAAAGTCTCATTAATCTATAATAATTACAATATCAACTATTAAATAAATTAGATGAACTAATGAATTTTAAAAAAAATCATTACAGACTATATATTACTCATAATACAGATTTTTATATTTTTCCAGTTTGGAAGTGTGTGTGCAGGTATGTGTGTGTTTGTGTGTGTGAGTGTGGGTGTTTGTTTGTGTGTGTTAAAAATATCAGTCATCTGGTTTTAGTACATAAAACAATGGATATTTCTCTTAATATTATTTTAATAAATTTTATTTTTTAAATGCTTGATATAATTATAGTTTGTTTTTATTACTCAGAATATTATAGAATGCTGTAGAGGAAAGGAGCCAGCCGAGCTTATCAGTAAGGAATATCAGTATTTTATCGAATCTTATAATTTAAAGAGAAATAATTTTATAAATAACAGTCATAATAATAATAAGGAAATTCGTTCAATTCAAATATAATAATTTTAAATTTAAAAATATACTAATAAATCACTTTTTTTTTTCTTTTTTCTTATCGATTGTAGAATGTTTACAACTAACTGTCAAGGATTGATTTATTTTTATTTTTAATTATAAAAATATATATTAAGAATAAAAACCAAATAGAAAATATCGTTTATAAACTTATAATTATTCAATGTATGAATACATATGTGTATAAAATTACTTCAGCAAAGGAACATAGTATTAACAATGAAAAACTCTATTCTAAATAAATAAACAAATATATTACCATACAAATATAGTCTATATCACAAAAATGTGAATAAAACATTTAACAGTTAATAACTATTGTCTACTGCAACACGTTAATAAACGGTAGTAATAATTTTAATATAAATTAAGTTTTCGGCAACTAAAGGACATCATTTGCTCTTTATATACTTAAATAATTATAAATATGATAAAATAACTGATTGTCAATAAAATCAAAGCAATACATCGCCTGATGCAGGCAAAAATCGAAATATTTTTCCATGTCAACAGGAAGGAACTATCGAACCCACCGCTAGCCAACCCCCTGCTCCAGGAACCGTTACTTGTACCAGCTGTAACGGTTACTTATATCAATTTAGTGACACTAGAAAGGGTGATGGATTACTTGCCTGTAACGACGACGGGCAGAGAGGGAATGGTGTCGGCAGGCGGCTGCTCGGGCTACTGGAGTCCGGGCCCCGGGACACTCGCGCATGCGCATCAGCCTCCTCGCCTCCGATTTTGCAACTCTCTTTTTCGTCTCCACTTCCAGAAATATGAATTATTTCGATTTATAATCAAGAATATGCGTAATTTTTTCTCCAAATGTTTGAGTTTGTATCTAATCCGCAGGTTGTCCCTTCCAAAGCTACAACAAGTTTTAACTGTTCGTTTCTCTTCAATATTTTCCAAAAATACAAGATATCATGAGCTTTAGTATGGAAAAGAGAATGTAATTATGGATAATTAGTAGAATTTGGTAATCATTTCATAAGAAATAAAAGTTTCAACAAGCATTTCGAAGTATAGATGATATATGTTTGTTGAATCGCTCATTTCTTGATGAAATGATTACCGAAGAATACACATTTTCCATAATTACATTCTCTTTTCCATACTATAGCTCATCATGCCTTGTATTTTTGGAAAATATTGAAGTTAACAAATGAAAAGCTAAAACTTGTTGCAACTCAACTCGAAGTGATGTTAAGAGAAAAGGTTGCTGAGTTGTCGTCACTTGCTCAAACAATGATTTCAAGAAATGATCCAGTGATTCATTTTAAAATAATATGTGATGCCACCCCGATATCATTATAAATGAGGTACATTAACACTATATAATTATCAATTAAAATACATATCACTATGTATTCCAAAAATGGACGTCGTTGATTGACTTGGTATTGTTTAGTAAACAAAAAACTTTCTACATTGGATAAAATAACTTTAATTTTATTATACGATGAGCATGGCTACAGAAGTATATAAACTACAAACAAGGCCCCTTTTCGTTATATTTGAGAGCTTACATGTTGAACTTCTATCGTCCTTTCAACAACTTGAGACACCTACTCGGTAATTCTTCACGGATGTAGTTAAATATTCCTAGGATTCTAAACATTGACTACAAACAGAAAATCAACAGCTCAATGTAATACGTAAAATCGACCCAAATATTCCTCGTATACATAAAAATGCCATTAACGAGTTAATATTTAGACAAAAAAAATCTAAACAATATTTAATTGATCAAAGTTAATTTTGTAGAAGTATGCTTTGTTGCAAGTCACCAAATGGTTGCCATCCTCAGGACGTTAAACGGGGGTCGGTCGTATCCTTATTAAACCTGGATAGGCTAAATTCAGAGATCCCACTGTAACATCGTCCGATTAGCCATAGCACCATAAAATGACGTTAAATACAAATTCAAGAGCATAAGGACCTGCTAAAAATATTTCAGTACATCCCTAAGGGTAATAGACTCCCTGAACGCTCAAGAAAGTTTCCCTTAAACTAAGTTGAACGCTTATATACAGAAAAAATCCACAAATATAAGAGGAATCAGAAACAGGAAAAAATAGAAATTTATGGCTCAACGGTCCCCAATGAAGTGAGCCACAATTTAGGGTCTTCTGTCGAAAGAATAAGATGAGTTTATAGGGTGTGATTTCAGGTTACCAAGTTCTATCTTCAAAATTTTGGAACCTAAAATCAAGATTCAATAAAATGATAATGAAAGACCAAATTAGGAAATTGGCGCAGAATACATCTATATTTGTATTCTGCGCCAATTTCCTAATTATGGTCATCTTAGAAGAATGGAGGAAAAAAGGTTGCCCAATTTAATTTTCAATTGAAGTGCCGAAGGGAGGAAACGGCGAGGAAGACCTCGAAAAAGATGGTTAGAAGGGATTAAGGAAAGTATTCACGGCCATGGTCTGAGGGAGTAAGATATTCAAGACAGAAAAAAGTGGAAACATGAATTAAACCAAATTTTTGGCTGAAGGAAACCTCAATCTGAAGAAACCTATAGAGAAAAAAAGAACAAAAAAAAAACTATATATTGCATGTATTAATTAACGTAAGCATTACAAAAAATTTAAAACTTCAGATATATATTAACTTTTTATTTTAAGTAGACACATTTTAATTAGAAAAAATTAAAAAAATAAAGAATCAGTTCCTCCTTCACGAAGATCACAAAGAGAAGAACTGGTTTTAAAAAAAGGCTTGGCAGCCAAATCAATGGATGCCGAAAATCGGAAAAATTATCATGTTGATGAAAAAGCTTTTTTTTTTTTTTTTAGTTCGTAGACTGATTTATAAATAGTATAAAAACAATAGGTCTTTGGTTAAAACAATTAATAGTGATTCACTTTATACTTGTTTCTCTTGCAAAATCCCCCTAACAACTTGCAATGAGAATACTGCTTTCTCGGTGTGTAAGAAGAGAAGCTAATGTTGGGGAAAAGCAAAATTATTCCGTTCGACTTTGTTAAAAAAAAAATTATAATATAAGTTAATAATGATATCAATTTTTTATGGCATATAAGTATTAATATATTTTACTTAGTTTCTTTCGATATCAAATTTGTACTAATAATGGAAACTTTTAAGTCACCTAATTGTGTTACTTGTGTAAAAATATTTTAACAACTTTTTCTTGGATTCAAATTTAATTTATTATCTATTATTCTTATGATGGTGAAATTTTCGAAAACAGTTTAAAATGTGTGGCAAGCTTTACTCCAATAAGCCAGTCGGGAATTTTCATAGCCAAACAAATATTAGCCATTGTTTGTTTTGGGTGGTGGGAAAGAGTTCCTTAAAGAGAAAGAAACCTGTACCACTACAACCCATCAATTTACTTGGGTTCTGTAGATCTTAGAGGCTGTACTGTTTCTAGAACAACGGTTGTGCAGGGCAATGTTTGTCCGAGATCAGCCAGGTTTTCCAGCTAATTAAGAGGGTGGAGATTTATACAAGGTCCCTGTTTAGAACAGATTAAAAATCGTAATTTCATAGTATAAAAACTTTATATTTATACAAGTATTTGAACCAATATAATATGGCATCAGATACGTTAATTTCAAGTTACAATTTAATAATTTTTTTGGTCCTTTAGCAGGGTTTGAGCCCTCGTATCATCTCTCTGAACAACCTTTCTTTAAGAAATGTTATAGTCTTTACTTCTGGCTTATATATAAGAAAATTGTTTTCCCCAAATCCTTATTTTTACGATTTAATTATCCTTTCGGGCTATACCAGTGGTGGAGTGTGACCTCGTATCACCTCTCTGCACAACCGTTGTTTAAGAAATGTTACAGTCTCTAAGATGTACTTAATCCAGGACCCTTCGTAAGTTATATTTGTACAGGTTTTTTTTTATTTTTGTGTTGACAAAATTAGTATCAAGTCAGACAAGATTTTTTTTAAACTTTAAATTCGGTTTTATATATAAGAAGAATGTTTAACCAAAACCCTTATTTAAAACCAGCACAATATTCTCCTCACACGATAAAAAAACTTTATTTTCCTCGAGTCTCCTAGTATAAGTTGAAATTTTATAAAGCGTGTGTTTCATTTTGATAATGGTTATTATTCAGGTGGGGTAGAGCCATGATAAGCTTACCTTGAGCCGCAGGTAGAAGGTTATACCCTAGGTAGGTTATAACCTTTCCTCTTTACTGTCGTATAAATTATACATAAATCATATATACACAAAGAACTTTGTTATGTGTAGTGACTATTACCTCCCTCGCAGAAATACCAACTTTATTATTTATCCTTGAATATGTATTCTCTAAGCTGTACTTGATCCAAAAAATCTCGCTTATCCATAACGGTTGGTAAACCTGTTCTTATCTTTTGTTTTTTAGAAAATTCAGTTGAATATTTTAACATTTAAAAAAAGAATATAAAAAAATATTTAGAGAACCTAAAATCGTTGTATTTAGTTGCACAAGACATCCTAATCGATTTTGCAAGATACATTTGACAGTTCAAGTTAATGAAGATAATTAAAATCATATAAAGGAAAATCAGATACACACATCCACATGATTTGAATTTAATTTCCTTGGAAATTCCACTTAATGGCTTTAATCCTCATCTAAATCTAATTTTTAACAGTATAAAGTGACATATACAACAATCCATTGAGTGAAAACGTTTTGTTTTCCTCACCTTCAACATAATATTCTCCAGGGAAAACAGGTTTAATTTTTTCTCATTTCTCATTTACCTAATTATCAAAGGCATTAATAGTTTACTTTGATCACTTTTCGTTAATTTTACAAGATCAGACGATAATTTATTAAAAAAAACAAAAATAATTTAAATAAATAAACAATAAAAAAGAACTATTACAGCCTGGAAAGTTTATTGGGCTCAGTACAATGTAAAGACTGAACTATTTGCCTAACGCTACACCTACATTCGATCCGGTGTGATACGATGAGACGACGCTAGCAAACCAAATGACTGAAATATATCGAGAGTTATAACATTTGGTTCTTTAAATTTATAAAATTAAGATTAATTATTAATTATTTTTAATACATTTATATTTTACTATAATGTATAGTAAATTATGTATAATGTATACACCCCAGCATCGTACGTGATAGAATCACGTCGCACCGAATCGGCTCCAATGTAGGTGTAGCCTAAGCCAACCGTTGTTTAGGAAGGTGAATTGGCAGAGATGACACTCTAACGCCAGGTTCGTTCCCCGATTAAGGTTGCCTATTTTATAGAGGCTGGGTGAGCCTCGGGAAAGTCTGAATATCCCATCAGTTATATCTATGGCTGTTAAAAAATAAATGATTTATCTTTCACAGCCGCATTCGAATCTCGGACTTATGGCTCCTTAAATTTGCCTTTACACATTAAAAGAAGCAATACAAAAAATAGCAGGTTTTAGCTTGAAGTGCATTCACGAAAAATACGAACTAACTAGGTTATACGAACTACATAAATCCTAAATTTTATTCCGTGGACAAAATGTTAGGTACTTTAAAAGAATAAATTTGGAAATTTTATTATACTCTTACAATTTAGTTGTCTTTGCTTATTGTAATTACAACACTTGATATCAAAGACCATTTAATAATACATTAATATGACGAGTTTAAGCAATGGTTAAAAAAAAAACTATGACATGAACTGAAACTTTCGCTGTTTCAAGTTGATATTGGTGAAACGTCAAATAAGAAAGTTAATTTATTTAAATATGCTGTTATTTTTATGTTAAATATTTTTGTTTTGAAGAGAAAAGATTTGTCCTGGCCAGGACTCGAACCCGGGTTGTCTGCATCTCCTGAGCTACCAGGGTTCGTATCCAAGGCAGGGCAAATCTTTTCTCTTCAAAATAAAAATATTTAAAAATAATTCCCATCAAAAGAACAAAAAGTAAATTATAAATATAACATTGACGTAGGTCAACAAGATCCCAATCAAAGTAATGTCTATCAACATTCTTCTCCGTGTATACATCGCAAAAATTGCGATAACTCGGGGGATATAGGATGGGTGAACAGAAATAATTTGTCTGGCTTGGACACGACCCCTGGTAGCTCAGTGGTTTATAGCACTGCACTGGAGATGCACGACCCGGGTTCAAATCCCGGCCAGGACAAATCTTTTCTCTTCAAAATAAAAATATTTAAAAACGATCACCACCAAAAGAACAATAAATAAAAATATTGTTAGTCATGTATAATTCGCGTTATAATTATAATTGAATATTAACCCAAGAGTAGCAGTGATCTGTGGAAAATCAAAACAGTTATGGTCTATTATTTAAAAAAAAATAACAAGATCTATTATTATTTATTCTAAAAAAGAATATAATCATTACTTTATTTTGGACTGTGGCAGAGAAGTCATTTAATCTGTTAACATCCAAATAAGTACCTGGCGGTTCAGCGTGATCTCGGACAAACATTGCCCTGCACAACCGTTGTCAAAGAAACAGTACAGTCTCTAAGATCTACTGAACCTAAATAAATTCATGGGTTGCTTCATGTAGAGTTTTTTTGTCGTTGAAGAACTCTCTTCTACCACCCAAAAAAAAAATCCCTAAGACAAAGTTAAAACTTAACCCTACTATCATGCATGGCAATGAAAACCCCGTCTAGCTCTTAAGTCGGAGTACAACTAATTTTATTTATTTTTTTAATTCAGGAGAGAAATTTCATTTATCTTTATGAAATTCCTCTTTAACATTCCAACTTTAAGTCATTTCATAATAAAATTTTGTATATTCTTTAATTAAATTAAATTCTTCATTACTTTTTTCTTCTTGAGAATAAAGCAAAGTTCGTTTTGGATTACAGTCGACCCTAATTTAGTCCAGGGAACACTTACCGCATTTAACAGTGTATGATCTTTACATTTCAAGAATCACACAATACCTTATGGATGTTTAGGATTCGAAAGAACACCAGCCCTACTGAATTGCCTATTGTCTTAGCTGCTAAGTTTCGTAAAAAGCAATTTTAGTCTTCAACTTTATTCCATCCCTTTCTTCAGGTTCATAAAAGAAAGTAAATGGCAGTTTTTGTTTATTATCATAATTTTTAAAAAAATAATTAATAAAACCTTATCGGGCCTTCCCAACACATTATAGTCTTAGCCAATTGGTGTAAAAGTTCAGTGTAAATATTGATAGTGGTATATTGGATAGTTACGATTTGATGAAGATTTTTGGGGATCGCCCAATCTCTATAAAGTGAGTATTCTTAATTGCGGGACAAACTTGGCGGTTGATTGTGATCTCGACATGAAAAATTGGCCCAGAAACCGGATATACTAAGCCCATGTCCCTTCATAGTTTGTAGTATTACAGGTTTTATTTTAAGGTAGCTATTTGTTTATGGTGGTGATATCTACCGGAATTTGTGTTAACTACTTGCTATGTACTGAGGTGTCTATTCACGGGGTATGCTAGTGCTATCTACCGGAATTCGCGGCAACTAATTGCTCTGTATTGTAGCGTCAAGTTCCTTTATAGTTTGATTATTATTGGTGTAATTATAATACATAAAAATGTTATTTCTGTCGTACGTTTCATGCCCTGAATTGAAAAAGCTACTGCATTCCGGATAGTAACTAGAAATAATATTTTCTAAGGAAGTAACGAGTTCAAATCGCTTTATATGAATAATAGTGCAGTTTTTATTTTTAATCAGAACTATTTTTTTATCGATTTATTTATTACTTGCATATTTAAAACCACATTAAAAGGAATAGATTTTTTTTAAAAATAACTTTATCATTGAAGTGAGGACTATAGTAAACACTTATCTCCTCAAAAGCCACATTTCGTCCTTAAATGCTCTTAATATTATATTTTATGTAATATTATATGAAAATACATCTATATTAGTCGATAGCCCACCTGGATTCCTAATAAGTTAGGTACATTAAGCGGTATTATACAAAAAAGCTACGCTTTAAAGCTTTTACCACAGAGTAATACTTAATTTTAAGGCTAACATCAAAGTATCTATATAACATTAACAAACATAGATCAATCTGCTTTATTATACATAAAATGAAATTAATAATCAACAAACAAACACACGCATAAATGCGCATACATCTAAATAAATAACTCTAATAACTTGTAAGATAAACTGAAACGTCCTTATTTTTCCTAGAAATCTCAATTTCTAATATTCTAATTACAATTTATTAATAACCCGGTTAATAAATTTAATATTCTCAATTTTCTTTGAATCTTACCAAACCTAACGATTTATAAGTTAATACATTGAATTCAATAATAGAAAACTTTAAATAATGTTACTAAATCATGAAAAATATTATCTTTTTAATATTATTAATTAACAATTTTTTAAAAACTAGCAAAACTTTAATGTAAACCTTTCAATATTGAATATATTATGTACATTTAAAAAAAAATAGTTTCTTCATACTTCATTATATGTTAATTTGAAATTTAACAACACAATGTTGCATCAAACTTTTAAAATATTAAATTTATAAAATTATATATACATTCTTATGATTTTAAATGGCCTCTTAACAAGTTTTTCAAAAAATACTTTGTTACAAATAAGGTTCAATATAATTACTTGAATTATTTCCGAACCCAGAATTTAATATGTTTCAACGATGTGTTATCTATAATGGGAAAAATAATTATAATAAAGTTATAATGGTGCCTTTTTATAACTTACAGCAGAATCATCCAAAATGGCCTCAACTATCTTGAAATGGATGACACTTTTAAACTTATTTCTTTACACACACTTCACATCACCAATTATCAAAAAATATTTATAAACTAACATTATCACACTTTCAATATAAAACAATTCACTATAGACATACGAACATACCGAACCAAACTAAACAAGAGAAACCGAGAGATATTGTGGAGGGACGTTAAGTGGTTCATTTGATTATCGAGACTGGCTGCACACCTTATTGGCTACTCCCGCCAATACTCAGTACAGTCTGTTTAGAAGAAAATTTATATTGAGTTTTTTTATATATTAATCTACCCACATTTTATATTTTTTAATGTTTTACTGACTTCTGATATTTTATATTATTTTTATAACATTATTAATATTATGACCAATTTATTTAAATATAATTTTTACTTTATCATTAGAATTTTTTTTTTGTTTCTGTTCATTAAAATTATTGCCATAGTATTCCACTAGGAATAAATTATATGTTTAGTATATATTTATGCTTCATTTTTCGTATGAAAATTATAATAAAGATGGTGAAGATGGGGGGGGGCCGCTTAGCGGGTGACTAATTTCCTCTCTTCTAAATGTATGATTGTTCTTGAACCCCTGTTGTTGAATTATTGTTATACTCCATAGTTTTATAGCTGTAATAGCTTTTGCCCGCGACTTGGATCATTTTCGACCAACCCCTCTCATTATTAACCCCACATTTCCCAAATTTCCTGCCGAGCAATAAGCTCTCTAAAGTTATTTCACCGTTCCAGGCATCTCCTAACACTACCTATCCGTAAGCTCCTCATCACTTCTTTTATCTTTCCTCACATTGACTATGGTTGTGTGGCATTTGGTGGCCTCTCGATCAGGCTCGAGGAGAGGTTGAAGCGAATTATGAACTGTTCGCTCCGATTTGTCTTCGACGCCCCGAGGAGGTCTCCCGCCGTTACGCTGAGGTAAAGTGGCTTTCTCTTTCTATCCGTAGACTTTACTTCCTTCGTGATTTCTTATATAAATCTATCAACTCACAACATCCGTCTTATATCTATAGTCTCCTACAATTCAAATCCTCTATCCAGTCCTAGGGCACAAGATATCGCCCTTCTGATCTTTATATCCGTTCCCACAGAACCAAAACTTTTGTGCGTTCCTTTCTAGCCGTTCTATCTCTCTTTGGAACTCTCTTCCTCTCGATATCCGTCATGCGTCTTCTGTAACCTCATTTAAATACAAACTTTTCCTACATCTTCTAAATTCCCAATCAGATGCTTTATAATCAATAAATAATTTATAGATATATTCAAATTGATCGATTGATGATCTACTGTAAATATTCCTCATTCATAATAATGCCAATATTTTTTTGTTTTTTTAAATATTAGATGCTATTATTTAACCACTTATTTTTCCAAAAGCTTATTTCTTTTTATTGTAAATTTGTCTGTTCTTTAATTTTAATTTTGTATCACATTTTCTGATTCTCTACCAAAACATACCTGTTTAGTTATTTACTTTCAGGATATTATTTAAATATTGTTTTATTTTGATGTAGGCCTTTGGCCAGCTATGTATTAATTTAATTTGTGCATCTCTGTTATTCTAAAGGCACCTGGTGCCAGAATAAAATTATTTTTCTATTCTATTCTATCCTACAAGTCGAAAATGGTTCTAATAGGATTTTAAATTGTTTTTTTACGTTATTAATTTTGTTATAACATATAAATTATTATGTTCGATTACTTATAAAATATAACAATCTTTATTATAGTGTGGGGATTTAAAGGTTAAATAAGTATGAAAGTAAAATAAAATTTTGTTATATATTGTGAACACGAAGCTCGGCCTTTGATCTGGTGAAAGTTACACGGGGGTATTATCTTTTTACAAAGAAAAAAAATTCTTTCTTTCACACCTACCGTATTTCTTTGTTAACAAAATTTTTTTGTTTTTCCTTCGGGAGCTAGAACCACCAGGCTACTCTGTGCGCTTACTCTGGAACATGCCACATGCAAATGGCCGCGAGAGAAGCAGCTTCCCCTCAAGTCTATTTCCGGGCTATTGATATTAACTTCGAAGAAAATCACTGCCAAAATAACTTTCTACCCATTTTTAAAACCGTTAGGGGATGAATTTACATAAAATACGAAACACGTCTTCCATCCATTCTGTTAAAAAAGGTTTATGATAAATTTGAAGTAGATCGGACAAAGGAATCACGTTGTCTCAAACAAACCCCCCCCCTTTTTTCATCCCCTTAGGGGAAGAATTTCGGAAAATCCTTTCTTATCGAATGCCTACGTCATACAAAGAACACACCCTCCAATTTTCAGGTCACTACGATCAGCGGTTTAGGCTGAGCGTTGATCCGTCAGTCATTCAGGACAAAGCATTTTATATGTATAGATTATACATCGGAAAACTGTTAAACAATAGAAAGAAATAATCTGAAAGAAATTATGTTATCAATATTTTAACTATAATTTGACACTTCAGTTACATATTTCTTATGATGTAAATAATTAAAATTTCAATCACAAAAATTTGTTAGTTCATTTTAACAATAAAATTTAATCTGATAGATAACATCTTACCATTTTAACAGGCATAATGGGTATTAGTACGTTAAAGACCCATAAGGTTGTGCCACATGTATTAATTTTTAATGGGACCTAAAGCATCATGACTTAGGCCGTCTCTAAATTCATCGATTGAAACCATATGGCTGGTTTTTTATTCGCCGATTTATTGTTAATTTATTATAACTGATTTGTATCATAATCGATTTCATCGAATGCTTGAGTAGCTCATGAGAGAATCGTTTTTATTTTTTTAAACGATCATAAATTTTTGGTACGATTGAGGAACAAAAAATATTTGTATTTGTGATTAAACAATGTAAAGTTTTTTTTTGGTTTGCGTTAACTACCCGAGTATAATTTAAGGCTTACTAAAATGTTATAACTTTTCTTGAATGGTCACATTAGTTAAATCATTTATCATTTCCAACTCTTTTATTTACAACATTTTATTAAATTTAAAGAGTCAGTATAAAAATGATAAATGTTATGATAATCCCTTTGTGAGAAATGAATGTGGCCCATTTAGAACGTTTGTAGAGAAGATACACAGGACGAGAATTATCTCTTTCACATTATTTCTGTGGAACGGTTCAGTGTTTAGTCTGTATTTTATTTCCAGGAGATAAGCGAGAGATATGAAATGAATAAAATTTAATTCACAAGTTTTTCTCTTTGTTTTTAAACTTTAATTAAATAAAATATAGCTAATTTTAACCCCCATTTCACCTGGATAGAAATCCTATGCTTTAGTTTCGCCTGGGTAGTAAGCTAGAGACCGAAGGAACTACAAAGAACTGGGAACTAGAGATAAAGTGAACCCGGAGCAGGGAAAAGTAAAATAAAACAGGGAAAAGCGGGGAAAGCTTTTGGTTGATGCCGAGGCTGTTGGTGCTTAGTTTCCTCTTTGTGATGGTTTTATCACTTTAAGTTGGGGATTTGTGGGAGTCTGTTTCTTACACCCTTCTTAAGGGATCTTAACTCTCCGAGCTCTTAATATTCCAAAAAAAATTTTAAGGATCAATGAATTGGTTTGTTTTTTAACAGATAGTACTCGATATAAAATATTCAATATCCACATCGAAAACGCAATGAGGGTTAATAATTAAATTTCCTGTGCGAAAATTCTAGATTGTGGTAGCTAACAGAGGTACCAAAAATAAAATTTATTACTAACTGGGTTTTTTTTTTGGTAAATCTCGTGATAATTATCTAAATTATTTGAAAAAATATTTGTTCTACAAAATGTATGGTTTGATCAAAGAGTCCCCTCCTTCCCAAGAGCCACTCCGCTCCCACAGAAAAAGAAAATTTACAAAAAGTTAAAAAAAAAAGTTTGGTACACAGTAAAACCAATGCCAAATTTTGTTTCCCTGTACTTTACAGATTTCATTAGTTAAAGAAAAATCTTATTACGACGACTAGTTTACTCAGAATAAGTGATAATTTATGCACATTACTGTTATTGCACACACGGTCTGCAGGCCCTCAAAAACCTCGGAAATCAATGGCACACACGGTTTCCAATCGATCTCGAATGGGTTAAGTAATTTAACGTAAATTGTTCAATCATTTAAAACTGAAAATAGGTAATATTCCATTTTAATTAATTACTCACATTAATACATTTCAAAAGAAAATTTTGAGTAAAGAAGACAGGATGAAAAACAAAACAACTAAGATAAACAAATATGAATAATAAAATTGAAGTTTTACTGTTATTATCTTACATGAATATAATTTTAAAAATGTATTAAAAATGTGTTTTTTTTTAATTTGATAGATTTTTTTAAAAGTTCGTTTGTCCTTGATTTACTTAATAAAATGTATCAAAGGAATAATATGATATATATTTTAACGTATATTAACAAAATGCAATAATAAAATTTTATGGTTGAGATATGATAAAAAAAGTTGATGTAAAATATAGCTGACTTCCATGAAAAAATCCTGGATCGAGCCAATTCTTCTTAAATTTATCTTTTGATAAATCGTAATTACGATTAGTCAAGAGAGATCACCTGAAAATAATATATATTATGTTATTATAATGATAGTATAAGTTCATCATACAAAAAAAATTAAATCACCTGGCCTCTTGATTTGCGGGGCTGTGTTCTTGTATCCAGAAACCACAAGGTGCCGAAGTAGAGAAACTCTAAAATACTGATTATACTCATGCCACAAAAGAGTCCAAAAACGCCGCCACAGTCAGCTGAAATTTAAAAAATACATATATTTTTTTTATTTTAAAAAACGATGTAAAACTGGACTTAAACTTCAGGATATTTCGCTATGAAGGAAAAACCATTACCCAGTCAAAAAATTAAAAGATATGACCTTAAAAGATATGATAAAAAGAAAAGATATGACCACGACCGAGAAGCGTGCTTCATTAGGGCCCAGGATAGCTCAAATGGTAGAGTCCCAGACTAGTGATCTGGAAGACCCGGGTTCGACTCCCGGTCCTGGACATATCTTTTCTTTTTAAATAAAAATATTCATAAAATTGTTTGTTGATTTAATTATTAATGAAACGTTTCGACACTAGATGTCATTTTAAATTATTTTGATAAATATCTTGCATCAATTAGCTTCATATATAACTTTAAAAAGTTATAAAACATAAAATCCTATTAAAGGCCATTTTTTAATATTTAATTTTTTTTACGAGTGGATCAACTGTACTCCATGGTCAACTGTTATTAAACGAATCTGAATATATTACAGAAGTGAATTTTGAAGGTTTCAGAGAATTTTTACAGTCACAATTTAACAAATAGGATCAGGAGGTTAATCGGTTATATCATCATTGTGAAGAATGTTATTTTAAATTTTCTTTACAATTCATTGTGGCAAGTATCAATTAGTATCACTTCATAAAACCGTCATTATAGATTATGAGATTACTGAATAATGACTTAATTTAACTTCAATATAAATTTATCCCAAACATATGATGTGTTAGTTGGAAGCATATCATTCCAAGGGGTACAATAAACAATATGCCTCGGTATTATATAGTGCACCGCTGGTATTAATAAATACTAAATAATCGCATTTAAAACTAGACTTAAGAACTAAATAAATAAATAGTGTTTAACCTATAAAATCCACAAGACTGTAGGTGGCCCGCCTCTCACTCTTGACATAATCAGCATCCGTTGAGTATACGACAATTACAGTCTTATTCAACCCTTCGCTCTCCCTAAAACCAATTTAATTTCAAATTTGATACAGGAATATCCAACGATTCAAATTCAGCATTAATACCAACCTCTCATTTTCAATTGGTCTGACATTATACCAAGTCTTGGAGTTGTATTCTAAGGTTGTGCATGTCGGGAAGCATTGGCACTCGTGCTTGTTCTTATCCCATAAATCTAATAATACATTTTTGTAATTACAAAATAAATAAATAAATGAACATAAATAATTTAAAAAACAATTAATTACCAAAGGCATGGAGGATGCATCTCATAGCATAACCTCCTGTACATATCTTTGATCTATTTGTGTCATCATGGTCCCAGGCTAAAAATAATTTTTTCTTTAATAATTCACAATCAGTAGAGGAAAATCGATTTTAAAACACAAACTTAGATTAAAAATCTCCTTGTCATCCTGCGTAACCATGCAATCAAACAAGAAATTTCATAAAAGCAAAGAAAAGGATCCAATTTTTATCTAAAGATGAGCATGTAAGTTCATCTTTAATTAACAAATGTGTATAACCTAAGATATTATGTTTATAATATAAATTTACCAACCTATATAACGCCTTTGAAATATAGATACTATAGGGAGATAATAGAGAATATAATAGTATGATCGTTTATAGTATTTAGCATCTAGCCTTTAGACTATATGGTTTGTATTCGGCCAGCAAGGACCGCGCGAATATCACTCAACTCCTCCTCACACTCTCCTCCTTCCGTCTACTCCAATACTCCCGCAAGAACCCCAACTTCTTTTAGTTATTTCCCGCAAAGCTCTCTGTCCAAGCAGTCTTTATCCTTGATTTTTAGCCTATCCAGCTCCTCTTTTAATTGCTTCACATATCCACCTATACCCTTATAGCTTAATACTTTATCAATGAATTTTTTGTTCAGCCTACCATTGTTCATTCTTACCATGTGGCCCTAGAACCTTAGTCTCCAGTCTTGATGACTGTTTCAAGATCTTCAAAATTTTTGTATATTTCTTCATTGGATTTCCGCCTATACCCCTCTTGTGTTACTTTGGGTCCATAAATCCTCCTCAGAATTAATAGCTATTTATTAATTTATAGAGTGTTTTCTCTGCCAAATGAACTATGTACAGAACAGATGTATGGATTAAAACGGTAAAGTTTTTTTTTATTTTTTATTTTACTTATTAAAATCAAGTAATGAATTTTTAGCACAGATAAAATAGACTTAAATAAAATCCCTGTCAAACATCATTTCATGAAAGCAATATTATTTGTATAGCTAAATAGGTCTGTATTCAATATAAATATTAATCTGTATTTGAATTACTTTATTTAGCTTCTTGTGAATTACGACAGGTGATCGACTTGAAATTTTCCTCCTAATTTGTCAAATAAATGGTTTTCCAAGGGCGTACCATTCGCTTTTCAAACTTTATTTCACTAACACAATGTTCTAAAAAGATTTTCCGCCGAGAATCTGTGAAATGTTCTGAATAGTCTGACTTTTCTCTTTGATAAAATGTCGTCAGTAATAGTTCAATAGATTTCAGTTTATAACGAAAAGGGTACTGTATTATTAGACATTGATGGATTCTATAATTATTATTACTATTATACCTTCAGCCTTTAATAAAGATGTACATTTTGAAAGGATATAAACTGGATTGCATTTATCTAATAATTCCTTCACTCAATGAAACCTATTTCCAGTCATTTTTGCCATATAACTTTATTATGTGGACATACGCTTCGACTATATGTCATTTTCAATCCATCAAGAACTTCTTTAACATCTAAGAAGAGTTATAAGTCAACTTTTCTCTTTTTTTTAATATTCATTGTCATTTGCTAAATTTTTTTTCTTAGAGGTCCATTGTCTTCTAAAAAGGACCATGGAGGACAATGGCTGCACAATGGAGCAGCTAACCCTAACGAAAACCCCCAGCCTGGAGGACCAGGTTTTTTTTTCCCTTAGACAGACTGCCGTCACCTGGTTTTCTATCCACCGGCGTTTTAATTCGGTAAATTGTCCTTCTCCTAGGCAGTCCCGCACTAGGGGGCAGTGCCTATTTAGTGGCGGCGCTCCTCCCCTCGTCACCAAAGTTGTCTCAGGGCCCGCTGGGGTGTATGATGAACATACCCATGCCAATAACCATGTTCCCCCGCTCTAAGCTCGGCCGCTCATGATCCGGGGCAGGTATTCATCATATTTCCAGCAATCCTGTCGGAGAAAACAGGACATAGCGCTATCAGCCATTGCGACCGGCTGTTACCTAGAGCTATTGGTTCCTCCATCAGGAGAACAGGTTGGATCTAAATATCCATAATTATTTCCATAGAACTTTCCCTTCTCATAGAAATTTACTAGTGGATTTACTTAAGTTTATAAATAATGCAACTGTTCATTTCATTGTAGAACAGGAAATACGTTTTAGAAATTGAAGTACAGTTTAGTACTTAGATATTTTCTACTCCAACAGTCCCCTTTATTCCCTAGGGAATAAAGTAAAAATATGACTACCTAATTCGTCTAAATCATGTAGGTTTTGTACTGAAAAAGTTCAGGGTTAGGTTGGTACACCTGTCACACCGGCCATTAAAATCAGCTGTTGTTTCAAAACACCAAAGCTGATAAACAGGAGTTCATGTGTGTTCAGGTTGTGTAAGTTATGGATCCACCACATAATGTACAAGAAGCCTATAATGTTATTTCAAATTTATTGCCGGCTAAATCAAAACAACAATTCAAAATTGTAATAATTGCACATTTAATTTAAGTTTTTGAATTTATTTTAAAACATAACATAATATGAAATATTGTAGCACATAGTTTGCCTTTTTACATCCCATCTGGAGATAAAAGTTTGTATCCCTCGGGACTAAATTGATCATTAATCCCAGCAATACTTTACTCCCTCGGCTTGACCTCGTGAGTGAAGATAATTATTCCCTCCCATTCACTCGGGTACAAACTTACAGCTGATGGAATCATGATCTTCTTTAGTCCCTAGGTGCATTAATAACTATTTTTTTATGTTTGATAGATTAAAAAAATAATTTATAGTTTATAAGAAAAACGTCTTTCGTCTTATTCACATCACTGCATTCTCTGTATTAAAATAACAGTACTAAAATCGAAATATTGAAATAAGACGAAGCTTGTTTTGTTTTTTCAAATCGATACATTCCGTTTTTACCATCACAATTCAAAAACAGTGCTATATTAAAGCTCAGGAAACACGAGCAGTTAAATTAATCAAGTATTTACAGTTTAACTGCTCGAGCAAGACAAAAGACGTCGCAAAAAATAGTATCTCGATCCGTTGCCAGGTAACGCCGATAAAGTATTACCTCACTTTATCATCAATTTCTTCTCAGTATTTTAAATTAATAAAGCAAATATGGCTAACCTTTGATCGTGATGGCATTTACTGACGAATGAGAATTACGAGAACAATACCATCACAACAATTGATAATACCATTTTATCAATAGATCGTATTGAGATACAATGAGTCGTATGCACTCGTGTAAACATAGCCTCTATCATAATTATTTCAAAGTTCCGAATAATGAATAGTGCAAACTGTTGAGAACTAATGAAATTACAGTCATACAGTGATACAGGAAACAGTCCCGGTGAATCAGTGTTTAAGTGGAATTTTGTTCAGAGAGAGTTAACTGTATTGTTTCATTCTTGTAGTTTCTTGCTTGAAATGGAGTTGGAATATTAGCAACAACTCCTTTTCAAGCCAATGCCTGACTTAACCCGTTTTGTTTAATTGTTGTTGCTTAGAGGCGTAAAACCCTAGGGTCACCAACGCCAGTAGATTTTTTAATTTTATAATTATTTAACTTTAAAAAAACACAATAATAAATAAAATATTTTTATTCACACACATACTAATAAATAATACATCTATTATCAGGAAATAAAACAATCGGAAAAAACAACAAATGCATCTATAGCAAGGATAATGGAGGATTAAATATTGGTCATTAATTTACAGTTTATAATGAATTTCCCCACTTTGTCGATTTCAGAGAAGTGCTTCTCTAACATCGGGTGGTATTTTGAGCTGATTTAGTATTTTTTTACAGGAGTAGCATTCCTCAAACATATGTCTGATGCAAAGATTTTTATTACACCTAAGGCATTTCGGTGGTGCATCCCTTGTAATGAGATGTGCGTGGGTAAGCCGTGTGTGCCCTATTCTAAGGCGAGCAATAGCCACCTCTTCATGGCGTTTACTACGATTAGATGTTGCCCAAGGCTTTACTTCCCTTTTTATATATTTCAATTTACTGGCTGGACTTTCATCCCACATTGCTTGCCATCTTTTGTCTATACATTCTTTAAGGGGGCGAGCAAGTTCTTGGGCGGTTAGAATAGCTGTGCCTCTACATGGGAGGTTTAGAGCTGCTCGAGCAGCTTTGTCAGCCATCTCGTTCCCGACACATGTCCCCGGGCCCAGATGAAGAATATTTTTTTGCTTATGTGATTTAGCATTATTAGATATTCGTGAATGCGTTGGACTATGGGACTGTGTGAGTACATATTGTTCAATCCCTGGAGGGCGCTAATTGAATCGGAAATTATTACTTTATTGTCGGTTTGCATATTAGTCATGGAGAAATATAGAGCGGATGCTATGGCATCTAGTTCGGCGGTATAGACGTTGCAGAGGTGGTTTAGCTTTTTTTTATGGGTTGAATTGGGCGTAATAAAGGCAGATCCAGTTGAGATATCAGACTATGAGCCATCTGTATATATTGCAGTGTGGTGTGGTAAGGATTGTATCAGTTCACAGAACATTTTTCGATATTGCGTATATTAACCCGTATTTACTTCGAAAATAACACGATTCCGCTCCCCTAAGTACAAGAAATCGATTTTGGATAATTAACCACTTATTCGATGGGCTGTATCCACTCCCTTTGCCAGTTCAGATGTATACAGTGCCTTTACAGTAACATATTCATTAAATATCATATTAATAATTTCCTCCTAAAAGAATGTACAAGCATGAAGGAAATTTTTGACATTTTAGAAATTATAAATAGACTACATATTGTATTGATAGATTTAAATGCCCATGCTCATTTATATATTTATTCAATATCAATCTTACAATTATTACCGATTAATATAACTCTTGTGGACTAATGAGATATATATACAGTGCCTATACACCGCCTTAATACTTATCTTGCCTAAGAATATAAACAATCTTTAATAGTTCTAGTCTTCACTTAAAATTTCAATAACGAAAAAAATTCTTTTTATCGTCATCACAATCTTTCATCCTCGCCTATCGCGCCTAAGGCTACACCTACATTGGATCCGGTGCGATACGATGAGACGTCGCTAGCAAACCAAATGACTGAAATATATCGAGAGTTATAACATTTGGTTCTTTAAATTTATAAAGTTAAGATTATTTATTAATTATTTGTAATACATTTATATTTTACTATAATGTATAGTAAAATATGTATAATGTATACACCCCAGCATTGTATGTGATAGAATCACGTCGCACCGAATCGGATCCAATGTAGGTGTAGCCTAAGCAGTGTGAGGAGGCCCTTTGTAGAGCTTGACCCAATTGTCCCAGTTCTGTACCAGCACACTTCTTCTATTCCAATCCATTCCTCTTTTCCTGAAAGCCTCCTTAACTCCGTCTTCCCACTTCAGTCTTGGTCTTCCTCTCCCTCTCTTTCCCTCAACTCTTGCATTGTATGCACATTTAGCTGTGCGGGTTGGCTCCATGCGTAACAGATGTCCTCACCATCTGAGCCAGTTCTGGTCTATTAGTTCAGTGACTGGAACACTCTCGAGATGTGTCCTTATTGTTTCATTACGAACTCGGTCTCTTCTGGTCTTCTCTTCCAAAGAAACCTCATTTTGGTAGCCTGAAGCTTTTATTTATGCTAGGTGGTTAGAGTTCATGACTCCGAGTATATCAAGATCGGAATGAAGAGTTATAGAGCCATCTTTGTCTTTTTTTCACTTCGCGACTGTTCAAGAATCCTCTTTTCAAGGAGGTGAACATCCTGCTTACTGCCCAAATACGCTCTTTTATTTCACTATCGGTGTAGCCACTCTCCTGCAGGTGCGCTCCCAGATATTTGAAATATGTTAGAAGTTCAATTATTTCGTCATTTCTTTTTGGAATTTGTATTTTAAACTGTAAGTGGTACCTTACACTAAACAGGATTTCTATTTTAGAACTAAACATTTTCGTGATTACAACAGTTACTTTACTCCGTACAAGAAAGCCATATTATTGTTAACTATTTGTTTATTTGTTGATAATCCAAACATTTCATAAAATAAATTCAAGTGTCAATGCCCCCTGTTGCTAAAACCATCTATTTTTTTTTTTTTAATAAGCACTAACTGGTAAATTATCGAATGTAACATAGATAATATCGATGTCAATATTCCAGAAGCCTGGGAAACCATTAAGATAGCTATTCAAATGTTTGTAAGTATTATTCGGTCATCGCACCTGTTCGTTTAGGATGGCGTGCAAATGACTAGTTAATGAGTAGCTATTATTACTCATTCACTATCCTCCTTGTTAATGTGATAATACAGATGTCTCGAGTAGATTAACCATTAGGCGCATTAATTGGGTGCTGCCATAAAGTGGACACGCTAACAATCATTTGTTGTTGTTTATTAATTTAACTTCACTTTATGCTGATATGACTAATCCGACAATCCAACAGTAGAAGCCATAATTTTCCCCTGTCTAGATATAACGAGGATAGGGATCTTTTGTGCCTGACATGATAGAGGCTCAATTCCCCTGTTTTACGTCAATTCCGGAGGACGGCAAAACCAAGGAGTTTTAACTCCCTTTAAACACCTAGGACCACCTACAGGACTGCGAACCTGCGGTCTTAAACATAGTATTTTTTGTGCTAACCACTACACTATAGGTGGCCCCAAATTCAAGTCAAGCATTTTTGAATAACTGAGAATTCTTTTTGTAGGCTAGATTTTATCCTACCTACCTAATGTCAGTACATTGTCCCTCCACCGAGATCTAATTCTTCCCCTAGGCCTGGTCCCGACTGGATTATTTTTGTCCACCTTCGAGAGATACCTCCCATCCTCCATCCTAATAACGTGTCAGAGCCATTTTACTCTCTGCACTTTGACAAAATTAGAAAGGCTAAGATCCTGGTATTCCCTTTACACCTCAATATTCCGACGCAGTCGCCAGGATCCATTTTCTTTAATTGGCCCTATTATTTGTCTCAGGATCTTTCTTTCGAAGCGGTCCATCTTCTGTACATCGGACTTCTTGAGAGTCCACATCTCACACGCATAGGATGCTACAGGCCATAACTCAATTTTACATTCATCTAAAATACAAAAAATCTACTTTCTACGGTCACCATATTTGTGTTATATGAGGTTATAATAATCCCTTTGCAGGATAAATGTTATTGAAAATGAAATTCATTCGGAAAAAACTATTGTCTAGAGATTTTAGACACCTGTATAAAGCAACATTGTTGGACTTGCACATGGTAAATATATTTAATATGAGGGGTGTGATAGGAGTCACATACATTACAGTAAAACTCAAACTAGAAGGATAAAAATATATCTGTTATATTCTTGGATTTCTATTACCTAGTTATATACTTTACCTAGTTACTTTTAAATTCCCCTTCAACATCCTTCATTGAAATTCAAGATACTGTATATGGGGAAAAAAAATCTTATTATTAATCTACACATGCACCACACAATAAGTTTTAAACAACAATAATTGGGAGTGGAGTGGCTCAGTAGTAGAGCACTGAGTTGCTGTGCCAAAGGTCCCGGGTTCAAATCTGGCTGTGGCCGATTTTATTTAATCTCTTAACAGCCATGGATGGACCCACACTCACCCAGCCTCTATAAAATGGCACCTGGTGGTTGAGCATGTTCAAGGACAAATCCCCTCCATCCATAAACATTGTCCTAGAAACAGTGCAGTCTCTGCCACTTACTGAACCCAAGGCTCTTCATAAGTTCTAGTGGTACATTTGTTTTTTAAAACAACAATGAAACCTATTTGTAATATTGTTCTATTTAAAATTGTTAAAATGCTTACTGGGCATGTAGAAGTCTTTGCAGTTGCAGATCTCCAGGGTCTTGTTGGTCAAGCACTCGAGGTGGCAGTTGTTGAAGGAGTAATGGCGGAAATAGGCCAGCTCTCGCTCTCCAGGAAAGAAGCACTGCCTCTGGTCCCTGCTGTAAATGTTGAGGTGGCGGCCTCCCACTATCTTCTTAGAGCGGACATCAATCAAGATCTATGAAGTATTGAAGGAATGTGGAAACATTATTGAGGAAAACTCAACATCATAAAACAAATTTGTTGGATATTTATTATATGAGAGTGTGTACAGAATATTAACTTCAAACTCACGAATTTTTCATCTTTAAATACTAAAATTCATTTGCTATTTGATATAAGTGTTTAATTTTTTTTTTTTTTAATATCTCATTATAAAATAACATCTTAAAGTTGTTCTTTTTAGGTGATTTAACTTTCCTTTTGTAACCTATTAGCAATAACATGTTACCCAGCAAGCTGGTAGCCTATTCTGTAGTTAACTAAAATCAACTCAAATGAATCTTTGTTGTAGATCATTAGCTCTACCATTCACAATATTGATTATTTTCATTAATATTTAATGTTGGAATGTTTCTGTTATAGTACAACTAAATAATTCTATAAATTAAATTCATTTATAAAAAATAGATAAAATGTTCCTTGGATCATGAGTTTTCAAACCTGTAAAGTTCTCTCCTCACCTTTGGAGGTATTTAAGAAATATTGTGGAGATTTTCAAGAAATATTCTTATTAAAAGTCGGATAAGAATGTTTTTCCTTAAACTGTACAACCTATTAATTGGGGCTAGAGAAGCTGAGGTTGTAAAGGTAATATTAATTTAAATGCATAAGACTGGCTATGTCAGATGAATTATTTATTCTGCTGTCAGTCATGGATGAACTCTATGGGATCTTCAGACCCTTAAAACCCTAGTCCACCTAGCCTAAAAACAGTATAATCCTTATAAGCGAAAGAAAATGGTTAGGGTATAGCCCTAAAAATTCTCTTAAATAAGGAGAAATATTTATTTGGAAGCCGATGTTTCGACCCACATTGCAGGTCTTCTTCAGGGCTATTATAATAGGATCACACTTGACACTCGGTTTTTATATAATAGTTAGAGTTTGTCAAAATGCTTATACAAATTATATAAAGTACTTTTTTATGCTGCTTTGTGTAAGACTAAATCAAACTTAGATACAATCGCTCTGCACAAAAAAAAAAATTATTAAACATAAAATTAAATAAATGAATACTTACTTTACCATATGCTGGAATATCAATATATTTGTCAATGGTCCCACCTTCTTCCTAAATATTAACAAATAAAATTACTATCAAATATTAACAGAAGTAGTGATAATTTATAACACAATACTATATTGTAAATTAATGGCAATTTCAATAACCAATAGAAACTGAGCTGACGAAAGATAGTGAAAGATATGCAACTGTTGAGAGATATTTATACATTACATTATAATATAATATGTATGATATAATATATATGACTTATGATATAATACTTTATAGATGTAAAAATATAAAAACAATTTTTAGTTTTAATCAAAATTTAATACTAATTACTATAATTTTAACTATGGTGAAATAACTTTGAGTATCACATAACAATCGATACTTCCAAAACATTAAAAAGTAAATAAGGAAGGAAATAGTCGGGGGTGCAGTCATATTAAACACTAAATAAGTGGGTACTTATTTTTATTTTGTGCCGACGTTTCGACCCACTTTGTGGATCATCTTCAGGACTAAGAAAGAAAACAGACAAAACAACAAAACTATAAAAATACATTATGGTACCAAGAATATGATAATATAAAAATATATGTAGAGTAATAGATATATTTGAATAAGTGTATATATATATATATATATGATAGTAATATTTCATAGATATATATGAATAAGTGGAGGATATAAGAGGATATAATTATAGAAACGTCGGCATAAAATAAGTACCCACTTATTTAGTGTTTAATTTGACTGCACCCCCAACTATTTCTTTCCTTATTCAGATCTTCCAGTCAACTATCTTCTCGCATACATTAATAAACTATTATAATGCAAATGGAAAAAACCACAAGCAGAGCCTTATGTTTCAAATCTGGTGTAAAATACAAACACTTATACAAACAGTCGACGTTTCGCCCATTCAGGCATTATCAAGACACAATAAAAAGTAAGTTCACTCACATCTCAAAACAGAAGTGCAATACATCCCAACGAATAATCGCTCAAAAAGGCTCATAATCCGGGACCGCACCTCCACCCCAAGACGTTCAACCCCCCAGGGGGGAAACAAATAGGGTTGAACGTCTTGGGGTGGAGGTGCGGTCCCTGATTATGAGCCTTTTTGAGCGATTATTCGTTGGGATGTATTGCACTTCTGTTTTGAGATGTGAGTGAACTTACTTTTTATTGTGTCTTGATAATACCTGAATGGGCGAAACGTCAACTGTTTGTATAAGTGTTTGTATTTTACACCAGATTTGAAACATAAGGCTCTGCTTGTGGTTTTTTCCATTTGCATTATAATAAAATTTAATGTTTCATTTTGAGTTTTGGCTCTAGTTTATTGATTAATAAACTATATCAATCCATTATGTCTTTAACCTTAACCCATAATAAAGTAATATTAATCTGATTTCTTTTAACATTAAGTTAAAAGATGTCCAAAATATTGTTGTAAAATAGTGTTTAGCCTGTATATATCTTAATGTTTATCTATTATAACATCATAATAATGGCTTCTTTGAGTAAAAAATAAATAAACAAGTATACCATTTTCCGATGAAGGAGTTTGGTATTAATCTTTGCATTAAACCACTTTTTGTTTTAAATTATTCACTCCCAGTATTGATCATTTAGGATTTTTTTTTGCCAATAAAATAATTTAAAAAGTATATATGACAATTTTCATAAACAAACTCTAATCAACAAATTACTACAAATAAGAACATTTAATACCTGTAAAGGAATCCAAGGACTCGCTCTAAACCCCACCATCGGCAATTCATGAGGGCTGTGCAATATTATCTAGAAACAATGATTGAAAAAAAAATACAAAATAAATAGATTTAAAGAATTTTCTTAATATTTATATTTATAAGATAACAAATGTTACATGTATGGCAAGATATTTAAGATCCAAAATTATTATAACTTTATGAAAAGAAGAAATGAATATTATCTAACTTATATTAACATTATTTTTTTCTTAAATGTTTTTAAATTCTTTTGTAAGGTTAAAGTGGCAGAGACCTTGAGATGTTTTATAATAAATGAACGTAAGAGAATTATTGTAATGTTGGCCACTCAACACCCGAGTGGTTGAGAATACACTACCTATCCATATTATATTATTATATTATTATGTTTGGTTATGAGTATATGCTTTATTTAATTTTTCCCATAGTAAGCTACAAGGATCATCACATGGCATGAAACATTATAAAAGTTATTTCACGGTTATTATTTATTTAAATTAAATCAAAAGTTATTAGTTAAAATTATTATTAACAGTAAAATGAATATATGGCTAGCTATTATTAAAAAAAAAAGATTATTATCTTCAATCTTTATATACTATTTTCTGGGATATTATTGAACATTATAAAACAAAGCTTCTGGTCTATATTTAATGGTAACTATTCCGGCTGCTAACATTTCACCAGTCAGCATCATCTATTTTTATATTTCAAATGTACTATAATTATCAAACTCGATGTGATTCATGAAGTATTTGTAGAATACATAAGTACAATAATTAATTAAAGTAAATAAAATAAAACTTATTGGCTTTCAAATTAAACCAATACAAAAATTAATAAAATCTTAACTGTACAGAAAGCCATGTCCATACCTTGAAGCCATCAGATTTTGTCGCACAATAGCCTGGTGACGTGTCAATCTCATGAAAGATGCCCAGTACCACGGCATTCTTCGCCCTCTTAGGAAACGGTCCCGTCTTGATGCTTTCTGAGGCATTATTATCAAACCTCAGCGCTCTCGAGTTAAAGCCATTTTCCAAGTTCCAATCAGACGATCTACCATGACGACCATGACTGGTCAATCTGTTAATGAATTATAAAAATTATTAATTAATTAATTAAAAATAAAATACAGAATATGGATATCAGATTTGAGGTCCACCTTAGTGGTTAAAATCATTTTATTAACAAATATTAATGTTATATCTGCAACCCCGATGAATAGGTGTTTGAGTCAAATTCTCTTTAGAATGAGTTACTATACTGAGTGGAATTGTGTCATTCACGTACGGTTAAGTGACTAAGTTAGACATTGGCTTGAAGAGGAGTTATTGCTGTTATTAAAACTCCATTTGAAGCCTACAACTACAAGAATGAGATTCATCTTCCCTCAGTACAATTAACTCATTATTGACAAAATTCACTGGGGTTGTGAATCTTATGATAGTCAAAGTCTTTTTTTTTAGTATTTATATTAAGAATTATAAATATTTATATCAAGTTATAGAAAAAGGGGGTGATGACAGAAAGAGAGAGAGTGTAGGAATGAGAGTAGAAAATAATATATTCTGTGTGCCATAAAATGATTTTTTTATAAAATGATACTTGCAAATATAAGCAAATTGTTTATACTACATTATTTAGCTAATTGTCTTGGGGAATTTCTGATTAAATTTTATAGAACTATTATACTTAGATTGTAAAATAATGGAAATGATCAGGATCTGAAGATACCTACACATGTTCCTTGAATATTTCTCTCGGATCAAACATGTTAAAAGTGTAACAGACCCCTTGATCTGTCAGTGTCCTCACCAGTAAGTGGTCACAGTATGATATTAATGGATCGTTCATGTTTTTATCATCAGAATGCAGCTCACAATTAACAATCATAGGAGGCGAAAACTAAAAAAAATAGTGATAATGTTAATCAATCAATATTAGTGTAAAAATATGCATGTTTGAAAAGTAGGAAATTATGAAAATAAATAGAGACTAGATAATCAAGCAGTGAAAAAAACCCATATAAATATGCAGTTTTTATTTTTACTTGTTATCTAATTGTAGAATGTTCATTCAAATTTCAACTAGTGTAAACCATTTCTTAGCTCATAAATCTGAGAACAATTGTCTTTTCGAATCTATGCTTCCCAAATACGTTGCTAGGAAAACAGCAACCTTATCTGTACATAGATATTATTTAGACCAGAAATATTTGTATATATTAAAAATAAATGTTTCTTTGTCCAAAATATTTAAAAATTACAATAAACTAACCTGTATCATTGCAACAGATAATACAAATACAAACTACCTATGATCTACATCTACATCAACTAGCAGGGCCGATTTGAGATTTAATGCACAAAACTCGGGAATTTATTGAGATGTAGTGTAGCCGTCAAATTAACTAAAGTTGGAAATTAAAAACCTTACGATGGTAATATCAGTTATTTAATATAATAATAATATGAAATAAAAATAATAATTCACAAGATCAAATTATAATAAGAAAATATTGATTATTATAATTGGAGGATGAAAGTAGTTGTGGGGTGCAGTCAAAATAAACACCAAATAAGTGAAGACTTATATTTTATCTGTGCCAACGTTTTGAGATGCTTTGTGGGTCATCCTCAGCACAAATAGAAGGAGAGAGGGCTGGGAGAACCGTCTAACTCAATTTGGTGTTTATTTTGACTGCACCCCCCATCCATCTTCCAGTCAATTATTTTCCTAAATTATTCTCCATTAGATCTTCCAGTCAATTATTTTCCTCTCTAACATAATTATTATAATTATTCACAATACCTCGATGAAGTCTTCTATTGTATAGTGGCAATCTTGAATTCGATCGTCTCCGCACACCATGTAGAGTAGATTTTGAACTTTCCTAAATTTATAATATAAACTTAAAAATAACATTTGGAGAGACTGAGTACATATAATACTATATATACTATGAAGTGTCAACCCCCTAATCCTAATAGCCCTGAAGAAGGGCAGCAATGTGGGTTGAAATGTTGGCTTTCGAATAAACAGTTGTCCCTATTTAAGAGATTTTTTTTTACCTCCACCCAGACCATTTTCTTCCTCGCAATACTTTATAATACATTACAGTATACACCAATAAAATAAATTTCTAAGATACATTTTTCCATTAACATAGGATTTGTATTCAATTTTGAACAAGTTATCGTAAGGGAGATGATGGTTCTGTCAAAAGTTTTCTGGTAAACGGAAATGACACCTTAAAACAATAATTCTTACTATCTGGTATTAGTCAATCTGAGCCAATTTATCAATCATCTTTTGATTATTAAGGTTTTTTTTTAATTTTTTACATTTCATACCATCAGTTATTTATTGTAATTTTAATGAATGTTATTCTCAGTTATAAAAAAAAATATATCTGAATTTATCTCTTACTCGTTTTTAACTGGAAAGAATTTATGAGAATTTCTAACTAATTTTTTACAGGAAATATTTTCATGGAACATGAAATGACAAAAAATTTAATAATTTAACCCAAGACTGTGATTTAATATAAGGCTTGATACCAACCTTCTTGGTCGGAAAACGATAGGTTGTTTTTACACGATTTTATATTCTCTTCGAGCTCCAGAGAGTTTCCGTCAAACTTCTCAGTTAAAATTTCATTAATCCACGCATGAAATAAACTGAAAGTATTTTGGACATGAATTGTAATATAAAAATCAATAAAGTTTTCCTCTATTTTATATTTATGTAAAAGTTAAAAGAACCAACAATATAATATGTAACAACGATGGGATAAAACCGAATTGTCTCTCGCATGATATAGCACCGTTACGCGTAAATGGATTAGTCATTAACAGGTACTTGTAAATACTAATGAAAATTAAGCTGACAAATTAAGTTTTTTTTTTGTTTTTTTTTTACCATCCTTCCCACCCGGTCCCCAAAAAAGTCATATCATTTCCTGTTTAAAATTCCAACGATTACAACACTTATTTGTACTACGTACAAAAAAGTAAAATGTTGTTACTTATTCGACTGTCAAAAAATATCATCATAAAATTGTAAGTTTTTTATTTAATACTAACTGATAGTCTGAGGTACCTTTTTTAAGTGAAAACTATAGCCGCATTTAACGACTTTTGGAAGTGGAAAAACTTAAGAATTTGCGTTATCGAGACTGGCGACACCTAGCGGCCTGTGCATGAGTTATACAATTTCATTTAATCAACTTTAGTTTTAAGTTTAGAATTCCATTGATATAAGAATAATTATACTTAACTAAAAGGTTGTGTCATAGTTGTCGAATAGATACTAATAACAACTTAAAACATCAATAACTGGTTGGACTTTTCGTTTCCCCTAGAGGAATAAATTTGTTATAGTTGAATGTCTCGTTTTATGAAATAATTGAAAGTACCAATGATCAAAGTATTAACTTAACGATGATAATAATGTTTTTGTTTTTTTTTATTATTTATTTATTGATATTTACAACTATATTACAGTAATATAACAAGTAAATTGGCTGAGTGATACATAATGACATGATATAATGACAAGTAGAGAAACTACCCACTGGTAGTACTCAAATCGCATGTTCAACTAAGAAGGTCACGTGGCCATCTTCTTCTCAGACCCCTCGGAGGATTATCGGGAATTGAAGAGGAAGCTAGGTTTGAAACTAGAGGGTTTGAGTGGAAATGAAGTTTGTTATGAAAGGATAGATACCGGGATAGGACCAGATCAGCAACAAATGGGACATTAAGGTCGTTATGGATGACTATATTCTTAACAAAATAAGGAGCGTTGAGGATTTTACGAAGGATTTTGGATTGTAGGGATTGGATACGAGAAGAATTCGATGGCTTAGTGGAGCCCCAAAGCTCTACTCCGTAAGTCCAAATAGGTCGTATGATGGTCATGTAGATGAGTCTTTTGTAATGAATTGGGAGCTTAGAGCGTTTGTCTAGTAATTGTTGAAGTACCCTGAAACGTCGAGCGGTTTCTTGTCTTTTCAGTCTTGTATGAGGATTCCAGGTTAATCGTTTGTCGAGATGCAACCCTATCGGGTATCGGATCTGTTCTACAGGCACAAGTGGGATATTATTAAAGGATACTGAAGGGCAGGAAGTCATTGGTTTACGACGTAAGGTAAAAGTGATTTGATGGGATTTTTGAGAATTTATTTTAATTCTCCAGTTCTGGCACCATTCTTCAAGATCAGTGATATGGGATTGGAGGCTTTGGAATACAATAACTGGATTGGTATTGACTGATAATACACATGTATCATCAGCATATGTGGTAAGGATAGTATTAGGATGAGTTGGGATGTCAGCTGTATAAACTGTATAAAGGATTGGGCCAAGGATACTACCTTGAGGGATAATAATGTTAAAAATTAAAATAAAATCTATGTAAAAACAATTACAAAGTATAAATAACGCTTATAGTAATTATTATTTCAATTGCATTGACACGGTCATTTGAGAAACACCTATTATAGTCCAGGATCCATGGTCCATTTTTGCACTTGATTAGTATCAAGCTGAATCTTCGTGAATAGCTTCGTTTCGATGAGACGCCCAACCATTTCCTATGCGAAAATTCTCGATTGTGGTAGCTAACAGAGGTAGCAAGGATAATATATGTCGATTTGATGATTCTCAAAAATTTATTACTAACTGGTTTTGTTAAATCTCAAGATAATTATCTAAATTATTTGAAAAAATATTTGTCCTACAAAATGTATGGTTTGTTCAAAGAGTCCCCTCCTTCCAATATGTATCGATAACGAAGTCAAAAAAGAAGAAGTAAAAAAAAAAAAACAGTTGGTTAGTAACCATTTTTGATACACGTTGGAAGGAGGGGACTCTTTGATCAAACCATACATTTTGAAGGACAAATATTTTTTCAAATAATTTAGATAATTATCTTGAGATTTAACAAAAAAAAAACCCAGTTAACAATAAATTTTTGAGAATCATCAAGTCGACATATTTTATCCTTGCTACCTCTGTTAGCTACCACAATCGCGAATTTTCGCACAGGAAATTGTTGGGCGTCTCATCGAAACGAAGCTTTCACGAAGATTCAGGTTGATACTAATCAAGTGCAAAAAATGGACCATGGATCCTGGACTAATATACAAAAAAGTAAACTTTTGAAAAAGTTATAAACGTCGTTGGAGATGTGTTGTTTCTCAAATGACTGACTAGACGATATATTATTTGAAAAAATTATAAACGTTGTTGGAGATGTGTTGTTATTCAAATGACTGACTAAACCTGATATATTATCAGGTATGAAATAAAAGGTAAAATAATTCAAATTATTAATAAAATGAGTATTTTATTTTTCAAATAATATATACGCGTGCATATTGGAATTGTCTAGCCTTCGCCAACAATTAATATGTCTAAATCAATTTTGGCCAAAAATGGACATGTGGTGTTTCTCAAATGACTGATTCAATTATTAATATTTTGTATTGAGCTTCTGCAACCTATTCTATGTTTTGACTAATAAATAAACTACTTGAAAGTGTACATAGTACATAATTGTGAAAACCAGATTAATGGTAATAATTTAAATGTACTCATTTGAAATTTGAATAATTCAGACTATAATTGATTTATAAATCCAAAAAATAACACAGTTGTTCCAAAGTTTTTGTTTTTATCAATACATCTATTGGTTCAATTAGAATACTTACGGATTGTCCGAAATATTACTCCTCGGGTAAACGACCTTCCTGTTGTCGCAGATGGTAAAAGCAGGAAAAGGAATCTGCAGCAAGTCCTCGTGGACTTGGTAGCTGTCCACTTCGATGGCCGTCTGCGACCACTTGACAAACTGTCGGGATACGTAATAAGCGGCAGTGAAGAAACCCAGGAACACCACGGATATCCACCAAAACCTAGTGATTTATTAACAACCATAATTTACAATGAAATAAAAAATATAATTATAAAAACTAAGAAGGTACGCCCTGTTCCAGTACAGGAAAATATCCCCTGTTCTCCTAGTGGCGGACCAACCTACATTGTTCCAATTTTATAATTGTTCAAATAATAATATTTGATAATAATAATTATTAGTATATTGTACATTGGCTATCTTTGAAGCTATTATATCTACATCTATATTTAAGCAGATATAGAAGACAGTCAACCTCTCTATCCAGGACCTGTTGGGCTCAGCGAGGTAGCGCATGCCATGGATGGAGGTACTCCTGCAGAACTGGCCCCAGTACTTCCTCGAAGCCAAAGAACTGTTCTTGAACCTCTGCACGCTGGACTGGCTGATCAAGCGTTTCAGTCCTCGTTTTCTGTAAACAATTAGCGCTTAGGCGATAACAACAGTTAAAGAATTTTTCAAATAACAACAATTGAGTTTAATAGAAACAAATAAATTAAGAGAACCTATTTTTTTTTAAAGGGAGACTACCTATATCAAGGTTTAAATTCATTTCATGTCGGGTCCACGTTATGAGTCTCGACCCGTACTGTTTGCCTTAGCAGTAGTAGGGAAAGGACGTTAAAGGCCAATACAAATAGCTGTTTGATGTATCGTTTATTAACAACGGAAATTACTTATATTAAAATAATTAAACTTTACTCCGTTAAAGGATTACCAAAGCTAATTTTTTTAACATTTGACCCACATAATGCATTACTTCAAGAAGATATTCTCGAGGTTTTTTTATGTACCAACGGAATAATTCTCCTTTTGATTGCATAAATTGTAAAATTGATAAAATATAAAAAATTTTGAACATGGGAAAACATTTATAAAGTTGCAAAATAGGGAAAATTGCGAAAATAGTAAAAATATCCAAAACGATCAAATTGTGAAAATAGGGTAAACTGCAAAAGTGGAGCAAATTGCGAAAATGGGATAATGCGAAGATATAAAAATTTGCGAAATTGTCTAATTCGCTAAACAGGATAAATTACAAAAATGGGTAGAATGGCGAAAACGGGAAAATTTCGAAAATGGAAACACTGGGGAAACAGGGGAAATCGCAATAACAGGAAAAAATCGCGAAAATAGGACGAATTGCGAAAATGATGAGAATAGCGAAAAAAGGGAAAATTTCCAAAATGGGATGGTTTGCGAAAATGGGTCAAATTGCGAATATGGGACAAATTGCAAGCCACTGCTCCTGCACAGCCAATCCATTGGTTGGGATAATTAACATTTGGAAATTGTCTATGCAAGGCCGGTCAATGACCTTAATTTTTTACGAAGAAGTATAATTAAATTTTGTGAAACAATAACACATATCCAGTGCCGTTCTGCCACTGTTGCTGTGGAAGAAAGACGTCAAGCCTGTCTTAATGCTCAAGGAAATGACTTGACAAACAACATTTAATATGAATGTTAATGTTTGCATTTAATGAATAAAGTAGTTGGAAAAAATAAAATAAGTATTTATTTACTAAACCTAAATCATAACAATGAAAATCTTTAGGTGTGAATATCTCCTAAACAAAGCGTTTGCGGACCTAAATAGGAAATTTTTTTTCTTGTCTTAAGGTACTTAGTTCAAATTTTCAAATAGTTTAAAATTCAGACCACTACTTAACTCTAAAACACCCAGTAGGTTTTCGGTAAGCCTTCGAAATATGGACTTCTCGGAGAATATTGAGGATAGAAAGAATGATGGATGAAACGGTTTTACAACGCATGAACAAGAAAAGAGGGTACTGAATTCTATAAAAAGGAGAAAGATGAAGTACATTGACGGACGAAATAGGGAATATGAATTGTTCCACAGAGTTATTCTAGGAAAAATAACTCTGTTCTGGAGGCCCAAAAACATCTTGGTTCAAGAGTCTTTAAGTCCGGACAAAGTGAAGATCATTCGACTGGTCACCGAGGTCCCTGGGTAGACATGACACTTAAGGGGAAAGAATTGAGTGCAAATATAGGAAAAACGACAAGAGAAGGACATTAAAAATCTAGTTACCGGGCGGGAACAGAAGATCCCACCTCCTCCGCCATGGCTATACTGACTCGTGAAAACATTAGGCAATTAACATTTGTGATCATGTGTCATGCGAGCATATGGAGAATGATTAGTAAGGGTCACGAAAGATGAGGAGTCCGATTGTAACATGTATATCATCGCACATAACCACTGCTTGTGAGGATACTATCAATGTCAACTGAGTTGTCTGGCTGAGAATCATGGCCGATAACTACAGACTCTTATTTAGCAACTGTATAGTTAAACATCATAAACCTTGTACTAACAACCGAATGGTGTTTCATTACATACTCCACAATCATTTTAGTAAAATTAAATAATAAATTTACAAACTCATTTTTTATTTACTCATTAATCGTAGGTGATAAGTGCATGAAATGTGTTAAAAAACGCTAATTTGGCGAATCAAAATGGTTGCGAAGAAAACGTTTAAAAAATTCAAACGGTTACAAAAAGATTCAATACATTTCCAAAAAAAACGCAAGATTTATCTAGTTACTTAAACCTTTACTAATTTCATATCAGAAAAATCTTACTAAAATTTTAAGTTCTGATTTTTAAGCATTAACATTCTGCCACATTTCAAGATTGGTTTCGAAAAGGCAAGTTACCAAAAATAATGAAATCTTAAAAATAAAGAAGAACCCCTGTAATTTTAAGATGTTCGACACTATTTGGATAAGCAACAACTTGAAATTTTGAGATTTCAATGGGCATATGTAAATAATAAATTATGTTATGAAGACGACGGTGGAAAAACGAGGTAACTACATTTTTTCTAAATGTTCAAGAAAACAAATTTACCGCGGAATCTATTTTATTATGTTATGAAAATCCTTACAGAAAGCTGGTCCTCCCAATCTGACAATGAAGGGGGTGTATGAGGAGCTCAGAGCCCAACTCGTGGAAGTCACGTTAATTCGTTCTTCACCAGATACTGTTCGGATGAACTAGTTTTTCAGCCGTTTTGGGCGCGTATGAACTCTTCTTTGAAATCGAGTTACCTCTTTCTTCCCCTGTAGTCTTCATGTATAATACAAACACTATTTACGTATTAATAATAATAAAGTATTTATTATTAATATTCTAAACTGCGGAAAAATGAACAGGGATACCACTAATTTGGTTTTATTTGCTATGCCTAGTATCTTAGAATTATTTTTATTATAAAAAGCATTAATATTTATTATAAATTATACTACATTGAATATTGTAAAGTATAAAAATTTAAATAATAATATAAATGGTAGGTAAAGTATATACTACAAAATTAGCAATTTTTGCATTCTATATATCAGTTTTCCAATGATTCGAAACCTGTCCAATAGCTGTTTTTTTTTATATTTAAGAATTTATAATATATACATAATTAATTGAGACATGTAAAACTAATAAATATATTATTAATTAATAATAATAAAATATTTATTACTAATTTGGCATATTTTTTATTAATATTAAATGTTATTTTCCAATGACCGAAACCTTCCAAATAACTGTGTTTTTTTTTAATAATTAAGTATATATTATACTAAAACTATACATGTGAAAATCTAAACTTTTTTATAATCATCCCATTTTATCGTACTACTTATGTACAAAAACCTTTATAAGGTAATTCATTATGATTTTCGTCAGGGTGACACAAAAATGGTATTGTGTATTGCGTGCACTATAGTCCCCAGCGCCGTACTCCTTCAGTTGCTTCACGGTCCTGCGTCATCAGAACCCATTGCTGGCAGCTTTCCAATAATGAATCCAATTTATATATAGTTTACATAATCATGGTTTTATTATATTATATTATATGTTATATTAAAATTGTACCTAAAAGAATCTTCCTTTCCAAACCACTCAATTATATCAATTAATTTATCTAATTATATCAATTTTTTTTCTCCTATTAGCTTTTTTGGCATCCATCATATGTTATTATTTAAGATTTCATTATCATTCAACATCACCATTTCATCATTTTATATTCTATCTCCATTCTCTAACCATATGTTTACTTATATTTCTATATTTTCCTTGTATATTTACACCATATTTTATATTTATACCACCTCATTATATATGTATACATTTTAAAACTCCCCTTACTTATATTTTCTACTTTTCTACCAGTTATACTTTAGATTTATATCTTTACTTTCTACTTTTCTTTTTCCTTTATTTACTCATTGATATCATTTTTGTTATATTTTCTTTCATTTTACTTATGTAAACTCCCAAGGAGTCTATTATCATACATTTTATATTTTATCTATATTCGACTATCTTTTCCATAATTTTACATCTCACCTCTGATGTTTATACTTTTTCTTTTTATAAACTTTCTGTTTACTTCCTTCTTTTACCTTACCTTCTTTTATTTTACCTTTGTAAATTTTTACATCACCACCTTTCTGTACATTTACTCTGTAATATCTTTATATATATATAAATATTATAATATATCCCTCACTTTTTTGTTCTAAATTTCTATTACTCTACATATATATTTTTTTATATTATCATATACTTGGTACTGCAATTTATTTTTATAGTTTTGTTGTTTTTTGTCTTTTTTTCTTTCGTAGCCCTGAAGATGACCCACAAAGTGGGTCGAAACGTCGGCACAGAATAAATAAGTACCCACTTATTTAGTGTTTTATTTGACTGGACCCCCCTAACTATTTCCTACCTTACTCAGATTTTCCAGTCAACCATATCCTCGCTTCTAATTAATTTAACTAAATTGAATAATTGTTTATTGAACTATTATAAAGAATACATAAGATTGTCTGGGTGGCGGTCAATGGACATACCCAAATAGTGAAGAAAACCCTTTATATAAAACCAATGTTTTGGCCCAGGTCAGAGCAGTAAGAAAAACTCATATCTGCGGTTAACAAAATGACCAATCTGTATCAACATAACAAAATTAAATAAATCGCAGAGATTCCTTTCGGCAGGATAACACTCCTGTAGTAACACTAATGAGAGATGTTTAGAAATATACAAGCATTGGTTTGATGAAATAACTGATTTTGTAATATATCTTGGTTTCAACTATTTTATTGGTCTTCCTAATAATTTATTATTATATCTGTGACTAATAATGACAGACAATCAGCAATATTTACTAGGTAACACCCAGCAGATTTATCAGCATTTAGATAAAATAGAAAAGACATTAGAAAACAGAAGGGTGGGATAACAGACTAAATAAAAAAAAAAACGAAGAAACCAAACCTCAATTATAAATCCTTAAATAAGTTTATTTAACTATAAGGAATTAAGTGAACATGTTACCGGCTGATTAAGGACAAGAAAAAATTATCTATTAAAAAATAATGTTTTCAAAATTTATCTACTCTGCAATAATGATTACTTTATAAAGGTATACTTAGGTTATACTCGTATAGTGTATATTATATTTTAAATAATTGTAGGATTTAAAATAATTTATAAAATTACATGAGAGTAAAAACAACGGACTATAAAGTTGTATAAAATTTGAAATTAATTTATAGCCTTACTTTAGTTTAATACATAATGTATCAATACTTATAAATACGGATTTTCAGAATCATAAAACGTTTTACAACAGTAAACTAATGGTTATTAAACTTCCTGTACATGGAGTTCAATCAAAATATAATAAATCGGAAATGCTTTGATAACATGATAATTATATAGTTTGATGGATTATATTCTAAATAATATAATAGATAATTGTAAAATATTTAAATAAAGAGGCTTTCTTGATTACAATCTCCTCTCCCCTCTCTCAGGTATATATGAGGCAGTGGGAAGCGCTGATAAGGAATTAGCCAATGGGCTGTGAGATTGCTCTCAGTCCTCACCTGAGACCTCAACCGCAAGGCGTCTCCAACGCCACGCAGTTGTATTACACAGTTTATAAATATATAAATATATATATATATATATATATATATATATATATATATATATATATATTCAAAACTATTGAAAATATTTCAACAATAATTCTATCTCTAGCTTTTCAAGTAAAGCATTAAATCTATCGGAAAAGAAAATTCTTATGGATCAATAATCACAGACGATAAGGAGTATAGATTTATTAGTAACAAAGATTCTTGTGGGCATAGAAGAGAGATAAAATAGAAGAGGCGCTAGAAAGGAGAAGGTTTTGATTTTTCAATCATAACTATAGAATGGTAATTGACTGACTTAAAAAATATTCATCAATTCTGATAAATGAAAAATCTTGAAAATTTAGGAATCACAAGATATGTGATAAAAACCGAAGACGAATTAAAAAAAAGAAAAAAAAAAAAGGTAATTATTCCGCAGGTTGTCCGCAAATCAAGTCCGCAGGCTTCGACTTGAGTCACAAGTTTTATCTTATATTCGTTCTCTTTTAATATTTTCCAAAAATACAAGTTATCGGGAACTTTAGTGTGAAAAAGAGAATGCAATTATGGGAAAACTCAAATGAACGTTTCAGCAAACATATATCATCTATACTTCGAAATGTTAATTGGATTTTTTATTTCTAGATGAAATGATTACTGAAATCTACTCATTACCCATAATTACATTATCTTTTCCACACTAAAGCTCGTGATAACTTGTATTAATGGAAAATATTAAAAATGATGCGAATAAAGAGTTAAAACGTGTTGTAACTCAACTCGTAGCGAAAGCTTGCGGAGCAAATACCAATAATAAATTATAATAGGAGAATTCCAGATAGAGAAAACCCACACAGTCCTTATGGACAGAAGAAAAGATTGTGGGTGAGGTGAAAAGAGTCTGAATGAAAGTATTCTGGTAGAAAAGAAAATTCAAATTAAGTCATACTTAAATGGTCTGAACGAAAAAAAAATAAACAATTGAATTTATAAACCAAATTCGAGAAAAACAAGGCAAAGAAAATTTAAATACTTTTGTTTTGAAGAGAAAAGATTTTTCCTGGCCGGGATTCCAACCCGGGTCGTCTGCATCTCCGGTGCAGTGCTCTAAACCACTGAGCTACCAGGGGTCGTATCCAAGTCAGACAAATCCGTTCTCTTCTTCAGTCTGACTTGGACACGACCCCTGTTAGCTCAGTGGTTTAGAGTACTGCAACGGAGATGCAGACGACCCGGGTTCAAATTCCGGCCAGGCCAAATCTTTTCTCTTCAAAACAAATATTTAAAAATAATCACCATCAAAATAACAATTAATAAAAAAAAAATTGAAATACATTGGGGAAATTTCACCAAATCCCAGAGGACCCAAATCGTCCTTCATATCTATCAGACGAAAATGAATATATCCCGGGGTTTCAAGTGAAATAAACTAAGTCAAAAAAATTATTTTGAATAAAACGTTGTTGAAAAAGATCACTTAGCGTGAAATGTTCCTACTGATCAAACCCACTAAGTCTTATCTTTATTTATTTTCAATGTTTCATAATCACATTAAGTACTCTACTTTTCATCATGTATCCCACGATATATAATTTCATGTTATGTGAAATATAAAATGTAAATGCTAAATTACGAACTGTATGACGGTAAGAACAAGAACATAAGTTTTTTCTTTGATGGAGGACTCCATGTATACATCTTCCGGACCATTTGACAAGGCATCGAAAGAGCGAAGAATATCCGAATTTGAGAATCGTAACAAATTAAATTCCTCTCAGGATGAAAAGGATAAATGCAATGACCTAAATATAGAAGGACTATCTTTATCCTGGGAAGGTAAGGATAATTGGATCTGTAAAAGAAGATTGGAGGGAGACCTGCGCTTTGAAGCACAGACTCTTCTACAGACCCGATCCGGAAGCGACTCTGACACCTTGCTCTCTGTGAGTTCACAAGTTTTTTTTATTTATTTTGTTATTAAATTGTAAGGCCTTTGAATAACTGATATAAAACCCAATATAAAATAAAATAATATTTAAATCATCTATCCGATATCAATGCTAAAAACTTCCATTAATCAACTTTCCGATGATGTTTCCCCTTATTTGCCACACAATGTTCTCTGATTCATAAAAAGAAAAAAAAATCCAATTTTTTAATGTAGCTATGCAATGTCCACCCGCAACTCGTTTTATTATGTTGAAAAAAGACCATATGTTAGTTTATTAGTTCATACACTGAGATTTTTCAGAACCGATAGTCGTGAGTTTATGTTACTCCATGCAATTACTTTACATAATAAACATAAGAAGGTAAAAATGGCCTTGAGAACTAGAAGAATTGACTTCCGTCTTTGTCTGAATATATATTTTTCAAATTTACCCAACTATAGGAGATAAGACGAATCAATCTCCCAGCTACGTTTCGGCCTACATCCCTGACATACGTTCATTGCCTCTTTCATTCATATCTTAACCTAGTGCCACCTGTGGCGTAGTGGTTAGCATGACAGCTTACTATGCCCAAGATCACAGGTTCTCAACCCAGCTGGTTGCCTCAGGATTTTTTAGGGAGTAAAAATCCTTGGTTATGACGTCCTTCGGAAGGGAGGTAAAATGGTAAAGATACTTTTCCTAATTATGCTTGGATAGACAAAATTTAGGACTCCCACTGATGAGTATCGTCCGATTAGTCATGGGTACATGAAGTGGCGTTAAATGAAACAAAAAAAACGTACTTTAACCAGACGAAATCGCACTCCAACAAACTTTGCTTCAAATTTCTGCAATCACATTTACCCGCAGCAGATTCGCTTGAAAACGCCAGAAAGTTTACCCAAAACTTTATACCTTAACAGAAGGAATTTTTTTATGTTTTGTTTTTGAAATCTCACATTCAGACTTTAGTAGATGCAATAAGTAGAAAATTGATATAATTTCATTTTTAAGGCTCTTAAAAATATGACTGAACGAACTTTTAATGAAGTTCTAGAAAAAAATAATTTTCTTTATAGTATTGCCAAACAATTAAAGTTTCTGTTCATAATAGTGTAGCATAATCTAAATTATAAATAAATATTAATTTAATATAAATATACGTACTAACTCTTGACTGAATGTCTTTCATTTGATCTTATTATTTTTTTGGGGGGGGGAGGGGTGTCAATCTACCCGCTATCTATCCTTTCATAACAAACTTCATTACCACTCAAATCTTCTAGTTTCAAACCTAGCTTCCTCTTCAATTCCCGGTAATCCTCCGAGGTGACTGAAAAGTGACCTCCTAAGTTGAATTTATTATTCGAGTGCTATCGCTGGGTAGTTTCTCTTCTTGTCATTGTCTTTAGTCATTGTGTATCACTTAGCCTATTTACTTGTTGTATTATTGTAATACAGTTGTAAATATCAATAAATAATTTTTTTTTTGTATAATATAAATATTTTTTGGATAGTATAAACATTTTTTAGATTAATGAAAAAACGGGACGCAAACCTATGCTGTAAACCGTCTCAATGATACTCGCGGGCAATATTCCGATTTTCGGGATTGGAACATTACCTTAAGGGGGATATCATATCGGATTACCAAAATTGAAGTAATTTTGCCTTTAAGGCATTTTATTTATTGTTTTTTTTTTCATTAAAAAATCCATGTTTTTGGCCTCTTCCTTTTTGTGTAGCGTATTCCGCCCCTCATAAAAATACGCTAAGACGCACTTTTTTCCACTTATTCCTCAATAACTCGCTTCCAGTAAATTTAAATTGAAAATTTGTCATTACTAATATTAAAAGCCTTAAATTTCCTGCAGGGTTTATATGAAATACATTTTAAAATTTGAAACACCTAACCAGCCAATTTGTTTCAAGAGAGTTTTGGACCACCTAAACGATGCTTTCAAATATTACTGATCGCTAAAAGGTAGAAAAACCAAGAAGGAGTGAACTATTAATTTATATTTTATTGTAATTTGTAGTATTTCCCTGCATTGTAACTTTTTTTTTTAAACAGATCTACAATTACTTCAATAATAATGATCTGCAATATAGTTTCCGTTTTATTTCCTTCAAAAATCTACTAATTAATACAAAAGTGAAAATTAATTATTATCAGGTCAGAGTGATCCAAGCTTGCTTGTGTTTCACTAAAAAAATTATCATTATATGATTAAATTTATAATTAAAAGCTTTTCTTAATTATTACAGGCGTGTGAAATATTTTCATACACTTACACATACAAGATCAGGGGCCGAATTCCGGCGTCTTATAAACGATGATTAAAATTCTCATTTTGCAGTTCAATTTCATTTAAAAGCAAATCAATTAAATACATCTAAAACTACTAAATGGATCATTTGGCGAGAGTCAGTAAAATTTTTTGAAATTATGTTGAAGAACCTGGAAAGGACAAAAGCAACAAATACCTTATACATTTATCTATAGACGTATTAAACTATTCAATATACAGTATTACTAAGTCAATATTACTTGACTTACAAGTGTCAATATTTCTATCTTGAGACACTAAAATGTTTTTAGTGTTTACTAAAAAAATGAATTTTTATATATATTTTATAAATAAATGAACTTCTGCTGAAAAATTGTAATCATATGATTCCCAAAGAAGAAATTGGGGGAACTATATTCAATAGATCTTCTATGATTTTGGCCTTCGCCGATGACATAGATATTGTGGCAAGAACCCCTACAGATTTAGAAAATGCTTTTAACAGTCTCCAGATAGCATCAGCTAGATTAGGTTTAGAGGTCAATGAATCAAAAACCAAATATATGCATGCAGGCCCACAAGTGAATGTGCATGAACCATCGCATTTTATGGCTGGAGGGTTTAAATTTGAAAGGGTGGAGGAATTTGTGTACCTTGGATCGCAGGTGAACGCGGATAATGACATAAAAGCAGAAATCCATCGGAGAATTATGTCCTCAAATAAATGCTATTTCGGGTTGCTGAAGCATTTTAGAAGCAGGGCTATTTCCCAAAACACGAAGGTGCATTTGTATAAGACCCTAATAAGACCAGTTCTCGCTTTTGCCTCCGAATGCTGGACATTACCCAGTTCTCAGGAAGCCCTTCTCCTAAGGTTCGAGAGGAAAATTTTGAGGAGAATTTATGGCCCAGTTTGCACCAATGGGATATGGAGGATAAGGACGAACGCTGAGCTAGCAAGACTCTACAAGAGCCCAGATATTTTAAGGATAATAAAAGTAGGCCGGCTTCGATGGGCAGGTCATATAATTAGAATGACCCAGGATGAGATTCCTAAAATGATCCTAGACGAAAGGATTTATGGGACAAGAAGAGTGGGAAGACCTCGGCTCCGATGGATCGATGGAGTGGCGGCGGATGCCAGGTCCATCTTGGGAATTCGCAATTGGAGAGCAGCTGCAACCAATAGAGAAGACTGGCGAACCAAGCTGCAGGAGGCCTTGACTCTGCAGGAGTTGTAGCGCCACGAATGATGATGATGATGATGATTCCCAAAGAAGAGGATCTTCCTAAAGACTCACAAATGAATTGTACTAGGATTATAAATCCATTACAAATAATTCGAGTAGCCAAAGAGAAACAGAAACACAACAATACCATAAATTTTCATGAAATTTCAGTCTCTAAAATACCTGAATGGAAATAAACCCAGATAGGAATAAGTTCCAAAGAGAATTAACTGAAAATGAATTTTCCCTAACAATATCAGATTCCACTGATTTCCTGTTGAAGTTGCTCCTGAAGCAAAATTCAATGTTCAATATTCACTTCGCCACTCACCTGAACCAGGAATGGAAACATGAAATAAATTTGAGCTAATGCAATTTATAAAGACCTTTATAAAGGCCGACAACTTTTTTTATAAGATCTAAGGCTATAAAAATTATCTCATAAAACACTTGGCCATTAAAAAATAGTAATTGTTTTTATATTTTTGTAACCACAATAAAAGACCGAGTGGCTCAATAAATAAAAGGGATACAGTTTAATTACAATGAAATACTTTTTATTTTATTGTAATAGTAGATTAATTAATAATTTTAACAACTGAAATTTTAAAAGATAAAATTAATGAAATATATAATATTTTTGTGACTTTTCAGAACAAAATTTCCAAGAGCTGCTATTTATTTGAAGAAGGTATTTTTCATGTTTTATATCTGAAATTTTTATATAACTTTCCATAGATATTTTCATCTTCTTAATGTAAATATAACGTTTTATGTTTGTTTTTAAAAGCAATACTTATTTGTCTTAAGCTAATTTTTTGTAAAAACTTTAAAATTTAAAAGCTTTTCAAGTAAAATTATTTTATATTTTTTGTTTTATTTTATATTTTAGTTAATATATTTACATTTTATTTTAATGGATAATAATAGCCACAAAATAAAGAAGTATGAAGGTACTAACTAAAACATAAAAAATGAATAGGATATTTATATCAATATTTAAGAGATAATTGCCTGATGGGGACAAGGTACCTCAAGAAATCATTTTTTTAATTAATTTCCACTTCAGCGACACCCCTTAATTTTTTCTTGAAAGAAATTAATATATTTAAATAAATGTTTGCTTACTTTTTAGTAAAAACAAAAAAAAATGCGGAGAAATTTCAAAAACCTCATAATCCATTATTTCATATTTTCCCCACCTAAATTTTAACAATAAGCAATAGGTATACATAGTTTTTATTTTCCAGTGAATATGGCAGGAATCCTGACTCAAAAGGCTGTATTAATAATTGTATATTGCTCCATCCTACTTGATAATCTTCTGTTGACAGTTGTAGGTAAATGTATATTATTAATACTTTATAACTTTATTTATAATAAATTTACTGAAACCATGAAGTTTATTAATTTCTGACTGCAAGCTAATAAACTAATCAAAATATTATGAACGTTAAACATATTGCAAATAAAATCCTTTTCATAGTTCCAATCGTTCCTGACTATCTTATATCAGTGGAAGCACTAACTCGAAGTATGAGCCCACTGAAGGTGCAAGCAAACAGGTAATTATTTTTAAATAACAATAATTTTTTTTAAATAACAATACAAATTATAATAATTAATTGTACTTACATATCTTATTTTTTGAAGCTCGACAGAAGGATATGAAGAACAATTGAATGAAGAAAATGGAAAAGTTGGTTTCTTACTATCTTCAAAAGCTGTTGTTCAAATTGTTTTTAATCCCATTGTTGGATGTGCAGCAAGGTAAATAACTAAAAATTTAATAAATTTTAAAATTAATTGTTAATAGATGAAAGCATCATTTTCAATATCTTTGTATAGTATATCGCAAATATATACTAATTCAATTCATAATAATAATTCTAAAATTTATGATATTTAAAAAAAAATTAAATTATGAAAAATAATGTTTAAAGAAATACTTCGTCATGTGCTGCAAATATATTTTTAGGTACGTGGGATATACAATACCTTTGTTCGTTGGTAATATCAACCTCTTAGCTTCATCAGCATGTAAGTACAGTAAACATTATACATTACTATTATTAATAATTCTATCAACTTAATTCTACTGTTTTTTTGTTTTTTGTAGAATGGTAGGCTTATAAGTATCTGCGTTATAGGTTCTTCAGTATATATACAAAATGAATATATTATAACATTTATACATGATGTATATACATAATGAATTATAACATATACACATAATGAATACATTAAACTACATATACATTTTATATACTTTATACATGTTTTATTCTTGATTTTAAATTCACTAAACGATACGGATTTACTGGTAAAAAAAAATCATAAAATATAACATATTAAGCAACAAAATTAATTCCCCGTTTAAGTTGTATGTAAAAAGTAAAACAAACTTTTATCAAATCTGGAATGAAACATGAAAAATTTATTTTTACATATAGGTAATTAATTAATATTATTTTTATTTATAGTAATTAAAAAGATAATTGTCTTAATTATTACAGTGTATTCTCTTGGTGAAAGTTACCTAGCGCTCTTCTTAGCCAGGAGCTTACAAGGATTGGCTTCAGCGTGCATTGGAGTCTCAGGTAAATTTATATTTTATCCCAAATTTTTATATAATAGTTTGGTAGAATTGATCATATTCCTTCACCTACTCAAAATTCTGAGAGAAAAAGCAAATTAAAACATTGCTTAAATAGATTGAAACACTTTATTGTCAAAAAGGTTGAAACCAATTAATTATATTGGATGCCTTTAGACAGAGCATATTTGATCCCTAAAATCAGTTTTTAAGGCTTTTAATAAATGTATAGAATTTTAATAAATTTAAAGTTCATAATAGAAAAACTAATACAAGTTTACAATATATTTTTTTAATAAACAGTTTTCATTTAATTTTAATCGTAATTTTTATTTCCTGTTAAACCCATATACCTACTTATTTTTCTTTGGGACTAAATTTCTTCCCACACCTAGGTCTCTTCCAAGTGATTCTTCTACCATTCCGTGTTGTGCCCTTTCCTACCGGACACACCCAAATAGCCCCCTCTCCTTCAACAATAAAATATTATTATTAAAATACACATCATTTATAAGAATTAATATTATTAATAATGAGCTGACAGGAAGTGCTTTCACCACCATATAGCATATTTCTACTGAACTAATTTTCACATATTAGGAACAGTATTTTTTCGAATAAGTACCACAGCAATAGATTATAGTTTATTTTTATAAATATTATAATCCCCTTAAGTATTTACATAAAGATTTGTTAAAAGAAAAGAAAAGAGATATTTTTATAATTTTGAAAACTGGTTATAAACCAGGTGACAATGCACCTATTTCTAATAATATTATTATGGAACTTGAATGATATTAGTAGATTTTATATATATGAGGAAGAAACTGGTCCAGGTAGAGGTCAGAAAAAATTCTCTTAAATAAAGAAAACTATTTATTTTTAAATCGGGCGAAATGTTAGCTTTAAAATAAATAGTTCTTCATATTTAAGAGAATTTTTTCTGACCTCATCCCGGATCATTTTCTTTCTTTTGTTATGATGGAAGTTTGGAAGATTAATAAAAAAAAACATTCGAAATAATTAGATAATGAGCTAAAACATAACAGCAGAGAATAATACAAATGAAAAGCTACTTTGCTTCTCACAAGGCAAAAAATCCAAAGAAAAGTTTCGCTGTATTACATTTTTTTTTTTTTTTTTAATTATTATACATAAGAAACTATATATGTTTTTACCATGTTCCAACTTGTAAAATCTACGCTGTTTCGAGATTGATTTTTGTTTGTTTATGTCTTACTCATGTCAGATGAAATATATAGTAATTATGCAACTTGAAATTTCAGCTTTACGACAAAACATTATTTTACACAATTAATCAGTACCTGCGCCGAAATACAGCAGGGATGGCGGCATTTCTAGATAGTATTGTTTAATTCGATTGGTTTAGTAAATAATTAGTTGTTTTTTTTGTGTTCAAAGCTGAAATAAATTAAATTGGTACTTTAACAGATAATTAATTAGCAATATATAAGGTAATACATTGAAAAATAGAAACTGTATGAGTTACAACATATATTGATTCATGTTTTTAATTGAAATTATTCAGAAATAAGCCATCCAATAAAAGAGAACGTTTTATTTTATTATTCATTATTTGGAAGCTTTATACAAGTTTAGATAACAATTTAACAATCGCTGCGGCATTGTTATCATAAATCGATTAGTAATCTTATCAAAATAAATCGATCACGACGTATCGATAAACTTTTTATGTTGTCTAGGCATGGTCAGTCCTTGTCATTTTAATTGTTTCTTGAAGTGTCAAAAAGTTTTGTGTCAGTGTTCTGATTGACAAGCAAACTTACTAAAACCTTTTCAATTAAAGGTTACGTTTGTTGTTAAGTTTTCATAATGTGACTGAATTTATTCCGAGTGACATCCCGTTTTGTTTGTTGAGTGATAAAATTGGTGATTTTATATTTGACATTCGGTTTTGAACAAAATTTAAATTACGAATAGTGTATTTACAGTCTCTCAGATCGTTGAAAACGAAATTAACTCCTCCAAAATGTCTGAAAAAGGTCATGGATCACCTCAACCCATTGTGAAAATTGGTCATTACATATTAGGCCAAACTTTGGGAGTTGGTACATTTGGTAAGGTAAAAATTGGTGAACATCAGCTTACCAAACACAAAGTAGCAGTTAAAATTTTGAACCGACAGAAGATTAAAAGTTTAGATGTTGTTGGAAAAATCCGTCGTGAAATTCAAAATCTGAAACTTTTCAGGCACCCTCACATAATTAAACTGTACCAAGTCATTAGTACGCCCTCTGATATATTTATGATAATGGAGTATGTCTCTGGAGGGGAACTCTTTGATTACATTGTCAAACACGGAAAACTAAAGGAGTATGAAGCTCGAAAGTTTTTCCAACAAATAATATCTGGAGTGGATTATTGTCACCGTCATATGATAGTTCATAGGGATTTGAAGCCAGAAAATCTTTTATTGGATCATAACTGTCATGTCAAGATAGCTGATTTTGGGCTTTCCAACATGATGATGGATGGTGAATTTCTACGCACGAGTTGCGGATCTCCTAATTATGCAGCTCCTGAGGTTATATCTGGTAAGTTATATGCTGGGCCAGAAGTGGATATTTGGTCATGTGGTGTAATTCTTTATGCTCTGCTGTGTGGTACTTTACCATTCGACGATGAGCATGTTCCCACATTATTTAGGAAAATAAAATCAGGTATCTTCCCCATCCCAGACTACCTAAACAGAAGTGTTGTTACATTGTTGTGTAGAATGCTTCAAGTAGATCCCATGAAAAGAGCAACGATAGAAGATATAAAGACACATGAATGGTTTCAAACTGATTTGCCTGCTTATTTGTTCCCATCGCCTGTGGAACAGGATTCTTCAGTTATTGATATGGATGCCATCCAAGAAGTTTGTGATAAATTTGGTGTTAAAGAACATGAAGTACATGACGCTCTTTTGTCTGACGATCAGCATGATCAACTCAGAATTGCATACCATCTTATAATTGATAATAAGAGAATAGCTGATGAGGCAGCGAAGGCAGAATTGAAGGATTTTTATACTATTAGCAGTCCTACGCCTGTAAACTTTAGTTCGACTGAACTAGTGCCAAGCCCAGTTAAACCTCATCCTGAAAGAATGAATCCGGCATTGAGAGAAAGAGGTGCAGCCAATAAGGAAGCCAGCAATAAAGATTCGTCCGATGTTGGAAATGCTACTCAGAAAAGAGCAAAATGGCACCTTGGAATAAGATCCCAAAGTAAACCGAATGATATTATGAATGAAGTTTATCGTGCTATGAAAAATATGGATTTCAAATGGAAAGTAATTAATCCGTACCATGTTCGAGTTAGAGTTCAGAAGTTCAATAACGAAGACGAGTTCATCAAAATGTCACTTCAGCTCTATCAAGTTGATTATAAAAGTTATTTATTAGATTTCAAAAGTCTAAGCAACGAGGAAGATACACAGTCAGCTGATGGAGATATCATTGCTCAACAGCATTCTACAGGTCATCCAATAATGGAGTTTTTTGAATTGTGTGCATCCCTCATTACACAGTTAGTTCGATAATTTGTTTCATTGATATTTAAAACGTTATATGTTCCTTAGGATAATAAAATACCAGCTTTCCCTTAGGTATAGAAAGTAAAAAAATGGATCTAAATGGTTTGGCATGTATTGCAAATGTGATGTTACTGTTTTGAAATTGTTTTTGTTATTTTGAATGTAACCAAAGTTAATGCTTTATTGTTTCAAAGAGCTAGTCCTTTAATTGTAGAAATTATATTTTGTAAAGCTTATAGTAAACTAATGTTTATTTGTTACTTTTATTGTTAGTACAATAAATGATGTATGTTCCTTTAATTTTCTTTTATATTTGTACCTCTTCCATTTAATTAATACAGTTTAAAACAGAAGTTTTTGAATTTTTTTATGTTGTATTTTATGGTTAGTGATAAAGGTAATACTTTATATTCAATTTGTTATGAGATCTTTCTTAACCATGATAAAACTTGGAATGAGTCAAGTATATTCTATTAGTATTATAGAATAACTAGTTTCTTGTACTCAGGGAAGCAGAATTCTTTTATTTTCAAAGTGAATAAGTTGCTTAGTTAGCCCTTGGATTGAAGTGGTGTTATTGCTTATATTAGAACTCCATTTCTAGCCAAAAACTACGAGAATAACTCATTTCAGCTTCCCTCAATACAGTTAAATCTCTCTGAACTAAATTACTTTATAAACTTTACCATTTATTCACCGGGACTGCAGATTTTTTTAATAGTTAATTCTATTTATTTACTTGAGAAATCAGAAATACATGTTGACAGGAATGTGCCTCGTAGCAGAACATTATCAAGACGAAAGTCAAAGGAGTCGTATCATGGGTATTGTTCTTGGAGCAGTCGCACTGGGGGTGTTACTTGGTTATCCTTATGGTGGATTCGCTTATGACTTCCTTGGTAAAATGGCTCCTTTCTTAGGCATCAGCCTGTTTGCCATTTTAAATATTGGTAAGAAAAATTGTCATTAATCTTTCATTTTTTTCCCAGAACAGTTACCAATGTTAATAAGGTTTATTAATTAAAATAAATACTTAAATTAAAAAAACTGTCATCATAACTTTTAAAATGTCATTTTTTAACTTCGAAGACCAACTAAAATAATATTCTATGAATAGGAAAAAAAACAACTAAATACCTAGACTTTGCTTCTACAACTGATTTTTAACGTCCTGTTTTAAGACATTTTTTCAACATGCTTTATTTACATTCCTATTAGCTGAGGAAATTGAAGTTTAGATGGCAACAAGAGTATTAGGAAGAAAAAGCAAAATATAATTATTATTTTGATTTTTGAGTAATAATCCAAATAAATATAAATTTTTATTAAAATATTTTAAATAGTGTAACAAACAAAACATATTTATAAGTATTTTACAATTACTTTGTGAAAAAAAAGTATATAATTGTAATAACAGTATTCCTACAAGTATATGCTAACTATAATGTATCTTGGCATAAATCTAACCAAATATATCAAAATTGGAACAAGAATTAAAGGCTAGAATCGAGACCAGTAACAAATGTTATTGGTCCCTCAGAAAAATTATCCAAAATTGAGCTATGCCCTGAAGCTTCAAAATAAGGCTACATAAGTTTTTTCCCTTGACTCTTTTCAAATTTTGATAAGACCTTGAAATTCAGACAACACATAAAACTATATTTTGTCGATGTTTCAAGTTTTTATATTCTAATACTCATGCCCAAAAGATTAAAAAAAAAAGGCTTTTCTTTACAGTAAATATTTATAGGTCATTAAGATGACAAACTGATAATAACAAAATATAAATAATAAAAAACTGCCTACCTCCTAGCCCAATCTTCAGACTGGCTTAAGTTTAGAAAAATAAAAAAAACCAACTATATCTTTTTTGTTTCCTTTACATACAATCATTTGGAAAATATATTTTAAGTAAACTCACAATTAATCTCATGTTACATTAACTGAGACTAATACTTGGGCGTGAATTTGAACTTCATCTAGACTTATTCTGAAAGCATAAAATATAATATTGAAATTTATATATTCTTCATCAGGTTTAATCACTCATTAAAATTTCAATTTTTCAAGCATTCCAATTGGTCTTTCTTAATATGAAACCCCCAAATTATGAGGTAAGAATAAAGTTAAACAAATATTATAAATCTATGTTAATTGCAGAGAAGCATGAACTAATTTAACACTGTTCAGTTTTATGTAAGAGATTGCAAGTCACTAAATGTGTTTATTTTAAATTAGGAAAATCCTTTTGTTTTTTAATTATTAATTCAATAATATTTTGTTCTATATAATATGCAGACACACTAACCAGATTTGGTTGTTTTTTTTTAATGATAAAATTAGATTGCCTGACTTTTTTCAAGTATTTCTTTATAAGTTTTTTTCTAAATGTTTCTGACGAATCTTTTCTCTTAGTATCTACCATCCAAGATATCGTGCATAATTTTTGAAGGTGACTCAGTTTATTATAGAAGGAGTTACTGCTTTCTGCAGTACTATATAATACATTTCTTTCTATATTAATTATCTCAAAGATTTATACATAAAAAAATATAAAGATCTTTTAAAACAAATAAATAAATATTCATATTGATGATGTAATTTTAATAGACACAGACGACAAATGAAGGCTCCAGTTGGAAGGAGCTGATGTCAGATAAACTTGTGATGTTGACCGCTGGTGCTATTTGGTTGTCTTCTTCAGCTATGGCAATATTGGAACCTTGTCTTCCGCTTTGGTTGATGTCGCATATAAAACCACAGGTTTGTGCTTTGTTTATTGCGAAATGTTTTTACAATCCATAATGAATGACCAACTATACAAAGTGTTAGTACACTTAATGTGATGTTTATCTTTTCTTGTACCATTATATTCTTTATATTAATTAAACTATCATTTTATTAATTTGCTCTCCATTAAATATTATTAATGGTATTAGAAAAGTACAGATATTATTATTTTTCTTCCATAAATCAAATCTTGTATAGAATAATTTAAAAATATTTTTTCTTGTGAAAATTATATTAATGTTTGATATTAGCCCGTATCGGATTGAAATCAAATCCTAATTTGATTTTGATTTTTGGCTTTCAAATTTTTTCATAAATCATGTTTCTGCTGCCCCAGTGAGTAAGTGGTTAAGTCAAATTGTGTGCAAAAGACAAGTTAATTCTTTTGAGGGAAGAGGAATCGTGTCACACTCATATGTAGGGGCTGTAGATTTATTGCCGCTTTTGTAAAATAAATTAATTGTCTATATCAGATGTTCCCAATCTTTTTTGGTTTGATTCCGTATATAATCAATTTTTTTCTGCGGTGCCCTTAATACATCAGATTTTTTTCTAAATTTTTGACTTTCTTGAAAAATTGGAAAACATTCCTTTTTAAAAGTGATTACTCATTTAAAAAAATTAAAAACAGATATTTACTATTTTCCTTGGGATAATACAAAATATTTAATTTCAACTGTTTCGGTAATATTGCTTTATTTATTAAATTGTGTAATTTAATATTTCGTGGGTGCCCGGGGATAATCCAAGACTTAATATAAGCAAATTAAAATACTCAATGAATGTTCATGTTAACTTTTAAAAAAACAACACATTAATAAAACAAAAGTAACTGTTCAAACTTAAGATTCCAACTTTTACTTATAGCTCTTATTATCTAGGCTAATTTATTATAAAATAATAGGCTGTGTTACTAAAAAGTATCAAAATAAAGTGAATGATTTAGTGCAAAAGTAATAAAAATCAAGATTTTTAAACTGCCCTCTGAACAAATAAATATTTCTTTTCATTTGAAAAGAAAAGATATGTCCAGGACAGGGACTCGAACCCGGGTCTTCCAATCTCAATTTTCAAATGAATATATTTAAAAATTAGTAACACTGGAAGACCCGAGTTCGAGTCCCGGTCCTGGACATATCTTTTCTTTTCAAATGAATATATTTAAAAATTAGTAACAACTAAAATAAAATTAATTATAAATATTTCTTTTATTTTAAAGAAATATTTATTTTATCTCTTTGTATTATTACAATATAGTTTTATTCTTATTACACAGAAATGGGAACTTGGAACAGTTTTTATTCCAGACAGTGTTGGTTATCTTATCGGTACAAACTGCTTCGGAGGAATAGCCTATAGATATGGAAGGTGGAGAGTCGCCATAGCTGCACTCATATTATTAGCTATTTCAGCTTGCACGGTTAGTATTTAAAACATTATTAACATATTTTATAATCAGTTTAATACAGATAGAAGAAATGAATTATAAATTAAAGTACAATTTTACTGAATATAATTTTATAAATAACAGCTTCCGATGGCGAAATCAATGAAAGGGCTTATAATTCCACATGCAGGACTCGGGCTTGGAATAGGTGTAGCTGATGCAGCACTAGTTCCTCTCCTTGCAACGCTTGTCGATACAAAACATCGTGCAGACTATGCGACAGTATATGCAATTCAACAAACTTCGGTCAGCCTTGCATACGCATTTGGTAAGTAATAGTTTCTTTAAATACATAATCATGATAATTTTAAGAGGAAAAAGTATAAATATGAACTTGTATAGGTCCGATGTTTGGAGGCGAGCTGGTAAGGGTGATGGGATTCCCGTGGTTGATGGTATCAATTGGTATTATCAATCTGCTTTATTCACCGTTCTTGGTATTCTTATCCGACACAGAGAAACAGGTATTTAATACATAATACACACTCAATACCAATCTCAACAAGAAGAAACTAAAATTTCTTACAAATGTAATTTATTCATACTTCTATTACTTGGTCATTCAATTCATAGTTTTCAATATTGGAGTTTGTAATATCAATTCACATTCTATTAAGTAATATCAATTCAATTAACTTTCTATTAAGGAGGAGCCACCAGACTGAGTTAGGCCGATTCCCTGCACATCTGAAACTTTTAATATCAGAAGTAAAGTAGGAAATAGAGCTAGACAGATCTACAAACGGTCTCTTTGCACTGCTTAGGTGGTAGACGAGGATGAATTATGATAATGAATATCAATATCAATTGGAGATTTTTGAGCATTGTATTTAAAAAAAATTAATTTCCCATGGATGCTATCATCCCTACATCTATTATCTATATCTCGGATAGGAAACTTGTCGTTAATTATAACCTTATTGTAACAAATTTAAGTGAAGCTGGCTAGGAGTAAAAACTATGTTGACTATGTTTAAATTCTAAGGTCGATTAATATTTATTTTAATAAACTTCTTCTAGATGATTTTTATTTATTTAGTCTGATTTTTAATAACATTAATAGTTCAAGATTTATCAAGACATCAATTTAATGAAGTTTCAAACATGAGAAGAAAATTAATTAATTTGTTATATATTACAAGTAGAATTAGAATAATATTTATAATAAAGGATTCACAATGCTTCATTTTTGCCGGCTCAATGTATTTAAAAATAATTGGCACAAACTTAGTTCAAAAATTTAGAATCTAGTTAGTTATTGACAATGAAATAGTTTTATTTTATTTTTTTCAGGAAGCACAGGCAGTGGTGGGGGCACATAAGGTTAGCTATAAAGCTACAGAGAGCAGGAAATACAACAGATTTGTGGCCTCTGATGAAAGCGACTAGAAAAAAAAAAATTAAGAAACATGAAACCATAATTAAACTGTACTTTATAATAAAGATTCAAAATACCAGCTATCCTTATAAACATAAAAATTAATTTGAGTTAATGCTAAATTCAATATTCAGTTGACAGAGATTTGAAATTGCAAAAATTATACCAAAGAAACTTTTCCATAAAATGCATATATTGATAAAGAAAAGATTTCCATTGGTTCATAGATTATTGGTTAATAATAAGTTGTAATAAGAATAATTATTGATTTATAGATAAGTTATGGCTGACAATCAAAATTTCCTTAGGCCAAAGTACTGTAGATATATTGAGATTGAAGAAATAATGTTTAATATTTTCATTTGCGAATTTAATATGGCATTTTTATCCACTAGGTTATATAAATATATTCACAAAACAACCAGTGTTGTTTTAATATGATGTAAAAATGTAGTACATTCATTAAATGTGATATAAGCAAGTTATGCCATGAGATACCAAAGATGAATAATAATATGTATGCGAGGAGATAGTTGACTGGAAGATCCGAAAAAGGAAGGAAATAGTTGGGGGTGCAGTCAAATTAAACACTAAATAAGTGGGTACTTATTTTATTTTGTGGCGACGTTTCGACCCACTTTGTGGGTCATCTTCAGGGCTAATGGAAGCTGAGGCTAGACTTTAATGAGCATGCCTTACTAGTCTAGCCTCAGATTCCATTAGCCCTGAAGATGACCCACAAAGTGAGTCGAAACGGCACAAAATAAAATAAGTACCCACTTATTTAGTGTTTAATATGTCAGCACCCCCAACTATTTCCCTTCCTTATATGAATAATAATAAATAATATTCAAAATATAAAATAATTATATTTAAATAATTTCAGCTTAATGAATTGTTTTAGAATTAAATAATTGCAACAATCAAAGAAATTCAACATTCTAGTAGTTGTATTTTTATAATTTAAATGATATATTCAAAATAATCAATGTTAAAGTTTAACTGTATCCATAAGTGTATTCGAGGATGGACTTAGACTTAGAAAAAGGAATTGGGTAATGAAAAAATAACATGAGCTTACATTTATTATGGATCATGTATTGCAATATATTCAATGAAGAAAAAGCGTTTCGACAAATTTGTTTTTAAATTAGGTTCTGTACATATGTAACTTGTAGTATATACATAAGCTTGTGCTATGTACTACTTAATAATTACACTTATAGGGGATTTCACTCTTTATTGACATTTCTTATCTTTCATATAAGCTATGATAGATTAAAAAAAAATGTACATAATAGATCACAAAACATTTTTATTTCAGAACATTAAATTAATTAGACAGTAATTCTAATACCCTGAGAAGAAAAAAAGAAAGAAAAAAGATAATAAAAAAATTATTTTATACTGTAATAGTAATATCAATATCAAAAAACTTCTCATTTTTCATTTACCTAAAATATACAGGTACAGAAATAAATTAAATACTGACTTTTTAGGCATACTTATTATTTCCTCAATGTTTTGAAAATAATTTTCTTATTGTTGGAAAAAAAATAAAACCTGTATACAAAGATGTAGAAAGCAATGTATTGAGAATAAGAGACAGTTTCAGGCATATAATCAGACCATTTAAAAAATATTTATGATTTGAGCATTTTTTTTTAATACTAATTAACACTACTAAAACTAATAAACCATTTGTATAAATTTAATCGACATTACAAGTTCACACAGTTTAGTCTGTGGAATAAAGAGGAGTATATAATTGTAACCATCAAAATCCAGTATTATAAGAAAAAATGACAAATCTGTTGTCTGGTATTCATTTCCATTTACAAGGCCAACAAATCAAACTATTCAAGTAATTGGTTTCCAATGTTGGGTCATACTTATTTTGAAACCTTACTTTAGTTTCTTTATAAGTCAAACTACTTCATTAAGACAAAAATTAAAACCATAAGCCAAGTACAGATTTTCGTAATGAACAAAATATACATGAATTGTCCCTGAATAATTTCAGTAACAAGTTAAATTTATACGAATTAATTAATAAAACTAAATGTATCAGTTAGCATTGAAAGTTTTCATAGATTTTTTTTTCTTTTTTAGCTCAAGAAAATCTTATCCAACTAGCAAATAATAAATAAAAAAAATCATAAACAATGCTTTCTACGTGAAGTGAAGCATGGATGTAATAAATGGTAATCACTTATTTGCAAAATCCAAGTTAAAGTTTGGTTAATTAAAGATCTGTAAGTTGTTGAAATTATAACTTAATCATCATGTGAACCTTTTTAAAGATAACCTCCAATTTTATTATAAATATTTATCTTATATAATTAAACATCATTCATTACTTTGACTAAAAAAGGCTCAACATATGGGTTTTAGAGTCTTCTATTAATATTTCAACACATTTAAAACAAAATTATACTAGTCAGTTAAGAGATTCAATACTTCTCAAAGAGATAAAAAATTAAAGTTCTTTTTAAATTATAGTATCTTATTGGACAGTATATTAATTATAATCGTATAATAGTTTATTGTAATAACATATTGTGATTATAACCAAGATGAGAAAAAAAAACGCAACATATCTAGCTTTCCAAAATTAAGAAATCTTTACTAACTACACGATCCATTCATATAATCATATTGAAGTTTATTTTGGATTAGAATATCAATCAATTTGCAATTGGGAAATCAAAAAATGTGGCAATTTATATTACTTTAACTATAATGTTGAATCTCTTATCATTATAAAAAATTAAAAAAATCATAAAGAATTGTCAGATTTTGCAATTAAATGCAAACTAGATAAAGAGGACATAGATTTTAAGAATTTTATGGCTTATCAAATACACTATTAAAAACCATGGGGACAACATTTGGTCCATGGACCCCTAAAGAAATACAACTGAGGTCAAATTTACCAAAACAGGTTTTCACAACTAGCTAAAAATTTGGTGATTATAATGAATTTTCATTATAATCACCAAATTTTTCTTTTTTAAATATCACCCAATGGGGCAACTATTCCAGAGGTTGTCACTTCGAGTTGAGTCAAGTTTTTACTTTTCATTCGTTCACTTTTAAAATTTTCCAAAATACAAGTTATCATGAGCTTTAGTATGGAAAAGAGAATCTAATTATAGGATATGAGTATAGTTCAGTAATCATTTCATCTAGAAACAAACATATATCATTTATACTTCAAAATGTTAGTTGAAGCTTTTATTTCTTGATGAAATGATTACCAAATGCAACTCATTATCGATAATTACATTCTCTTTTCCCTACTAAAGCTCATGATATCTTGTATTTTTGGAAACCTACTCACTACCCATAATTCCATAGTAATGAAGTATTTTTGTAAAATATTAAAAATGAAACGAATGGACAGTTAAAATTTGTTTTATCTCAACTCGAAGCGACAAACAACAAAACCGATACCACCAATGGGATAACTAATAAATTTATTAACTAGAAAAAGTAAAAAAAAAAAAAATGGCTTTTGAACCAAACTCTTATTCAACTTTTCAAAAATTCTATTAATTAAAAATGCTGAAAGAGGGTAGGTCCCTGACCTCAATTGTAATGCTGAAGAGGTCCATAGAGCAAACAATAACAATTTCTGGTACAAGTAAGTATAATAAGAAACATGAATTTGTATCTGAACAACCATTATTATAAATAAAAAGTAAATAAATAATAATATTAGAGTCAGTCTGAATGAATTAGAAAAGAACAATTAATATATTTCCCCCATTACTAATTTTTAATAATGAGGAATAATGTCGGAATGACGAAAACCTACACACAGCTTCCCATGGAAATAAAAAAATTCAAAGCATCACAAAATTCTAGAGTATTAACACATAAAAAAAAAAATTGTGAAATTTGATAAAAACCTACGGCCTAAAGGTAGTATAAATATATATATATGTACAATAACACTGATATTTTTCAATAACAAGAGAGATATAAATTTTCCTCTTGCGATATATCATAAAAAAGGAACCTCTTCTGTGCTTTTATCTCTTAAAGACTCATATAAACAATATCATATTTAGGTAATTAACAGTACAACAGGTTGTACAACAGAAAAATAACACAGTGACAACCATTGTTCTTTTGTTTTCTATACAATACTTTGCAAGCAAATTAATGTCCGAGTCATATGCATATTTATTAGAACTACATAGACCGAATTACTTATACTAAAAATTATAAATAACAAATAACTTCAATTTTCATCAAACAAAATAAATGCACTATTTTTAAGTTACCACCCATTCACTGTTCAGTTTAAATAATGCTGATCCTCATCTTTACTACCTAAGGAGGTTCTTGATCGTGCAGAAAATATCATTTCACATATACTTTATGACGGAAAAACCTTTTCTAACACCAAGACAAATTAATGTGCGTTTTACAGATCAACAATGAGTTACGGGTTAAGGGAATAAATAGTAAGTAGTACTGATTTTAGAATCTGACAATTTTCAATAAAATTGATTTCTTTAAATATTAATATTTCTTATATTATCAAAAGTATAATTTTCAATTCAGTCAATGTAAACTACAAGTATACAGATAATAGACATAATTTTAACTGAAAACAGAAGATAAAATATTAATATCCTAAAAATGTAAATAAATAAATCGAAAAAAACGCTTTTAGTATGGAGTATTTTATAACAAAATATTTAAAATTTATTCGATATGTTGAGAAATAAATGCTTATTTGTAAATAGCAATATACTAACAAAATCTGATCGTAATAATTGTAGATAACTAATTCTTCTCTTCCTAATATTTCAAACACATTACGATTGAATCATAAATATTTATGCGTTGTTTAACAATGAACACTTTAAAATAGATCAATTATTGAGACAAATGAAACTACTTCTCATATTGAGCATATAAATAATTTAATTAATCAAAAATGTTGAGAATGTATGCAATAACAAAAATAATAGGTTATATAAATATAGCATGAAGTTTAATGAAGATTTTTATTATTTTGTACTTAAATTCAGGAGATAACCTTAATTTATAAGTGACACCTCAAACAATTGAAACCAGTTTCATATTTATAAATTAAATATATAATGATGAGGTAATTTTTCTATACAGTTTGAGATTAATAAAACTTAAAGGATTAAAACACAACTTAGATCAACATATTGTTTAATTTTTTACAGTTAAATTAAATTCAGCTAAATATTTAATGTCTAAAGAAGTCAGTATACCTATATCAATCACTAATGAAGAAGCAAAACAAAGTCGAGAAGGCTAATTTTCAAAATTTTATAAAAAATAAAAAAATACTTGATAGCTAAAGAAAAATTGATATGTATATTTTGCAGCTCATGCATTTTCTCCAGAATAATAACATATATTTTTTAATTTATTAAATAATTTGTTATTATTATTTTTAAGCGATTCAGTTCTACAACTGAAGACATTTTAAAAATTCTGCAAATTTTTAAGTTGTCACTTATACAGTAAGGTCTGAAAAGCCTTTAAAAAAACAACTGAAAAATTAGTTTTAATAAATTTAAAAAGTTAAAACAAAACAAACTAGAAAAAACTAACTTACAAAACATAAAATGAGATTCTATTTAATAATATATACTATCCCACATATAAGTATTATTATTTGTAAACACAATAAGAAAACTTTATAGTTATATATGAAAAAAAAAATATCATTTCTAAAGGCAAAGTAGGCCTTGAAAGCTATTCTTAAAATTTTCTAAGAAACATTTTATATTTTATTATAGAATTTTGTGCACTTCATTAGTTCACATACGATTTCTTCCTCGTTGGTTTTTTTTTTTTTTTTTATTACTTTTCTAAGACACTTTTTCAATTTTTTTTTTAGTTGTTTTTTTTCTATCTCCCTTGATAGGTAGGTAGATAAGAAATTGAGAAACAATTACCATTACACATCTCAAGTTAAACATTCAATAAAACTAGAACAAAAATAAACAGTCACGCCGTAAGTAATTATAAAACAACCATTTTGGTTATCACAAACAAAATTAACAGATAGAGGTACTTCTGAGTTGACCAAAAACTTTATGAGGCATTGTTTCAGATCCATCGTAAGACTTAGCATCGTTTAAATACAAAACTAAACCGTACAGAAATTATAATTAGTCTCTGAAACATCAATGAAAATATCTGTAACTCCAACAATTACTAATTTAATTTAGTCCAAATCAGAAAAAGCAGACAGAAGAATTTATTTTAACAACAACGTAACTTAAGAATACTTTAATACTTTTCTGAATTATAAATGCTTATTTATTAGACAGAGTGCAAGATAAGAGCAAAAAAGAAGAACCATTTTTGAAAAATTTAATAATATGAATTTACTCATATTAATTAAAGACAGGAAAGAAAGAAAAAAATATTAGCCACTCTTTCTGATTCACACAATTAAAACCGCAAACGACACAATCTAACCCCGTTTTTAACTACCAGGTAGTTCAGATCTATACCCTAATAAATCTCTATTGATGAATTACCAAGGAAAATGAAGGAAGTTTAACAGAACTGCTTCCAGAACTAATACATTTAATTGAAAATATTGTGAAACATTTATCCAAAATGTGACCTACCACATCAATGAGTAAGACCAACATAAATACAGAAGTTGATTGAAAACTTAAACTGATAACAAATGGTAGCCCACTTTTTTCCCTGTTAGTGATTAAAAAATTTCAAACACGTCAATTTTAAAAGAATTATTGGAAGAGAACATAAAACTCTGTTTAATTAATGTATTGTTTTTATCAATGCGATAAAAAATCCACTTTGCCCAAGAAAGTCTCTTTATTCCATTGATTTTAGAACACAAGCCAGCGGAAACGAACTGAATAAACCATAGCTACAAGAAGACAATAAATCTAAAACGAAAGATCTCTTCTTAACTATTAAATAAATCATATTATTAAAAGATTAACTATACATATTCCTATTGATAGATTAAACAAGTTTAATTCCATAAAGATTTAAATCCAATAACTTAATAGAATATTTATCAGAAAAAAGTAAAATAAGAAAAACTACCCTATTCTTGCTGAAGATAAAATAACAAATATTAAACTTAAACTAAAAAAAATAATCATAAAATAAATAAATAAATAAACCATTAAAAATTTAATAAACTTTAATGAGCTATTTATAAGAGCCCGCGTACTAAATAATATAGAACCACTCTAAAAACTAATAAAATGTCTTACGACTGAATCTTAACAATGTCATGGATCGATGAGGTAATAAATAATATGAGATTAACTACAGAACACCTATGTACAAAATAACAAAAATAATATACATAAAATAAATATTTATGTATGTACATACAAACACATTAATTATGCAGATTGAAAAAATAGATCACAATAACCTCGCAGAGTTCAACTTAAAAGTCATCAATGCTTTTGTACCTCCTATGTGACATCAATTATTTATATTTTCAAAATGTGACCTAAAAAGTAAAACATGCCTGCTCAGTTATCCAAGTATAAAATTTTCTTATATTTTTTTTTTTTTAGTTTTCCAAGAGAAATAATTACATAATTGGTAACTAAGACAGTTTATACAGAATAGAAATAAACTACCTATATACATGAGTTGAGTCAACTAAAATCTAAAATACATCGCCAGTTGACGGATTATTTTTTTTTTATATACACATACCCGTTTAAAAATGTGATGTTTTAATAATCCTTTCAAATACATTTTTAAAGTATAATTATTAATGATTTAATAAATATATTGACACGTATGTATACATACACATGTATTAAGTGAATAATATTAAAAGATGTTACAAAAGTAACATGTAAATACCAATATTACCATATTTAATTTTGGCACGATTAACTCTTGGCACATTTTACCGAATCGAACAATCAGTTTCATCGTCGAAAGTATAAAAAGGGGATGAGAGATGTTAAAAAGAGTTATATAAATAATAAACAGTTCATATCTTGCTGGTGGAATTCGATCAGCTAATTTCATTCTTCGGAGTCAAATAAAGTTCGTCTATCGGAACGGGCATGCTTCGTGCTGACTGTTTCTTCTGAAAATTGTTAGTTTAAAAAAAAATTACTCTATGACATCAGGATTGGAATAATAATAATATTATTTTGAAATAAAGTTAATCATCTAAATGTAAGAAGCAAAGAAATCTTTCAATGATTCACTGCTTTTTATAATTTGAATAAGATCACAGTCTAGAAATTATATCCTAATTAAGTTATTAATTTAATATAACTAAAAGCAATTAATCAAAAAGACCATCATGAGTGCTAATAATTAAATAAAAAGGTTTATTTATAAGTAAAGAAATTATTAAAAATCAACCAAAAAAATTAAAAGAATCCGATATTAGTTAATTCTAGTGCATTGAATCATAGATAACTACACATCTTCTCCTTCAAGAATAAATATTTTCAGAAGGTTATGGATGAAGAAAACATAAATATTTCATCTCCTAGTATAGAAGTGAAATATAAATTATCTGCTAACCAGTACAAATAGGTTTGGTTACTTCAATACTGATTATCATTTTTTGTGTAATAAATTGGCTGAAAAAGCCAAATCCAAAAAAAAAATCGATTACATTGAACGCATTCACCTCCATCAATCAAAAAATACCAGAAGATGGCTATCCTGACTTAAATGTAGTAAGACTATGAATCAAAATGGTGCAGTAATAAAGCCTATTGGATTTAATTAAATTATGTACATATATACTTCTTTGACTCAATTGTTTAAAATTCAAAAATATGATGCTGTAAAAAGAAATAGATGCCAAACAATAGGCTGATTTGCTCTTCTTGGTATAGTGATAGTATGGTTTGAATTAAAGAGTGAGGTCGGGGTTATTCATTGAATTCCCTGACCTTTCCATTTTTCACATTCATACTTCAAGCAGTTTGAAGTAATAAAGTGTTTGGTTAACAAACACAGCCTTATTAATTAGTAAAGCACATTTCCCAGTCATTAAGGTAAATAAAAATTAAATTTAGGTATTTTGTATAATATTTTTACTATTGGAAATTATAACATTAAGTGAAATATTCTAAAATGTAGTAACATTTATGAAATTAAACCACATATGTTGGTAAACATTGGTAGGGAGTTGGCGGCCCTATAGCCCAGTCATCTGACTGCATTAGCCACTGGTACTCCAGGTTGGGGGAAAAGCAGTACCGGTATAGCCTGGTCACCCTTTCTCCTGGGGTGACATAAATATTCAGGAGACCAGTTGTCCTGAGGATAGTCCATCCCTGGGCTAATAACCGGCATAGTAGGAAATCTATTCAAAGTAAACTATATAGCCTCCAGGCTCCTCGACACTAGAAATGGCATAAGAGGAAGTCGAAGAAGTTGGTAAACAAAGTCTCTTAGTTATTGTAATAGTTAAAATTATTCTAGAGAAGAATCATATCTAATTTAATATGGTCTCTGCTTGAGTGATATCATTTTAAGGAGGTAGATCATCAGAAGTGATAAAACATCGTATTGATTTTTAACATTAGCGAATAAATGTAGCAAAATATCTAACACTTTGAAATATTTGGGGGAATTTCTATTTTAATTTCATGACAAAAAAAATCTTTAGTGTTTTTATACACTTGTAACATTATTTAAATATTTTTATAAAGAATTTGACAACAAATACATTTTTTTTTTTTTAATTTCTTTGTGGGCTTAAAGACCATTTCAATGGAAAGAACTGTAATAGAGAATGAAACTTATTTCCCAACAACATTTGCTACTAGAGACGTTTAATGTGTAATATATAAACGAGGTTCTAAATACAATAAATCATACAAAATTTATTCCTTTATTACAGATTACAAAAAATCTGAACTTTTAATTCAGTAAATACAAAACTCTTATTGGATTTTTGACCACATTGAAACAACTATAAATGACTGGAAAAATACTTATTTATCTTTGAACTGTTCTAAAAACTATCTATGAATCAAACATGGAGACAATAATTAAAACAACTAATTATTCATCAAAATAAAAATCACCACAATCATAGAATTTTGTTTTTCAATTAGAGGTACCACTAGATCATAAGAGTAAAAGTGATGTATGGAACAAAATAATTGCATCATTGAAATACAACTCTAATAACTGAACCATAAAGATAAAGAAAATTAATATCAGTACATAAAACATCAGACTATAAGTTAAACATCTTCCTTTTTATTAATAAAAAATATAAAATTACAAACAATAAAATAATATTAATTTAAAACATTTTATAACAAAAAACTAACTAATTGTTCAAAAATAAAACCTAAACAAGTCAGGGCTATAAAAATTTTAATTTATATTAAAGAATAATAAATAAATTCAATATTATTATTAATTTAAAATATTAAAAAATAAATTTAGACCTGCTAGGGTCACTTCAAAATATGCATGAGGCCATAAAGCATTGGTTTGACTGATATATTTTGGCCATTGGGATCAGGGGACAACATGGCACCCATGTCCCAGGCTACCAAGTTCAGCATCGAATAAAACATCATTTATTAATTTTTCAGCAAATATCGATTGAAGGCTATCTAATTTTTCTAATTTCATTGCCCATATTCGAGCTAAAATATCATAATGGCTTTCTAGAGGAGGATGCTGACACATTTTGACTAATCCTAAAGCATTACTGGATTCCTTCTGACATTTCGTCTCTACAACAGAGAAGGGTGCAGGCGAAGAAGAGAAAAATTCAGAAGAATCTCTGGAAGTAAGATATGATTCGGAAACAAGCTCTAAAGAAGTTTGATATTTTATGGACTTAATTGCAGCACTATCCTTTTCTGAGCTTGTACAATATTTATCTTCCTTTTCTTTCTAAAATTAAACGCATCAAATAAGTTAATAATAAATTTTAAAATGTTTGTTTCGAAAAATAAAATAATAGAAAATAAAAATATCCCTTCCTTTACGTAAATTAATCATAAAAATGTATTACTAAGTAATGTAAAAAAAAATCATAAAACCAAGTCTTAATTGCACGAAGTATAAAAAAAAAAAACTACAATATTCAAGATAATTAATACGTGAAACATGCGTTAGTGTTTATTCTCTTGAGGCAACTGATCACCAACCCTTGGTGAACAGTGGACAGAGTTAAACAGTCTTCCCAAAAACTGGAACAGCATCATGTTCTGCAGAAAAAAGGTGAATCCAATATAATCAAAACCGATAATTGATCCATTGAATCAGTTATCACCAACGGTAGTGATTAAAGAACCAAATAGCTATTTCATAATTTTCCCAAATTTCCTCACAAATTTAGATTTCTGAAACCATTGCTCTCTTTAAAGAACACACACATTCATAAATAAATTGAAGGAAGGCCAGAAGAAATAGCTTTCTTTGGAAACCTATTGTACCACTTCCTATTCAACGTTAGCGGAAAAATCCACCCAAGATTCTATGCACCAGATTCAGGATTCTGACAAGTGCAAAACGTATATAATTGCAGGTATTTTAATACTTAACTGAACTGTGTGATGTATAAATTCACACCTATAAAGTAAATCAAGCAATAAAATTGTGTTAAGCAAAACCCTCTCTAATCTCCTAATATTAAGAAAAATGGAAATATATTTTTAAAATGTTATTCAATTTGAAGTCAAATATTTTTTCTTAGGAACCATCAGGTTTTTACTTCTTACTCTCTAAATCAAAATGTAAAATTGTACAAAAAGATCTAATTTTTCCACACAAGCACCATAGAGCCATTTAAATTTAGATTTAAAACACTAATTTTGGATAACTAATTTACCAGAGTTTTGGAATGAGCTTTATTTTATTTAGTTAATTGCTTGTTTTCCCTTCTCCGTCCTCTCTAACATCCAAATAGTTCATAATAAAGTAAATAAAACCATTTGTTCTCTTATATCAATAAGGTTTCTGATCACCAGATTTTTCATTTTAATTTAATTATAAACAACTTTAGAATATTCTTGTTATTATGTGACTGTTACATTCTCACTTCTAAATACTACAATTATAATTATTTAAACATATATTTTTTAACATCTATAGACCACAACCATAATTATTTAAACATCTATTTTTATTTTTACCTATTCATATTTTGTTCAATCCTTTTTTATAACCCTAATAGAGGACTACTAGTTTAGGAGATTAATCGTTTCAGAGCACTTTAAATAAACTAATTAATTAATTTGTTCAATATTTAACAAAATAAATATAAATCACTATAAATTTGTTTCAAAAACTTAGTTTTAGCAAAGAAAAACTATAATTAAAATATAAAAAATAACTATTAAGAGATTTAAGATGAGGGAAAACCTCAAAATAGCAAATGGGATTAGTAAAAATATAAATTCTGTCTATATGAATAAGGTTTATTAAAAACCTTAAAAGTTTTAAAGAATACATAAATATTTATTATTGTAAATACTTTAAATAAAGTTTTACCTTTCTTCTAAATGGGAAGCAACCTTTCTTTTCTGGTTGTGGAACTGCTTGTAATATGAGGTCAGGAGAAGGAGTCCCACAAGGGCCAAAAACATTCAATTCCTTGTAGCATTCTGTTTCAATCATCTTTTGGAATTTGAAAATAAAATAGAAAAGAAATGTCAAAAAATGAAAAATAAAAAATTTAACATAAATCACAATACAATCATATACAGAAAGCTTTGAAGTACAAAATCAGTAGAGAAAAAATAGTTTTAAAAAACATAACTAAAACATATATTCAATTTATATTAGTAATATCTGAATTCTTTTTTTCTAATTAAAAAGTAAAATAAAATCTTGTACAACATAGTTAGTAAAATTGTGTAATTAATGTGAAATCATATGGCGTGACAGAATCTGAGCTTGATAATGAATTTGTTATCATGAAACTTGGACAAAAAATTAATAAAAATTAGAATAAAACTATATTCATTGTAAAAATTCCTGAAGTCAAGAATTTGTTTCAAACTCTAAAAAACATCTTTTTGAATGAAAATAGTTGACCTTGATGAAATATGTGGAAGAAAATGGTCCGGGTAGAGGTCAATAAATTTCTCTGAATATCAAGAAATATTTATTGAGTAGCCAATGTTTCGACATATCAGCCCTTCTACTGTAACTTACTTATCGCCCTTTTTATACAATTTGACATGTTTATTTCATATCAACTATGTTATTACTTACGGTATTATTCAATTCCATTACCTCTGTATCTTTATATTTATTTATTTCTGATATTTTTCTTTTAACTTTTACCTTATCTTATTGCCTACATATATTTTATTTATTATTTTTCATACATAATTTTATCTTATAGTGTTTATTTCTCATTGTTATGGTTATTAATGCCCCACATGATCCTCTTTGCTCTGTATTAATATATATCTTGTTCTCTCCCTCCCCATCTTTATTGTCCACCAATTAGTACTTTTATTTCAATACTTGTATACCAATACTTGTATTTCAACTTTAATGTTTACCCATTTTATTTTAGTTCTTATCTTTATTAACTTATTCTTTATACCTTATTATCCTTTAATTTCAACATGTCCTGTTCTGTTTTATTATTATTTTAATCTCTATTATGTATTTCAGTACCTTCCTGTCACTTGGTTATTAATACTACAGACTCATTCATTTTATCCTTTATAATGTATTTTCCATAGGGAAACATTTTTTTATATTTTTTAATGTTCATTTTCTACATTTACCATGCTTTTATTATGCTTCTTAATTTATTTTTTTTCTTTGCTTAACAATTTTGTAATTTTGAATTGTCTGTATTTTGCATATTCAGCCCTGAAGAAGACCTACAAAGTAGGTCGAAACGTTGGCTACTGAATAAATATTTCTTGATATTCAGAGAAATTTATTGACCTCTACCCAATTTTCTTCCACATATTTAAAAAACATCATATAAAGACCACAAAGATATACAAAAGTTATGGGTGAAATTAGGAATAAAATTAAAGAGGTCCGAATTTCAAAATATGATTCGTATCTTGCTTAATGGAAATCTAGTCGAATCTCTCTTGAATATCAAAGAGCTGAACCGTTCATAGAACGATCGAGTAATGAAGGTGAAATGCCCTTCAGAAAAATTAACAGCAGGAATTGACCTAGTAAACTAATAAACGTGTGGAGGGAAGCAGGAGTTTCAATGGTTCAGCTATTAGTTGAAAAGATCTGGGATAGTGGAAAATTCCAGACAAATGGAAAGAATCTAATCTTACTCCGATCCAGAAAATCAAAAAGAAAATAGGATAAAGGACAGGAATCTTACAAAATAATCTCACTCAGAAGTGAGCTGTGGTGTAGTGGTTAGCATAACAACTTTGAACAGTTGTAGCCCGGCAGGTGGTCCTAGCATTTTTTAAAAGGGAGTATTGAAAAATTCCTTGGATGCGCCATCCTTCGGAAGGAACGACAAATGGGTGTCCCAAGCCTGTACTGTGGCATTATGAACTTCTACTGTAGCATTGTCCGATAGCCATAGCAGCACTAAGTGATGTTAAATGAATAAACAAACAAATAATATTCTCACAAATCTTAACTAGTTGAATCATGATATACATCTGAGGAAATTATTGGAGATCACCAATGTGGTTATAAATATGCTTATCTATCAAATATTTTCTTTATGCCTTATGAGGTAGTTCATCAAATATTGGATTAATAATTAAATATTAATCATATAGAATTAATATACTGGAATTAATCATTGCTGTGTAATACCATGATATGGTAGGAAAGATTACATTTACACAAAAATCTGAGTTGAATACTGCCCTGGTAACAAGTCAACACCAGCATCTCTATGAATATGAATGAATGAAGCCTGGTAGTAGTTAATAAGAAAAGGGTTAAAGGGCAGTGTATCCTTTTACAAAGGAGTTTTTTTTGATCCTGTACTACTATATGGACAAAAGTCTTTGGAGAGTTACAGACTTATTAAAGTTATTAGCAGTAAAACAAAACAATTTCAATAACAAAATAGAATGATTTGATAAAATATCTTTCTCACCTCATGTTGCCAAGGTATAGATACAGATCCAGTATTGAATTTTGAATAAAACGTATCATCAGTAGCGTCTAAGTTGACACCTTTCACTGTGGAAAACTGCTCAATGTCAAGAACATCTTTGGCATAAACTGCATGAGGCTAAAATAAGTATATAGTAATGTCAGATTTAGCATTTAATAGGTAATAGTTACATATGAAAAAATCTTTTTTTTAGTGCTTCCTATTAAAATTATTATTTAGAAAAAAATTAAATTGGAATAAATGATACTTCCATACAAATTAAGTGTTATATAACTTTTATATTATGATAAAAATCTTACATCAGGAACAAACGGAGGATCAACCATACCAGCTTCAAGCCTTTTCCAGTTAAGTGCTTTGAAAAAATCATGCTGCTTCACTTCTCTAGCTCCGTACCTGCCACAGTGACATCCCAATCGAGATTTGACCGTCTTCTTCAATAACTAATACAAATAACCAACAAATATTATTTTACACAACCGAACAATCATCTTTAAAACAAATTATCTTTTAACAACAGTTCAAAAATTCTAAATGAAGTAACAATGCAGTCTTAACTAAACTAATTTTTAATGTAATTAAAAAAAATATAGAAATAAAAAACAACTAAAGACTTGAACAATTAAATTGAGTAGAAAATATTTAAATTAAGGGCCATCAAGTCAAATTACAGTTTTTAAACCTTAAAGTTACATGTATTTAACGATCTTAAAATTTCAAGCTAAATAATATAATAGATATTTAACTTCAAAATGAAAACAATCAAAATTTGGATAAATCATTACTTGAGGGACTGTGGACAAAATAAAATTTCAATTCTTCTTCTATGTTGACTTTACTCAGTGAAATACAACTTTAACTTGCAAAGAACATTTCAGAACATAATCGTGTTGACTAGATCTTAATGGCCTTTCAATAATTTATTTAATAGCTAATTTATAAATGTAGAGTTCCAAAATGTAATTCTTAATAAAGTTTTTTTTCTGATTTCCCAAATTTACAAGCACCTTATTTTTAAGACTAATTTATGAGTTTATATTTGCTTGGTTTTTAAACTTGAAAATATCAATTTAAAGTTAACATACAGAACTATTATTAGAGAAAAAAAGTTATTCCCGATGGAAATTTTATCGAACCTCTTCTACATGTTTTAAATTTATTTTTTTCATATGTATATTCTTATCCAAGGAAAAAAAAAGAAAGATTAAACTAGGATCTAATGCAGCACCTGTTTACAAAGAGACTTGGCTTCTTCCGGAAACTTTGATGAATACTTTTCTTGGTCTGATTTTACTCTTCTGTCCACTTCTTCCCTCTTGACTTTTTCTTTTCTTGCACGAAACGGAGCCTGCCCTTCGATCATTTCATAAACGAGACAACCGAAACTGAACCAATCTGGACTGAAAGTATATCTCTCATTGTCGATCACCTCAGGAGCTTAATCATTACAAAAAATAAATTAAAAATAAAAATATAATTTAAAAATAAATGGAATAAAAAATACAAGATAAACATACCCATATAGCCTACAGTTCCAACTCGCCCCCTCACCATTTCACCTTCGGGTATTTCAACTGCCAAACCAAGATCGGAGATTCTCACATGACCGGCATCGTCTAAAAGAATGTTCTCGGGTTTGCAATCTCTGTAAACTAAGCCTTGATAATGAAGATGTTCCAGTCCACAGAGCACCTATTCAAAAATCATTATAAAAATTTAAGCAAAACCTGATCAAATTTATTACACTGACCTATTTATAAACATAAAAAAAAATATATATACCTCAGCAGCATAAAACCTAGCCCGAACAATGTCGAATCCTGGTTCCCCGCCCATATTGTAGATATGGAATTTCAAGTCACCACCATTCATTATTGTTAAGACAAGGCAAAGTGCATCCTTCGTCTCATAAGCATACGCCAAACTCACCTAAACAAAATTTATAAAACATTACAAATGAAAGCCATAATAATAATCTGCACAAAAAGCTGGACAGTGGTAGCACAGATTGTTACTGTTACCCTAAAAGCTTGCTTTTATTTTTTAGAAAAAAAAATAAAAGATGGCCTCAGAGAACATAATTACAATTTATTTCATAGGAAATGTTCAAAATCAACTTATTAACAACATCCAGGTTAAAGAGACTAATGACGATTAAAAGGATATCTTCAGAACTACCGATTATATTTAAAACCATTAGAATTATGTGCAAGAGATTAAAAAAATTACAGAAGATAATAAAATTCAAATTATAAACTGTAATTAGATTAAATGAAGAAAATAGCTATCAAGAAATATTCTCTTAGAGGTAGCGATTACTTTATACTTTCAAGCCGTACTTAATCTCACTTTTTTCAATGAGATATAATTAGGCAAAATCAATTAAATTGATGTCCCTCTGTTAGGATATGTAAGTGCACACAGACTTCTAGCACTCATAGTATTCACAGAGAGCCTGGATTTTAGTGTTGATAAAAAGATTCATTTGTATATTTCCTAAACTGCACTTCGCTCTCATCATTGGCAGTCAAAATACTGTTATTGGGAACTATCCTGAGGATCTTAAATAACACTGGAAGGGTAGTTTGATGATGCAATGTTCATTCACTGAAATAGAGTACAGTGTCAATAAACAGAACTTGTGTGGTTTGGATAATCAAAATTAATTTAAAAAAAAAAAGTGAAAATCCTAAACATCTCCATGCTTATGCAAAAAAAATTCTTTATTTTACTGTTTTAATACTTAAAAATACATGTATAAGGAAGAAGATAAAGAAGTTGTGGACTTTCAGTTCAGTCCCAACCCCTGTCCTCATTACAAGCCCTGAAGAAGAGCTGCATTGTGGGACGAAATGTTGGCTTTAGAAATAAACAGTTCTTACAAAGAGAATTTTTTCAAACCTCCACCCGGACCATTGTCTTCCTCATATGTATATAAGGTTAACTAACATTATTCAAAAAATACATATAAATAAGTTAAACAATAAACATCAGTAAAAATATGAACAATTTATCAAGATTATGACACTAAGAAAGTTGTAATATTAGTTTTTAAATAAATTAATCATTTAATAGAGACCTAAAATGAACAAGTTTATATAAATATATATTGTTTAAAATTATATCATAACTCATATTCTTCTTAATATTCTTATATACATGGTTGTTTTGGATATGATAAGAAAGGGGGGTTACATCAGTACAGAGACAAGACTGAATAGAACAATCTGATGGCTTTTGTCTTGGAGATTGGCTAGACATTAGGTTGAATTTCTTCAGTACATAATACAGAATATTGAAATGCATGTCTTATTCACGACTAAACGAACTGAATTGATAATAAACTATCAACCATATTATATCAAAAATATAACTCTTGAAAAATAAATGTTATATTTAAAAGATAAAATTGTATATAAACTTACAACAAATTTAGAGTTGATTTTCTGTAGAATTTGTTTTTCGATTAACACCATGGCTTCTCCTTTTCTTTTTTTAATCCTTTTTTTCTCTAACTTTTTGCAAGCATACATTTTCCCAGTTGCTCGAACTTGACAAGCACATACTTCTCCGAAGCCACCTTTTCCAAGCACTCTGTACATTCTAAAAGTCTTATAGGTCACGGGTTGACTAAAAAGGGAAAAAAAGTTGTTTAAAATAATTATCGCTAAGTGCCTAAATTAAAACATTTGTAAACGGAAAATAAAACCATTTCCCTTTTATAAAAATCAGTTTATTCCCCAGTCATAATATCATCTGCAGATATGTCATCCATATATCTGCAGAGATGTGAAAAAGTGATCGTCAAATTTTTTCCAATTTAAGTTTCTTTACTTGGGGAAACGGATTCATGTTATTCTCGTAGTGCATAAGTGTTTAAGTCAAACATTGGTTTGAAATGGAGTTATTGTTAATATTATAACTTCATTTAAAGTAAAAAATATGAGAATGGGGACAATTCCATTTCCCTCAATACAAAGAACTCTCTCTGGACAAAATTTGACTTTACTACTTAGTTAGGGCTGCAGGATATTTCACACGATGCATTTGAGTGTAATATAAAAAAATTGTACAATTCAATAGTAATTTTGTATTAATCAGTCTAAATATTATTAATATTCAAAATTGAAATAATACCTTTCAAGCCATTTCCATTGCAGGTAGCGATGAAAATACATTGAATCCTCAAAAAGATGGAACGGTTCACCAGCGAGAAACGTTTTGACAGTCGCCTTCATATCATCGAACAACTCACGGTTCCCTGAGGTCAGTTTCTCTTTAACTGCCTCGATCAGTGACTGATTCAAAACATCTATCGGTGATGATGCCTATAAAGGTATTACAATATAAACAGTTAAAAAAGATTAAAATATTGATTGATAATGTCACTGCCATGTGATCATAAAAAGAAAAATTCACAACCTAAATTTATTCTTAGAATAAAGAATCGCCCAAAAAAATCATCACATTTTTTTGGATTTCTCAGTGACAAATAAACTTATTTTTAATCATTAGATGCTAACTAATCTAATGCATAAACTAATATTTTCATTCCAGACCCCTTTTCATATTTTTGCAATAATTTATTGACTTGCTATTATTATCTTTAAAACTAATTACCTACCTAATTTATGATCTTTAGAACAATATATATATTTCCACCTTTCTGAGCCTTATTTAATAAAATTAAAAGTTTGAACCGAAATTTCCATATTAAAACTGTGGTGTTTAATCAAAGGGGGTAGGTAGTACTTATTGTTCTTTCTAATGAAATTCACAATAATTAAAAAGGAAAAAAATCAATACTCACATTTTAGAAATATACAGTATGGATGTAAATATTAATTAGTTTTATTTAGTTTCAGGATTTTTCCTTTTTAAATCAGTAATGTATTAAATTTTTAATTAATTTATCTTACATCTAGATTGTTTGTCTTTCGTTTAATTTTTGCCTTGTTAAAATGAACTTCTTTTTCTCAAGGTATACATAATTTTAATTCATAGACTGTAACTCTACTGGAGGGTTCAATGAAAATTTTGTTTAATATCCTATGTGTACAATTTTATACAATTTGAGTTATGAATACACGATTATTTGTTTCTCCTGCAAGAAAACCTGGTCTCTCGTTATGGTATGACAATCTTTAAGTACATGAAATATACTAACAGGAATGTGCTACAAGATAAGTATTGCTATTATAATTTCAAATATCATTAAATTTAAAGTAAGCCAGTTTTGTGGTGTGGCGGTTGTTGATCTGGTATGCTCTTCTAAATGAAGTTTATTTACCAATTCTGTTATTTATTTCATTTTCTTATCTTACAAGTTGAAAAATCATGAATCTGTTATTATATATTTAAGTTTTTACAAATAAAAAAAAATGATCAAACCATTTTAAATGAAAATTAGCAACATATACTTATCAATGTCAAACCAAATGGTCTGTGATGTCAACTACATCTTATTTTGAAATGGTCCCTGACAGGGCTTAATTGCCCAATTTGGGCAGTAACATGGCTTCCTCCAAGTTACTAATTAAAATATTTAATATTAAAGTAGTTAAATTTTGTATATTTGATGATTTTCTCTTTTTGTTACTAATAATAAGCTAATGGATTAATATAAACAGTGAAAGTATTGAAAAATTAACAGGAGAAATGTTCTCCTCAATTGAAAATCTAATATATTCGAATAAGAGTAGTGGAATAGATTTATAATAGCTAAAGATTTAGGAAAATAATATCTATACTACAAAGCCGCAGGAAGTAATGGAAGCAAATGAAAACATATACTTAAATGATTGGTGCAGGTAATAACTTCTACTTTTATATCATTTAATTGAAATTACATAGACAATTTTAAAATTATTTTGTACATGGTGGTTAGTAAATGTTGTTATGTAATGCAGGTACGGCACTGGATTTCCTTTTTTAAATTTCATATTCGTTAATTTTCAACTCAATTACGCCATGATTATATCAACCAAATGTGATTTATTAGTAATAACTAGAGACACTGATTCATAGCATTAACAATATTTTTGTGAATTAAAGTGATAAATAGGTTAAAAAGGGAAATAGCCGCAGTCAAATATCTAGCTGAATACAAGGATGCTCTCATCCATTTCATTTAGTATGAACCCAAAATATCGAGTATTAATTACATTTTAAAGCAGTGTCCAGGCAGTAGGAAGGCAACTTTGGTATGTACTCATTTGACATTTGTTGACGAAGTGTTTGATCAATTTGTCAAACTGGTAAGTGTATTAGAAGGGTCAAAGTATTCATACGCTCATTGGTGTCCCTAAGCCTACTTTAAAAAAATTGAGTGATAGTGTTTTCCCTGGCAAAACCTTAAAGGCTGTGCAGGAGGACCAGGTTGTCTTAACCCAAATAAAAGAGCGTTGTCAGAAGAGTTCTGTGAAACTGGCATCTCATATGCTGAACCATCAAGACAACAGCACTAATATATTTCTTAAGCACACAGGTAAAATGTTCAATCCTACGATTGTAGGGCAGAATGTCCGGCAATCAGACGCTATTCTTTTAGCAAGTAGAAGTAGGCTTGCACCAACATTCAAATCTGTTGACAGTAAATTACCGGAAGGTAACAGCTATTTTCAAAGACAGCTTGTAGAGCAAGTGAGGGATAGAGCCACTGTAGACATAATTCAGCCACTCTTAGCTGTAACAATTGTTCACAGAGAATTTACTTAGGCAGCTCTGACGACTTTGTGTGCTCCTGTGAATAGTGACGCAGAAAGATTCTTTAGTTGCTATAAACTTGTATCGACAGATTGGAGAACGAACATGACACACCCTACTGTAGAAACATGTGACATGTTGAGATTCAATCAATAATACAAAAAGCATGTTTCAAGTTATTTTCCTGATTTAATTGTTTTTCCCCTCTTGCCGATTGCCATTTCTTGACGTTATCCTATTTAGCTATAAACACTATCAAAATGCAAAATTAAAGCCATTTTTTCAATAATTAATGCCACATTTCTTAAAAATTAAAGCTATGAATCAGTGTCATTAGTAATAACTCAGTATTTTTGAGCATATCTTGATTAATACTAGCCTACGGAACTGAACAGGAGTAATTCAAAATATTGGTGGATCCTTCAACAAGTTTTATTTAATGTTTTTTTTTATAAAAATATATTAATTCATTACTCTTTAATTTCAGATCGTATTTAATAATACAATTAGCAGTAAAATACAAAACTATTTGATTTAATATTAACTTATTTTAATCAGTAATGAAGATAGAACAATAAAAATAGGATTGCTCTATTTTCATTATTAATAAAAGTTAACACTGCTTTATGTAATTTATTTAATGATTTTTACTTTAGTACATTTCCAAGATAATTACTTAATATTTTACTATTATTGCACATAATATATGCTTATTTTTTATTTTATTTTTTCTTCTCTAAAATTATCAAATCCTCAGTTTTTAAAAACTGGATAATACATCCTTTCTTTCTGAATGATAATATTAGAATTATCATAAACAATGTCTTCAATACACACAAGCACGTGCATATATAATTGTATAGTCAAGATTTGTTTATAAGCGAATTCTCTGAGAACAAAAAAAACAACCTTGGCGAACTTACATAAATGTAGAAAGACACCCTTACAGTTGTATCAATTACATATACACATTGTAGTACACAATTATGAGTAATAAAAAAAAATAGAGGCTGGTAAATAAATCTTATTTGAACCATTTTACTGCTTAATACTTCATAAGCAGAACACTGATTAATTTTTAGAGCGTAAGGAAATATTATGTAATTAAAAGGACCTAAAAACAGCATAAATATATTTTAAAAATTAATAATTTTACATGAAGAATTGAAAGACAAAAAATAAAAAGCAGTAAAAGAAAAAGTAATAGTAAATAGAAGTGGAAGGAAAATAAATTGCTAACTGACACAAAACAATAAAATGTTTATTTTGTAAAACTGTAACATAACAGAACAGAAAGAATAAGAACATTAGGTAAAAATAATATTTTAACTAGGCAGAAAATGAAATACCCCTATAGCAAAGGTAGCGTTAAAGAATTGAGAAAATTGAATTTTTTGTTTTTTTAAACTACCTATTAAATTTTTAAAACAGTGAAAATTTAGTTCAAACACTATAATATAAAAGTGATTAGGAAATCATGCCAATATATAACACTCACGTGATTTTTCAGGTATCTGTCATAAATGTTTTGTGCTTGATCCACCCTATTCTCATCAAATTCCACTTCATACTTCTCCTTTAAATATCAAAATACAATTAGCTTTATAATATTTGAGAATAAAGTAACCGTAAAAAACTAAAAACAGAATACTTACAATAGAATCAAGGAAAACATTGTACCTATGATATTTCGGTTTGGCTTCTAGACAAAACTGTCTGAATAATAGCCTACCGATTGGCTGCTGATCAACAACATAGCTATACTTTACATCTGCAAAGAAAATGTATGACAAATAAAAATAAAACTGATGCGGATCAAAGACACTTATTTTTCAATTGTGACTACGAAGTTTCCTGAACTCACCTATTTTATTTTTTAAATGCAAACATTGAGAAACATGAGGGAATTGTAATATTTTCTTCCATTTTTTGCTCTTACCCTTGTTACTATCTGCACCACCTAAAAGTATTGAAGGGGTTAAAACAGAAAACAACTGTTACTCTTTATAATTTATCATATCAATCAAGTCAAAATAAGATAATAGTGGATAAGATCAATGAAAACAGTTAATACAATTGAACTGGTATTATGTGTAAATATGTAGTTTTAAAGAAAAAAAATATGTTTCAAGAAAAACTTTTATTTTATTTTTTAGTTTAAATATTGTTATACATATATTATAATACATAACCTGGAAAGAATTCCCAAACTTAGCAAATATTATTAGCTGCTTTTACACAATTCCATCAATTAAAAAAAAAGAGAATGTGTTTAAGAGTGAACATAACCTAATACATGGCAGTATTATTGTAACTCTTAAGCAATAGTCAACTAATGTGAAATTAGCCCAAAAATCGTCTGTACTCTTTAAATGACGTAAATAAAATCGCAAATCGAAAAAATAATTCGAAACACATACAGTAAACAAAAACATAAATTAATAATTGGTCATCAAAAGGGAAGTAAACAAATATGTAAACACGAGATGTATTTATTGCAGCTTTATCTAAAGGCAAATATGTTTAATCGTGTTCATTAAAGGAGATTAGGATAAGTGTTTGGGCGGTTTTAAATTTAATGCTGGGCATGTATACTGCAGGAAAGGAGCTTTTAATGCTCTGTTTATTGATTTGTCAGGGAGTGTGTGTGTTGAGAAAAGATACCGTTCCTTACCTTCCCTGGCTTTTAGATAAACCGTATTGGCCACAATATTCTCCAATTCCATTAGTTCCAGTTTGATGGATTTCCCGTCCCCCGGGCCGATGACGACCCGTTCCCATTAAAGAGGCGTATGACTTGATTTTAAAATACGACGGGGTGTGGTGGTGTCGGTCTCTAAAATGGCGACAAGCGGGCACTGTGCTGTGAGACGGGTTGCAGAGGATCCTCCCCGAATACCGCTGGTCCCTCAAGACGCCTGAGGAAGATACGAAGAGAAGAGTATCAACTGTGGCTACTTGGGCCTCATCGCACAACTCCTACGGCACTAAGCTATCTCAACCAGCGGTGGGGCCAAACTGACCGGGAGCGGGATCCATTCACTCGGCGCTGCCAGCTCGTCGATAACCGTTAGTTCGCTAACAAATTATATTTCATTTTCAACAGTATACATAATTATATTTAATTATTTATCATTTATTTGATTCGGAACAATTATTCATAAGTTTTTATTTTCATCCGATGAATCAATAAATAAGATTCATAAGAATGTTATACCAACCACTGCTCCCATAACATTTTTTTGTTTTACTTTTTTTTGTCGTCAACCCTGATTTCCCAGAATTTTGGAAGATTCTTAGATGTTTAATTACTTAAGTACTTATTTAACTCATTTTGGAAAACTAAACCTTATATACTTTAACTTTCTAAATCATAATTAGTAATGTCATGTAATATTATTTGTCATTAGTTAAATACCATAGTGCATTGTTATTACTATCAACTGAAAGAAAATAAGAAAATCGGAGGAATGTAAGATGAATTTCAGCTCATTCCACAGTTGTGGTTAGTGATTCTTTGATAAATGCTTTATTTTCAGGTAACTTATTTTATCACATAAAAAAAAACTACATCTCAAATTCTTAACTCTAGTTACAATTATATTTGTCAGAATCTGCGTTTATACATTTATATTATATTACAATATCTATTAATAATAATATGAAGAAAGTGAAAAATTTGTACAATTTTAACAAAAAAAAAAAACTTATTTTTTTTTTTTTGAAAGGATGTAAACTGGATTGCATTATCTAATAATTCGTTCACTTAATGAAAACCTATTTCCAGTCGGTTTTTTTGGCATATAACTTTATTTAGCGGATACGTTTCGACTAATTTGTCATTTACAATCCATCAAGACATTAACAAAAGGACCATGGAGGACAATGGACCTCCAAGAAAAGTTTTTAGCTAATGACATGAATTTATAAAAAAAAGAGAAAAAAGATGACGTGTAACTCTTTTGAGATGAAGGAAGTTCTTGATGGATTGTAAATGACAAATTAGTCGAAACGTATCCGCTAAATAAAGTTATATGCCAAAAAAACCGACTGGAAATAGGTTTTCATTAAGTGAACGAATTATTAAAAAACTTATTTTGGGACAGACCCTACTCAGTCAATTACAAAATTGGAACGTTGCAAAGTTTTATTTTCTAAATCATATGTTATGTCTTTTTATCAATGGGAAACGAATCAAAATCTTTATAAACTTTAATTATAAAATAAAATACTATCGAGCATCTGTTTAAAATGGTACAATCATCTGTCATAAACCCTTTAATTTTAAACAATAATAATATTTAATCAATATTATTAAAACATAAAATATATATAATATATATACATATATATATATATATATATATATATATATATATATACAAAATATAAATTTGCATCACATATACATATAAATTATTATTGTATATTCCCTATTTAAGAGAGCGTGTGAAATTGGAGAATTTTCTTTAACCAGTCTTGCGTCTACTATCTTCCCAAATCCTCTTTATTCTTTCACTATGTGTCTTTCCTCCTTTATAATAATAATAATAATAATATATATATACATAAAAAGATATCTAGGTGGTAAATGATGTACAATATATTAGTAAATAACGACAATTTTGGCGGAATTCGAAATAGACTGTGTAATGCCCACACTAAAAGTGCCCACGCATTATAATTCTGTTTTAAAACAATTGACCCTTAGTACGGTTATTTCGTTCAAAAATTATTTTGAATTCAAATCGCATGTGGTTGATCAAGCCTCGTGCTTTGTGGAAGTTAACATGTCGACTTAATCAAGTCTATGTTGGCAGATTAAGATCCTTCTCCCAAATTTAGTCATGAAGGAATGGGGGCAACCGCGACATAAAGACCAGATTTTATTTTTTAATATTTTTTTGATGACCGCATAAGCAATAATAATAATTTAACATGTTCTCATTAAATTGTTACAAAATTAAAAAGGATGATGTTTTGTTCAAGTGTTGAGTTAAACATTTAAAAGGGTCCAGGAAAATTCATTCCTGCGCCCTTGGTTTCTTCCCACTGTCTTGCCTAATTTTTCTTTTCACATTCTCTTTTTTTTTTATGGTGATTAATTTTGTTTATATATATTTTTTTCTTTTTCATATGGCGATTAATTGTTTATACTTCTTTTATATTCTAATGAATTGAAGTTTTCACTTTTTTGAACAAATTAGAATTATTATCTTCTTTTTTTTAATGAAAATAGTTGACCTTGATGAAATATGTGGAAGACAATAGTCCTGGTAGAGGTCAATAAATTTTTCTGAATATCAAGAAATATTTATTCAGTAGCCTACAGTGTAAGTGTAGCTTCCGAAAGACTCGTTTGGGCTCAGGCCCTGTGCGACAACCCTGAAGAAGACCGACAAAGTAGGTCGAAACGTTGGCTACTGAAGAAATATTTCTTGATATTCAGAGAAATTTATTGACCTCTACCCGGACCATTTTCTTCCACATATAAACACAAAATTATCAGTTATAAACAATAGCCAATAAACAATAATGTTTATTGTTTTTTCATTAATTAATTTCTAGTGAAGAATGACTAGTAAGAATTTATCATTTATTTTATTTAATTCTACCTGAATAATTTTTGTCACATTATTAAAACAATTGAATATAAAAAAAACAAGTGAATCAGGAACATTACTTTAAGAACGTTCCGAATTTTTTCCGGAGGTTCTTATTTCACTTTTTTATTTATCATGCACATTTCGAACTACTTTACCGTTGTCAAATTTTTTGTTTGGATATCATTTATTACGTTTTTAAGAATTCTATGTTTTTCAATTTATGCGAAAAAGAAAATAACTCTAAAATAAACAATTTTGGACTTTTGTTTTCACAATTTTACTCATATCTTAGCATGGGTTTCCTAATTCCTAAATAGGTATTATGAACCTTTTATGAAAATAATTCTACCATAAACTCAGTAATTGTCAATCTTTCAAAGCACGCTAAATATTATTGGCACAACTTCCTACTGTGTACAGTCACCTCTCTGAACTTGTTCTGCAGAACTGTTTTTTAGGTATGGAAATCTATATTCATATTACAAAACTATAATTAAACTAAAGAAATTTTTGACATTTTTGGAATCAATGGGAAACTCATTTCAATGTTTTTTGTTTTTAGTTTACCTTTTATTTATATTCTCATATATGATTTGGACTTTTCGAAATGAACTACGAATACATCGAGGTATATTTAAGCAAGGTCCACTACGGTTTGTGTGAATACTGCCCAGGGATGTATAACTAATTCCTGTGATGTTGGGCCTTGCATGTATCTAAAGGTGGTTTATTCAGTCACACAATTAAGTGATTCGCGTCGAAATATGAAGTTTTGTGTCAGGGATTTTGAAATTTGTTTATAATAATATAAATTAATTTCCATTAATTTATAAAGTTGTTTTAGTACTTCCATGCATAACCGTTAATATGCCCTTCTAGTTGTGGGAGAGTGGGGCAAGACGGGGTATCGGGGTAAGATGGGGTAGATGAGCTCCTGACCCCTTGTAAGTGCTATAACCTAGCGGAGAATGGCACTGTTAGTAGTAGGGTATAGTAAAGAAAGCTTCCAATTGGTGGGGGCCAGTTTGAGTGAATAGTTTGTCTTGTACACATGTTTTTGTGCCGAATGTTTACAATTTCATCATAAAGCAGTTTTGTTCAGTGCCAGATTACTTTTTATTACAGGTAAGCCACAACAACTTGTCAAACTACACTATATATCATTGGAAAGTGTACTTTTTAACCGTTCATTTTCATACTCTCTAATTGCAATCCTAAGCTGAAACGAACCATTTGATGGCAAGTATGAGTGGGGCAAGATGAGGATATATCAATGGGCCATGATGGGGTATACTCCATCTTACCCCATTGTTTCCCAAATATAATATTTTCTTTTTTCGGAATAATGGCCAGGAAGGTTCAACTGTGTATTTGGTGGCACTTGAAAGGAATAAATTATTATGAGCTGCTTCCGTACGGCCAAACACTAAATTCAGATCGTTACTATGAACAACTGGACCGTTTGAAGTTAGTTTCCATCAGGACAACGCAAGGTCACAACGTCTGTAGTGACTCGCCAGAAACCCCGGGAGCTTGGTTGGAAAGTTTTAATGCATCCACCATATAGTCCGGACCTGGCACCAAGCGATTACCACCTTTTTCTCGCATTGCAAAACTTCCTGAGTGATAAGAAATTGGGATCGAGAGAAGATTGTGAAAATCGACTACTAGAGTTTTTGGCCAATAAGGACCTAGACTTCTATGAGAGAGGCATTGTAAGCTACCTTTAAAATGGCAACAAATTATACAACAAAACGGTGCATATTTGACCACGCTTGACAAAAGTCTTAAATTTCATGCAAATATAATGGATTTATTTTTCCCCAACGTATTATATTACGGTCGTTTGGTAGCTGAGTGAGAAGAATGGCGAGCTGCTACGCGGAAGGTTCCGGGTTCAAACCCGGCTGAGGCCGACTGAAATTATTTATTCTGTTAACAACCACGGATGGACCCTTGTGGCATCTGCTGATTTCCTAAGGCTAACGCGGTCTCTTATATTAATTTTTTTAGGGGAAAACTCCTGGTGGTTGAGCGTGATCTCAGATAAATCACTACCCTACACAAATGTTGTCCTAGAAACAGTACAATCTCTATCATCTACTAAGCCAAAGATCCTTCATGGGCTGTGGTGGTACGGTTTTAAAAAAATTTATTTATTTAATATTCTCCTCTTCTACCGCCAACGTTGTAAGGATCCTTTCTGTAGTTCTTGATCCTTGAATCCCTCTCCCGTACCCATCGTCTTTTCCTTCTCCATTCCAAACCTCTTCTGTCAAAGGCCTCCTGATTTGCGCCTTCCCAAGTCTTCTTTGGCCTTCCTTTCTGTCTCATATCTTCCACCTTTGTCTCATATACGGGCTTCGCCACTCTCTATTCCGCCATTCTGGAAACATGGTCTAACCAAATCAGCTGATGCTCTTCGATAATATCCCCAGCTGGCCGAAGTCCCACATTTGACCGTATCGTTACGTTTCGCACTCGGTCTCTTCTGTCTTCCCTTCCATTCTTCTTAGGTATCGCATCTCCATGGCTTGAAGTTGGCTCTTGTGCTTTTTGGTTAGAGTCCGAGATTCACTTGAATTGGTGAGAATCGGTAAGAAAGTGTTTTTATAAACTACTTTTTTTTTTAATGAATCCTTTCTTGAGGGAATTAAAACACATGCTGGCAGCTTTTATTCGTCCATTTATCTCGCCATCTATCCAGCCGTGTTCGTTAAGGTGTGCACCGGGATATTTAAAATCCCTTACTTGTCAGTTTTAATACTTAATTAGTTTTTTTAATTAAGCATTATTCACAAGTTATATATATTTTTTTTCTTATTTCGTAAAACTTTTGTTAACCTTATTCTTTGTCTAATTATAATTGGCTTCAAGTACTCATGACTTGAAAACCGGATTAATAAACAAGAGAAAGTTCTTCAACAAAGATGTGAAAAAAAAAACCCCGTGGGAGTTTCATTAATAATAAATGACGTATGAACTGCACGTTTAATTGAACGGAGTTTATTTTTAGTTACGACGTAATATGTTCAGATCTGATCAAAGTAAAATACTTTTGAAGATATATCTGATATTAAATGAATTCGTTTGAGGTATCTTCTCATCATTAAAAATAACATTCTTTAGAGGCAGATTGTCAAATAGTTAATTTTGTGCATGCTAGTCACCGGAATAATTAATTAATAAAGTATGGAATTGTATTTATTGAACCTTGTTTGATGAAATAAAAGCAAACAGCTGAAGAAAATAATCAAACTGCGCTCTTGCAGACAAAGGCAATTCTCCAGATTGAGGAGAGAGCCTGATCAATAGGCTGTACCCAAACCAGCGGGTATCGTAAAGGCTCTGGGCTCAACATTCATAAAACAAACGTTGTGTTTGTTTTTTCAAACGTTTATACAATTCAACAATAATTGTTGAACATTTGATTTTTTATTTTATGCCAATAACAGAGGGAGTAGAATTCTTTACCAATGATTGCCATCCGTGGCGTAAGACCGTTGAGTTCATTAAAATGATAATAGTCCATTTTGTGAGTGCAGAATTATTACAACATAATAATTATTGTCCGATATTTAAATCTAGTATATTCAATCGGTTCATATTCATACACTCAAAAAATCTGAAAGAGTTGTTCACTTCTACGATCAAATTGGTAAACTTGATGGATGAATGAAACATTTTGATGATTTTCTAGTTCTGCTTTAACTGTAAAAGAGTTAAAATAGTTGTAAACGGATCTTTTTTTCTTCTTCATAAAAAATGTATATATCTTAGATACAAATGCAAATAACGTTAGCGACATACACCACTTTTCAGGAGAGCAAAAAAACCGTTTCAAGGTTCATTCAAAATCATTGTGTATTATCCTCTAACGTATTTTACCTATGCCATTATGCATTGTTTTTGTGACTTGTAGATGACTATATGTTTTCTATAGCATTAAAAAAACCTAAAGCAATCGCTAAAGTGTGTTTTTTTCCACATTCGATACTCAGCCTTTGTATAGGCATTATGTCAATATTTTTACTATGTTATTCTTCTTTATAATTATTGTTGACTAATTTTCTTTGTTTATAATTTGTTATTAGGAGTTAACTTATAACTTATTTTCTATCAATTAATTAATTAACTTATATAATCAGTTTAATATAGATTATTAAATTACACATACAATTATATATTTTAATTTTACTTTATAGTCTATTACTTTAAGATACTAAAGCTCACATTTCATTTTCTGTATTATCATTCTTTTGGAATTTTCCCAGAGTAAATAGATAATTTAGTATTACTAACCAAAATTAAAAACAAGAGGAGATGGACCGATTTCTTGTTCTGAAAAACGAATAATTGCCATTTTGTGAATCTATTTTGCAAAATACCATTAAAACATATTACGGATATTATTATCATAAACTATGTCGCATTTAACTATTTTGTATACTAACTGAAATTTGTTCATCTAATCGATTTTGGACTGCTGTAGGTTTTTCTGTGACTTGTTCGCATTGTTTTAGTTTTTATGCGCTAACAATACAAAAACAATTTGATACGGTTTTACGGGATTTCTCCTCTACGTTTAGGCCTTGGATATTTGTAAAAAATACTATGAGAGATGACTAACACCGGATATTGCAAGTTCGTTTTCAAGAGGTGTATTACTTCCAGGTATACAATCGCCAGAATTTCCCACCTGTGTATATCTTAGACTTAATCGTTTTATCTGGTCGTGTGAGAAAAAATCTCACGCTGCAAATACTGCTGGGTTGATATAATTGAAATTATACATTTATATTTTTAATTTAATTTTCTGGTAACAACACGTTTTCTTGTATATTTTATAAAAAATAAAACCAGCGGGCTTCCACCCACCCATTATTTATTTTTATTTTTGTCAATATTATATATCGATTAAGGTGCGTTATCGATTAAGGTAAGATGTGATATTTTTACTAAAATACTTTACTTAGACAGGTTGGAAGGGGCTACCTATCTTCACTTTACTATGGACCAAAGTTTTCATGGTACTTTGGTAGGGTTCGTTTACGTCTTTATTGGTCAGGAAATTCTTTAACCCAGAGGGGAAACGTGGTTATTTAAGATATAGATCCTCTTAAATTAGATGATTTCATTTATTAGAAACATTAATAACAATAAACAAAACGTCAAACTCAAATTTTATTGAATTTTTGAAAATTAATATTACCCATTAGGATATAGGTTTTGAATGGCACGACACTGACAAATTGACTACACTTGGTAAGGATAGAACTGGTTGCCAAAATATGAAAAGTTACATGATATTATTTATTATAAATTAAAATAATAAATTTGTAAATCCTTCTTCTTCATCAGCTCTACAACTCAACGCTGAGTCTTGGCCTCCTCAAGTAGTTTCGCCTATTGGTCCCTCTCCCTTGGAATGGTTCTCCAGTTAGCCAGTCCAAGAAGAGCTCTACCATCCGCGTCGACCCCATCCATCCAGCGCGATCTGGGCCTTCCAACTCTTCTTTTCCTTCCTAGAGGCGTCAGCATAATTTTGCTGGTTGCGTTACTCTCGCCCATCCTGGCCATATGACCCGCCCATTTTAGACGCGGAATTCTGATGAACCGGACTACGCCCGTATCATTATGTATGGCGGTCAATTCTGCGTTACTCCGCCTCCTCCAATCGTTACTGAGCGTACTTGTCCATAAATACGACGTAGTATTTTTCTTTCAAAGAAGAGCAGTTTAGTTTCATCTGTTTTGGAGAAGCTCCGCGTTTCCACCCGGTATGTGGGACTGGACGAATCAACGTCTTGTACAGAGTCGCTTTTGTTTTTATTCAGATAAGGCGATTACTGAGAAATTGCCGCTGGCCAAAGTAACATTTATTTGCAGCCGGGATCCTCCTAGATATTTCTTCTGACACATTGTTGTCAGCATTTACTTGGGAGCCCAGATAAACAAAAATATGTATATTTTTTATTTGTATATTAGTCTATAATATAATTTTTCTACAACTTTTATTTTAGAGTTATTTAGTCAAATCTTCTCGAGATCATTGTAAGGCGCTTACTTAAAGCGGGCATCTTATTATATCTAAACTTAAAACATACATGAACAACTAAGAATCAGTTGACAAGCTGGTTATAACTGGAAAATGAGACTAAATAATATTAAAGATAAAAACTACTACTTGATGGCTCTATTGGTTTGGGAGGCTTCGATGATCTATTTGGCCATTTCCGTACCTGTACAAGTGGAATAATTGCTGGGAAGATAACAAACCACCTTGTCCTCGAAGATTTTCTAAATATTCACCAGGGTGAAGGAGGACAATGGTCCAACAAAAGAACTAGATGCTTAGATAGCTGGAGTGGATACTTGTTGAATAGAAGAATATAAGTCATAGTTTTACAAAGATTTGGAGGAGATTTCTTCTTATTTATTTGCTTGTTTGTGACGGATCTATTGTGGTCTGCCCTCTAGGTGTACTATAATATTATGAAACGGGCAGTATATCCATGGCTAATGTTCTGAACTTCATAAAATAACATTAAAACAGTCGAAACCATATTTCTTATATTTTTTTGTTAAGTATTTGCTTTAACTTTTTCGTTTAAAATTATTATAAAAATTTTTACGATTTATTTAACGCCACTTTATGCTTTTATGGCTAATCAGACGATGCTACAGTTGGAGAGCTTAATATCACCTACTCAGGATATGGACCTTTAACGATTACCGAACACCACACAGGCTCGGGACTCCATTGTTACCCCCCTTCCGAAGGACGGCATAATCAAGGATTTTTTACTTTCTTTAAAAATTATTGGGATTAGCTGCCGGACTGTGAATCCGGGACTTTGTGCATAAATGGTTCTTATAATAACCAACACACTACAGGTGACCTCTATTATTAAAAGTGATTTCGACCTCCAAAAATTTACGTCCTTAAGAGCTGGTAAAAAAAAAAAGAGTCCACATTTATTTTTTAAATCATTTTAGAAGTCTAGTAATCTTTTGAAAAATTGTCCTAACGTTAAAAAAAATTTAAGATGATCTGGGATCAGGGCTTCTCCTTTCTAATCCAAACATATTATTATTCACCAGTAAACATTGTTTTGAAACTCCAAGCTTCTTAAACTCTCTCTAGATTTAATATTTATTGCTCACCATTTTTACAAACCGTTTTTATATAAAGTTTGATTGTAAAAAGAATATTAAAATTATCAACACTACGGAGTAGAGCTTTGGGGCTCCACTAAGCCATCGAATTCCTGTCGTATCCAATCCCTACAGTCCAAAATCCTTCGTAAAATCCTCAAAGCTCCTTATTTTGTTAAAAATACCGTCATCTATAACGACCTTAATGTCCCATTTGTTGCTGATTTGGCCCGAACCCGGTATCTTTCCTTTCATAACAAACTTCATTCCCACTCAAACCCTCTAGTTTCAACCCTAGATTCATCTTCGATTCCCGATAATCCCCCGAGGCGTCTGAAAAGAAGATGGGCACGTGACCTTCTTAGTTGAACTAGTGATTAGAGTACTACCAGTGGGTAGTTTCTCAACTTGCCATTACTCATGTCATTTTGTATCACATAGCCTATTTACTAGATGTATTTTTTTTTTTTTTATACAGTTGTAAATATCAATAAATAAATTAAAAAAAAAAAATTATCAATACCAATCGGATTTAATTAAAATATTATACTATAATAAAATGGAATGTAACTTCACGTGAATTAATTTATATCATGTTTCTAAATTTGTTATCTGTGCTTCAACTGTGTTTATCCTATCGTATATAATAAGAACAGTGCCTGACAGCACATTAATAAAGAGAACTAACTACGTGCTAGGAATAAATTTATACTCGTACTTTTATGGATGGTGGCTTTGGTTATATAACAGCATTATATTCTCCCACTTATTCGTTCTCCTTAGTTAGATTTGATCTCTAGGTCAGATTTTGAAACCGGCTGCAGTAGATAAATAATTTATACTGTTAACGACCTTGAATCGACCTTGCGAAAATGGTGGCCTTCTAGAGGTCACCCATCCTCTATAAATTGTGTACCTTTAATCAGGAGAAAAACCTGGCGAATGAGAGTGATCTTGGCCAAATCACTTCTCTGCAGAACCGTTGGTTTATCCAGTACAGTCCCTTTCATATCCTATAACCTTCAAGGGTTTCAACGGTTCAGTTCTTTTTGTTTTCTTTTTTTATTTCTTATTTTAGAAAAATCAGAGCTGTACATAGAAGAGAAGTTTTTTTTCAAGCTTAAAGTTTAGAGTTTAATGTACAGAAGTATCTATTTCGGTATATCAACTGGCCCTAACCGTTGATTAGTATTTCATATTTTTATTTCTATTAAGCCTATGGAGTCCTAAATTATAAATAATATTTTTTGTGTCTTAATTTCTTTGATGGTTTTACATATCACCACTTCCTGTTTAATTCTTAATTTCAATATATTATAAAAGTTTGTTATACCAATTATTATAAAAAAATCTATAATGCCACCAATTTCGGTGTCCCTACTGTAACCATAGATGGATATCCACAACCATGGATTGCAACAATTATAAATTTAAACTTAATGTGAGATTCAAAATAATGAACGAACTCATCAAGATACAGGTCTTACAAATCTTACCCACATGATCTCTTTCTCATGAATTAGTATGAACTTCATAAATTACATCATCAAATTAAAAAACTGCTTATAAAATGCAATACATAAATTTACGGAGATTTATTAATGTTTGTTAATTTGATATCTCAGATATGCAGTCCGAACTAATTTACATTTTGATTAAATCATTCTTCATTTTAATGCAAAATTTAATTAATAATAACTGTACCGAAAATATTAGCGAAGAAATAAACATCTCTGAATCTTGAAAACTTGATTGTTTTTTTTAATTTTTAATGAGTGATTATACCCTTGCGGGAACTCTTTCATTAGATATCTATTCTTATTGCTTATTTATTAGAACTATAAGCGATATAATTACAATAAACTTTATTTAACATTCAAATTTGATCAAGAAACATGGTTTATAATGACTATTTTAAAGTGAGAGTTTTCGAGTAATTAATTAGTCGGCCCAAATTGTAAATATCACTTAAGTTCAATAGATCCATCGATATCCATTGATAACAATAATTTCACATTAAAAAGTATTTTTACTCCCATCGGTATGGTGTTGCCATGTACGACAGACATCACAGTCCCCCGGGGACACAAAATGAAACGATTTTTTTTCGAACCGTATTTAATTATTTAAAAGTTTTAAAAAAAGACTGGAGTAACTTTATGGATCTCGATGTCCGAGTCTAAATCTACTGAAAGCAATAAGTTTAGGTTTGGTTCATCCTCAAGGTAGTATCCTTGGCCCAATCCTTTATACAGTTTATACAGCTGACATCCCAACTCATCCTAACACTATCCTTACCACGTATGCTGATGATACATGTGTATTATTAGTCAACACCAATCCAGTTATTGCATCCCAAAGGCTCCAATCCCATATTACTGATCTTGAAGAATGGTGTCAAAACTGGGGAATTAAAATAAATTCTCAAAAATCCCATCAAATCACTTTTACCTTACGTCGTAAACCAATGACTTCCTGCCCTTCAGTATCCTTTAATAATATCCCACTGGTGCAGGTAGAACAGATCCGATATTTAGGGTTGCACCTGGACAAACGACTAACCTGGAATCCTCATACTAGACTGAAAAGACAAGAAACCGCTCGACGTTTCAGGCTACTTCAACACTTACTAGACAAACGCTCTAACCTCCCAATTAACTACAAAAGACTCATCTACATGACCATCATAAGACCTATTTGGACTTACGGAGTAGAGCTTTGGGCTCCACTAAGCCATCGAATTCCTGTCGTATCCAATCCCTACAGCCCAAAATCCTTCGTAAAATCCTCAACGCTCCTTATTTTGTTAAAAATACCGTCATCCATAACGACCTCAATGTCCCATTTGTTGCTGATTTGGCCCGAACCCGGTATCTTTCCTTTCATAACAAATTTCATTCCCACTCAAACCCTATAGTTTCAAACCTAGCTTCCTCTTCGATTCCCGATAATCCTCCGAGGCGTCTGAAAAGAAGATGGCCACGTGACCTTCTTAGTTGAACTAGTGATTTGAGTACTACCAGTGGGTAGTTTCTCAACTTGTCATTACTCATGTCATTTTGTATCACATAGCCTATTTACTGGATGTATTTTTTTTTTTTTATACAGTTGTAAATATGAATAAATAAATTAAAAAAAAAAAAAAGGTTTGGTTCATAGACTGGACATTCTTAAAAAATACCGGTTATTATAATAGTGTTGTTAAAATTCTGGCATTTTGGATGCTCTTGTTTTTTAATTAGGTACCCCATGGCAACCCTAGTAAGAATTCGCTGATCGAAATAAAGGTGTGTCTCTGTGAAATTTCTAGCTTATTGGGACTTCGTTCTTCAAAATCCATTTCCCCTCGAGGCAAAAAAAGGGATTTATATAATTGGATTAATAGAGAGTATTTTTCTGTTTTATAGATCAATCTAGAAGTTGACAATCAGCAGATTTTCTCTCTTTCAAATTACAACAAAATGAAGTTGAAGCGTCATCAATCAGGAGGCATGAAGAATGACAGTACCCAGCAGTATCTCTTCCTTTGCTTGATATAATATTCTTATGATAGCAGATTCCTCATCCACGTTCTTTTTAGTCTCCTCCTTGTGTTCTCGAGCATGAGAGTCGTCGCCATTTGTTATATCAATGAGTTTGTGTGTACATTTAAAGTTTGTATTATGCTCGTATGTGTTCTCGATCTTTGGCATTTTTAAGTCAGTTTGCAGAGTTTCGTTATTAACATACCAAGGTGCTTTTTTGCTGTGATAAGTTTAGGAATTGAAAAGTTGTAGGTTATTTTTTGTGAGTCTGTTTAGCGATGCATTTATTTGTAATGCATAAGGCCAAACGGGTTTTAGTGAGTGTGCATGTTTATTTTTGTCTTGTTTCTAATTTTTTTAGGGAGCGGATTGGCTCAGTGGTTGATCACTGAGTTACCATGCCGGAAATCCTGGTTCAAATCCCGCTGCGGGCAGTTACTTTTATTTAGTCTGTTTGCAGCCGGAGATGGATCATATAGGATGTAGGACCCTCATGAGGCTCACCCAGCCTCTATAAAAAATTATAAAAATAGGGTACCCATAATAAGGGGGAAAAACCTGGCGGTTGAGCGTGACCTAGGACAAGTCACCTCCTTGCAGAACCGTTGTCCATGAAACAGTACAGTCCCAACCATGTACTGAACCCCCAGACTCGTTCACGGGTCGTAGTGGTACAGGTTTTTTTTTTCTAATTTTTCTGAATAGTGAATACCTACATTAAATTCCGTTCGAGATTTAGTGATTGGAGTTTTATCTTGACTTGAGGACCGTAAGTCATTCTCAATATATAGTTATAATTATTAAGTTTGTACGCTTTAAATAGTCAATATAATTGAATATTTTAATATGCTTAATTACTTCAACAATTATTTTTTAAACTATTTTGATTGAAAATGGTGATTGTCCCAGCCAGTCCAGGGCAGAGTGGTGACAATATCGATTGGTCGAGTTGGCGGTTATCCCATCGGCCAGTAGCTAGGCTTTGTCTCCCCGCATTTTTATATGAGTCAGAATTTTAAGTTCAACAGGCAGTTAAACATTTGTCTTTCATATTTAAATTTTTTGCGGTTATGTTATGTTTGATCAGTTAAATTCTAGAATAAAATAAAAATATCACGCAAAATGTTCCTCGTATACTCTAATATATAGAATCAAAAGTGAATAACTACCTATTGATTTAAAAAATTTATATTTTCACATTTTCTCGTAGTTTAGTAACACAATGCTTTACGCTCCCGAAACTTCAAGCTCAGAACCGATCTAAAACCATGAGAAACAGCGAGAAAATGTCGTGTTTTGACTTAACTAGCGAAAACGTGAAAAAGTCAATTTTAGAAATTTTGGAGTTATCCGCTTTTGATCCTAAAGCATTTGAATGCTTGAGTACTAGTAAATTTAAGAGAAATTCCAATAAGATGTAAGTTATTAACTTTTTTGTATAACTTTTACATAAATAATTTTAAAAAAATGTACCGCTACAACTCATGAAGGGTCTTTAGTTCAGTACATGGTGGCGACTGTATTCTCCCTGAGAATACGGTTGTGCAGGGAACTGATTTTTCCGAAATCAAGCTCAATCACTAGGCCCCCCAAAAAATAAAACAATAATAATAATTATTATTTTTTTAAAAACTAAAGAATTCGGTAACCATATTAATGACGATGTTTAACCCAACGAATTCCTTTAAAAAATTTAAATATCGCTCACACATATTTAAGATCACCATCCTGAAAAAATGATCGCAGTCTACACACAATCCTCCTACCTACGTTTCGGCCTATCTCTCGGACGTTAACATGTCGATTTTGCGCTTAATAACTTTTTAGTAATTCTTTCTTTACCTAGCCTTAGATTTTCAAAGTACATCTCGAGAGTCGCAATGCTATCACTTAAATTGTATTAAAGTTGCTCTGTGACTTCATAAATTCTTAAGTTGATTCATTTTATTCAAAGCTCCTACATAACGGTTTATTTCTGAAAATCATAAGGTGTTAATCTTGTTTCGAAGTGAGTGTGCACGTTTCAAACTCAAACTCATACGGAACACTAGAATAATAACAGTTTTATAAATTCAAAATTTTAAATTTCGGAACTATAGACGCCAGAGATGCCGAGAGCGAAAAATAACATATATTTCTTGCCTTTATTTACTCTTTGATTTCGTTTTTCTTAGTTATAAAATTTCTTTATTTGTCCTCATTACTTTATAACTCATAACCTCTTATATTTATAATACCGAAATTATTGCTATTTCTGTTTTTGACCATAAATTTCGTATTTTCCTTACTTATTTCAATCTATAATTCATTAATGGATTATGACTGCGGTTCATTTAGTTCTATAACTTCTGCATCTTCACTCAACAGTACCAAACTCAAGTATAGATACTTTACTAAATAAATTCGGACAGTATCTATAACCTCTCCGATGAATCGGATAAGCAAAAGGGAATGATTCAATATTATACACGGACAAAACTTAGATTGCAAATATCAAATGCCTAATCCTTTTCAAAACAAATTCTTAAAGTTAAAAAAACAAGTAAATTTTTAGTGAATGTTCTCTTTTCTCTGTTTATTACTGTATCTTCTCATCCTTATCATTCTTCTAAAAACTAACTAATTTATTTTTATTTTCAAATTAAAAATCATGGATACCCGTGCAATATACATTTTTTACCATACTCATTAATACTGACGTTTATTTAAATCCTGAATAATACAACATTTAAGTAAAACAAAAATAGTTACAACGGTTTTTCCCACGCTTGTTTGTTTTGAGTGATAAAAGTAATTTTCTGACGCTTTCGATTAATGATTATAGTATATTGACGCAAAAGCCGGTATCAGTTTAAGAATTTAAATTATGATTTACTGATAAGTAAACAGAAACAAGAATTAATAGAACTGTTTTAATTTATAACTATTTTTTTAGAATAATTTCTTCTCTAGCGACATGGGTAATAATTTATGTCCTTGATCGATCAGATAATTGAAAATAATAAATTAAATATAAGCTTTACAAGTGGAAGGAGGTTCTACATAAAGAGCAACCAAAATAAAGCTCTTTGTTTATACACACACATATATATATATATATATTTATATAACATTTTTCAGTTGTTTTTTTTCTAAAGAAATGTACTAATAAATCATACCAATTAGATAAAAAACTGTCAAAGCTGGGATTGGTTTTAGTTTCTATGATAGTGGTAGTTACTATTTTTCAGTTGAAACTTTCATTTTTAGTTGTCAAATAATTTGTTTGCTTCTGTTAAATTAACATTTTATGACTTTCTACCTTTACCATGGCAAAGGATATATTATCAATACTTAAAAAAGTACCGCATTGACAACATTAAGGCTAAATATCTCACAAAATGCTCCGTACGGAGTACTCTTTCAAATACAATGACATATAAACATCCAATGGTAATACTTCGAATCGTTCTGATTTTAAACGAAAATGGGAGTTGTTTCATTTCATTGGAGATAATAATTCCATTCTTGGTATAAAAAAAAACCTGAAATAATAGTTTACCTAAAACTTGGAAAAATATATCTCTAACGTCATACCGAAACCGGATTCGAACAAGTTACGATCGCTTACGACGATGGCAATAATAGAAAACTGATGGGACAACTGATTAATTACATGGTGACGCATTACGTACTGCCAAATGGCTTGACGCACAAAAATAGTTTTGATGCCATTTAATATATAAGTCGAAAGATTATAATCAAAAGTGCGCATGAACACATATTGTTAAACAAGAATTTCTTTGCGATTTAATCTATTAGACGTGAAACGTGCTCTCCCATTTACCATTATACGTAACTCACCCATTCCACAGGGATACTAAGTACAGTAGGGTCCTGTCATAACAAACGCATATCATTATAAACGCCAATTTCTGAATCATTAACACAATTTAACGTATTCACTCCCACTAGTGCCTGTACAACAGATCCGATACTTAGGGTTGTACCTCGACAAACGATTAACCTGGAATCCTCATACTAGACTGAAAAGACAAGAAACCGCTCGACGTTTCAGGCTACTTCAACACTTACTAGACAAACGCTCTAACCTCCCAATTAACTACAAAAGACTCATCTATATGACCATCATACGACCTATTTGGACTTACGGAGTAGAGCTTTGGGGCTCCACTAAGCCATCGAATCCATCTCGTATCCAATCCCTACAATCCAAAATCCTTCGTAAAATCCTCAACGCTCCTTATTTTGTTAAGTATATAGTCAAACCCGGTATCTATCCTTTCATAACAAACTTCATTCCCACTCAAACCCTCTAGTTTCAAACCTAGCTTCCTCTTCGATTCCCGATAATCCACCGAGGCGTCTGAAAAGAAGATGGCCACGTGACCTTCTTAGTTGAACTAGTGATTTGAGTACTACCAGTGGGTAGTTTCTCAACTTGCCATTAACTCATGGCATTTTGTATCACATAGCCTATTTACTTGATGTATTTTTTAATACAGTTGTAAATATCAATAAATAAATTTTAAAAAATATTCACTTGTCAGAAAAACTGCAAATTAGAAAGAAGACAAAAATTAAACACGTACAATTACTAAAACCAGTTTGGACTTATGCGTTTCAAATGTATTGCATCTCTAAACAGGCTCAGAGAAAACGACTACGAGCTTTTCAATAAAAAATGCTTAGACTTATAAAAAAACAACTTCTTATGTTAATAACAAAACTTTGCATACTGACTTAACAATACCAACGTTTAACGAACATATACGTTTTCAAGAATAATTACACGGATATCCTTACCCACTGATAGAACAAATGGCGACGAATCTGGTGCCTAAGGACACGAGGATGAAACTAAAAAGAACGTGGATGTGGGATCTGTTATCAAAGGAATGTTATATCAAGCCACGTGAGAGGTATCCCTGTATTATATTACTGTCAGCCAATCTGCTAATTGCCAATTATTTGTATTTGACAGGTGTGGATACAAATATAAAGAGAAAAAAGATCTTACACTGAGATAACCTTAAGGCGCCCATACACGATCAGTATTACTGACAGTATAGCCAGATACTGCCAGTAATACTGATCGTGTAAGGGCAATACTGATGTACTGAAGTACGGTATTGATGAGTGATGGTTCACTCCATCCATCATTCCTCAGCCCAACCCGGGTAGGGGATGGGATACTGACAGTATTACTGATCGTGTAGGCCCGTTTCTTTCATTCCTCAGTATTTTGTAGATGTTGAGGGTGACGCATCGACTGATTTCCGATGCAATAATGAAGACATCGCCACATTTTTCAAAAGTTATGAATGATTTATATCATTTTTTTCTTAAAACTTCTTTTTTTTCATTATAACAGCAGGTTGGAACTTAATTTTATACGTAAAATTGTGTATTCTATATGGAAACAAATTTTATAATAAAAATATATTTTTGCTAGTGTCCAAATGAGAGCTTCACAGTTTTCTATCACAATCCGGCTGACGGAGAAATTAACGTTGAAAATGTAAGTCTTCAAAATTTCGGCCTGTTGCTTAATAGCGTAGGGTATAACTTTATAACTGCCAACCGCTGTTTTGGGCATATACTTTCCCTCATATTTGTATCTTCTTTTTTAATATGAGGAGTAACCATATTTAATCAATTATTGAATACGTTTTCATTCATCCGAAAATATATATTGTAATCTGATTGTTCCTTTATTGAAATCTCGTTGATAAAGTTTATATGGGTGAACTTATCCCTGTCCAATAGCCAACCCTTCACCCACAAGCGTTTTTTTCTCTTTTTTCCAATGCCATGGCGATCACAATTGCTAAGCACGCTCTACCCATTAAAAAAGTAGGTGTAAATATGCGTGAGAAAAAGATGACTGTTCTTATCGCGAGGTAACTGTCAACTGCGTTTTTTTAATTTTTTTTATTTCTGATTTTTACATTAGTAAAATACAGAGGGACTTAGGTAAGAAGTATTACAAAAATAATAGTACATAAAATAACAGAATAGTAAACATACATAAAAAGAAAGTAAATAATTATAATACTAAACATTGTAATGAAGATAAAATCAAAAATATAGCCCTGAGTCGACACTACATCAAAATATGGAAAATGAGTTAAATACTGTCAGATATTGATCGTGCATAGCGTAAAAATACTGAAGGGTGATTCCTCAGTATTTTCATCATTCCAATACTGTCAGTAATATTGACCGTGTATGGGCCCCTTTACATCCTATACAATGATTACTTGCTAATACGTTCTCAAGAATATAGGAGCTAACTACTGTATTATAGGATGAATATAATGTATCTAAAAGCGTTTGTCTAGTAAGAGTTGAAGTAATCTTAAACGGCGAGTAGTTCCTAGTCGTTTCAGTCTAGTACCTTTATACGAGAGTGTAACTATATTTTATTTTCTGGCAATAAGGGAAAAATAAAAGCATTAGGACGGGAGAGGTAGCGCTAGGAACTGTTCTTCTTCTTCGCGCATAACATGGTTGTAACTCTAGTGAAAAAAAGTCTGCTAATTGTCAATTTTATGTACTTGACAGTTTGTGGATCTATACATATAAAACAAACAACTCCGCCGCGTCTGCCTGTCAGTTCCTGATAAACTCAAAAACTTCGGCACGGATTTTTATGCGCTTTTCACCAATGTGTAGAGTGATTCACGAGGAAGGTTTAGGTATATAATTTGTCAAGTTTTTGTGTAAATTGGTTGGAATATAAGGATAATTGTTGGTAGTGAGGAGAAAAGTACAGCCGCCTGGGAGGTGCAATCGAAGATGCTTCCTAATCCCATTGAGATGTAACAAAACAATGCATGGTGAAATATCCCGCATTCACCAGAAAAGTTCGTGATAGCATATATCTTTCTATCTTTTAAGGATAGCTTACTATACCATTATATCTTCTAAACAATTGGTTCCGTACAATGAGGTATTTAGGAAGCTATTTAGACGAGTTCAGTATTAATCCTTATCAATTTAGATACTTTAATTATCTTAAGCATTTCATGCTCATTATTATAATATTTTACACCGTATTACATAATATTTTATACTCGTGCAAAGCAGAGGTCAGTCGCTAATAAATATATAAAGGGAGAATAAAAGTCTGTTATAAATCTGATCTAACTACAAGAAACAGAATCGAGTTATTTTCGCAGTGATTTAGGGGCTTAGTTAAGCATTGGCTTGAAAAGGAGTTATTGCTTATATTACAATTCCATTTAAAGCCAAAAACTACGAGAATCTGGTTATCTGAAAGCAGTTAACTCTCTCTGGACAAAATCCGACTTAACCACTTATTCACCGGGGCTGTAGATATAATATGATATGAAGCATATATATTTTTCCCTGAAATACGGCAGAGATGAAGACTTGAGATTAGCTGAAATTTTTCTAAAATCCCTCTTTGCCGTTGCCGCCTCGTAAATAGCACCGATCGGATCTATTGGTCTTAAAAGTTAGGAAGGTCTGTGTGGCTAACTAATAGGGCGAGTAGGGCTTTTCTACGACACCCAACTAAGTTACGGTTAATGCATATCTAATTATTATCGATAATTAATTAATATGTTATTAATTAATTACAGCGAGATTTGCTAATGTGGGACGAAAACATAAGGGGAAACAGTTAATATCAAACAAGCTTTGAAAAGGAGAACACGAAAAGTTGTGTTTATTAGACTAATTGAAAAGCCTAATTATGAAAAAAAAAATTCTGTTTAAATGCTAAAGAAGCTTTATGGGTAATATGACACCAGAAAATGGACATCTAGCAAAAAGTGAATAAAGGATATTGAAATATAATAACGAGAAATTGAGATGAGTACGTCAAAAAAAAGAAGGAAATTTTTAAAAATAAATAGATAAATAAATAATGGTCTCCCTTAATACTTGTTTTTGTATTATACTAATATTAATCAACCATTGCAGTGTCTTTTCAAAAACAATTATCTAAGTGTTCATTTCATTCATACATTCATTTCCAAATAGACTGTACTTTTGTATGTGTTTTTTTGTTCTGCTTTAGTTAATTTTTAACAATAAATTCAAAAGGAGATAAAAACAAAGAACTTGCGTCTGTTATATTTTTAACAAGTTATCATTTCTCCTCATTATTTTGTTTTTAGACTTTCTTTTTATTATCATTTTCGCAAGTATTTATTTGGTTTTATTATCCGCATGTATATATATTTATTTATTTTATTTTTTTGTATGATTGTGGTATTTTCTGTTTTATTGTATGATTGTATAGCTTCTTGGCGCTATTGCTTATTGCTTACAAGTGGCAGATTGCAATACTATTTCAATAAAATATTTCTCCTCTAATTGTTGATTGATTGATAGCTTTCCCCGAATAACGGAACAATCAAAGCCTTAAGTCTTAATAATTTATATTTGTATACATGAAATGCTAATTAATTCAGAATTAATTTATCTGTTGATTAATTCAGATTTTTAAAATTAATTAATAATTAAATGTATCGAAAAACGTTTTATACCTCTAAATTTCTTACCAAAAAACAAATATTAATGAAATCTATCACAAGATCGGGGGATGCCTTGTAACACATGATCTGATTTTGTTGATAAATATTTCAAAGAGGTGTGATTTGGCTATATTACACATCTTCCCGCTGCTTCACTTTTTTCAACCTCTTCATCGTTGCCACATCCTGATGGTAGTTCCTCTTCTAAAATGATCTTCGTGCTTCCTCTTCAATGAGAACCGCCAACATCTGAGCTTTATCAACATCCACTTCTCAACTCCTTCCTCGTCGAGGCTTCATTCCAAACTGGGAAGTTCTGGAACTTCGACCCTTCAGGTGTTAGCTGCAATAGTACTATTGACCTTTGCCTTCAGTTGGTTTAAGACGAAGGGAAGTTTCCTCCGAGAACCGCCTCTGCCAATGAAATCTCTGTTGTTTTGAAAGGAAAGTTACGATTAGGAGAATGGGAAACCCAAATCTCCCATAAATGTTTTACAGGTTAGCGAATAACTCCTTTTAAAAGTTTTAATGAAGATTTTAACTTTGGGTAGCAGAGTGTCTCAGTAGTAGAGCAGTAGTAGTTGGAATAACGAAGGTCCTAGGTTCGAATCCCGCTGCTTGGCTGACGTTTAAATCTACAAGCAGCCGGAGTGGATCCCATGGGATCTAGGACCCCCCCCCTGGGGATCATCCTGCCTCTATAAAGTGTGTACCCAAAAAAGAGGGTGAAATCTGACGGTTGGGCTAGAAACACCTCAGTTTCTACCACGTAATGAACGTATTTGCGATTTCAAACGATCGCATTGATGTTAAGATACGGATGCTATTTATTTTAGTCCATTTTCCTCACAAAATACTTCCAATTTGTACAAACTGTGTAATACAAAAAAAAAACTCTCGACTATATTCTTATTGATTTTTTTGCAAACTAATTAAACAAAATTTAGTTTAAAAAAAGAAAAACTACGAAAGAATAAAAGGGGAGACGTCACTACACATAAAAATGCTTTAATTGAATAATTACTGTCTCGGAATGGCTGTGCTTAACCTCGCACAACATGTACAAGAACCACGTCCTTCTAGACTTCCGCAGTCCATCATTGTTTCTCTGCTCTTGGTTTCGCAATTCCTCAACTTCCTGTGGCTCTCTGGTATACTAACTATCCCTCCTCTTTCCTTAGTCATCCTGTGGAGTAGATTTGTTTTTATTTTCATCAGTTTTATTAATCATTCTCACTTGTACAAACGTTAGCGGCAGTTGTTTACATTATTTTTCCATTATCTGGTAGTTTTTTTTGTTCCTTAATAATACTTATTATCTCAACTGAGAAAGATACAATCTCAAATGTTGGGAAAAAAGTTTGCAAGAAAAACAATTTAAAGCGTTTTTGTTCCCAGGTTAGGATTGATAGATATCTATTTTTCAAGATATCCTTAAGATAGATTTTTGACTTTCCATAATTATAACAAATTATGAATATTTTTCTGGATTTGTCTAATAGCGAATTCTTTTACAACACATTTAAAAAACAATACATTATGAAAACATGATGGTATATATCTTCAATACATGTTTCAAGCTTCAATACTTGATTCGTCAAATATATTTACCTAGGTCATTGTAAATGGTTTAGTGTCTTATAAATATACACTGTATATGAGTTTTATATCAATTATCAATCTTAAAGCAATCGCTATAGATCGAAAACGAAAAATATGTAGAAGGTGTATTACAATGATGTTGTATATTTTCGATATAAATCGAGAGTATCGATTGTGAAAAAAATACATTTTTCCCTAGCAATTGCTTTCAGATTGATAATTGATATAAAATTCATATAGAGTGATCTAGAAGACAAAAAACCACGTACAACAAAATAGATAGATACGAGTGCGTTTGACGATGCGCACTGATTTTGATTGAACCTCGAAACAGTTTTTTCACTCTCCTGAAAAGTGGTGTTTTTCTCAATCGATACTTTCCATTTTTATCGATCTTAAATACGTTAACATTGTCCACGGCCTTTGTCATTACAAGTGTAAACACAGTGTGTAAATTTAATAACAGTACAGTGTATTAAAAGAACCAATAATATTACAATAAGAAAGATAAATGAAAAATGCAGTGCGCTCTTAATGCAACCTTCGCTTATCATCTTAATTGAGTAAAAGTATATATTTGGTTTTTAATTGTGGAAGTTTTATGTAATGTGTAACTTAACTGCAAATATTTTATTTTCAACACATTTTCTATCAAATATTGTAAAATTAGACATTTTTAACTATAAAAATGCGTCTTTTCTAACTTCATATTTTTGCTGAAATGTTTTTCTTTCTTCGTGCCTAGACTTATTTTGCTACTTTACTATTGTAAAGCTAAGTATTTATTGAAATTTTTTAACTGCATAATAATAATGCATCAGGAAAATAGAATGAAACGTATATTACGGTGCGACGCTAAAGATATATCTACAGCCCCGGTGAATAAGTGGTTAAGTCCTCCTTTTCTCCTAAATGAGTTTTTTACTTGATTATTTGTCTTAATTTAATTGAGTCTTTAATTGAGTTGTACTTAGGGAAGTGGAATCGTGTTATTTTTGTATTGCAAAAGAGGCTAAGTTGTTGGTTATGTTACAATTCCATTTCAAGCCAAAAACTACAAGAATGACTCGATTCCTCTTGTCTTAATACAAGTCTTTCTGGACAAAAGTCGACTTAACAACTTATTCACCGGGGCTGTATATATAATGATGTGAGATAAATACAACCAGAGAAACTACCCAGTGATAGTACTCGAATAATAAATTCAACTTAGAAAGTCACTTTTCAGTTGCCGCGGTGGATTACCGGGAATTGAACCTAGAAGTTGCTAGGTTTGAAACTAGTGAGTTTGATTGGGAATAAAATTTGTCATGAAAGGATTGATATCTTGTTCGGGTCAAATCAGCAAGAAAATGGGATATTGGGATATCAAGTTATTTGACTTGGTCTGTGGGAATTTATTTTTATCCTCCAGTTTTGACACCTTTCTTGAAGAGTATGGAATATTGAAAAATGGAATATTTAGATCATTATGGATGATTTACTGATACTGGTACTGAGTTGCCATGCCGGAAATCCCGCTGCAGGCCATGAGTTTTATTTAGTCTGTTTGCAGCGGGAGATGGACCCTTCTGGCGATCAACCAGCCTCTCTAAATTTTATAAAAATAGAGTACTCAAAATAAGGGGGAAAATTTGGCGGTTGAGCGTGACCTAGGACAAGTCACCTCCTTGCAGAACCGTTTCCCATGAAACAGTACAGTCTCTACCACGTACTAAACCCCAGACCCGTTCACGGGTTTTAGTGGTACAGGTTTTTTTTAATTTTATTTTTATGGATGACTTTATTCTTAACGAAGTAAGGAGCATTGAGGATTTTATGAAGGATTGGATACGAAAGGAATTCGATGGCTTAGTGGAGCCACAAATTTCTACTCCGTAAGTCCAAATAGGTCTTATAATAGTCATGTATATGAGTCTTTTATAATTAATTGGGAGCTTAGAGCGTTTTTCTAGTAAATATGAAAGTAGCCTGAAACGGCAAGCAGTTTCTTGCTGTTTCAGTCTAGTAAGAAGATTCCAAGTTAAGCGTTTGTCGAGATGTAATCCAAAGGTATCGGATTTGTTCTAGAGGAGTCAGTGGGATTATTATTAAAGGATACTGGAGGACAGGAAGCCATTGGTTTCCTACGAAGGGTAAAGGTTATTTGACTTGATCTGTGGGAATTTTTTTTATCCTCCAGTTTTGACACCATTCTTCAAGATCAGTGGTATGGGATTGAAGGGTATGGAATATTGAGAAATGGGACATTTAGATCATTATGTATGACTTTATTCGTAACAAAGTAAGGAGCATTAAGGATTTTACGAAGGATTTTGAATTGTAAGGATTATATATGAGTCCAAAAGGGTCTTATAATAGTCATGTATATAAGTCTTTTGTAATTAATTAGGAGGTTAGAGCCTTTGACTAGTAAGTGTTGCAGTAGTTTCTTGTCGTTCCAGTCTAGTATGAGGATTCCAAGTTAAACCTTTGTCAATTGTAGTCTTAAGTATCAGATTTGTTTTACAAGAGTCAGTGGGATTCTGGAATTACAAAAGCCATTGAAGGATATTGGAGGACAAGGAGTCCATTGGTTTCCAACAAAGAGTTAATAGGTAATACTACTTAAGAATTTTTAATTTTTCTTTTAGCTTGATAAAAATATTTTCTTTTTTCTTCTTTGGTTAATTATCGAATTATTTCATAGTTTATATGTATCCATTTTTTATTACGGCCAACAATGGGAGATTTCATAAGTCGGAAGAAATTAATAATTCGTCAAGGCCTGTCAGGCTATTTCAATGAAATCCGTCGTGTTATTAAAGAGAATTTATTGGGCATTGACGTAGCATGGTTCATTAAAATCCTTTTTTCGTAATACTGTTCAAAATCGATTATACGATGTGGCTCTTCGGTTTAATCAATTTTAATGAAAATTTAAACACCTATCTTTAATATGCAATTATATTTAAATATTCTTGTTTCGAAGAAAAAATACTCCCCTGGCCGGGATTCGAACCCGGGTCGTCTGCATCTCCGGTGCAGTGCTCTAAACCACTGAGCTACCAGGGGTTAGAATTACCAGACGAGAAAATAGTAATATTGAATGTATTTTTTTGTTAACTGAGAATAAATAGTGAAATTAAAATCAGTACATTATTAATACATCTAAATTAAAATATTTTTAAAGAATTTTTGAACGATTTAGGAACGCATAGACGGATCATTTTGCAAGATTTGGATTCAGAATACTCGTAAGCGCTGAGTTGCCATGCTGAAGGTCCCAGGTTCAAATCTGCCTTTTGCAGATAATTTGTTAAATCTGTTAGCAGCTGAAGATGGATCCTGTGGGCTCTGGAGAACTTCCTAGGGCTAACCCAGTCTCTATAAAGTGGTACCCTGAGTAGGGAGAAAACCGTGATCACAACACATCACCTCCCTGCACAACCGTTGTCCTAGAAAGAGTTGTCTCTACCATGTACTGAACCCAAAACCCATCATGTGCTATAGTGGTTCTGTATTGTTGTAAGCGTGTATTTGTATTTCATACGTAGAAAAATCATGTAAATATGATGGTTCAAATGTTGCATTGTGAAAGGAACACTATTTCCAGCTTTTATATGTACACTCCAGCATTTCATGGCAGTTCCAGAAGAAAGGACGTATCTTCCAGGCTCTGCCAAAAGGAATTCCAACTTCGTACGTGACGCACCCATTGCCTCCGTTCATTTATCAGCGTTGGGAAGCAAACGTCAAAAAGATTAGATTGTATCTCTTTTAGAACAAGAGTTGTTTGGAGAGAGTTGATAAGTTTGAAGAAACTAAGACTTTATTTGAATCACTTTATCAAACTCCCTCTCCTAGATCCACTTTGTGGGAACTGAATCCATAAATTGGTTTGGCATTGAGGCGATTATTATTTTACATTTGAGATATTTTTATAAGCTTTATTTTTTGCAAATAATTATAAACGAAATCGATGACGGCTCGTAGAAAAAAATACTATGGGTTTTGAACCAGAAGATACAAGCTGATACTCTGAAGAACAGATACCTTGGTTATAACTGCAAACTCACATCATATATACAGCGTGAAAGATAAAAAATATCCATAAATATGTTAAAAAAATGACCTGTAGCACTACAACCCTTGATCTTCAGTAGAATATTAATGGTATATCTAGGCTAACGGTTGTGCAAGGTTTGTTTGTTTGTGATTTTGCAATGGTCGGTGGCGATGCAAAGTTAAAGATCCCTCACCTAATTAAACATGGATGGGCGAAATATAGGCCCCGCTGTAGACTAGTCTCGTTTCAATTTAGTATAACTTTTGACTCGGGGAAGCTACGACGTTCGTTTAAGTTTCATTCGTCAGCTGTTGTCAAAATCTATCGATTCCACATATATGATTAACATTAATGTTAAATAGTGAAAGAGAATATAATTGGGTGTTAGAGTTTAAAAAAATATTATCAAATGTATGTAATGTCGGATTATACGCATCCACACCCACACCTCTTTTTCCTCAGTTCTTGATATTCAATCAATAATTGTTAATCTATAGTTTAAACATATTTTTCACAATGTATAATAGAGTATAAACGGTGGGTATACTGAATTTCCTTGGATACTAAATGGCAATGTAACAGTTTGTCACTAAGCTGGATAGCTTGCGACAAATAACCCCAAATCGGTGTTTCGGTTGTTAATTTTGGGAATTTTGATTGCACAACGGTGTTTTAAAAAATAAATGAAATAGTTCTGTATATGCGCAACACAGCTATATTCCTCCATGACAAAACTGAAAAACTTACAGTTACAAATAAAGGTTTTTAAATATTCTTCCTAAGCTTTATTACATACACATCGTACAACGATAAAGAAGGAAATAAAGGAATGAGTAATCTATGTTCGTTACTCACAAAAAAAAAAAAAAGTAATTAATACTAACGAAAAAAAATTCAGGATAAGTTATATCTCAAAAATAGTAGGATAGAATTTTATTAAGTCCTTACTGAATATATATTGAGGGCTACACGAGTTGGGAATGAAATTCCTTCGGTCCGAGAGCTCCACTGGAATCTGTCATCAGCCAGCCTCCATCTTGGAGATAAAATTAATCTTAGAGGCTGGGTAAGGTCTTAAAACTGTTCCTATGACAGTCCAGAATTGTTCGTTATGTTTAATGCATTCATGTTTTTTCTTATGTAAGTTGCATTTTTCATTGGATAAGAAGCCATCACAAAAAAAAAATTATATACGCATGTATATTAAAAAATACATAAACCTGTACCACTACAACCCATGAAGGGTCTGGGGTTCAGTACATGGTAGAAACTGTACTGTTTCATGGACAACGGTTCTGCAAGGAGGTGATTTGTCTGTGATCACGGCTTTCTCCCTACTCAAAAATTAAAAAAAAGATATGCGCGATAAAGTTCATCTGCAGATGAATATGATTCTAAAAATTTAGTTTGGCTTAACTGGATCCATTGAATGGAGCCTTTTGGGTAGATCAATAGAAATAGTTATTTATTTGACAAGTGAGGCAAGTGCCACTTTATTACAGCTGAGTGGTAATTAAACGAGGGTGTTATAAGTACTTTTCTCTCATGTTAAATATTAGATACTTCCTGCCATCGTTTACAAATTAAGAAATTAAAGGTGAATCTTTAGATTTGTTAAAACTACACTAGCGCTAATGGGTAATGCTAATGCTAGATCTCCAAATTTCTTATGTGTGAAGGTTCTAATACATTTAAGGTTACATTAAATGTTTCTATAAAATCGCTCCTAAATAAATAAAATATATCTTGAATTAAATATAAAATTATTTGTTTTAACATTTTAGGAATATAAAATGAATAATATTATAATACCGCCATTTAACATTTAAAATAAAAAAGTGCTGATTGTCAAATTCGATCTAGGTGGATGTTACTTTTCCTAAATAGTGAGGGAAAGTGGTTTTTCCTCACTAGTGGGGGAAAAGTGAGACTTTCCACACTAGTTTTAGTTTAGTAATGGATAGGATTACTCAATGGTTGAAGGAAAAAAAAATTATTTTAGTTTTAAAACAACATTTTACTTGTAAATCTTTTTGTTTTTCTGAGTCCACACTTCTGCAGTTACCACACTTCTAGGGAAAATAAAAAATAACTATAATATAACTTTACCCTCGGATAATCGTACTACACTAAAACGACAAGAAACTGCTCGCCGCTTCAGACTACTTCAACTCTTAATAAGACTTGAAGACTAAGACGTCTTATTATTAATATATAATACAGTCATTCTCGAAAATGCAGTTGCTGTTCCTTCTTGAGAACATAACAGCAAGTAATCGCTGTGTAGGATACAATGTTATCTCTTTGTAAGATACGATGGATATACAGTCTGAGCAGGTTAAAAAAAAATTCAGAGAAGGGATGAAAGTAAAGTTTATGATTGTTGAAGAGTAAAAATATAATAAATTCCTCGCCTTTTTAGGCAATTTCAACACTAACAAAACAAACGCTCCCTAAGCCCCCAATTAATTACAAAAGACTCATGTACATGACAATAGCTATTTGGGTTTACGGAGTTCAGCTTCGGGGTTCCCGAAAGCTATCGATTTCCTCTCATGACCAATCCAAAATCCTTAATCAAATCCTTCATGCTCCTTACTCTGTTAAGGAAAGAGTAGGCGCTTCCTAATATTTTTTCTTATTATTTCTTCAATGAACATGAGAAGGCTGTCAAATGTTTACTAAATCTCAGAAATTTACCCTTTATGAAGCTCTGAAATAATGTTCAGTGTGAGATTAAGACCTGTCTTGAAAACGACTCACTTTCTTAGTCACCATTATCATTTGTGTTGAGGTAGGTTAATTTTTACTTTTACGGCAGTATTACAAGATGTTTCCTGCTTCTTAAGTTCCATTTGCGATACTCTGCTCTGTTCGGTATGCTATGTAAATATGCAAAAGATTTTTTTTACACCTTGCAGAAGTGTTAAAAAAGATTATCTACAAATTAGGGAGTCTAAATTAAAAAAAGGAATAGCCAAAATGGTGATTTGGAAAATATCTCTATTATAAAATATAAATTAAAATATCTCTATTAGCTCTGTGACTACCTGCCCTGTTGCCATTTTCCTTATAAAATATGCAGTTTATAAATTTAATACGGAAAATTGTATTATCAGTCAATACCAATCCAGTTATTGTATCCCAAAGCCTCCAATCCCATATCACTGATCTTGAAGAATGGTACCAGAACTAGAGAATTAAAATAAATCCTCAAAAATCCCATCAAATCACTTTTACCTTACGTCGTAAACCAATGACTTCCTGCCCTTCAGTATCCTTTAATAATATCCCACTTGTGCCTGTAGAACAGATCCGATACTTAGGGTTGCATCTCGACAAACGATTAACCTGGAATCCTCATACAAGACTGAAAAGACAAGAAACCGCTCGACTTTTCAGGCTACTTCAACACTTACTAGATAAACGCTCTAAGCTCCCAATTAATTACAAAAGACTCATCTACATGACCATCATACGAACTATTTGGACTTACGGAGTAGAACTTTGGGGCTCCACTAAGCCATCGAATTCTTCTCGTATCCAATCCCTACAATCCAAAATCCTTCGTAAAATCCTCAACGCTCCTTATTTTGTTAAGAATATAGTCATCCATAGCGACCTTCATGTCCCATTTGTTGCTGATTTGGCCCGAACCCGGTATCTATCCTTTCATAACAATCTTCATTTCCACTCAAACCCTCTAGTTTCAAACCTAGCTTCCTCTTCAATTCCCGATAATCCTCCGAGGCGTCTGAGAAGAAGATGGCCACGTGACCTTCTTAGTTGAACATGCGATTTGAGTACTATCAGTGGGTAGTTTCTCTACTCGTCATTATATCATGCCATTATATATCACTCAGCCAATTTACTTGTTATATTATTGCAATATAGTTGTAAATATCAATAAATAAATAATAAAAAAAAAAATAATACGGAAAATTACTGCTTACTTCATTATCCAGTGTAAAAATTCAATTTGGTATTTTCTGTAGGTTCAAAATGTGAGTGAAATTATTTAGATTTAATTTAAATTTAAGATTTAATTTTAAGTAGCAAGAAATAAATATCAAGCATTTTAATAGCCGATATAAGAACCAAATTTTGTCTAACGATGAACTTGAAAAATATATAACATAAAAATTAAATACCGAAAATTGTAAAGGGTTTCTTCCCCCCATATATGGGGCTTTCAGAGTCAAAAGCCTAATCTTCAAAATTGACGATTTCACATTTATAGCTAGTTTAGTCAAGCAATATATTGTAATCCCGAAAATCACGCTCAGAAGCTAAATAAGATGAACAGGTGTCGAAATATACAATATTGTTTTACTCAACTACGGAAAAATGTGAAAAAGTCAATTTCCTAGTGAACTACTTTTGATTCTGAATGCCTAATATGTTCCATTTCTCAAATAAATCTTGTATAGTATTGGCCTTTTGTCGATTTTTATATATTAATTTATTAATTATATCATTAATGACTTGTTATTCGTTATGTATATAATTTTTCTGAACAGTCATGACAACGATAATAGGCTCCTAAGTTCGCGTGAGATAGGTCGAGTTCGGTCCACACTGATTATTTTAACAAATGAATTAAACACGAATGCCTGAGTAATTTATGAATGTTAATAATTTTTTTATCTTCACTTTAGATAATTAGAACAACATTTAAAATAATTAAAGCCCCTTCCTCAGTCATTCAATTAAGATCCAAATTCATAACGAATTAGCAGTGAATTTTGAGCAATTATAAAACTTTAAAGTCATACGTTTGTTGTTGGATTTCTCCATGATATGTTATATTAGCGAGGAGATAGTTGACTGGAAGATCTGAGTAAGGAAGGAAATAGTTGGGGGTGGAGTCAAATTAAACACTAAATAAGTGGGTACTTATTATAATTGTGTACCTTTTTCTCCCATTAGCTCTTTGGCATCCATCATATGTTATTATTTAAGAGTTCATTATTATTTAACATCACTATTTTATGATTTATATTCTATCTCCATTCTCAAAATCAGATTTTTATTTCTATTTCTATACGTTCTTCGTATATTTACATCATATTTTATATGTATACCAGTTCATTCTATTTGTATACATTTTAAAACTTCCCTTACTTATATTTTTTGCTTTCTATGTTCATTTTACTTTTCTACCTGTTATACTCAAGATTTCTATCTTTAATTTCTACTACAAGACATTGACAGCGCAATAGAAATACTTACAGCAACAATAACAGACAGAATAAAGATAACAATACCATAAACAGAAATAATATCACACAACAGACTAACCTGCCACAGCACCTTCGCTGCTTGCTGAGCGAAAAACGCAGAGCAAGATCGAAGTGGCACAGGACTCGTTACCCATCAGATAAAACGTATTACACCCAACTGACTAACAAACTGAAAACGGAGATTAGAAACTACAAAATCCAAAATTTGCTTTGTGTGACTGAAAATCTTACGACTACTAACAAATCACTATGGATGACCACCAAAAAGATCCTTAAATTCAAAGATTTTAATCATCCTCTCCTTACTGAAAATCAAACTTGGTCCAGATCTGACGCAGAAAAATCTCACATATACGCCCAACACCTCTTCAAAACCTTTAATCCACACCCTGATATCCTCAACCCTATTCACATTGAGTGTATTGAAGCAGAACTGGATATCCCACACCAAATGAGTCTCCCACTTAAGGCTTTTCATCCGTCAGAAATATCCAATGTTATTCATAGTTTGCCTTCCCGTAAAGCTCCTGGACATGACCTAATTACAGCTCACATCCTGAAATCCCTTCCTCGAAAAGCTATCCTATTCCTCACATACATATATAATTCTGTAATCCGTTCTACCTATTTTCCCGATACATGGAAACTATCTATAGTAAAAATGATCCCAAAATCCAAAAAGCCTCCAGAACTTCCATCCTCCTATCGTCCTATCTCCCTCTTACCCATAATGGGCAAGATCCTCGAAAAGCTCATACTAAAACGTCTGTATCCCATCCTAGATAGTAACCACATAATCCCAGACCACCAGTTTGGTTTCCGAACATCCCACTCCACTATCCAGCAATGTCATCGTGTGGTGGATGTTGTCTCCTCTGCATTTGAGCGTAGATTGTACTGCACGGGAGCCTTTCTCGATGTAGAACAGGCTTTTGATCGAGTCTGGCACCCACGCCTCCTTTACAAAATCCGACAATTCCTTCCTCCTACATACTTTTTGATCATTCGCTCCTTTTTAGCTGGCAGAACATTTAAAGTAAATCATAATGGTTCCTACTCTCCTCTCTATTCCCAGTCTGCTGGTGTTCCTGAAGGTAGCATCCTCGGTCCTATCCTCTACACGGCATATACAGCTGACATCCCAACCCATCCTAACACCTTCATCTCCACCTATGCTGATGACACATGTGTGTTATCAGTTAATAACGACCCATATATTGCATCCCAATCCCTTCAATCACATTTATCAAGCCTCGAAGAATGGTGTCGGAATTGGAGAATTAAAATCAATTCCAAAAAGTCCCATCAAATTACCTTTACCCTTCGCCGAAAACCCATGACTTCCTGTCCTACTGTAGCCTTTAATAGTACTCCACTTATCCCTGTTTAACAGATCCGCTACCTAGGACTCAACTTAGACAAACGTCTAACTTGGAACCCTCACACAAGACTGAAAAGACAAGAAACAGCTCGACGCTTCCGACTACTTCAACACATACTAGACAAACGCTCAAAGCTTCAAATCAATTACAAAAGACTTATTTATGTTACTGTTATAAGACCTATATGGACTTACGGAATTGAACTATGGGGCTCCACCAAACCATCAAAACCTCTCGTATTCAATCCTTGCAATCCAAAATCCTAAACGCTCCTTATTTTGTCACAAATAAAACCATCCATAATGACCTGAACGTTCCATATGTTACCGACTTAGCCCATTCCAGATACCTATCATTCCATAATAAACTCCAGGCCCATCCAAACCCACTAGTTTCCATCCTTGGTTCCAATTCCATCCCGGACAATCCTCCTAGGCGTCTGAAGAGAAGATGGCCTCGAGACCTTCTATAATAAAAATGTAATAAGAGTGCTGCCAATGGGTAGTGCCTCTACACGTCCTTTCATGCATTTATTTATTCATACAGCCCTTGTACTAGATGTATATATTACAGTTCTACAATTCAATAAAATAATTTTTTAAAAAAATAATAATTTCTACTATTCTTTTTCTGGAATTTACTCTTTGACATCATTTTTGTTACATTTTCTTTCATTTTACTTATGTAAACTCTCTAGGAGTCAATTATCATACATTTTATATTTTATCTATTTTCTACTATCTTTTCCATAATTTTACATCCCACCTCTGATGTTTATACTTTTTCTTTTTGTAAACTTTCCGTTTACTTCCTTCTTTTATCTTTGTAAATTTTTACATCACCACCTTTCTGCACATTTACTCTGTAACATTTTTATTCATATATTTCCCTCACTTTTTTGTTCTAATTTTCTGTTACTCTACAAATATTTTGATATTATCATATTCTTGGTTCTGTAATGCATTTTTAAAGTTATGTTATTTTCATTAGAGTTCAGATCTGTTGATTATTTTATAAATTAATCTTTCGGAATCACTATAAAAATTGTAATTTTCTGATAATTTTTCGTCTAAAGGTGTCAAGAAGGTGAGAGAGGGGTAAGAAATATGCTTCTTTTGCAAAAATGTGAGATAGCTGGGGGTAGCATTTTCCCCGATACCAGCTCATTATTGAAAAACAATAGAGACACCATCGCCTCTCAGTCGAGCCACTTGCCAAGTCCTTCCCCCTTCATATATATAAGACCTTACACCAAAGACCAATCAGCCGTCGAGCCGATAAAGTTCTATTCTAAAGTCACCAATATGGAATAACCAACATCTCGGTCAAGGGCGGCAGAACGTCAATGGTATTTGTTCAGGGAGCAAACATCATATTGTAATTTCATGTCATATAGTAAAAGATTAGTTAAGTGGGCGGTCAATAAGAAACGTCAGAAATAAGCTATTCTTGTATGCCGACGTTCTGGAATTATATTTATATTTTTTTTATAAATTTTAGATATCACAAAAAAAAAACTACAAGATTAAAATAAAAACCAGTATAAGATAACCTTTATGTATATAAACATGCGTACAGACCAGATTAGAAATAGTGTGTGTGTGTGTGTTAGAGAGAGAGGGGGGTATAGGGAGAGGGCGGGAAGGAAAGCGGTAGATAAGATAGAGAGTATGTTTATAATGTCCATATTATAATTATAATTATTCTTTGATAACATAATTCTTCTAATTATGTTTAAATGTGCAAGTCGCGATTTACTGATAGAATAACTAGAGACATGGAAGCAATTTTCTCCAATAAATAAAAAGTTTTTGAGTAAGAAAGGAGTCACGAAAGAAACCAAATTGGCTGTTTTTCGCTCGGCCTACCTTCCTATCCTCGTTAATGGAAGGTAATCCTGGACCCTAAAACACTGTGGCTAACTGTGATCTTAGCCGACTCCGAAGTATGGGAATGAGGTACCTGAGGAAAATAGAGAGGAAGGCCAAGAGGGACAGGATACAAAACAAGACGATAATGGCTGCACTCAAAATTGAAACCCTCAATCAGTTAATTGAGAAAGGACAGCTTCGATGGTTCGGCCATGTAATGAGGATGGATGACTGCCGGTCAGTGAAGAAAGCAATGGAGGTTAAACCAACAGGAAAAAGACTCTACAAGGATACATGCTGGGTGCTTAGTCTAGGTTAACTAATGGTGTGTTTAAAAAACAATGACCGTTTTATCAAATTCCAGAGTTCAAAAGTCTGTAAATATTTTAATGCTATTTATTACTTACCAACACTTAATAATCCCTTTAGAGTCCTCTCTACACATGTTTACTAACACTGGACTTCTTCAAAAAAACCCTCAGTTTAGTTATTTATTTCAAAGAAGAAACATGACAGTGTCCTACGAAATTCTCGTAATTTTAAGGCATTACTGGAAAAAAAATTTAAGCAACTCGTTAAAATTATTAAATATGAAGGGGAAGGTGTCCTTGACCAGCGCACTGCGTGGAGATAAAATAAAATATTCAGCAGTGGAGATACGACGTTGGAAAGGAAGAAGGGTTCCGGTCGACCATTGATGGATATTGATGAGATTCTGGAGCTTTGAGTCAAATCCGTCCACAAGTACTCGCGAACTTGCCAGGGAGTGTGGCGTGTCGAAAAATATTGTTAGTCGCCATCTTCTCTCCATGGGGAAGGTGAAACGGTCATTTTTTTTTAAACACCCCGTTAATTCCTTTACTGAAGTATTAGTATTTCCTAATCAAATGCAGAACCAATGATTCTTTATGTTGTTACTTTCTCAGTCTATGGCTAATCAACTGAGGGTTGTAGAGGGAAATATTGTTGGAACGACAGAACTAAATAGCAGGTAAACATATATGTTTTTAGGTTTTTTGTTTATAACCCGAAAACGGCGGAACGCAACATCTCAATGCAAATTACTTTTTTTAGTAATTTGCAAATTACTTCTTTTATATTTTATGGGATACGCGTTCTTCAAAATAACAGACCGTAAAGATTATAACAATATTATATATGCTATGATATTATAAACTATATAATAATTCAACAATTGTAATTAGGGTATTTGCGGAAAGTTTCATTTGTTACAAATCACAAATCTCATGATTTGTGCAAGTTTTAAGATTGTGAATTTGAGTTAGTTATTTTAATAGCTTTCATTTTAATGGATGATGATATTGATTTAATAAGATGAACTGTTTTTATCATAATTTTGTATGTTGTTTGTTATTTCAGTACCATTTTTCTTCTTCGAGGTATTAATACGATTTTAATTGTCTCATTATACTTCAGATGTTCTTTGTAAATAACCATTAAATTTTAATTACTTACATTCTCTACAAGAGAAAAATACTATCAAGCTAAATAAATAAAGAAAGAATAAGGGAGAATATTACATTTTTTCTTTCTTGTTAATATCTATCCTCTGTTTTTTTCATTATCTTCTACTAATCTTTTGTTTTATGTTATTTTGGTAACTTGCTGCCAATTATTAACTTATTTTGTTAATTACTAACGATTTTTAAACAAAAGATTAATCAGCCTTCTTAAATTTCAAGATACATAAAATCCGATATCGAATAAAAAAAAATCCATCTACAGCAACTTTAAGTTTTTTCCATAATCAGACGAAATAAAACTATTTTTATTGCTTTTAAAAGGATTATTTAATTTACTCTTTTTTAAGATGGAAAGCAGCCGTTGTGACATAATATTTTGATCTTAACATTCTTTCTTAATCCTAAATTGTTTAAAAAGATGCTTTCTTTTAATTCTGAACCTAAATATTTTTCAAATAATTAAGAATCCATTGGCATTGAAATATATAACTACAGTTGTATTTACACCTGACAACAGACCAACCACATTTCACAAATTGTATAAGGGTTCATTTAATGCGAAAAGTAAATAAATTTCAAGTCTTTATCATCATCATCATCATAATCATTTTATCCCAGTTTACCGCAATTTGTAGATTCTGGACCAGATGTCTCGTTCTTGGGCTAATTCTCTTCTCTTACTCCAGTCCATATCCCGCCTCTTTAACACTCTCCTCCCAAGAAATGTGCGGTTCCTCTTGGGCTTCTTCCCTCCACGCGAATTTCGTACGTGCCTTACATACGTAGGAAGGGGGCGGCCCCATCGCCCAATCATAGTACACTGACGCTCATACATTCACACAGATTACAGCACACTACAGATCAAGGTCAATATTAGTACATACCCTAGGGTCACCTCCCCTAGGTAGCCACCCCGGATGGGGAGCTATGAGGAGGCAATCCCTCCACCTGACTCGGGGGAGTTGGCTGATACCACAGTCACATTAAACCAAATTATTACAAAGAACGGAACGAAAAGTGCTTATTCCATTTTAATTTATATCTCAAATCATCGCCTCTTTGTAGCAACTAAATGATTAATAATATGCTGTAATATTATTACACTTTATATGTAAAATAAATAATTAAACGGTCACGATTAAAAGATTTTTTATGTGTGGCTTTCCGAAAAGTGATTAATATGACTAAAAATGACAGTAAACTTAAAAATAATCTTAAATGTAATGTAACAATAATATTTCACAACACAATATGAAATGATAAAATAATGATAATATGAGGTGTTCAGGATCAAAACCGGAAGTTCAAATATCAAAGATTGACTTTTTCACATTTTTCGCCAATTTAGTCCACCAGTTCTTTACCCTCCCGTACCTGTGGCAAAGTGTCGTGTTAGGCGAAATTGCTTGATTAAACTACCAAAAAATATTATATTATATGTCAAGTTTTAAAAATTAGTCCGCTTTTGGTCCTGAACTCCTCATACTGTAGAGAGAAGAAATTATAGACGTTATTTCATAATCACAAAGATTATAATATATATATACATATATAAAATAAATATTGGCAAACTGTAATACAAATATGAGGAATATTAAAAATATAAATATTTATTTGACTGAGTTTGGATACACAATCCTCCGAAAGAAACTCCATTTCCACACAAACCCCGATACCCTTTATCCCGGTCCCAATCAGTTGCCGATAATCCTGTCGTGGCAGGGAATGGAAAAAAAATTATCTGACCTTTCCACGTAGAACAGTGAAGAAGGCTTCTCAAGTCAATTAAAAGTCAACAGAAATTAAATTAAATTTTTTTTTTTAGTTTATATCTTAATTTCAATAAATTATATTTGATACAAATTTTTTTTTTTTTTTTTTTATTTATTGATATTTACAACTATATTACAGTAATATAACAAGTAAATTGGCTGAGTGATACATAATGACATGATATAATGACAAGTAGAGAAACTACCCACTGGTAGTACTCAAATCGCATGTTCAACTAAGAAGGTCACGTGGCCATCTTCTTCTCAGACGCCTCGGAGGATTATCGGGAATTGAAGAGGAAGCTAGGTTTGAAACTAGAGGGTTTGAGTGGAAATGAAGTTTGTTATGAAAGGATAGATACCGGGATCGGGCCAAACCAGCAACAAATGGGACATTAAGGTCGTTATGGATGACTATATTCTTAACAAAATAAGGAGCGTTGAGGATTTTACGAAGGATTTTGGATTGTAGTGATTGGATACGAGAAGAATTCGATGGCTTAGTGGAGCCCCAAAGCTCTACTCCGTAAGTCCAAATAGGTCGTATGATGGTCATGTAGATGAGTCTTTTGTAATTAATTGGGAACTTAGAGCGCTTGTCTAGTAAGTGTTAAAGTAGCACGAAACGTCGAGGCGTTTCTTGTCTTTTCAGTCTTGTATGAGGATTCCAGGTTAATCGTTTGTCGAGATGCAACCCTAAGTATCGGATCTGTTCTACAGGCACAAGTGGGATGTTATTAAAGGATACTGAAGGGCAGGAAGTCATTGGTTTACGACTTTCGGTATTGAATGGGATTTTTGAGAATTTATTTTAATTCTCCAGTTCTGGCACCATTCTTCAAGATCAGTGATATGGGAATGGAGGCTTTGGGATACAATAACTGGATTGGTATTGACTGATAATACACATGTATCATCAGCATATGTGGTAAGGATAGTATTAGGATGAGTTGGGATAGTATTAGGATGAGTTGGGATGTCAGCTGTTTAAACTGTATAAAGGATTGGGCCAAGGATACTACCTTGAGGAAGATACAAATTTAGTGACAAAAACTAAATACTGACCTTTCGTTTGCTAGCATAAAATTAAATATAAGTTCTAAATTTTAAAGGACCATAATGACTACTGCTTGAAATAAATTATGCAGAATGTATTTCACTTCTCTTGCGAAATTACATTAAAATAGTTCAAATACTACGAAAATCCTATGCTGTGTTTATTCCTAGTTTGTCTTGCTGAAATTAAATTTTGGACAGCTTCTATTTAATAATACGAAATTATAAAACAACAATCACTTAGATTTATTCTTTTCTTTCGTCTCTATTCATCATCTTCTGAAAGTAGAGTTGCTGAGTGTCTAGAGTCCTGAGTTGCTGTGATGAAGGTATGTGAAATTGGACGAAATTGCTGTAGTGGGAGTCTAAACCAAATGTTTACTACACAGGTATAATTAGGATAGGGTTCTTTAACGGGTACCTGACACCTTAAATGCTCGGGACGCCCATTTTATTTCCCTTCCGAAGGACGGCATAACCAACGATTTTTCACTCCCTTTTATAAAATCCTAGTGCAACCTGCCGTGGTGCAAACACACAATCTTGAGCATAGAAGGTTGTTATGCTAACCACTACACTATAGTTCACTCACGAATGTCTCAGGTTGAAATCAGGCTGTTGTAGATCAATAATTTAATTAATTTGTTATTATAAATTATTTAAGTTTGTTACTTTAAAACATATGCATCTTCTAATCAAAAAGTTATCGTATTTAAAAATGTTTTTGTTTGTTTTTTATTCTTTCAAACAAATCACGTTATTTCTAATGATTCATACCATTCCTGTCATTTCCGCTAGCTGCATGTAGGAAATGTACCAGCAATAAAAACAAGAATTCCTCATTGTCCCATATTTTCCGAATGACTAATATTTTTGAACAGCGCGATAAGGAACCTATTTATTAATTTAATGCAATATCACAAATTTCAGGTGATTCAAATTTGTTTTTTGCATATATTTCAAGATTTTGTCCCATGATATTGTAAGGATAAGTATTTCAATATGGAAGATTACATTTCATACATCGGTACTGGCCTGTACGGAATCAATTATATAGAAATATCATTAAATTATTAATATAATATTATTTTAAATACAATTCAATATTTCATATTTCAAAGTAAAATTCATGCTTTTCCGTAAAATTCAATCTTATTCTGTTTTAATAAATCATAATAAAACAAAATAGAATAATATGTAATTCTTTTGTTGTATTATTATTTATTAGCCCATGTTTTGGATTCAATTGTAATTTTCGAACAAGGTTAAAAATATAGAATAGAATAGAATTGAATAGAAAACAAACTTTATTCTGGGACCAAGTCCCTTTAGAATAACAATAAAGAACAAGTAAAATAAACATAATATTCATCTGGCCAGGAGGCAACATAATGATACAAATCATGAAGTAATCATAAGTGACAAAACATAACAGAAATAGAAAAAATAAATAAATGATTAAAAAGTAAGAGACTTTACAGGATTTTAACTAATTGTCTAGAAAAATAAATAAATAAAAATAAAACATATATATAAAGGTTTGATATTAACAAAATAATAATAAATAACATTAATATAATAGTTAATAACGGAATTGCTAAATAAAGCAAAGGAATGGCATAGCATGCGATAAAGTATTTACAAAGTCTATATCTTCTATGTTGTTGGATAAATATATAACATGAACATGTGGAAACAATTATGATATTCAAATTTAAGATTGAAAAAATAGATATATAAAGTCATTATAGAACATAATTAAAAACGGGTATCTTGAAAGATAATAATTGATACAGAAGAATTTGTAATTTTTACAAACAATAATGGCAGTGTATTGGTTGATGAGTAGGTGCCTTTGGTACAGATCTGGGTAGAGCACTAAGTTGCCGTGCTGAACGTCCTAGGTTCAAATCCGGCTGTGCCATATAATTTATTTATTCTGTTAACAGCCGGGAATGGATCTGGAGAAACTCCTAGGGCTCATCCAGCCCCATTAGTGAAAAACTTGGCGGCTGATAGCGATCTAGGACAAACCACCTCTGTGTTCATCCACTGTCAATGAAACAGTACAGTCTCTACCACGTACTTAACTGAAGACCCCTCTATAGGTTGTAGGGGTACAAGTTTTTTTATCTCGTCTGTTATCACTTATCATGTATATATACTTTACATCTATTTTTAACTTTTTTCTGATATCATTTTTTTTTTTTTAAATTATTTAATTGAATTGTACAACTGTAATATATACATCTAGTACAAGGGCTGTATGAATAAATAAATACATGAAAGGACGTGTAGAGGCACTACCCATTGGCAGCACTCTAATTATATTTCTATTATAGGAGGTCTCGAGGCCATCTTCTCTTCAGACGCCTAGGAGGAATATCCGGGATGGAATTGGAACCAAGGATCGAAACTAGTGGGTTTGGATGGGCCTGGAGTTTATTATGGAATGATAGGTATCTGGAATGGGCTAAATCGGTAACATATGGAACGTTCAGGTCATTATGGATGGTTTTATTTGTGACAAAATAAGGAGCGTTTAGGATTTTGCGAAGGATTTTGGATTGCAAGGATTGAATACGAGAGGAATTTGATGGTTTGGTGGAGCCCCATTTTCTGATATCATAAAGGTATAAACTAAAATATGCTACATTTAGATTTCGACTCCAACTTAATATTTCTAACGTCCATATCCAATTTGTTTTTTATCTACCTTTTTTTAAGATTTATTACATGGTTTTTATACAAAGGGTTTATATGAGGAATGGAATAACCACTCTTCCTTTTGACCACATTTATCTTGCTCTTGGCCACAAAACAGGCTCATTTCCTTCTTTATATCGTAATTCATTTTTAAGTAATTTTATTATTTGCTATTATTATAAATGCTTATTATTTATATTATATCACTTTGCCTGTTTTCATCCGTATCGATTCATTTTAACTTTGCGTATCTCTTCGGTAATCCGGTCAAGATGCTAAGATGATATTTGAAAATAAGGCATATAAAATAAACAAACACCATTGTTGCTAGTGGCACTTCATATAAAAAAAAACATTTATTTGAGTATTCAAGATTTTTTGGATAAAACGAATTTTTTTTTCTAATAGCTTGATTTTATGTAATATCTCAATACGTGTAAACCCCTATGTTACCTTCTGTCTTCCGATGCATTGAGATTTGATGTCTGTGTTTTATTATTATCAGGATAGAGTATAAACTGTAATGTTTAATAGTAGAATTAACAATATAACTAGATATATTAGTACCAGTTTATTAACCAAACAATAACCTATTACAATGTATACACATAATTAATACAATGTAATATAACATAATGTAATGTAATACAATATTTATAAGCAGTATATTTCATCTATATTCTGAATAAAGTATTTACTCTATCCCCATATTAACAAAACACTCACAAGATCTAACCTATGGAAGGAAGAAAGTAACATTGAGGTTATTGTTGTATGCAAGATTAAGACTAACATATTTCATTTTATTTGTTATAAATTCGAATTAACTGAATATGACGTCAGAACGATATCTATATTTAACTTGAAACGATATATTTTGATTAAGATCAGTTTCTGAATAATTTTTTTAACTGTTTAAAAATTGATAAACAGAGTGTCTAAAAATAGCAGGAGACCTGAGTAGTCTTTTCCCCCTCCAAACCTTATCAGAGGAAAGTTTTTTTTTCAACCATCTGTCCGAGACAATATCATAAGTGATAATGTTATCGCCAACTCACGTAGAGTTTCAGCGTTACATATTCTTCAAATTTCATTTAGAATAGTCTATATAGTATGGTTTTCCATACGGAAGAAATATTGACAAGTAAAGAAATATTTACCAGGAAAAATAAAAACATATATCATTATTGTTACGAGATAAAGGTTTTTTTTTTAAATATGTGAAATCGGAGAGGAAGTAGAAAACTTCCGGTTAGTACATTTTAGTGAAAAAATTGCCCTGACTACATATATATATATAATAAGATCACGCCAAACCACATGCTCAAATGACCATAAACAACCAATTTAATTTTGTTACTGTGAAACATTGCGTCAATGAAATTGAACCAGAACTTCTAGGAATAAAGAAGACGCAAGCCATAGTTAAAAAAACATATTTCATTCAATTGAATGAAATGAAAATTATAATCTATGTTAAAGATAAGGAGTGCAGAAGCTATGTATCGTCAGTTTGAAGATTATTTTTAATTACATAATATGAATATATGTAAACATTAAACTTAGTTGCTATTTACTTTTGTTGCTCCATTCCGCAGCCGCTATTGCACAAAGATTTTTGCGAATAGTTCACAGTTAACAAAATCCGAAGAGCAATTTCGCTATATGAACTAATTTATTTAAAGATCGGTCTGAAAGATCTAATTTAATGTAAAAAGTATTTAAAAGGAGTGAAGGAGAATAAAACATTTTTTCCAACAAAAAATGTCACAAATTTTAATTTTAGCACTTGAGAAAACATAAAATCTAAGTTTCTGGAACATCTAAAATTAAATTTTCGAAAAATTCTAAAGTGTTTAAAGATACGAAGACATTCCCATGAATCAAGACAGTTTTACTAATTGAAATCAGATTTGCATTGATCGTCAAGGTTTTTAAAGCACATATTTTTCTTTAAACATTGTTTTCGAACTAATTGCATTGTTAAAAATAATATCGGTTTTACAATGAGTCTATTTAAAAAAAAAGTTATCACATCTTTTAAAAGACTTTCATAGATATTGTTATAGCCGTTAATATAAATGGATAGAAGAACCCACCTTTTTTCTAACGGATATTATACAAACATAAAGATATCACAATGAAAATAATGTAAATGGATTTAGGATTGCCCAAAATGGATATTTCTTTTAACTTCTAATAATCGCAAATTTTCATTAAAAAATTATTACCTCGCCTACAGAGAGTTAGAAAAGGATAAACTATATAAGAGAATCGGAAGGTAGAAATAAAACATTTTTTCAAGATGTTAAAAAATATTTCCTGAAATAGAAGTAGTAATATTGCCACATAACATACCTTTGCTACGCTAAACAATTGTTTTTAGGACGGTTATTGTAATTAAGAAAATTCAGAACATAATATTTATATATTCAACCTTAATTTATTATTTATTTAGCTTAATTTATTTATAGCTTCTTAGAATAAATCTATATTAAGGTCCATCTGTTTCCCAGAGGTAAAGAGTGCCAATATTTCAAAACTTTGAATTATTAAAATGTGTTACATCGTTACTTACAAAAACAGTTAAATGAATGTTATTCACATTTTTATTAGCATTGATAAGTAATTATTATAGTATTCGTTTATGACAATTTACCTGCCATGCTGTCCTTTACCTCTAGGGCACACATAATAACTATATACCGACACGGCGCTAGGGTATACAATACCTGTAGCATTGTTCGGTTGTGAAGGTTTAGTGGCCATGGTCGGACGCACCTACGATATATTGTAGTCTTTCATGATAATAATCTATTCCCGTCTACCACCTAAGCGTTGTGAATTGTTTTTCTTGTATTACAAGTTTTGGATATCCGGGAACTGGCCTGTGTCATCTTCGTTCAGTAGGGAGGCTGCCCCTTAAGGGAAACTGAACATTCCCTTTTAATATCTGCCCTAGTGCAGGAAGTGCACTATGGGAAGGTGGCCCTCAGGGGTGTACAGTTGTGGGTTTGTGCGTGCGTGTTTGACTGTAGCGTGATTGTGCTTAACTAAGGAAGCCGTAGCGACTCAATTCCCCAGGCAACTGCATTCGACAGTTACCCCTTGCGGCCATATTCAAACATAACAATACCAATTCCTATTAGTAATGCTCGATCGTTATTTCATCCGCACACAAACACATTTAAATATTTAAAAAATTAATGAAAAATATAACTTTTAATTGCAGTTAGTGTGTATTGTATATTTACCAAAGCTTAATGAACAAAAAATACAGGAAATCCACGGAAAGTTGCTGAGATGACTTGAAAGGGGAGCTAACGAGCGCCGTTAATAAAATTATATTAAATGGATTTTAATTGAAGTTTTCTGAGATCTCCCGAAAACTCGACCTTGTTGCCTCTTCGTCCCTTCAGTTATTATATTTTGTATACAAAAAATAAAATAAAAAAAATAATTGCCTAAAATTGTAATAGTTATTTATTTGACAATTGAGGAAAGTGCCAGTTTATTACACCCGGTAATTAAACGAGGGTGTTATAAGCACTTTTCTCACGTGTTAAATATTACATTTTTCCAGCAACTATTTAAAAGACTACTTGTTATAAGACTATTTGTTAAGACTACACTAGCGCTATGTCTTACAATTTTCTATTACTAACCATGCAAATTATAACTCTAGGACGGTTTGCTCATTGAAACATCTATTTATTATTATTTATACAATAATATTCTGATAACACATACTAAACAAGATAAAATAAACGTAAATTATTATATCTTGATTTATATTTATATTTCTCTTCATATCTGAATTTAGATGATTTTGGTAAAAGTTCATTTATTGCCTGTTCAGCCTGTTCTTTTATGAATGGAGGAGTAAATTCTATGAATTCATCACTATCTATTTCCATTTTTTATTTTGTTTGTGGTCTGATCACTGTTTTAATGCTAGATCTCCAAATTTCTGATGTGTGAAGGTTCTAATACATTTAAGGTTATATTAAGTATTTCTATAATATCACTTCAAAATAAATAAAATCTATCTTGAATTAAATATAAAATAGTTCTAAAATTATTTATTTTAACATTTTAGGAATATAAAATGAATAATATTATAATGACGCCATTTAACATTTAAAATAACAGAGTGCTGATTGTCAAAATCGATCGAGGTGGCTGTTACTTTCCCCACCAGTGAGGGAAAGTGGGACTTTCCACGCCAGTTGAGTAATAGATAGCATTACTCAATGGTTGCAGGAAAAATATATTACTATAGCTTGGTTGAATGTTTAATTAATCAAAGATACAGGTATCAATATGTGTGAATGAAATAGTGAATAAGGGCCAGGATTTTATAGTATCTGCTTGAAAGTTGCCATTTTTAATTTTTGAACTGTTACTTCACTTAGGTCCTGTGATGAACCAGTTGGGTAGTTAATATACGGCTTTTATTTATTTTCTAATTGTTTGATTGTTCATTTTACGTCACTTTACGCTGCTATGGCTAATCGGACGATGCAACATTGGGAGCTCTAAATTTTGCCTATCTAGGTTTAATTAGGATAGGGATTTTTAACGAGTATCTGACAACGCAGAGGCTCGGGACCCCCGTTTGACGTCCCTTCCGAAGGGCGGCATAACCAAGGATTTTTGACTCCCATTAAAAAATCCTGGGGCCAACTGCCGGACTACGAACCCGCTATCTCGGGCTTAGTGGTTTATTATGCTAACCACTAGACCACATGCCGCCACATTTTTCAATTTTTTTCTTGAATTACTAGTACTCATGTTAAGATATCCTTTAAGATTTCATTTATTCTCTGGACTTTTTTTAATGTGTTTCTTTTTTCACTGTCGTTAAAGACTATGGAGATTATCGACTTAAACCATGAATCGGAATAAATAAAGACATAAATAAAACAACAAAATATTTCATTACCCTAAATAAAACTACCACTATAAACTATTTAGATATTGGGTTCTATACGTGGTAGTTACTGCGTGTTCCGAAGGCAAGGACTGTGCGGGAAGGGATTTGGTCGTAATCACTTTCAACTGCATACTCAGGAGGATACTCACTTCAAAGAGACGGTTTGAGCTCCTAGAGGATCAGCAGATTCCAGAGGTTAAATAAATTGTCGGTCACATCTAAATTAGAAACACAGGCCAACATCAAATTTTTTTTAACTTTTTTATTTTTAATAGTTGATCTTTATATATTTTGATGTGCTGGATCTAAATCTGGCCTTAGTTTTTTTGTATCACTTGTATAGTTTTCCAACAATATTTGTATTATATAGTATAAACCCCTATACGACATACGGGGGAATTAATGAAACACTATGTTACATCGTAAGCATGGTATATATTTACAGTGGCTACTTAAAACATTGATATAATGTGCTAATACAGGTTTCACTTGTCAACTGGGTCTATACTTTCTTTCTATTTTTTCTTTGAAGCTTCTTGTGTAGCTTTTTTTACGACGAGTAGCTTGTTGAACTTCTCGATGAAGTGACCAACAGTAATCCCCCATCATGTTGGTGTTCCAGCGGCCCTGGTAGCGGTTTTTATTTAAAATATTAAAGCTGTTCAATTCTTTAAAAATCGCTTAATTTAATAAATTTAACTATATAATGTGAAGCAATTGTGGGTGATACAGCTTTTTTAATATCATATTTGGATTCAGCACCCTAAAAACTATAGGAATAAGGTTTTTTCATTTTCATTCTTAAAAGTTTTTTCATCGTTGGCCTGTGAAATCGGTATATTCTGTAACTCAGTGCTCTTCATGTTGATATATCCTACTCCCAACTTAATAATTTGATAATGTAATAACAGTGCATAAGTCGTAATTTCAGGAATTAATTTTAAGTTTGTTGCAAAATTATGGTAATTTTGCTACGATCTATGTCCCCTAGCGTATTCCTCGTTTATTAGATAATTCCGATGAGGTCCTCCTTATGTGAAGGATACCTCAACTACAAAAAATATGCAAAATGTATACATTTGCAAATACTAATTACTGAATTTCGAAAACATATAATTAAAAAAATTCACAGCACGATAAAGATGTAATTAGAAATTTATACTAAAAAGTCCAATAATTCCAGGGCGTTTGTAAGCTAGGTTATTAAGGTTAGATCGTGTATGCGGTAGTTGGCCGTGGAATTTAATCAAGAAGATGATTGTAGTGGGGCAAGAGGAGTCGTAATCAAGGCTTCACTGTTTTATTTGTCAACACGCTTCGATCCGCGCTGCGGGTTCTAGCCTGTTCGAACGAGTTACGGTAACCTGGAATAGCACAATAAGTGCTATAATAAGTGCATGTTGAAGTGGAGCAGGCTAATTTTTAATTTACTTCGATTTTATTGGGACGATTTTTGTTATGACTTGGAGGACAAACTGGACTTAAAAATTTCACTTAAGACAAAACAAGACATTGATTCAGCCATAGAAAAACCTACAACTTCAATCAGAAGCAGTTTACATGATAACATCGCAAATCATACAATTGATAACTATCAACAGACTGATTTGCCACAGCGTATTCGAATCTTATTAAGAGAAAAACCCAGAGCAAGATCTAAGTGTCATAGAACTCGATATCCAGCAGATAAAACTATTAATATTATACAAAATTAACAAACTAAAAGCAGAAATCAAGAAGTTCAAAATTCAAAATTTAATTACCTGTACTGAAAATCTTACAACCACCGACAAAACATTTTGGATGACCACCAATAAACTCCTAAATTTCAAAGAATTAAATCATCCTCTCCTTACTGAATCAAATAACTGGGCAAGATCTGACGGAGAAAAATCACAGTTATTTGGCCAATACCTTTCCAAAATCTTTCATCCACGTCATTAAATTCACTTAAATTAAATTAAATCTTTCATTAACCCAAATCACATTGAATATATAAAAGAAGCGTTAGATGCTCCCCTCCAAATGTCCCTTCCACCCAAAGCATTCCGTCCTACAGAAATATCCAGCGTTATACACAGATTACCTTCCCGCGAAGCTCCTGGGCACGACCTCATCACAATTCATATCTTAAAACACCATATATATATAATGCTGTACTCCATTCCACATATTTTCCTGATCTCTGGAAATTATCCATTGTAAAAATGATACCCAAACCTAAAAAAAAAGCAGAATACCCTTCCTCTTACCGTCCTATCTCTCTTCTACCTTGCATGGGTAAAATCCTAAAAAAACATCCTCAAACGATTGAACCCCCTTCTTGATGCAAATCACATAATACCAGATCACCAGTTTGGATTCCGAGCATCTCACTCCACTATTCAGCAATGTCATCGTGTGGTAGATGCAGTCTCCTCTGCATTAGAACGTGGATCATATTTTTCGGGCGTCATTCCAGACGTGGTACAGGCTTTTGACCGAGTCTGGCATCCGGGCTTGCTCTACCAACTCCGTAAATTCCTACCCCATACATACTTTCTCATCCTTCAATAGTATCTCACAAATAGAACTTTCCAAGTAAACCATAATAATGTCCATTCATCCCTCTTTTCCCAGTCTGCTGGTGTTCCTCAAGGTAGTATGCCCAGTCCTTGGCCCAATCCTTTATACAGTTTACATCCCAGCACATCCTAATACTATCCTTAGCAATAACACCAATACAGTTATTGCATCCCAAAGCCTCCAATCCCATATCACTGAACTTGAAGAATGGTGTCAAAACTGGAGAATTAAAATAAATTCTCAAAAATCACAACAAATCACTTTTACCTTACGTCGTAAACCAATGGCTTCCTGCCCTTCAGTGTCCTTTAATAATATCCTACTGGTACCTGTATAACAGATCCGATACTTAGGGTGGCATCTCGACAAACGATTAACCTGGAATCCTCATACTAGACTGAAAAGACAAGAAACCGCTCGACGTTTCAGTATACTTCAACACTTACTAGCCAAACGCTCTAAGCTCCCAATTAACTACAAAAGACTCATAAATAAATTTAAAAAACAATACCAAAAAAAAAAATTCGATTTTATTCAACTAGTTGGCTTGATCGACTGTTTAGTAATAAATAAATGAGCGAAGAATCGTGTATCATGTACCAGTGTAGGAAACTGATAAAAAATGAATTATTTGTGAATTCAAATCAATTCAATTTAAAATAAGATTTTAATATTTCTTCATTTTTAGGGGGGAAATGCAATTTTACACCTGGTACGGTAACTAACGTGACGTTCTTTGTTCTTTTTTTAGACAAAAACGTCATTCGGACCTAATTTTTTTTTTATAAGCTGGGGGTAAGGGATCCATAAAAGTGCACACATCAGCTGACAATCGTGCAAACGACAACTTGATTAACCTTTAAGATAATGAACATTAGTATTGTTACAACGTGACAGAGAAAAAAAAACATACCATATTTTCTAAATATACCCGAAGGAAAAAACTGTATGCATCTGTTCACTATAAAATACTAATGTGGGTAGGATCTTTACCCACCATTTCATTGAATCAGTTTTACCATGGGATCAATAGCCAAAGTGGTGTAACTAATTGGACCAATCTGTGGTTATGGTTTTTCATAGAAATTATATCCTTGAAGAAATATTTCAAATCCTTCTTTCAATTACTACATAGCTCTGTATATTCCAAAAAAAGAAATTGTAACAGGTAAAACTAAAATTCTTCTGGACTAGTAACTAACGGGACTATATGGCATTATCACCAATCAATCAGTTGAGAGCATTCTGAGCACATGATATATCTACAGCCGCGGTGAAAAAGTGGTCAAGTCTAATTTTCTCCAACACGAGTTTCTTGTACTTAAGTAAGCCAAGTTATTTTCGTAGTGAATAAGGGGCTAAGTAAGGGATTGGCTTGAAAAGGAGTTATTGTTCATATTACAACTCCGTTTAAATCCAAAAACTACGAGATTAATACGATTCCGGTTATCTGAAAGCAGTTAACTCTCTCTAGAAAAAATCAGGCATTACCACTTATTCACTGGGGCTGTAGATATATGCCTCAGATGTGCAGTTTATTCAGCAAGGTTAATTGTTGTAACGAAGACCTTCTATAAATGAGTGCCCACTGCCTCAACTACCTTCCTCAACCTGTATCTGCAGCTTAGCAGTCAAAAATTGTTCGACTCCGGAAAATGACATTTTTAGCTTAGAAAGTTCCACGACTATTTTGTGAAGTAATGGTAAGTGTTTAGGGGCGTTGGAGCCTTAGCGAGTCGTCGGATTTAGCCGGAAGGAACTTGCAAGTAATTTCCTTCGTACGTACTCACATCCGCCGTTCGCGGAACGCTCTTATAATCGCTAATTAGTTCTAGGTGTGAGAACAGCGGATAAAACAAATTCCAAGTAATAATTTAAACTTAATTTTCAGAATATTATTTATATGAATTTAAATAGTATTTAGATCTGGTAGAGCGGAAACTCGTTAGGCTGGTAAATTGATTCCAAAGATTATAAGAGTAATAAAAAAGTTTCATTTAATTAACACTTTACTAAAAAAAAATGTCCGATTGTAAAAAAATAGTACCGCTATAACTCCATGAAGAGTACATGGTAGAGACTGTACTGTTTTTGTAAGCAAACGGTTGTAGCCGGGAGGTAACATAGCCTAGATCACATTTGCTATATGTGACACTATTTGGGAAATTAGGGTTACCTAGATAAATAGGGGCATTGAAGTAGTTTAAGTGTCCCATAGTGTCGGTTTTACCTTTACTCTTAAGGTCTTACCTTAAGGACTCTTAAGGGACTTGCAGTCGTTGGCACGAAGCGGGTAAGGCTACACCTACATTGGATCCGGTGTGATACGATGAGACGTCGCTAGCAAACCATATGACTGAAATATATCGAGAGTTATAACATTTGGTTCTTTAAATTTATAAAATTAAGATTATTTATTAATTATTTTTAATACATTTATATTTTACCATAATTAGGCTACACCTACATTGGATCCGATTCGGTGCGACGTGATTCTATCACATACGATGCTGGGGTGTATACATTATACATATTTTACTATACATTATGGTAAAATATAAATGTATTAAAAATAATCTTAATTTTATAAATTTAAAGAACCAAATGTTATAACTCTCGATATATTTCAGTCATTTGGTTTGCTAGCGACGTCTCATCGTATCACACCGGATCCAATGTAGGTGTAACCTAACTCAACATGTAGACTGTCACATCTAGCAAAAGTGCCCCGCTTTTCTTGTTTTGTAAGTAGTTTTATAGGTTACCTAGTAGATATGATCAGGACACAATGAATATAATGTTATTATTTAATAATTAACTCCTAGACTGTCAACCTTTGTAAAAAAAGAGGGATAGATCTCTTTATTGTATAATGATATAGAAACACTATACATCACCTATAACGATCTCATGGCATTCCATTTTATTATTTAAATTTTATTCAGATCAAAGGATCTGACTTTCCTTGAGATCATTGCTTGAGCAGTGAAGGCAATATAGCACACTCGGCTGGGGTTTTATCCCAATTAAGGCTGCTCAGATTGCAGACGCTGCCCTACGGGCGATCCAGGATGAGATCCCACAGAGGCTATATACGGCTGTGAACAGATTAAATAATTTATCGGTCACAGCACAGCAACTCAGCACTCTATACACCGAGCCACCCCGCTCTCTTGCTTATCAACTATTCTTATTATCCTCTGTTGGTTTTTATTTTTCATACTTACTAAAAAGTGCATAGTCAAGACACATTCGATTGCTACATAGTTCCATCACTAGGACATGTAGAAGCAGGATGTAATAAGGCTTTGTACGGCACTATTTTGTATGTTGGGTTTAGAGCTTAACTCACTAAGTTACACCATGAAGCTAATGGATATTGATGACTTTGAGGAAACACGTTCGACACAGTCCGTAAACCAACTATCTTGCAAGTTTTGAAACGTCCTGTTTACCCCCAGTTCCCCCCTTGCGTTCAGAATGTAGAAGGATCGCGTTAGCATAATTTGGATTTTTTTCTTCTCCAAGAATATTTTATTTATGACACTTTGTTATTCATTCCTTTCTTTACCCTTTACATTTTCTATCCGAATTGGATTGTTTTTGTTTTTCTGGGAATCTATCGCGGATTAACTGTTGAAATTTTCCTCTGTCCTTTATCACAACTTTTCTGATTCCTGAACTTCCAAGTTGCTGATATACTTCTAACATATGATAAACTTTCTTGTGAACCGTTTAGATTTTGTATGTATTTAATAAAGATGGATGAATATTCTTTTAGTCATTCTACAACTATCTTCGAAACAAATGGACGTACTGATCGGAGAAGATGAAATGACGATGGATTAATGGGTTTTCCCCCAGTTAGAGGACCAGAGTTGACCAGAACTCAGAGTTACAAGTTACTTTTGCACGTTGAAAAGGTTGGCTCTGGATAAAATTGCAGGCTTCATATCTTTCATTTCTTCCTCTCCACATCCTTTCACGCCCGTCTGGAGACCGAACACCAAATCTTGATTCATCTGTAAAAAGAACAGCACTCTATTCGTCCATAGTCCAATGGCTGTGTTCTCGAGCAAAATCCACCCATGTAACTCAGAATTTTGCACACCTCGAACTTCTTAGAGCTGATTAATCGCTTGAACAAAGATAAGGTGCCGTTTTCGTTTGATTCTTAAAGTCAAAAAACGTTCATCTTTTGGTTCTGTTTCCCTAAGGCGTCCAGAACCGAGCCTTCTATGGCGTCTCGTAAAGTTTCATAGGTAACTCCGATGGCATTAGCTGCATATCTAATGGAACGCCCATCATCTATAAGTGCCACACCACGCGCAACATCCGCGCCACGAAGAGACATTATTAAACTTGAAATTGTAAAAATTAAAAGCCGGAAACTGAGAAATTTGCTGCAAGAAACCACTGAAAAATGACACTGAATAAACTTTTTAATTCCATAGAAAGTGAACATTGAAATCTACAATCGTTTCATTGAATTAAGGATTAAGGGTTATTATCCTCTATATTGACATTACTTAATTGAAAGCAAATAAAGAAAATATATATTTATTCATTAAAAAAAAATAGACCAATCCAAAGCAGAAATATTTTTAATTTACTGTAATTTTTTTAATCATAGCTTTTTTTTTAAATATTTTTATTTTGAAGAGAAAAGATTTGCCCCCAGCCGGGATTCGAACCCGGATCTCCACCTCACCGTGGCAACACTCTAACCATTTGAGCCACTGGGGTCGCTCCCTACCTAAACATTAAAGCAATGATTAAAAAATTATAAATAATATAAAGACGTGCGTCAAAAAGATCCTAAAATTAAAAGTAATGTTCAATGAACATTCTTCCTCGTATCTACATCGCAAAATTGCAAGAACACATTTGGGATCGGTGAAGAAAACAGATTTGTCCTAGGTAGGGTGCGGCCCCGGTGGCTCAAATGGTTAGTGCGTTGCCACGGTGAGGCAGAGATCCGGGTTCGAATCCTGGCTGGGGGCTAATCTTTTCTCTTCAAAATTTCTAAATATTTTCAGATGAAAACATGAAAAAATCAAGTTAGTGGAATTTTTAGCCTGTCAGTGTATAATATTATGCTATTATGTTATATTATACTTTATTATCGACGATATAATAAAAAACATTTTAAGTTCTCTTTCTTATTCTCATTTAATGCTCATAACCCTGGTTGGTGCTTCAATCTCTATAATCCTAAGCATCTGTGATTATTGATCCATATTTCTTACTGAGTAAGGACTTGAAATAAAGATTCGTCACTTCACTGTGAAAATCCCAGTCTTTTGATAGCTCATTCATCACAATCCATTATCCCTGAGAGTTGGAAAAAGTTTCTAGACTGGCGTATAATACTGAGGATATTATTTCCACGTACTCAACGGGGTTGCTCAGCGGCTAGAATGCCCAGTTGCTATGTCCAAGCTTCCGGTTTTAAATTCATCTGTCGCACATAAATTATATAATCTCTTAACCATAGATGAACCCTGTGCTATCTTTAGAACTGAGGCTCACCCAGCCTCTTTAAAGCGGATACCCTTAATTAGAGGAAAACCTGGCTGTTCCAATAAACCACCTCTCTACACAACCGTCGTCCTATAAACAATACAGTCTCTACTGTGTACTGAATCCAGGACCCTTCATGAGTTGTAGTAGTGTAGGTTTTTTTTTTTTTCATTTAGTATTATTTCAACGTACCAAATACGTTTCCTTGTCATGGATCTGCCTAACAATAGGGGCATGATGGCTATGTACTTTAATTATTATTAAATATAACAATAGTCTTGGTGAAACTTATGGTTCTGTGGGGCCTAATCGATATAGGAGTCAACGAACGCCTTGAGGACTAATTACAATTTATTTATATACTGTATTTAATATAATACATAAATTTGTATTGTACATTTATACATGTACATGTAGCTCCTTGGAGGAACCTTGGTGAGAACGTTCCCTGACCAATCTATCCCCTTTCCGCCGAGCCGATTGGCGAGACCTTGACACAGCAATGAAGAGATACAGCAACTTACAGCTCTGTACTTATCTTCTTCTAATACGCCTTATTTCGTTTAGCAACGTTTATAAAAAAAAATGTTTTTAATAATTTCAAGAAAACCTTCAAAACTGGTTTAAAAAACATGAAAAAATTAACATTAACAAGGTTTCTGGTAAAGTTTGATGGATTCGATTTTCATTTTCGCATTCAAACTGAAACTAATTATTAGGAAGGATGTATAAGAAAACTCTCTCAACTGAAAGACCAAAGAAAGAAATAATGATTTATTAGGAAACTCGAAAAAAACAAAATAAACAAATTGAAAATATGCTTTTATTTTTTAAATACAATGTATCGTTATAAAACTCACATGTAATCGTTGTGTATTCACTCTACTTTTTTTTTTTACATTTAAATGTAATCTTTTAATCTTATACCTTATATTGAGAGGGTTTTAACAATTGTTTATATCAAACAAACTTTATATAGGCTTTCATAATAATGAAATAAATAAACGGGATAAATATTTGAGTAAATTAGGAGGCGGATAAGGAAAAAATAAAAAAGTTGGTGATAAAGCTCCCGAAGTTTTATAGGCAATCTTTGAGACAAACATCCAGGTTTTTGACCTGATAACTCAACTTGCCCCACATCTAGAGAAAACATCAAACCAGATCACTGAGCAGTATGTGGTGGAATAATATTTTTTGAAAAAAAATGTTTTTTCTTTAACCTGAGAACAGATTTAAATATATATTAAATTATTTTATATATATTCAATTAAATTTTTAAGTGGATATTTTTCTGAAACCAAAGAGAAGTAGCTTCTTCAGATTCCTCTATACAAAAGCCTACACCTTTAAATTTAAACCATCCCTCACGACTGTATAAATTTGGTTTATACTTAAATGTAATAGGAATGTAATAGTTAGTTATGCACCTAGGGACTAAAGGAGATCGTTATTCCCTCAGCTGTAAGTTTGTACCAGAGCGAATGCGAGGGAACAATCGAGTTTATTCCCGAGCGAATGGGAGGGAATAATTATCTTTATTGTTGTTATGAACAATCAATAAATTTGAAATAACATTATTTCCTTCTTGTACAATATGTGGTGGATCCATAACTTACACAACCTGAACACAAATGAACTTCTGTTTATCAGTTTTAGTGTTTTGAAACAATAGCTGATTTTAATGGGCGGTGTGACAGGTGTACCGACCTAGTCCTGAACTTTTTCAGTACAAAACCTACATTATTTAGACGAATTAGGTAGTCATCTTTTTACTTTATTCCCTAGGCAATAAAGTTAACTTGTTGACTCCATTTCTAATGGACAGGGAGAAAATACACACTTTAGTCCTAATTAATTGAGCCCAAAACACATGTATTTGTACCTGTAGGAGATAAAAATAATTGTTTACTTTTTTAAAATATTAATAAAACACATAGGGGGAGCGGTGGGGAGAGAGACCACGGTGACATTTGCCTATAAACAACCAGTCCTAAGTAGCTTTTCCAGGTAATTCTATACTAAAGCCTACATGGCGCTGTATATAGAAAGTTAACCCGCACATCTTGATAGATTTATTACAGCGTCAAATTGTTTATAATTTATAATGAAGAGATTCGTGTTGAACTTGCAATTATTTCGATACGTTCAGGACCAGAAGGGACTGCCATCATAATTAGCAAGTGCAATTAAGGTTGTAAATCACGTAGCTGAGGTAATGGGGCGTTGTCATTACGGGATGTCGCCCGTGTAATAAACCTTGTCGCTACCCTATCCATGCAAATCAGCCTCCAGCGTTCGAGCTTAACTTCCATAATTCTTCCTCTTCGAGATGTTGGAGTCACCTCCATATGGAATGAGCGAAGAAAAAATATTTAAAATTATCCAAAACGACCTTGACAATTTTGATTTATCTCTATATACTAATATTAAATTAAATTTTTATTAATATCTGGTAGGTCTTATGATAATTAAAGCGCAGACAAGCAATAATATATTTTATAGCAAGTCATGAAAAGGTAGTTTTACAGAGGAAAACTGTTTGACGAGTAAAAATGAAAGTTTCTATTTGAAAACGGTAACCACCGTTCATGCTGGTTCGCAGATCGACAGAAGGATTTTAAATGAGAGACAAAATCCTTAGTTATACAGTCCTTCGAAAGGGCCATAAAATAGGGTTCCTGAGCCTGTACGGGGTCAAATACCCCCCGAAGATCCCTGTTCTAATTACTTCCGGATAGGCAAAACTTAGGACTTGTAGCATCGTTCGATTAGCCATAGCAGCATGAAGTGATGTTGAATAAATAAACAAATATAAACCACATTGTTCCTAGAAACTAAACCACTTCTAGTTTTGACTAACTCATCTTTCTATGCTAACAAAACTAAGTATGATTCAGTACTACCTTTTCAATGGAATATTAGAAAATTGGCTTTTTTGTTTACTGTCTACCTTTTTCATTAGTATCGAATTTTCAAAATGGTCTTAATGAAACAATGATAACATACCATCTGATTATGTAATGAAGCCATAATTCAATACTCTGTTACTTTCCTGAGTACTGAAGCAATCGATTACTAAGGCACTTCTTAATTCATTTCGACAAGACTAATAGATAAATAAATTGTTATTTAAAAATCCTCAGAGTTAATGTTTTATACATTAGCCTGACCCGTGGATATATGTTAAAAGGTGACCGAAGTTAAGTCAGAGGGAAGACTCACGTTTTGCTGACCACGATAAAACACAAGTCTGGATTATGCAATCCCATGATTTATGCAACCTAAGGTTTTTTTACATATTTTAAAGAATTACGGTCCGAGAAAAAAAAGGAAAAGAAATTATGTATGAGATTCTGCTACGTGAGGGAAATTGAGAAAAATATTATAATGACGACGGATCTTAGCTAAGTCCACAAAGTACGAAGATAAGTAGAGAATGAGTCAATAGATTTGTGAGAGGACACCAGCGACTTCAAAGCTACTGCGAAGTACAGTTTTGGATAAATAATGCATATAATTTTTTTTTAAAGCATACTAATGTTAAATGTATGTGAAGTAGAGTATTAATATGATACGAACTTGATCCTTTTAGATTTTATTTTTTTTAAAAGGCTACAATTCGTTTTTGAATATTTAAATTCTTCAACTTGGCTAGGAATAACTTGACTCGAACTGTTAGTTGATGTATAGATAATTTATATTAATATTATTCACACTATTTAAATGGATGATAGTCCTAAATAAATTATAATAAAGTTGCCAGAACTGTTTTTTTACGCAAAATATAACTGTTGGAAAAAACTGCCAAGTAAATCTTAATATCTTTCTCCATTTTCTATGATCACATAAACAAAATCTGGTTCCACTTCAACCAATTATCTGTCTAGGGTTCAGTACATAATAAAGACTGTACCATTTTTAAGACAACTGTTGTGTAAGGAGGTGATTTGTCCGTGATCACGCCAGGTTTTTCCCCACATGGGAGTATCTGTTGTCATCGATAATGACAATGAAGATGAGATTTAAATTAATATATATATATATATATATATATATATATATATATATATATACTATGTTTTGGTTCTTGAGTTTCAGTCAGTTTATTTCAACTTCTTAAGGCGACGTTTCGAGACTAACCTAGTTCCAACAAGTTCCAAAGAATTGATCAGTTTATCATTGAATGAAACTTGTAAGTACACCCTATCGATTACAACTTACACGTGTCATCTATATTTATTTTAGTCAGCTATTTAATGTTTTTACTAAAAGCTCATTTTTTCACTGTCAGGGCATGAATATGAGACTAACCTTGTCTCGAAACGTCGCCTTAAGAAGTTGAAATAAACTGACTGAAACTCAAGAACCAAAACATAATATTTTCCTAACAGTCAAGATAACAAGATAAGTAGAAACCGATATATATATATATATTAATATTATTTTTTATGTAATTATAAGGCAGCGGGGAGGCTCAGTGTGTCGAGTGCTGATTTGAAATATTTAGTGTTACGGGTTCAGATTCAGCTGAAGCAGATAAATTATTTAATCTCTTAACAGCCTTGGATGGACCCCGTGGGACCTAGGGACGCTACTAGGACTACATACTTTTATTTGAATCCACTCCTTTCTTGGAAGAAAATTGTATCAAATCATAAAATAGATTAATAATTAGGTTAATAGTTTATAAATTAAAATTATACATGAATAATAAGGGAGCGGAGCAGATGAATGGAAGTCAGCTGAGCTGCCGTGCCCAAGGCCCTGGACTGAGTTCAGGTTGTGGCAGATAAATCATTTATTCTTTTAACAACCCTGGATGGATCGTGTGGGATCTGCAGACCCTCCTGGGGCCCACCCGGCCTCTATAAAATGTGTACACCTAAATTCCCCTGCTGTGTATGACCTCGAAAAAAATCACCTCCATGCGAAATTGTTGGCTTAGAAACAGTACAATATCTAGCATATATTGAGGATCTAGCATTCGTTTTAGTGGACACAGTTTAAAAAAAATAAAATTATAAGTGTGATTAAGATGATCTCTTCTTTAGCTACAACTTACGAGTTGCTGTGTTAGTATTTTATTTCTATCAAATTGTTAAATAAATTTGTTGAAATGTTTATCCATAATTTATTAGTAACTCACTTATATGCCAACATTGAGCTATGGCAGAATTTTAACAACGTGACACGACAGACCTTCGAACCCGTCCTTTCGTGACTTCCTCATCCCTACTCTTCAAAACTATCACGTTTGTGGCCTGTATTCGTGTACAAACATGTTTCATCGTGTCATAATGTTAATGTTTCCGCGGCAGATGGGAGAGAGGGAAGGATTTATATTTCGCAGAGACAATGGGCGATGTACGAGTGTGTAATAGTTGGCAGTAGAGGCCAGATCGTATCGCCGCCAAAAATCTGGGCCGTTATATGCGTCAGAGGAAGTGGAGCATTTTTTTACCTACCTTTCTTATATCGTTTATATCAATCCTATAAAAATTATAATAACTTACAACCTTGATAAATCTCGCTACTCGTACATAAATATTTTATTGGCGTTTAGTGTTGTAACTACGATGAGACATGTGCCAAGTTGCAAAAAACAAAGTAAAAACAGCTTACTTGAATCTTACTTACAATGATGCTTTTCCAAGGATACGAATATACCTTCAAAACGTAAAGCACGTTCGAACGTTGGTACATTTGAAGTGCCATCACACAAGTTGCGTTAATAGGTGATTTATCGATACGGTGATACGGTTGTATCGGTGATTTATCCGAGATCACGTTCAAATGATGTAAATGGGCGACTCCGTATTTATTAATCTTACATTGTACAGCCCCCGGCGAATAGCTCAAAAATGGCTGTATTGTACTTAGGCCAGCGGATCCTGTTACTTTCGTAGTGAATTAATAGCTAGAAAGCCAGGCATAAGCTAGGAAATGATTTATTACTTTATTTATCTGCGAATTAATATTATTATTTAAACATTATTAGTGTATGGAAGATGTAGATGAATTTATAAACGAAATATACATTCTTCTCACAGAGACCCAAACTTAGCATCTATAGCTCTTCAAAATCATTTATTTGATTTAGAAAGGTGGTTCTATAAATGACAAATAAGAATAAACGCCTCGAAATCGAGCCATGTAACCTTCTCTCTACGCAAAGCTTCGTGTCCAGCAGTCAAAATTGACAACGACGAAGTACCTTCCAAAAATTATGTACGTTATCTCGGACTATACTTGGACAAAAGACTTACATGGAACATACATACAAAATTAAAGAGACAAGAATTGACTAGACGGTACAAACAACTATCACATCTGCTAGACTACAGATCTTCACTTGACTTACGGAACAAACGACTTATCTATAATAGCATACTGAAACCTATTTGGACATATGGAGCAGAACTTTGGGGTTCAGCAAAAAAAGTCCACATACACAAGATTCAAACAACACAGTCCAAAATTCTCAGAAAAATTGTTAATGCACCATGGTATATTTCGAATCACACCATACACAACGACATGAACGTTCCCACTATAAAATCACATATTCATAACAAATACATGACATTCCACTCATCGACACTATATCACCCAAATCCACTCGTTCTTACGCAGTCTTACTCTCTGTTACCTGGACTGGATAGGAAAAGATTAAAAAGAAATTGGGCAAGAGACCTACTCACCTATTGATATTTATATTTTTACTCCATCATCATAAAGAAGTTCAAGTAGAAAATCAAGGTGAAAAACACTAGTATCAAATTTGCTGAATGCGCAATTGCGCAGGTGCAAATGAAAATTAAATTATAAATAAATAAATAATAAACGAAATAAAAGTCTGAGAAAAAATAAAAGTTGATATATTGAACAAAACAAACTTACAATTACTTGCCACTGCTAATTTTTACACCACGTACACAATACATTAAACCCAGTACACTAGAATGTATAAACTCCACAAAATTGGTGTTATTAAGGATTAAACTGTTTTAATTAATTAAACATGAATCATATTAGTTTAAAGGACAACAACTGCTGATGGCTGACAATTACCCTCATAACTATATGAAATATTAATATATTTATAAATTAAATATAAAAGTATTAATACAAATAAAATCTTGTTAATATCCAATGTAAATGAAGTCAAAACACAACGAAACAAAGTTGTAAAAAAAAAAAACTATGAAAACTATAAAATCAAATAAGGCCTAATTAAATTCCTGATTATAAAGGTCACTAAGCCAAATTATAGTTGAATAGCTATAATAAATAATTTAAACATTACTGGATTTAAATAAGATAAAATAAATACCCCAATAAATTGTCCGTTATTGCTCAAGGCCTAAAATACCTGGCCAATGTACGCCACATCATTCAATTTTACTTCTGTGCCTACAATCAAGATCCTCTGACTAGATATCTAGGAAGACATCCTCAAATTACGCACGATATATGTAACTTTTCAAAGTGTACATCAGTGGATCTCTCCTTGTCATTAAGTATTCCTAAGCCATACTTCATCTCCTCGCCTACACTGCTTGATAATGCGACAAGTGCCTTGTTTTGCACGCCAGTGGTCAATTGGAATGACTGGATTTCGACATCGAGAGACGTAGCGAAGTTGTCTCATCCATTCTATACGCAATTCAAAAAATATTTCCATGTCTTTATTTTAGTGGAGTAATACCAGTAGAAGCATTTTAATTGATCGTTCCTATAAAATACTCTTTTCTGATAACTATTATCATTATTATTAATAAATAAATAAATTAAGTTGCTACTCAAGTCGAGGTCAACTGTGGTTATCTCCGAGATGAACATAACTCGCCTAAAATATATCTTTAATAACTTAATTAATATATAAGTTATAAAATAAAAAAGAATTGTGGAGCTTCAATCCATGGAGGTTCTTGGGTTCAGAACTTGGTAGGTACTGTATTTTTTCTAGCACAACGGTTGTGCTCGTAGGTGATTAGTCCTAGATCACCCTCAAATACCATATTTTTCCCAACTAAGGTTACACACTTTATAAAGGCCCCAGGAGGGTATGCATATCCCTCAGAGTTCATCCCCGGGTTATTAACAGATGAAATAAACTCTCTGCCACATCCGAATTTGAACCCGTGACCTTCCGCACGGCAACTCAGCTACTTACCACCGTACTGCTCCGCTCCATTATCATTTATATTTAATACAAATTAATAAACTATTAACCTCTTTAATAATTTATTAATTATTATATGATAAAACATTCCTCCAAGAAATATAAGGATACAAATTAATGGATGTGTGTTATTTATACTTATATATTTTATTATTAATCTTTAGCATAGACTATACGATATCGAGTGAATTGGACCATATCATATATTGCTCCTTCAAAAGAACAACGACAGAAGTCAAAAATGCCAATTTTTGTTTTAAGCCTTCAGTAGCAATTGTATTGATTGAAACTATTTAGTTCAGGAACGACATATCCAATATTCCATTTCCATGATATGATATGATGGTTTTTTTTTAATCTTTTGATTTGTATCATGTTTGAACTTGAACTTTTGTTGGGATAACGCCGTAAATTAAAACCAAAAAAGCTTCAAGCTTTTCAAAGGTTTCTGATGGTTAATAAAAGAATTTCAATACCATCTTTGCAGTAGGAATACTTTGCTTTGCCGATTCCCAAATTTTTATTTGTTCTAAGGAACTTTCTTATAGCTCTATTGAAAAATTAGGTTTTTTTTAGTTATAGCATTGTTCTTTTGAAGGTGCGATGTATAAACGCTCAAATCAAATACGTTAAGACCTTGGATATCCGCAAAGGAAAAAAAGGATTGATTGCTATTATAATATTTAATTATAATAATAAATAAGGCGGGGAAGAGAAAATACAAGGCAGCTAATAGAGATATTTTTTCCAATTAATCAGATTTTCGAAAGAGCTCTCTAAATGTAGGACATAGCCGAACTTTACAAGGACGGGCTGACGGCCCTGAGACAAGGCACAGCCTGCTAGATTAGAAATTGCCTCCATTATCTGATAGCTCCGTGGGCCTGAAAGTTCTCATCAGCAGAAGCCTGTGATTGAAGTGGCACTGGCTGAGTGTAGCCGAGAAGTATGCTTTTGTACGCCTTATATAGGTTGGTGTGTTGTCCCGTAGTTGGATCCGGAGTTTGGAGTATCATCGGAATGGGAGGGGAGAGCTGTAGGTTCAGGGTTATGAATGTACTTTTACGTTTTATTTTGTTTATTTATCAGTGAATAAATATAAATAAATAGTGATATGATGTTTGTACAGTCTCGACCATGTCCTGTGTCCAAGAACCTTCATGGCTTGAAACGGTACAGTTTTTTATTTTCCAAAACCAAATGTAAACCATGTGGGACAACGGTTGTGCAGGGAAGTGATTTGTCCGAGATCACAGTTAACCACCAGGTTTTCTCCCTATTAAGAGTATCCACTTTTTAGAGCCTGGGTGAGCCACAGGAGGGTCTCCAGATTCCACCGGATACATTCCTGGTTGTTAACAGATTAAATAACAAATAAAGTATGATAGATAAAAATCTGTACTTCAATAACCCATGAAGCTTGCGAACTATACTGGCTCATTTGTAATTATTATAAACATAAGGGTTAAAGAAAACAGAATCAAAAATATTGTGAATTATTATAAATTTTATCTTGTTTTCGCTAGTTACCTCTACAAGAAAAAAATTGGAATATCATAAACCAAGAAGACTCTTGGGCTCTGTGAATGGCAGGGAGTAAACATTTGATCGCCATATGTTACATAATTCAGGCATTTTTTGCATTTGGCAACCCAGTTGCTTTAGGGTGAACTCCATGGTTTAAACTACTACTCCATTTTGAAGTTTGGCTCTCACCTCGCTGCCCCCTGGAGATGGCCTACATTTTAGGCTGAAACGCAGACACAACAAAATAAGTCTTTCTTATTTTCTGTAATCATTGACTGCATATCCCCTGACTATTTTATACTTAGGATTATCCAGTCAACTATTTTTCACTTAAATAGACAAGAAATTTAGTACTCCAGTGTTTGTTTATTTAACGTCACATAGTACAGGCTCAGGACTTCCGTTTAACGTCATTTCCGAAGGACGGCATACTATTTGTTTTTTACTCCCTTTAAAAAAGTCTAGGGCCACTTGCCGTGTTACGAACCCGCGATCTTGGGCTTAGTAGTTTGTTATGTTACCATTAGACCACGGGTCACCCCTATCCATTTGTTAATGAGGATATTATATTCCCGTAATATATCTGATAGTTTCGATATGTAATAGTAGTTAATTTTCTTTTCGTTTATTGAATATTTTATTTTAAATTTTTTTATGCTTCCCGTGAACAAGTTTGGGGTTCAGTACATGGTAGAGACTGTACTGTTTATTGGACAACGGTTCTGCAAGGTGTTGACTTGTCCTAGGTCTCAACCGCCAGATTTGTCTCCCCTTATTTTGGGTACCCTATTTTTATAATGTTTTATAGAGGCTGGGCGAGCCCCAGGAGAGTCCTAGATCCTACATGATCCATTTCCGGCTGCTAATAGACTAAATTAGCGGGATTTGGACCAGGATTTCCGGCATGGCAACTCAGTGCTGTACCACTGAGCCACTCCGCTCCTATATTTTTTACTACTTAATGATATCTTTATTCTTTACTGATATTAAGTCGAGTGAATGCATTCTTATTGATCTAATACCTATAGTCCTTTAGCGTAGCAGATTGTATTATTTTCTTAATTAATAATTTATACCTGGTCCATAAGCTGTTTGTTCATTGAACGCCACTTTTTGCTGCTAATTGGACGATGCTACATTGGCAGCTCTAAATTTTGCCTATCCAGGTTTAATTAGGATAAGGGTTTTTAACGAGTATCTGACATCGTGCAGGCTCAGGACCCCCGTTTAATGTCCTTTCTGAAGGACGGCGTAACTAAGGATTTTTTACTCCCTTTAAAAAATCATGGGGCCACTTGCCGTGTTACGAACCCGCGACTTAGTAGTTTGTCATGCTAACCACTAGACCACAGGTCGCCCATTAGTACACCTTTAACCCGGGCATAAAATCCTTTTGTAGTTGACCAGTATTTGTATCATTTTTTTCTTTTATTATTATTATTTGTATACATTGTTTTTTTATTCAAATTTAATTTGTAAATATTTTTTATTTTATTGCTGAGACATTTGTTTCAAATCAACTCTGCTGTAATATGATATTTAATAGAATTTTCTAAACGTCAAATGTGGCGGGTTAATTACTATGTAATAATTATCGCAACTAATTTACCAATTCTAGCTCGGGTGTTAATTGAAACAAGATGACGGCAGGGGCCTCTAAATTGGACTCGTGTTACGAATGTCTATCCAATATCATAACGTTTGTTTTGGATATTTATTGTATATTATAATTCGAAATCAAATAATAATAATATGTATTTTGAATTTTAATTTAAGGGCAATATCTATCTTTTCAAGAAATAATTGAATGCGTTAAATGAATAAATAAAATAATTTGTGTTTCAAAAAAAGTTAATTAATTTCCTTTATAACATTAAATATAAGTTTGGTTTTATCATCATCATTACAATCTTCCCTTCTTCTGCCGCTGTGCAGTGTGATGATTCTTCTAATAGAGCATGGACCGAGTATCTCTTTTCTGAACCAGCTCTCTTCTTCGGTTTCGCTGCATTCCTATCTTCCTGAAAGCATCCCTGCTGTCTTCCCAGAATTTGCAAGGCCTTCCTCAGGGCCTTTTTCCTTCCGTGCGGGTCTCGTAAGTCTTCCTGGCAATTGTCTCTGGTTTCATCCTAAGGAGGTGGCCGAACCAGCTGGTTTTATATCGAGATTACCCCGCATTGTTGTGTTCTGTATCTTATCTCTCCGAGATTTCCTTTCTACTTTCCACAGGTACCTCATTACAATAGCTTGTATTTGACTTCTGTGCTTTGAGGTTAAGGTCCACGATTCCGAAGAGTCAGATAGGAAGGAAGGTCGATTTATAGACGGCCAGTTTGGTCTGCCTTGGCACCTCTCTTCTTCCCAGGAAACCCCATCGGACCATATTAAACATTTTCCCCGCTATTCCAATTGTTTGCACGACTTCATTGCCAATCTATCCGCTTTCGTTGAGACGAGCAGTTAGAAATTTAAAACTCTCAACTTGCCCCAATCTCTGATCTCCAACCCTTAGTATTCGTTATAAATTTATTTCAGGCCACGATTTCAATTAGTCACGTTCAATGCGGCTTAAATAATTAACAGTTTATTTGATAATAAGTGTTTCCATTTTTTTTTTTTTTTGTATTTAGGAATGTTGTAAAGCTAGGATAGTAGTTACATGGGCCGAAACGTGTTACGACTATTTTAATCTATGTTTTTTCCACCATGGTCCGGGCAGAGGTAAAAATAAATTCTCCTAATATTGACTATCCATTGCCACATATAATCACTGTTTTTTTGGCACTGTCCTAAATTTAAACAGTTCAGAAGCTAATTAAAAAAAATAATAATAATAAATATATCAAAATTGAAAATGACAATATATGTTTAGTAATCAACTTCTCTAAAAAGCAAAATTTCATAATTATCATGTATATGGAGAAAAATAAATAATTTATTATAATATAATAACCATTAAGGACAATGAGTTATTAATTGGTTGTCATAAAAAAGGCCATATTTATGATCTGACGTTGCCCTTATTTGATTGTGAGTATTGAATAGTATGTGTTAGTACACATCTTAAAGAACAGTGCCACATCTTAACATCTATTCCAAAACCCAGCTGATTAAAAACCCTCTAATTAAACAAGTAATAAATTCCTGTACCTCGTGCCACCCTTGAAGGGTGATTAAGTACTTGGTAAGGATGTAATGTTTTATGATGAACACTTATATGAAAATGTGATCTGGGCAGAATTAGCTGCCCAATTTTTTCCCTGGTAAAGAGTACTTATTTTTTAGAGGTAGGATGTGCTCCAATAGCGTCTACCATTCTCAAAATTGTACGAACAACAAAATTGTAAGAAATGTTTATTGGGAAGCCGGCGCTTCGACACACATTCAAGGTCTTGTTTAGGGCTAAATATACAAGATACAAATAAATTAAAATAATATATGATAAAGAATAACAGTATATGTAGTATATTGATAGAATAATAATATATGTACTAAGCAGTATAAATAAGAACCGGAAGGGATTGATTTATATAATATCAAAGAGGTACTGTTAAAACCCAACAAAGTAACAAATGAAAAATGAAAATTTAGAAACAGAGGCCTGAGAGGGATGAGAATGCACTGAGTTGTCGGAAGAAGTAGGCTAAGGTAGTAGTGTTTGAATCTCTAATGTTGAAGTCTGCCACTGCGGCGAAGAGGTTGAGGACAATTATCTGTATTTCAGGGATGGGTAAGGTTGTATCAGATACGGTCAGATTGATACAACCTTACCCATCCCTAATATACAGATAATTGTCCTCAACCTCTTCGTTAGAAGCATCAGCTATTCATTATTCACGAATTTATTCACTACCTAAAGCTATTTATCTATTTATATAGCTATTCGTATATAACATACGATTTTTTTTTTTTTTTAATTTATTTATTGATATTTACAAGTGTATCAAACAAAAATACAACAAGTAAATGGGCTAAGCGATACATAATGAAATGTGATAATGACAAGTAGAGAAGCTACCCACCGGTAGTACTCAAATCACAAGTTCAAATAAGAAGTCACGGGGCCATATTCGTTTCAGATTCCTCGGAGGATTATCGGGAATTGAAGAGGAAGCTAGGTTTGAAACTAGTGGGTTTGAGTGGAAATGAAGTTTGTTATGAAAGGATAGATAGCGGGTTCGGGCCAGATCAGCAACAAATGGGACATTAAGGTCGTTATGGATGATTTAACATACGAATTAAAACAGGTATATTACTTTTTTGTATCTACTTTGTGAATCAAATTGTGGGATTTAATTTACCATTGAACATAGTCCTTAAACATTTATATTTATATATATTGCTCTGTTTCTACTCTTAGATATATTTTGGACATTCTATTTTATTTTGGGATCCTAGAGTAATCATTTAGGATGATTACTCAAATTATATTTTCTATGCCCTAGTCTTAATTGGATTCTTTTCCAGAGGTCTGTTCTTGTGTTTACGAATTTACTATTCAATATATTACTCATAAATAAATAGTGCATCTGGGGTAAGCACCAAAAGAATTATAATGGTTACTGTTTGTTAATTCAATACATATGTTTTAGAGGTATGTGGTTATATGTTTAGAGCTATGTCCGGGGTAATGTGGGTTCATTAAAGGATATATTTATACCATGAAGTAAAGGAAATTGACATAAATGATTGAAATCGGGTGAAAAAAACAAAACAGCTATAGCGTTTTAAAGAGTACAGCGTGCGGTGGTGGACAGACAAATTTTGTATTACAACCCAAATTCAACGTGTCTTGGAACGTGAATAGCAAAAGTTTGAGAATCTAGTTTTTATTGTTCAATTCCATAGCTTTCAAAAAATAAAAAACCTGATTTCAATCATTTGATGCCTTTTGCAGGTTACTATTTCGGTGAATAACTCTTTTTCCTATAGAAGTGATAACAAAAACTGATGCCCCAAGAAAGGCTTCTGTGTAGCGTATTAGAAGAGTAAGAGTCGGGATATCTGTATTCAACTACAAAAGTATCAAGTAAAAGTATCAGCATCACTTGTATTCAGAAACAGGAAAATCCAGTATCTACCCATGACTAGTGAAAGTATCAATTGATACAAAAGCATCAGATACAGAAAAGTATCAGTATCACTTGTATCAGATACTGGATTTTCCTGTATCTTGCATCCCTAATGTATCTTGGTTATGGCCCCATGTTGAAGAAATGTTGTCTTTATATTAATAAATAATATATAAATATGAGGAAGAAACAGGTCCGGGTGGAGGTAAAAAACATATCTCTTATAGAGGGAGAATACTAATTCTAATATTTAATCTTAATGTCAACTTGAAGTTTGGTAATTTAAACGAAAAAACTTATTTTAATATTTCAGCTCAATCCATGCTTTTACTTCCAATTTTATAAATTATTGATAAATACAAAACAGTTCGATTTTTTATTAAATCTTAATACTCTACCTACTTATGACAAAAAGCAGGGAATGATTTGATGAAAGCCTCTTAAAATACACAGCCAATTTATTTCCTCTCGAATTCTTTCCCTCTTGAAGTTGTTCTCGATTCTCAAAGCTCCCTTCATTTCAATCCGATCATTTCTTTTTCTTTCTCCTTGCCTTCTAAATCTTTCAGAAGAATTCCTCGCCTCCTGTCCCCTCGGTGCTATTTCCTTCTCCCTCTTTTCTTCTTGCGACTCCACCCCGCCTTAACAGGCCAAGAATTTTCTCTTGACCCTGTCTTGAACCTCGCACACTGAACATGAACATAATGTTAAAACTTATACATAGAAACGACAAAAGAAGATTGACCTGGTTATTGCATAAATAGTGCATACAAATTGATGACGAATTTTATTTAACTAAATCATTCAATAAACTCGTATTAACATATTGTTTGCAAATACTGCAAGACATTATTATTCATGATTTCTGTTTTTCTCGTTATTACGGGTATCCCAGGCGGTTAACTAGACATTCAAGCACCCTCGTATTTTTTTTTTTTCAAATATTAAACATGTTCGGAGAATACGTGCTGTGTCTAAGAGAACTGAGTGTTTAGTCTCTCTTACCACATCAACTGCTAATTTTAATCCATCCATGCTTGCAACTGTTGATATTGGTATCACCTCATTGCTGGATGGTTGGAGTGGTGGTTACTCTTTCCAAATGATATTGTTTCTTCGACTCTAAAGGCATCTACTGATATTTCATCAGTTATTCTGTCACAGCTGAGCTTTTGCATCGTCGGATTATCGTTAGGAATCCCGACATCAATAAGTTCTGCTTTTTTTTTTTCTCTTGAATCTATAAGGAGGATAGCTGGTCTATTATTATACTTTTTAATAATTGATACATCCCAATAAAGCTTGAGGTGACCTTTTTGGAGGATTGTATTTGTGTAATACTTATCTAATATATAATTTATATTATATAATATATATAGGGAGAGGAGTGGCTCAGTGGTAGAGTACTGAGCTGCCATGCCAGAAATCCTGGTTCAAATCCCGCTGCAGGCCATGATTTTTATTTAGTCTGTTTGCAGCGGGAGATGGATCATATAGGATCTAGGACCCTCCTGGGACACACCCAGCCTCAATAAAATATTATAAAAATAGGATACCCAAAATAAGGGGAAAAATCTGGCGGTTGAGCGTGACCTAGGACAAATCACCTCCTAGCAGAACCGTTGTCCATGAAACAGTACAGTCTCTACTATGTACTGACCCCAGACCCTTCATGGGTTGTAGTGGTACAGGTTTTTTTTAAAAATATATATAAGCAAAATATATAGAAGATATTCAGTACCAGCTAACAAAACACACCCGCTGATATGTTGGATTGCTAACATATCTTTAACATGATCTGGTGGCAATAGCGTGATCTTGAATGGTGTGTAAAAAAAAATCCTTGGAGAGCAACCTTCCAACTTTTAACTATTTACATCATTTTTATAATTTTTTCCTTTACCACTACAACCCGTGAACGGGTCTGGGGTTCATTACATGATAGAGACTGTATTGTTTTAAGGACAACGCTTGTGCTTGGAGGTCCAAGATCCTAGATTTTTCCTAGATCACGGTCAACGGCGTGATTTCCCCCCTTATTTTGGGTACCCATTTTATAGAGGCTGGGTGAGCCCCAGGAGTGTCCTTATATGAAAAGGATGTATTATCATATATCATTTACTATTGTCAATGGAGTTATTTATCAATTTGCTTTAGAATCTGCTATGGAGGAATCTGTTTTTCCATTATGTCAACAATAGATCTTGACACAGTCACTGATTCAGCTGCTTTGCTCAGATTAATTACAGTTAAACCAGAAGAGAAAGGTTATTATTTTTGTTGATTTATTATACACAACATTTGTCATTATGAAAAGAAAAGATATGTCCAGGACCGGGACTCGAACCCGGGTGTTCCAGATCACTAGTCTGGGACTCTACCAATTGAGCCATCCTGGCTGTATCAGGCTCGCTCCCCGGTTATGGTTATATCCTTTCTTTTCACTGATCCTAAGTCCCCGCGTTCTCCCATTTTGCGAAGTATACGAGGGGAAGAATGTTCTTTAAACATTACTTTAAATTGGATCGAGTTGACTTACATCATTATAATTTATTTTATTTTAGTTGTTACTAATTTTTAAATATTTTTATTTAAAAAGAAAAGATATGTCCAGGACTGGGACTCGAACCCGGGTAAATTATAATAATTGTTGTATGCCATTATGAAATTAATAAAGTCCAATAACATGTATTACCAAAAATCTAAATGTTATTCCGTTTCCTATAAGCTCATATTAACAAATGGAAATATTTAAATTGTAAACACCAAAAAATTATTAATAATAACAATAATGTAAAATATAAAAGGCATACCTGCCGATCCCTGATTCTAAAATGGCATGAGAAAAATAAAGTATGGTACAGTCATATTGAGTAATCTAGTGCAACATGTTTCATCATCAATTTTTTTTTCTAATTATAATAAATAAAAAAGTATTTATTTTATTTGTACGCCTCAACTATTTATTGTAAATAGTCTATTAGCCTTTTCAGAGCACGAATATGATGAGAACTAAATAATTTCGAAAAATTACTGAAATATAGTTTTATATTTATTAAATAAACTTCAAGAATCTGGAAAAAAACTTATAGATGTGATAACATAAAGTTTGGACCTACTACTTGTAATCCACTGGTTTTTCACTGACCATTTGAGTAATGGGATAGTTTAGATTCGATGGAGGTAGTGATAGGTGTAAACAGGATGACTTGATGAAAAAATTACAAGGGGAGATCTCGCGTCACGAGCGTCGAATGATGTCATGCGCCACAAAGAGATCAATTACTGATTGTTACTCCTTCCAACCTCAAAATATGTATATTTGTTTATTTATACTGTATTTTACAAAAATATTTCTATTTAAAGACCAATAGAAAAATTAGAATATTTTTTATAAAAAAGAGAAATCCACAATCTGAAGTGTACGAAAAACTTTCCAGATATTGAATTAGTTGTTTGTTTGTTGGGGTTAAAGGTGTAAAACACCTAGGTTATTAACGCCTATGGTTGGCTCTTTAAAACTTTGGTATTTTTGTTGATAAATCACACACAAACAAAAATACAAGCACTCATGCATTCAGAGACTGTTACTGAAATTTGTTTGAAGAATTCTGAATTTGCTTGTTTGTTCATATGACATCACTTTATGCTGCTATGGCTAATCGGACGATGCTACAGTAGGAGCCATAAATTTTGCCTGTTGAAGTGCAATTAGAATAAAGATCTTTAATGACAAACTGACATCGCACATCCTCGGGGCTGAGATTTTACGTCCCTTCCGAAGTATGGCATACCTAAGGTTCTGTACTCAGAAATCATATGATCACCTTCGGGCTACGAACCCGCGACCTAGGGCCTGCTAGGTTGTGGTACCCACTACACCACAGGTGACTCTTACAATTTTAAGTTTACCAATCAACCTTGCACCACTCCACTGGTTGATAAATTTTCTTCTTTTTTTTCTTGATAGCTTCAATTTATAGCTAAAACTGAGAGCAAAGCTCGAAGTAGAGAGTTATCAAGCGATATTACTCATATAAAATACTGACTAACTATTTTACTAATGTTAAGTAAAATAATAACATTAATAACACAGTAAACTGTATGATTAAACTTGAAAGATTCCAATATAGAAATCTTCCAGTCGCTTAAAAGATAAATTACCCCAGAGTTGGAATTCCAAAACCAGCCGTGTCTGTTTATGTAAATTTTTCGCCCGAAAAAGGATATCGATCACTCTTATCTATATAGAGTTGATGTTATCTTTTTTGCCACTGACTCTTAGATACTACGTGCATTAATATATTATATATCCTACCTATCTGTATAATGTATTAAACAAGGTATTCAAGAAAAAAAATTAGGCAACTAAACACATTTAGTTGTTGGCTGGTTTTGAAATACCAAAAAAGAATCCTCTCTCTGTGCTATAATCTAGTAAAGAATTTTTTTTTTTTTGGAACTTAGTGCCGTATTTAAGGCATATTCGTGGCCTTACTTTATAATCTTGAATAAAAACTTCAACGGTTTAATTTTTAATGGAATGCAAATTAATAATTTCAAGTATGAAGCAAAACATTAGGACATTGAAAGCATAAATTTAATCTTCAAAACCGAAATTTCTAGGACGTTTATATACGTTTCATATTACATTTCCAACAATTAGGACATCATTGCATCTGAATTCTTTATATACAGCCCTACTTTTCCCTATGTTATGTTCGAATAGTTTTGCTTATTTGTTTTATTGTTTTTAGAATAGAATAGAATAGAAAAGTAACTTTATTCTGGGACTAAGTCCCTTTAGAATAACAGATATGAACAGGGAAAAAACATAATATTTATCTGGCCAGAAGGCTAAATGTTACAAATCATAAAGCGTGTAAAAAGTGACAGAAAACAATTTAAAAAGAAATATTTAAATAAAAATTATAGTAAGGAAATAAATAGTACAGATCTTGACAAGATATTAAGCAATTAAAGAGAATAGATAAATCCATAGCTTTTGTTAAATGCATGAGCTAGCATGCAATAATTTCTTTACATGATGTACTGCTTCTCAAAAAGCAAAATTAAAAGAACTAAATAACACAATGAATTATTCTATACATTATTTTCTAAGCAAATGACTAACCTACTTAGAGAGCATCTTTTTGGGAAACTAGGAGGTGTTGGAAAAGCAAGGATTTAAATGACGATAGTGAGGGACTATGAACGAAAGGAACGTTCGAATGCTTTACTTCTGTGTGAGCGTATATTGAGAACAGAACACGTTTTACGGTGTTGAACTGAGGATTTGAATTGGAGGAGACTGTAGATATATGAAGGGTGTTTAGAGTAAATGTATTGGTATAAGAATGACAGAGGAAATTTCTCTTCGGAAGGGAGTGATCATAGGGGATCTACTAGGACCCTCCTGGGGCTCACCCAGCCTCTATAAGATAGGTGCCCAAAATAAGGGGGGTATCTGGCGGTTGAGCGTGATCTAGGACAAATCACCTCTATGCACAACCGTAGTCCATGAAAAAGTACCGTCTCTATCATCGAGACCGAACCTCAGACCCGTTCACGTGTTGCAGTTAGGTTGTTTTTTTTGTTTTTTCCTTTAATTTTTATGTATTTTTCCTTTTCACTTTGTATTACATGGAAGGTATTATTACCACTTTAATACTTATTATTGACTGGAAGATTTTATTTTTTTATTTTTCAAGTAAAAAAAAAATGAAAATTCCTATAATCCTCCTCGTAGACTTATTGTAAATTACATTTTATATTATCTAAGACCTTCTATTCTTGTCTAAACAGCTCCAAGTTTCGATATGTAATGGTAGTTAATTTTATTTTCGTTTATTGTATATTTTATTTTTTTATTTAAAAAAAAAACTGTACCACTACTACCCGTAAACAAGTCCGGGATTCATTACATGGTAGAGACTGTACGGTTTCATGGACAACGGTTCTGCAAGCAGGTGAGTTCTCCTAGGTCACGCTCAACCGCCAGATTTTTCTCTCCTTATTTTGGGTACCCTATTTTTATAATGTTTTATAGAGGCTGGGGGAGTCCCAGGAGGGTCCTAGATCCTATATGATCCATCTCCGGCTGCTAACAGACTAAATAAAAGTCTTGCCCGCAGCGGGATTTGAACCAGGGTTTCCGGCATAGCAACTCAGTGCTCTACCACTGAGCCGCTCCGCTCCCAATTTTTTTCGACTTTTCTGATTACTACTTAATGATATCTTTATTCTTTACTGAGTATTAAGCCAAGCGAATGCATTCTTACTTATAGTCCTTAAGCGTAGCAGATTGTATTATTTTCTTAATTAATAATCTATACGTTATCCATATGCTGTTTGTTCATTGAACGTCACTTTATCCTGCTAATCGGACGATGCTACATTGGCAGCTCTAAATTTTGCCTATCCAGGTTTAATTAGGATAGGGATTTTTAACGAGTATCTGACATCGTGCAGGCTCAGGACACCCGTTTAATGTACTTTCCGAAGGACGGCCTGTGTAAGGATTAGTTACTCCCTTTAAAAAATCCAAGGCCCACCTGCCGGGCTGCGAACCCGGGATCTTGGGCTAAGCAGTTTGTTATCCTAACCATTAGACCACAGGTCGCCTCTATCCATTTGTTAATTAAGATATTATATTCCAGTAATATATGTGATAGTTTTTAAATCACTTGGTAAAAGATTTTCTCAAAGGATTTTAAGCGCGGGATAAGCGGCTGGTTTATCTGAGGGAGATAGCTGGCCTCAGGAGAGGCACCCCCTCTGTCCTAAAGGAACTACCCTTTTAATCGTTCCGCCCTTTGCTCCCGTCAAGGGCCACTGAGGGTGGCCTCATAGCAAAGGTTTTAGCATTCCTGGGGTTACCAACCTGTGTCAGGCGACTTCATCCAACGAGGATTGGATCAAGACAAGATTTCGTCTCCCCCAAATAACATAATTTTATAAAAATGTTAATTTCACTATTATAGATATTTAAACTATTATTTATCATTCCTAATATCCATTATGGTAAATAGTATCTATTCTTGGATACGTTGCTTTTAGTAGACAGTGCTGAAAGTCTACACGTATCATACATAGATAACGCAATAATTTTGGAATGAAGATGAATCATCGGAAAACACAAATAATGGTCATCCGTAATAAGCAGCACATTGATGTCCAATTATCTTTGCAAATAATCACCTTTTAAAAAGAACTGAGAGAATTCCTGATCTGGGATGTAACATAACTGACAAGTGGGATCACCCGAATGAAATCAGGTCACGGATAGAGAAGGCATGAGGTGCCTTTAAACAACTCAGAAAAGTGTCATGTTAACTAAATTTGAACCTGCAGACCCGATTCGGAATACTCAGCCCTTATTTGTTCTTAGTGCATCAGAGGTTTGGGCGATTACGGATGATTCAAGTAAATGTCTACAGGCCTTTGATATCTGATGTTATCGGCGTATGCTCAGAGTTTCATGGGTGTGCCATGCCATACGATAGCATAGGATAGAATAGAAAAATAATTTTACTCTGGGACCAGGTCCTTTGAGAATAACAGAAGTGTACAGAATTTAATAAAAATATATCTGGCCAAAGTGCTACATTATTAGAATGATACAATATTTGCACAATAACATGAAATTAAATATGAACTAAAAGGATTCTTCTGATAGAGAATTTAAAAAAAGTATTTAAAAAAACAGCATATAAATTTACAATAAAAAGAAATTGGCTAATGGAAAAATAAATAATTTATTTTTATTAATTGTTATTTTTATAATGATTATTTTTAAATATTTTTGTTTTGAAAAAAAAGATTAGTCCTGGCCGGGATTCGAACCCGGGCTGTCTGCATCTCCGGTGCAGTGATGCAGACGCCCCGGGTTCGAATCCCGGCCAGGACAAATCTTTTCTCTTCGATTCAAAAATATTGGAAAAATAAATAAGTAAATAAGTACATCTAATAGTATAAAAAATAATATCATTATGAGAAGATAAATCCATAGCTTTTGTTAAATGCATGAGCTAGCATACAATAATTTCTTTACATGATGTACTGGTCCTCAAAAAGCAAAATTAAAAGAACTAAATAACACAATGAATTACTCTATACATAGAAAATGATGTATAGAACAATTCATAATTCATAATTCAGCAAATGACTAACCTACTTAGAGAGCATCTGTTTGGGAATTTCGAAGATGTAGGAAAAGTTTGGATTTGAATATGGATAAAGAAGACGAGCGCCCGAGAAAGGAACGCTCAAAAGTTTTGGTTCTGTGGGAACGGATATAAATGTTGGATAGGCCTTCTCCTTGCGGATATAGAGGTCTTGTGCCGTGGTATTGGCTAGAGGATTTGAACTGTAGGAGACTATAGATATAAGATGGATGTTGTGAGTTGGTGGTTTAGTATAAGAAAGAACCTAGGAAGTAGAGTCTACGTGTAGAATGGAAGAGCAACTTCAACTCATCATAGAGGTGGGACACATGAGACTTCCTCGGGTCGTCGAAGACAAACCGAAGTTTTCCTTTCCCCTCGTACTACTGTGCAGTGTGAATATGATGTTTCGAACAGCGGTCAGTAAATAAAGATGGTCCGTTATAATTGGCGACACACTTAGAACAATTTCCTAGGAAACAGAAACGCCTACCATAAACTTGAATCATTACTGAAACCCTTCATGTAGTGATAAAAGTAAGTAAATATTAATATATTTCGCTGGAGATAAATTATTTCGTAAGTACTATCATGGGTTGTAATGTTAGAGATTTGTTTGTTTATTATTTAAAATTTCTATGGGCATTTAAATAAATAAATATATATACACACACACATATATATATATATATATATATATATATATATATATATATATATATATATATATGGGTCGAAACGTTGGCTTAGCAATAAACTATATAAGAGAATTTTATTGACCTCCACACGGACCATTTTCTTCCTCATATATACAAGGTCTACTAATATTATTCAACATATAAAACTATCGTGAATTAAAATAGATACAGATTAAAATTATTCATTCCCACAGAACTCATAAAATAAGCAAGTTATTGTTTTATTAATAGATACATAAAATTCTTGCTCATATACATATATTATGGAGCCCTGTATGAGTTGAGATGGAGGGAACTTGTACAAGGTCTCGTTAATATTTCACAAGGGGTCGCCTTTCCCGCTACCCATTAAGATGGATCGCTCTTGTACGCCATCACTTGCTCATTGCCTTATTACATTCTGATAAAGTTCAATTTAGTGTAAGCCAAAAATATTAACTATGTTCCTGAAAGATTGCTAAATACATTATTCAGAGTATCTACAGTCATTATATAATCAAAGAGTTAAGTGGAAGATGAAAAATGTATTTTTCGGAATGAGATTTATGTAATGTAGATTATACAAAGATAATAATTCCCCACCAATTAGATGAACAAACACTTTAGACTATCATAATCTATCATACTCACCACACTAGTTTAGCTTACTATAGACTATAGCAACAGTGTCCTCTCTCTCTCTTCTGTACCATCTGGATCTATTCAATCTATTCTTACTTGTCAAAGAGGAAAGGATGTAAAGGAAGTTTACAATATTGAATATGAGAAAGCAACCCCATAATGTACTGAGTTGCAATCCTACAGCATAAACATAATTCCTTTTGTTATGAATCCGTTAGTTAACAGAAGGTAATGGCAATGTTAGCATTCTTTATCTGAAACTAACCAACAGACTCGATGTAGTATAAAGTGTATCCCTCAAGAAATATTGTAGTTGAGAAGAGAAGAGGATACAGTAGTTGCCACTACAAAGGACGAGGAAATGCGGCTGTTTTACGCGATCCTGGGCTGACAATTGACGCGGGTCAGTGGACGAGCCTCGTCCCAGACACAAGCGTTTAATTAATTAACCATCGCTTCGTCGCGATCGATATCTATCCACCACCCACCCCTCGTCTTTAGCTTTGTAATAGTCAGAGGGGCGTCAAGCGGTCGAGGTATCGAGTTTTTTTTGTCAGGGATACAGCAATCAACCTTAGAGATTCGTGAGGTTGGTATCATTGCTAGGATCAGTTATTTAAACCGGCAACAGGTTTATTAGGCACAATAAGGAAAAAATTATGTTTATGTAAATATAAGAAACTTTTATCCTTAGTATCCCATTTATAGCTAATATTACTCTTAGTTATATTTAGTATTTAGTAGTTTGTAAGTAGCCAACACAAAAATGGAGTGTGTTCCAAATCCTCTGATAACCTTAAGACATTAGTAAATAGTAAATTGCAAACATAACACAGCCATCCCTTTGAATGAAGCTCGCTACAGCAAAAGGGAGCCAACACAATCAACATCTAAATAAATATGATCATGATCAATAAAAATGCCAGATTACCAATGACAGTGGTAAATTAATTTTTTTTAAAAATATAAAAATGATCTCATATTATTCGATATTTTTATTTTATTTCTAGAATTATATCTATTATTTCCCAATTAGATTTCAAGGAAAATTTATTGGCCGGTTTTCGGTGATGTAAATAATAAATTGATGCTTTCCAATTTATAACTTCCATGTTGCCCAATTCAGCATTTTATTATATTTTATTTATTATTATAATTTATTTATTATAGTATTTATTTTATAATTATAATTTATTTATTATTGTATTTTATTTATTTTTTGTATTTTATTTATTATTATAATTGATTTATTTTTGTATTTTATTTATTATTGTATTTTATTTATAATTATAATATATTTTTATTATAATTTATTTCTTCTTTTTCTATTTCTTCTTCCGGGTCCGATTAAAATTTATTTATTATATTTCTTGTCACGTGAAACGAGACACGTGACAAGAGGCAAGACATGAGACAAGACTAGAGAAGAGACCCGTGACACGAGACACTTTAAGCGGGACACGAGACACGAGACACGTGACCTGAGGCACAAATAACATAAAAAATAAATTAAAAAATGTAAGTTGGTTTAAAACTGATTTATTAACCTCAAAAGGTAAATTAAGTTACAGGTTATTATCATTAATGAGTGAATTATCACAACAAATGTTAACTAAAATATAAAATGAGTCTTCACAAAATAATCTCTCCTAACTCAACCTGCGTATTTAGTTTACATCTCTCCTAACTCAACCTGGGTATTTAGTTTACATCTCTCCCCCTGAGGTCACTTTTCCCGAAGGACGACAGAAGGATAAGTTGGTGTTGTGAAAATCAACCTACTAAACGTTAAAACAGAAAAACGTCGGTCGGGTGTGCTATCTATATTCATAACATATAATTCTTCTGGCACTAGAGATCAATGGGGAATTTAGGAGATTAGACAACGCAGAATTGCGAAGCATCCATCCGGTTAATAATATTGAAGTGATATCGTAACAATAGTTTAGAAGGGCATGTAATGTTGCTAGGCTAAGTAACGAACGTGAACATAGGTGAGAAGTTTTCGGTTTGGGTAGTGATCTGTGGACGGAAGTATGTGAGCAAAGAATGCCTTCGGTTTCGCTAAGCCTCGTTATTATTACTGAACAGGACGACGTCTGTTGGGTCCTAGTTTTTATATAATTTTCTAATAATATATTTCAAGTTTGTTCGTATTTTCGGGCAAATAAACCTCTATAGAAACAACAGTGAACAATCAAGGCGCAATCTTGAAGGCAATCTGGAGCTAGGAGCCTAATGGGTCGATCGTGCGGGAAGGTAGCATTGTTGGCGAACGACTCGAGAGGGAATCGATGCTATTGCAATTAGTTATGACCACTCAGCCGCTGTGGTGGGGCAAGTGGAAGGAGGAGGAAAGGGGGGGTGATGGTTTATTTAAAATATAATCGACTGCTACGCCACCTGTAATTGAGCCATGAATACTTTACTCTTCCGTGATGTGTCTACTATCTATCTTGTACATTCATAACAAGGGAAGAAAGAAGAGGGGAAAAAAGACAAACAAATCGACAACAAGCAACGGTGACTCCATCTTGGCGAATTTCCAGGCTCTGCGGGCTTCTCGCCGTGAAGAACAATTTTATGATTGTTAAAATAAAAGGGTGTCATTGTATTCTTAATCTGTATCCTTGCGTGCTAAATAATTATGTAAGCACTCATATCTCTATACAGTAAAAAAAAGTACTATAGGTAAAGTACTAACTGTAGTATAGCATAAAACTATAGTAATAAGAATAGTATTAAAAAAACTAACTCAATCATTGCATGGTAGAGTTAGTACTAATTCTAAAACTTCACGACCTCACTTGTGCAGGTAAGTGATTGGGCCGAAATCATACTCAACCTCAAGGTTTTTTAAGTGAAAAATTCCCTAGCCGCGTTTTGCGAGTTTCGGTAGAGGGTAAACTTGTGGCTTCGCGTCAGCAATATGCTCTGGACTGACGACACTTAAAGCCCTGTAAATGAGTTACACAATTTCTTTTAATCAACTTCAGTTTAAAGGTTAGAATTCAATTGACATAAGAATAACTATATTTATCTAAAAATTCGCAATTGATACTAATAATTTAAAACATCAGTATGTAGTTAAACTTTTCGTTTCCCCTAATATATTTTATTTCCAATAGTTAAATGTCTTGTTTTATGAAATAATGTGTATTTTATGAACGATGATAAATAAATAATAATGCTAAAAATTAAAATAAAGTTCATCTATATAAATATAAATACAAGGGATAAATAATATAACTTTATACTAATTATTATTTCAATTAAATTATTTATATTTTCTTTTGAGCTTGTGTAGCCCACTGTATGTATTTATTAATAAATAAACTACTCGAAAATGTATATAACTAATGTTAGGAGTTTAAATGTTTGTGAAAACCAGACTAATTGTAATAATTTAAATTTACAAATTTGAAATTTAAATAATTCACATTTTAATTCCTCAATGCTCCCTATTATGTCACAAACAAACTCATCCATCATGATCTTAATATCCCATATGTTACTGATTTGGCCCAAACTAGATACCTTCCATGACAAGCTCCATACACACTCGAATCCTCTAGTCTCTCAACTTGCTTCCCATACTATTCCTGATAACCCTCCGTCTGAAAAGAAGATGGCCTCGAGACCATCTACTATAGAACTTTATTGGAGTGCTGCCGGTGGGTAGTTTCTCCACATGTGTTTTTCATGTCATAATGTACATAATCAGCAGATTTACTAGTCATAATCATATTATAGTTGTAAATATCAATAAATTAAATTTAAAAAAAAAAAAAAAAAAAGATTTTAATTGGTATAGAAATTTTAAAAAAAATTTACCAGTTATTCGAAAGGACTGAGTTTTCACTTCTGTAGGCAGTCCTGATGACTGACTATTTATTTATTTTTTTCAATTGTATTCCAAGATTTTTTTAGTATTAGAACATTTTAATTTTAAAGGAGGTATAAATTAATTTTGTTTATTATAGTGATTCATTACTGCAAAAATAATGTACGAAAGAACTCAGTAATTTCCACTATAAACCTTTGTAATCTAATTATTAGGATCACTTGTGGTGTAGTGGTTTACTTAACTACCTTCCGTGACCAAGATCGCCCGGGAGTTGGTGTTAGGATTTTTTCAATAAATACCCGTTGTTATGTCGTCCTTCGGAGGGGACTTGAGTAGCCTGAGCGGTGTCAGATACTCGTTAAACAAACCTGTATAAACAAAATTTAGGACTCCCACATTAGCATAATGTGACATTAAACAAGTAATGAAGTAATTATTTATAAAATAGTGAAGTTAAATTAATTAATAACTTACTACTTGTATAAAGCTTTGTAAAAACGTTTTGTAATATACTTTTTGATGTGAAGTATGAGCCAAGTCCACGAAGCAGCTCATCGGCTTTACAACTCAGAAGAAACAACTTTTATTGTTGAAAGTTGGGGTTGAAATCTGCAAAACTTTCTTTATCAACAAAAACAATTACCTTTGTAACGTTTTGTAATATACTTCTTAGTTTCTAAACTTTTTTTCTCTCACATCAGTTAGATTATTGTTGTAGTTCTTCAATAAAGTTTTTCTCAATGTTTCTTTCTTAGTCTTTTTAAACAAACTATATAGGGGCAACCTGTGGTCTAGTGGTTAGCACAACAACCTTCTAAACTCAAGATCGCCGGTTAGTAGCCCGGCAGGTAGCCCTATGATTTTTTAAAGGGAGTAAAAAATCCTTGGTTGGTCCTTCGGAAGGGACATTAAACAGGGGTCCAAAGCCTGTACGATGTCAGGTACTCCCTAAAAATCCCTATCCTAATTGAACCTGGATAGGCGAACTTTAGAGCTCCCAATGCCGCATCGTCCGATTTGCCATAGCTGCATAAAGTTACGTTAAATGAACAAACAAACAAAATAGAGTATATAATAATCTTCATTTTTTCATACATCACGAATTAGTGACATATTTATTTATGGTTTATACCTATATTTTTATAATGTATTCCCCTCCAGATAAAATCAAGTCAATTGAGATAATTTGTATTCATTATTAGGGTTTTGGCGTGCGATGTAGCACAATGTTTAGTGCGCTGATCTGCTATCCTGAAGATTCCGGGTTCAAAAGCAGCTGTGGCAGATACAAATTAATAAATAAAAGTTTAAAAACAGATGGACCTGCAGACCCTCCTGGGGCTCACCTCTATAAAGTGGGTAACCTTAATTGGGGGGAAAAGCTGGGTGTCGAGCATTAGTATCTGATACTGAGAAGTATTTATTTATGAAATACTGATAAGTATTTATTTTTGGCCCCAACCCGGACCATTTTCTTCTCCATATATATACTGTCAACTAATTATTCAAAATTAATTTCTTTGTCAACGCTCCAAATTAATCAGTTGAAATAAATGTATGTACATTTTTAAGATTTTGCTAATTTTGAAATAATTTAATGTGTTCGTGTTTCTACGGGGATTAAAAATCCACTCTTCAAAATCATAAAGTTCGTGGATCCGCTTCATTAATTATAAATAAATTCCAAGGGCCTTCATTGTTTATAAAGGTGGGACTTATTATCTTCGCATTAAAAAAAAAATGCAGGGTTTCCGGTCCCCGTTCGATAAAGTGAATCATAGGCCAAGAGCCGTGAGCCTTCAATATAAACACGCAGACAAGACAGTCCTGCCTCAACTTAGCGAGTATCGATATAACACAAATCGACAACTGTTTCGATAGAATCGAAGAAAGAAACTCTTTGTTAACAAGTGTCATATATTTGATTGTGGTTTTTGATAATTTTGAATCACCGTGTCAACTTTTAAATTGTGTTTGTTTGTTTTGGCATCTGAAAAGCCCTCTCTGCTCTGCACTTTGTGTTGTACGTGTCAATGAACTTTTCTGAAACCTGGGAATAATGGGTTTCAAGCCTAATAAATTAGAATTGTATGTTCAAACATTCTTTAAAATATCAGTTTAAAATTATAAATTAGTGAATACTACCATAAGAAATAAATTTAGAGAGTTAGGTTAGCCAAAGTCTTAATATTTCTTGTTCGGGTGTCGCCTCCCATCGGATATTGGTGATCATTAAGCCTATTTTGATCGTTGATGGTGTTGTTCTAAACAAGTCAATAGATTTAAAATGGTACCACTCCTGGAAACTTCTCAGCGAGGATAGACAGCAGACTAATATGGATTTTTTTTTCTGGATTATTAATCACAGTATTCATTTTATTTTTTGCTCTTATCTTAAATGAGAATTATTGTATAAAAGCAGTAAGCAGGCACTTATACAACCATTATTGAACAGGATCAGAGGAACGATAAGTGACAAAATATGTTTCGAAAACAGCTGACAACAATTTTTTTAGTGCTCTCCATACATAAAGTACAGTCTTATAATAACACGGTTCTAATCAATTCGAAAATAACCAAGGATTTTTTTTAATGGCATTGGATACTTCCATACAGCCAGATATTTTTATTTGATTAATTGGTATTTTCTTTGATGCCAACAGCACGCGGTTTTCTCAGGCGGTCAGCCATTCAAGTACTAAACACGCCCGACGTTGCTTAACTGCGGTGAACCGGTGTGTTCAACGTGCTATGGCCGTTGGCAATAACCAAAGATAATAGTTATTTATGGAGCGGAGGATGCACGTACCCTTCTTAACACTAGAAGCTGAAGGTATGCTGCGCAGGATAGACCTGATTGCCGGAAAATGGTGAAGGCCCTGACTCGGTGGCGAGTTGTTGCGCCGGATATTATTATTAATAGTTACTTATGAGTTTATAATTTCTGTACCCCGAAGCTAATATCCACCAAATAGGTAATATTTTAGGTAAATTTTCATAAGCCAATACTATGATCGATATTTCCAATTACTTATCAATTCCAATAACAATGAGAACAAATTTCTTTAAGTAACGAAGAAAGAAATTTTATTAGTTCAAAGTTATCGAAAGTTGCCTCTCCTGTACAAATCAAAAAAATACGAAAATTTAACATGGCGTCCTTTACCTCCGGTATACAGATTTATTAGTTTAAAAAAAAGATATTGAACTGCAACGCACGTTGGGTGTTGTGTTTATTACATGGGTGACACTGGAGGTTTCCAAGCTAATAATCGTGCAAAGAAGTGATTTACAGATATCACATACAACCGCCAGGATTTTTTTCCTAATTAAGAAGCTGGGTGAGCCCTAGAGGGTTTGCATATCCCGCAGAGTCCATCAATAGGAGTTTAAGTAAAATTTTGCTTAAACAAGCACAGCCGGATTTGAATTATGGAAATTCCTCATAGCAATTCTGCGTTCTACACAATGAGCTAACCCGTCCTTAATTTGTTTATTAAGCAATGTTTATAAATGACTCTCCCAAAATGTAACTTCTATACTTGCTAGTTGATATAACAACTTAGTTTTAGACACGGGGGAGGCTACAGTAGCTGCAATGCATTATGGTTTTGAGGGTTCAATGGCTTTAATCGATGGAGAAGATTGGACATATATAAGGGTTTTATTTTCGGATGACAGTAAAATGGATGCCCAAAATACCGGCTTTACAGATGAGCCAATCCAATCTCATTCGACAAACTACACAAAATTCGAAATCGAATTGACAATAATAAACTACTGAAATTCAATTACATCTATTTATCTATTATCCTTACTATTAAATTTTTACCGATCTCTATAGTTTCAAACTTCAGGAGAATAACGGAAAAGCTCCACGTTTAAGAAAAAATAAGTCTCAATATTTTTTCGAAGCAAATAAATTATAAATAATAAATCCCTTAAAGTATTAAATTTATATTTAAATAACAGCATTATTTGTTAACAATAAATCTGACTTATTATTAGGATTAGCTTCATTACAGAAATTACTAAGCTAATGTGATTCGCTCAATTAAAAATAAATCATGTATTATACTTTATATCTTATTTATTATTTTGTCCAGGAGTTCTCATGCAATATAACGTATAACAATATAAAAGAGTAGATAACCCAATGCTTTATCAGAAACGCCATAAGAGTTACAGAAAACAGTAAGCTAAATTACGGAATTTCAGAGGATTAGTTAGAGTAAAAATATTCTTTTTTTATAAAACTTGATACTATTTAACGTTAATGACTGTTAAAAAAGTATCGACTTACTTAAAAAGTAATAAATAATTTGATTAAAAATTATAAATAATATAATCCTTAACAAATAGTGAAATCAAGACCATTCATGAGTTGGAGATTTTTTTCTAGTGTTATCTAATCAAAAATGTAAGTCCTACAATTATTTTTGAATCCAATTGGTACAAAAAAGTTTAGAAAAATATTTTATTTTTAAATGTATGTAAGTCATGAATTCAACAACTTAACCAAGGAGGTGAATGGAATAAAACACGTGGATGCAGTGAAGAACTGAAATTAAAAAAAAAAATATTTACAAACTTATGAATAACTAAATAACTACAGATATTTTTAATTACAAACCTGAATCAACACAATTGTCAATATTCCATAATAACACTAATAATATTAATTTGACAAATGTTAACTTCAGTGAGTCTCTCAGTAAGTCAATATATCATAACCTTCCTCACATCTGTCCTAAGGTTATCTTCACAGCTGTTAAGTTTGGTGTGAATATTCAAACTTACATGTATTAATTGAAATTTACAACTGTATATTGTATACATCACAATATAATGGAAGATAAATAATTTCCCGAGATAAAGGCAAGTAGAGAAACTACCAGTGGTAGTACACAAATAAAAAGTTCAACTTAGAAGGTCACGAGACGCCTCGGTGGATTATCAGGAATTGAAGAGGTTTCTAGGTTTGAAACTAGTGGGTTTGAGTGGGAATAAAGTTGGTCATGAAAATATTGATATCGGATACAGGCCAAATAATCTACAAATGGGACATTAAGGTCATTATGGATTACTTCTTTCGCATTGAGGATTTTACGAAGGATTTTGGATTGTATGGTTTGAATACGAGAGGTCTAATACATGTTGAAGTAGCCTGAAACAGCGAGCTGTTTTTTCTCGTTTCAGTCTAGTAAGAGAATTCCAAGTTAAGCGTTTGTCTAGGTATAGTCCTAACTACCGGAGCTATTCTGCAGGAATCATTCGGGTGTTATTATCGATACAGGAGGACAGGAAGTCGTTGGTTTACGACGGAGGGTAAAGGTGATTTGACGGGATTTGTGGGAATTTATTTTAATCCTCCAATTTTGACTCCACTTTTCAAGGTCAGTGATATGGGATTGAAGAGTAAGGGATGCTATAACTGGATCAGTGTTGACTGATAATAGACATTTTTCATCCGCATACGGGGTAAAGATAGTATTAAGATGAGTTGGGATGCAAGCTGTATAAACTGTGTAGAGGATTGGACTGAGTATACTGCCTTGAGGAACACCCGCAGATTGAGGAAAGAGGGATGAAAAATAATAAATCACGAAATATAAATTTGTTAAATAATATGTATTTTACATTTATCAAGCACATTTAACTGATTGTAATCTAATTTTTCATTTGCTGTTAATCGCTTCAAAATTTTATCTTGAAAAATATACTGTCGACAATAATATCAATATCCCAATACTCTCCCTTTTTATAATTACGAATAGCAGTAAACTCTTACAAGGCTTTGTGTTCTCGGAATTAAATTAAATATTTATTGCAGTATATTAAATCAATAAAACGCTCTCTCACAGAGTTTCTTTTGAGTTAGTAAGGATAACTTTTTTTTTTAATTAACTCCATTTATTACTTTTAGTTCCGAACTCCTAATTTGTACATTTTTGATAATAATTTTAATATGTTATTAAGAGAAATAATTTATAAAAAAAAATACAAAGATATTCCTGTTTGATAAGAAATATAGAGTTCGTTCACTTTTGTAGGACAATGAGAACTTGGAATGCCAATTTTTATGGCAGAAGCAATTTCCTTTCCTTTATGACCGAGTAGGTTGTAAAAAAGTAAAGACATGCTATGCGGATAATAATTTTTCTCATACCTAGTTGGTGGCCAGCGCTCCCATTACATTCATTTTTAATATTCGTCTAATTATTAAAAGAGGAAGAAAATGGTGTGGAGGTCAGAAAATTCTCTCATATAGGGAGAACTGTTTATTTGGAAGCCGACGTTTCGAACAACATAGCAGGTCTTCTTTAGGACTGTTACTGAATGATCACACTTGACACTTGACTGAATTTTTAGAATGCTTTTACCCCTACCCGTATTTTCTCCCTCATATATATATATAAGGTCAACTAGTACTATTCAAAATCTAATTATTAAGTTAATTACAAATAAATATTGCGATCTAATTAGGAATACGCGTGCACTGTCACTCCAGGCAGAAGTTTCGGATGAACTCACTACGGAAAATTATTCAATAATACACTCGGGTGATAATGAAATTCAACGTTTGATCTTTTATTCCTTTTGTCAAAGCCGAGGGAAATTGGAATTTTTAACTGCATGGTTAAACCTAATTAATGTGCATGCAATACAGACAGAAAGGACCTTTTGTCGCATGGCAAACTAAACTTTTTTTTTTTTTTTTAAATTTATTTATTGATATTTACAACTGTATGTAAAGAAAACACATGTTTTTCTTAAGTTTATATTTGCCGCCGCTGAGCATCTAACTACAGACGCTAGATGTCAGGTCGGACAGCTGTGATAGCGAAGAAATTAAAGTAACGGTTAACCACATTGAAGGAGATAATCATTTGTTTAAAGATCGAAGTTTTTATTTTAGTTTAATTTTCAAAAAGAACCTGGAATACCGATATAAGGACTTTTAATGTCGTTTCTGTTGTATTTTCAGGTGAGATGAATGTTCTGTAAATTTGTTTAAAATTGTAAATACGAATTATAAATAAACTGTTGTATTTTCAGAACCGCATTTCAGTCTCTATTTCCACCAAGGGTGAAACCTCATTATAAAACGACATTATCTGTAACTAATTCAGGAGAGATGGAGAAATTGAGGTTTGATTTTGCTATAAAACCAACGGCAGATGGAAAATCAAATGTTATGTGCATTACGTCGATAGCTACGCCTGATGGACGGATTTTTGAAATACCACCCGATTTCCAACCTGCAAATCTACATCAAGAGATCACAAACACTCCAAACTATGCCAAGGTAAAAAAATCATTAACTAAAAGACACCAAACAAGAAAAATATGGATAACCTTAACGGGGAATTTATCAAAAATATACTTAGATAATGAAAATAATTTACAATTTAATGATATCTACCTAGAGGAAAATATCGAAAAATCAGATACTACAGAACATAAAACTAGTGGTCAAACGCTAGAAAAACTATTGGAGAAATTTCTTGATAAACAAACAAAATCTGAAACAAAAAATTTAGGTAAAATATCAAAAGATTTCATGATAGAAAAATTTTCGGGTAGAAGCCAAAATGCAAACCAGTGGATTGGTGTTTTTAATACAGAATGTCAACGTTTCCAAATCGACGACGACAAAAAGAAGATTGAAATTTTAAAACATTTTCTGGAATACTCGGGTATGGAGTGGTACAGCTGCATGTTAATGAAACTTACAGTGGAATCTGAATGGGACACATGGGAAAAAAATTTTTGTGAGACTTTTGCAAACAAAGGGTGGTCACCCATTAGATATGCTCTCGCCTTTAAATATCAAGGGGGCTCATTGCTTGAATATGCCCTAAAAAAGGAAAAATTATTGCTTGAAGTAAGGAAATCAATTGATACTGGGACATGTATAGACCTTATAGCTTTCGGTTTACCTAATTATGTGGCTGATAAAATTGACAGAGAACCTTTAAAAGGAACGGAAGATCTGTACAAAGAAATAGGGAAATTAGAATATCTGGTTGAGAAAAAAGGGAAACGATTTTACCATCCTGAGGAAAATTGTTGGTTTAAAGAGAAAAATCAAAAAGTAGCTCTGAAATCTGTGAATAACTCTGAATTGGAAATTGAACTGAATGAAAAGAATCCAAAAAACTAGAGGTGCCACCATTGATCAAAGTCAAATTACTATTAAATGATACTTTGAAAGTTTCTGGAATTTATGATTCTGGTTCGAATGTGTCATTAATTAATGCGAAATTACTGAAAATAAAGCCAAAAAAATATACAAGTAATGCAAAAATAGTAAACTTGAAGACTATCAATGGTGAGAAGAAAACAAAAGGTATGATAACACTAAAAATAAAAATTTACAATATAGAGAGAGTTATGGATATATTTGTAGTCGATAATGAAAACTTTAACTACGATTTTCTAATTGGTTTGGATTGTATCAAACATTTCAAATTGATACAAAATGAAGAATTAAAAATCATACAATGTAACAACCCAGAAAGCAAGAAAATGGCCTCAAATGAAGAGGATATAAAAAACAATAACTACAAAAAAAATAGCAATTCGAATTTAACAGGTAATGATTACATTCCTGATAAACTAGGTGAACAAAATGAAGGTTTTGTTTTGGTAAATTCTGAAAAACAAGAAACTAGACACATGGACAAATGTGAAATCAATTTCAATGAACATATTAACACAGATGAATTTGAGATTATAGTAGATCATCTAGATTTAGACCAAAAAATAGAAATTGACAAGTTGATAGAAAAATATAAGCCGGTCTTCGCCAAAGATAAATATGACGTTGGTACTGTAAAACATTATGAAGCTCATATTGACTTGATGGTGGACAAATACTGTTATAAACGTCCATACAGATGCACAGTGGAAGATAGAAGACAAATAGAAAACCAAATATCAAAACTATTAGAGAAGAATTTGATTGAGGAATCTTACAGCCCATTTGCTGCCCCAGTAACTCTGGCATATAAAAAAGAAGATGAACAAAAATCAAGGCTATGTATAGATTTCAGAGAATTAAACAAAATTGTCGTCCCTCAATCACAACCTTTTCCGTTGATTGAGGATTTGATGGTAAAAACTGTGAACTGTAGATATTTTTCTACTTTTGACATAAATTCAGCATTTTGGTCAATTCCTTTGAAAATTCAAGATAGATATAAAACTGCATTTGTTACACAACAAGGTCACTTTCAATGGACGTGTCTCCCATTTGGATTAAAGACTGCTCCGGCTATTTTCCAAAGAATATTGAGCAACATCATAAGAAAATACAAACTTTCTGATTTTGCAGTAAATTTTATAGACGATATATTAATTTTTTCAAAAACTTTTGAAGAGCATATACTACATCTATCCAGATTGCTGGAGGCAATTCTAACAGAAGGTTTTAGACTAAAATTTTCGAAGTGTACTTTTGCAAATAAGTATGCCAAATATTTAGGTCATATAATAGAAAACAATTCAATCAGGCCTCTGAAAGATTATTTAACCGCTGTCAAAAACTTTCCAGTTCCAGAAACGAAAAAAAATATACGTCAATTCCTAGGAAAAGTGAATTTTCATCATAAATTTGTACCACACAGTGCAATTATCCTGGAGCCATTACACAATTTGTTACGGAAAGATGTGAAATTCTTATGGTCCACAGAATGTCAGGAATCATTTGATCAAATAAAGGCATTGCTATGTTCAGAACCAATTCTACATATCTTTGACCCTGAACTACCTATAAATATTTACACGGATGCTAGTATTAGAGGAGTGGGAGCAGTGCTGAAACAAGAAGATAAAAATGGGGACAGTAAGCCGGTTGCTTACTTTTCAAAAAAGTTAACTGAAGCACAAAAAAAGAAAAAAGCAATATACCTTGAGTGTTTGGCAATAAAGGAAGCTGTGAAATATTGGCAGCACTGGCTTATGGGAAACGAATTTATAGTCTACTCGGATCATAAACCATTAGAAAATTTGAACATCAAAGCTAGAACTGATGAAGAACTAGGGGATTTGATGTATTATTTATCTCAATATAATTTTAAAATCAAGTATAACCCGGGAAAATCGAACCAAGAAGACTGTTTAAGCCGAAACCCGGTTTTAGAACCCTATGAAAATACTGAAGATTTTTTGAAAGTAGTCAATTTAATAAACTTAGAAGATATAAAAAATGACCAAAACACAAATCTAGACTTACAAACTAGAAAACTTATATTGGAAAATGAAATTTACTACAAAAAGAATAAAAGAAGCAAAAAAATCGTACTATCAGAACAACTTAGCAAAGCTCTAATAAAGGATGTCCACAATACTTACTGCCACATTGGGAGAACCCAGGTAACAAATAAAATAACACCATTCTACACATCAAAAAATATTATCAAAAACATTAAACAAATTTGTAATGAATGTGAAATTTGTTTAAAAAACAAATCAAGGAGAAAACCAAAATATGGTTTAATGTCATACTTAGGTCCATCAACACGCCCCTTTGAAATTATATCTATTGATACCATTGGAGGCTTTGGAGGATCACGATCAACAAAAAAATACTTACATCTCCTAGTTGATCATTTCACAAGATACGCTTATATTACAACATCAAAAACACAAAGCTCCAGCGATTTTATAACACTAATGAAAAAAGTCACACAAGATAACACTGTTAGTGTGGTGTTAACAGACCAATACCCCTTACCTGGCTGTTAACAGACCCTGGCTTAAATTCCAAAGAGTTTAAAAAATTTTTGAAGAACGAGAATATAAGAATGGTTTTCACTGCTGTGGATGCGCCATTTTCAAACGGACTTAACGAAAGGCTAAATCAAACTTTAGTCAATAGGATAAGATGCAAAATAAATGAAAGTGATAAGAAAACAGCGTGGACTACTATTGCACAGAAATGCGTAGAAAAATATAACGAAACAGAACACACAGTCACTAAGTTTGCACCAAAATATCTTTTGGAAGGCGAAAATGTGAATATTCTACCACTCGAATTGATATCACGAAGTTCAAAAGAAGACCTGGAAAGAGATAGGAAACTTGCTGTTGAAAACACAATAAAATCACATAATTATAATAAAAGAATATTCGACCGACATAGGAAAGAATACATAATGGAAGTAGGCGACAGAGTCTTCGTGGAAAATGGAAACCGATTAAATAGGAGAAAATTGGAAGAATTGAGGATTGGACCTTATACTATTCTGAAGAAGATCTCCAATTCAATCTATGAAGTTGATACAGGACACAGGAAAGCAGAATCGAACCTCTACCATATTACGAAACTGTGTCCAGTGATTATTGATAAATGAACGGTTACGTACAGTGTCAATATTTTTTTTTTTTATTTATTTTTTTTTTTCAAAAGGGGGGGGGAGATGTAAAGAAAACACATGTTTTTCTTAAGTTTATATTTGCCGCCGCTGAGCATCTAACTACAGACGCCAGATGTCAGGTCGGACAGCTGTGATAGCGAAGAAATTAAAGTAACGGTTAACCACATTGAAGGAGATAATCATTTGTTTAAAGATCGAAGTTTTTATTTTAGTTTAATTTTCAAAAAGAACCTGGAATACCGATATAAGGACTTTTAATGTCGTTTCTGTTGTATTTTCAGGTGAGATGAATGTTCTGTAAATTTGTTTAAAATTGTAAATACGAATTATAAATAAACTGTTGTATTTTCAGAACCGCATTTCAGTCTCTATTTCCACCAAGGGTGAAACCTCATTATGAAGTAAATGTGCTAAGCGATACATAATGACATGTGAAAATGACAAGTAGAGAAACTACCCACTGGCAGTACTCAAATCACAAGTTCAACTAAGAAAGTCACGTGGCCATCTTCTTTTCAGACGCCTCGGAGGATTATCGGGAATTGAAGAGGAAGCTAGGTTTAAAACCAGAGGGTTTGAGTGGAAATGAAGTTTGTTATGAAAGGATAGATAGCGGGTTCGGGCCAAATCAGCAACCAAATCAGCAACAAATGGGACATTAAGGTCGTTATGGATGATTTTATTCTTAACAAAATAAGGAGCACTAAGGATTTTACGAAGGATTTTGGATTGTAGGGATTGGATACGAGAGGAATTCGATGGCTTAGTGGAGCCCCAAAGCTCTACTCCGTAGGTCCAAATAGGTCGTATGATGGTCATGTAGATGAGTCTTTTGTAATAAATTGGGAGCTTAGAGCGTTTGTCTAGTAAGTGTTGAAGTAGCCTGAAACGTTGAGCGGTTTCTTGTCTTTTCAGTCTCGTATGAGGATTCCAGGTTAATCGTTTGTCAAGATGCAACCCAAAGTATCGGATCTGTTCTACAGGCACCAGTGGGATATTATTAAAGGATACTGAAGGGCAGGAAGTCATTGGTTTACGACGGAAGGAAAAAGTGATTTGATGCGATTTTTGAGAGTTTATTTTAATTCTCCAGTTTTGACACCATTCTTCAAGATCAGTGATATGGGATTGGAGGCTTTGGGATGCAATAATTGGATTGTTGTTGACAGATAATACACATGTATCATCAGCATACGTGGTAAGGATAGTATTAGGATGAGTTGGGATGTCAGCTGTATAAACTGTATAAAGGATTGGGCCAAGGATACTACCTTGAGGAAAAACTAAACTTAAATAAAAAAAGAGGCATAAAATAATCATTGTGATTTGAAATAAAAATTGGAATATGAACAACAGCGATTGGTACATAGTCAGTCAACGTTTCTCCAATTCAGGCATCAATCCACAAATTGATTAACTCCATAAAACAGAAAGTGGAGAAATGCGATGAAATAATTATTTTAAATTCCCTTTCTAAAGTAAATTCAAATAAATGTTGTAGAATGCATAAATAAAGATGTAGCTTTGATCTAAAATTAATAAGAAAGAGTTCCCAAAAAGCTATCGTCACGAATCTTACAATTTTTATGAGACTGATGGAGTTAATCGATTTGGAAAGTGAAAAAGTTAATTATTAGGTATCTGTATTGTAAATTTGCAATAACAATTATTAACAACAGTTTTATTACATACAAATAACATTTGTGATTAATTCTTCAGGAGTCTAAATGATGTCTTCTTCATCAGCTGTATGTAAGGACTGGACATTTCGAACGAAAGGAATGAATTTCAGCAGATCCATTGTGTCTCTCCCGTTTTCCCTTGTTACAGATCTACCTTTAGGATATAATAAAGGCTGATCTACATTTTTCAAACTTTGTGGTCTACCTGTCACAGATTTCTTTATATTGATGGCAATTAATTTTGAATCTTCATTGTACTCACATTAGAATTGGATAGCGTGTGTGGTTTGGACCTTTCTCACTTTACCCAGCGAATTTTAATCCAATGTACTAGAAGCCCAGTGACGGTTACTTTTCTACTCACGCAAGACGTCGCGTTAAACTTGAGCTTTATTCTTAATAATAATTAATGTGACTTCACGAGTACTTGATTCTACGGCAGACTGTGAGTGACTAATTTATTTACTTTTATTCTGATAAGACGACAATAAAACATTCACCGTTATCATTTAGCGCTTGCTAGTGCTTTCAATGGTATTATTACAACGATTTGCGTTAGAGTACGGAGTTAATCAAAATGGCCTCTGAAATAAATTATTTATTATTCAGTGACCAAAAAATGTTTGTCGTTTAATGTGTTAACCTTTATTGTTTGGGAAAGTTTTTGATAATATAAAAAGTTATCACTATACAAATGTTTTTACATTTAAATTTTAAAATCTTCAAAGAGTGGAGTTAGTCGATTTGTGCAGTGAACGGCTCATATATCAAAATAAAAATTCACACCAATCAACAATGGAGCACATCGCTTATCAACAGCCCAAACATATTCATCAATTAGAGACATATGATGGTACCTTGAAGAATGAAACCTACTCTTATCAAGGAGACCCCTCTTCTAGATTATTTTCATCTTCTAGATGGCGTTTGGAAACCGACAGGAAGTACAGCCTTCCTCGAAGAGTCTACTCTGTAGTAAGGTTCTTAATACTTCAAATGCAAACGAGATTGTTTATAGTTAGTCACCATAGGAACTGTTAAACTGGAAAAAGAAATGAAAAAATATCGCCAATCCACAATAGTCTAAAACCATATGTCTCTTAACTGGACGACTGGAGGACACACTACTACGAAAACTATCTAAGGTGCATTAGTGTTATCGTATCGTCTGATGTCCTCTTTCCAGACACTAGTTGACTAATGGGCTCGTGAACTATGTAATTATTCCTATTATGAGGTTTATAACCGATGCAATTAAGACATTACAACCTCCATAACCTGCACCACTTCAATCCGTGAAGAGTCTTGCGTCTGGAGGTAATTTACCGAGATCATAATCGACCGCCAGCTTTTGTTCCCACAATCCAGGGTAACTACTTTATAGAGGCTGGGTGAGCCCCAGGAGGGTCTGTAGATCCCACTATATGGCTGAGATGGTTGTTAAACAGATTAAATAATTTATATCTGCCACAGCCGGATTTGAACCCGAAACCTTCAGCTTAGCAGCTTAGCACTCTACACATTGAGCCCCCCCCCCTTCAAGTGTATATGCTACTTCTAAAATACTGTATCTAAAATAGTGAATAAAGTAGTCATTAGTCAATACACAACCTAGTGGTTAGGAGTAAATTTCGCTTTATTTAATAGTAAATTAATTTTTTAATAAATAAAACCATACACTTCAAGTCTCCTTTTGTTAACTCGGTATTGAATTCAGTAACTACTGTGGTAACATTTTGCATGCATTAATTTTTTTTTTTAACAAGATCATTTCTCTTGTAATTTTACAATTTTTTGTTATCTTCAAGATTTCTTTCCATTCTTCTTATTTCTCATAAATTATTTCATAATTATATTTTACTCTTTGTTATGTTAGGTTTGATTGTTTATAGACGCACAACATCCATGGTCATCAACGTCTTCCCTCTTTTGGTTCAAAATTTATTTCCACTTACTCCATATAATTATTATATGCTACTGAACATGTTATTATGCTTAAGAAAAGTTAACAATTTTTCTATATTTGTGCTGTTATCACAAAGGAAAGTCGGGGTTTTTCTATCAATTCCCAAGCCTTGAAAATATGTTTCATACAGGGGGCAGTTCTCCAAGATGTGGGGGATAGTTAATTGCACTCTGCAACTTACGCATTTTGGTGGTGCATCTCTCTCAAACAGATATCCATGCCTCAGAGGCGTATGTCCGATTCTTAGTCTTGTGATGACTACTTCTTCTCTTCTGTTGCTGCGGCAAGAACTCTTCCATGTTTTTATTTATTTTTTAATACTTTTCAGTTGATTAGTGCTCTCAGTTGCCTCCCACAGCTGTATCCACGTCATCAGTGCTTGGCGTTTCAGATATTGTGAAATGTCTGATATGGTAAAAACATTTGTTATAGCTAGTGATGATGCTGCTTTCGTGCCTTTGATTCCTACATGGTATCTAGACTAACTCTAACTCCTTGTCCATAGTTTTGATCATCGTTGAGTAAGCTTGGGCTTTTTTAATTACGTTGTCATTCGCATATATATTAGCGAAAGCCGTTATTGGAGATAGAGAGTCCGTGAAAATAACGAAATTCCTTTCTTAACGTTGCATAATATGATATAGGGCTGCTTTGATTACGTAACATTGGTGCGGTGAAATTACTGGTTGTCTGTCGGAGTCTGTATTTTTTGTTTGATTCTATTAGAACCGAAAATTATAGAACATCCAACGTTGTTGTTTTATTTGGACCCATCTTTATAAATGTTGCTGGCTATTTCTGTATTTGTAAACAATTTTTATAAATTCTAAAAGATATGTGTGTTCTGATGCGCTATTCTTCTTGTGTTTTTTGAGCCTTAAATCTATCGACGGTAGTTTTAAGGTCCAAGGTGGGTAGCTGTTTTCATCTGTGCTTGTTTGAAAATTCTTGATTTCTTCAATATAGCTTCTTGCTCGTATTCCAAGTGGGGCAGGCAGTCTTCTCCAAGGGATGCAAGTTGGTGTCTTCTAGCTAGTGGAGCTAGACCGGTTTCTACACATAGACTGTTTACTGGGCTTGATCTGAATGCACCAGTTGCGAGGATTCCCGCGTGGTGGACTGAGTCTAAAGTTGAAAGCTGTCTAAAGTTTGTTGATGAGTAGACAAAACTGCCATAATCCAATTTAGATCTTATTAAACTAGTGTAAACCTTTAACATGCTGGATCTATCTAATCCCCACGTGCTTCCAGCTAGGACTTTCAGGATGTTAAATTTTTTTAAGCAATCTTCTTTCAGCCATCTAATGTGATCTTTCCAGTCAGGTTTGTTGTTAATAATTAAGCCAAGAAATGTAACTTTTTGTTCAAAATTGAGTTTTATGCCTCTGTATGTTAAATCTGGAGGAGATGTTGGTATCCTGCGTTTTGAAAAAAGGAGACATTTTGTTTTTCGGTTGAAAATTTCGATCCAGATTGAGCGGACAATTACAATTGAATAAAGACAATTTTGCATCGCTATTCTCATTCTATGTTGGTTTCTGAAAGGTAGTGAGAGGGCTATATCGTCTACAAATAAAAAGGTTTTAATAGATTTGGGTATTGTATTGGTTACTTTATTTATAGCGATAGCAAAAAGGGCGCACTTCAAGACACTTCCCTGCGGTATTCCGTACCGTGCTCTACTTAGAAGGCTTGGACACACCCAAAACCGTCGTGTGCGCCGGTTCCGTATTTCTTCATAATTTTCAATGATTATGAACGCAGTCGAAGCAAGTAAATCTTCCTCGGCAGACATTTTGCGACTTAGCAGATATTGTGCCATGTCAGATATGGACGTCAGGCCAGCAGTCGGCTTTGCCAACCGCGGTATACTGTGGAGGCGCCTTTATATACAGTTGGCCTAAATCTTAGATGGCCTAGGTCGAAACATTGACAGAAGTAAAATAAGTCAAATGTATTTTGTGTAAATTCTATTGACTGCACCTCCCGACCATTTTATGCTCTTCTAGCATATATCCATTCTACCATTTCCACATTAAATAATATTTATAGTTAGGTTCATATTCAATCACACTTTCAGCAGCTACTCGTTGATTAAATATAAATCATGCTATTTTAAATATTGTCTGTAAAATGAGGCATAACAGTGCCTTTCTACAGTTTTAACGCTATAATTTTTATATTAATGTATTCAACACATTGTATATCTTCCCCGTTTTTTTTTGTTTGTTTTTTCCTTTCTAAGTAACCTTTTGAAAGGACCGTTTATTTATTGACACATTCCATACTAAAGTATAATATGTGCCTTTTAATTATTCAATTACAAAATGAATTGATTGCATATATGATAATTAAAATGTACACAAAACATTATTACAACTCCTTATTATAATTAACAAAAATTGTAAGAACTCTTTATATACGTTTTACAGTGTATATACATTCTTAATTTGATTTCAACTTTTGAAAACCAATAATATTAATGAATTTGATGAGTTCGACCCGATATGTAGGTACTTGTGTATTAGCCGGTCTGAATGAAACCTACATCTTATCTCGTGTAAATCTTCTTATCACTGCCTCATTTGACTTATTTGTGTGTGTGTGCTATTAAATTGTATTCTATATTTTGTCTTGTTAATTTTGTTTATTGTTTATAATTTTGGTTTATTTACAACCTCACGCTGCATGAGGGGTAGAGAGAATGGACTATAATGAATGAAATCTCTATTTAAATTTCTGTATTGTTTATTAAATTTAACTTGGAATAGCTGTCTTTAAAAGAAAAAGCTATGAAATACTTCCGAAAGTTCGAAATAGTGCCAAAGACGAAATTATATGAAAAAGTTCATCAAATGGATTTCGACAAGGATAAAAATGGAGAAGTTTTGTCGAAAATGTAGGTAAAACATTTTTATATAAGAAGAGGATAGAGGGGCTATAGAGGATAGAAATGGAGATTGAATCAGCATTTTATTATTACATTTTGTATATATTGCAGTTTATATTAATATGAGCAAGGATCATGTGTTATCAGTAACAGAATTATCAGTGTTCAGGTTATGAACAATGGCGGATAACAGTCCTTGGAGACTGGCTAATACATAAGAACCGAAATGTACTTATGAAATTCGTGTTCAGAAACTAGCCAATCTTTCCTCTCCTCTTAAAATTATTGAAATAATCAAATCGGACCTTGGCCTTTCATACATTTGGCAAACATAGGTTACTCATTTAAACGTAAATATTTCTCTGTCTATAAGTATTGTTGTTTATTATGTGAAATATGTTTAAGTGTAATTTGGCACGCCCGTGTTCAGTTAGAACCTTTGCTAGTTTGTAATATGTAGTTTTTAGTTGTCAGTCTTGGAATAAACATATGTAAACGAGGTTATTTATTCGAATTAATCCAGAGTTCGTTCCATTTTAAAATTGATTTTTATCTAATATTGAATTTTATAAGCGTTATTGGTGTTCTGCGAAACGATGGAGATAAATAGCTTCGTGCTGGCTCTTCTGCTAATTTATCAGCTATCTTATATTCCACTCAATGCCTAAGTGCCTTTTTACCCATTTTGTCTATACATAGAACTTTAGAAGCATAAGTTCCGCTTTTAAAAGCGTTGTGTAAGTTGTTGCTTACACCCTGAAGCAAGACTAAGTGTAAGGTCAACACTCTTAGCCTATTCACACGGACCCAGCTAAATTTAGGGCCTACCCTGCACACCTATCCGCCCTTTCACCAACTTTCTACACTACTTTTAATATATTTTTTGTATAAGATATTCTGGAAAATTAATTATCTCTGAAGTGAAACGTAATTTTTATTATCAATCTTAGCCTTATGACAATAAGAGAAGTGTGCAATACCAGCAGTTGTCTGATTTGTTAATAATAAAATCCCAGTACTAACAGGTTATTTACTGTTGTAAAACGTTTTATATCTTTTATAAGTTTCTGCTGCTACATGTGAACATTAAGAGTACCTAAGTAAGCAGGGTATGGGGTATCCAACAGGCAGCTTAAATATCCCTTAGGAGTCGCTGCTACATTTTACTCTAGAAGCAGTTGTAGAAAATAAGCGGGCAACTCAACACGTAGACTGTCACATCTAGCAAAAGGGCCCGCCCCCATATTCTTTCTTCGTAAGTAGTTTTATAAGTCACCTTGTAAATATGATCAGCACACTATAACGTTATATACTATATTTTATTCAATTAAATGAAAAAGGATTTAAAAAAAAAAATTATTTTATTGAATTGTACAACTGTAATATATACATTTAGTACAAGGGCTGTATGAATAAATAAATGCATGAAAGGACATGTAGAGGCACTACCCATTGGCAGCACTCTAATTACATTTCTATTATAGAAGGTTCCGAGGCCATCTTCTCTTCAGACGCCTAGGAGTAGTCCGGGATGGAATTGGATGCAAAGATGGAAACTAGTGGGTTTGGATGGGCCTGGAGTTTATTATGGAATGATAGGTATCTGGAATGGGCTAAATCGGTAACATATGGAACGTTCAGGTCATTATGGATGGTTTTATTTGTGACAAAATAAGGAGTGTTTAGGATTTTGCGAAGGATTTTGGATTGCAAGGATTGAATACGAGAGGAATTTGATGGTTTGGTGGAGCCCCATAGTTCAATTCCGTAAGTCCATATAGGTCTTATAACAGTCAGATAAATAAGTCTTTTGTAATTGATCTGAAGCTTTGAGCGTTTGTCTAGTATGTGTTGAAGTAGTCGGAAGCGTCGAGCTGTTTCTTGTCTTTAATGAAAAAGGATCTTTATTTAATAGCCAACTCCGTATCAGTCAACCTTAGGGAAAGAGAGATTCCTTGAGATCATTGCTTGGGCAGTGAAGCCAATTTTGTTTTCAATCTACCCAAAGGTTTGTTGTGAAGGATTGCGACCCAATGACTGGCATCACTAACTCAGATGATGGTTATGGAGATGATTACATGTGAGCAAGCAATCATTTTTTTTAAATTCTTATCAGGAGTTACTACATTATTATTTTCTGTTGAATGATATTATTTGACCTTATATATATGAAGAAGAAAATGGTATGGGAGGTCAAGAAAATTCTCTTCTATAGGGAGAACTGTTTATTGGAAAGCCGACGTTTCGACCCACATTGCAGATCTTCTTCAGGGCTAAATTTACAAGATACGAATACATTAAAATAATAATATTCCACTACTTACAACATATAATATTATTATATAAATATACTACAAATACTGTTATTCCTAACCATTGTTTCTATTTATTTGTATCTTGTATATTTAGCTCTGTAGAAGACCTGGAATGTGGGTCGAAGCGTCGGCTTTCCAATAAAGAGTTCTCTCAATATAAGAGAATGTTCTTCAACTCCACCCGCACCATTTTCTACCTCATTATTTATTTTCATTTAATCGATTGACGAAATAGTATATTTGTCTTAATATTATAATTGATTTAATATTAATTGATACGTTATAGATAAAACTGATGTTATATGTTAATTCTTATATTTTTTTACTCTAAGTCACTATAAGTTATGTTTCATTTCCTGTAATATTATTTTAAAGAGAATTGTCCCAAAATAGATAAGAAATGTATTGTTATAACTAAGACGTTCTAGATTTTCCCGAAATGTTTTTACTTGAAAATCTGTTTTCCAAAAGTTATTAAACCGTTATTAGTAGCCCTGGCTTCCCACACCACTATAATAAACAATTTAACAAAGATGTAAACCCTGAGAGTTGAATCCTGTGAGGATCCGGTCAGAGTGGATGACGCTGTGTGATGGAACTGACAGCTGATGGAACTAATCGGGAGGAATGGACCAATCAGCTCACAGTGGGATCATCTTGCCTCTTTAGCGAATAACACGCTCTACCGGTTAGTCTCCTAAGTTCCTTTAAAATATATCTAGAGATGTAAAAATATAAATATGCTAATTAGAGAGGGGTAGGTCAGTGTGTAAAGCAGTAATTCAAGTCCGGTTGTGGCAGATCGATTATTTAACCTGTTAACAGAGATGGATTTAGCGTAACAAACTACTAAACCCAAGATCGCGGGTTCGTAGCCCGGCAGGTGGCCCTAGGATTTTTTAAAGGGAGTAAAAAATCCTTAGTTACGCCGTCCTTCGGAAGGGACGTTAAACGGGGGTCCCTAGCCTGTACGATGTCAGGTACTCGTTAAAAATCCCTATCCTATTAAACCTGGATAGGCAAAATTTAGAGCTCCCACTGTAGCATCGTCCGATTAGCCATAGTAGCATAAAGTGACGTTAAATGAACAAAAAACAACAATAAATTCTTAAATAGTGAGCGACTATTTATTAGAAATCATTATTATACCTAAATAAGCTAAATTTAGGACTCCCGCTGTATCATGGTCCGATTAGCGATAGAAGCATAAAGTGACATTAATAAACAAATAAATTATCAAATATTGAGCTACTACTTTTTAGAAACGAAAGTATCTAATCAAATTCCTGGTATTCACGGGGGAGGGGGGGGGGGTGAATTAACAAGATACAAAAAGAATTGTAACGGGTGATTTTTTTAGCAACTTTCTTTTGGGCATTACTGTTTTTGGTAGCTCAGCTGTTTTCGTGTAACATGTTACTGTTAAAGATGTTCAGTTTGGTCTATAATTTAACCATGAATTGACTTACAAACAATTAACGTCCGATTAGCCATAGCAGCATAAAGTGACGTTAAATGAACAAACAAACAACAGAGATGGATCTTGTGAGAAGTCCTCATGGAGCTAACTAAGCCTCTAAAAAATGGATGCCCTTAACCTGTACCACTACGACCTTTGAACGGGTCTAGGGTTCAGTACATAGTAGAGACTGTACTGTTTCATGGACAACTATTGTGCAGGGAAGTGATTTGTCCTAGATCACGCTCAAAGCCAGATTTTCCCCCTTATTTTTGGTACCCATTTTACAGAGGCTGTAAAATTCGCAGTATGGCCTCCTGCATTACTCTCGTTTATATATATATAATTCAACACTTATTAATTAGCCAAAATTACTAATGAAGACATGAACACGAGAAACAATTTTAAACTTCAAGTAGAAAAATGGGAGGTTAAGCCAGAGGCAAAAGCGCCGAGAACTAGAACAAAGTGGAGGGAAGAAATAAAAGCTGAATTCTCGCAAAGAATGAAAACCTGGAGCCCAAGAAGCACCAGACGAGGACCATCTTTATAAATACCGTCTGTCCACTTCGGGAGCTTTACGACTAATAATAATTAAACACCTATATTTCGAAAAGTTAGGGAAGGGGGCTAGCATGTAAATGATTTAATTTTTGCTTAAACGATAAATGAAATGTGAAATAAAGAAATCGAGAAACTGGATGGAATGAAGTCCAGTAGAAAGGGGAACATTTGAAACGACGTATTAAAAGTAAAAATAAAAAGACTAATTCGTGTAAGTTTATTTCTCTTTGGATCATTGTTTATTTTAATGATAAAATATAGCTTTGTCGAGTAAATTGTACTTTTCTTTGTGTATTCTGTAATATTTCGATTCCATGGGTTTAGAGTTTGTTGAGTGATGAAGACTTAATGAAATTCGATCTCCATGAACCGAAATTGAAGTTTTAAGCTAGGAAATATATTAAAAAGAATTGAATAGGTCATTTGAGAAACACCTCATATCCAAAAAAGTAAACTTTTGGGAAATAAAAAAAAACTCAGCTGGTCCATAATTTAACATCATATATTTTTTTTTTTGTATGTTTCTACAGGGGTTTGGTAAGCTAATTCTAGCAAACTAAAATTTTATTATTTTTATTTTGATATTTATAAAAATTATAAACGTTGTTGGAGATGTGTTGTTTCTCAAATGACTGACTAAACGATATGTTATCAGGTATGAAATAAAAGGTAAAATAATTCAAATTATTAATAAAAATCAGTATTTTATTTTTCAAATAATATATACGCATTTTCCAAACATGTTTATTGGATTTGTCTAGCCTTCACCAACAATTTAATATGTCTAACTCGAATTTGGCCAAAAATGGACATGAGGTGTTTCTCAAATGACTGATTCAATTATTAAGAACTAATTAATTATTATTATTATTTCATATTAAATATAAAGGAGCTAGAGTTTGGATAAGAATGTCTAGGCTAGATACACCAATTAATCTTGGGATCAATAAATGCATCCTGCAGTAGATCAGCTGGCTCTTCTACCAACCTTATCAAGTCCTTGTATTTCTTACATTATATTATAAATAAATTATCTATTTTATTTATATTTTTATAAAACATATTTTATTATAATTATCTATTAGTATCATTGGCATATCTAACCGTATTTATTACACCTTTCATAAGATCTACAATATAAAATGGGTTTTATCCTTGTCCAACTAGACTGGAAAGGGAATTAGATGCCAAAATTCCTCATACTTTTAATATAGTTTATTTGAAATAATTAAACGTTCATTAAATTCTTAGTTGCAACAGAAGTGGATGAATATAAGCTATGAAAAAAAATTCGTAATTGGCTATCGAAGGAATATATTTTTTTTTACAGAAATATGTTTCTGTTAAAAGGTTTTAAAAAGTATTTCCTTGATCCCTTGGCGATAAAATATATAATAAAAATAAAACTTTAAAAATAAGTTTTTTTGTATAATAAAGAGATAAAACCTTTACCACTACAACCCGTGAAGGGTCTGGGGTTCAGTACATGGTAGAGACAGTACTGTTCCATGGACAACGGTTGTGCAGGGAGGTGATTTGTCCTAGATCACGCTCAACCACCAAATTTTTCTCCCTTATTTTGGGTACCCACTTTTAGAGGCTGGGTGAGCCCCAGGGGGGTCCTAGATCCTATATGCTCCATCTCTGGCTGCTAATAGTTTAAATAAAAGTCTTGCCTGCAGCGGGATTTGAACCAAGATTTTCGGCATGGCAACTCAGTGCTCTACCACTGAGCAACTCGGCTCCCTATAATAAAGAGATATAAAGTATAATGTAATATACGATCAAAGTGACAACAAATGCATAAACTTAAACGATTTTTCTTTTTTATAACATGTACTTTTACTCGTATATCATTTATTAGAAACTTTGTCACCAAATCTGAATAAAATTTTCATGAAAACTAAATTGAAGCATTTAAAGTTTCAACTGTCCTCTTTTAAATAATAATTTCATTGGTTTTACAGTTGGGATCGTTTCTGTTAATAAATAGATAATTAATGATTAAATTATTAAAGATGAATAGTTGTAATCTGTAGTTAAAAAATGATTAAATGAAAAGAGTAAAATCAGCCATTGACCACAAAAAAACGAAAAAATAGGTATAATTATGATTAATTTGTTTAATTTAAATTAATCAATAATTTAATGAAAATATAGATGTAATTCATTCCTGTCCAACTCGTACCGGTGGTAAGTAAATGGTGAAAGATCACTTTTTAATCACTTGTAAGAATTGTAATGAAATGTGGGCGAAGTTGCGATTGCCAGGGAAACTTTTGAAGCTAAACTAATTCCGGCTTTGGAAGATTAAAAAGTATATTTATTATTTATTATAATGACTTTATGATTGTATTTTTAACTGTGAAGTAACTTTACTCAGACTAACCGATAAAATTATTGTAAATTATAGGATTAACGTTGGGATTCTTAGGCCAACTTTTAAATATATAATTTTGAAATCGTACTAAGATTGTAGCTATTCCCCATACTGTGGTAAGTATGTGATAAGAGAAGATATGAGGTAAACTGAAAGAAATAAAAACACGTTGAATAATATTAGTTGACCTTGTATATATGAGGAAGAAAATGAAGAGGTCAAGAAAATTCTCTTATGTAGGGAGAACTTTTTATTGGTAAAACCAATCTAGTGTCAGCCCCTGCCCATCAAACTAGAAGACTGAAGACTTAAGAAGACCTGCAATGTGGGCGGAATCGTTGGCTTACCAATAAAAAGTTCTCCCCATAAAAGAGAATTTTCTTTTACGTCGGGGTCTTCCTATGGACCTTCTTCCTTCAACCTTAGCCTCTTATGTCATCTTGGCCATCCTGTTGTTTTGCTGTCTTAAAACATGTCCAAACCTCCTTAGACTGTTTTCTTCAATGACTTTTTCCGCAAGCTCCACTCCGAGGATTGACCTAATGATCGAGTTGCAAATTAGGTCTCGTCTTGTTTTCCCCTCTATCTTCCTAAGGAATCTCATTTCTGAAGCCTGGATCCTACTTTTATGTTTGGTGGTCAACGCCCAAGATTCCGAGGAGTATGTTAATATGAGGAGGAAAATAGATTTATATATCCTCAACCTTGTGTCCTTGGATACTTCTCTTTTATCCAGGAACCTTTTATTTAGTGCATGGAACAATTTACCAGCTGAGTTGACCCTCTCCCGGATTTCATTTTCCATGACTCCATTCTCATCAAGGTGTGCTCCCAGACATTTAAAGCTTCTCACCTGTTCGACGGGCTTGTCCTTAATTCTTATGACTCTCATTTTTCGGTGAGGCCTGCCAATTCTCATAACCTTTGTTTTGTCAGGGTTTATTTCCATATTGATCTTCTCTAGTTCATCTTTAAGAACCCTGATATTGTATATTAGGTCTCTATCGTTGTTGGTAAGGACTACCATATCATCAGTAAAGGCCATCAAGGAGTAGGTAACTTTATCCAAGTATCTAAATCCGAAATGGTAACTTCTCATTCGGGCTTAGGCCTGAGATATGGCAGAATCAAGGACCAGAATAAAGTGGGCTCAAGCTGCAACCCTGACTTACAACCAAATTTGGTTGTGAACTCTTTGGAGTAACAATTTGATGTCCTCACTACATTTCGGGTGTTCCTGTAGAGGCTGATTATGGCCAGCATTAGTCCTTTGTTAATGTTTCTCTCTGTTAAAGACTTGCGGATGTCCTCTTTCTTTATTTTGTCAAGTGCTTTTGTGAGGTCTACGAAGCACACGGTTAACTCCTTGCATTTTTCTGTGATCTGTCTCATGGAGAAGATCAAATCTTGTGTGCTCCTGTTTTCTCTGAAACCATATTGTTTCTCCTGGAGATGTGGGTCCACTTTTTGCCTTAGCCTTCTCTCCAAGATCTTAAAGTATATTTTACTAGGAATGCTTCAGAGAGAAACGCCCCGATGATTCCGACACTCTTATTGTCACCTTTTTTGAATATAGGGAATAAAGTTGCCACTTCCCAGTCCTTTGGGATCCTCTTATTTTTCCAAACCAGATTTAGCAGGTGAAGCAATATCTCCTTGCCTTTTTCTCCCATTTACTTGTTAAAAAAAATAACAATAATGATATTGAAAGTGAAGAGCCAGGCACACAATTGAGATTACAGTATCAATGGATACATTAAGAAGTGTTGTTGTGATGGTATCATGCGCCAAGTTCCGCCCATTTGATAACTCCTTTTTTTTATAAATAAATTTATTATTTTATCTATTTGTTTATTCATTTAACGTCTCTTGGATATATAAATTGCTTATGCAGGTAAGGCATAATCGAACGATGCTACAATGGAAGTTCTAGATTCTGCCAATCTCAATAAAATTAGGATTGGGATCTTTTAACGAGTACCTAACACTCAATTTTAATTGTTCTTTATAAAAGCACTTATATCCTAGAGGATATAATACAAATAAAATGATATAGATCTTTTTATTTAGAAAAGTTTCAACATTTATAAGACCGCAAAGTTGTGCGGGTAGTATATTACTTAAGCCCTGGTCTACAAAAGGATTATTGTACTCAAACAATGTTAAAACTATAGACCAAATTATTGGGCATGAAATAAGCAATAACCATATAGAAAATTTACAAAAACTGCATTAAAAAGGAAAAAATTACAGTTAAAAAATTCAATTTAAAACTGTGTACAAAAAAAAAGTTGTATAGTAAACTAAATTAAAATTGGATTTCACTTAGAACTCTAAGAAAGCATTTTGAGAAACAGAAAAAAATACAATATAAAAATCATATAACAAGGGGATTTCGAGTGATTTAATCAATTGTACAATTGGTACAATTATGGATTTTGTCCGCCACTAGGCAAACGTACCCTTTGAGTATATTTATAAAAATTAAAGAGTCTAAAAGTTAATTTATACTAAAAACAATCCGTATTACATAGCCTGCCTTTGTTTATTTCTAACAAGGTTAATAGGTAATATCAATTTTTAGTAATGTACTAGTTTCATGAATTTTAAAATCATTATTTCTACATAAATTCTTGGTTTTGTCAACAAAAATAAGCAAAAAATCAAATAAAGATAACAAAATAATTACTAAAATTCAACTGGAAAGCTGAAAAAAATGACAAAGCCTTAAGCTTCTAAAAAATTGGAATGTATGTAACAAACCAATCAACGTTTCTACCGACATACACCAAAATGAAAATTAACATCAATGAAAACCAAATGTAGCACATCTCACATTAATAGTCCAAACAGACTCATCAATCAGAGACAGAAATTTAGGAGAGTTTGTTATTGAACGTCTTGGAGTGTTGGGTCTCTAATGGATGAGTCTATTGAGACCGTTGGTGTGAGATATGGTGCATTTGATATTCATTGGTGTGAGTTTTAATTCTTTATGTCCTGATTTTATTAAAGGCGTTAGATTTGCACTAAAATTCCATATTTTCAAGAAAGTGGACACTTCCACTATGCCAAATGTTCATATCACCATTTGAAAGTTACGTTGATCTCTTAATAAGAAAATAGATCTTAAAGAATTAACACATTTACTACTGATTGCGACTTTACAATCAGGCTATATGATAAGTATTGTTCCGGTTTATGACCGGAAATGACAATAGGGCACACCCTCGATAAAACAAAAGTAGCTGTTTGTGTATTTATTTAACATCACATCACGCTGCTATGACTAATCGGGCGATGCAGTTGGAATCCTAAATTTTGTCTATCCAGGTGTAATTAGGATACGGTTCTTAAACGAGTATCTGCCTCCGCACAGCCTCAGGATCCCCATTTTTCGTCCTTTCCGAAGGACGACATGGCCAAGGATTTTTTACTCCCTTTAAAAAATCTTAAGGCAACATGCCGGGATGCGAACTTGCGACGTTGGGTACAGAAATTTGTTATGCTAACCACAACACAGGTGGCCCTTAAACATTAGTCTTAATACTTTAATGGAATCTCAGGAAAGCTGTTTACAAAGTAATGGTGTTCCAGTTCTGGGCCAGCTACTTTGAAACAACCATTACCGTTGAAGAATACATTATTCAATTAACTAAATGTTATTCAATTCCAAATTCTTTTCCAACTGTTAAAGACTAAATGTCAATAAGTCGAGAAGTTATTAGAGGCGATGATGTCAATTGCCACCTCATCTTGGATGTTTGTTCCGGATGGATAATAAATGGAATTATCAACATCGATTTTAATGTCCGATTAAATTGATATCTGTTATATCAATACTATTTACAATAACGAATATGTAGCTCTGGATCGTTACTTCCATGGAATCAACATCACGCTTAATCCTTTACGAAATTGGTTATTATAAATTTCTAATTAAACTAGACTAAACAAGGCGAAACCAATTCCATATCTGTTTAAAATAACCTTACTATAAAATATAAACTATTGAACTGTTCGGTTAATTGAATATTGTAACGAATTTATTTTATATATTAGTTTAGAAAGCATAAGAACAGTATACTTTTTTTAAAAATCATTCTTTGCCCTTCCCTAATGGCGGACACAAACTGCTTTTGTTAGATGAATCAATTTAGAAACAATTAAATACAAGTAAGAGGCTGAAGAGGAAAACTTATATTTTTCGCAGTTTCAAAATATTTGTTGATTTTGAAAAAGTCGAAACTTTGAAAAACTATATCTCTGTGCGTATTCTATTTACAAAACCATCGAATTTTGATCTTGAATAATTGTTAGTTGACCGTAAACATATAACAGCAGAGGAAGTAAACAAATAATTTCTGGTGATCACCTCTGGGGTAGTGCTTAGCATAACAATATTCACAGTTTCGAAGCCCGGCATGTGGGCTTAGGATTTTTTAAAGGGAGTAAAAAACCTTTAGTTATGCCATCCTTCGGAGGGGGCGTAAAATGGTGATTCCTAGAGTGCGCGGTGTCAGGTACTCGTTAAGGATCCTTATCTTAATTAAGCCTAGTTAGGCAGAATTTATTACTCCTACTGTAGCATTGTCTAATTAACCATAGTTGCATAAATAAACAAAATTAATTCTTAAATTTATTATAAGCAATTATTAATTAGAAAGCAACCTTTGGACCGACATTAGAGGTATTTAAACTAATAATTACCCTTCTTTTTTTAACTAACTATTATTTTTATCATTATTGTTATTAATATATATACATGTTATTTATACATGAGTTGCCGGACTTAAACACGAAGGTCCCGGGTTTAAATCCGGCAGGTAATTTGTTTGACTTTTAGCAGCTGAGGATGGATTCTGTGGGATCTTGAGACCCTTCTAAAGTGGATACCCAAAATAAGAGATAAAAATCTTTCGGTTGAGCGTGATTTAGGACAAATCACCACCCTGCACAACCGTTGTGCAAGAAAAAGTACTATCCCTACCATGAACAGAACCAAACACCTTTCATGGGTTATAGAATATTCTTTTTAAATTTTTATAATAACGGGTGATTTTTTAAGAACATTCGGATTTGATTTTTTTTTAAAAATTCAATTTAGAGAAATGTATGAAATCTTTATTTGAGTCGATAGAACTATCTATATAATTCAATGTTTAAAGATGATATTATGCAAATGTTGACCGCGGCTACGCCTCAAATGGTTCATACGCTGGGTCCAATTTATGCATACTTTCTCCAACATATCAGCCGCCATCTCAGGAATAAATTCTTCAATATTGGCTTCCAGTGCGTCAACCGTTGCGGGCTTGTCCCTATAGACATGACCCTTAACATAGACCCACAAAAAATAGTCTAAGGGCGTTAGTTAAATCGGACGATCTAGGCGGCCAATTGACCGGCCCCAAACGTGAAATAAACAGTTCACCGAGCTCGCTTCTTATCTTTTGATAATAAAATTCAATAATCTCCAAGCGTTGTTTGTTTGTAAGTCAATTCATGGTTAAATTATAGACCAAACTGAACATCTTTAACAGTAACATGTTACACGAAAACAGCTGAGCTGCCAAAAACAGTGATGCCCAAAAGAAAGTTGCTAAAAAAATCACCCGTTACAATTCTTTTTGTATCTTGTTAATTCACCCCCCCCCTCCCCCGTGAATACCAGGAATTTGATTAGATACTTTCGTTTCTAAAAAGTAGTAGCTCAATATTTGAGAATTTATATGTTAATTAACGTCACTTAATGCTTCTTTTTTAAATTTTACTTATTTAGGTATAATAATAATTACTAATAAATAGTCGCTCACTATTTAAGAATTTATTGTTGTTTTTTGTTCATTTAACGTCACTTTATGCTGCTATGGCTAATCGGACGATGCTACAGTGGGAGCTCTAAATTTTGCCTATCCAAGTTTAATTAGGATAGGGATTTTTAACGAGAACCTGACGTGCAGGCTCGTTATTCCCATCTTACGTCCCTTCCGAACGACGGCATAACCAAGGCTTTTTTACTCCCTTTAAAAAAGCCTAAGGCGACCTGCCGGGATGCAATCTAGGGCTTAGTAGGTTGCTAACCACTAGATCACAGGTCGCTCATTAAGAATTTATTTTTTTGCCTACATCCGGACCATTTTATCTTTCATATTTTTAAGCAAACCGTAGACAATATTTATCGGCTTCATTAAGGAGTCATAAAAATGTAAAAAAGGAGGAGCAAATGAGGAGTCGAAAAATGTAAATATGACTGGGTATTTTAAGAGGTTTTTTAGGTGTCCCTAACCACAGAGTAGGGGCGACCTGTGGTCTAGTGGTTAGCGTAACAAACTACTAAGCCCAAGATCGCGTGTTCGTAGTCCGGCAGGTGGCCCTAGGATTTTTTAAAGGGAGTAATAAAAAATCGTTAGTTACGCCGTCCTTCGTACGTTAAACGGGGGTCCCGAGCCTGTACGATGTCAGGTGCTCGTTAAAAATCCCTGTCCTAATTAAACCTGGATAGGCAAAATTTAGAGCTGCCAATGTAGCATCGTCCGATTAGCGATAGCAGCAAAAAGTGACGTTAAATGAACAAACAAACAATAACCACAGAGTACCGACCTATATCATAAGAACAATATAGAACATAATCTTTTTCAGGTAAAAGGGGGCGATAGGGTTACGGGCCCAAAGTCACTAATGTTGTTAATACTATTGATATATTTTACAGCACCACTGCCATCGCAATCTTATTTAGGACTTACTTCTGCTCACACCTTATCGTTTCCGCGCCGACAAAGAGGACAAAAACGCGATCCATCTTGGCTTACGCGCTTAACATTTTATTTGAATGGAACACCCCCTGAAAGTTGAATTCGCTCTCTTTCATCCAACTTGCAGAGAAATATTGCTCCTTCACAAAGCCGTCCTCTCACCATTGTTGGCTTCTTTTCAGGAATCCGTTTTAAGAAGTTTTCATCGCCGAGTTTTACAAACAAAAATAAGAAAGAGGGGAGTGGAAATGTTTATTCTACCCTTTCAGGATGTTCAGAAAATAATTTAAAAAAATTATTTCTAACATAATGTGTTCACCGTTTAAAATATCGGCAAACAATTTTTAACAAGCTTTTATTAGCTTATCCTGTAGGTGTAACGGAATCTTTGAACTCGATTTTCGGCCACGTCAAAAAATATAATTAAATTAAAACTTTGCACACTTCTCAAGGACCGACGACAATACAATTATTTAATAAGATTGTTTCATTATCCTGACCAGGATCTACAGGATTAGCAATTAGTCATATCCGATGGCTCGGCAGTATCTTGTGCCAAGTACTAAAGCATAAATGACTAAATCTTTAGGACAGGGATAAGATTACTGGCAGGATCAACTGCGGAGTTTCGGATATTTTCCATTAAAATCAAATAATAGTTTAAAAACACGCGTTTATAGACAATTTAACTTAAAATAAAAAGATAAATGAGTGGTAGGGCACTGAGTTGCCATGCCAGAATTCCTGGTTCAAATCCTGCTGCAGACAAGACTTTTATTTAGTCTGTTAGCAGCCGGAGATGGGTCATATGGGATCTAGGACCCTCTCGGGACTCATCCAGCCTATTTTCTATAACATGTTCCATGTTAGAAAATAGGGTACCCAAAATAAGGGGGGGGGGAATCTGGCGGTTGAGCCATGAAACAGTACAGTCTCTACCATGTACTCAACCCCAGACTTGTTCACAGGTTGTAGTGGTACACGTTTTTTTCGTTTTGTTTTTAAAGATGAAAATAAATATTTAAAAAAAAATAAACAACGCTTTAATAGGAAACAATATCAAAAAGTAGAAAACAATTTCCAATAAGTTTAAAATAAGAATTGAGCGATGAACAAAAAAACTCATTTTATCATAAAAACTTTACTTTAACTATCAGTCAATTAAATATTTACAGCAATTGATATCAAGCAACTTATTGGAATTTATTTTCTACTTTATAGTTTTGTTTGTTATTAAAGCGTGTTTTTTAAACTGTTATTTTTTATTACACACTAGTATGGTAATATATAATTATTTATTATGATATTAATTGTCATTAACTAAATAAGTGTACTTAATTTTTTTAACTTCACTAATTTAGGGAAGGGAAAGCTCAGTGTAGAGCACCAGGTTGATGTACTGAAGGCCCTAGATTCAGATAAATTAATCTGCAGCAGGTGCATTATTAAATCAGTTAACAGCTTAAAAAAGGACTAATGGGGCTCATCCAACCTCTATAAATTGGATACCCTAAATATGGTAAAAGCCTGGTGGTTGAGTGTGATCTCAGCCCAATCAACTCCCTGCACAACTGTTGGCTTAGGAACAGTACAGTTTCTACAATGTATTGAACTCAAGACCCTTAATGAGTTAAAGTGATACAGTTTTTTTTATATTAATTTTACACTAGGGAGACGAATTTCAAGAATATAATCTGTCTAGATTAATAGATAATCAAAACCAAGGATTTGTCCATTTGGTGACTAAAATATTTTTGCTTGACCATTTTTTTTATTATGAAGAGTTTTACTTCCAATTTGATTTCAATCAAATTTGTTATAACTATAGTTATTATTCAAGCACCTTTTGAAGGTTTTCCAAGCATTAATGATATTGAAGTTCAGTATTGGTTTAGTGAGGGTGCTTATTTTTAATATTACTATCGAAAGTTCAAGATTTAGCAATCGCACATCAATTTATTTAATATTTCAGATTTCCCGGATATTGAGATACATAATAGGGTTATTAAGCGTTCTGATTCTATTCCTTAAATTGAATCGAGCATGTGCATTTCATTTTATTATTGCAGTTGAAATATCTTCAATATATGTGGAAGAAAATCGTCCGGGTAGAGGTCAATAAATTTCTCTTGAATATCAAGAAGTATTTATTCAGTACCCAACGTTTTGACCAACTTTGTAGGTCTTCTTCAGGGCTGTCGCACCGGGGGGGGGGGGGGGCGTGAGCCCAAACACGTCCTTCTGAAGCTAACCTCGAACCATCAATATAGGTTTTCCAATTTTGTTTTGAAGGACGTTTAACTTTCTTTACGATCCAATAGCCTTCCGATCTTTGAATTCTGCCTATTCAACAACTTCCTGTCCATCCTGCATCCAAAGAAATGTAAACATATGTTCTGATTTACAATAGAACATTTTAGGCTAGTTTCTCATACGTTAATATACCTTGTTTTATCTGTTCATTACACATTTAAAATTATTGTCTTTTGTGTATCATTTCTGTGTTATTTCTTTTACTATTGCTTGACTCTAAGGCACTAAAGCTCAACTTTTATTTTCTGTAATATTATAAAGAGACTTGCCCCAGAATACTTTTTCAAATTTCAATTAGTCCTGAATTTCAATTATTGGGGGGGGAAGGGAATGAATAACAGGTAACGAAATGTCGCCAAGTAGCTTACTTATAAGTATTTATTGGATTAATAAAAAATATACATATAATAAATCATATATTATTTAATAAATTAGACAAATGCCATTGGAAAAATTTCAGTATTAAATTCATACCTTACCAAATTTATTTTATATAAAATAAAATTCCCAATAACATAAAAAAACCTAGTTGCATAAATAAAAAGGTATTAGATTATTTAATTATAACATGAAAAAATCATAATATACAGAAACATTTGCACTTCAATATCTTTATTAAAATCTGGTGATTATGAAACAATGATTATTGGATACCAAAATTTTCCCAAGCAGCTAGTCAACTAATACAGTTCTTAGGATATATTTACTTTATTTTAAATGTTTGATTCTGTACAACTCCGGAGGAAACTGTTGGCAGCTCCCATAGGTATATATATTTAATTTACCCGACGACAGAAATAATCAGATCGCAAATATCTGGATTTGGAGAGCGGACTGTAAGTTGCATGGCAACACCAGGGGAATTGCCCATGGCCAGTTTTGCTCTGGCTAACACTTCAACTCCACCACGGAACATTCCTAAACAACAAAAAGGGAAAATTAATTAATGAGAGAGAAAAATGAAAGAGAGATTCTGAATGATAAATACAAAATCAAATTTAACATATCTCACGTCAACAGCTAAAAAATTATTACAAAACAAAATGAGCTAACACAAAACTTTAAGGTAGGTAACAAATGCTCTCCTTTTTTTTTGTTTTTTATAAAGTGATTTTTTTCTTTGAAGATCTAATTTCTTAAATCTACATATTTGAGTTGTTTGGAATAAAAAGTGGACAAATTGAAAATTGCAACAAAATCTAGCTGGTTTGGTCAACCAATTTTATGCTCCCCAAACTTCAGGTTTAGACCCTGACTAAAGCCATGAGAAATAAGTCGCCCAAGTGTTGTGTTAGACAAAATTGCTCGACTTAATTAGCGAAAAATGTAATAAAGTCTTATGCTCATCATATGTTTTCTGATCTTTTGATGTTGAATTAGCAAAACATCGCGTTGTTAATTATTTACTGCTATTTGAAAGACTCCAAATTTGAAACAAAAATCGACTTTAAAAATGCACAAATTCATGTTTTTGTTTTATTAAATCTAATTACTATTTGTTTAAATATATCATTAGATTGTTAGTAAAAACCGAAGTAAATAGATTAAGTATTGTGGCTTTAGTACAGCCCAGAAAGGACAAGCAGTTTAACAAAACTGATGAGTAAGTTTGATCAGAAAACTTATTAAAGCACCAATTGTTGTTTCAGAAAAAATATTCTACAATCATCAGTTAAACAGATATTTTAAGGGGTAATACTAATGGGTATTTTAGGTTTAATAAAAGTATTTGTTTATTTTAATTGATAACTCACCCGCAAGATAGACAGTGTGTGAAGACTTGTCGGGTTGTACCCTGTCGCTCCTGTCTGCGGGCTGCATACCCATGAACGTGACGACGCTCCTCACCGCCTCCTCGAGACTGTTAATTCCTGATAAGTTGTACGTGTCCTCGAGCTCGCTGTATGATTCAGCTTCCTCCCAGGCAGCTCCAAAGTTACTCTTAGTCAGGCGCTGCATCTGGTCAGCTAGCATCACTTCAACATCTTCCAGCTGTAAGAGATATAAATTTGAATTATCTTCAATTTACTTCACAAATCTAACAGTCATCACTTTCAATCAATACCTATAAATTAAGAACTATAAGTGAACATTTATTAATAAAAATCTATAAAAATAAAACTGATTGAACATGCCTGGCTTTATATCCAAAAGTTCTTTGACACCATGTATTTTTCTTCTCAAAAGTTGAAATAGTTTAAAATTTAATTTAAATAATTTAAAATGCAGATATCTTACTTTTAATAATAAGTTAACAAAATAAAAACAATGATAATCAGTCTCACTGAATTGAAACCAAAATGGGCATTATTATAGGGCATAATAAGTAAATTTTATGTTTAAAAATCCTCTGAGATTTGAAAAGAAGACCTTGTGAACTTGTAACTTAAATTGGTTATTTGAGAACTAGCAGTGCGTAGTTTCTTTACTTACAAGCTATTCTTATCATTCATAATATTTACTTGTTATATTACTTATCACAGTTGTAAATTTCAATAAGTAAATTTAAAATCCTTAAAAACATATGATGCCCCAAAATAACATTTTACCCAAAATTACCCAATACCAAAAAATTATCTCAAAAACATCAAGGAGAAAATTATCTGAAATGTTTATCACCCCAGAGAATATTTAGGAATTAATAGGAAATAAATATTATAAAACTAATAGTTTTGTAGATATACAGGGAAAAAAGGGTTTTCTCACCATGTAATCATCTTCATAACCATCATCTGAGTTAGGGATGCCAGTCATTGGGTCACAATCCTTCACAACAAACCTCAGGGTAGCACCAAAATTTGCTGTAAAACAAGAAAAGAATTTATTTATTTTTTAAACTAAAAGAATTAATAATTTATAGTAAATTATATTATATTCATAATTTTTTTAAGAATTAGTTTTAAAAAAGCAAAAAGAGATTCTGTATCACCAAAACTACCTAGAGGAATATTAGATGAATAAAAATTAAACAATACACAAGTTCATAGATCTTTCTTAAATGATTTTCATCTGTTATTGTAGTCAATCCAATTTATATACCACCCAAATTAAGAAACAGAATTCCTTAGAAGAAACTTATAAAAGATCTGAAATAAGATGAGACTTACTTAGGAGTCAGATATTTTTCTTGTTGTACAACAGATATCAGTAAATAACCTGATAGGGTAGTTATTGTAATTAATTCAAATATTGCTGATTAAAATGAGAATTGCAACTAAGACTAACTAAAAATAAAACCAATGATTCTTGAACAGCCATATCATATGAAAAACAAATTCACAAGTAGGAGCATCACTTATCAATGATTACTCATCAATTATAAGCAGTGTTACCAGTCAATGCTAATGATAAGATCTATGACCACTTACTGACAGTAAGATTAGGGGCATCTGGAAATTGCAGAGCAATAAATGCAGGCGATGTTTCTGAACAGGCCAATCTTTGACAAGGAACTTCAGCTACGATTTGATATCCTTCGCTCACTTCCAACTGCACTCGAACTTTCTCCAATAGCTGGTCACTCATGGTGTTAGTACAGTCAAACTAAGAAATCAAAGCATAATGATAGTGTTTTCCAAATTTAATAGAATCAATACAACCATACAAATTGTTAATGTATAAAATAATTACAAACTGATAGAAGGAATACCTGAAGAACAATATGATTTTTGAAGACATGCTTTGTGACTCTAACTTGATATTCCGTCTCAGATTCCGTAAGACTGACAGGGTCGGAACTTCTGAAGAGTGGGCCCTGGATCCAAGAGAGTTCAGGAATAGCTCTAAGCCTATCTGAAGCACTCTCTTCTTTGGTTACCACGGGGCGTCCCAAAGCTGAAAAATAACAATAAATAAAACAACTTTTTAAAATAATGAGTCCGCATATTATTTATTTGATAACAAAATATCATCTTTCTCTCTTCCCTTTCCCTCTTTCTCCAACTTCCTATTTATAGGTTTTCTAATCCACAAGCTACTTCTTTAATGAAAATCTTAACAAGACAATTCCAGAATCTGCTGGGAAAACTCCTCACTATAACACAGTTAACTTACTCTAGTCCCTTAAAATTGGAGTACTGAAACCGGCCAGATTCTCCACTCATGACCTGTATGTCTGATGTCATGCGCCCTTAACCAGCTCCCATTTGCGTTTAATGCCAGTGACACGGCTGGGAAATGGGGCAGGGGCCTCCCGGACTCTTGCTTTGCCCTCATTCCTGGGGAAGAACCTTAGTTCGGGGGCCCCAAGCAAATTGTAAATATTGTAATTATGGTATGAATGTCAGCAATTATTTTATTTTTAGACTTTATTAACATTATCATTTTCGCAAAGTATTTATTCTGTTTTTATTATCCACAGGTATATTTTTTTTTTTTTAATTTTATTGAATGATTGTATTGCTATTTAGGACAATTACTTATTGCCATAAAGATGGTTCATCTATATCAACACTCATTATCCTCTAAGATTTACAATTTATATTTACCAAATTAACTAAATAACATGTACCTAAATGTTGACATGATTTGATTTCAAGAAGAGTGAAAGAAGCAGAACATGACATTCTAGCTTATCAAACTGATCTGCCCCCGATGAAAAGTTAAAGTATTTATTACAATAATATTTAAAGTTGGCTATTTACCCGCTAATGGTTCCGGTACAACAGCTGGAGCAGCTTGAACTTCGTCAGTCGAAGGCGGAGGTGCCAATGGAACAGAACTCATATCGAATACTTCTTCTGGCCTTTCCATCAAATGCAAGACTAACGCTTTTTCCAAACTTGAAACACACACCTAGAACGAAAAATGATCATATTAAACAAACAAAAAAAATCTTAAAAACTTACGATTATAATTTTACTATTCTTCACTGAATTCATAAGAAAAGTTTTTAACCCGGGAAATGTCTTAAAAACTAAAATATATATCTACAGCCCCAGTGAATAAGGAATTTTCTCCAAAATGAGTTTCTTATACTTAGGGAACTGTATTGGTGTTATTTTCATATCAGTATGGGCCTAAGTCAGCCAATGGCTTGAAAAGGATTTATTGTTTATATTACAACTTCATTTCGAGCCAAAAAATATGAGAATGGCCCAATTCCGCTTCACTCAAAATATTTAACCATCTCTGGACAAAACGGGATTAAACCACTTATTCACCAGAATAGCAGATATATAAACATATCAAAATATTTAATTATAAAAAAAAAGGTAGTATGCTTAAATTACCTGAGGTGGTTCGACTATATAATTATTAATCAAATGTCGATCTTGATTTAGTAAAATACTGTAATAATAGGTAGCCCTGTCCCTTACTTCATCATCTGTATCCATCTGACAGCGGGCAAGGAGAACCTGAAATATAAAAATAACTTCATTGATTTAATAAGAAAAATTTAAATTGCCAATTATATTTTTGATCTTCAATAACTATAAACTGTACTTTCATACCATCTTTGAAGGTTGATACTAAATTTGTTTTAATAATTTATTTTTTATTTATTGTTCTTTTGATAGTGATTACATTTAAATATTTTTAACTTTATTTTTATCTATCAAATCTTACAGTTAAGATAATCTTATATCCTACATGACAATTACTTACTAATATGTTCTCAAGAAGATCAGGGCACTGTGCTCCGAATTGTGCCAATGCAGAAACAGCAGCTGCACGTACCACTGCATTTTCCAGGATGACTCTATTATAGATGAATCTAATGTACCTAAAAATCATAAAAATATATTTTAAAAATTATCATAAAAGCATAATCATAAAACCCCAGATAACTATTTCTATGTACATTTTCTATAATAGGAAAAAAAAAAAAAGGCCATGGTAATGAATCCTTGAAATCCTAGCAAATATTGAAAATTTTTCAGAGTAAATTTTAAATGCCTTAAATTAGATTTTTTTTATCCAGTTTTAAGTTCATGAAGAATAAATACTGCTTCCAAATTACTGATTCAAATATTGAAGGTTCATTATAATAACATCATTATAAGATACACAAAAAAATATGAAAGCTCGGCAGAGACAAACTATTGTGAACTTATAATTATATTCCTATCAAAACCAAGGTGGCCTGTTTAAAAATTTGTGAGACTGAGAATGTTGTGCTTTAATTATGGTTGCTGAAGAAAGATAACAAAATTCTTAATTAACTCAGTTGCATTTTTTATTCTTTGTGATACTAAATTTTCGGTATTGTCACATTAATAGATAGTTATTTGTTAAAATTCAAAATAATCCTGATTATAAATGCAATCCAACACAAATATGAAATGCTTCATTATTACATAAAATATCATTTTGCTATAATAATTCCTTTTCTCAAAATAAGTATCTTGTTGCAACAAAAGCTTGAATGTATCAAACTTCAAGATTTAGCAGGTCATATAAAATTTGTAAGAAAAAAAAATTTTACATCTAAATATTCTTATATTAAATGTTCATTTTTTTATTTTTTATAAAATAAAATATTATAACTGAAAGTTAACCTAATAACTAATTTAAATAAACCTAAATAATTTAATTTAACACTAAGACTAATTATGTTTTGGTTTGAACGAACGTTATACTAGATCATAGAAGAATACTGTGAAAATTTTATCAGAGAAATGTTATATGTGCAGGGATTTAATTAAATAAAAAATAATATATTTTTTTTACCTTGAAGGTTGTTTTGTTTTGGGTCCTTCTTTACCGAGTAAATGGAGTATCCTCACTGCCAGAGAAGTGTGTTCACAATCCTCGATGAATTCGCACAAATGAGCGAGCCCGGACTCTTTCGCTTCGGGGTTCCCTTCAATAAGAGAAATGAGAGTATCGGCGATCGAAGCCTTGTACTCCAAACCTCCCTCATCTCTCAGCATTGCGGACAAAAATGTCATGAGAGTCCCATGTTTTCGAGGGAATTTCAAGCACAGTGCTCTGATGGCCTAAGAGAATGAAAAAAGATTATTTAAAATAACATAGATTCCGAATCTCAATTGTTAATAATATAATTCGGACAAATACCTGTACTACAACAATCTTGAATTCATCACTAATTTCAGAAACGAATGATGCTATCTGCTTCATAAGCCTGTCCACAGCCGATTCTGCTCCAGTTTTCAGAAGAGTAGTTATGGCCAGGGTAGCTATGGAACGATTAGAATCAGTTATAAGGTTCTCCAAATCAATATTGCAAGATGTCACAGCAGCTGGATGTGTCATTGCCACCTACAAATAATAAATATAACAATTTAGGTAATTGTAAATATTTAGGTAATAATAAAAAATAACTGAGTCACTCATTTTCAACCCTCTTAAATTTTGATTGAATGCTAAAATCCAAAATAACTTTTGAATAATAAACTATAATATGTTTTCCGGTCTCATTATTTACAGATATTTTCAAGGAACAGTGTCAAAAAGCTTATCAATTTTTATAAATAGCAAAAAAATAACACTTTAATAAAGTTCATGTTTACATAACATTTTTTTTTCATCTTATCCTACCACTCTGTTAACTAAATTTTGAAAAAACATTATAACACAATAATATCACACTTATCAATAAGTTTAATTTTCGAAAGGAAGAAAATAGTTGGGGGTGCAGTCAAATGAAAACACTAAATAAGTGGTTGCTTATTTAATTATGTGCCGACGTTTCGACCCACTTTGTGGGTCACCTTCAGAGCTAAGAAAGAAAAACAGACAAAATAACAGAACTATAAAACGTTATATGTTATTATTATCTAAGATTTCATTAGCATTTAACATCACTATTTCATCATATTTTATTATATTTCCATGGTCATACCATATTGTTACTTATATTTATATACGTTCCTTGGATATTTACGTCATATATTTATACCACTCCATACTATATGTATGCATTTTAAAAACTGTTATACTCTATATTTATACCTTGACTTTCTACTGTTATTTTTCCTTTATTTACTCTTTAATATCATTTTGGTTATACATTCTTTCATTTTACTTATGTAAACTCCTTGGAAGTCTATTATCTTACATTTTATAGTTTTTATATATATTCTACCACCTTTTCCATAATTTTACTTCTCATCTCTGATGTTTATACTTTTTCTTCCTTTTTTTAAAATATCTTTCTGTTTACTTCCGTCTTTTATCTTTGTAAAAAAATCTTTTTGGCATCACCACCATTTTGTACATTTTCTCTGTAACTTTTTTTATTCATATATATCCCTCACTTTTGTTCTAAATTCTACCTCTCTACATATATATTTTTCTCATTTATCATATACTTAGTCCTCAATGTATTTTTATAGTTCTGTTATTTTTTCTGTTTTTCTTTCTTAGCCCTGAAGATGACCCACAAAGTGGGTCGAAACGTCGGCACATAATTAAATAAGCAACCACTTATTTAGTGTTTTCATTTGACTGCACCCCCAACTATTTTCTTCCTTACGTCTACTTTCCAGTCAACCATCCCCTCGCTTCTCATGAAGTTTAATTTTCACATAATAGGCCTATGTTTCAGCTCAATTTGTAGATTTTTTCATTGAGGCTAAGTAAAAAAATATAACAGGATAATAACATTTAAGTATGGTAATTTAGAAGTATGAAACCAAAATATATGCACAAAAACAGGTAAATAGATATACCAATATATTTATATAAATTCTATCAATGATCAACCAACAACATGTTAAAAATGTAGGATGCAAATAGTTGGGGGGTGCAGTCAAGTTAAACACCAAATAAGTGAGGACTTAATTATTGATTGTGCTGACGTTTCGACCTACTTGGTAGGTCTTCTTCAGGGCTATGAGAGAAAAAAACAGACAAAACAAAACAAAATTTTCTCTCATAGCCCTGAAGATGACCTACCAAGTAGGTCGAAACGTCGGCACAATCAATAATTAAGTCCTCACTTATTTGGTGTTAATCTTGACTGCACCCTCCCAACTATTTCCATCCTACATTAGATCTTCCAGTCAACTATTTCCCTCTCTAACATGTTAAAAAGTTTATGTAATCTACTTATTTCAAGAATATGAAGTAATGTATAAAAGTTGGACACTTTTTTTCTAAGCAATTTATTTGTATGATTACTGATCCAATTCTATCAGTTTTAGCAGTATGATATAAAGCCTAATGGTTCCTCAATGCACTGTTTCTTTAATGCAAACAGATTTTTTTAAATTACACTGGTGATTCCTGAAATTAGCTGTTCGAACATACAAAATCAAAATCTTCAACTTTTTATAGAAAGATGAAGTAAAGAAGTCATGACAGGAAAGAAATACACATTGTCCATATTTTCTCAGAGAAATTAATTACTACTCAGATCCTATGAATAAGACTATAGAATCCTCAGTTCTTGGTCTCAATAATGCAAAACAAATCCTTTAAAATTAGACTGCTAAAGTTCCTGAAATTAGTCTGTTCAAACACATAATCCTTTTTAAATATACCTATGGTATGCATATGAACACCAAACCAAAAAAAAACAATGTATTTTAAACTTTTTTTTTCTTTTATTACCTTGTTAAGAGTCCTCACAGCAGCAAAACGAAGAGCTGGTTTTGGTGAAGAACAAAATAATTGGAGGACACTGACAGCAGGTGTAATTTGCCTGGCAGTCGTGTGACGCAAATTCACAAGAGCGGCAGCTGCTTCATAAACAACCTAAGAAGTAAAATATAAATATATTTACTTTTTGAATTACAATTTACAATTATAATACATTGAAGAAAATGTATCCAATACTTACTGTTTCACTCTTATGACGTAAACATGATTCAATAAAATCAAAAAGTGGTGAATCTGCATATTCTCCTGAGCTTTCTTCTTCCAATAATTTACATGCGATACGAATCTGTAACATATTAATTAAAGCTTAATATTCACATTAGCTGTCTGATCATTTTTATTTAAGCATGGCGGATAAACTTTTTCATAATTAAAGCTAGGGAAAAAACTTTCAAAATTTTAAACTAACAGTGAAACAAAAATGAATGGTCCAAATTGTTTGAAATTGTCTTTAATTCTAAGTGGAACAACAAAAAGAATTACAAAGTCTTAATTAATTCTAAAGTTATAACAAGCAGAACTTATTTATTTCAGGAATTGGATTGTATTAATATTAACAAATAATTGTTGAGTTCTTTAAAAATAATTTAAAATAATATCAAGTTTATTACTTTAAACGAAAGCTGAAGGCTGCCATATGAGGGAGCCACTTCTGTCATGGCAAACTGGTTCCCTAACGATTAGTTTTAGATAACTAAAAATATATTAATAACAACTGTAACAATATTTTAAATCTTTAAATTTTTGTCAAACATTTATAAGAATTGTTAAATCATTCAGATGCCAATTTATTTTTCTCATATTAATAGTTGAGAAAGCTAAATTTGCTATATTTTAATTTTAATCAGGTTATTTTTTAATGTATTTATTTATTAATGGCAAACTTGACAGGGAGATCAATTCAATGATTTTTTCAGGGGCAAAAGCTTCATCTGAAATATATTTCAAACTTGTAAAAATATTATATACAAAATAAAACAGTTTAAGCTCCATCCTGTTAACATAGGTATAACAAAACTCTGTGTATGTATCTGTTTCATGAGTAAACATTGGATTGGATTGGTCAAATAACCCAGAAGAATTCAACCATTATGTTTGTATTTTAAAAATATAAAATAATTTGTTTTACATACCAGCATACAAACTGCGAATGGAGACTTCAAAGACATTCTAGTTAATTTAGCGACTAATTTTGTAACTGCCAATCTGTCATTTTTCCTAATATGATAAAGGAGGCCAAGAGCATGATACTGGACCATTATACTACAACAATAAAAACATTTATCAATTTTTTTATAACTCAAACTAAATAGTATATTATCTTATTCCAGAAGAAAATATTATAAGATAAAAGCACTACAATTATAAGATGTGGATTATTGATAAAACAACAAACCTGTCAGAATTAACAGCTTCTTGTGCTTCATTAACCCATCTCTTGACAACATCGCTGGCGATTCTACTCATGTGTAATGAACTCACAAGAGCCGCACTAGCGACAGATGGATTTCTATCGACAATAGCTTGTTTCATATATCTTTCAATTGTTTGTAGCATAGTTGCCTAAAAATAATATAATAATAAACATAAAAAAATAATCAACTAACAATAATATTTTAAATATTTTTATTTGAAAAGAAAAGATACGCCCAGGCTGCTGCCTGTTACAGCTAATATTCAAATAAAAATATTTAAAAATTAATAACAAATATAATACAATAAAAATAATATTGTTTATTTTCCCTATAAATAATATCATTTAGGAATAATAATGGGACAAAAAAATGGTTAAAAAATTATAATTTAACCAAATTAAAATGATAATAGCAGGACGAATAAGTGAAAGATGGGAGGAGTCTTAAAGAAAAATTTTACCCATTGCCCAGATCACACAAAATTCTCAAGAATATACAATCATATTTTATTAAAATTATAAGTTTGGTACAACTTTTAATTCTTGAGCTGGGCTCTTCATAGACACTGACATGAAGATACAATTTTTAACGAGACTTGGACAATTGATAAATATTACCATTATTGATGTAAGAATACATGGGTTCAAATTGTATCACTATATAAATAAGTATACATAAAAAGGAGATAATAAATAAGTGGGGTTTGAATGTAGAGGTAATTTAGGGGAATAAATGGAGAATTCCAAAGATTAATCAGTCATAAGCCAATCAAATTAAATTCATAAAATATTATTAATAATATGAAGTATTTATGGATATTATTTTTATCAAGATTAATACAAATAAAAAAAAATCTACTACTGAAAATAGAACTAAGGTAGCGGTGCCAGTAGATGGCCATTTAATGCAGTAGTTTTTATTTTTAAACACTGTCTGTGTTGTTAATCGGTCTATGCACTCGGTGAAGGCGTTTTGCGATAACTTAAACTCGAATTTATTAAGATCGATCAACAGATTACTCCAGTTAAAAAAATTCAAGAAGAAAAAAAAATTAAAAAAAAAAAAATACAAATCTAGTAGATGGCCACTTGAGATAAGTGAAAAATTAGTAGATGGCCCCTTTCTCACTATTAGTTGCCCACCCAGTTTCAATGCTATATTCTGTGTTCTAAATAAAAATAAGCCTTATAGAATGCTTCATAAGAAATTCATTTAATTATTTTAAATAAGTCTAGTCTTGAAAGTGTTTCATTTCAGGCACATTAAAGAGGTCTCGCTCTTCTCCAAAAGCTACGGTGGGCAATTTATCCTTTGGCTTCCTTTTTGTATCCTTGCTCACTTCCGTCGGTACATAAAAAAAGTGCTTTTTAAAGGGACTAGGCACAGTGCTAGTAGATGAGGGTCCTGGTAGTTCATGTACAAGTTCCATGTCCGCAGTTGCTAAGTCAGAAATCGGTGCTGGAAAGTTGAAGTCAGCCGTGCTAGATGATGGTCCTGATAGTCCATGTTCAAGTTCCATGTCCGCAGTGGCTAAGTCGGAAATCGGTGCTGGAAAGTTGAAGTCAGCTGTAAGTGGAGATGCTGTCCGATCCTCGTGCGTTAGATCACTATCTTCCTTTTGGAGGGCTTCTACTTCAGTTTTGGTACTGTGCCATAAGTTGAACAATGACTTATCAGTGGTGTCACCGGACCAATCACCAATTGTAGATTGAAATGTAATCAAGGTGTCAGCAGGTATTAATTCATTTAGAAAATGTAAGCCTCTCTTTAAGAACAAAATTCTTTCAGTGTTGTCCTTCTTCTCAATAGCTTTCCCAGGGATCGTAACTGCTTCGGGGTTCCAGGGAACAAGGCCACATTTGCGGAAACCATTCACTAGTATGGAAGGGGTTAAGCTTTCTTCCATCACCTCCTTAAGTAATTTGGCGAAGTCTTTCTTCTTTAAAACGTGCCCCTCCTCGCTTTGAATTTTTTCAATCCGCCACATGTGCACTCGCTTCCTCCAAGCCACCTTTAAAGGTTTAAAAACGGCCACGTCAAGTGGTTGCAGCAAATGAGTAGCATTTGGAAAGAGTGGTATAAGTACGATGCCTTTCTCATCACAGAACTGGCTCCATTGGTAAGACAAATGCGATTTGTGTCCATCTACGAAGAGTATGACAGGTAACATGAGGGTTTGAGAGGATAGCCAAGGGAAGAATATGTCAGCTATGAACTCAAAAAAAGCTTCGCAAGTCATCCAACCCGAGTCGGTTTTTCCCAGTCCCCATCCTGATGGATAATTGTCGGAAATTTCAGCTGGAATTCGCTTGTAAGGGTATATAATTGTCGTAGGAGCAAAGGTGCCGGCAGCGTTTCCTGCAACAAGTACAGTCAAACACTCTTTGTCGTCAGCATTAACATGTTGGTAGACGTTTTTGTCTCCTTTTTTTGCGAGGACCTTGGGTGTTTTAGGTGCTAACATGAAAGCCGTCTCATCACAGTTAAAGACTCTGTTGGGGTCAAGGAGAATGTCGGCCCAACCTTTTTCTTTTAATTTGTCTCCAACTTTTCCAAACCATTCCCTTATTGCTTCTTCGGTGACGGCTGCTTTAGAAGACATCAAATTTTGCGAGGTTCTTGAGGCTATTCCTTTATTCCTCTTCATAAAAAGTTTTAAAAATGTTTTTCCTGGCTTATTATTCGCCTTAAAAAATTTGCAGTTTCGTTTTAAATCATTCAAGTATTTCTGAATACTGAAGAGCAGCTGCTCGTGAGTAATGGGGAATCCAGCCGCTGCAGAGTCGTACACCCATTGGCATATTCTCCCCTCTTCTTCTTTTGTCAGCATAGTGGCTGGGCCCATCTTCCTTGCAAGAGGAGATTTCCCGGTCACTTTATTTGCAAGAGTCTGCCGAGGGACTCAAAATTTCATGGCGGCAGCACGTATCGGTGTGTCAGGGAGTCTTACGTCGTTAACGGCTTGGGTCATGGCCTCTTCACTATAACTTAAAAACGCTCCTTTTTTTCCTGGCATCTAAAAAATAAAGTTAGTACTTACCTAAAATGGAATACATGGACAGAATTAGTAATTGGCCGAAATAATAGTCAGTAGTTGCCCACCCGGCTCATTACTGAAAATTAAAAATAAAACCCAAAAAATGTTAATGCATCTTAATTTTATTAATTTTTTAGGTTAGATAAAAAATAATGAAGCAAAATAAACTTGAAACAGAAAATACCTAGTAGTTGTCCGGGCGGGCAACTATTAAATTATTTTGACTAACAGATGCTAGTAATGGGCCACCCCCACAAACCATAATGTAAACAAAAATGCATTTTTAATTTTTAAAACAAATGTTGACTCAAACTCACTATAAATCCTAAAACCAAATTATCCAAACAAAATAACATGATTTGCCATAAAAATCTTTCGAATGATTGACCTCTTTGCTTAATAAATTACATAAGAAATTAGCTTATTTTATCTGACGACCACCGATTCAAAAGTCAAAATTCACCATCTTGAATACCACAGCTCCCAACATGACGACGTCTATTTTGTTGTGTTCCCAGATGATCACACTAGCCTATAAGCTAACAATGCGTAAAAAATCTTAAATAAAACTCTTGTTATAAGCATTTTTAGGGAAAGTGGCCAACTACTGATGCATGGCCATCTACTAGCACCGCTACCTTAGTTTTAAAAATAATAGAATTCACCCAATCAGAGTGTATTTACTTTTATAAACTTAGCGATACTCCATATAAGTTAAGTAAATAGGCCAAATATCATCCTTGCAAACTCAGTTTCAAATACTTAAAGAATATTTAACAAATTTTTTGTGGGTAGGTTTTAAAATGTTTAAAGTAGAACTAAGTAGAATGGTTTACAGATGAACCTAAGATCATTTTGATCTGCAAAACTTCTACTAGAATGTATTCAGATTCCAGGTAGATTTTATATTCTAGTAGAAGTTAGAATAGATTAATTTAAAATTTTTAAATTCATAATTTTTAAGTGTATAAAATGAATGATAAGTCAACAACTTGTCAATGGTGAAGCAGTTACTTTTATAACTATGAAAAAGCCACAGATAATGTTTTTACTTCCTCCTCCAAGGAACAGGATTGATTAGGACTTATGGAGAAAAAAAAACACCATTTGAATTTAAGTAGATTTACAGCCAACCAAACAAAATCTGGGATAGTGTCCAACCTAAATCAATCAACACACTAAAAATTTAAACAAAAAAAAAATCATTGACTGCACCTTCAGCCAATTTCCACGCATTTGTAACAAAAAATGTGTATTTAAAAATCAATAATAAGTATGCACCAAGAGTGTTATGTATACGAGGGTGGTCTGAAAAGTTTCCGACCGCAACGTGAAGATGCCAGCAGTTGTAAATAAAAACAAGTGAATTTCGTTGTTCGTCTGTTGAGTGAATTTTGTTATTCATCTGTTGACAGTTGCTCACAAATGTTTCAGCCATTTTGGACGCCCAGTTTTTATGTGTCGTTTTTGTTAGGTCAGAAACTTTTCAGACCACCTTCGTACGTCAGGAACAGTGATAAATAGATTGATGAGCTGTTTTTTTAGCATTGCAGGTGGCTAAAAGTTAATTAATAGTTTAATCTTAGTGTTTTCATAAATTACATAGGTCCGTGATATTTTAAATGTAAGAAAATACTTACATCAGTGATGCTACATAATGCTCGAATCGCAGCAGCTCTGTATAAATCTTCTTTTCCAGTCATGTCTTTCGTAAGACTAGAAGTAACAATAATAACATCTTGAGCGATCAGAGACAACTCTTTTATTCCAAGATATACCATTCGTCGCAGCAAAGTATTGTTTGACTGAAATAGCTTTGTGACAGCAAAAAATGTTTCTGTCGCTTCGGCAGGACCAAGCTGTTCCCCCTATGATCAAACTCGACAATTAGATTTCCTGAGAGTAATTTATAAATAAACATGAAACATTAGATAGCTATCTTACTTGATTCAACAAGTACAGAATTTTGGTCAATATTGGGGTGCATTTGCGAGGTTCCACTGGTGTTTCATTAAAAGTTCTGGCATCCTGAAGAACACTAGTCTTATCAAGACTCTGAAAGGGATTTCCACCTACAAAAAAGGGCCATTGTACATTGAAATAAATAAATAAAAATAAGAAACTAAACTTCAGTTGGTGAAACCGAATTTAATTTGTAATGAGAGTAAAGGTAAAATTGTTACCATCTTCTTCTTCCTTCTTATCTCGTTTTATTGCCATTTTTCTAGGTTATAAATATCTTACAAATATATTAAAAATTAAAAATTACACAAATATTCATAAAACACCAACTACACAACCCACGTCAACGTCAACAGACGATTCCTTGGTCGCAGGTTATCACTGTGCCTAAAGTTATTTTCATTCAAAATAATTTTAAGGGGATCCTCATAATAATGAAATTATGTAAAATAAAAAATATTTCGGTTGACTTAAAAAGACATAAAATATTTCAGACCAAGTATAATTATTAAAATAATCTCAAATAAACTTATGTGTACAGTTTTTGATTTACAAGCATTGGCGATTGAAACATTTCGTAACCTTCCCTTGGCAGGCAACGTGCTTTCGATAACATTCGGAGTGTTTTTGTAGTGGTTAAGTTTTACAATATTTATGAATAACTAATATATAAAATGAATCAAGACGATGTAAGCAACACTCTTTCTCCATATTTTAATCATCTCAACATGAGCTGGTTTATTTACTTTTTGTTTTTTTTAGGTAGTTTGGGGTATCATCAACAGAACATTTTGCTCTTTCAAAACTAAGTATGTCTTTCCTGTAATATGATTCATTTATTGTATAATTTTCGTGTTGAATTATCATCAATTCAGTTATAACTATTGTATTTTACTTACCCATATTTGAAATATTTTGAGTTTTTAATTATTATATATTTTATTCCCATTTGTTACAGCACTAAAGGACAGCAATTTTGCCGAAATGAATATAACTTGACTGGGTTATGCAGTAGAAGTTCATGCCCACTTGCTAACAGTAAATATGCCACAGTTAGAGAAGAAAAGGGGATCATATATCTATATATGAAAACAGCCGAAAGGTTTTTACTCATTAAATTAACTAACTCCTTGGAGAAAAACTCAGAACTCTTCAATTATTTTTATTTTTTTCCACAGGTCATGCTTTCCTAAAAATTCATGGGAAAGAGTTAAGTTGTCAAGGAATTTCGAGAAAGCAATCTACCAAATAAATGAAAATCTTCTATACTGGGACAATTTTATCAGGCAAAAATGCAAACAGAGGTTTGTCAAAATTACCCAGTATCTCATTCGGATGAGAAAGTTGAAACTGCGCAGACAGTAAGTAACGCCATTATATTTATAAATTCTTTTATATATATATATATATATATATATATATATATATATATATATATATATATATATATATATATATATGTGTGTGTGTGTGATTACATATATATGGAGTACATTATGATTAGTTAGTTAAATGCTTCTTCAGGTTCCTACCATATTAATGTATTATTATAATATTAAATACTGTAATATTTAGTTATAAGTACATTATTCATAATTGTTCCACGTATTAAATACTACAATCCTTTGCACAAATCATATTGCTCTGACTTGTCTCTGTTGTAATGCCTAAACATTTCAAAATGCTTAATAATTTTCATAAACAAAAGCTGATTGCTTTAAGTATTTATTGAATGAAAGGTTTTGTAATTATTTTAATAAGACCTACTATATTTTAATTGAGATTGTGGGTTTTCATGTTTAAAAATTGCAGTATGTCTTCTGTTTAGTATCTGTTCTGCTAGTTGTCACATCGAGTCGAGTTACATGTTTTAACTGTTTTTTCACTTCTTTTTTTTTTAATATTTTCAAAAAATACAAGCTATTAGTGAGCTCTTTAGTATGGAAAAATAGAATGTAATTATGGGCAATGAGTAGATTTTGGTAATCATTTCATTCCAACTAACATTTCAAAGTATAGATGATATATGTTTGTTGAAATGTTCATTTCTAGATGAGATGATTGCCGAAGTATACACATTTCCCATAATTACATTCACCCATCACGATTTATAATGATGTTTGAGTTTTAATGTTTAAATGGTACTTTTGATATATCTAATCACTGTAATCCCTTTCTTACTCATTGCTATAATTAATCATGAATGAATTATTTCTTTGATAGGAGGAGAATTATACCACTGCAGAGGAAAATAGAACGAAGGACACGAAGAAGAGAGGAAAAAGCTCTTGTTGCTGCTAAATTAGACACTGCTATAGAGAAAGAACTTTTGGAACGTTTGAAACAAGGAACTGTAAGTCTTTTTATTTATTTGTTTTGTTCGAAACTCTCGGTCCAATCATGTTAATATTGTTTTCTTGCAGTTTATAATGATATGTAAAAGCAAACTCTGCTTTAACATTACTAAATTAGAATAATTTCAAATATCATTTTAATGTTTTGAAGGTGAAATACCATTCAATACATTAATGTTAAAAATATTATTGATTTCATTCAGCATTCCCAGTAAGCATACAATACAAAAGTAGCATTAAATTTTCATTTCCGATCATTATTATCAAATTTTTTAGTGCATCTGTCAATAAAACTAAAATTAAATAATGCCCTGATGCTTAAAATTAGTGATACCATAACTAATCATTAATTTTGTACTATATTTTTGTTCTATTTCTCAGTTATTATATTAATTGAAATTTCAGTATGGCGATATTTACAACTTCCCGCGAAGTGTTTTTGATAAAGCATTAGAGGAAGAAGAAATTGAAAAGGATGAAGAAGACATCGAAGAAGAAACAGAAGATGAATTGGTAATTTCCTCATTTTATAAACAATTACATATTCAATCGTTTATTGATGAGTTTTGCTCATATTAAAAATAAGATATGATCAAATCATGTCAGTCAACTGAATTAAAGTCATGTAATAATACATTTTCACTTGCATCTTAGACTATTTATGTTTTATTTCATCATAATCCACTTTAACTTATTATTTATTTTTATTAGGAAATTGAAAAGGAGGTTGAAAATGAACTCGAAAAAGACTTAGTAAGATCTAAACATCGTGAAGAAGAGCAGATCGACGAGTACGTTGCTGGTGAAAGCAGTGAAGAGGTTAGTATTTTATCAGCATTAGGAATACTGATATTAATCTGTTTGAACAATCAACTATGAAATTAATATAAAAAATATTTTAAAGGTTGGCTTGGTTATGTGTTCATAACACCAAGAAAAAAATCATATTATATTTTTGTCCTTATTAATTCTTGTTATAAAAAGCTATATATAAAAACAAGACTACTATTTTCTTTCAATACAATAATGTTGTTTAATGATCTAGTAAAATAAATGTAACAATCATTTTGAAAATTATAGACATTCCAACTGAATTTTTAAAGCTGGTTGTACTTCTATGCGTGTTTCTCTGGATGAGGGAAATATTTAAGGATTATGTAATATTTCCAGTGAATTTGATTTGACAATTTGTTTCAATAATAATCTTGTTAAAATTGTCTGGTCAGAGTTTATTTTTATAGTTTTAATTAATCATTTACTATCCATAATAATCAAATATTTCATTTAATCATGTTTCTAATATTGTTGATATAACAGTTTTTAAGGAGTTTTATCTAGAGCATTGTATTATCTAGTACAAAAAGTATAATTAACTATTATAACAATCCATATAAGGTCTTTAGAATTCATTTAAATTTAAAATTAATTTAATTACAAGTCAATGAAGAGAAAAACTTATGACGGAAGTATATCAGTTAGCCTACTAGGCTCATTTCACTTTTCTAGCCTGGCTCTCTGGAATCTTGGTGGATAATTTGTAGTAATGATTTTTCACTGTAAAACCAGAGGGATAGAAATGTTATTGATTGAAACAAAATATTCTTTTAAGGCATTGAGGATATTTTCTATCAATAACTACATTGTTATGGTTGCACTAGTCAGATCATAACTAACTCCGTTCAGGCGCTGAGAGTGGAATGTAGGGGCTTTTATTTCTTCCAATGATTATCTCCTTATTAATTCTTGTTATAAAAAGCTATAAAAACAAGACTACTATTTTCTTTCAATACAATAATGTTGTTTATTGATCTATTAAAAAGATAAATATAACAATCATTTTGAAAGTTATAGACATTCCATCTGTAACTGAATTTTTAAAGCCGGTTGTATTTCTATGAGTGTTTGATGTATTTTTTCTCTGGATGAGGGAAATATTTAAGGATTATGTAATATTGCCAGTGCATTTGATGAATTTGATTTGCTAATGTGTTTCAATAATAATCTTGTTAAAATCGTCTGGTCAGAGTTTATTTTTATAGTTTTAACGTGGCAAGGGAACGGAGTGGCTCAGTGATAGAGCACTAAGTTGCCATGCCTGGTTCAAATTCCGCTGCGGGTTTTATTTAGTCTGTTTGTAGCCCGAGGTGGATCATGTAGGATCTAGGATTCTTCTGGGGCTCGCCCAGCCTTTACGAAATATTATAAAAATAAGGGTGAAAAATCTGGTGGTTGAGCGTTACGTAGGACATGTCACCTCCTTGCAGAACTGTTGTCCATGAAACATTACAGTCTCTACCATGTACTGAACCCCAGACCCGTTCACGGGTTGTAGTGGTACAGGTTTTTTGGGTTTTTTTTCAACGTGGCATAATATATAGATATATATAACGTTTTTCATAATCTATTTTTCTACTTTCTTGTTTTGGTGTTCATAATTCAATATAGGAAAGATACTTTACTTTCCTTCAAGTTTCATCAGCTATATAATACTAATTTTTATCTATAAGCTCCTTAATTATTTTTTTTAAGTTAAAAATTATTGCCTTTTAGTTTATTAGGGCCTAATGGGATGGCAGTAATCTAAAAGAAATTCTAGATACATTTTAGAATTGAGTTCCTAAGATTTATAGCCTGAAAATTTTTCATTATCATGATTTGAATTTAATGTTTAATGTATTATTCTAATTATAAGTACCATCTGCCTATTTTGCTATCCTCAACGTGTCGGTTTTATTTTACATATATTATTCCAGTATAAAACAATGCCTTTAGGTAAATTTGTCATTAAAGTATTCAGTGTCATTTTTATTTTTTTTTCATACAATCACATAGTTTTGCTATTTTGGTTACTTAAGTCTTATATATTTCTTTTTCTGTTTTTTACTCATTTATATGATATTTCCTCAAATTTTTTTTTTAATTAGTTCAATTTTTTTAGGATTCTGATGGAGAAAGTGGTGAGGTTGAACAGATGGGTTCAGATTTTGAATTATCTGATGAAGATGATGATGATATTGAGGTAATTAACGTTTACTTCTTTTTTTTAATATTAATCGTTTACGATCCATAATAATCAAATGTTTCTAATATTGTTGATATAACACTTTACTTTTATCTAGAGCATTGTATTATCTAGAACAAAAAGTATAATTAACTATTATAACAATCCATATAAAGTCTTTAGAAATTATTTAAATTTAACTTTAATTTAATTACAAGCCAATGAAGAGAAAAGCTTATGACGGAAGTATATCAGTTAGCCTACTAGGCTCGTTCCACTTCTCTAGCCTGGCTCTCTGGAATCTTGGTGGATAATTTGTAGTAATGATTTTTCACTGTAAAACCAGAGGGATAGAAATGTTATTGGTTGAAACAAATTATTCTTTTAAGGTATTGAGGATATTTTCTATCAATAACTACATTGTTATGGTTACACTAGTCAGATCATAACTAACTCCGTTCAGGCGCTGAGAGTGGAACGTAGGCACTTTTATTTCTCCCTATGATTATCTCTTTAGTAATCTGAGGCTTTAAATTAAATAATTTATGTTTTATCAATTATGTGAAAAAATATAAAAAGTATTAATAATAATACAATGAGGATTTATATGCATTTAGCTACTAATTATTTATGTATTGGTATTTTTCCTAATTGATAATACTGTTTAAAATGTTTTATAAGTCGTATCGAACTGTCGATGGCTATTAGTTATGTAAATTTTTTGGGGGAATTGTATTTTCAACATTCCCCCCATGGTGGAGTTTGATGTAAGAAATTGCCATTAGAGGTAATAAATAGCTGAGGGAAGAGCCCAGCAAGTTGGCATGTTAGTTATTTTTGTAAATTTCAATATAACTAATGTTTCTGAATTCTGCCCAAGCTCGGTGAGCTATATTTAGTTACTCTTAGTGGTTACGACTTGTAATGTAGTGTTGTCTGTTCACTGGTCACATAAATGTCAGATTTCATTTGTCACTCTTCGAGAAATCTAGGCATCTCTTAATTGTCCCTAAGTTCTCTCTAAATCAGAGTTTATTTCTGTTCAGGTTCAGCAGCTGACCAGTTTTATCTAGAAATAGAGATAGTTGGGTCCGTCTGATTCGGACATGCTAGCCTTACTTATATGTTGCTGCTAGACCAATCAAAAATCTCTTTACAGTAGTGATGCCATGAGATATCTATGAAGATAGACGAATGCTCGAAATCCTTTGATTGCCTATAATACCATTTTGACCATTGATGTTCACCAGGACACCAACGTGGTTAAGTCGAGTTTTGTCCATAGAGAGTTAATTGTATATAAGCAATAACTCCATTTCAAGCCAATACCTGACTCAGTCCTTTGCTCATTACAAAACTAACATTTCGCTTCCCTAAATACAAGAAACTCATTTTGGAGAAAATTCGACTTATTCACCTGGGCTGTAGATATAATTTAAAAACTGAAGACCTGGTTTACGGTCTGAATATTAGATTTAATAATAATTATACTGTAAGTAATTAAAAGTTTTCAAATAACCTCCCTCAATCGAAACATTTTTGCTAATTAAGTGACCTACTTTGAGCTCTTTAGAAGCCATTGAATTTTAATTTAATTTAATTACAAGCCAATGAAGAGAAAAACTTATGACGGAAGTATACCAGTTAGCCTACTAGGCTCATTCTACTTCTCTAGCCTGGCTCTCTGGAATCTTGGTGAATAATTTGTAGTTATGATTTTTCACTGTAAAACCAGAGGGATAGAAAAGTTATTGGTTGAAACAAATTATTCTTTTAAGACATTGAGAACATTTTTTATCAATAACTACAATTTTATGGTTGTAATCGACAATTCATAACAAACTCCATTCAGGCGCTGAGAGTGGAATGTAGGCGCTGTTATTTCTTCTTATGATTATTTCTTTAGTAATCTGAGGCTTGAAATAAAAACATTTAATCTGTAACCTTGATATCCATCCAACTGCGACTATAAAGTTTTCTTATTGACTTGTTTTTAATATCATATATTTTTATATACTCATTCTAACCATAAGAGCTTATAAATTGTTTTATAAATCATAATTAACTCCCACTGCTAAATTAGTTAAAGTTTTATTTGTATACTATTTGCTGGCTTCATCTCCAATTGTTGTTTATTATAGCAAGTGTATAAGGTATGTTTTTGATAGTATAGCCTTATAGATTTCCACCATTTAAACTTCAAAAAAATCTAAATCATTGTTTATATACTAATCTTTTTAACAATTTTTCTATAACATTTTTTGGAAACCCCACCATGAATTAAGGGTTTTGACTTAATGCCTCGTCCAGACCAAGAAAAAAAATTTTGATTTCGAATCAGGGCTGCCGTGATTTCAATCTATGCAACAGTTCAAATTGTAAATTTCTTCTTTTTTTTCTTAATTTATTATTTTGCGTCATACAATATCATGGAACATACAATATAGTCCAGGATCCATGATCCATTTTTGCACTTCATTAGTATCAAGCTGAATCTTCGTGAATAGCTTCGTTTCGATGAGACGCCCAACAACTTCCTGTGCGAAAATTCTCGATTGTGGTAGCTAAAAGAGGTAGCAAGGATAAAATATGTCGATTTGATGATACTCAAAAATTTATTACTAACTGGGTTTTTTTTTTGTTAAATCTCAAGATAATTTTCTAAATTATTTGAAAAAATATTTGTCCTACAAAATGTATGGTCTTCCAATATGTATCGATAACGAAGTCTAAAAAGAAGAAGTAAAAAAAAAAACAGTTGGTTAGTAATAATTTTTGATCAACTCGTTATCGATACACGTTGGAAGGAGGAGACTCTGTGATCAAACCATACATTTTGTAGGACAAATATTTTTTGTATAAGTGATAGATCTTGGACTAATATATCACCTCCTCCATTTTGTTCATATAGATTTTTAAGTTACACAGGTATTTAGTTACACAGATAAGGCTAACCCCTGATCAAAACTAGACCTTGAGTAATGGGGGAGACTTATTGTTTACTTGTTATCACTGAACTGTTGTAAATTAATCTAAGTTGCGGCTTGGTGACTAAGCTTAAGAGAGATTGTCCAATACAGTGGAATCCCGATATTTCGTATCCCGATTATTCGTATTTCCGGTTAATTCGTACAAATTTGCCGGTCCCTAGAGAAAATCCCGATAAATGGTATAAAATCAATGCATTTCAGACCCCTCGATAATTCGTATTATTTTTATGCTCGAGGTCACTTACAACTTCAAATAATTCGTATTTCCAGCTTTAAAATCTCGTTACTTAGTACTGTTTTCGAAAGGGAGGGAGAGAACAGTGAAGCAGATATGCCAGGGAGCAGAATGAGAATAAATGCTTTCTAGGAAATCACTCAATTTGTATTTATTTTTATACACAAATATGTTTGTATTGTTTAGAGGCACAGTAGATCCTATTGTTTTTTACGGGGGAGCGAGTGAGAGAGATAAGTTTTCTAAGAAATCTCATAAGTAATCCGTACTGTTTTCTCTCATAGGAAATTGGGGGAGTAGAGAGGGGAAGTTCTATTAATTTTATTAAGCTTTTCTTACAATCACACTTTTATTTACAATTCAGTCTCGTTTTTGTTACCGTTGTGACACGTAATCATACCTCCAAAATACGTTAGCCTCTCTATTGAAGAGAAACAACAAATCATAAATGCCGTGACCAGTGGCTGTAAGCTAATTGACGTATCCAAGCATTTCATCGTCCCTGGTTCCACGATCACATCAATCCTGAAGAACAAGGACAAAATCACTTCCCAGACTTGTAGAGAACTTAAAAAAGTGGTTCGTACAAGCAAGGAATTCAAATGTACCAGTTGGAGGTAATATTTGAAGAGAAAAAGCCCAAGTTTTCACAGAAAAAAGGGAATTGAAGACTTTCGTGCAAGCGATGGATGGTTCAATAGATTAAAAAAATTTCATTAGTACGTTTTTTTATTTTGTACTCCCTATAATTGGTATTCCCGATAATTCGTACCAAATCATCAGTCCCTTGACCATACGAATTATCGGGATTCTACTGTAATAGCAATATATATATATTTCTATTTTAATGAAAATATTAAATGCTTCCTTTGATTATAAAAAAAAATATGTTCACAAGGGATTATTGGTTGCATTAAAGGGTTGGTTATAATTTTCGTATTATATAAGTTTATTATATTATTATATTGTCTAAATAGTTGAATTTCAAGAACTTATTTATTAAAGATTAAAGTTTTATGTTACTAGTTTAAAAAATATATCTTTTTTAGGATACTGGGGTGCCTAGTTCATCGCAAAAAGGGTCATCTAAGAAACCACGTGTTGAAATTGAATATGAATACGAAGATACAGCAAGAGAGATTAATCGATAATGTATTTTTTATGATTTTTATTGTAAATATATCTTTTTTAAATTATTATTTCTGTTTGATTAACCCTACTTCTATGATTAATTTTATGTTATTGTAATCCTTAATTTATTTGAACATCAGGCCAATTATTTGGAAATCACAGGTCTAGAATAATTTTCTTATTTCACCCAATACTTTAAAGAATATAAATCTCAGAAGAAAATAAATTTTTTTCTTTTAAATTTTGATTAACACAGATTAAAAAAACCTGTAGCACTACAACCCGTGAAGGGTCTGTCGTTCCGTAAATGGTAGAAACTGTACAGTTTCTTGGACAATAGTTGTGCAGGGAGGTGATTTGTCCTGGATCACTCTCAACTGACAGATTTTTTCCACTTTATTTTGGTTACTTGCTGTACAAAGACTGGGTGAGCCCGGAGAGGGTTCAAGGTCCCATAGGATCCATCTCCAGCCATTAACAGATTAAATAAATCTGCCACCGAGCGGGATTTAAACCCAGGACCTTCGACATGGCAACTCAGTACTCTACCACTGAGACACTCCTCTCCCTCATTAATATAGAAAAGGTAGAAATACATAAATTATGAAGGCATTAATATGGTTTTAAGTTTATATATTTAATTAAGTACACAATGTAGCCAAGATAAGCGCACTTGTCACAGTCGGCAAACAAACTACAAAAAGTAATTTATCTTAAGCATATTATAAAATAAAATTTACATATTATACACAACAAATGTATACCACAGTAATTAAACAACCATTGCATATCGAGCACACTTTAGATTTATATGGAAAACATATAGTAGTTGTTTTAACTTAACAATGTTACCTAAAGGAAAAAAAAAAATCACTACTTCATAACATTGATGACCATTCTAATTTATATTAGAGAGGAAATAGTTGACTGGAAGAACTAATAGAGGATGGAAATTGTTGGGGGTGCAGTCAAAATATACACACAAATAAGTGGAAGCTTATTTTTTATTTGTGCCTACGTTTCGACCTACTTTGTAGGTCATCTTCAGGGCCAATAGGAGTGGCTGCTCAATGAAAAATGTCATTTTGGCCCCGTTTATTGTGGTTCATGTTAGAGATTAACATTTTTCACTGACCAGCCACTCCTATTGGCCTTGAAGATGACAAACAAAGTAGGTAGTAACGAAGGCACAAATAAAAAATAAGCTTCCACTTATTTGTGTGTATATTTTGACTGCACCCCCCAACAATATCCATCCTCTATTATAATTTATAGTATAACAAATGATATGTCAAGCGATACTTATGCAAGCATTTAAATTCTATCAATATTGTAACAAGTAGAAAACCAAAAAAAATCTCGTAGTAATCTGATCTTTAATAATAAATCAATACATATTTTTAACTATAACAAACTAAGCAGTGAACGAAGACCTTTTAATCGACTGTAAATTTATTTATTAAAGTTTGATAGTCCATGCCTCTAAATAAACTTTATCAATTTATATTATAAAAGCAATGGATGCAATAAGAATAGGTATATGCATAAAAGCTATTAAAAGATCAAATTTGTTACAAAATGTCATTTTAATGAAGAAAGCTAATTAATCGAAAAAGAGGACTAAATTTTAATTATTTCATTAAATGTGATTTAATGATATAGCAACTGATAAGCCCAAGTTATAAGATTGAAATATTTTTTGAAAACCTTTAATTTATTTCCTGATCAGCCACGTACATTGCATTATAATTATCACTACTAATTAGGTTTATATAGAATTAGTAAAATAATTGACAGAAATATTATACTAAATTAGTAAGAAATGTGAATATCATGAACCAATAGGAAGTGATCGTTAACGAAAAATTAAATAAAGACCTTTTGAATAATAATTTTTCAATGATTTGATCATTTATAACTCTTCAAAAATTTTAAAATGAAACAAGTTAGAAACCTTTTTAAAATTCAAATTAAATTATTTTTCATAAATGATAACTCAAGCATAAAATAAATTTAACCTTTTTACAAGAAAATAATGTTTTTAAAATATTGTGTCTTGCAAATTCGATCCTTAATAAAATTGTTGAATATATCTGAATGTTATTTATTGCAAACATTTCTAGGTTTAGCACAAATTTCAAGTAAATTCTGACACCACTAGAAAAAATAAAAAGATAAGGAAGGAAGAAAAATATTGAAACAATTTTTTTTTTTTAAATAATAATAATATAGCAAGGGACTCATCAGTTAAAACACAAAAAAGTAAAATACTTGACTAGAAAACACATGACACTTTTTGATTTTTAATTAGTTTTTAGAACCCAATGTTTCAATAATAAGATAACAACAAATAAAAAAATGAGCTATAAGTATCTAAGCTCAGCATAATGCCCTGTAAGAAATTATTATTCTTTTTAATAATTAAGATTTACTTCGAGCAACATATATAAAAGGTGTAATGAAAATAAACCTTTTACAAAGCTAGGCTTTATTATTCACAACAAATGTTAAACTCCTTAGTATGATCATATGGATCCTATATAAAGGTTACAATAGGTTATAATGATAATAGCATGATAATAAATCATCACATTCTTCCGTCCTATTAAAAATTTAGTTCATAGTCCTTCAAGCGGGAAGGCGCACGGTGCTCTCTAGTAGAGCGTCGCAGAGAATTTTCTTGAGGCTGAGCTTCTGTGTTTATCCTGTGTCCTGTATCCTGAGTATCTTGGCTTGTATCTTGATGTTGAAGGGTTCTTGCAGGTTCCGGCTCCTGTTGCCCAGTTGGCTCGAGCTCTGGCTCAATTTTCTCTGGTTCTGTCTCAGTGATCGTCTCACCTTGAGGTGCTAAGTGTTTCAATGACACTGTCGTCTCTCGTCCGTCTCCGAGGCGTACCCTGGCATACTGTGGGTTGACGTCAAGAATGTCAACTTCCTCTACTAATGGATCGAATTTACTTTTTCGTACCTGTTTTTTCATCAAAGCTTTCTGTGAAGGTGAAAGCCAAGTTGGGAGTGAAATACCATTAGAAGATCGTCTGTTGTGTCGAAACATTCTTTCATGGGGTGTCTCGTTGGTTGCTGTGCACAACAGGGATCGAATTGAGTGAAGAGCATCAGGGAGCACCAATTCCCAATTCGATGGATCCAACTTCCTGTGTTCAAGAGCAAGAGATACAGTGCGCCAAATTGTGCCATTTTCTCGTTCAATTTGGCCATTTCCTGTAGGGTTGTAAGGCGACGACATGGAAGTAGCTACTCCCCTACTGTGAAGAAATTCTTGTAGCTCCCTGGATGCGAATGAGGTTCCTCGATCAGTGTGCACATACGAAGGTAGACCAAATGTGGTGAATAAGTCAACAAGGGAGTCAATTACTGTTGATGAATTCATATTGGGACACGGGTAGGCGAATGGAAACCTAGAGTATTCATCGACAATTGTTAAGAGGTATTTGTTCCTTGATTTTGATGGAAGAGGGCCCTTGAAGTCCATGCTGATTCTCTCGAACGGATGCGTCGCCTTAACGAGAGTAGACCTCGAGTTTTTGTAAAATTGGGGTTTTAAGACATTGCAGGACGGGCACGATGCCGTCATCCTTTTGACATCCTCTACTGAATAGGGTAAATTATGAGTTCTTACCCAGTGGATCATTCTAGTCACTCCAGGGTGGCATAAGTCGCAGTGTAGTGAATATAATTTGTCACTTTGGGTTGCGTTACATACCCTGGAGAATGCATCTGCTACTTGATTATATTTTCCCGGCCTGTAAATTATTTCATAATTGTAACATGACATCTCCAACCGCCACCTCTGTATCTTCTCATTTTTTATTTTATTCTGATGTTTCATATCAAACATGAACGATACAGAGCGCTGGTCCGTAATAATTTTGAAAAACCTTCCGAGTAAGAAATGTCTCCATTTTTTAAGGGCACTGACAACAGCATAAGCCTCCTTCTCAACGGCTGAATGCTTACGCTCGCTGTTGCTCAGCTTTTGAGAAAAGAATGCAACTGGCCGCCCACATTGCGATAGAACAGCTGAAATCGAGAAATCAGACGCATCCGTTTCAACTAAGAATGGCTCCAAGTCATCAATCGTACTCACTACTGCCTTAGAGATCTCAGTTTTGAGTTGGTCGAAGTCAGATATAACTTCAGGAGTCAAGGGGAAGGTTTTTGAGTTAAGAAGCCGTTTGACTTTGTCCGAATAGTTAGGGACCCATCTAGAATAGTGCGCGAGCATTCCGATTGTCCGCTCAAGGGCCTTCCGACTGTCTGGAGGTGGAAGATTGAGCAGCGGCTTTAGACGTTCAGGGTCGGGACATATGGTCCCACTTCCGATTTTATAACCAAGCAAATTTATTGAAGTTAGCGAGTACTTGCTTTTTTCTTGATTGATTGTGAAACCATATTTTTTGACTGCATCAATGAAGCGCTTGAGATTTTTATCGTGTTCCTCCTGATTCCGACCACACACCGTTACGTCATCCAGGTAAGCATACGTTTTCTCAAGTTTTTCGTGAGTAATAACGTCATCCATCACCCGCTGGAAGGTGGGCACTCCATCCGTCAATCCAAAAGCTAGGCGTCGAAATTGATACAAACGGCCACATGCCTCAAACGCGGTGAAAGGCCGGTCTTTTTCTCGTAAAGGTACCTGGTGATATGCGCTTTTGAAGTCGATTGTGCTAAAGATAGAATTTTTTGAAACCTTAGAAACAATATCCTCGAGACTTGGGAGGGGATATGCGTCAAGGTGCGTGAACCGATTAATGGTTTGGGAATAATCAACGACCATTCGCTTTTTATGACTCTCGTTTTTAACAACGAACGCTTGTGCTCTCCAGGGAGACCTACTTTCTTCAATAATCCCATCAGCAAGTAGTTTTTCAATTTCTTTCTTCATGAAATCGGCGTCTTCCAAAGAGTGCTTCCGAGATTTGGTGATTATGGGTTCGACGTCGTTAGTTAGAAATTCAAAAAGGGGAGGAGGCTCTATCTTTGCTGGAGCCAGGTAACTGATGGTCAATGGAGGTTTGATTCCCCCAAAAGAAACCTTGAGTTCAGAGTGTTGTTTTAGTAGATCGTGTCCAACAATAACATTAGCACACAAATCGGGTAATACACTGAATTTAGTTTTAGTATAATGGTGACCCAACAACTCCAAATGAGCTACACAGTAATTAGAAATAGGCTTGCTGAGAGATGTTGAAGCCATGGAGACTCTACCAATTGTAGGGTACATTTTCAGGTTACAGCTTTTCGCAAAACACTGTGATATAAATGTCTCAGAGCTCCCTGTATCAATCAAAGCAAATGTAGGGGTGGAATTTATCTGAACTTGCACAACAGCTTTGTCAAGGACAGTAGAAGCTGCAACAAGTGCGGCTGATGAGGGAGCTTTCTTAGCTGATCTGCAGACAGATTTCCAATGACCCGTCTTCTGGCATCTTTCACATGTATCATTTAGAGCGGGGCACTGCTGACGAGTATTATGTCGCTGCCGACCACAAAAATAGCATTTTTTATTTTTGAAATTCGAGTTATTGGGCCTAGCTGCTGCCAAATTTGCTATATCTTCCGACGAGTTATGACTTTCCAGAGGGATAGATGAAGAAGCGTTAAGAGTTAGCTCAGAGGCGTATGAAGCAGATTGATTTTTGGCTGATTCTAAAGCACGAGCTTTTTCAACAGCCTCATCGAGAGTTAGCTTGTTAAATTCCAATAGTCGCAGCCTTATCTGGTGTGAACTGAGGCCGCGAATAAACGAGTCACGGACGTATGTTTTCCGGTGTGTTTCTGCATCAACGTCCGCAAACTCACAGTTTTTACTCAACTGTTGCAACGCTTGGTGGTATTGGTCAATAGTCTCATCTGGAGACTGCTTACGGGATGCCAGTTTATGTCTAGAGAAAATTTCGTTTATTGGCTTCACGTACGTAGCTTTTAGTGTTTCAATAGCTGTCGCGTACGTGCCCTTATCGGCAATCAATTGGTAAATAGCATGTGAGATGTGATTAGTAAGCAAGCTCAACTTACCTCGATCATCAATCGTGCCAAAAGCCGCGATGAAATTTTCGAACGTCTTCAGCCAGTAATTCCACTCCTGAGCAGCTGTAGGGGAGTGTGGATCACCGTCGAACTTCTCCGGTTTCAGAAATTTGTCCATTTGTGAATAATAAATTGTAATGAAAATAAACCTTTTACAAAGCTAGGCTTTATTATTCACAACAAATGTTAAACTCCTTAGTATGATCATATGGATCCTATATAAAGGTTACAATAGGTTATAATGATAATAGCATGATAATAAATCATCACAAAAGGTTTGTTCACATCTTTGCCAAACCATGGTGAGTTCAAAACCTAACCAAACTACAAATGGGGAATACAGGAACACAGCTGGATTTTCGAACTTTTGGCTTAAAGTACCATTGTTAAAATTACAATAATTATAAAGTATAAGCGTTAAATTTATGTTCAGGCTAATTTGTGATCTTAATGTCCATAAATATTTATTATAATTCACGTAAAGTCTGCTGTCACTGATCAGACAAATTTTAGAACAGTAAATTCGCAAAATGTCGGATATTATATTATAAATAGTCAAGGAAAATATATACCAATATTCAAGTATGAAATTTAGAATAAACAGATTGGATATAAACATAGACAACCCTGTATTCATGTTTGATTTAATGAGGTTTGTTAAAGGTGTGAACATACCCTAACACCTAAGCATTACTAAAAGCAAAATGATGTTTATAATCAACAAGTTAAAACCATAAAACTAAGAAGAAATCAAAACATATACGACCAAATATTTAATAGAACAGAATAAATTTATCACATAATTATATCCTTGGCAACTTCATCAGATGTTCTACGAACAACTTAACATGATGAACACTAATTCAAAGTAAACACCAGAGAGGCTAAAGGCAAGAAAAATATTCTTTATTACAACCAGTCTTGACACCTTTCAACCTAAATTCTACAGTTACAAAAAGTACTCTAAATTAGAAAAAAGTACAAAAGTATCCCAAAAGATACAAAATATGTTGTTTCAATTTGATTATATAAATATATAATATACGTATTATATGAAAGGTGCTAGTCTTTTAGGGATTACATTTATCACTTCACTGCAAATAGCAGCATAAAAAGGAATTCAGATCTTAATTATTAGAAGCTAGAAGCATTTAAAATACTGTCATAAAATGTTGTTTTAAAAAAAAAAAGAAAATAATATAAATCTATATTTCTTAAAAATTAAAACAATATTATATCAGAATAACACAAGAAAGTTCTTCGTTGATGAATAGCACAGTAAGATTTTAGCGACTGACAAACTCTTGAATCCTGGATATGAGAGGTTCGAGTTTTTTAGCATCTAGCAAAATTACTCTGCGGAAAGGCGTCATTGAAATGTCATCTTCAAGCCAATTTCCGCTTAGACCAGAATCGCTTTCATTCTTGACGCTGAATTCAAATTTCATATCGGCAACCTGCAATATTGATTTATCTAGTTAATATAAAGCTGACTATTTATTATATAATTAGTAAGTCCTATTTTAATACAAACTCTTATCATATTTGTAACTAACAAAAAATAAAGAAATAAAAGCAGAGTTTAATAAAAACATTATTAAAGAATACAGTAAAATCTTAGTTTTACTATCAACTATGTAATTTACATCTTGATCTTTGATGCATTCATTTATATTCCAATAAACCGATACATGTTAATTCATCCTCAAGGTAATGTTATAAATGAACCATAAATTGTTACATATCGTCGCTGTCAAAACAATACCGCCTACCTACACTTTGGGGGATTTTACAGGAGAGGAAAAAAACCATGCCATATGTTATATTATCTTATGTAAGTCGTTTATCTTTCAATTGCTAATTACAGCACTGTCTTGCGTTTAACATTGAAAACTTTTTTTAATATTGTGTAATTCAACCAGTAGAATGCGTTACCGTTACTAACTCATTTTCACCAAAAGATGTAGATGGGGGGGGGGGGGGGTATTGTTCTGATATCACAAATTAACTAAGAGAAATTTAAACAAAATAAATTTAATAGCGAATTGCATACTACAAGCTTAGAACTAATTTATAATTGGGAAATTTCAATACCTCATCCAAAAGTTCCTCCTCCGGATTGGACCAAATAAGATCCTGTTCTTCAATAGGGTTCTGTCCTTTTCGATTCTTCTTTTTTCCTTTAGCTTTACCGTCAACTTTGTACAATTTACAAATGAAAATAAAATAAGCGAAATCATAGTCCATCTTCTTGTCACAAGCTTTCTTTATTTCTTTACTGGAAATTTAAAAAAAAATACTTAAGATAAATAACCTCAAGATTGATCAATTACCTGGAACGATCTGAAATTACTTTTGAAAATATCTGAAATTTATTAATAACTATATTTGAGTACTACCAGTGGGTAGTTTCTCAACTTGCCATTACTCGTGTCATTTTGTATCACATAGCCTATTTACTGGATGTATTTTTTTTTTTAATACAGTTGTAAATATCAATAAATAAATTAATTAAATTAATAACTATTATAACATTTGATAACAAAATAAAATATCTCACCATAATGAGTCCAAAAGAGGAACAGATATTTGTGCTGGAATATTGACAAATCTCTCATTAATTACGAGACCAAGAGGTTTTGAACTGTCAGATAGCAAGGTCCTAATCATAGTGCTGCAACGATCGGTACCGTGTTCAGTACTTAATTCCACCAAGAGTGTCCTCAATTGCGATATGCATTCGATGTTCTGAAATTTAATATACTATAAATTACCTGACACACTAAACTATTAAAAAATATATTACAGAAACTTAAAACTACCACTAGTGAAATCATTAAAAAAATAAAATTAAGACCATCACTACAACCCAGAAAGTGTATTTGGTTCAGTACTTGGTAAGGACTGTAGGTATCTGTTCAACAGCTTGTTTAATTTTACTTTTCTTATTTGTTCTTTAATCTGTGATAATATTTTTGTATCAACTGGTTTAATGTTTACTATGTTCAATATTTTGTAGTTTAAGTTTTATTTTAATGTTGTACTTTCAATTCAGCGTGAAGTTTTATTTATAAATAAAACTAAAAAAGTAAAACACTAGGAAAAAAACATGAGAGTACAATTGTATGTAATGTACGGAACATGCAGAACAATAAACGTCCTTCATGTAGGGGTACTGCGTGAAGGGAAAAAAAAAAAATATATATATATAAGGTCAATAATTATTATTTAATACTAGCTGTCCCGGCAGACGTTGTTCTGCCCTATTACCCTAAAACAAAGGGCTTCCTAATTTTCTCCAACCATTTGAATGGCAACTTCATCGATTGTTGGTGCATTGAAACATCTCACATGTTTTCCTACAGGAGTTTTATCAGCTCTGATTAACATTTTATGATTACCAGATGGCATAAGATCCAGTGTAGTTTTAAACAATGAAATCAATTGATGTTGTTGATGAATTTTATTATATGATAGGGACTGGACTGTAATAAACTTTTACTAACAACTAACGCGCCATTGTTATGCTTTAATTGACGTCAAATGTTTGACAGCTGGGAACAGAGTGAGTTGTATGGGAAGAGAAGTGTTGTTTTAATTATTTAGATAGAAGATAGCTAAGATTCCAGTTATTTATTATATGATAGGGACTGAACTCGGTATCTATTAGACATACAGAGCTGCAGTTGGGCTCAAATTGTAGCAAATGTAATCTACTTTAAAAATGGTTACCTATTTTTTTTTAAAAATGCACCGATTAGGAAATGCAGCCCAAAAACTAAAATAACCCCGAATATGTCAAGGTTTTTCGGCAACCAAAGGTTTTCCTCGAAATTTTTACGGTTTTTCTCTCCATAAGAACCTTCTTTTCGCCTTAACAAAAATATGAAAAAAAAAATTAGCCGAATTGGTCATTACGACCGTTAAAGGTTGATACGTGACACTTTTCAATATCATATTACAAAGGGGCCCAATTATTAGCATATGCCGATGATGTGATGATAGCTGGAAGATCTCTCCTTAATGTCGAAGATGCTTTTGGGAAGCTGGAAAGGGAGGCCAGGAGATTTGGCCTAGAAATTAATGAAGAGAAGACAAAAATTATGATCTTCAGGAAAAAGAAACCCATGCGACACCAGATGTGCTACACAATTGGAAACTACACATCCTAATGTGTAGACAGTTTTAAGTATCTTGATGCACGGATTAATGAAGCATTGGAGGAGATTCAGGCACTGATTATCTCGGCCAATAAAGCTTTTTTCTATCCAGCTCACCTTATGAGAAGTAGATTAGTTAGCTGCTTGACCAAGTTAAGGCTATATAAGACCATCATTAGACCAGTCACAGCACAAACATGTGAGACATGAGTACTTAAAAAATCAGCAGATCTGAAAAGATGGACATCTTTGAACGCAAAATATTAAGGCGCATTCTGGGACCCGTGAAAGAAAATGGGGTATACCATCTTAGAAAGAATAGAGAAGTATATTCCCTATATGACGATGTTAAGCTTTCCGACTATGTCAGAATACAACGTCTAAAGTGGTTGGGTCACCTCCATAGAATGGATGATGGCAGAACCGTCGAAGGGCTGTATAAGGATTGTCCAGAAGAAGTGAGAGCTCGAGGGAGGCCACGAGCCAGATGGAAGGACAGCGTCTCAGAGGACCTCCGAAATCTTAACGTGCCTCTGAGGCTTGCTACAGACCGACAAGACTGGGCAAGAGTGATTGAGCAGGCCAAGGGCCACCTTGTGCGTCTGTCGTGCCTATGAAGAAGAAGACGTGAAACTTTATTCTATTGCCCAAAAATTTTTCGTTCACCTATCACATGTCATTACCTTCCCGCATTACTTATTTCATATGTATATTTGATGAAGTATTTTTATTTTTATCCGGTTCATTCAATATATTTAAAATTATTTAGGCCTTCAGTCATCTTCACAAGCTGAACTAAACCCTGAGCCGCCGGAAAAAATTAGTAGAGTGCCGAAAGATGTCATGCCGAGTGCTAGTAGGGGTCCAGCGTCGAGTGTTGGATTTAATACGTTTATCGTTCTAAGTGGCGAAGCTATATCCGAAAATATTGTTCAGAAAAAATTCTGCATAGAAAGCGACTAAATGCGGAAAGATGCCGCAGATATCAGAAATCATTCAAGGGAAATGTCAGAAATCATCAAAATGATTGTATTAATTATGTATTCCGTACTCTAATACACAAATTGAAATTGAATTTTATAATTGAATATTTTGTCTACTATCGATTTCCCATTTTTCCATAATTATGTTAAGATTAAGAACGCAATTTTAATACCCTAAATCGAATAATTTTCCAAAAAATTTTAGTTGAATGCCTACAAACCGAAAAAAGGTTTCAGCTGCATTGTGGTTTCATAAAACCACACAACTTTTTTATTTTATTACTTACTGTAGTTTTTATTGTTATGGTTATTAATGCTCCACATGATCATCCTTGCTCCTTATTGATATATATCTCATGTTCTCTCCCCTCCCCCATCTTTATTGTCCACCACTCAGATACCTGATACTTATGTATTTTAACTTTAATATTTACCCATTTTAATTTTTAATGTTTATCTTTATTATCTTATTCTTTAATTTTTAACACTTTCTGTTCTCTTCTAACTTTATTCTTCAGTATGTATTTTACTACCTTCCTGTCACCTTGTTAATAATACTATACGATCAAACATTTTAACCTTTATTAAAATGGTAAGATTTACCATGTTTAGCGATTTTTTTATTTTCAATTCTCTGTATTTTGCATATTTAACCCTGAAGAAGACCTGCAAAGTAGCTCCAAACGTTGGCTACTTAATAAACATTTCTCCATATCTAAGAGAAATTCATTGAACTCAACCCGTACCATTTTCTTCCACAAAAATAGTAATAGTAAGTAAAAAAATAAGTAACAGAAATTATTTGTTGAAAGCAACTAAAATCTTTGTTATTCTTAAGCAACATTGTCCCAGATTAAAAGTTTTTTATTCTATTTTCAGATGAAACAGGAAAAACAGGGTAGACTATAGTAAAATTTTTTTGATTTTTAATTTTTTTAAATTATAAAATACTTGTTAAAATGTAACTAATTATTTTGAAAATTATGATAATTTGTGGTAGATGACTGGATTATCTTATTAAACATTCTATTAATAGACTAAGTATAAATATTGATTCATTGTGAGGAGTATGACTCAGGCAAGTAAATTAGTATTGGTACATGAATCATGTTAGGTAAAAATAACTCAATACCTTTGTATAAGGAAGATGCTACAAGACTCTTTTTTTCATTTTATTCTGTTTCATTAACTTTATTGAATCTTATTATTAGACAATATTTAATTGTTCTTTAATTATGATAATGTTAAAGTGCTATTTAAGTTTTTTCATTTAACTATTTTATTCTATGATAAAATAATCTAAATAGCGCTATAAAATAAATTATAACTTATTAATGAACCAATTTTATAAACCAGATGATCCTAAATAATTAAATAGTAAATAAGAAATCTACATTACGAAACCTCAATATGTATTTCAGAAAAATGCTGATTAAAATAACATGCTAAACGTCAATGTATCAATGAAAAGGAGCAGCAAAATTGCAATTTTGCAAAATTATTTTGGGTGTTTACGTAAGATTATCTATATACTAACTTGACATTTTTAATCACATGAAAAATCTAACCCTTATGGTAAGTGACAACTACCATATTCTTTCCTAAACAATAAAACATTATTTGAGAAAAATAGTTGGCCACACTTGTCAAAGGGTTCAAGCATATTTCTCGAGTAAATCATAAACAAAATACCTGTTTTTCAGTAAGATTAACGACTGTTGTAATTCCAAAAACATCATTCGGGTCGTCTTCATCATCATCGTCTACCTCATTGTCACTTTGCTAAAATAAAATAATAAAATAATTTTTTAATAAGGAATATTTATTTTAATACATTTATGGTAAATAAATGTAGAATAAAATCAGAGGCTATAATGATTTAATGGTAAACCATAATTACAATTCTGTAGATCCTTACAAGGCTTCTAAATAGATTAATAGAAAGATTATGGGAATCAACAATATTGGGAAATAGGAAAGAGAAAAGGAAAAAAAGTGACTTCTTACAAGTTAATTAGCAGACTCTGTATGATGTAGTCTATATAACCTATATCTTAACAAATATTATCCTTTTTAGATTGCATTTTAATGTTTTTAATAAATACAATTACATTATTTTCTTGTTTACTTTTGTGAAGGTCAACATAGATTTATATTCATCGGTGTAAGTTTATATAAATTAAACTATATTTTTTAGTCGGAACATGTAACAAACAAGTGCCCTTGAATTAAATATGACTTCTACTTATATATTAACTAAATGGCATTAAGAGAATGGCAGAATTTAATGATTGTTGAAGAAGAAAATGTAGTCTTCTTCGGTCCTAAGAAATCAAGAAAAGTTATTTGTATTTGAAGTTCATACAAATGATCATAAATGCACTGTGTTTTCTGAGCAAATGCATTATAGTTCATCATTTTTAGAAATAATCGCCACCAAGACTAATCTGTAGTGAGAACTCAAAGCAACTTTAAAGTTAAAGTTTCTTAAATTTTAACAAAGATAACATTGGTTCTTAAAACTTTTGAAACAAATTTTGGTAAATGAATTTTAATAAGTATCTTGCCAGTACAATAGTTCAACAATGTTAATAAATGAAAATAGAAACGGGAATAATGGAAAATGTTCGAAGTAAGTTTTCATCTAGCAATAATAAAGTTAATATTTGTTTAAAAAGGGATTTAATGAAGTTAATTTACGTAGTACTCTCAAAATGATTGCACAAAAAAACAATCAACCATTATTTTGTGCCAGACTACAACATAGCATTGTTAATAGTTAATTTAAACAAGAAATTTATTGTTTCCTTTATTGTAGATTATATTTTCACTAATTGCAGTAATCCTGGAAGTAACCAGATAAAGTTAGAGCATCTATCATCAACTTGTATAATTAATAGGAAAGTTGTTTTCTTAAAAAGGGAATGGATAAAGTTAATTGAGGAATTATTAGGATTTAGGATTTCACAAAAAAAAAAAATGACTAATCTTGGTTTCGCGTCATACTGAAATATGGCATTGTTATTAGTTAATTCAACTAAGAAATTAATCATTTTCTGTATTGTATATTGCTGTTTCACTAATTTAATTTCTATATCGTGTAAGCAGATAGAAGTAATAACATTGTCATTAACAGAAAGAATTATAGCAATGAAATGAAACCAAGAGCAATTTTATAAAAGATACTGTAATGCAGGAGTTGGCATGGAAAAGGCAATGAGTAAAAAAAAGTTATTTTCATTTTTTTCACAGAAAAGTAATAATTAATCATAACAGAATAGAGAGAAAAGTAATTCCAAACTGATAGTAGTTTAGTTTTCATGAACGGTGTTTTTTATTATTTTTCCATTTGAAACTTTCATTTTTTGGTAATCAAACGGGTTTTGGTTTCTCCTATAAAATTACATCTTCATGACTTACTACCATTTTTATGTCATTGCCTCAAACACATAACAGTAAATCATTTTGATAAGCATTGATAACAAATATAAAGACAAATGTTGAGATGGTCAAACACTACATAACCAACTGTCAAGACTAAGTACAATGTGCTTGCCAATAATCAAAAGAGGAGAAATGATTAACATACCTTCACAACACTACCAACAAAGCTTTGTCCAATAATTAGCTCTGTCAATTCTGAAAGATTCAAATGTGCTTTGAGGAACAGCTGTTGGAGGAGTTGTTTAATCCCGTGGAAATCGGAATCGATGGGGTTTCGGCCTTCGAACTCCACTTGGATTTCCTAAAAGTTAAAGAAAAACGTTGTGAATCCATTAGTGGGGTTAAGTTAATTAGCGAGACAGGAAGCACGTGGTTGGAGACTCACTTCTTGGCCGGTATATTCCTCTCCTTCTCCATTCTCGGATGAGTTGTCAGACTCGTCGCTGCTCCTCTCCTCTAAGGCGATTTCCCTCTTCTTCGGCGGGGCTGACATGTTCTCTTGTGTCGTCGGGAGATAACTGGAGGATGCTGGAGGAGCCCGCGGAAGGTTCTAACGATGGTTACAGCGGTTGGCCACGCCCAGCTCCAAGTTCATCAAACTTTCCCTCATCGATTTGCGCCGGAGTCTTCCCCGCAGTTTTCTATTTAGCAATGAAAGTTATTTCCAGAGAGTCCTAGAAATCTATAGTTTCCCCTTTTTTAACCAGCAACTCTTCCATCAGATAGTTTCCAACCTTACGCACTTCCTTACTTCAATGTTACTTTATCGGATATTTTTTGAATATCTATTTGACTTGGCAATCCTTGGGGATCAGGTGCACTATAATATTTTGGATAATTATTCCGCAGGTTTCCCTTCGGGTTGAGTTACAAGATTAACTGTTTATTCGTTTCATTGTCTATATTCTCCAAAAATATAAGTTATCACGAGCTTTAGTATGTAAAAGATAATGTAATTATGGGTAATGAGTAGATTTCGGTTATAATTTCATCAAAAATTATCATTTCAACAATAAAAATATTTAAAAATTAGTAACAACTAAAATAAAATAAATTATTATATATGATATATGTTTGTTGAAATGTTCATTTCCAGATTAAATAATTACCGAAGTAGGCACATTTCCCATAATTTCATTATCTTTTCCTTACTAAAGGTCATGATAAGTTGTATATACTTATGGAAAATATTAAAAGGGAAACAAATAAAAAGTTAAGACTTGTGACTCAACTCGAAGTGACAACCTGCGGAATAATGACCTGATATTCGTTCTTGTTTTTTTTTATTGAAACTGATTGACAGATACCGTATTATATTATCAAATAAGTTTTTAAAACCTATTTTAGTGAACTTTGGAAATCAAGTGCATGATATTATTCTACATTCTGTCATTTTATATGTACATACTATTGCATCGCGTACGTTCTCACACATTCACAAACCTCGTGACTTTTTAAATCTTAATTTAGTCAAATTAAATTAAATCTTAAAGATGATAGACCAATAATCGCAGACGATGAGTAATACAGACTTAGAAGTAGGTACCAAGGAGTTTAATGAGAAGTTAGATAAAATGGAAGCAATAAAAAATTTTGATGCTGGATAAAAAAAATGATGATCTATATATCGATAAAAGAGAAAAAACTAAAACCACAGAAGTTTTTAAGATATTTAAAGAGAACAATTTCAACCTCCAAGTTTTCCCCAATTCAGAATAACCATTTTATGGATGGGTAGGTGAGCCTCACGAGGGTTTGAAAAACGCACAGGGTCTATAGCTATTAGTAAAACAAATAATTTATCTGCATCAGCCGGATTCGAATCCGCATCCTTCATGCAAGCAACACAACGCTCTATACCCTTGCCACTTTGTTGAAAAATTTTTATGTACTACATTGCTTAAGTTTTTATAAATTCTAAAAAAAAAATGGCTATCAAGATATGAAGTAAGTATAATAGATGTTAAGGCAACCCAACAAAGTTGGGCAACATGTATCTTTTGCAATATAGTGTTTCGCTCTTAATACTCTATAATAACACTATTTTTGTGTCATTATTCTTGTGCAATGAGTTCTTTCCTTGATATTTGATTTGTCACGATAATATAAAGTCAGTGCAGACCTATGCTGAACTCGCTTTCTTTATACAGAAAATCTATCATTCTTTTTTTGTGATACTTAATAGTGTAGTAAACACATTTTATTTTATTTTTTCTGATGATTTGAAACCTACTTAATATACTCCTTTATAATTTATTTTTTATCAATAAAGGGAGCGGGGGAGTTGCTAAGCAGTAGGTCCCGAGATCCAATCCGGAAGAAGCATGTAAACAATTTAATCTATTAACAGCAATAGATCAATATTGACCGAAGACCTCTTGTTTGAGAGAAAAGCCTGGTGGTTGAGTGTGATATCGACCAAATCACTTCTTTGGTCTAGGAACGATACAGTCTCTACAATATACTGAGCCTAATACCCTTCATGGGTTGTGGTGTTACTTGTTTTTTTGTTTTTTTTATGTGATACTTTAATTTTATGCATTTGGTTCATTAAACTCTCATTATACTCATAAAATGGCATTATGGCAGTTAAATCTATATCAGATAGGAAAGGAATTCATTTAAAGAAATTATACTTTTATTCGATATTTTAATACATGTTCACAACTTTTCTTTCTTCTTCCTGTATGAGGTTTCCATCATTGGCGAATATAGAAGGGTAGAGCGCGCCCCCCTCAGTAAATTATTTTTAAACAAAATGCTTCAAACTATTTTAAATTGTATTTTATGTAACAACAATAGACCTCACCCTTCCATATTCTGTGGCTTGAATTGCTCGTTGACAGAATGGATAGTCCGTCTTCACTATCCTTAGTTGATTAAATACAATTATTAAACGCTACAATACGAATTAATACACTTAATACAAATTTGAATTTATTAATAAAAATTATGATAAACAAATAGTTTCGTCTTCTAACATTTTTACTGAGTCATCGATGAACGGAGTGAGGGGAAGTCAAAGATGAGGTCACTAAAGTCTGTGCAAGATGATCAGTAATCATTGAATAATTGTGAATGAAAAAAGTTTCAGGGCACATTTCTTTACTATATTTATTAATTATTTGTAATCATAACTTGATAACTGATTAAAATCTCGCATAAGTAGTAAGTATGAATTAATTTACTCGGTGTTTATAGTATATAGTTTATAGTTTATCAGGTTCTTTTCGAAGCAATGGTTCTCGAACATGATACAAAATCTTTTCTAGTTTTTGTACCTCTAATGCCCTTTCGTCGACTTGAACGGCGGTTTCTTTCCTCTTCCTAGGCTGTTTTGGCTTCATACGCAAATTAGGAGACAATTTCAGCGTATTCACGTTTCCCTTCGAATCACCGACAAGAAGCAATGGCATTTTATGGCCCGCTGGATTGAACGCGAGACAAGTTGTTACGGTGTCCTCAGGGCAGACGATGAATTGAGCACAGGAGGGAATGTATTTGTTGACATTAAGATCATAAATGTAGACCCGACCTATAGCAGTGACCCCCGCAATGACGGTGCTTGAGTACGGGGACCACTCCACGTCCTCCACCGAGGCATCCAGATTGTAGATGAACAAGGGTTCAGGCCTCCCATCCTCCCATATTTTCATTCTCCAATCACCACTTCCCGTCGCGAATATTTCTGGAATAAATTTGTTGTAACTGATTCTGTAAACAGTTAGTTCATGGACCTTCATGTGATAAAAATACGTTGAAGCATACGAAATACTGCATTTGTATACGGTCCCAAAGGCAGTGCCGACCATAAATATTTCGAAGTCTTTGGGGTGGAATGTTAGGCAGGTTGGAGTAGCTTTTATTTTGAGATGAGGATTTTCAGGACTGAGCTCGTGTTTATCAATGTATAAGGTAATGATCGGTGAATGTAAAAGCTCGTTTTGGAGAAGAAGCCATTTGCAAATTCGGCCATCACCACCAGCGGAAAAGAAACTCAATTGCCTATCTCTATGGTCGTCACACCACAATACACTCCACACGTGACTTTTGTGATTGTGTTCAACACTACTGCGGTATTCTATTTCACAGTTCGGTGTCTGCATATTTTGCACTACTACACTGCCGTCATGAAGTCCTACACAAACATAATAACACTTTCTGGGATGGAAATCTAAACACAAAGCTCCTGAATCGAAATGTTTCACGAATTCCGGATAAGAAGGATTTTTAAGCGTGAAAATAGACAAGACACCTATTTCATCGTTCTCAACAAAATCCAAAATGCCAAAGGTAGCACCAAAAAGGTCTTTGTAAGCAGGATTCCATCTTATTTGCGTGACGGCTATTCCTTTCGCAGGCTGATACTTGAACTCCCAAAGAGGTAATAATACGCCTTCTTCATTCCTATATTTGTCGCCGGGATCTTCGTAAAATTGACAGTCTTGAGCAAGATGATCGTAAGTGTTTTGATTTAACATCCTTTCGAGAATCGTTATACCTTCAACCATTCTCTTATATATTGGGTCTTCAGTCTTTACCGGTTTCTTGAGAGTACGATCTTCCTTTTTCACTGTCATAATCATTTTTGCCTGCCTTTCTTTTTCTTTGGCTTCCTGGAGCGCAGCATAATCTTTCTGATAATGGTCATAAATAATCCATTGCGAAACTTGTCCGGCCACGCGGGCCCTTGGATTTGGGGCAGCCTGGCTAGACTTTTCCCTCGTGAGGCATGCTATGGTCAAGGCTGATCGATCACTATAATTGAACCGGTTCACTAATTTTTTGCCAGGAACGCCCTCTTCACGATTGTCGACGAGTGGAAACATGCTTCCTTCTTCCCCCTCCCCTTCTTCACCTACGTCCCCTTCTTCTTCTCCCCCCTCTTCAGTTTCCAAACTCATTTCTTCTGAATCGATATCCTTTCTACCCATTCTCTTTCGCTCTTCTACCTTTGCTCTTACTAGCTTCCTTTGTCTTTCATTGATTGCTGCCAATTTTTGCGCCCATTTTTCTTCTTTCTTTAATCTAATAGCTTGAACTTCTGCTTCATGACTACCAGAATGGATCACACATCCTTCTATTTCGTACAAAACTACTTCCCGACTATTCTTAATGACTTTTTGGTATTCCCTCTTTTCATAATTGTATATAACTCTGTCGATATCGAGGTACGGATTTTCTGAGAGCAATGCCCTTGAAATACCTTCATTTAGCTGTTGGTTGGTCAACTCTTCAGGAATTAAATCGGCTAGAGCAGGCTTGATCACTAAATCTTCTTTCCCCTCTTTAATGGCATCTTCAACACTTAGAGTATTTTCTTTTACCATGGCAATTTTGTGTCGCCTTTCCCTGAACTTTTCTTCTTTTTCTTTTATTTTTTTCGCTAATGCTATTGCTTCTTCATCTTCTTCAGTTTCTCCGATCCCTAAATTCTCCTTTCTTTCCGGAGTACGAAGCTGTAGGTCTTTAGACTTTGATTCAGGTTCAGAAGCTTGTGTTTCGGTTGCAGGAGCTTCTTCTTCATTTTTCGCTGGCATTTCGATATTTTTTATACACGTCTATGTACCTAGAAATAAATTCTCAACATAAACACAAACCTTAACCTATGCCCCTACAATTCCTCTCATGTTAAGTTACCATAGAAACTGAATAATAAAGTTCTGTTGGAAGGCTATACATCTTCATCAATAGAAATGTGCATACATTTTTTTCAAAATTAATTCAGTGACGCACATTTTTTTAATCATTATATATTTAGTAACATTAAAGAGTAAATCACATTTATTTAAAAACTTATGTTAATGAAACCATTAATAAATTAAACATTTATATTTATATATGAATTGTACCTTGACAAAGGGAAAAATCTATATGATGGGGCTGTTACTTGATAGGCATTTAATTAATTATGATATAAAAGAAAAGGATTTCTTCTCGCATATAAGTTTTTGTAATGAATAAACAATTAAAAAATAATAATGAATTACGTTATAAATAAAAATAATATTTACCTTTTAAACAAAATTAAATATAAACGTCTCAATTTCTTTTTAACATTGGATATTGATTAAACTTGAAGGTGACCTTCGATCAAGAAGATGCAGGCTAACCTTGTGGATAACCTCCCTGCTGAAGTGATAACGTATCAGTTTATTATGTTATAAGTGCTATGTGTAAAGAGAAGGAAGCTATAGTTTTCAAGTCATCATTTGACGATTCCTATTCTTCTACAGACCCATACATCGAAAAACTAAAAGAACTTCATATAAATTGTCACCCAGTTAAAGCTTTGGATTTTGAGTTTTGTAACTTGGCAGAATTGAGTGAAAAACTGCAGAATCACGATCAGTATGAGGGTAAACCTTGCTTTTTAAATTATTAATTTCATCACACACTTCTGTTTGATGACCGAAACATTTTCCATTTCCTTTGTAGGAATCATATTTTCTAGCCCAAGATGTGTTGCTGCTGTGGAAATGTGTGTTGGTGATTTGTCACCTTGGAAATATAATAGAACTTTTGTAGTTGGTGAAAAAACGGCAGAAACTGTTGGAACTAAACTCGGCTTGGTACCAGAAGGCCAGGCGTCTGGGAATGCATCAAATTTAGCATCTTATATTCTTAATCGTTGGTTATTATCTCCAGTATTTCATTAGTACAGATATTTTTTGTTTTATTTTTGACAACCTTTTAATTTTCAGAAACGATAAAGAAACCACTCTTGTTGCCATGTGGAGATTTAGCCAAAGAAACATTAGGTGATATTTTGACCCAAGGAAATATTTCGTTGGATAAAATAGTTGTATACAAAACAGTACCTGATGAGAACCTTGAATCGTCAATAAAAAATATCCTTTCCTCTCATAAAATTAATTTTATTGTCTGTTTTAGCCCCTCCTCTATTAATTTTTCACTTCCTCTTTTAAAGAAATGTGGAATTAATTTATCCATTGTTGAGGTAAGATTTTGAATTTATTTTGTTATGCTTCGGAATCTGTTCCGCTGGTTGTCGTTTCGAGTTGAGGTAGAACAAGTTTTAACTGTTTCATTTTAAATATTTTCCAAAAATACAAGTCATCGTGAGGTTTAGTATGGAAGAGAATGTAATTATGGGTAATTATTTCATAAAGGAATAAAAGTTTCAACTAACATTTCAAAGTGTAGATGATATGTTTGTTGAAACTATCATTTTTAAATGAAATGATTGACGAATTATACACATTTTTTCTCATATTAGCTTTTTGGCATCCATCATATGTTATTATTATTTAAGATTTCATTAGCATTTAACATCACTATTTCATCATATTTTATTCTATTTCCATGCTCATACCATATTGTTACTTATATTTCTATACGTTCCTTATATATTTACGTCATATATTTATACCACTTCATTCCATATGTATGCATTTTAAAAACTGTTATACTCTATACTTATATCTTGACTTTCTACTGTTATTTTTCCTTTACCAAAAAAGCTCTTTAATATCATTTTCGTTATACCTTCTTTCATTTTACTTATGTAAACTCCCTTACATAATAGTTTTTATATATATTCTACTACCTTTTCCATAATTTTACTTCTCACCTCTGATATTTATACTTTTTCTTTTTTTTAAATAACTTTCTGTTTACTTCCTTCTTTTATCTTTGTAAAAAAAATTTTTTGCATCACCACCTTTCTGTACATTTTCTCTGTAATTTTTTTATTCATATATATCCCTCACTTTTTTTCTAAATTTCTACCTCTCTACATATATATTTTTTTAATTTATCATATAGTTAGTCTCCTATGTATTTTTATAGTTCTGTTATTTTGTCTGTTTTTCTTTCTTAGCCCTGAATATGACCCATAAAGTGGGTCGAAACGTATGCACATAATTAAATAAGTAACCACTTATTTAGTGTTTTTATTTGACTGCACCCCCAACTATTTCCTTCCTTACTTATATACACATATCTCATAGTCACATTCCCTTTTCCGTACTAAAGGTCATAATAACATGTATTTTTGGAAAATATTCAAAAGGAAACCAATGAAAAGTTAAAACTTGTTGTGACTCGACTTTAAGTGACAGCCTAAAGAATAATTATCTATGTTCTATTATAAATTTAAAAAAACAAATATTATAGGTATTTAATATATGACATGATATCTTTGAGGCGTTGAGGAGCAAAAGGGAATAATTCTGAAATTTCAAAAATTTACTTTTTCTCATTTTCCGCTGGTTTTTAGTCAAGCAATTTTGTCCAACACGGCAATTTTCTGCATTATTTCTCATTTTTTTAGTACAGTTTTATACCTCAAGTTTCCGGGGCATAAAACATTGGTTGACTAAACCAGGGGAAAATATGAGAAGTAAATTTTTGAAAGCACCACCTGAGCACCTCATATATAAAAAACAAACAAGTTGAGTTTTGTTTATTGGCTCCATTTGTCTATTTATGTATAGGCATATTAATCCAATACTTATGCTTTTATGTCTTGTTAATAAGAGTTTTGTCTAATTTATCTTTTTAACTTTTAATTGTACTTGCTCCTCAAGGTAGTATCCTTGGCCCAATCCTTTATAAAGTTTATACAGCTGACATCCCAACTCATCCTAATACTATCCTTACCACGTATGCTGATGATACATATGTATTATCAGTCAACACCAATCCAATTATTGCATCCCAAAGCCTCCAATCCCATATCACTGATCTTGAAGAATGGTGTCAAAACTGGAGAATTAAAATAAACTCTCAAAAATCACATCAAATCACTTTTACCTTACGTCGTAAACCAATGACTTCCTGTCCTTCAGTATCCTTTAATAATATCCCACTGGTGCCTGTTGAACAGATCCGATACTTAGGGTTGCATCTTGACAAACGATTAACCTGGAATCCTCATACGAGACTGAAAAGACAAGAAACCGCTCGACGTTTCAGGCTACTTCAACACTTACTAGACAAACACTCTAAGCTCCCAATTAATTACAAAAGACTCATCTACATGACCATCATACGACCTATTTGTACTTACGGGGGATAGCTTTGGGGCTCCACTAAGCCATCGAATTCCTCTCGTATCCAATCCCTACAATCCAAAATCCTTCGTAAAATCCTTAATGCTCCTTATTTTGTTAAGAATAAAATCATCCATAACGACCTTAATGTCCCATTTGTTGCTGATTTGGCCCGAACCCGCTATCTATCCTTTCATAACAAACTTCATTTCCACTCAAACCCTCTAGTTTTAAACCTAGCTTCCTTTTCAAGTCCCGATAATCCTCCGAGGCGTCTGAAAAGAAGATGGCCCCGTGACTTCTTAGTTGAACTTGTGATTTGAGTAGTACCAGTGGGTAGTTTCTCTACTTGTCATTTTCACATGTCATTATGTATCGCTTGGCCCATTTACTAGATGTATTTTTTTTTATACAGTTGTAAATATCAATAAATAAATTAAAAAAAAAAAAAAAAATTGTACTTGCCTATAATTTTGCTTATTTCCTCAAAGCAGACAAAGCTCTCTACATCTTTACTAATATATGAGATAGTTGGACAATTGCTCCTGAAAGATGAGTCTGATTATCATAGAATATTTTACACTTCCACATTAAGTAGTTAGCTTCTAAGAATTGCACTAGTCAATTCAATTTTATAAACATTCACTATAAATAATTATTAAGTATATTTTATTTTTGTTTACAGTGGATTGCAATAGGACCTTCAACTGAGAATTGTTTATTGAAACACAAACTGAAAGTAGGTTGTGTCGCTGATAAACCTACACCTGAATCTCTTGCCAAAGCAATGAAGGAATTTCTTGGATAGAATTTGTGTTTTATGACATTAGTTTAAAATTATATATTGCATTTATTTGGATTTATAAGCATTGTTTATAAAACTAATAGATTTATAAGACTTTGAGTATTATTTGTTGATTTTTATTATAATTATTTATAAACATGAAGTGAAAGGTTGTTAGAATCAAAAAGGTTGTTAAAAAATTATTGATATTTATTTGTTAGGTATTTATTAAATAAAAACTATATTATTTTTTGAAGTTAAATGTTAATCATTTCTAATTTCCTTTTTATTCATTTAGAAAATTACTTACCTATTATTTCTTTTAAAAACAATTAATTTTGTAGTTGTTGTTTGGGATCTTTAACTCAAGCTACTTTTTTTTTATTAATTGGAAGCGGGGTAGCTCAGTGGTAGAGCACTGAGTTTCTGTACTGAAGATCCTGGGTTCAAATCTGGATGTGACAGATAATTTATTAATCTGCGAACAGCTGGGGATGGACCCTGTGGGATATGCAGACTCTCATGGGGCTCACTCAGCCTCTTTAAGTGGGTGGGCAAGGAAGAAAACCCTGGCATTTGAGTGTGTTCCCAAGATTTGGCCGAACTAATCACCATCCAGTACAACCATTGTCCTTGAAACAGTAGTATCACGTCTCTACCACGTACTGAGCCCAATACCACCCTTAATGTTTTTTTGCATGTCATAATTGTGTTGTTATTCTTGATTGCCCTGTTTAACAGGTTACAGGTTAGAGGTACAGGGGTATTTCAAGAAGGTAGTTAGTAACTAATTTTGTTTTATTACCTTAGTCCTCCGTAGGTGCCTCATGGTCAAATAATACTACTTTTAAGAATTTAAATTATTCTACTATTATCACACAAAATTCCATTAAACCTACTTGTTCTGAAGGTCAAGTTTTCAATTTCCCTCTGGAGATCCAAAAAAGTTTTTGTTGATCAAGCTGAAGAGAGAGAATCTCAGATAAAAATTATATTAGTGCACACTGTTGGATATTGGGTCATTTCATATGAAATGTCTGTTTTCATAGAGAGAATATATAGTTAAAACAACTTCATGAAATCATAACATTTTTATTTAAAATATTCACCCTCATTTTCTGTACATTATGTTCTATAGATTACTAAAACTGAATAATTCAATATTTTGTGATGAAATGAAGTCAGAAAATACGTTTTTAACTTGATATCCATTTCTGAATGAATGGAAATCGGTTGATGATAAGTTTTTGTGAATAAGTTTGGAGTAGGACTTAGTAATCCGTCTCGTTTAGTTTTTTCGCCGTCTGGCGTTGTCAAGTAAGAGTTATAGGTCCCTTCTGATCAGCCAATGCAGGTTGTTTTTTGATAAATTTTTGTTGCATTATGTTATATCCCTACAGTGCAGTGTGGGAGTGATGATTTATCTTTTCCACTTGGTTGAAAAGATAAATTAATATTCCTGCCATTGAGCACCATCACACAGAAACCAATAATTCTTTTGGTTGAAAAATTTCCAAACCAGTGGCAAACGGTCAATTCCTTACAATGCCCTTTCTAAACACGGTAGTAATGTTTCTTGTAGCTTGGGGTGCCGAGTGGCCAAGTTTAAACTCATAATAAAAAAATCGCATGTTTCAATGGCCATACTAAACAATGTTTTTTTAATTGTAGTGATAGTAATTATTATCAAAAAGAGTGGATTATTAACTGCTCATTACAATCTGTAAATATAAACAAAAGAAGCCCACTAATTCCACTTTGAATTTTAGAAATAATAAAAACGGAAATTTGATTTAAAAGGAAATTATATATTTAAAATATTAATTATGTACTGCCCCAGGGGCGGTGGTCCCTTCTTTGAAATTTGTCGATTATTTTTTCTATAGGAATTCGGTTTATTACAAATACAAAAGGACAATAGGTTCAATAAGACAAAAAATAAATACCTTTTCACAAAATATAACATAATATAATTATTTTTTTACAAAACATTTTAATCACACACTCTCCATACCTGTGATCTAATAACTAATAAATTTGCACTGTCATTTGATAAAAGAAACAAAAAAATAAAAGTACAAAAACAAAAAAAAATAAAATAAAACACATTTACATTTAACTTCAGTCCTGTGACAATCAGGTTATCAATGACAGTATACGCCTATTAAAATGTACATACATTAGACTAAAAGTTTTGTTAGATCTTAGAAGTTGTACATTCTATAATATAGCAAAAACTTTTTTAAATTAAAAAAAGAAACGAGATTGGTAACATTTCGTGCAATGTCATTTTAAAAGTTTTTCATTTTTCATATAACTATACATACATAATAATATATATAAAAGACAAATACATTTGAACGAGGTAGGCTCTGTCGTAGACTTACAAATAATATGTACTTCTATTGCACGTATTTCCAAATATTCTATCAATTTCTTCTAAAAATTTTTAAACATTTCTCTTTTTTAAATTTCTATTTTTAATAAATGGGAAAACGTTATAAGCCACTTTTTTTTGTTTACTTATTTTTAATTCTAACTTGATAATTAAAATAAGGTCTTTATTAGCATCACCCACGTAGCTTTTCCTTTCCATTTATATTGTATCAACAAACAATTTTTTTTATTTTAAATATTTTCTTATAAAAGTACAGTCTTCAGAGTTCATTGTTTCGTGGGTGGCTGTAAGAGCAAGGTGGCTAAAATTGAACTGAACTGTAAAAGGCAGTACAGGCAGGCGTGGCAATGAACACTTGCAAAGTTGGCAGTGAAGCACTCATGGCAGTTTAGTACAGGCGATTCAGACTAACGCGGCAGTAAAAAATCAACAATATAATCTTACTAAGTTGATATGAGTTTTTATATTTAATTAAATATCTCTATAAGTTGAACATCTACATTTTTTTCAAGAATATTGAATTTTGTATGAAAAAAATCTTTATTTGAAAGAAATTAAATATTTTTAATATTTACTTATGCATCTTCAAATTATATATATAGGGGGTCAACAATATTACATGCAAAGAAAGATTATATTAACTGACACAGAAAATATTAACTCAATTTTAGAAAGCATTAAAATGTCATATATCTATTTTTATTGCCAGATAAATTGCTGATCACTGGTCATTAACTTACTGTCTAATTCAACAGATTGTTTGTCTAACATTGAACACACCATAGATAAATAAACCTAGTGAATAAAGCTATTATACAAATGCAAATTAATTTAGAAACATCAATGTTTTGACCATTTTTTTATTATTTTAATATCAAATTCACCTTTCGTGCCTGCCTGTATTTTTAATAACAAATGCTTTTATCGATAATTAAATTTATAAAAGAAAATGAGTGAGCGAATAGAAATAAAATTAAATGTGGAATTGTAGTTCCGACAGCCGTGGTCAAGGTCAACCTTCCCTGGAGAAACAAACAGAACAAGATCCCACCTACTAAGCGAGACCTTCAACAACATTGACACAAAAGACATACTAACTGTTAACATTACATTTATATATTATTCAATAAATTCAATATTATAAACAGTAAGTATATTTACAAGTTAAACAATTGAAAATCCCTTTTAAGGCATGAATTATTGTGAAAGAATATTATTAAGAAATTAAAAAATAAACATAAAGATAGAATGCCTGCAATTAGTGAGTGAAATATGGGACATCATAAACGTAAAATTCTCTACTTTTTTAGGTTGCTAATGCAGCCTTTTAAAGTTTTTAATTGACCCGAGACGTGCGAATTGCCTAGGACGGTTATCCAACTTCCCTTCTTATTAGAAACTATATTTAAATTTTAAAATTCTTTTTTATTTTTCATACAGACACAAATCACCTACATACATATATATATATATTCTTTATTCATCTGGTATTTGCACGACATAGCACCTGAGCAAATCAACTATAACGCCCAATAAACACAGTCCGTCACTTTTGCTGTCGCTTCGCTTTGAGTTGATCCACGTGTTGAGCGGCGCACATAACAAAAGGCACCTTAAGCATTTCTCCCAGTCTTAAATTTAACCAATCTACTAACAATTATTGTTTATATTATAATTAAAAATTACCTAAATATTACATTTATTTATATTATTTATAATATTTACACATAATAAACAATAACTTTTCAATATATATATATTTATTCATTCTGTATATCCACAGTACGGCCAAAATATATACATACATCATCTCAATTATCTGTAAAATAAATACTCCAGAAGAAAAAAAATAACTTTTATATTTCAACTAATAATAACAAATACTTTTTTTTTTAATTTATCCTTTGTTAAAAAAAAAATATATATGTACAGGACAATTAAAAATGTCCCTTAATGTGACTACAATTTTTTTTTGTTTTAATTTGTACAAATTATAATTAAAAATACATTAATCACAGCCGATTTGTGGTGGACAAGCACACCAAGATCAAAAAACAAGAGTAGCAAGTTGAAAATCACAACCTTACTTTAGCAAACTAATTGGTTAGTATTAATTTGTATTTCGACTAAAATAAAAGAAATGAATTATTGCTACTGCCACATTCTACCATAAAACAGCAATGAACACTGAAAAAGTGCTCTTTCTTTTTTTTTCTTTTAATTTTTTTTTATAAGGGAAAGCGAACATTAAGTATCAATTATCCTAAATTTTTAAAAATTGACTACGCTTGAGAAACTACTGAGTGAGGAGACATATTAATAACAACAATCTAAAGAGAATAACTAAAATCATAAATGATTTTACACAGTTAATTTTCATTAATTATATTTAAAAAAAAAAACCTTTGACCATCTAGTAATTGCACAATCCTCGCACCTATATAACCCGCACTCTGTAACCCTTAGTAATTAAAACCTCTCTAAGGCGACTCTTCCTTCAGTTCATACTCATGTTACATCACTGAGAATGTTACAAATCAACTAAATATCGATCCCAGACAAACCAATCATGTCTTATTTAATGAATCTTTCATTACCCTCTTGTATTCAAATAATGCTTTGTCGTAAAATGACACCACTCTGGCAGTTTAAATATTCCTTAAAAATAAGGAAATATTGTTTAAAATTAAGTTGATTACCTTCCAAAAAAGGTACAACCACAAGTTTATATTACGATATTAAAAACGGCAGTATCATTTGAATAAAACAATCGATACAAAAGGTATAAAAAGACAAATATTTTACACAACACTGAGGCAGTATTTATTACGACTGGCTAGCTGTGTATGGTGAATCCATAGTAGGCATGTGGTGTTTGAAATAATAGAACTTAAAACGAATTTACTCCAAATGGTTGTTTAACGTAAAAGAGGCTATATAAAAAATATATATTTTTTAATTTCTGAAATACCTTAGCGTATTAATACATGATATGTACATTACATACAAATTTAATGCAACAGACATTTTTTTATTAAACTGATATTTAAAAAAACAATTATTTAATTCTTGAATTATACATTTATGACTTATGAAGACTTTATTTAAATAGTGTAATGTCTACTAATAAAAATTGTTTCAATCACCTTTGTTTGATAGTAAGCTTATAACAAGCTAAAGACTTTAGAAGGGAATTCATGATTCAGAAATATTCACTAAGAAGAGTGATTTATTTCTTAAGTCTTTCAAAATTTAGATCAACTAACCGACAGGCTTATCAATATTGAATTATCAATAATTAGAGAAATTTTAAAAGTGCTTGGTTTGTAAAAAAAAAAAAATGACGCTAACTATAATTCCACATAAAAATATTGCTTCCTTCAGAAGCAGCACATCTTATATTTATATTTCATATCATCACAAAAAAAAATATAAGATGAAGATATATTTTAATTATTCCATTAAAATTAGTTATTATATTTAAATATATATAGTAAAAATGCAAATATTAACACTGAACTAGCTTTAAACTTTACCAAGCGAGAATGAAATATGAATTTATTGAAATACAAACATTTTATAATAGAAAATTTAGACGTGATGTATGGTTTCGATGAATTTCAATTTACAATAATTTATAAAAATGCTTCTAATACTTTGTTATGACTTTCATATTCATTATTATTCTGTGTTTATCAAAGAGATCTGAGTCCTATTTAAGTAGACTTACTACTACCAAAGTGTGTGTAACTTGATCTTTTTCAACAATGGAATTTTCACTACATAATTTCATTTTGAAACAATCGGACGGAAAAAAACGCTAACCAAGAACAAAATAAATTTTTATACCAGATAAAGGGTGGCATAAAACCTAAATCCCTAAGTAGGTTTGATTCATTCAAGAGATTGGCCAGAGAAATAAAATCTCAATGCTAAATCAAAGAACAGTGGTAGGCTAAGAGGAATAATATTACAGTATGACCCTGCTTATCATTTTATCCAGAACCTTCTCCCCCCCCCCCCTTTCGTAGTGAAATATATAACATCAAGTTCACAAAAAGTAATAATTTTAATAGTGTATTTTTTTAAAACCACATTTTCACTATTTAGCATCTAGTGTTTTGAAAATTAAATAGTATCTTATTAACAATTCTATTTTTTTAAAACATAGTCTCTGGTAATGTAAATATTGTTTTGAAGTGGTAATGCCTTAGATTTTCAGATGAAAATAACAAAAAGTCTGGTAAAAGAAGATAGTATAAAGCATTATTGAATGACATTTTTTTTTGTCTTAAGTCAAATAATTAAAAGTGTCATTAAAAGTATAATGAACTGTCAAGTTCTTATTATAGAACAGTTTGTATTTAGTTTTCATTAAATAACAATATATTTGCTAATTAATTTAATAAATATAAAAAAAATTGTATTTATCGTTAATACATTTCTTATCTCTTATCAGCCAAAGTTTCGCATTGAACGATATAGTTCTGGAACTTTTATTCTGGATAAACGGGGTTTAACCGTAACTAGAACGCAATGGAAAAAGTCGTCTGGGAGGTGTAGTGTTTCTCACGTGTTGACGTCCCATATTTCGGCAAGGAATGGGGGTAATTTCTTGTTTTGCAACTTGAGTGAGAAGCACATCTCAGAATTTTGGTTGCCTAGTGTGCGAAGTTCTGTCAAAACGGACAGAAGTTTCGCGAATATGGTAGGCGATCTCGGTCGTGACCTGTTGTCGACGTAAGACTTCAAAGCTTCTAAATAAATTTCTTGAATTTTCTCGACTTTCCAGCCTTCAATAAGTGCAGGTCTCTCTGTAAAAAGGTACAATAAATTTAAATGCAATTTCGAAATAAATAAATTGTATGAATAAAAATGTTTCAATTACATTTTAATTCATTGAGTAAGCGAAGGAAAAATTACCTGAGAAAATTACTATCGCAGTGAGAAGTGCGTATTCTGCATTGTCCACTTTCATGTTGAACATATGTCGACAAAACCTAAGGAGGTCTTCAATGACATCTCCCATCCCTGCGAGGCTGTAAGACTCCCTATTATAGGGCTGGTTGTTTGCAAAGAGGATAGAATCGGTAGTGGCATCGTACTTCCTGGCCATCCTCAACATCATCACCTCACTTGAACAGGCCTGAAATGGTAAAGAACCACTTTTTAAATTAACAGTATTAAGTTTAATGTTATTCTTCATACATTATGATAGAACCGAATTTAGCAGAAACGCTGTATTAAATTTTGGAGAAATAATGTTGAAAAAACGAGACCTGAACATTAAAAATGTACGTGGGACAGTAGGCCATGAAATAAGTCACTCACTCAAGTAGGTAGGCTTTGGAAACTGGATTTTAGAGATAGAGACAGATATTGAACCAAGAGGTATAGCCTCGAGGACTTTGATTAGATGATCAGTATATATTATTAAATCAGTATCACATTATAAATAATATAATTATACAATATATCGGTAAATATAATAATACAATCAATCAAAACAACAGAAAAAGTTTCAAAGATTGAAATTGACATTAGAAAAAGACGAATGAAATTCTTTGCACACCTCACGAGATTACCAGAAAATCGACTGTTAAAAAGAATATTAAATCATGTTAGCTCACTTAAGAATTCAACGCCTTGGCTGGAGGAATTTCGAAAGGAACTCAAAAACGCAAACATATGTGCAACGGACATTTTAGAAAGAGACACCTTCAGACACAAAGTCAACAAGTGGGAAATTACATCAGAGCAACCAAAGCAAAAGCAGTGCAGACGGAAGTTGTCGGAAGAACGTAGGCGAGCCTTCTCAGAGAGAACGAAAGCCTATTGGATGAACAAGAAGAACCCAAAGAAACCTTGATTGAGTTGTTTGGTTAACGTCTTCCACTATTGGGAGAATACACTAATAATAATAATAAAATAATACATCAGGATATATTATAAATGATCAGTATATAATTGGATTAGTAATTAAGGAGTTCATTAATAAGTTTTCAGTTGATCTTCATCTTGAAGGAATAAACGTGTAACAGGCCCACCCAATCTGAAACCATTCCACTTCAATCAAAAGTGACAAAAACCTGATATTGGGCATGCCCAGCAAGTATGAATATAGTTTCCCACTCATTTAGTGAACAAATATATTTTAAGATTGGGACTCAGTGCAGCAGAGGCAGACTTTGTAAGTATGAAACCTCATTTTACAAAGGATTTGGGCGAGATCATGTATAACTGACGGATCCCTCCCCATTAAAGGGAATCCATTAATCACCTTAATAGCATTGTGAACCCCAGAGGGACTCCAGATATCTGATAAAGTTGACTCACTCTCGACACTTAGAAATCAGTATCACAGTACTTAACAAAAAACAAAAAAAAATTGATTTGTCATTTTATATCAGGATTCAATGTTACCTAAGTTCGTGGATGAAGAAATCACTAAATTTAACATACCTAGCAGAATTAAATAAACAGCGTTAAATAGCCACTTCAATATTGATTTCCATATATTTATTTCACTATTTTATTGGCTCAATAATTAACTTAAAAAAATTACTCACCTTGAGAAGAGCAATTTGATCTTCTCTTAAAAGCTTGTCGAAACCAGGTAACCGTTTAGCGAACTCGACTATTAGTTGTACCGTGAGGATTGTGATTTCTGTGAGGTGCCTGAACCTTTGGTCACTTTGCTCTTCATCCTCGTTTGGAGTATTCTGAAAATATATATATATAAATTATAAATATTAATTGATTAATAAAATAGCATTAAATGAAAAAGAAGATAAGGCAAAAAAAAAGTCAAAGCATTTCACTTCAATAAATTCAAATTAATCAAATTAGGAACTTAAAAACCAAAATTTTGAATGAAAGAGTAGTGATAACATTTGTATGATTGATTAAAAAATTAAAAACCCGAGAATACTGGATCTTGAACGCCATGTTTAAATATTTCTGTATTTTTAAATAAGTTTTTTTGAAAAAATAAATCTGTCATTAACAATAATTGAGTCCATTTCACCTCAAAAATCTGTTGCCCATTAAAAAGTAGCTTTGGATTATTTAAAAAAAAAAACTAACTTCATTAATTAGAAGCCAATATTAAAACAAAAATGATGAAAGAATATTTCTACAGCCCCAATAAATAAGTGGTGAAGACAAGTTTTGTCCAAAATAAGTTTTCTGTACTCAGAGAAGCGGAATCGTATAATTGTCGTAGTACATTAGCCATTGACTTGAAATGGAGATATTTCTTATATTAAACTCCATTCCAAGCCAAAAACTACAAAAATTACATGATTCCCCTTCCCTCAATCCAAATAACTCATTTGACTTAATCACTTTTTCTCCAGGGCTGCAAATTTAATTAAAAAGAATATTTTTAAATTTAATTGATGTTCAGAAATTATTCATTTTCTTGAGAAATACTTTGAATTAAAATAATTTCCATTTTTAAAAAATGTTTTTGGTGTTGAATATTGAGCTTGAAAAGTTAATCAACCACACTTTTTACAGCATATCGTAATAATGTATGTATTTCTTAAAAAATGACTTAGTTGAAAAATGTGAAAGACAAATGTTATATGAATAACTATGTTAAAAGAAATGAAAGGTTAGTCATAAAAATAAATAAATAAAATCCAGTCCTTACACTTACAATCCTTCTGAGGTCTTCCTCAGAAGGGTGCTCGTACTCGTTCTGGAAGTACACAAGCCTGTGGATAAGCTCTTCTTGTTCGGGCGAAACTGGTTTGATGCCATTAATTGGGACTGGTCGGCCCAAAGTGTCACCTTCTGGTTTATATACAACCTGTAAACAATAACATTATTATTGAAAACACTAATGTTTAATGATCAATTTTAATAATAAATTAAATAACATTTTTTGAATTGCTAGTGTATAATCATACAAATACAGTATATACACAACAGAAATTTAATACTCCATTCCTCTTCTATTCTATGGTCATTATGACCAGACATATAAACAACATTTATAAACTGTACAGGAAAATACATAAATGATGCATAATAATTACAGTAAGATTACGATACTCCAACTCATGTTTATTCATATTTATATTTGTTCTTGACTCATGTATACTTACAATAATGTAAATTATAATTAAAATATTTAAAAAAAATTAATAATATATTTTTTTTGTTACTATAAAAATGTTTAAAATATTTATATACAATTTTACAATATTTATCCCATTTTAATCTTTTATTTTTATCTTTATTACCTTACTCTTTAATTTTTAGCACTTTCTGTTTTATTCTTATCGTATTCTTTAGTATGTTTTTTACTACCTTTGTATTTTAACATTGGTATTTACCATGCTTAACCATTTTTAAATATATTTTGTAATTTTGAATTGTCTGTATTTTGCAGAAGATCTGCAGAGTGGGTCGAAACATTGGCTACTGAATAAATATTTCTTAATATTCAGAGAAATTTATTGACCTCTACCTGGACCATTTTCTTCCACAAATAATAATTTTGATGTCTCGTATTTGTTTTAGGAGAAAGAGTGGAGAGTGAAGAAATGAAAGAGAATAGATTCTATTATTTTAGGTTTATTTATTTTTTAAAATCTATTTTAAGTCTCCTTTTTTTCATCAAATGTGGTTTATGTTTCAGTTCAGTCTTGTCAATGTATCAAAGAGGGTCTAACATGGATCTTACATTAAAGAAAAAAAGATCATAGAAGTCAAAGCCGGCTGTGAAAAACTTGATAACTCAAATTTAGCCAGTGATGGATAAGGACTCTATATTACTATTCCATCAGGCTAGCGTTAATTTTTTTTAATATTCAGAAGAAAAATAGTCACAATTATTTTAAAAATCATTAAATACGCCATTGTACCCAAAGTAGTATTAACTTACAACAAATTATTATTCCTAAAAAAATATTGTTTTTAATATTTTAGCAACATATCTTCAATGAATTGATTCCTTTCAAAATTAAATTTTTGGGCTAAATTCTGTATTAATATGTAACAAACTGAATAAAGTAAAAATAGATAAATTAAATGTTAATTGTTAAGGCTCTCATCTGTGGTCGAATCGTGGTTACTAAACATTTCACAGGCCCAGTTCAGGTAAAGAGGCTGGATATTACTCAGGGGTTTCCACTTCCATCCCGAAATTAATCGAATAATTGATTAAATTACATTTCATTTCAAGAATCTCTTGCCAATTTTGTCTGCAAGGAGCACGGATGTAAAACTTTTTATGCTACCTCGAATGAGCTTTTTTATACCCGACCGGAAGGAAGATGAGCTGTCAAGGTAAGAGACTCTTTGTTTTTGTAGTCATGCTAGATTTGGGGCAGCCAGATGGTAATTCAGTTGTTGATAGACCAAATCAAATCTGACAATTAAATATTTTCTTTTTCTTCTCTGGTTCGTAGAGTTTCGATCACAAAACAGATGGGATATCTTTTATTTAAATTGTAATTATTATTAGTGCCTATAAGATTATTGTTATGGATGGTGGATTTTGTAAATTGAAATTATTAATTTTATTAGTGGTTTTGGGATTATGGTTATTGATGGTGAATCTTGTTGTAAGTTGTAATTATTATTTTTCTTAATGTCTTTAGGACTATTATTATTATAATTATTAAATGTTAGGTGTTATTTTATATTATTTTCGGTTTAATTTAGCAGAGTTTTATTTTTGATAAATCGATGTTTTGGGTTTATTTCTTTACTCAGTTTCTCTATGTGTCCTCAACGATACCATCCTCACCCAGTCCGTTTTAGGTGTCCACAAAGTCTAAAAGAGCAACAGCAGGTAAATACTAATTTTTTAAAACTTTTTTTTTTTTTTATTTAATTCAATGATATTTACAACTATAATGGTATTATATCAAGTAAATGTGCAAAAATGTAGAATATGACATGAAAACACTTGTGGAGAAACTACCCATCGATAGCACTCCAATTTTTTAAAACTAAAATTAAATTTTATAATTTTTATTTTCCAAGAAATTTATGTTGGAACATTTTCTAGCTGAAAGAACAAAACTGACTGAAGCAAATTTGGTTATAATAAATATAAATATTGTAAACAAAATGATTTATATGAAAATCACTGAGAGGATTAGAGCACAGAATGTAAAAAATCAATTGGAAATCACAGACCCCATACTAAATTGCAATGTATGTCTACATTTCTTATTTAATAAATCTGTTATTAGACTGGAACTAATATTTGGATGGATAAACAAGTTTAAGATCCTTTGTTAAGATGGTGTCACATTTTGGCCAAAGGTTTTAATTAATAAAATAAAAGGGTTATCATATTTTTGTTTCCTAATAAAAAAGAAACTTGTAATTTAAATACCTAAAATAAACTTACAAGTAAGCATATATTTCAATGAATACATTTTAATATATCAAATCGATAATTTTGTTATTCTTAATTTTCACTATATTCAAGTTTCCACCACATTCATTTAAATTTTCATTAAAATTTCATTTATTACAGTGATGAAAATATGAATGCCCTAATCTGTCAAAGAGATATCTTTACAAGCAAAGTGGTTTTCATTCCCAGGCCGGAACATTCTAAAATATTCTGTTAAGTGAAGTGTCCATTTCAAAATATACTATATTATATTAAAAATAATGAAATAAAATTTGGTTACCCTTTGTGGTTCTTCGACTTTTATTGACTCAGGGCTACCATTAGTTGTCGAGACAGGTTTGTCCTTATCCTTCTGAGCTTTCTTTTCTTTTCTTTTTACAGCACATTGGTACTCTGGTACAACACCTACAAATAGAAAAAAAAAATTATTTGTGTGTAAATATAAAAAATTCATTCTTAAAAGTCAATAAAAAATCGAAAAAGATCGATATACTCGTTACAAAAAAAAAGAAGAATTTAAATTCATACCTTGAGAGGTTATTGATAATCGATACATCCAATAAGTTGAAAACTGATGCTTTTAATGAAAATAATTATAATAGAATATTTAGTGTCTCCTACACTCACTACGACTTAAATAGAGGGAATATCATGGAGATGTGATGAACATTCATTTCTATTCTAAAATTTTGACAAGGGTTTAAATAAAAGTTTTAAAAGTATTAAGATGTTTCACAATGGTTGCTAACTGCCTTGAATTAGTTTTTTGGAAGAAAAGATCGACCTAAGTTAGTAAGGAGTTCATTTGGTACTTATTTGTCGTGACCTAAAACTATTTTCAAGATATATGGTGGCTATGTACAGCACGTGTTGACTATATGTATACAAAAACTTTTTAATGAACACTTAGTAATGTGTAAACAAGATATTTTTAAAAATATTATGGGAGGTTAAGGGCATGAGCATAGAAATAAAAATAAAAATCCTACTGTTTTTGAAAAGTTGACAAGTTTACTTGTGGACATTAATGCGTAAAATGAAAACTCTTTTTACCAAGAATATTTATTTATTTATTGATTTAACTTTTATGATATTATGGTTACCTGACTCCCATTTTATGTCCTTTATGAAGGGTTTCATAACCAAGGATTTTTACTCCCATTAAAAACCCTAGGGTCATCTGCTGGGCTGTGAACCCGCGACCTTGGGCATAGCAGGTTGTTATGCTAACCATTACACAACAGATGACCCCCAAGAGTATATGTATTGCTTCACTCTTAGTCATATTATAAATATCATCATTACTATTAAAATTGTAACAAAACTAATATTATACTCACATTCCGGCCTCATGCCAACAGACAAGCACTTCTTTAGCCTGCATTCTTGACACTTTCGCCTCATGTACATGTCTATCTCGCAGTTGTTGCCATACTTGCACTGATAGACGGCGTTCTTGGTTATACTCCTCCTGAAGAATCCCTTACAACCTTCGCAGGTGAGTGCATTATAATGGTAACTGAAAAAAAAACCCAGTAAATACATAGCAATATACTTCACATATATATATATATATATAATAGAACCACATTAACTAAAACTTTATTATCTTTCGAACAAGTTTATTAAAAAATTGGACTTGAAGTGAGGAAGCCTTCCTAGAAAAGTCTCTTAATACACTTCCCACTCGCGACTTCCGTAAGAGGCGAAGCCGGTGGGTAGGAGAATTCAGCTTAACTAACTACCGAAACATTAGCATAAATTATAATAAAAGCGGAATCATATTCACAACTGCAACGCCGCCTCGTGAAAAATATCCTGTGCCGGTTAGAAATTACTTCAACAACGCGAGAAAGCTTAAGAAGTATACATCTGACAGGATACAGGTTGAAGTTAAGTTATTGAGAAGAAATAAAACAAGAACAGCGTAGGGAGATCGATAATTAAGAAATTATCACGTCGGAGTGATAATTTTTCTCTTGGATTGATTCTGAGAATTTAACTCCATTGAGGAGCGGAATGTCTGAGTATTTACGCGTAAAATACGAGTTCGATACCAATCGAAGCATATACTTGTTTTTGTTTTTTTGGAGTAACATCCAACCTCAATAGTTACCTTGCACAACAGTTGGCTAGAAACAATCGCTGTCAATACTGAACCCAATACTCTTCATGGATCATAGTGGTTACAGATTTTATTAAACTCGATTATTTTTTTTTTTTAAATAGCCCATATTCCTCAAGGTAGTATCCTTGGCCCAATCCTTTATACAGTTTATACAGCTGACATCCCAACTCATCCTAATACTACCCTTACCACGTATGCTGATGATACATGTGTATTATCTGTCAACACCAATCCAATTATTGCATCCCAAAGCCTCCAATCCCATATCACTGATCTTGAAGAATGGTGTCAAAACTGGAGAATTAAAATAAACTCTCAAAAATCGCATCAAATCACTTTTACCTTACGTCGTAAACCAATGACTTCCTGCCCTTCAGTATCCTTTAATAATATCCCACTGGTGCCTGTAGAACAGATCCGATACTTAGGATTGCATCTTGACAAACGATTAACCTGGAATCCTCACACGAGACTGAAAAGACAAGAAACCGCTCGACGTTTCAGGCTACTTCAACACTTACTAGACAAACGCTCTAAGCTCCCAATTAATTACAAAAGACTCATCTACATGACCATCATACGACCTATTTGGACCTACGGAGTAGAGCTTTGGGGCTCCACTAAGCCATCGAATTCCTCTCGTATCCAATCCCTACAATCCAAAATACTTCGTAAAATCCCTAATGCTTCTTATTTTGTTAAGAATAAAATCATCCATAACGACCTTAATGTCCCATTTGTTGCTGATTTGGCCCGAAACCGCTATCTATCCTTTCATAACAAACTTCATTTCCACTCAAACCCTCTGGTTTTAAACCTAGCTTCCTCTTCAATTCCCGATAATCCTCCGAGGCGTCTGTCTGAAAAGAAGATGACTTCTTAGTTGAACTTGTGATTTGAGTACTACCAGTGGGTAGTTTCTCTACTTGTCATTTTCACATGTCATTTTGTATCGCTTAGCCCATTTACTAGATGTATTTTTTTTTATACAGTTGTAAATATCAATAAATAAATTAAAAAAAAAAAAAAAATAGCCCATATTAATTATGAGGGATTCATTTATGTTTCATAATCTAATATTGCTATTATAAATTAAATTTCTAAAAATCATCAATTTTATGAAGCGTTGAACCTGGACTAAACCCATGTTATGCGAATAATAAAACACTTATATAGAAGCCCTTCGAGACTTGGAGATACTCATAAAGGACAATGTTGAGAAATTAATATGGAAATGGAAGAAATATAATGGGGTAATCCAAAGCATGGAAAATGGCGTGTTGAAATAGAAAAAAAAATAAAATAAAAAAAACTTGTACAATTACAACCCATGAAGAACTACCATGTTCTTGTATCCTGAGTATCGTAGAGACTGGACTGTTTTTAAGACCTAGAAATGATTTTTCCCAGTTCACGCCCTATTGCCAGGTTTATCCTTTAATTATAAGGGTACCCACCTTATAGAGGCTGGGTGAGCCCCAGGAAGGTCTGTATATCCTGGACTGCCACAGACCATCAGCACGGCAACCCAGCACTCCAAAGACAGGTAGTTTAGTCTTCCCGGTGCCTCCAATTTTGATATTTTAATAAAAAAAAATAGAGTTTAGAGTCTAGTATATATTTTTTCATCTTAACCCTTAAGTTTAATTAGATATGATGGTCGTATGCAAAAATGTCATCATGACAACGAAATTCACACCAGACATTTTTTTGCCTATCGACAATTTTTTCAGGAGACGATTATAACTGAACAAGGAGTTATAATGAAACATAACAAGGCTCCTTTAAGTGCAATTCCGTTGGATGGGAATTAGAGATTATAATTGGCCTATGAGGAAAAAAAGGAGCAAAAAATTTTGACCTGGGAATGTGTGAGCTTAAACAAAGAAGAGCTTCTCGGAGAAGGAAAGGTTGTGTATAATTATAAAATTCACTTCTTCAACTCTTGTAAATATCATTATCTATAAAATACAAAACTGCAACAGTACGTATACAAAATATAGAATATGATAGCGGTCAGGAAATTACTCTCACTTAAGGTGTTTGATATTATTAAAATACGAATTGATTCGGAAGATATTTAAAGGGGACTTTAATCTTAAGGGCAATTGCCCTTATTCATTATCGATAGCTAACTTATTAGGGTTATCGATATTGAACATCTATAATGCAGATATCGATGTTTTAATAATATCGTTTTCATTGACTGTTATTTAAGGGAACGAAGACCTTGAGGCTACAGGTTCGCTGACAAAGGCAGGCAGGCTGGTAACTCTTGCCAAATAATTATAAGATATTTTATATTGTGGATATTAATATTGTAAAAAGAAGAAAAATAATATATTCTTTTATCTTAGTCTGTTGTAATTTTTATAGTTTTAGAGCATATTTGTCAAACGGGCTCTGATTTGTAAGTCGTAGGTGATTGACTGAACATGCGAATATCGAGAAAAAAAATTGACATATAATGCGTATCGATAATTTTCTTAAATACAAATAATAATTCGAAACATTTAAAAATTATTATTTTTTTTTAAGAGAAAAGATTTGCCCTGGCCGGTACTCAAACCCGGGTCGTCTGCTTCTCCGTAGCAGTGCTCTAAGCCACTGAGCTACCAGGGGTCGCATCCAAGTACGACAAATCCGTTCTCTTCACCGATCCTATATCTCCGCGTTCACTGTAATTTTTGAGTTGTATACACGGGGAAGAATGTTCATTGAACATTATTTTAATTAGGATCTTTTTGACATAAATCAATATATTATTTATAATATATTTTTATTAATTGTTATTTTTATAGCAATTATTTTTCAATATTTTTTTTTCTTTTGAAGAAAAAAGATTTGCCCTGGTCGGGATTCGAACCCGGGTCGTCTGCTTCTCCATAGCAGTGCTCTAAGCCGCTGAGCTACCAGAGGGTCAAATCATCAGGGGTCATATCCAAGTCAGACAAATCATTTCTCTTCACCGATCCAAAATTTAAAAAATATATTGAACTCCCAATAGACAGGAACATCTTAAATGCCTTAGAAGACAGTTGTGATCGGGCTCAACTTAATAAATCTATTGAAACAATTATTAAATATATACCATTATAATTTTTATTTTTTTATTTTTAAACGACACATCGGTTTTATATCCTTAATGTTTTGCGCCTTGAAACATTAGAAAAATATTTTAGCGTCGAAATATCAAGTGGACACCCTTAACTTTATAAAAAACCTGGAGGTTGAGTGTGATCTTGCACAACCGTTGGCTAAGAAGCAGTTTGGGCAAATCCGAATAGATATTAGGATTTATTAAATACACCCAAAATAACATTTAAAAAATAGATAAAAATTGTGTTAAATACAAAAAAACTAAGCTTCAAAACTGCGGTTTATTGCAGTTGTATGGCTTAATATCTTCGTGATAAGTATATGTTAACTTTTCCCCCAATCAATGAAAATCACTAGAGAAAATAGAAGGAATACCATTAGAATTAAAATTTTCTTTTAGTTGAATTTCCACGAGTAAAATTGATGTTTATCCAGTGTTTTCAAATTTCCCTTAAAATGAAATGATTAATAAAGAAAAGAAAACATTCAAAATTTTTAACAGGTAAATGAAATGGAACTTATTTTTGAAATGGAATTTTTGTTAAGTTATGGGACAGAAAAAAATATGGGCTTTTGGTTTAGTCACCGACGTTGGGCAACTGATTGTGCCGCATTATCATTTATTTTACAGTTCACTTCAAAGACTTGTATTGAATAGAACTGATACAAGTGTTGTCTCAAAGTCAGTCAGTACAATACGATAAAAACGTCTGTAACTGATTATTTCGTCAAATCGTTGACAAACATTACAACTATTGAGGCAATACTTTAAAGGTCATAAAATGACCGATTAGTCATGCTTATTATAATTATTTTTAATCATACAAATTTTAATAGCCTTAATATTTGAATAATGAAAGAGGGTAGTCATTGTGTTTACTACTGATCACTATGCCCCGGGTTCAAGACCATTTATGATATATAAATTATTTAATCTTTTAGCGGCTCTTTGGAATCTAAACCTTCTGGGACTCATCAAAACTTTATTAATGGATACAGATAATTGTTGGAAAAACAAGGTGGTTAAGCGTGAATTCGAATAAATCGCCTCTCTCCATAACCGAAAGAGACATAAAACAATTACTAGAATGCAAATGGTAACCTACAAAAAAAAAAACTCTATGCCTCTAGAATCCTGGAAAAGAATATTCAGAAAGCAGTCAACATTTCGCGTATTGAGGCATCATCAGGACATACAATAAAATAAAAAAATACCAAGTGAGTTTCTTTGGGCCATTTATGTGAAATATGCGTTATGAAGTTCAAGCATTAATGGCAAAGTCAGGCATTGGCTTGGATTGCAGTTATTGCTTATAATACAAATCAATTAAATATCTCTGGACAAAAATCTCCGTCGGAGAATCAAAAAATAAATTAAAAAAGTTAGGCTAAGATCTGCTAATTTAAAACAGGTGTGTATTCTATCTGTAAACAAAAAAGAAAAAATAACCGCAATATTTTTTGCTAGAAATGGAAATTACCACTCAACCATCTCATGGAAATGTAAAGTGAGATTATAAGTGGAATAAATTGCTAAAATCGAATTATTATCAGAAGAAAAAACTAAAAAAAAAAAAAAAAAAAAAAATGGAAATAGAATAACCAGTTATATGAATAATTTTTCAAAAAATAAAAGACTTTTCCCCTTGAAGAGAAATGTATAAGGATTAGAGGCAGGTGGTCTTGGGCAAAAACAGGGTAAATTGGCGAGTATCTATCGCACCTGTTGCACTGTCAGCTGTCATCTCTATCCATTCTCTCTTTAGTATCGATTTTATTATATCGATATAATAAAATTCGATAAAGAATAATTTTTATACCTAAGGTATCTCTTAAGAATAACGAGTCTCACCTCCACTATCTCTAAGTAATTAGAAGCAATTTTGAAAGAACAGTTAAAAAGTTATAGACTGCTAATTAGGGATTGATTTCTAGACAAAAAAAATAGCTTAAGCTAAAAAAAAAATAGTTCAATCTTCAAGAATCGATAATTAAATTAAATAACAAAAGTTTGTCATCATGAAAAGTTTTGATTTTTAATTTTTTTGCTGGATGAGTTTATTATTGTTGCATATTACTTTTCCTATCGAAATGGATTGGTATTAAATACTGTATATGTTATGATAAAGATTAAAAATTGGAGTTCTCATAATAATGGGACAATTGAGATTACTTAATTAGCGATTTTAACATGACAAGTCAATGTTTATTTACTAAACTCAATCTTAAGTTAATAATTCCTTCAATAGTGGATAGACTATTCAGTAGAGGCCAATGCTTCGACCAACATTCCAGGTCCTAGATACCAGTAACCAATCGCCCGAAGAACTTAATTATAATGGATCTGTTTCGATTTTTTATTTTTTTATTTTTTTACATCAAGGAATAAACAGTTTAACCATTAGAAGTTTCCGATCTTCTATTAAAAAAAAAAATACAATACTTAAAAATCTAAAAAAAAAAACCTGTACCACTACAACCCGTGAACGGGTCTGGGGTTCAGTACATGGTGGAGACTGTACTGTTTCATGGACAGCTGTTCTGCAAGGAGGTGACATGTCCTAGGTCACGCTCAACCGCCAGATTTTTCCCATTATTTGGGTACCCTCTTTTTATAATATTTTATAGAGGCTGAGTGAGCCCCATGAGGGTCCTAGATCCTAAATGATCCATCTCCCGCTTCAAACAGACTAAATAAAAGTCTTGCGCTCAGCGGGATTTGAACCAAGATTTCCGGCATGGCAACTCCGACTGGATTGTCCGGGATGGAATTGGATGCAAGGATGGAAACTAGTGGGTTTGGATGGGCCTGGAGTTTATTATGGAATGATAAGTATCTGGAATGGGCTAAATCGGTAACATATGGAACGTTCAGGTCATTATGGATGGTTTTATTTGTGGCAAAATAAGGAGCGTTTAGGATTTTGCGAAGGGTTTTGGATTGCAAGGATTGAATACGAGAGGAATTCGATGGTTTGGTGGAGCCCCATATAAAAAATAAAAATAATTCAATTTTTATTCGAGACTATAAAACAAGGACAATTAAAAGTGATTATCAACCCATTTTAATAATTGGAGCTCACTTTATTGAAGAAAAATCTGTAAATTTTCGCTTACTTTTCAATGCTCTGTTTGTTTAAAATGATCAATAACGCAATCGTTAGAGTTAAATTACTTTAGTAAAAGCGAGCAAGAGCTATTTATTTAATATTTAATCTAGGCGAAAAGTTATTTTGATGACTATTATGGGAACCGATCTTTTAACAGAGATAATCATAATTAACTGTTTGTATTTAATAATAATAAACTTGAACATAATTTAATAAATAATTCAATGATAAAAGACAACTACACTTCTAATAGTACTCCAAACATATATATTTTAAAAATTCATTTTTGCAAATATGCTCTTTTTTTATCACGCAACGACGACATATTTTATGACAGAAACTTAACGAGAAAACTGAAATTTTATGGCGAATTCTTTTAAGCGGAGAGCTAAGACTTCGGATGAAACTGATTCCCCGGCGCCAAAATTGTTTGGCAGGCTTCCAGTTGATGTAAGGTACTGACGCAAATGGTGAATGAAATATTGGGTAAATCATCAACCGTATTATGCCATCTCCATTTAATTCGTCTCAATCAGGGTGCTGAAGTGAGATGTGCTAATTCTGATCTACATTAACACGGTTATGTGGAATTAGCAAGACGATAATTAGAGAGTTAATTCCAGTTCATAAAAGCATACAACTTCTTCTAAACGGATAATTTTTGCTAAATATCGCCAAAAAAGAAGTGTTTTCGGTAAAATTTATAAGTTTTGGGGTCATCAGGGTTCATCTAAAATGAATTACAAAATCTGTAGTTTTCATTGACCTATATCTCTCTTAGACAATTTGACCAGATATAACTGAAAATTGCAAGAGACAAAAACAAAATTAAAAAATCATTGTATTTCTTTTCGTATTTTACAACTTTTCATTGTATTTCTTGATCACACAAATAGCCCAATAATGAAATAAAGCATGTTTTAAAAACATTTTTTAACAAGTTTAAAAGTTGTAAGGTTCTCAGATTCAGAAAATATATATAAAATAATTATTATGTAGTTTTTATTATCCTTTGTACACATAAGAATCTTTCCGAGAATTAAACCAAATAATAATAATGTAAATATTTTTATTTGAAAAGAAAAGATATGTCCAGGACCGGTACTCGAGGCCGGGTCGCCCAGATCGCTAGTCTGGAACTCTACCAACTGAGCTATCCTGGCCCAATCAAGCTCGCTCCCCGGTCATGTCCATATCCTTTCTTTTCACTGATCCCATGTCCCTGCGTTCTCGCAATTTGCGACGTATGCAAGGGGAAGAATGTTCTTTGAGCATTTATTTAATTTGGATCTTGTTGGCTTACGTCATTATATATTATTATAATTTATTTTATTTTATTATTAATTGATTTTATTAATTTTTAAATTTTTTTTTTTTTAAAGAAAAGATATGTCCAGGACCGGGACTCGAACCTTATTCATGTCGAGTGGCACTGGAGCTGTAGTATATGGCATGGCGTATTTTCCATCTGATCTACTGGATTGCAACAATGCCTAGTTTAAAATTGTCAACTTGATCTAGGAGCAGTTTCATTGCCATGTCTGTGTAAGGAAAGAATATTCCGATAACCAAGATTAAAATTCCCGTAGGTATTGCCGGGTTGCTTCCGTTTATAACTATCGATATCCGAGGCTGATTTTAGTTTCTGTGAAATTTTAACTTCAGGCAGGCTTACAACCCTCAGTCCGTACCCTGTGAGAGTAAACGTACTCAAATTAGAAAAAAATCAGTTCTTTTAATTGTAAAAGAACTGCTTTAGTTGCAAATATTTCATCCCCATATTGATACATAATCTGAAGGAGACTTATTTTAATAAAAGATAATTCCTCATTATAACAAAGAATTGTTGTTTATCCATTTAACGTCATTTTATGCTGATATGACCAATTCGACGATGCTACAGTGGGGGTTCTAAATTTCGCCTATACAAGTAATTAAGATGGTGATCTTTAACCAGAATCTGACATTGCACAAGCAGGACCTCTTATTTACATCTCCTCCGAAGGATGACATAATAAAGGATTTTTATACCCTTAAATAAATAACTCTCATGAAGACACCCACTAAGAAATAATCACTAACGTATAGTCTGTTCAGTAACATGATACGTTGCTCGGTATACATGACGAGCTTCGCGGAGGCAAAAGATCTCTTCTAAAAAAGTTTGTCACACGACTATAACAGGCTTGTTACATTTTCCGTGATGTAAACTACCTGAGATCATGTTACAATACAAAGGTAATGTTCAAAATATAAATACTATTTAAAAAAAAATAATTCAAAAATATATTTTTTCAAAACTACATTACTTAATAAAACTACCATTATTTAAACTATTCATTATGGATGTGAAACGAGACCATTGATGTTTAAGGATGAACGATATTTAAAGGAGTTCGAAAATAAGATATTGCTTACAATCTTCGGTCCAAAAAGTATGATACTACACTACTGGAGAATTTAAGAGGGAGCACAACGCGGAATTTATAAAACTGTCATTTTCCCGACTGTTCTTTATGGATGTGAAACGTGGCCGTTAACTATGAAGGTTGAACAATATTTAAGGGAGTTCGAAAATAAGGTATGGCGTATAGAATAAGGTATTGAATATTCGGGCCGAAACAGGATGAGACTAATGGAGAATTTATGAGTAAGCACCCGGTTAATATAATTTAAGTGATGGGATCGCGATTTAGACTTTAAAAAAGGATAGAGTGCCAAAGAGGCTGCTGGAAACAAAAATGGCTGTTAAGAGTAGATGAAGACGAGGAAGCAGATAAGAGGATGGAGAGTCGCATGGGCTTGAAATTGGATACCAAGAATTGGAAATGTTAAGCAAAAAGAGTATGTAAGTAAGGTAGTAGTAAAATGTAGTTGTAAAATTGTTTGTCTTAGTAATGAAACAATTACGAAACAGTTAATAAGCGCTGAGCGGACTGGTAGTCGTTAGGGGTATACCGAGGCGTTGGTGGGAGGATATCATTAGGATTGATCTAGAGGATTTGGGTTCGGCAGGTGTTTCGTGAACGGAAGTTTGTAAGTAGAGATTGGTGATATCGGCATCGATGCTTTGGGTTCGCTAAGCCTTGTTTTTATTCTTAATAAGCTAATCTGAAATATCCTCATTGAAAATGACTTTATGACAAGTACAAATTTTGGTTATTCAGTAACCGATCTCTGCGTTATCAATTTGTTTATGTTATGCTGTTTATTATATTTATCATATCATTTTTATTATTGACTCACCCGCTGGCCCTGTCACCACAGACAAGACAAAGCTCCTCCTGTTGCCTCGCCGCCGACCCCTTCTTCTTCTTGGAGCCATCGCAGCTGTCCGCCGAGAACCCGTTGAGGGAGTTCGCCGGCGAAAGATCCTCTCGACCTGGAGAAAGGGAAAAGAAAATTATTCAGATACAAATGCTATAAAAAAATTATATTATTATTAATAATAATAATTTAAAAAAAGAGAGGTCTTAAGGCGCTGAGTTGCCGTGCCGAAGCTCCTCGGTTCAACTCCCGATCGGTGTAAAACTTTATTTGATCTGTTAGCGATTGGATCTAGGACACTAACAGATCAAATAAAAGTGGAGCTGGCCCAGCCTGTATACCAAAAATAATGAGGGAAATCTAGCGATTGAGCGTGATCCAGGACAAATGACATCCCTGCCCAACCGCTGTCCAAGAAATAGTACTGTCTCTACCATGTACTGAACCCCTCCAAGGGTGGTTCTTTTTTTTTCCAAGAGAGGGTCTAAGACAAATTTAAAACCTTATGTTATATAATTATCGGTCGAATTATTTATTTATTGAAATATTTTTTGGGGGATAAAAGATAATATTATCATAAACCACTGCTAGAAATTTGGATTTATATATATTTTTAAAAAGAAATTTATCATTTGTATCGATCATGGAAAAAATATATCGATTAAGTCACTGACACTGGGATATGGAATCGATCCTTTTTTCGACATTTCGACAAAAATAATCCTTGAGCTAATGGTGTTTCCGACTTAATAAATGCTGTCGAAATTATTATTGGTCATCAATCAAATTGTTAATTACCAGAAGGGACAGACTGTTTTTATCGAGAAACGTCTAAGGAAAATCGCCCATTTAAAAGCTTTTAGAATATCCTTTAATGGGAAGCAATATATCACAATAATGAGGCAGATATAAATAATTATTAAACATGCCATCATTAATAAAGTTAGTTACAGCAATAAATGAGGATTAAAAACTCGATGTGCAGGTGTTTTATCGTCAACCAAAGCTTACTTAAGGTTTGGACTCATTTCTCAGTACATTTTTTTTTATTTCCAATAAAAAAAAAATGGTAAGAGATTGAGATAATTATTATTATTATTGATTTTGGTGAAATATATGAAATTGAATATTTAATGTATAAATAAGTAAAAAATATACCTAAAAGTAAATAACGCATTGACAATTAACAGTTCGTAGGACAGGGTTAGAATAAATATTATCATGTAATTTGAATTCATCAGTTTTATCTAACTGTTTCGATTAATTGTAATTGAATTTTTGAAAATTAATAAGTAACTAATTAAAAAAATATAATGGAAGAATTTTTTCTCGCTACTAAAAAATATATGAGTATTTCTAATGATTCCATTTATTTTCCTACAGTTGCTTTTTAAATTCTTGAATTTTATATAGTGTTAGAATTAGGTATATAATATTAAAAATAGACAAGACATTTAAAAAAATATTCCTTGTCAACACCCTTTGAAAATTTTTTATTCAATTAGAATTGTATAAGAAAATAGTAGTAAAATTTAACACTATTACATATACGAGTCCTTTGTAATGAATTAATATTTGAACAAAAAATAATTTGGAAATTGTGTATATTGTTTGTTTAGTCTTTTAAAAAACATTACCCCTAGAAGATTCATCGATTTAAATTATAATACTCTTACAAATTATAATAATAAATATTTAGGGCTAAAAATATGATCACATTCAACTTTTTAATTTGTATTACTCAAAAATAATCATTTAGAGAAAATTTAAATAAAAGATATATGCTTTATTATACGCCAAGTTTAGACGAATTAATAAAAATATTACTGTTTTGAAATATTTTCTGAAAAAATCTTGAAAGATTCAGCAGATTGTAAAAATATTTACAAGGACGGTTTAAATTGAAAGAAATCGCTGAGGAGAATGAATTCAACCTTCAATTATTATGATCCAATTAATCAATGACAATTGGTTGAGTGAACCATTGGCTTAGCAAATAATTTAATATCTTTACAATTAAATATAGTTCCATAAGTCACATTGTTCCCGCAGAATCATGTGTATGCATCGTTTTGTCTTAGATTGGACAAAATAAATCTTCAAAAGTGTTTAAATTAATTAGTTTAATTTTTATTATTAATAGATTAATTAAAGTGTTTTTGACCACGGACCTTGCACAGAGAAAACAATGTAATTAAAAGGAGATTCTTGGAAGACAACATTAATGGAAGAGAACATTAATGACAAAATGGATAATGTAGTGAACGACAGAAAAGAAGCAGGTGAAATAAATAAACTATATTCATCTGTTATTTTGAAGTTAAAAAGAAAATTATAAGTAGGATGTTTTCTACTTTTTAAAAACACAGATAATATAACCTAGCACAATAACCTCCCAACAGTTTTCCTAGATTTCTCGTTTCATACCATCCGATTTATATAAAATAAGAATTCATAAAACTGATAAAAATGTATTACAAATAAAATAGTTTTATTAATTTAATAAATTTTATGTATTGTTTTTAATTTGATTATGGTATATTATAAAGAAATTTTTTTTAGTATTAAAATGTAAATCAAATATATTATTAAACAGACCAAAGTTTAAACCATTTAACAAAAGATGACCATGGAGGACAATTGACGTCTAAGTAAAACATTTTTAAACATTAATAATGAAAAAAAGGTATCTATTCATATTTCTAATTTTTGGACATATTTTATAAATTTGTATTTATTATATTATTATTGTTGTATTTGATAATTTACAGATTTTATGACTTGTAACTTTATCAAGTTATTAACTAAGATGAAAGGAAAGTTTTTTTTATTATGCTATTGAAATATTAGATAAATTTCAGTCCAGTTTACATCATTTTTGAAATTATTAATAGATTAATTGGAGTGTTTTTTTGTAAAAAAAAAATAAAAAAAGTCTGTCTATACAGGAAGAGCCCTGAGTTTAATCAGTCACTACTGTACTCTTTCGATGACAACGATTGTGCAAAGAGGTGATTCCTTTGTTATTACCCTCAAACTCTAGGTATTTCCTCCAATTAAGCCTAACCATTATATAGAGTTGGGTAAGCCCTAGGAAGGTCTGCGGATTCCACGGTTGTTAACAGATTAAATAAGTTACCTGCTACACCAGTATTCGAGCCTTAGGACCTCCAGCACAAAAATTGAATGTTATACACATAGAGATAACCCGATCTAATTTAATATGAATAGGAAAAAAAGTATCTGTTCCGCAGTTTGTCGCTTCGAGTTGAGTCACAAGTTTTAACTGGTTATTCGTTTCATTTTTTATATTTTCCAAAAATACATGTTATCGTGAGCAAAAGAATGGAAGACAGAATATAATTATGGGTAATGAGTGGATTCCGGTAATCATTTAATCAAAATATAAAAGTTCCGACTAATATTTCGAAGTATAGACGTTCACTTCTAGATGAAATGATTACCGAAGTATAGACATTTCCCATAATTACATTCTCTTTTCCATACTAAAGCTCATGATAACTTGCATTTTTGGAAAATATTAAAATGGAAACTTGTGACTCAACTCGAAGCGATAACCTGCGGAATAATTACCTTATTTTTACTTGCCTAATCCAAGGATGGAATAGTTCGATTGTAATTTTCTTATGTCTTCTGCCAGGTTTGATGTATTTATTTTTTTTATAAATATAAGGTACTTGTGTATTAAATCCACCACCTGTAATCCAAATGCCTATGTTGTACGCATGCGCAAGCAGTTACATTTTATAACAGTTATATTTCTAACAGTAACAGTTACATTGTTTACGGATTGTTTGTTCATTTAACGTCACTTTATGTTGCTATGGCTAATCGGACGATGCTACAGTGGGAGCTCTAAATTTTGCCTATCCAGGTTTTATTAGGATAGGGATTTTTAACGAGTACCTGACATCGTACAGGCTCGGGACCCCCGTTTAACGTCCCTTCCGAAGGACGTCGTAACTAAGGATTTTTTACTCCCTTTAAAAAGTTTACGGATTCATTGTTCTTTGTTTCTTCGTGTGTTCTAGAGTTGTTGTATCCTCATTTTTGTTTGTTGCTGATTTGTTGTTTGTTTGGTGGTTTTTATTTTAATTTGTTGATGATTATTTATAAATTTTATATATTCAATATATTATCTATATGTTATATATTCAATTATATTATTATTAGTTCTATTTATTTATTTCCATTATTATTATATTCCATGTTATGTAATGCAAATTATTATATTCCATGTTATGTTATGCAAATTATGAATACTTAGTTTTTAAATAATTTTTAAAATGTTGATGATATATTCCATTATTTATATATGTTATATATTCAATTCTATTATTATTAGTTTCATTTATTTATTTCCATTATTATTATATTCCATGTTATGATATGTAAATTATAACCCCAATAAAAATATTTAAAAAGGTTATCCATGGTAACTGTTAGAAATATAACTGTTATAAAACGTAACTGGTTGCGCATTGGCCTTTACAGGTGGTGGATTTAATACACAAGTACCAAATATAGTTTGATTTATATGACTGTGTATATTATATACACAAATATTAAAAGGAAAATATGCGGACGGTACGTGGCCTAGGAGAGTGAAGTGAAGGGAGGCAGGTAGATAAGCGAGGAGTCAAGGCCAACCCCCTCCATCCCATGTCTATCTCACCTGGGGGAAAGGGGGAAAGAAGTGGGGAAAAGAGAGAGAAAAAGGGGGACAGAAGAGGGGAAAAGGGGGAAAGCTAATATTTATTTAGGATACATAAGATACCAGATCCTCCCTCCGTCATTCATCATCTAGTAAAAAGTGGATCCGTGGAAGGTAATAGAAATTCAGTGAAGGAATCTGGAATAACTGGAAAGTAAAACTGGGAGATTTTCATGTCGATATGGTAATTAAGTAAATTATTAATAATTATTTATGGAGGGGGTACCTCAGTATTTAGAATAATGAGTTGCTAGGATGAAGGTCACGGGATTGTTAATCAGCCATGGATAATCCCTTTAGGATCTACAGACTCTCCTGGGAATCACCCATGCTCTATTGAGTTGGTACCTTTAATTGAGGAAAAACTGGTGGTTGAAGTTGACCTTGCCCTTGAAACAGTACGACTTTATCAAATGCTGCATCACATATCGCTCCTTCAAAATAAAAACGACACAACTCATAAATTGGCATTTTTGAGTTAAACCTTCGGTCGCAATTCTATTGGTTTTTAATTCACTAACGACATACCTCATGTTTGTTTTTTTTTGTTTTTTTTAATAAAGTCATATTTTGTGTTTTATCATATTTGAGCTAGAAGTTTTATGGGGATAATGACATAAGTTAAAATAAAAAGTTTCTATCTTTAAAAAAATTCTAATCTTTAATAGACGAATTTCAGTACCATCATTGGAGTAGGATTACTTTGGTTTGCCAACTCCCAAATTTTTATTTTTTAAAACTCATATAGAATTTTCAAGTACCTGTATTGAAAAATTAGTGTTTTTGAGTTACGAGATTTCTTTATTTTTGGTTATGGTTAATATTTGATGCTATCTATTCTCTAGATATCGCTCTTCTACAGACTGCATCAATTATATTTACAAGATAACTTCCCAAATTGAAGACTGACGAATCCAAGATGCTGCGAGTTAATGCCACTTTCTTGGATAGTTATGAGTAGCCGGCAGAGGTTTCCCTCGAGGTACACTCCCGAAGAAGTAAAGAAAGACACAGAGGCGTATGGAAATGAAGGAGGGGGCTAAGGAGGGTGACAGGTGACTCGTTGAAGAGGAAGTGGTGCTAGTTGGTATTCCATGTGTCCACTTCCTCCGGTTATATGGGACGTACCTCCGCCCGGGTGGTGGGTGTGCTGCTGTGGTGCAGGGGGAGCCGTGCAGGCCTTGTCTGGTTGTACCTGCACATCAGTTATATGACAAGCTTTACCATCTTATGTCTTGGCAGGAAAAGATGTCTGTTCTAAGGAAGCTTTAGCAGAAAAATATATTTTTTATGATGAGGAAGGGGAAGATTCGTTTATCTTTCTTTTTTATTGCAATTACAATTGCGTAGCATTCGCATCCATCAAATTATGGTAATAATTCCTCAATTTATGATAATTTGAAAATCAATTAATAATCACGTCTCTAAGTCATTGTATTTTTAATCTTCTTATAGGTCAGACAATAACAGAGGAGTCAGTTGTGGTGTAGTGGATAGTATAGCAACCTACTATGACCAAGGTCGCGTGTTTGCGGTCCAGCAGATGACCAAGGGATTTTTAAAAGAGATCTCTATCCAAATTACATCTAGACAGGTAAAATTGAATACTCCTAATGTAGCATTGTCGGATTAGCCATTGCAGCATTAATAGAATGCATGAACAATGAATAAATCAACAGCAGAAACAGAGAGGTGAGGTGTATACAAGTGAAATGTGTTATATTTTTCATGAATGTAAGGTTTTACGGTTGGGATGTTCATTCTGAATGAACATTCCAACCCTAGTGTCCGAAATAAACCAAAGAACTTTTCTTAAAATTTTTTATTGTCCTGTTTGCATATTTTCTGTGTGCAGTTTTTCTTATTACGAATATACTTGCAACTGTAATATAAATTTTGCTAAATATCGAGCCTGAGACGTAGGTGGTAGGATAGCTTTAAAGATTTAAGTGTAAACCACTGTAATAATACATTAGTGGATAATAAATAATGAACATACTCATTGAGATACACAATGAAATCCAAATAGATAATCTTATTGGTATACACCAAACACTAGAATGTCATACAGATTTATCACTGGGCTTCGGTAGCCTCGACTTCACGCCTTCAGGATCTCTCAGCTTTCTATTATTATTTCAAAGTGACGCAAAATTATTGATTTACAATAAATGTTTTATCTTTATTTTTCTTGATTCCAAGTCGTAAAATTCGTTTATAAATTGTAATACGAGTTATTGAAGCAGTTCAATTCAAATACAGGATAAGTTAATATCAAAACTTAATGCGACCTCTTTATTTTAAAGAATTAGTAAATAAATAAAAATATTGATTCGCAGATCTATATTTGTAATTAAGATAATTAAAGACATAACGTACAATATATAAATATAGGTATTTATAATTAAAAGAATCCTAGACATGGTAACCTGAATTTATTGGCGTCTTGCCAATCACTTAACACAAATACCTGAGAACGACGTAATAAATAAACCATGCAATCCTCTGTAATATTATATCACAGCAAGATATAATAGTTAGCAGGACTAACGCTCATTGAAATTCACGACAATAAAATAGAAATAGATAATCTTAATTATCTAATTATAATTATTATTATTTTTCTTTCTTAGCCTCTTTGGGTTTGAAGGTTTCTAAGTAGAATTGAAGATAGGATGGAGAGGTATCTCTTGTACTGTACGATGTACATTTTAAGAGGAGGATGAGAAGGTGGAAGGTTCTAATTTATTTATTTATATTTATTAACTTTAGATTTTTCCGGTGATGGGGGTCATCGTGTCCTTTTTCTTTTATTTGTGTATTATTAATTAATAAAACTAGAATGTGCTGGAATAGAAGATGAATATTAATAAATTGCGAGAACAAAAACTTTCAGAATAAGAAATGTTTAAATATTTATAATTCTAAGAATTACTATTGTAATATTAAATATTGAACGGGACACTTAAGGACATATTTCTTTTCTACTAAAATAAATTTCATAGTAATTTCAAAACAGCAAGAGGTCAAGATTCCTTATACAGCAAGTTATTAATAAATATTTTCCATGTTATTAATTCTTTAAAAATTTCTACAAGGCTTTACAGTTTAATTTTTCCAAAATAAATTACTATAATGAAAACAATTTTCGATGCTTTTTACTATAATATTTTAATTTTTTATTAAAAAAATATATTGCAGTCAGGGACTGTTATTCGCCACTGTTTATAACCTGAGCACATATAATTCTAAAACTGATAACGCCTACCTTGTTATTCATATTAAAGGAAATTGAAATATATAAAATGTAATAAAAAAAAATACTGTACCGCTACAACTTGTGAACGGGTCTGGGGTTCAGTACATGGTAGAGACTGTGCTGTTTCATGGACAACTATTATGCAGGGAGGTGATTTGTGCTAGATCACGCTCAACCGCCATATTTCCCCCCTTATTTTGGGTACCCTATTTTTATAATGTTTTATAGAGGATGGGTGAGCCCCAGGAGGATCCTAGATCCTATATTATCCATCTCCGGCCGCAAACAGACTAAATAAAAGTCTTGCCCGCAGCGGGATTTGAACCAGGATTTCCGGCATGGCAACTCAGTGCTCTACCACTGAGCCACTACGCTCCCCTCAAAATGTAATATATAATAAATTGCTAATTCTAGACCTCTCTAGTCACGTTCCTCTTCTAATCTAAATGCTTTCTATTATTATAATGAACACAATCTTTATTTCTATTCTAGTCAAAATCCATTTGATGACCTTTTTCACATAATTTCTTCTTTGGAATTATTCCGAACTTTAGGAAGTATTCATACCTTCTTCTTTTGAAGTGTTGAAGTGTTATTCTGTTCATTTAAAATAGGCGATAACGAAAGGAATATGACAAAAACACAAAATTAAATATTATAAACAATTTAATAGCGCACACACTAATAACTCAAATGAGGCGAGTGGTAAGCAGAGGTTACATGAGATAAGACGGTAGGTTTTCATGGGTAGGTACATACTAATACACAAGTACCTATATTTTTAAATAAATTATTCTTTATTAATACATTAGTGGAAAAATTCCACTTAAAAACGTTAAGTCTCAAAACTAAAACAGGAAATTGAAAATACCTGTCCAATATTTCGCCTATTCAGGCATCCTCAGGGCAGAAAGAGAATAACAGCAAAACAAAAACACATCCCACCACCTCCAAGGCTCAAATGCAACTACTCAATCATAGGGAAGGTTACTAGAATCCCAGCTGACTAAGGTTAGATAAAAACAGCTGATCAATACTCCAGAATTTGAAACATCAATATACACTCACCAAACCCCAAAAACCACAACTGGATAACAAAATAAAATTAATAATAGTAACATAAAACACAAGAACAGAAGACAAAAAACCATAAAAAAAAATGAAAGTAAAAGTGGATGAAAAAAAAGGGATAATTATTAAAAAACCAGTGGACTTATGGTCATTCCACAAAATATTTATTTCATTTTTTAGTTTAGAGACTTAAGGTTTTTAGTTGGAATTTTTCCACTAATGTATTAACATTTATTTAATGTCTCTGTTGACCTTTCCCTTTTTCGATAATTCTTTATTGTTAAAACGATAGTTCTGTTCTAATGCAACGAAATTTTATTGAATTTTTCCCGAAATTTTTCGAAGCTCTGGTATACTAAAACTATACTGTATCCCTATTTTTGGCAAAGATACCCCGTGAAGTAGGGCAGAAGAGAAGAGATGGAACCAAATATCGTAGCAAGTTAAAAAAGGTTGGCATTGTTTCGAGAGAGCTCTCCGAGTTTAGATCAGTTACGGAGTCAAGGTTAGGCGACTCTAAGACTGAAATAACCTCTGTCATTCACCTCGCCTTCTCTCTAAGCAACATTTCACCTTCACAGTCTATGATATCATTCACGTACCGTAATAATGTATTTGTAATAAACTAATAGATTCGTCGATTAAATAAGTGGTAGAAAGGTAATCATATCACGGTTAAAACGAGAGATCAAGACAGGTTGTGATGTAAATTCCCGCATTCTCTTCTGTATAAGGATCATAGAAAAAAAAAATACAAACTATTACAAATACAAAACAGATTTCTCTCCCCTATTTTTTTTGGTTCTCATTTAAGGTGAGTCCTAGGAAAGTCTGTATACCCTATACGGTCCATATATCCCTGCTAACAGATCAAATAATTTATCTGCATCTACCAAATTTACCCTGGGTCTACGCCTCTACAAACCCCTAATTAAAAGAAAACATAAATTTTTTCTCTTTTGAAATTTATATTTTAAATATTTCGTATCTTTCATGAAAATAAAAGATTAAATGGATATTATAAATCCGGGATTGCTATTAATTCATAAAGGTTAATATTCATAAAAAAATTTATGCAAACAGTTTTATTATTTAAACTAGGGGGTATCTCCTGTCCCCCAGACGGCAGACCCCATCGCTTTAATAGTTCAAATCACTCGAAAGTAATTCTTCAAAATAAATTAACATACATATATTTTGAATTCTAACAAATAAGTTTCAATAAAGCTGAAAACAGCCTAATATTTCAGAGATCCTGGGAGTTGCCTTAATTCCATATATTCATAATTGGTCGAGCGGAATTCTTTGACTTAAAAGATACATATACACATTTTTTTATATTTAACATTTACAGCCGTTTTCAGATTGAATGGCTAAATTAAAACAAGAAAGATGGAATGGACCAATTAAAGAGAGAGTATACGAAAAAAGATTTAAAAAGAACCAAGGTTTTATTCATAAAATGTTTTTTACCTTTCTATACAAGGACTTATGCAAAAAAAAATCTCATGCCCACCTTGAGATATAAAACATATTATTTGAATGATGTCAACTTGAAAATAAATAACTAAAAGAGAAAAATCTCTTTAGTATTATGTACTTCATATGTATTTCATATGATATGTATAATTATGTATTTCATGATCCTATTATAATTATGTATTTCATGATCCTACAAAACTCTTAAAAAAAAGAAGCAGGCTGTAGTTAAACAATTAATATCAATAAACAATTTTTTCTCAACAGTAACAAAAAAAAAAAGAAATATAGGCTAGGTAATTTAAATTAGTCGAGGTAAATAAATAAAATATTTATAATCTTAGAATGATTTATATTTATCATTTGAGGCGTTCAGGATCAGAAGAGGACAATTCCGAAATTTCAAAGATTTACTATTTAATATTTTTACCTAGTTTAGTCAAGCAATTTTGTCTAACACGCAACTCACAAGTCAATGTTAAAAATATTGAGTTATCCGCTTTTACGAATTTAAAATTCATAGGGGACCTGCATGACGATTCATTTGAAAAAATACTGTAATTTAAGAATGGAATTTTTTGTGAACTATTAGGCATTAGTAATGAATCCAAAGGAAAATTTAGGGCTTTAAACAACACGTAATTATGCAGGTTGGTCACGGTATATATTGATATCGAAGGGTATATATTGAATATATATATATGTATATATTTGGTTATTAAGATAATATTGTATCGAAATCGAGCATTTAATGCACACATTAAATTTGTAGATTGCTACACAATATGTTCATGTTAATTGTTTTACTTGATATTAATGAAGATTGATCATTCATATTTGCTTAAAATTATTAATCCAGTTTCCTATCGTATTGGAAATTTATTTTAATAGTTAAATTGAAATTTTGTAATGATTAACTTCTAATAATTCTTACAACTATTAACAATATTAGCATACAGATTTTTTACCTTAGCAAGGTGTTTACCTTTTTAATAAATATTTTAGAGTTTGCACAACCCACCGACAATCCTTTGTCCGACAATGAACAACTAGTTCATGGGGAAAGAACAATACAACAAGTATAGGTTGTTAGAAGAATATTAAGGTTGAGAAAACACGGAGACTAGCCAGTCTATACACTATAAACCTTTGGCAACACAGTATGACCTTTCATGACATGGCGATCGTTTACCATTAAGATGCATGACTGAGAAAATACGTCTGTAATAAATAAAATTCTTGGGTCATGCGTGGAAGTATAATGACTTTCCTCCAGTATCCCACTGACTCCTGTAGGACGAATCAGATACTTATGACTACCACTTACAAGACTAACGCCATAAGCTCTCTATTAATTACATAAGACATACTTGACTTAAAAGACTTAGCTACACCAGATTTAAGACCGGATTACCAGCAGTCCAAGGTGCTGTACCATTCAACATAGGCAAACCTCTTTCATCCCCAAGATTAAAACCAAGACTGTTGAAAGATATTCTGATGTGATCTCAATAGATAACGTTTCTCACCAATCGTTTTAACAAAATGTAATATAATCCTGTTTTCTTTTAGTTTTCCGTTTTATAGTACTATACCTCTGTTTATTATTACATTAATTTTAATTTTGTTTACTTATTTACATAGTTAATATTTAAACTACTAACATTCTTTTATATGAAAAAACACTATTATATATTTACATCTTCTCTGTAAATAATCTGATAATGTACAGTTCGGGGGGTCTCTTGCATGAGACGAAACCCACACTTTCACGATGTGTTAAATCTTAAAATTCATTATTAAAAAAAACATGTAAGGCTAGGAATAGCCGATCTGGAAATAAAGAGAATATAAAAAAAAATAGAAGACTTAGAAGACCCATTTGGACTTACTGAGTTCAGCTGTGGGCCTCCATTAAGCCACCGAATTCCTTTCGTATCCAATCATTGCAATCCAAACTTAGTATGTTACTGATAAAGTTTTCCATAATGACCTCAATGTCCCATTTGTTACAGATTTGGCCCGAACCCGATTTCAATCCCTTCATGGCAAATTCTATTCCCATTCAAACCCACTAGTTTCGATCCTTCCTCAAGCCACTTCTTCAATTCCCGATAATCTTCCGAGGAGCTGGAAAAACATGGCTTCGCGACCTTCTAAGTTGAAATAGTTAATTGAGTATTAACACTGGGATGTTTCTCTACTTGCTTTAATCCATACTATTGAGATCATTCATTATATTTATTTGTTGTATTTTTATAAACTTAATAAAAAAAATTAATTAATAAAAAAAATCAGAAAACAAAAGTTAATGAAAATAAAATTTTAATTGAAAAAAAAAATCGATTTTGTCCTGCCTCTTATTCATTCATTTGTTTTCAACAGCCCTATAAGAGACTACATCGTATCGAACTCTATTGAAAGAAGATCGTATTGAAGTGAGGTTAGTGACTGTAAGGCCTTGGTCTAGGCAACATTGAGGAGGGGGTGTGTGACTGCCTTGTCCCCACGGGATATGTCGCGTCACATCATGCCAGCAAGTCCTCAGGAGGTGCCGTAGGCCTCTGTTGGCAACACTGCTTCGCAAACAGGTTCACCAATACACCAACAAGAACAAAAATATCTCCGTTTAGAATGCCAGTGTGTCAGCCTTGATATCCACCGCTCCCTAGCTTCTTCTGTTTAAAGCCTTCCTAAACTAAGGAATCCATCAACGAGCTTTATATTAGTAATATGACTTAGGGAACCGGAAGACTCGAAGCCGACACTACCTATCTTTGCTTATAAACTTCTAACGAGCTCTATAAATGTTATTATGAATTATATTAATCCAATTATATTTTTAAAATACTAGATTATAAAGAAAATAGGCTATGTACAGTTATAGCAAGAGAAATAATAAAACATATCATGGTTTAAAGAGTGGGGGGAAATTGCAAAAAAAATAAATTATAGACTGGATTTAACTTTAAACTCCGTGGGTACTTGGGAGGGAGAAATGTTCAAAATGTTAGAGCTGTACAAAGATTATTTTATCCAAGTTTGCCATGCAAAAGCAGCAGAGGGCACACACCACGGCCTCTATAGCTCATTAAATAAAACAATAGATAACCATAGACATTTTAAAGTAACAAAACAAAATTAGCGCAGTTATGAAATGCAGAGGGTAACTTCTGAATCTAAATTACAAAACATTTGAAATTGATTCGCAAAATATACAGCTATGCTCACTGTGTAATTTGAATGAAGTTGAAAACAGTTTTCACTTCCTTGCAGTGTGTCCCGTCTTAAAATTGTATAGAAAAAAATTCTTAAAATATGAGCTGATATCAAAACAAAAATTAATAGATATTCTGAAAGGAGAGAATTTTATAGGTTTATATAATTTTGTAAGTAATGCAGGTCGTTATAGAAAATTTTTAAATTTCAGAATTTAATTATTAATGTCAAAAAGAAATTTGATTTATTTTTTAGTTTTGTTGTTGTTTAGTAGTTTAATCAAACTCCCGGCAGACGGTATAAAGTACCATGCTGTGGTTGCTAATGTGGAAAATAAAATTAAAAAGAACAGCTGTAAATAATTTAATAATAAAGAGCATTTTATATCTATCTATATCTATTATGAATTATATTATATCGAATAAACTTAATATTATTTTTAACTTAATAAAAACTCAATAATATTTTTTAGAAAAGTAGAAAAAGGTCAAAGAATTTTACGCAAATAAACAAACATTATTTATCATGTCATTTATTTTAATTATATTTTTTTAGGATCTGGAGTTCTACATGGGGTGTGTGAAAGACCTAACGACTGAAATGTTAATGAATTAGTAATTTGGCAATACTGGAATTATTAAAAAGTGTATAAATATACATCCCTGGAGTCGAATTAACTCCAGATAGAGTTAACTGTATTGAGAAAAACGAAATCGTGCCGTTCTCGTAGTTTTTGGCTCGATATGGAGTTGTAATACAAGCAATGACCAATGCCTGACTTTATCCACTACGAAAATAATACGATCCCGCTTCCTAAAGTAAATAATATCATCATTGAGAAAATTATACTCACTTATTTATCGGGGTAGATATTATTGTATTAATAATCCATAAACGACTTGTATATCTTTAAGGGTAATTTAACAACAGAACTAAAACAAAAGTCCCACAGCCTTGTATTTACCCCTGAATCCTGTATGGCGCTCAGACTTGGTTAATAAGAAAAAAGGAATAGGCGAAACTGGATACCATGGAAATGAAACTTTTAAGGATCCGAAGTGAGAAAATTAAAAACCGAGATATCCTAATAGTCCAGGATCCATGGTCCATATTTGCACTGGATTATTATCAAGCTGAATCTTCGTGAATAGCTTCGTTTCGATAAGACGCCCAACAATTTCCTGTGCGAAAATCCTCGATTGTGGTAGCTAACAGAGGTAGCAAGGATAATATATGTCGATTTGATGATTCTCAAAAATGTATTACTAACTGGGGTTTTGTTAACTCTCAAGATAATGGTTTGATCAAAGAGTCCCCTCCTTCCAATATAAATGAAAAACCAAAAATTAGCTGGTTGGTAATCATTTGATGACCTCGTTGTAGATACACGTTGGAAGGAGGGGACTCTTTGATCAAACCATACATTTTGTTGAACAATTATTTTTTCAAATAATTTAGATAATTATCTTGAGATTTAACAAAAAAAACCCAGTTAGTAATACATTTTTGAGAATCATCAAATCGATATATATTATCCTTTCTACCTCTTTAAGCTACCACAATCGAGAATTTTCGCACAGGAAAATGTTGGGAATCGAAACGAAGCTATTCACGAAGATTCAGCTAGATAGTAATCAAGTGCAAAATTGGACCATAGATCCTGGACTATGACTCGTGTAAAAGTTAAAAGTCTCAGCAAGGAGGCCCGAAAATTTAAATGAAGGTGGGCTGGACACCTGGCCAGAGTCAAGGACGAGAGGTGGTCGAAAAGCAGTCGACTCTTATCGGCCAATTGAGAAGCAGGGGAAGACAGTACATGAGGTGGGGGGATGAAATTACCAGTCGAGTGGGAACTAACTGGATGAAAGTGACCAGGGACAGAAACTGTTGGTTCAAAATTGTAAAAAATCTATAAAAAGGATAAAATTTTTGTTTTATTTTCGTAGTTTAGAGTAAATTACATTTATTTTATTTTATAATGAAAGTGGTAAAAATACAGTTTTGATCCTTATTTATATTTATTCTAAAAGAATGTTTATTGTTTTGTTTTTGTAGTTTATGATGAATGTTGTTTATTTTATTTTATATTTCTACTATTCTGTAAAATTATATTTTACCTCCTAAAGGAGAGGCTTTTGTCATAAACATATGATGTCAATAAAGCTTTATTATTATCATTATTATTATTGTTATTAACGAATTGTATATAATACAATAATTATGATTTAATAGATTTTTGGAAGGATTTCGGCCAATTTAATTTTAGATATTTTTACGAACGATAAGTTATTTTAAAATACCAATCTATTACGAAACTTAGCACGTTAATAATAAGCGAATGTGGTGTAGATGGCACAATGGATTCTGAATAAGTTCCAAAATTGACTCATTTTCAACCTTCACAATCCTCACTAAATTTTAAAATCTGACCAAACTTCGCCAACATTAAGTAAAGTATTTTCAGATGCTAAACGATTTAAAAAAAATTAAATTTTATTAATAATTAATAGTTTAAACTTCTTTATTTTGCAGACTCTTCGAAGACACAACACTAACTACTCTCATATATTCCCAAGAGGGTCCAGGTGTACTCCATCAAACCAATAATCCATCATTCTCGCTATCTCTAGGTCATTATTCAAGATGTTGAGGTGCAATCATCTCCATGTTCGCGATAACAGGGATGTTCATCGGACTCGTATGATGAGAAGGGTGAAAATTCTCTAATTCGCTTCTTTCTTTGGCCTGCCACTGTCGGATTTGAACGCGGGATAGGGTTCACTGAATTGAGGTTCTCCCCACTCCTCTTCCTACGACAGAGAGGTTTTTAGGAAGAGGGTCTTGAGTATGGAGGGATTCCAAGGAAGAGTGAAAAAGAAACCTGGGAAGTGGCCCGAGGACAGAAAGAAGCAGCACAGTGAAAGGATGAAGGAATATTGGTAGGAACAAAAGAGAAAACCGCAAGATAGATAGGATTGAAACTGGCACGTGGTCCCTAGTTGAGTTCATCGAAAAGAAGAAGAATATGCCAAAAACTTGGTTTCATCTAAAGAAAAAATGAGCAATAATAGTTTTGAAATCATTACACAAACCAATCCAAGTCAACTTAGGTTTTATAATGAGTATATTGACTGAACTGGTTAAAGGGAGCAGACAGGACATGGAGAACTATGAGTTACAGAAGATATACTTAGGGATGGAACTGCCAAGAGCGTAACCCCGGACATGAGGACGAATCTTGAGGAAACGAACGATAAGTACGTAGCGAATGACCAAAATCTCCGAAGAGGAATGGAGAAGGAGATCAGAGAGGATGAAGAGATACTGGACGGAGAGAAAGGCACATGCACAAAATATTCACTTATGGTTGATCTGGAGTACCCTTAAGTTGGGTAAAAATATTGAAACAATGAACCATTCAGCTGATTATTTGATACATACCTAAGAAAAAGATTTGGATTTCATTTAAAAAAACACAAAAAACATTTATCTTTCTGTGGTAAAAAAAGCATAACGAAGACCTTGGCATCCATATTGGTTAAATTTCATTCCACTTCTTTTGAATATCAGCGATAAAGAAATCGTATGTACTCTACATAATTGCCGATTTCTGTATACTATTTTTGCGTGGAAAATAAATATAAAGAACAACCTATAATTATTTTCAAGTTCAAAATTTTAGCCTCGAGTATTAAATTCCTGACTTGAACCATGACCTTTAGAGCTTGTTCCATCCTGGCTGTGTTCCGACCGGAGGCAATTTGCCGTGCATAATGAAACATGTTGCCGAGATGGTGAGCTGATAGTCGACAGTTTGCCTCTAACAATACATAAGTGTGCTGTAGCCTGTATAAAATGATAATAACAAATTTCCTAATGTTTCATTTTTTTAAATTGTTTTTAAAGGTGTATATGAATAAATTTAATCTCTTTACTCGGCAGGAAACGGTTTTGAATTATCTTATTGACTATAAATTGGTGAATATTTTTGCATTAATTTTTGTGTATATTTAAAATAATGTGGTTGCTTAGAAAGTTTTTAGTGGTTCGCAATTATTTCTTTCGGAAGTCTTAGGATAATTTTAACTAAATTTTTTATATAAAAAATATTATTGGAAGAGCGCGATATTAGCTAAATCACAACTAAATTAATAATAAAATAAAAACTAAATCTATAAAATGAGTTTTGCAAGGATATCTTAAAAATATGAAGCACTGTTCTCAGTTCCAACAGCAGTAGCCGAACTCACAGTCCATGACCGACACGCTCCCCCGGGCCTCGATAACAACTCTTCATAACGATGTTATTATTCGCAAAAATAACTGCCACGAAAGCTGTAGAAACCTTATTAATTATTTAAATAAAAATTCGGCAGAAGAAAAAAAACTTCGAAAGCAGCATCAAAGTCGAAGGCAACGGAATCATTATTAAAAATTAAACACGTTTTTATAACATTGTTTTAAAAAGTTTTTCTATTTAAAATAAGTTATGTGAATACAAGATGAATATTCCCTTGTAAACTTATGTTAATAATAATATCCATCTGTAAATAATTCGGTTGATAATAATAAAAATTTATTCTGGGAAAAGTCACGTTAGAATAATATTACAAGAAATTTGATCATGTTTAAAGGTCTAAGATTAAAATACAGAGAACAATAGAATTAACACGTATAATTTTTAAGTTTACTTATGTAATTACGATTAAAGGCAGGAAATACTTGTTATTATTTGGTCTCGACATCACTGGCGTCATTGGTCCCGAAATCTAAAAATTAAAATTTATAAAACTGTCATCGTTCCAACTCTTCATTACGGATGTGAGACGTGGCAGCTAACTCTGGAGAATTTAGGAGATTACACATCGCGGAATTGTGGAGTCTACACTCGATTTATATTATTAAAGTAATAGCGTTAAGATTAAGATGGAGTTGTTGAGTTGTTCGGCTTAGTAACGGAAGAAAACATTTTTTTTTAAAATTTATTTATTGATATTTACAACTGTATTACAATAATACATCAAGTAAATAGGCTATGTGATACATAATGACATGAGTTAATGGCAAGTAGAGAAACTACCCACTGGTAGTAATCAAATCATTAGTTCAACTAAGAAGGTCACGTGGCCATCTTCTTTTCAGACGCCTCGGAGGATTATCGGGAATCGAAGAGGAAGCTAGGTTTGAAACTAGAGGGTTTGAGTGGAAATGAAGTTTGTTATGAAAGGATAGATACCGGGTGCGGGCCAAATCATGGGACATTAAGGTCGTTATGGTTGACTTTATTCTTAACAAAATAAGCAGCGTTGAGGATTTTACGAAGGATTTTGGATTGTAGGGATTGGATACGAGAGGAATTCGATGGCTTAGTGGAGCCCCAAAGCTATACTCCGTAAGTCCAAATAGGTCGTATGATGGTCATGTAGATGAGTCTTTTGTAGTTAATTGGGAGGTTAGAGCGTTTGTCTAGTAAGTGTTGAAGTAGCCTGAAACGTCGAGCGGTTTCTTGTCTTTTCAGTCTAGTATGAGGATTCCAGGTTAATCGTTTGTCGAGGTGCAACCTTAAGTATCGGATCTGTTCTACAGCCACCAGTGGGATATTATTAAAGGATACTGAAGGGCAGGAAGTCATTGGTTTACGACGTAAGGTAAAAGTGATTTGATGCGATTTCTGAGAATTTATTTTAATTCTCCAGTTTTGACACCATTCTTCAAGATCAGTGATATGGGATTGGAGGCTTTGGGATGCAATAACTGGATTGGTGTTGACTGATAATACACATGTATCATCAGCATACATGGTAAGGATAGTATTAGGATGAGTTGGGATGTCAGCTGTATAAACTGTATAAAGGATTGGGCCATGGATACTACCTTGAGGATGAAGAAAACATAAAAAGTTAATAAGCGCAGTACCGACTGAGAAGCGTCTGTATGAGGGGTAGATAGCGTTAACAGTGAACTAGCAGATTTGGGTTTGGGTGTGGATGGAAGTTTGTTAGTAGAGATTGGTGGTTCCTTCCGGTTCGCTAAGGCTAATTACTATTATCATTATTTACTTATGTGCTACCTCCAAGAAGGTCTGAAGATCCCACATGGTCCATCCGTGGCTGTACATACTGGACTACCCAGACCATTCCTACAAACTTGCCATTGCATAAAATAGAAAAAAAGTTAAGGTTAAACGTGTTTTAAAATAAACACTACATTACTCTGTTCAAATGATTAGTCAAATTGTAGCATTGGAGTGGGAACTTGCCGTCTCTAATGTCATTAAATTCTTATCGCAGAACCTTAAACCAAGTACTTTTCAAATTTGCAGTATCCTGTTAACTGAAATTGTTTGAACAGCTTTCCCTATAGCGATCCACAAGGTTGCTTATTAACAGATACAAAATGGATCCAGCAAGGCCTTTATAATTATTTTTGGAGACACTTCAACAAACAAGAAGTATACAAGTGCATCCTATCCTTTCGCCTAACCGGGTTAATCGCACTTGTCAACTTTCTCTGGGCCATTTGAGTCGTGAAAGTGTTTGTCAAAAGGCTTATTGTCTCTGCGGAATGAATCAGGTACACACAAGAGATGTTACGCACAGAGAAATTTGGCAATCTCACTTTTTAGATTGCGTTAGGGAGAAAATTCTAACGGGACTGTACTAATAATAATCACTGATACGTACAATGTTTTTCTAGCTAATTACTGGTAAATATAAAGCTAATTGATATCGGAATGAACAGCTCAGTGGTAAAGGACTGAGGATGCCGGGTTTAAATCCGACTGTGGCAGATAAATTATTTAATCTGTTAATTGCCCTATATGAACCCTGTGAGAACTGCAGAAGCTCCTGGGGTTCACCCAGTCTCTGAAAGTGAGTATCCTTGAAACCTGGGGATAATGAGTGAACTCAAATAAATCACCAATCTGTACAACCTTTCCTTTGCTTTACATACAGTAGTTTATCACGTATTAAGCCCAAGCCCCTTCATGGCTTGATAGATACAATGTGGACAGATATTGAAACAGAAATCTTAAATAATATTGCATTAGTTTATAACGTATGTGATATACTATACGAATGCAATTGGAAAACGTCAAAAACAAACATATCGCCCATGGAGGTTTTCTGTATAAATAACCGATTCTTGCGAGAATCTAACCTATCAAAATAAATACTTAGTTTTTATCCAAATAAGATGGTCACATCCTCTTACACGGAGACTCAAGTTCTATGTGTAAATAGTCTACACATGAACAAAATAATGAATTTGCTTTCGCCATAAAACAATGAAATATTTTCTATTCCATTAATCTAAAAGGAATCAGAAAAAAAGTGGTAAGTGAAAAAGATGCAAAATGATTACACTGCTCGACAAGATTTTCTTCACAAGAATCTGATTAGAGAATCTAGACCAGTTTTTCATACTTAATTCAGGTATGTAGTCATATTTTTTTCATCAAGTTTCCATCACAGTTCTTTTGTGACAGCTACTTTTTAAAATCTGATTGAAAAAGTAGTGACGCACGGTGAGCGTTTTCATCAGCAAATTTCTACTATGGAAAAGAGGTGGCAAGGCAAGTGGAGTTCCAATATGATGGCTGACTGCTGTTGGACTAAGATGAGAGATGTTCCAGATGTAAAATATCCCCGAAAATCACTATCTTTCTAGGTATGTTAGACTTAGTAGTTATAATTTTGAGTTAGATCGATTTTTTCGAGTACTAGCTGTCCCGGCAGACGTTGTTCTGCCCTATTACTCTAAAACAAAGGGCTTCCAAATTTTGAATGGCAACTTCATCGATTGTTGGTGAATTGAAACATCTCGCATGTTTTCCTACAGGAGCTTTATCAGCTCTGATCACAATTTTACGATAACCAGATGAACAATCTCCATAAGAACCTTCTTTGCGCCTTAAAAAATATGAAAAAAAATTAGCCGAATTGGTTGAGCCGTTCTCGAGTTCTGCGGTTAGCAAGGAAATGGGGATTCATTTTTATTATATAGATTATAAAAATTCAAAAGATATCACACAAAACTCCTGCCCAATGGAGAAAAACTAAAGTTATATTTCAATTCAGCACGAAAAACATTTCTAGTAGATGTTATGTTAGTTCTTGTGAAAGAAAAAAGTTCATTTTTGTCGACCAGTGTTATTATAATGCAATTCGTACCATCATTTGAATTCTTGGGTTCGGTACGTGGTAGATGTGCTGTACCTTATACAACGGTTGTACAGGGAAGCCATTTGTCCTTCTTTTTTTTACGTTACAGAGGTTGGTTGAGCCTTGGGAGCTTCTGAAGACCCATCTGGCTAAATCCGTGGCAGTTAACAGATTAAATGATCTATCTGCCAAAGCTGAATTGAAGACCGGTAGCCTGAACACAGCTACTCTGTGCTCTAGAAACTGAACACTGATACAACAATTTGTCGAGTGTGGAGTAGGTTGAGCATGCAATGAGAGAGAAGCCTACGAAGTGTTGAACAGAAGCCAGGGGGGCCGGCCTATTGCTCCCTCTATAAAACAACTAGAGAGTTCTATTATTAGAAGAGCTATTTTCTTTTCGGTCGCTTAACCGACTTAGTGTACCCCACGTCTCCTGTTTATCGAGATTCCTCGGAAAAGGTAAATCAGTAAAGTAAATATAAATAATGTAAATAATAAACAGAAATAATCAGGAGTTCCATAAAGAAATATTTTCAAGTATATTTTTAAATATTTTTGTTTTGAAGAGAAAAGATTTGCCCTGGCCGGAATTCGAACGCCGGTCTTGTTGACATATGTCAGTCTTTTCTTTTTAAAACAAATCTTTTCTCTTCAAAACTTAAAATCTTTTCTCTTCAAATCAAAAATACTTAAAAATAACAATTAATAAAAATAAATTATAAATCATATATTGACGTATGTCAACAAGATCCTAATTAAAATAATGTTCAATGAACATTCTTTCCCATGTATACATCGTAAAAATTGCTAGAAGATGTAGAATCGGTGAAGAAAACGGATTTGTCTGACATGGATACGACCCCTGGTAGCTCAGTGGCTTAGAACACTGCTATGGTGAAGCAGACGACCCGGGTTCGAATCCCGGGCAGGGCAAATCTTTTCCCTTCAAAAAATAAATATTTTAAAATAACAATTAATAAAAATTTTTACATGTATATTTTGTATGGGGGTAAGGTTGCTCAGTATGTAGAGTAATAGGTCCTGCCCAGATCTGAGTTGGAGACATTGGCAGATAAATTACTTATTATGTTAAAGCCGTTGATCGAACCCATGGGATTTGTAGACCCTTTCGAGGCTCATCCAGCCTTTGTAAAATAGGCGTACTTAATTGTCGGTTAAGTGTGCCTTGGCGAAGTCACCTTCTGGATACAACTACTGAGATCTGCGGATTCTACTCGGATTCACCCATCCTAATTTCAGGAAAACCTGGCCGTTGAGCATGATCTGGTGTTGGTCAAATCACTTACTCGACCAATCATTGATTTTGATAGTCAGTATTTCTTACCCAACATTCTTCATGGGTTACATAGGCAAATATATATTTTGTTTTATTTTTAAATTAAATAGAATTACTAATAAACCAGCTGACCCGACAGACTTCCTGTTCAAATGTTTCTAATCCAAATTATTTAAAAAGATGTTGATTATTTGGGGCGTTTTGATGAAAATACATGAAAAAAAAATACAACATTACCAATCGATTACGTGATAGTACATCTGTATACTATAAATATAAACTTAAAACTATTTTAATTAATAGCAAGAAAGAGAAATACCACGATATAGCAGACGCTGTCCTGTTCAAGCATTTAGGAGGAGTTCATTGACATATGCAGGAACAGAAGAATATTATGAAAAACGATTTGTTGATTTTCTTTTAAGTAAAGATTCCAAAATTAATACCATAATTTTCTAAAACCCATTAATGATTTTCTAATTACTGAATAATATTGCTTTATGAGGACGAGCGATGTAAACCACGATTGAATATCTTCTTGTAGAAGGAATAAATCGGACGTGCGAAGGTGTGCGGCGGAGAACGTGAAGGTCGTTCAATTCTCCAGGGATTTCCCCCAACTATTTTACCATTTTCCTCGCCTTCCTGGAGTACATAATAATAAAAACTAAATAATCCAGGGGGCGGCATGCAAAAGTGAATAAAATAATGTAGTTTTTTAAATGAATAAAACATAATAAATTCGTATATTATACATAGAAAAAACGTAATGTAATTATTTTAAAAAAGTATGGATAATTGGTATTTAATTGAAGATGAAGGTCATCTATAAATGTTTTTGTACATTTTTTGGTAACAATAGCCTTAACAGAAACGGAAAATAAAATCGAAATCCAGGAGCTAAGTCATTTACTGGAAACAACACACGAGAGATAAGGCAAATCATATTATTATTTTTTATTGCTAATTAAAATTAAATATTTTTCTTATAATACTTTAACGTCCATTGATCAATAGTTTATATACATAAATAGATGAGACATTCAGGATCAAAAGTAGATAACTCCGAAATTTCGAAGATGTAAACTATTATTTTTATTGTTATTTTAAATTAAATAGCTTCCTGCAATGTAGAGCTGAATGCGTACAAAAACTTTAATTTAAATACTTATTAAATGATCGATTGTAATGAATATTACGAATACAATAAAATGAATAACATTCGACAATAAAAAAAAAATCAAACTAAAAAAATGATTTATATATTGAACTTTATTTTTTTCGTCTGTGTGTTCATAATAATATTAATACATATTTTTAATATTTTGTTTATTGTGTAATTCTGATGATGAGATTGATATATTGGATGTTAGTTAACTATTTGTTTGTATTAAATATATTATGTATCCTCTTTATATTTATGATTAATTTCTCTTTCGCAATTGTACGCATAATATAACTATCAATATAAATAAATTATATATTTATAATGCATACGTATATATAACTAATTTCATTTGAATGTACAATTTTTGCTACTGTTACTGATTTATGAATATACTGTCCTTTTTATATATAACAACATATATATCCTAAAACCCTAGTACGAAAAACATATATAAGTGGGAAATCCCATGTTACGTAGAGCACCATCTATAGTTCTTTGACCCAAGGCACCTGACCGTGAAGGGCACTTTCAAGGACTTAAAAGAAAAAAATATAATCCTGGAAAATAAATTTAAGTGATCCAATCAAACATTTAAATAAATAATTACAATCGCTGGCTAATTAACTCTTAACTACTCTAACTACTTCCCGACGAACGGAAAAGCTCCGGAAAACTTCACTTGCTCTGTCAGGTCTAAAACCCTTTCATTTTCAACCTTTCTGCAAGTACCCAACGTTTAGGCAATGAAGGCGTAAAATTTCCCAAAACTTCTTTATTTGAAATTAATATTTTTTCTTTGAATTTTATAAAGTTTATAAAATTTTCAGCCTGGAAACAGTATTTAAAAACCTATATTTAAATAATTAAAATAATTAAGTTCATTACATCTTGAATATAAGTTGCATTAAACTGAGAAAGTAATTCAGTTTTTGTTTTTGAGAGCAATGATTTCATAAGCATATAAGCACTATTAAAAAGAAAATTGTATAAAATTCTATGCTATATATATGTACCTAATGCCTATACATACAGCCTCGACGAATAAGTGGTTAACTCGAATTTTGTCCATTGACTGTTAACTGTATTGAGAGAAGCTGGACTGCGTCATTTTTGTAAATTCTTCTTGAAATGGAGTTGTAAAATAAGCAATAACTCCTTTTCAAGCCTATGCCTGATTTGATTCCTTATTCACTACGAAAATAACACCTTAAGAACAAGAAACTCATTTTGAAGAAAATTAGACTTAACCACTTATTCATCGAGGCTGCCTAGGACCAGGCTAGAAAAGGCTTTTGTCTGTTTAAATTTGTTAATCTTAAGAAACTTAAGATTAACTTAGCTCTGTCTAGATTGGTCAACGTCTGAATTGTAAATCGAGGCGTAGGTGGGAGGATTGCGTTAAGAGGATTTTGGAGAATTTGCGTAACGGCATCTAGCCTGGGGTTCTTTAAGCCTTATTGTTATGAAGCCTATATTACACCTAGTCCTAGATATTTTTTGGCTATGTATCCACTTATCTAAATTTGCTTATTATTAAAGTAGGGTTCTGTTACAATATTTAAAAATTAACCATACATTCAGGCATAAGAAAAATAAAGACGAACTCGATTTTAAAATCTGCGAAAGAGCAAGTCGATGGCGACTATAAGAGCGAGGGTGGGAGAAGCCTGTGAGCCATCAAACCGGTCTCCATATCTACATTTTAGTGACCTCCATTGCTCCGGGTCTATCCGGAGGTTCGTCTCCAGCGCGGCGCGGTCTGCTGGCCCACTGAACCTACCAGGGTTCACTCATCCCAGAGTATGTTGTCAACACCGCATTCGTAAGGGTTTCTCAGAAAAATATTTCTTCAAAGGCCGTGGCCCAATCAAGGAATGTATTATATATATAGAATATACCTTAAACGTTTCCAGAGAAATACGCGTTGTGCCTGATGTATATACAAATCTACGTACATAAGCATACACAATTTTGTTGCGGCATAACGGGGTCAATGCCTCGTAATCGAATGATAGAGTTTATTATCTAAAACAGTTAAATATTCAATTTAAAATGTTATTTGCGCAGAAGTGGCGATTTATTTGTTTACTGTTGATCTCGAATAGCAATGATCTATAAAATGCCAAAATGTTTAATTTTAAGTGTTAATTGATAAAAGATACATAAATTTATCTATATATATTTGATATATATATATATATATATATATATATAGTATAGGTATATAAATGATATACATTTTCGGAAACGTAAGGATAAAAATTTATTTATAAATAAATATCAACTATTATTATCATTTTGTAGGTTTATTATTATTATTTTATTTAGCTAATTAACCCTTTACAATTTATAGCTAACTAATAAATCTCTGATTACACTCTTTTATTCTTACTAAATTGCACGATTATTTTTATATTACGAATCTTCAGATGAATATGAATGAAAATTCGTAACGAAATCTTGCTGCGACTCAACTCGAAGCGACAACATGCGGAAATGATACCCTTTATTCTTTAATAATAAAAGGAAATAATCCAAACAGAAGTTATAAAAATAAATAAGATGAAGATGAAACGACTTTCATAGAGGAGAGTGGAGAAGGAACGAAGGAAAAGGAATGAACGAACTAGAAGGAACGAAGAAGAGGAACCGGTTACCCAGCCTCAATATTTTACTGACCTTCATTTGTCAGCGAGAGTTGAATCCAGCCACAACCTAACTTAGCGCACCTCGTCAACCGACGAAGACCCAAGTGCTTAAATAGTTCAAAAAACTTTTTAAACAAAAACAATTACAATTTTATCGTTGGAGTAATTAGAAATGCAATAATAACTAGAGGAATAAATTAAATACAGTGGATGGTAGAGGCTGTATTGTTTCCAAGACAACGGTTGCGCAAGGAGGTGATTTGGCTGAGGTAACCCTCAACCGCCAGATTTTTCCCCCAAATAAAAAAAACTGTATTATACGAGTACAACCCATAAAAGGCCCTGATTTTTTTTTTGTTTGGTTATATATAGCTAGTTGATGTATGAATAAAGATATATGTTGATATGTTGATTTATGAAAAAATATATAATATGGGAAACACACGAGTTCCGTTTACACCAATTAAATTATTATCAAAAACGGATTCTGAATTTAGCATTTTTGAATAATCTAGATTATAGCATATTACTTATTACAGACCCTACAACCCTTGAAGGGCTTTGGATTCAGTACATGATAGAGAATGAACTATTTCCAAGCCCAGAATTAAACAAGGAGGTGATTTCTTGGCCCAGGTAACACTTAACTCAGTTTTCGAACAAATAGAATAAAAACTCTACCACTACAACCTATTAAGGCTCCTGCATTCAGTACATGGTAGAGAATGTGCTATTTATAAGACGAAGGTTGTGCAAGGAGATTTCGCCGAGCTACACTGAACCGCAGATGGTTGTGCTCATCCTAAGCCAAGGTTCTTTAGGAAGATGCTTTGGAAAAGGTCACGCTGAACTGCCAGGTTTTTCCTTAAAAAAAAATCTTTGATTTATTTAGTATATTCAGTATATTGGCGGAGACTACACAGTTTCCAAGCCAAAGGTTATGCAAGAAAACGACTTTTCCGAGTTAATGCTCAACCACTAAACTATATAGAGATTGGGTGAGTCTCAGGAGAATCTTGTAACAAACCACATGGCAGATCTATTCCTGTTAACAGATTATAGAAACAACTGCCACAGCCTTATATGGATCGGGATCGAACCACCATTAAATATTAGGCTGGGTGAGCACCAGGAGGGCCTCCCCCAAAGTCGTTTTACGACTCTTTACATAATAAATAATTTATTCGCCAATGGCGATCACGAACTCTAACAATGTGATTAGAAAACTAAGTAAACATAACAATGAAATGGATCGTGGAGCCATTTCTGAGACCCTTAAGACCACTCAAGGCCACAAGACCATTCTTTTCAGACAGAAGATTATCAGAAATTAATGGGAAGCAAGATTACCAACAGTTGTGGAGCTTATAATGCTAGGACCCGAATCTCATATTTTAGGGCGATCCTTCAAGAAACCGTATTATTATGACCATTGTGGAATTCTTATTGGATTTGAGATAAATGACTTACAGGATGTGTTCCAAAAAATTAAAAAATAAATAAAGGATGTCCCTCGGAGGTTTTATTGCAATTATAACCTTGAACAAGAATGTTCTAATGAACATGGGCCAGAAAATTCTTAAAAGAAAATTTTAAACTAGTCATATTGTTGTAGAAAATTAGGAAAATTTGAGTATTCTTTTTATTGCGTCCTTAAAATGGAATTTGTGAACAAAGCAATTTCGTTGCCGAATTATTTATTTTGTTGAAACCATACAAATCACGGAAGACGTAGAGTCGAAAATAATTTCGTATCATTTCAGCAGATTAGGCCTCGAAAAAAAAAAAAAGAAGAGAGATAGCATGAACAATAACCTCAGCTCCAAGGATACATTCTTCGGACATCACCGAAGGCAGTAAGCCAACAGAGGTGGAGATTGCTTGGGACATTAAGCCAATCTGGACAAAAACACAAGACAATGAAGGTACTATCAGATTACGCCACCTTTTGTGTTTTTTTTTTTGTTTTTACACTTATGGGGGTGTCATTAACCCGTGGGTGGAAGTGGCTATGTGGGATACACCTGCGCGTGCACGTGTCCCCCAGGTGGCCTTGACACGTGGCCTAGGACCACACTTTCTCCCACGCCCCGCTGCACCCAAATAACCCGTCCGAATTGCTCCATCGGCAGGTGAGCACCTGGAGTCGTCCCATCTTCTTCAGAGATTACCGTTCGAGACCTTTAGGACAATCGTATCTTATGGAAGATGTCTTCGAGAATATTTCTCAACGCCTTAAAAATATTTAATGAAATGCACAACTGCACATGTAGATAATGACAAGTAAAGTGAGGCATGTAGAGAAACAACTCATTGGTGATAAACAAATAACATATTCAACTTAGAAGGTCACGAGGCCATCTTCTTTTCAGATGCCTTGGAAGATTATTAGGAATCGAAGAGGTATCTAGGTTTGAAACTAGCGGGTATGAGTGGGAATGGGGAAAATTTGTCATGAAAGGATTGATATCGGGTTTCGGCCGAATCAGCAACAAAGGAGACAAAATAAAAAAAACTGAACAACTACAGTCCACGGGTCTGGGGGTTCAGTACATGGTAGTGACTATACTGTTTCTAGGAAAACGGTTGTGCAGAGAGGTGATTTGTTCAAGATTACGCTTGAAAAACCGCCAGGGTTTTCCTCCCATTAAGGTCGCCAAATTAATACATGCTGGGTGAGCACCAGGAGGGTTTGCAGATCCCAAAGAAACCTTCTACGACTGTTAACAGATTAAATAAATGATCTGCCACTGCCTTAAAATCATTATTGATGACTTTATTCGTAACAAAGTAAGATGCATTAAAGATTTAACGAAGTATTTTGGATTACAACGATTGGAATTTGATGGCTTAGTGAACCCCCCTCTACTCCGTAAGTCCAAGTATGTCTTGTAATAGTTATGTATTTGAGTCTTTTGTAATCAATTGGGCGCTTAGAGCGTTATTCTAGTAAGTATTGAAGTGGCATTTTCTAGTCGTTTCAGTCTAGTATTCCAAGTTAAACTTTGTCAAAATGTACTCCTAAATATGGGGTCTATTCAACAGAAATCTGTGGGATTTTATTAAAGGTTGCCTTTAAATATTAACTCAAATACCCACCGAATTCGAAACCTATTCCTTTATACAGATCAGAGACTTAGTAACAAATCTATAACCAACAAAAAGGAGATTGTCAGGGAAATGGACAAGATAGGAAGGAGAACGATAATTGCCCCCAGATAAGATGGCCAACTGTCAACAAATGGTTTAGAGTAGTCTTTCTTTTTACTGCTCTTTCATGAAGGTCTTGACTGGTGATAGTGGATTGTACAAATTTAGTATGGTTGAGTATGGCCTACATCTTCACTATAATTTTAAAATATTACAACTGCTAATACTAATACAGTTTACTTCATGCTTTATGTCATAATCCTCTAAACAAACTCATTAACCGGAATCCTCCGAGAATTCATTAGGAAGATAATTCACGGACTTATTCGTGCGGCTGATCGCCTGATCTTTGGCCTTTAGGAACCGTCCTATCCTAGGAGCCTTGGCATTTCTCGAGGACAGTCATGTCGTGGAATATCAGGTCTCATATCCTCCCTGTACTCCCATTTCTCAACGTGTCCCTTCTTCCTCACCGCATAAGAGAGGAATAACATGAGATAATGATTTAAAGGTAACTTTTTAAATTAAAAAAACCTGTAACCACTACTACCCGTGAACGATTCTGGGGTTCAGTACATGGTAGAGATTGTACTGTTTCATGGACAACGCTTCTGCAAGGAGGTGACTTGTACTAGGCCATCCTCAACCGCCAGTCTTTTCCCTCTTATTTTGGGTGCCCTATTTATAGGCTGTCTATATTTTATAGAGGCTGGGTAAGCCCCAGGAGGGTCCTAGATCCCATATGATCCATCTCCCGCCGCAAACAGACTAAATAAAAGTAACTGCCTGCAGCGGGATGTGAGGCAGGATTTCCGGCATTGCTTCTTAGTGCTATTTTTTTTATGTTGCTATTTTTTTAATTTAAAATAAATATATGTAAATAAATCGTTCAAATAGGCTTATTTGGGTTTAAGTAAGGTAATGAATAAGATATGGTGGTATCAGTTCCGCAGGCTTTTACTTAGAGTTGAGTTACAACAAGTTTTAACTGTACAATCGTTTCTTTTTTAATATTCTCCAAAACTCAAATTATCGTGAGCTGTAGTATGGGAAAAATTATGTAATTATGGGAAATTTCTAGATGCCTGTAATCATTTCAAAAAACATATAGCATGTATGTTTATTTCTTGATGAAAAGATTTTTCTCTTTTCCATACTCACGATAACTTATATATTTGGAAGGTATCAAAAATGAAACCGATACACAGTTAAAACTTTTTTCTTTTTTTTTTAAATTATTTTATTGAATTGTACAATGGTAATATATACATCTAGTACAAGGGCTGTATGAATAAATAAATTCATGAAAGGACATGTAGAGGCACTACCCATTGGCAGCACTCTAATTACATTTCTATTATAGAAGGTGTCGAGGCCGTCTTCTTATCAGACGCCTAGGAGGATTGTCCGGGATGGAATTGGAACCAAGGATGGAAACTAGTGGGTTGGATGGGCCTGGAGTTTATTATGAAATGATAGGTATCTGGAATGGGCTAAATCGATAACATATGGAACGTTCAGGATGGTTTTATTTGAAACAAAATAAGGAGCGTTTAAGATTTTGCGAAGGATTTTGGATTGCAAGGATTGAATACGAGAGGAATTTGATGGTTTGGTGGAGCCCCATAGTTCAATTCCGTAAGTCCATATAGGTCTTATAACAGTCAGATAAATAAGTCTTTTGTAATTGATCTGAAGCTTTGAGCGTTTGTCTAGTATGTGTTGAAGTAGTCGGAAGCGTCGAGCTGTTTCTTGTCTTTTCAGTCTTGTGTGAGGGTTCCAAGTTAGACGTTTGTCTAAGTTGAGAGTTAAAACTAAACGGTAAATTAACTGGAAGCGACAATAAAAAAGGTAAATTCAAGGGGGAAACATGTGGTGTATTGGTGAGGATGACAACCTACTACGTCCAACTTCGCAGTTTCGCAGGCTAGCAAAAATGGCCTTAAAATTATTTAAAGGATTTCGCCAATCTTTTCATCAAGAAATAAACGTTTCAACAAACGTATATCCTACATCTTACAGGTATAACATGTATACCTGGAAATGTTAGTGGAAATAAATAAACGTTTCTTTCTTGATGAAAAGATTAGCGATATATAGAGATTTCCCATAAGTTCACTTCTTTTTTTTTCATACTGAAACTCATGATTATTTTTAATTTATTTTAATTAATTGTCATTTTGATGGTAATTATTTTTAAACATTTTTGTTTTGAAGAGAAAAGATTTGCCTGGCCGGGATCCGAACCCGGGTCGTTTGCTTCTCCGTAGCAGTGCTCCAAGCCACTGAGCTGCCAGGGGAGAAGGATCGGTGAAGAGAACGGATTTGTCTGACTTGGATACGACCCCTGGTAACTCAGTGGCTTAATGGCACTGCTACGGAGAACCAGACGACCCGGGTTCGAATCCCGACTAGGGCAAATATTTTCCCTTAAAAAAAAAAAAATTAAAAATCATTATTGTAGTCATGAGTATTTTAATTCAATTGAAGCACACATGGCAAGGACGAATGAACCGCATTATCGCATGAAAATAATCATCCTATTGAGAAAAATTTCAATTGTTTTCCCTACATTTCATTCACGGAGGGATAAAAAAAACATTGTTAAATTTCATTGTTCTTATTTCCTCTGTAGGTGAGTAATACGGAATACATAATGAGAACGGAATGAGCGTTGAATCCTGAATGAGAGATAAATTAAAGCACCTGTAGCAATTTAAATCTAGAGTTCTCGAGAGGCAATAAAATAACAAGTGAAAACTTCTTCAGCCGCATTGAACAATTTCCGGAGAAGAAAAATTAACTGATTCGCGTCACCGACATGCTCGTGACGTATTGCGTGAGACTGGCGACGCATAGAGGCCTGTGCATGAGTTATACAATTTGTTATAATCAACTTTAGTTTATAGTTTAGGATTCGAGTGTTATAATATCAATACTATTTAACTAAAAGGTCGTTTAAAAGTAGCGAAGTTCAAACAAATAATAACCTTCGCTTCACCGAAAAAAAATTATTTGTCACTGTTAAATGCCTTGTTTTAAACTCCTAATGGATACAAAAACACAATAATTGATGACATAAATAATATCTATACATATTATAAAAGAAAGTCCTCGGCCGCGTCTCTTTGTCTATTCGCGGTAAACTCAATAACTACTGCCCGGATTTTCATGTGGTTTTAACCAACAGATAAAGGGATTCACCAGGAAGGTTTAGGTACATAATTTGTCGAGGTGTTGTGTAAATGGGTTGGAATATACCTAATGATAATTGTGGGAAATATTGGAAAAAGTATAACCGCCTGGGAGGTTTCATTGAAGACGCTCCCTAATGCTTTTGTCATATAACTAAACCATGCATGGTGCAATATTCCTCTTTTATAGATCTACAAAAAAGACAGAGATATACTTTAGTTACCATTTCATGAGCATTATTAGAATATTTTATACCATATAATTTAAATGGGTACCTTATGGGTTATCGCAACAACTTAACGCGCATGAAATAAAACTCGTTTATAAAGAAATATCTTGTTTAGTTTTTATGTTTATAATATCTACATAATAAAATACTACATATAATGTATAATGTATAATGTACTAAATACTACATATTAGTACATATATATATATATATATATATAGTACACACATATATATATATATATATATGTGTGTACTAATCATTAATTCAATTAAGTTCGTTTAATAGTTCTGCCATTGTTCTAATAATCGCTTAAAACATCAATAACAAGTTAAAATTTTCATTTCCCGTGCCAGATTTTATTTGTCATAATAATGTCTTGTTTTATGAAATGATTGAAATTACGACTGATCTAAGTATTGTTGAACGATGATAATGATGTTAAAAATGAAAATAAAACAAATACAAGGTCTTAATAACCTAGGTAAAGATTAAATATTATTTCAAATTAAATATTGCTGCCAATGGGAAGTGCCTCTACACGTCCTTTCATGCATTTATTTATTCATACAGCCCTTGTACTAGATGTATATATTATAGTTGTACAATTCAATAAAATAATTAAAAAAAAAAAAAATTAATTAATGATAAATTGATCAGCCCATCATATATTTTGGTTAATAAATAAACTATTTGTAAATGTATATTTCATTTTTTCAAATTGTCAGTATATGTGAAAAATAGAATAATGCTAATAATTCCAATTTAAAAATTATGAAATTTAAATAATTCAGACTATAATTCATGATTTTAATTTAAAAATTCAAAAAAGGACAGAGCTATTCGTAAGTTTTGAGTTTTAGCTTCAATCGACAGTCTTCATGACTGATTTTTTTTGGTTCCTGAAGCAATCATAGCAACCCAATTTGGATTAGAAAAATTGATTCCTACACAAGAGAAATCCATCCATACGATTATTTTAGGAGCTTTTAATTCTTTGAGCTATTGAGGAAGCTAGAAGATTAGAAGGTTGAATGTTTTTGCTAGCTTTTAGCATCGCTTCCTCCAAGCATTAAGAATCTCAGAGATATTATCGCGTTTCCTCTGGGCCGCCATGGTCGCTCAACTGGAGGGGAACATGCTACGCAAGGGCGAGCTCTGGGTTTTAAACTTTAAAATATATCTTTACAATAATAAGAAAAAAAATTCATAAGTTAGTAATCATACTTACAAAAATATGTTAGATCTTCTTCTTTGACATAGCTACAGGTTAACTCACCTGAAAATGAAAAATATTATTATAATATGAAAATATACATAATAATCGGTACACACACACGTATATATATGTATTGTGCGAGAAATATAAACTTATTTATTAAGCGGCAACATTGCGCTCTTAGTGCTAGACCATCGTGAATACTCAGAAAATACTAGATAAATATATTTCACTAATATTGGGATATTTTACTTTTATTGCTAGTTTGGTTAACTTCAGATGGAAGAACATAATTTATGGGCAGATGTGACTTCGTCTTGCACTGTATAGTTTTATCTAATTATACTTCCTAACTACATGTTTAGATAATTTCGAAACTTGAATTTCATTTTATCGAAATATTACTATGAGGTGGTTAGGGGGGTTCATTTTCCCGAACTGTTCAAATAAAAACACGTTTTATTATTTTTTTAAACAAGCTGCCGAAATAGGATTCAAAATCTCCTTTATAAAAACTAAAATTTTATCCAATACAAAAAAAAAATTACCCCGAATTTTGTCAGTAATCATGATAAAAAAAACTGGTTCAAGTATTAAATATTTAGAGGAATATATAGGCTGGAACTCAATAAATAAAAAGTATTAACAGTTAGAGCCAATAATGTAAAATTATTAGTAAATATACAAATAACCAATTATTGTTATATACATCTTAATTATTTGTATATGAAGTATTTTTTTATAATTCTGTTCTTGATATAGCAATTTTTTAGCTACAGTCAAGGGTTACATTGATCTTAAAATAAAATATAAACATGTTTTAATTTCTATATCTTCTCTATATTTTTTATATTTATAGTTAATTATGTTTTAATATATAATAAGGGTTTTATAGATAACAACTTTACAACTTGAGATGCAATGATATTCACGAATCCTTCCAGATAATTTGATATTTTTTCGATTGAGCCACTGTAGACGACGTTTGTTTTAACTTATTTGTATCTTATCCATCCAGGCCTGAAGAAGACCTGCGGCAATGCTCTGGAGTTACGAGATATTTCCTAATAGCATTCAATATGTAAAGCGAAAACAAAGACGATCGATTTGTATGAAGGCAAAGCAAGTGAGATTCCTTTTTCTTATACGAGCTGGATAAAAAAGACCAATGAAAGACGAATGCCATAACACTGCAACTGGAGTGCAAGACTCAAGGGCATCTCTCGATAATGACACGGCCCCCAGACGAAACATATGGCGAGGAGGCGCGAAAGATATCGATACTGGGAACAGGTGGAAGAGGAACATGTGCGATCGAGTCTTCTGCGGGCAGAAATGACCGACCATTGTAGCCTCTATTGTTAGCATCCTGGATCGACTCATGCTTGCGGTCTGGGAGCATATTAGCCAAAACCGACCTTTGTACCGCCGCAGCCCAAGGCTAGAGAAGGATAGTGATCTTCAATGCCTCTGCTCTTCCGACATATTCACATCCATATTATATTATCATCACCTTGTATTATAATACCATCCATAGAATTCTATCATCACATACTATAATAATAATAATTAAAAAAACAGTACCACTACAACATAAAAGGGTCTTAGGTTCAGTACATGGTAGAGACAGTATTGTCCTTGGACAACGGTTTTGCAAGGAGGAAATTTGTTCTAGATCACGCTCAACCGCCAGATCTTCTCCCTTATTTTTGGTACCCACTTAGCTGGGAGAGCCCCAGGAGGGTCTTAGGTCACGTAGGACCCCACTCCGGCCAATAACAGATGATATAAAACTCTGGCAGCTAGGGAGATTTGTACACAGAACTTTCGGCACGGCAACTCAGTGCCTCTCGGTATTAATAATAATTAGGATTACCGAACCAGAGGGATAGATCTCGATACCACCAGACTATTAATTTTACGGAAATGCACATCATATAAATCAGTGTTGAAAAAATTGATTTGCGGAGATATACGACGCCCAAGTTTTCGTACACCGCTAAATTTTAAATCACAATTTTTAAAAAATGGGTGTTGTTGATAACAGTACAGCATCATTAATTCAAAAGAATTGCGAAAAATAATTAGGCTAAGAATTGGGCGCACAAGGCTGACTCATCGTAACCTACTCTACGTTTAAGGATATGCCAACCAATATACCAATTTACTGTGGAAGCATTTAGTTTAATGTAAAGGTTATCAACAAAAATAAAAAACCAAAACATGAAAATTACAAAAGATATACGCAGATACACATAAAATCTACGAAGTTAATTGAATCACCATTCATCGATAAAACTGTTGCTGATTTGTCTCAAACCCGATATCAATTCTTTCATGACAAACTTTATTCTCACTCAAATACACCGGTTTCAGGCCTAGATACTTCTTTAATTCCCGGTAATCCTCCGAGGCGCCTGTAAAGAAGATAGCCTCGTGACCTTTCAAGTTGATTTTGTTGTTTGAGTACTACGAGGGAGTAAGTTCTCTACTTGCCTTTATCTCATGATATTAAGTATCATTCATCCTGTTTATTTATATTATAAAAGTACAGTTGTAAATTTGAATAAAAAAGTATTTTTAAAAATGTAAAAATCATTTTGACCAAATTTGAAGTGGTGGTGATTCACCAAAACCGGAAGACTCGGAGTGGATTTCTGAGTAGTGGAAGTAGAACGGAACTTGGACAAGCCAGCAAACACAGGAACCACCTGTGACTAATTCTTAGTTCAAACCTTCTGCTGTATCCTCTCTCGTTGTATGTAGGATACATAGTGTATAAACATAGGCGTATCTATTCTGTATGCAAGTTGGCAGACTGATAAGATGATCGAATCTAATTATGTATGAACGTTTATAAATACAAATACACAATTGTCGACTAACAAATAAGTATTTAATATGAGACCCATACCAAATTATGAGAGTATCATATCTACTATGAGACCTAAACCAATATTTTGATAGCTTAATATGATGAAAAGAACGAGACTAAATAGCAAATAACCTATGACTTATGCATACATATTTAGGAAACAACAATCAATAGGGTGAAGGGTCACCGGTGGTCTAGTGGCTGGCATAACAACCTTCTATGCCCAAGAACGCGAGTTCGTAGCCTTACGATATTTTAAATGGAGCGAAAAATTCAGTTGTACAGTCCTTCGGAGAGGACGTAAAATAATGATAAACCTGGATAGGCAAAATTTACTTCAATATTTGTTCCAATTTTTAACGCTTAGAGTCTTTAAGTATAGAATAAAGACTACAAATAATTAAACTATATCACCCCATTATTGAACTAATAACTGAGTATTTTCATAATGAAAAATAAAACCACAATCAGCTGAATGCTCGACATGAACAGGGAAGACCTATGACTGACTTGTATAAATAATAAAGAGTAGTCAGTCACAAGGAATTCTATCAGAGATAAAGAAATTAGAACAGTAGGGCGATCGTAGGCGAACAGTATATGATATCACAATTATGGAAATAAAAATTTGATAGTTTTATATTCAAACGCATTAATACTATCTCGAATATAAGTTAGTTGACCTCATATATATCGGGAAGAAAATGGTCCGGGGCGAGGCCAAAGAAATAATATAATGCTAGATAAATTGAAATCCAATAATACTATTATTAATTATTAAATAAATAATTATTTTAAAGCCAATAATACCAGCATTAACCTCATTAACGTGTAAATAAATAATTACTAATTTTACCAAATCAGGTAGATCTTGCAACACTACAATAAATTTAACGGTAAACGATTTAACACTTAGATTTAATAATGTAAAAATAAATTAAGATTTAATTATTTGACACAATAAGAAAAAAATAAGAAAACACAAAATTAGAGTCTATTTACTGAGCAATAAAATATAATTTTAAATCAACTTCATTATTTTTAAAATTACAATAAGCAATAAAAGTATTTTTAACAAATATATATGTTAAATGCCATTAATACAAAGTTTCAATTAAATAAAATATATTATTAATTAAAAATAAAAGGTATTTTTACTAATGTTTTGTTACTAAGTTTGAAAAAAAATTAAAAACAACTAATATTATTTAAAAAGAAAGATTGCATAAGATTGGTATATGATCGGCGGTGATTTGAACTGCACACACCTGTGAAGGGCGAGGAGACACGAAGAAACCCGAAGGTAGCCGATGATTGCCGAGAGCGGTCGGATTCCGCCAGTCCCTGACCTTTGTCGACCCAATGACCCCACTTCGTCATATTTACCAACACACATAGCCCAGAAAATTATTTCAATACATTACTATATGTATTCATATGTATATACATGTTTAGTATAGGTGCATGTACACGGTTATAGTTGTATATGTACATATAAATAATGTACTTTAGCCCAGGGTTTAAATAAAGTATATATTTCCCAACATTTCTATAAAAAAACAAAATAATATATTTGGTATTTTCTTTTTCTTCTGCCTTCGACTGGCCTCCAACAAATTCTTCCGCCACTCTCTTGTCTTTTACTTTCTATTGTACACGCCTGTCTGCAGCATCCTTGTCGACTTGATCTTTCTAGATATTCTTGCACCTTTCACTCTTGCGTACACCAAAAGAGTGGCTCTCAAGGCGTCTTCGAGGGATCTCGAATTCATCCATCCTCGCTATATGATGTCCTGCCTATCTCAAACGGTCTATTTTTATAAATTTTACTATAGGTATTCTCCCTTTTCTTTAACTGGACCGTAAAGTTTTCTTCCGAAACTATGAGGCCCATTTCATCTGTCTTTCTCAGTACAGTCTCGGATCTGTTAGTACGGGTTTAATGAGGGTTATATAGGTTAACACAATGAGCTTGTATTTAAAAACACTTTTGCAAACCATAAAACCATCTATCTTTCTACAAATGTCTTGCACCACATCGTGGTTCCTATTTGTATTTGCTCTCTTTTTACGAAAAAAAACTTTGATTGGTTTTAATAATTTATGTTTTTTCTTTATAAAATAAGATGTCTGGTTTGATAAGAAAACTTACAAGAATGCATATATATGTACCTCCACCTTTGAACCTTTGACAATTACTAGCTAGTTTCGATGTTACAACGCTATTCCATATTCAGAAGTTACAATATGATCCAGACAACAACAAAGAAATATCGGACATATTAGTGAATAGCAAATCTCAACTTCTTATTCCAAACTAAGGACTATTGGAGACAGAATGCGATAGGAAGAGGAATTCAAATATTCGAGATAGGACACCTGAAGACTAGTGGAGATAAGGATACTCCAGAAGGTCCTTCGCTGTAACAATTATCCTGCCTGATAAAGGAAGTCCTTGTTAGTACCGTAGTCTACGGCGGCGGCTGCCTATCTCTACGCCACTGTCGTTGGAACAAGTGGGCTGGTTAATGGTAATCACCATGCTCTATGCATTCAGATCCTAGGAGATCAACTTTAGTAAAAAGATAGGATCCAGGCAAGCTAAGTATTTACATTGGGCTCTGGGTTACTAAGCATTAGTTCTCGAACTAGTCACATACATGATTATTTTAAGACCCATTTAGACTTATAGAGTAAAGCTTTGGGGACCCACTTAGCCATCGAATTCGTATCCAATCCATTCAAACCTAAATACTTCAGTGCTCCTTACTTTGTTACGAATAAAGTAATCCAAAATGTCCCATTTGTAGCTGATTTTGCCCAAACCCAATGCAGTCCTTTCATGAAAAACTTATTCCCACTCAAACCCACTAGTTTCAAACTTAACAACCTCTTCGATTCCCTATAATCTTCTAAAGCGTCAGAAATGAAAAGATGGTCGCGTGAGCTTTTAAGTTTTTTTTTGTTTAAAAAAAATTTATTTATTGATATTTACAACTGTATTACAATAATACATCGAGTAAATAGGCTATGTGATACATAATGACATGAGCTAATGGCAAGTAGAGAAACTACCCACTGGTAGTACTCAAATCACTAGTTCAACTAAGAAGGTCACGTGGCCATCTTCTTTTCAGACTCCTCGGAGGATTATCGGGAATCAAAGAGGAAACTAGGTTTGAAACTAGAGGGTTTGAGTGGGAATGAAGTTTGTTATGAAAGGATAGATAGCAGGTCCGGGCCAAATCATGGGACATTAAGGTCGTTATGGTTGACTTTATTCTTAACAAAATAAGGAGCGTTGAGGATTTTACGAAGGATTTTGGATTGTAGGGATTGGATACGAGAGGAATTCGATGGCTTAGTGGAGCCCCAAAGCTCTACTCCGTAGGTCCAAATAGGTCGTATGATGGTCATGTAGATGAGTCTTTTGTAATTAATTGGGAGCTTAGAGCGTTTGTCTAGTAAGTGTTGAAGTAGCCTGAAACGTCGAGCGGTTTCTTGTCTTTTCAGTCTAGTATGAGGATTCCAGGTTGATCGTTTGTCGAGATGCAACCTTCAGTATCGGATTTGTTCAACAGGCACCAGTGGGATATTATTAAGGGATACTGAAGGGCAGGAAGTCATTGGTTTACGACGTAAGGTAAAAGTGATTTGATGCGATTTTTGAGAATTTATTTTAATTCTCCAGTTTTGACATCATTCTTAAAGATCAGTGATATGGGAATGGAGGCTTTGGGATGCAATAACTGGATTGGTGTTGATTGATAATACACATGTATCATCAGCGTACGTGGTAAGGATAGTGTTAGGATGAGTTGGGATGTCAGCTGTATAAACTGTATAAAGGATTGGGCCAAGGATACTACCTTGAGGATGAGCTTTTAAGTTGAATTAATTATCTGAGTACTAACACTAGGTAGAACCTCCACTTGTCTTTATCCATGCCATTCGAAGAACTGGACTGGTCTTACACCACCTTCTGTTATTGGACTGGCTTGCTCGAACTGAAAGTGCCTAATTTACCTTCATACAATTACTCTTGTAGGCGTGTGGTATTGCTCCACTGTTGGTTACTGTTACCCATATTTATAAATATACTAGGTGACACAGCCACGAGTTGCTGTGGCTGTCATAATAGTTTTAAAAAATATTAGTAAACATTTGAATTTAAAAAAAATAATGAATGAATAAAAAAATGAATATAATAGATTTTTGATTTCACATTTTATTCATCTTATATCAAACTATAGTATATAATAATTAATAATTAACTTAGGGGTATGAAAAATAGTTTACATCCTATTCTCAGACCTACTGAATATACAGAATAAATTTCATAAGAATCGGTCCTGTAGCTTCGGAGATTAGCCCGAACAAACATCGTGACAGGAGATTTATATATATAGCTAGGTAAGATGCCGGTTATTTCTTATATGATAGGGACTGAACTCAGAATCTACAGAGCTGCGGTTAGGCTCAAATAGTAGAAAACTTAATCTACTAAGGTTTTATGTTTTTTCCCTAAAACGCACCGATTAGGAGATACAGGCCAAAATCTGAAAGAACTATGAAAATTTCGAAGTTTTTCGGTCACCATAAGTATTCCCGTCCGTTTTTTTTTGTTGCAACTATGGATTTACACTACTCAGACATGCGCTTGCAACATATCAGAAATGCAGCAGGTTAGAAAAAAATGTAATTTTGCAAAAAAAAATTATTATTATACGCGGTCATTAATCGAAATAAAACATAGCCTATATTTTAAGTTGAACAATGTTACATGTCTGTGCGAAATTTCATTAAAATCGGTCCTGTAGTTTTGGAGATTAGCCCGAACAAACATCGTGACAGGAGATTTTTATATATATAGATTACAGGAAAGAAACAATATTAATACATATAAATATATTTGTTATTATTTATTGCGAATGGACAAAGGATTCTGACGTCGTTTTTTTTATACTTCCTTCTATGGCAATACCATCCACTTTTCTAACCTGTTCCTAAAAATTTTTTTGACTTATTCCTTTTATAATTGATTCTGTTTTGGCTTAGCTACTCCATAGTGTGGTCGACTTTTTGTATTTAAGCAGCCATTCTATTGGTGAACCCTGCTTGGGAAAGCCTATGAATAAGTCCATAAAATATATTATATAATAACAAATAAATTATAAACACACCCGAACATATAGATATATGCACTTTAGAATATTTGAAGAAGACGAATTCCTTCTGCTTTCTATCTGAAACAGTGGGAAGGTTACGCAAGAAGCTGGTCCAATCACACGTTCCCTTATACTCTGTCATTCCAACCTCACAGAGCTATCTCACTCTGTTTTATCGATCCTATATATCATTCTTAAGTTTCTTTAATGGCAAGCATTACATCTCTTGTTATTATCAATAAAAAAAGGTAATAGATCATTTTATAACAAAATATTTAATTGGAAAATAGTTGACTAGATAATTTTAAGAGTGGTGGGTCGGGGGGGGGGGTCAGTCAATGATTACACAAAATAAGAAAGACTTATTTTATTGTGTCTACGTTTCGACCTAAGATTTAGGCCATCATCACCTCCCTGCCCTGAAGATAGCCACACCCTGATCATTTCACACCAATCTTATAACAAAATAATCCGGTAATATTGGCCAATGTTTTGTTGTGTAACCAAACAACTAATTTAGTAGTTTCAATCATGTTTAGTTCAACCTTGAAATAACAACTAAAATAAACTATACATTCTTTTATATTTATGAAAAACTCATAAATACTTGGTTGAATAGTTTGTTGGTTCTTCTCCTTATTGTGTTGTCTTCTGCTGCGAACTAATGCATTTCAAAGCATCCGTGAGCTATGTTACAACTTAAATGCAACAATTTTCAATAAAAAGTAACATAATTAAAGTAACCATTTATAAATATATCTGAATATTTTCCCAAGTTTTTAAATTATATTGTAATTGATTTGATATGTTCATAGTTTTCTAGTACGCTATTAAAGAAATATTTTTAATAAAATAAACTGTTATTTTCAAGAGTTAATTTAATATTTTAATAATTCAAATATGCTACCAATCAAATATCTATTTACAACAATTGTACACACAAGGCAATAATAATTATATTAATAAGTTCCTTAAATATTAAATTTCTCATGTAACTACAGTAAAATGATTTTAGAATATTTACATAAGCATGCAGAATTACCCCCTATCCAATATAAATAATAAATTTAAAAATGGCACTTTCTCAATAAGGTTTCCTGGGGAATGTTTTTCTGCAACGCTTTTTTTTATATCTAATTTTTTTAATACCAGATATTTAATTTCAAAGCATTTAAAAGAGGTTATTCACGAGATTGATTCCGAGTTCTTACCTTTTATTTTCTGTTCAATTGCAAAATAAAAAATAACCCGAGATATAAGAAAGCTAATTATAATTAAAAGAGGGATGAGATAAAGGAATATTAAAATATCCCATTTGATTCCTGAAGTGTGGGATGACGCAAGGAGGTAAGAATTCAAGAGATTACGAAGAAAGTTTCGACGCGAGAGTGAGTGACGGCACCAGGTGGTTGGAGGTCTCGGCCATCGGGTTACCTAGTTTCGTCGAATGTCATAACCTCACAACCTAACCTTCTGATACCATATCCACGCTTATTGACAGTTAGGACGTAGTATTAAAGTAATAATATATTAATAAATGAAGGTACCTACTTTTCTCGACTGTTCATATATAATTTTCACTTTTCGTTCTTTAGATTCAGTCTATTTTCTTCCTTTTGGTGACGTTTCGAGAAGATATTGTTCTCTTAATCATGTTAAATTGTTGAATAAATGATATTACCACATAAATCAACCAAAATATTTGTTTTGTGGTCGATGGAAAAAGAAAAATATTTCATATTATTCAAAGAATGGTTTAAATAAACTCTACCACCTCGCGAAAAATATTACACAATCTATTATTAAAAGAAGAATAAAGAATTTAGACAGTATTAAATTCAATAGTGATACATAGTTCTCTAAAATAGTAAGAATACATGGCTGTTGCTAATCTACGCGCCAAACATTCATAAAAGAATTTGAGCTCTAAAGAAAATATTTTAGGGTACAGTACAGTCTAATGTTAACACTAGTATAGTACAAGCTTCTTTGCAGAATTGTTGTATTTTTTATCTTTTTATCAAATTTTTATATTTATAAAAAAAAACATTTTATCTCTTTATAAAACTAAAAATTTCTATGGACATATGGTAAGGATGCACCCAAAGCGATTAAATAGAGAATTCTTATATAATATGAGAGGATACAAGAGTGTTACAAACAGATGAAGGAAGAAACTAAAAGATTGAAAATTACAGATCAAGACTGTATCGATAGGGATGATTTTGGGAAGAGACTCAAAGAAATTAGGATCCTTGTGGAAAAGATATGCCAGAAAAGGAGTAGCGTGGACTGTGGAAAGAAGGAAAGAACAATCGGAAAGAATGAGGAAAAGGTGCGAGAAAGAAGGAAGGAGAGAAGGTATAGTGAAGATTACGATATTCGCGTGGTCTCTAAGACCGTTCCGTGAAAAAAAAATTAAAAATGTTTCTTTTTAAATTGTCTGTTTTTGTATATTTAGCCATGAAGAAGGCCTGCAATCTGGGTCGAAATGTTAGCTTTCCAATAAACAGTATTTACTATTTCAAAGAATTATCTTGACCACCAATCGGGCCATTTTCTTCCTCAGATCATATAATAATTGTGAGAGCTCATATAAATTTAGTATAAATAAAATATTACTACATTCGTGACAATAAGTTTCCCCAACTAAGAAAAAGGACACCTTTTCGGGGAACAAAAGAAAAACCCAGGGACGAAAATACACTTAGGCCCAATAAGGGACCGAAATCGTTGTGACCCCATTCCACTGGAAGGACGAAATTCATGAGGCGTTTCCTTTCCCAATTAACAAAGGATGGCCAAGAGGACTCCCGAAATGGAGTTCTTCTACAATCTAGACCATTCTTCCAGATTCATGAGGTCCTCCAGGTCTGTAGGACATTCCAGGCACGAGCTCTTCTAGGAGTAGGCGACGGTGTAAGAAGAATACACAACTATCTTGCACAACCGACGATCCCTGGCAGAATATAACCTAGCTCATCATAATACCTATAGTTAGTCTCATACCCAATATAAAGTACATATTAGGAAACCTTTAAGGAACAAAACCAAAATTAAGTGTGCCATTTAAACCAGCACATAAACCAAACAATAAATAAATAAATAGAGAAAAAACCCACCCAACAACTACTTAAAATGCAATCATACTACACACAAATACACTGTCACAGTATACAAATACTAATGTACACAGGATAAGTGAAATACACGAAATACAAATATAAAAAATTGGGAAAACGTGATGAAAAGGCTTGAGAACTTACTTATCTTATGAATGCTTGTAATGTAAACCTTTTTTAGTTATAAAATTTGAACAGATTTTGTACTTTTATTTTTTTATTAAATAACTAAACTTGTTAAAAGCGTTTATTGTTATTGAATATATTTATTCCGGGTCGGAATACGTCATCCGTCTGGTGGTGTTTTTTTAAATAAATGATATGTGAAATCGATTGTTAAATCGTATATCGTTTATATTGTTGAAATGATTAGACTTGCGATGAATTATTCTGTAATATTTTAATATGTACTTGCAAAAATACAGTCATCTGATTATTATTTTTTTTAAATTATTCTTTTGTCTTATACTCGTATTTGCACCTGAGCCTATCTACCAGCAAGTTTGATACCAATGATGAGTTTCTCCTTAATTTGCAGGACATCTCGTCATAAGAAGTTCAAGTAACAGTAAGGAATAAAGAAAAAAAAAAAGAAGAAAAGTGAAAATGTTCATATAGTTGTGCTTTGGAAACAAACAAAGAAGCATTTACAATTTTTTCGAGAACCTTTTTTATCTTGTGTATATGGGATTGTTTGCTGAGGAACAAAATTTTTCTGCTCCGTATGTCCTAGTATGGTTTTATAGATTATACGTTTGTTTCGCAATTCAGGGGAAGATCTGCGGTCTATTTAAAGAATATAATATTTAAATTATAGCATCTATACTTACTAGTATACTATACTTATAACAATGTCAAAAATGTTTAAACTTTAAAGTAATTAGAATGTTGTTAATTAAATAGCTAACGACCTATTCGGAAGGGAGGTGGGTGCCTAATGGCTCCATTTATTCCTTTATTCACCTGAATCCATTAGCCACCTGTTTCTGATTTATTATTCAATGGAGTAACCTTCCAAGGCTGTCAGTACACAATAGACATTAACACTAATCCCAACATAGATTAATACAAATAATTTAAATAATTTGTTGTTATTTATCCATCTGACGTACTCCGAGCTAATCGGAGGATTTCTAAGTCCTAAAAGATCATATGAAAGTCATGTATATGAGTATTTTGTAATTAATTGGGTATTTAAAACGTTTGTCTTGGTTCTGTTAAAGTAGCCTGAAACCATGAGCCGTTTCAGTCTAGTTTGAGGATTTCAAGTTCTTCAAGATGCAGTTCTAAGTATCGGATCTGTTCTACAGGAATCAGTGGGATGTTATTAAAGGATAATGGAGGGCAGGAAGTGATAAATAAATTTATAGAAAATAGATATCACTATATTTCAGAATGTTTAATACTCATTTATATATATGCACACACATTAACTTAATTAAAAAAAAAACGAAATGGCATAAATTGTTCATTTTACTCGGAGGAAATCAGCGTAGCCCTGAGATGGTCTAATTAACATCCCCAATCCAGACTCCAATTACCACGAAATAACTGCCACAATCTTATAATTAAACCGAGGAAACTATTAAATACTATTTTTATTAAACTATAAACCAGCTGTTAATTGCTGGCATAATTAACGGATGAACATAAAGGAGAGAACGTTGGATAAGAAGGAATCATGTACATAAATTAGGTACTCATTAATAAATAGGAATTCTCAGCAAATTTAATGTGACTAAGTGAACCCAAGATCAGACTGAAGGCCTGCCCGATAACTATCAGAAAAGAATTATAGGTTATACCACTCCATAAACAATTTTTTAGCATCACCTGTGTTGTAGCGGTTAGCATTACAACATACTATGCCTAAGGTCGCGGGTTCGCAGCCCTGCAGGTGGCCTTATGATTTTTTAAAGGGAGTAAAAAAATCCGTAATTACGCCGTCCTTCGTAAGGAACGTAAAATAGAGTGCGTGTGAATCAGATACTGTTTAAAGAGATCTATCCCAATTATACATTGATAGGCAAAATTTAGGACTCCCGCTGCAGCATTATAAGATTAGCCATTTCATCATAAAGTGGTAAAACTGACTTTGTTAAAAATAAGTAAATATTACGTTCGACTATCTTAAGTCGCTTTGATAATCATATCAACATCTTCAATTAATAAAAGATCCTATATGTTATCTATCAAGGTGAAATTGGTCTCATACATAACAATCATTGACGTTAGAATTAATATATTTTATTAATAGATTCTACATAAAAGACAAAAAAAGTAATGAAAAACAAATTTTGTCTATATTTATAAAACTGATAAATATATTATATAATTTTTTTCTTAATATATTTACTACAATAATATATCAAATTGAGTCTTACTTTTTTCAGGAATAGGATAAACATGATGATTTTATTTTAAAAGTAAATACTATTAACATTAGGAATTAAATTTTATATAATTTTCGAAAATATCCCTGTTCTAATGATTTTATCAAGAGGTGTTTTCTTATTTAAATGTTGCTAGGCTGCGGCCGACAAGAGGAATTTAAAAAGAGAAAAGAAAAATATATAACTGGTTTGAGATTGACTCAGAGGAGCAATCAACTGGATTTTTCTAATAATAGAGATACTAGCAGTTCCCGTCAGCAGATTCATATAATGAGATCCTTAAGTATATTCCCAATTAAACATTATTATTAACAATATATAAAAAATATACACTAATATACAAAGTTAATTTCAACATTAAAAACTTGTGAAGGGACCTGATTTCTCAACCAGGGTTATGCTAATAAACATATTCTATCAGAATTAATGTAGTCGGGTGCGATTCGGATAATCGAAATCAAACAAAACATTGGAAAATCTTAAACAATTACTACGTTTAAAAAAAATAAATCTGTAATAAATGTAAAAAATTAACGTAAATAGAATCATTTATTATTGCCGCGACACTAAGAAAGATGTAATATTAGTTACCTGAGGGTTTAATTTAGACATCCCTTCATGGCAGAAAAGCCCCTAATTTTTTTAATATAGTGATGTTTACGGAAAATACTCTTTAAACTTATTTTCTAAACAATGACACCTCCTTGTATCTTTATCCAGGAACCAGTTCGGATAACTGACGTTCGCATAATCGACGATCTACTAACTTGAAGAACAATCAATCTAAATGTTAAAAAAAAATATTAGTAATAAAATAAATAAGTCTGTAAATCTCTTGTCCGCTAGTACAGTCTACTTTACATGGAGAAACTGTAATCTTCGAAAACATTTAGTTGTATCTTGTTGTTCTATTTGGGTTTAGTACACGGCTGGGACTGTAATGCTTCTAAGCCAAGAAACGATTGGGCTTCGACCACGCTCATCTCCTAGATACCCGCCCAATTCGTTTTATTTTATATGAAGGATGTTAAACCTCCTGAGTGAGCCCAAGAAAGTTCTCCAGATCCCACAGTCCGTCAGAGACACCAATAATAATAGAATAAATAATGTATCTGCAACATGTGTTTTGTAACCGGACCTATATATTATTAATCCTACTCCTTTTATAATACATATTTATTTTTACTAAATTAAGTAAGCTAATTATTATTATAAAAACTCACCAACTATATATATAGTTCTACTCTATGTTATCGTTGAAATTCGACAATCGCATGCATAATGATAAGGTTATGCGAACACCTGTAGTGTCTTACAATTCAATGTCATTAATAATTTATTTTTTCAAATATTGTTTCCAATAGATCAATCAATGAATTATTCTAACGTCATCACCATATCCCTGACCTAAGTAGATATGATATCTACTTTAAGAATAATTTTTATTATTTAATGTTAATTAATTGTGTCAGATTATATTTTATCGAATTTATTGATCACATCTTCCTATAGAATATGAGTTTCAGAATTATAATCATAATTATCGTTAACGTCATTTTATCCTGCTATGGCTAACAAGACGATGCTAAAGGGGGAGTCTTAGATTTGCCTACTCAGGTATCATTAGTAACTTTAATGAGTAACTTAACGCCAAAAGCTCGCGATGGTCGCTTCACGTCCTCTCCGAAGCACTGTACAACCAAGGATTTTTACTCCCTTTAAAAATCCTAAGGTCACGTGCGGGGCTACGAACCCTCGACCTTGCGTATGGAAGGTTGTTCAGCTAACCACCATACCACAAGTGACCCCTCACTTCAATTATTCGTCTATCTCTTTGCTAATTTCACCTTGAGTAGAGGTTTCAAGCATTTTCAAAACCAGAATTGCGATTTTCCCTAAATATTTTTCGATTCATAACAAGAGTTATTCCTAAATAGGTACTTGCCATGTGCAATTATTTTAATCATTTTACTAAAGACGAATGTGCAATATCTTATAGAAATTAGTTAGCTGTGAACAAGAAGATTTCTGTAAGGACAGTCTTTTCAAAGTTACATTTTAACATTAAAATGGCCAATACAGAAAGATCTATAATACAAAGAATAGGAAATAAACGATATAAATACAATATAAAGCAAGATAATAAAGATGCGCTATAAATTTAGTAACATGATATGATGGAACGGGGAAGCTCACTGTTAGAGCCCTGAGTTTCTATGCTGAAGATTACGAGTTCAAATCCTGCTATGCCAGATAAATTATATAATTTCTTAACAGCCGATGATGAACCCTGTTGGATCTGGAGTATCCCTTGGCGCTCACTCAGGCTCTGTAGGGTACCCTTAATAAAGGATAAACCTTTCGGTTGATCGTCATCTCGGACAAATCACTTCCTTGCACAACCGTTGTCTAAGAAACAGTGTAGTCTCTACCACACACTAAACTCATCACCCTTCATGGGTCGTAGTGGTACAAGTTTTAATATTAATAATAACTTGAGATAAGATCCTAAACAGAAAAAATCGAAAAAAAAAATTAGCAATAAATAAAAGAGATAAATTAATGGAATTAATAATTTATTTCTAATAAAAATAATGGCTTTGAATAAAATAAAAGCGATTTAAAATAATTGCTAGGAAGATTATCAACCTTCGAAATGCTAATAATAACAGTACTGCCTCCCTAATTTGCAAAATAAGCTTTAATAAGAGTCCTTAAAAACGTTATGAGTCGGATTATGTAAGGTGTTATTTTTTTTATTTTTTTTTTTTTTGGAGGGGCTCAACTTTAATGGCCTTATAAAAAGCCTCGAGACCTTGAGGATGAGACGCGGATGAGATCAACAGACCATGGCAACTTTTTTTCACAAGATAGTCCCTCATCGCTTCCTCCCAACTATATTCTATCAACATCACGGATCCTGAGGGTATAGGACTCACCCAGCCACTGTTATGAAGTACTTATCAGTCAAAAAGAAGAAAAGAATACAAAAATGTTATTAATCATGAATTTTGTTTTATTGAGCCATAATAAACGATAAGTAATAAAAAAAAAATGTACTACTACAACCCATGAATCAGGTTTAGTACATGGTTGAGACTATATTTTATCAAAGTCAATGGTTGTCTTGAGAAGTGGTTGAGTTGCGTCACGCTAGATTAAGAGTAACCACTTTATATAGGCCTGAGTGAGTCTCAGGAGGATCTTTTAAAAACCCCACAGGGGCTAACTATGGCTTGTTAAAAGTTTAATTAATTTATCTACCACAGCCGGATTCAAACTCGGAGCCTTCTTAGCTCAACAACTAAGCGCTCTATCCACTGAGTTACCCAAAAACTGTTAAAAATGGGTAGATTAATTTAAAGAGGTACATTAGAGATAGAAGACAATCTAATAGACGAATAACAGATGAAACTTTAAGTGATGTTTTAATATATAGCAGATTGTAGCAAACAGAAAATGAAAAAACGAGGCATTCAGGATCAAACGTGGATGACTCCAAATTTCGAAAATTGAATTTTTCAAACGTTTCGCTATTTTGGTCAAGTAATGCTTCATGCTCGCGAAACTTCAAGTTCAGAACCGGACTAAAACCATGAGGAATAAGGCAGCAAAATGTGAAAAAGTCAATTTTGGAATTATCCATTTTTAATCCTGAACGCCCCATACTTTTTTTAAAAATAATTTAAAATACAAAATATTAACTGATCTGCTATGATTTTGCGATTAAACTAATTATTTTTTACTTTTTAAAAATTTATTTATTGATATTTACAATTTTATTTCCATAATACATCAAGTAAATAGGCTATGTGATACATAATGATATGAGTTAATGGCAAGTAGAGAAACTACCCACTGGTAGTACTCAAATCACTAGTTCAACTAAGAAGGTCACGTGGCCATCTTCTTTTCAGACGCCTCGGAGGATTATCGGGAATTGAAGAGGAAGCTAGATTTGAAACTAGAGGGTTTGAGTGGGAATGAAGTTTGTTATGAAAGGATAGATACCGGGTTCGGGCCAAATCAGCAACAAATGGGACATTTAGGTCGTCATGGATGACTTTATTCTTAACATAATAAGGAGCGTTGAGGATTTTACGAAGGATTTTGGATTGTAGGGATTGGATAGGAGGGAATTCGATGGCTTAGTGGAGCCCTAAAGCTCTACTCCGTAAAACTAATTATTAAAGTTGTTAAGGAAGAAAATAGTTGGGGGTGCAGTCAAATAAAACACTAAATAAGTGGATACTTATTTAATTAAGTGCCGACGTTTCGACCCACTTTGTGGGTCATCTTCAGGGCTAAGAAAGAAAAACAGACAACATACAATTTTTTCTTAATTTCTTTTTCTTTCTTAGGCCTGAAGATGACCCACAAAGTGGGTCGAAACGTCGGCACTTAATTAAATAAGTATCCACTTATTTAGTGTTTTATTTGACTGCACCCCCAACTATTTTCTTCCTTACATCATCCAGTCAACCATTCCTCGCTTCTTATTAAAGTTGTTACTAAGTAATGTTTAAGGACATGATTGTGGAACAAGATAGGAACATTATTGGTTTGAATCCCGTTTTGTTCAGGAATATTTATTTTGTGGTGACCATGAATTTTAACTCTGGTTGGTACCCGGAGAAGAACTAAAACATCCGTCAGGGTAGGCTAGCCCTCGTTCCAATACCATTAGCCTACCTATTTTCCAGTTACTACGTAAGCAGTAACACTTGAGTAGTATCTCTTGTTTTTTTACCTAGGGTGTATTTTCTATTTTTCCAACGAGGCTATATAAAACTATGGTTTCCACTGCCTATTCAGCGACCTCCAAGTACCACAGTGCTGACTTTAGAACTCCTCTACTGTCGACTGTAAAACTGGTGTCTTAACCTCCACTCTTCAGATTTACGACCGCCCCCCGACAGTCCTGACCTAGAAGTTGTACCGTCCCGGTCCGCCAACCCAATTCCGAACCCGTCACCATTAGCACACAATGGATGCCGTAGCTTAAATATTTAAGGCATGTTTTATTTATCGCACTCAATTCCCGCGGCCTTGAGGATAATGGCTTCACTTCGTTATTAGTAATCAGGATTATTTTTACAGACTCCTCTTCGTTCTGACGAGGTGCTATTAGATGGTTATTATCCGTGGGAGAGGAGTGCGAAGCTTGTCCTGGTTGAACGGACTCGACTGATGGAGTGTACTTGTATCAAGTTAATAATCAGCGAGGAATGTACAAAATAAATTATTCCGAACTGTTATGTATACTTTACAGAATATGTATTTCTATTAGACATACAACTAAAAACCCTACCTTCGAATAAATTATTAACAGAAGAAGATATAAAGAATCAATAGGTTCCAATTTAGTAGAGTGTGAAATGGTAGGACGATGCAGTCAATAAACTTCACACCAAATGAGTTTAACTTACTTAATTTGTTTCGTGGTAATACTGTACCAGGAGGGTAATTTGCAGGGCTTTGAGCTGTTAATTTACAGCTTATCCAGGTTCGTAACATTCTGGGACAAATTTATTCTTTTGCCAACCAAGGATTGAGCCAGTGAAATCTGGAGATCCTCACCAAACCTGTTTAAAGTATCCTAAATCGATGGAAAAGTGTGGTAGTTCAGATTGATCTCGGACAAATGATTTCTTTGTACAAACGTTGGCTACGAAACACCATTTTCCATGGGTTATGCACACAAGTTATTATTTTAACAATTAATTTTTGGCCACTCAATTCCATTAAGCCTAGTAGATGCTTAATATATTGTGGAAATGATTACCAATATGTTTGTGTTAATCAATAAAGGTAGCTATAATATAATAGTGTTTCAAAGTAAAAAATATTTAAAATATTCCCATTTTAACTGAAGATAATCGATTAAAAGGACGTTGCTTACTTCTTTAATATTCTGTATAATGTATAACTTTGACGTTGCCGAATTCGAAGGACCATAAAACGAAAATACCTTGAGGTTTTTTAATAGCCTTCATTAATATTTATGATGGCGATTTAGTTTGCCAAAATTAGCGGTTACAATACTTATTGTTAAATGTATTATTATGAATTCATGACATTTCAAGAACAAATTCAGAAGGACCATAAAACAAAAACTACACAAAACACCTTCACTTTTGATTTAATAATAGAAGCCTTTTTTTAAATTAATTATTTATAAGTCTTCATATCCACTCCTCTTAAATTAACTAATTCTGAAACATCAAAAACAGAAGATAGCTAGAGCACTGCTGGAAACCCGAAATCTGCAGAGCAGTTTGGCGTGGGCTGCTAGAGGAGGCCCATTGCTATGCGGCCAACCGTGATGATGATGTTTTATTTAGACTTCAAATAATCATAAAACAAAAACCTTTTGAAATTTTTAGATCACATACATACATCAAGTATTTTGATACTGAACTAGGCATTGATTTTAATAGTAATAAATTCTAAATTGACTTGAATTCAGTAGACTTATATTTTATTAGCAATAAAATTATAGATATGAATTAATTCGTATTCAAGTGACAGTTGAATGTTGAGGAGCCAGCACTGTATGGGTCGAATTTATTGCGTTCAAATCGTTGCCAAAACTTTATTTATTATTTATTATATTTTACAAATAAATTCTAGTTTCTACGCCCCTTCCTTTTTTGGAGATATTACCATTGTATTTGAAATAAACACTTCTTAATAATTCTTCTCTTCAATGTATGCAGAAAATGGATGCCCTCCATGTTGTGAGGTACAAAGGAGGGAGAGAAAGATGAAAAAGAAGGTAAATTCATAGCGATAATGTTTAAATCGGTTGCGAATTCAATATCATAAATCGATACTATTCGCAAATAATAATAATAATAAAATATGCATATGATAGTCCATGTAATATAAATCAAGGAAATCGTTGTGATAACAGGTCAAGGAGAATAAAACATGCATTGCCATTTAAATTGTTTGATATTGAAATACATCATCAAGGTTATTAAGTATAAGGAAAAAAAAAGTTATGCATTGAGTGATATAACTTTTATGATCAGAAATAACTATATAATAATAGGTTTTCCTCAATCTCCCTTGACTATGAGTAACTTCATTATACATAGAGATACAGAACACTCAGGATCCTGAGGAGATCAAAGTCGACCAAGTTTATTTAACTAAATAATATAACTTTTTTATTATTTATTAGTTAGTTGTTTTAATTTTAAATATTTTTATTTTGAAGAGAAAAAATTTCCCCCGGCTGGTATCAACTCCGGTAGCTTAGTTGGTAGAGTCCTGTCACGGTAAGACAGCGGACCCGGTTTCGAATCCCGGCCGGGGGCATATCTTTTCGCTTCAAAATAAAAATATTTAAAATTAAAACAACTAACTAATAAATTATAAAAAAATTATATTATTTAGTTAATGACGTATGTCAAGAAGTTCCTAAAATCAAAGTAATGTTCAAAGAACATTAGTTCTCGTGTATACATAGCAAAACTTGCGAGAACAAGAGACATGGGACCAGATAAGAGAAAAGATTTGTCCCCGGCTGGTATCAACTCCGGTAGCTTAGTTGGTAGAGTCCTATTACGGTATGACAGAGGACCCGGGTTCAAATCCTGGCGGGGGGCATATCTTTTCTCTTCAAAATAAAAATATTTATAAATAGTATAACGTTCCTTGAGTGATGCTATAATGCAATACCAACTGACTTTCTGGATACACGCATATATATATACATAGATGAACCATTGTACTTATAAAATAGTACTTTATAACAGCATTCAGATAAATTATTTCATTTTGTAATAGGCAGTTGATTGTACATAATAGAATCTGGAGATCCTTCTGGTATTCATTAGGCTTTAAAAAATGGGTATCTTTGACGTGGCGTGGAATCCGACATTGTAGGATGGAAACCCTTTTAAGACTCAGCTAGCTTTCTAGCTGTCTCTTTTAAGATTCATCTAGCTGTCTTTACTAATTGGGGAAAACTGTGGGTTGAGCGTTATGTTAACTAAACCATATCCCTGCACAACGACTGGGTTCGAAATAGTACATTCGTAACCAGTAATGCCTTAACCTTTTTGTGTTGTAGTGGTACAGGTTTTATACTCGCTTTTAGGATAGTTGCATTGTCAGGACTATCAAAGCTTTCCCGACTCACAGTTGTTGTACACGATACCTTTTAACTCTTGACGCCGTGTTGAGGAGATATCTCTAAACAGATAGAAAACTCGTTAATGATGTCGGCACCTCCTTCGGCAAGAAGGACCGGTCGAATCACAACAACACTCCTACGCTGGGGATGGATCGTGTGGGTGAAACATCGAAAAGCTTGTCCCTCGGAGGATGGCCTTTTTTAGAGGATTCCCTGACAGGTATGGGACAGTCATTACCTTTGAGAGATCCCATCTGATGGGGCTGCCCACGTCTTGCAACGGTACCGTCGCAGATATCCGGGAACACCCGGGCAATGTGCTATTCTGCCGAAGGTACTAGAAGAGAGGATGATTTGTAGTATTTAAATAGTTTAAAAAATAAATATTGTTAACTTCAAATAACAGACGACAGGCACGAACATGCAATTACGAGTTCGGGACGTCAGCAAAGATAATGCCTTCATTAAGGTGATATAAGACGAGAATGCTACAAGCAAGAGACGGAGCATACCTTTGTATAACACACAAAAAACTTTAATACTTAATTTATTCGATAACATTAAATATTTTAATGTTTAATTTAATAGAATTCAGCGCATGACTTTTTCAGGCTAAACACCCTGTTCAGGTGAGGACAAAACATGGACTAAATAGAAATACACCGATATTACCTCATTAATAAACCACAGTCTTAACTCCTATAATTGTGTTTTTGTTTAAATTTGTTGTTTTCTTTATTTTTTAATAATAGTAAAATCATTAGAGAAGAGCTTTCTCCATTATAATCGGAATAAACATTTCCGCGGGAATTCTGTTAAAAAAACAAGTAATGTGAAACCTCAGAATATAGTGCAGTAATTTATTTTCTGGCCATTAATATGGAGATTTTCATACAAATTTTTCGAATTTGTTTATATAAACATCAGTTTAAAACAATAAAAGGCTAATATAAAAATCCAACTACCATTCTTAGAAAATTTAATTATCGTGAATTAATACAAGGAAGATAACTAGAAAAATTGTATGCTGTATTTTACCTCGAGGCCTTAAAATTCATTAAAAGAAAAACAAATAACGTTTCCTATACAATATGTATAAAATATTTTCTTGCCGGCGAATAACTTTTTTAATTTACAAGTAACTAGAATAATTGTTACATGAGCATTAGATAAAGGCAAGTAAATAAACTACAGAAATAACAAATTCAACTTAAAAGGTCACGAGGCCATCTTCTTTTCTGGGAATTGAAATTGAAAGGATGACTTTGTTCGCAACAAAATCCTAATTAGGATTATTGATTGTAAGAAATTCAATAGATCATAATAAAAAGATGTTTCACGCAATAATTATTACCAACTTTTATCTCGTTAGTAAAGAATAACATGTTAAATGTCTTTACCATATTGTGTCTTGGTTCTTATATTTCATACCCTGTGTAATAATATGGACAATGGGACTTATCTTGTATATCCCAAAACCACAATAACACTACCGGGAGCAATTACTACTTGTACAATAACAAAGCAATCTTGGTCTGGACACTGGCATGCAGTCCTGCAAAACGGAAGAGTAGAATAATTGGTCCAAAACGTACACTGAAAGCCATTTTGGTTCAAATAGGAAGCTGTACCTGGGCCAGGCCTGTGCAGGTACCCTTTCACCGAACCCTAGAGGCTTTATCCGAGCAGTAAATCAAAGCAAGGACCTCAGGTACCGTTAGAAACAGTTTTGTTAACGATTCCATTCCTCTAGGGGAACATGGGACATAGTTGAGTGCATAACTTCGACGAAACTGCTGGCAAATTCAGCAACCCAACCTTCCTAGACAACAAAGGGTCTATAACCTCTAAGAGTACTCAAACCATATATGTTCATTTAGTGATGCATATATCAATGAAATATCCATTCCATGAGATCATTAAGCACTCGAATAGGCATCGGTTCCGCTGGTTGTCGCTTTGATTTAACTCACAAGTTTTAACAATTCATTCGTTTTTGTTTTTTTTATATTCTCTAAAATACATACAGTGAGTTTGTATGAGTTCTGGTAACAATATCTGGTAAAAGTATGTTTCTGTAAATGAAACTTTTATTTGTTGATACATATAATTAAAATAATTACCGAAATTACATATCATATTCTTTTCCTCTTCTGCCGCTGTGCAGTGAGGATCTTACTTAAAGAGCCTGGACTAGTCAACGTATGAGTAAGCCAATTAGACATTTTCCATAATTATACCCTTTTATACATACTAAACTTCATTATTTTTATTCTCAAAGCGAATAAAAATTTAAAACTTGTACTTAACTCGGAACTACATACTCCTAAACTAATCCCTCGAAAATAAATAGAAAAAAGCTTTCACCGAAATTCTGATCAAGGCATTGAAAAAAATGATAATTATTTAAAAATAATAGTGCAGCAATTAATACCTACAATTCTAAACAAACAACAAAAAAGTATTTATAATTGATCGAACATCTAGATTGCACTCTTTGATTTATTTCATGTTTAAACTGCTCGTAGTTGATCCCCTGTTAATAATGGTTACCCACACAGAAACATTTCCAGTTTCCTAAAAGGAATACACAAAAACAGTGCACAGTCCCAAGATGATAAAGCTTAAGTCAAATGCTTATGAAATTCACCGCGGATTGTACCCAACTCAAATATAATTGAAATTCCATTTTAAGACCAAACTAAATTGTTGAAAAACTGCAAACATTTATTAAATTGTTGACATGAATGGCTTCTTACAAAATATATGATAACTATCGTTTATTTGTTTTATAAAACGTCACATTTAAACTTTTTGAAATAGTCACCAGGACCAGGAGACTGAGGTTCTACGGCCACATGGTCAGAATGAACAATGAGAGGCTGAACAAAAAAAATGTCGATAAAGTCTCAAGCTATAAGAGTATAGGTGAATATGTGAAACAAATAAAGGTACTTGTGTACATAACGCACGGCCAGAGTAGGCCAATGCCCAAGCGGTTACATTTTATAACAATTACATTTCTAGCAGTTACCTTGGATAACCTTACATTTTGGACGGCCATCATTGTTTGTTTACTACTGTGTTCGAGCGTTGTTGTGTTTCTTGTTCTTTATTAATAATACAAAATAATGTCGATATTTTGTTGTTTAGTGTTTTATAATTATACGACAATGCTTATTTGTGATTTGCCAAAAACCGAGGAAGATGTAATTTATTTTTGTCAGGAGAAAAACATTCTACAGAAAAATAGGAAATGTAGCAACTCCCATAAAATGAAGCTATACCTTAGAAATCGTAAGTTTTGGAGATAAATTCTTATTTATCAGAATTTATATGGCGACAACATCTAAAAATTAACTAGTGTAAGCGAAGAGATAACTGAATAATGAGTTAATGAAACTTTGATATCAATTTGCACGAAACAGATGAGTTTTTAGTTGGATCACTGTCAACAGGATCGATATGTCGGTTACGAAAATTTAATTCATTGTACCTGAAATGTATAGCGACCTTGTGAAGCTTGAGATAAACTCTAAGCACTGTGTGAGTTAATGATCCGTTTTATAACTAAAAAAAGATACAAAATATATTCTAGTTACGGTTAAGGTATACATTTACCACTAGTTGGGACCTTGGGCTAAGTAGATGGTATAGACTGTGCTATTTCTGAGCCAATAGTTGTGCGGGGAAGTGATTTGGCCGAGATCAGGCTCAACCATCAGTTTTTTTTTCTCCCAATTAAAGAAGAAACTTTATAGAGAATGGGTAAGGCCCAAGAGGTTTCCCAGATCCCACAGGCTGTGTATATAACCATATCTTAAGAACCCTTAAGAGTTTAAATAATTTATCTTTCACAGTTGGATTCGAACCCAGGATTTTATACACATCGACTCAGTGCTTTATTTATCATCCATAATTTCAACAAATCTTCCAGGACAGCAAAGTCTACAACCGAGACCTGAAAACTTCATTCAAGGATATATCTGCAGCCCAGGTCAATAAGTGCTCAAGTAGAATTTTCTCCAAAATGAGTTTCTTTTTCTTTCCCAGGCATTGGTCAAAAATTGAGTTATTGCTTATACTATATCCATTACAGGCCAAAAACTACGAGCACGACACGATTCCGTATTCTTCAATACAGTTAACTCACTGTGGACACAATTCTACATAAGATATATCAATAAATATTCCATAAGAATCACGATTAACCATATAGAATTCAAAAGTTAAGAGGAGAGATGCTTTCACCAAAACTATGAAAATAATCCCAAATTCAACAAAATATTGGTGTATATTAGCAAATTTTCATGTATAAAATTCTAAAAAACGGGTTAAAAACTATTTATTAATTGATCAAGTATCTGGAATTCCACAACTTGATTTATTTTTTTTAACTTCTATAAGAAATTGACGACATGCACTAAAAGCAAAAAGCACTCAGTCTTGTTAATTAAAGTTTATCGCATTAGAGTGCGGAATCATCTAAAACAAATTTTGGACAAAAACGATAGGGATGTTTTCATAAAATATTATAAGTGTCAAGCCTTCTTTGGATTAACTAATCTGATTTTATAAATATACGTGTACCACTCCATTTTCTTTACCTAAATAATATAACGCATCACTGCCGCGAAGGAGTTTGAACATCGAACAACAGGCGATCGGGTGTGCGCTATTCCATAAACATTTACAAACAAATCGTTCGGCTATTGGAGATCGCAAACACGTACCTAGGTTCGTCCGCTACATGCTTTGACAACTGTAGACGGATCTGGTGCTATGAAACGCAATTTATCGATGTTTTCCTAGTCAGGCACCGACCAACAGCAACTCTATCAGCTGCATTCCTTCACGTACTACGGTCGTCAAATCGTTTATGATGGCGTTTCCTTTTAAGTCCGAAAACTTGTACCCCAGATAGCTGACGAGATGTCATTTTCTTCCACTCTCAGAATGGAGGAATAGGACAGGCGAAAACCGCTCGAGAGAAAATATGGAAAACACGAGAAACTGCTGAATAAATGAATGGGATATTGCCCCGATCCATTCTATCTGGTTAAAGTCATCTGTTTAAACTGGACAAAGAACTCAAGGGGGAGCCAAAAATGAATACAGTATTAAGAGAAGTCATTGTCCACATCTCACAAATTTCCAACGCTAGGAAAAATATTCTAATATAATACATACGAAATAAATAATAATATAACGTATATATATACATACATATTAAAGCTTAGGGACCCGAAGGACTCGATGCCGATACCAACGAAGAGAAAGGTAGCTCTACTTACAAACTTCCGACCACGGATAAATACCCAAATCCAAATCCGTTATCATTCTTGACAGAATTCTCCCAACAACTCCTCGGTCTACCCCTCAGACGCTTCCCTATCGGTACAGCGCTTGTTATATTTTTTGGAATACGTTCGTTACCAAGCCCAGAAATACATATACATATGTATCGTATACATTTTTTTTTTTTAAATTATTTTATTGAATTGTACAACTGTAATATATACATCTAGTACAAGGGCTGTATGAATAAATAAATGCATGAAAGGACGTGTAGAGGCACTACCCATTGGCAGCACTCTAATTACATTTCTATTATAGAAGGTCTCGAGGCCATCTTCTCTTCAGACGCCTAGGAGGATTGTCCGGGATGGAATTGGAACCAAGGATGGAAACTAGTGGGTTTGGATGGGCCTGGAGTTTATTACGGAATGATAGGTATCTGGAATGGGCTAAATCGGTAACATATGGAACGTTCAGGTCATTATGGATGGTTTTATTTGTGACAAAATAAGGAGCGTTTAGGATTTTGGGAAGGATTTTGGATTGCAAGGATTGAATACGAGAGGAATTTGATGGTTCGGTGGAGCCCCATAGTTCAATTCCTTAAGTCCATATAGGTCTTATAACAGTAACATAAATAAGTCTTTTGTAATTGATTTGAAGCTTTGAACGTTTGTCTAGTATGTGTTGAAGTAGTCGGAAGCGTCGAGCTGTTTCTTGTCTTTTCAGTCTTGTGTGAGAGTTCCAAGTTAGACGTTTGTCTAAGTTGAGGTATACATTTTAAGTTAAATAAATGCAATTCACAAAACACAAAACTACTATCAAACCCAAAGGATCCATCTGAAGCTCAAAAAATATATTTTAACATAGAGTGAATTATAAATGTTGTTTGGGCATTGCCCCTTCTATAGCTTCATGCATACTGTTCAGAAAATAACGGAAAAAAAGAAGAATAAATTACAATCATTGATAAAATTGAATATAATTATCGATAAAATTGAAAACGAATAAACGAGGAAATGTGAATAAATAATGTATTTCCGGAACATTAAAAAACATCAATCCAGCAAAATGTTTATTTAAAAGAGATCGATCGACCTATTTGTAATGAAACCAGAAAAAAAATATATTAGAGAAATTTCATTTTAATTATTTCAATGTGCATGCAAGTATTAAAGATGTGTGCATATATGTAAGGGATATATATATGTATAAATGTAAAAGCAATGATTTTTGGCCCAAACCTGTGGGCAATCATTAGTTCTGAAATATAATTTATCATGTTTCATTATATTATTGCTTATATCATAATCTATTTTATTTGTTACTAATTTTTAAATATTTTTATTTGAAAAGAAAAGATATGTCCATGACCGGGACTCGAACTCGGGTCTTCTACTACTCCGGGCCATAATAGCGATCTAGAAGACCCGGGTTCGAGTCCCGGTCCTGGACATATCTTTTCTTTTCAAATAAAAATCATAATCTTTAATTTGGAAACAGTAAAGCAATTTTTATTTTGTTAGTAATTAAAATAAATTTGTTATTTTCATTTGTAGCAGTATTGAACTTATATTAATTTCTCCATATTAACCTTTATCATGTAACCTCAATATCATTTACTGTCACTTAATATAAATTTCCATACTGCAATGTGATTAATAAATTACTAATAAGTTAAATAATAAATACTATTCATATCATACTAAATAAATGTATGATATATATATAGATATATTATCTAACTGATATAATAAATATATAGATAATAAACACTTACTATATTATTTATTAATTAACAAATACTCACGACGAATTCACAATTATCCTATTACTGATAACTCCAACTTACCTGTAACAAAAATAAAATTGGTTACACTACTGTTTAAATATGTAATACATTTATTTAATAATGGCATAATTTTAAACATAGAGGAAATCAAAGTTTCATAATTAATATTGAATTCATTTCTTATAACTAACTCAGTATTAAATAGTGTAAATGAAAATAGACAAATAATTGATATTTGATATGGCAACTAACATTTATTTTATTTATAATGGAGCTAAGGAAACTTATTTATTTAAAAGAATGACAAAAAAAGAAAGATTAATAGGTTTAATTATTATGTAATAGTATAAAAATATAACGAAAAATAAAAAGAGAATATATCAGGTGGTTGGTATTGTGTAGGAAACACAATGTTAATCGATTCGATATATCGATTACAGCTAATCAATATAACTTAATGAAGAAAACAGCTGTTAATTAGTTAGTTAATTAGTATTTGTATTTCAAATTGTGAATTGTTTTATAAATAATGAAGTTATCCAAATTAATTAACAAAACTTACCCACAACTGTTGTAAATACTCATGAAATATAAATTCTCCAAACAATATTATAAACGAATACTCAAGTTACATAATATATAAGGACACATACAAGATTTTAGGATGAGACTGTGATCTCAGTTATCTTCTCCAGAGTGATATGGAGGAAAAAACTATCACTTGAGTCATGTCCATGTCAAGGCCAGCCAGTATAACTTTCTACTGATAAGAAGGATATCCAAACACAATAAATTGATAAGTTCGATTCCTCAGCACCCGTGTTGTTCTGTTAGGATATAGTTCAGCCGAAATCCAAGGATCAGGAACAGAGTTAGGAATCCTAAGGGTTAGAGAGGTAGTGAGGACCTTTTTTTTTTGGCCCAGGATTGTGGGACGAGGGTTACCGAAAAAAAACCCACCAGGACCCCAAGGGCCTGATAGGGTTCGAGGGTGGTTGAACCCAAAACAAAGAAGAACTCAAAACCGTTCCAACATCAGTCTGAGACTTGTTTATCATTTCTCATAGGATGAGTCATCAACGGTATAACGGAACCTACGTCATAGTTAAGAACGTTGACATAGTCAGGGGTATTGCTTCGGATCCAATGCGGCAATTGATATCACGTCATATAAGATGATATTGAACTTCAGAATAGTGCAGTACTACCATAACCTCCATTCTCCATGGAGATTACATATCAACGCAGTAGGCAAAGTTGTACCAAAGCGTTTAAAGAAGATATCATAATACGAGACAAAAACGTAGGAAGAATGCATTCGGTCTCACCGGGTGAGCCCGCACAGGAAATCAAAGGGTCACTGACTCCTTGAAAAATGGACACCTTTTCAAGCGTTAATAATAATTCTTTAGCGAGAATTCCATGTTTCTTTAGATATTAAACACGTTTTTTCTTAAAATGTAGACTTGTTATGCAATTCTCCTGAGCCTTATTATGAACAGAAAACATAAAACAGACAGGCTATGTTTCAGAAATTCTAGGAACTGTAAGGCAGAACGTAAACATTAGACATCAGCAGAAATTATTATTTTTAAATAATCCATGTGGATGCATAGAAAAATACTTCAACGTTAATATAGAAATTTAATATGGGGAAGAAAATGGTCCAGGTGGAGGCCAAAGAAAGAATTTCTTAAATAAAGATGAACTATTTATTGCATGTTTCGACCCACATTCCTGGCCTTCTTCAGTGCTGGATAGACAAGATTAATATGAAATATGGAACGATTTAGATCTAAAAATATAGGTATTGTTCAAAATATCTGAACTAGAACAATGGGATATGAATTACCAACAATAACAACAAAAGTAGAAATAATTATCATTCTTACATTTCAAATATTACTTATTAGAGAATTCTCATCCTTTCACTAACTTATTGTTTTCTTGTTATAAGTTTAGATTTATGACTTCTCACCGTTATTGTTAGATATTGTTTACTAGAAGTTCAAATATTTTTAACAATACCTTTAATTTAGTTTATAATTTAAATTATCGCTACTTGTTGATCGCTTGGTAATGTCGAATAATAACTCGCATTTCCTGCCTTTAATTGTCCATTTATTTCCTCTTGTTTTTTCCTAGTTGCTATAGACCTTAGGTACTTAAACTTTTTTTTTTTACTACAAATACTTGCAGTTTCTCGTCTACGTCTTGTCATCCATGAAATTTATTTATAAAAAATATAATTTAGGTATTGTTACATTTTTGCGTTGTGAAGAAGAGAAGAGACTGATCCCAAACAGCTAGGAGACGCCTGAGAGCGAGCGGCCTTGGAACGCTCAATGAAGGACAGATGTTTCGCCAGTAGCAGGTTCTTCCGTCCTTTATTTTTCCTTCAACTTGGAACCGCCATTTTATTTTCGATTGACCGAACCTGTAGATGCAGGAACGAAGGTTCAGGTACCAACCTTCCGAACCCTGAGTCACCTAACAGGACTCCCGGTAATTCTTATTTACTTTTTTTGCCCACAACCCCCGGTGCGAGAGGGACCTAGACAAAAAATATAGGCTTGCTCCAAGATCGAAAACTTGGAGGTTAGTGACCGTTTACTGCTGTCTATAACAGGCAGGGTAGTTCAATACGCCTCAGTTAATAATATGGTACGAGGCGTAGACAGGAACATCTTCATGAAGGAAGTGATCGAGTTCGTGCTGCCAAACTAGAACGAACTATTTGACACTTTATTTGTTGTTCATATAACAAATAAGCTTTAATTTCTGTCTTTTCTCCACTGATGAACAATTAACAATAAAATAAAAATGGCAAAAAGATATGGAGGTTTGGAATGAAGCAGAGTGGCAGAGTATGTAGTGTACGTAGTTGCTATGCAGAAGGTTCCGGGTTTGAATCTGACTATGAAAGATAAATTCTTTATTTGTTGATACGGGGGAAGAAAATGGTCCGGGGGTTGACGTTTCGACACACATTCCAGGTCTTCTTCCGGGCTAGTATGATGAGGATTGACAATAAGACTGGGTCAATTTTTGTCAGTATCGCCTCCCTTCCCAAACGTTTTCCTAGAAACATTCCTTAGTAATGGTCCCTACCATGTACTACTGAACCCAATACCCTTTATGGGTTGTGCAGGGTTTCTTACTTTCATAGAAAAGTTTGCGGTATTTGTAAAACCTCCTGGGGCTCACCCAGCCTCTAAGAAGTGTGTTGAAACTTTTATATCTTGTTGAAACAATTACCGAAATATTTGCTTTTCCCATAACACTTTTTTTCTATACATTTTTACATAATACTTTTTCTCTGTACGCATAATTATTTTTATTTTCAAGAATACGATTGAGAATGATTTCGGCGCAAAAATTTTATTATTATACTATATAGAGAGCGGAATAGTTAAGTGCGGTAAGTTGCAATGGTTAAGGTCCCTTGTTGGAATCCGGCTATGACAGTTAAATTATTTAATATGTCAACAGGCACGTATGGACTCCGTTGGATCAGCAGACCCTCCTAGAGCTCACCCGACCAATATAAAGTGGGTAAACATTTATAAACCTTAAAAGTTCTATATAGAATTATAATGAAGACTTTTACTAATTACAGATATGTGAGTTGGCAGCAAAATTGCATTAGTACGGGATATTCACTACCTTACTTCTTTAGTATCTTATCACTAATCGTAAATCACGACTGATTGTTGACCAGGTCTTTTCTACTGGAGCATATTGCATTATTTGTTAGTGCCAATCTCGAAGTAGTCCAGGATTAGATAAGTTTTACAAGTGCTGAAACATTTTTACCATAGTAAATAAGTGTAAGGAGTAACGTAAGAGGTCATCAAAATGTTTGAAATCAATAAAAATTACACCTCATGACCTAGGAAACAGAGCAAAATACGATTTCGAGGGAAAAGCGGAATTGAAGACATGCTTAAATATTAAATAGAACAAAATAACGAAGATGTCAACCAAATATTTTAAACCATATTCACAGTTGTAGACTACAACAGCGTAAGCGAACTACCACAGTTGTTTAGACCTTGCAATGCTAAGAATGACTTTAATCCTATCATAGGCATTATATAATGCTATATATTCTCGCTGAAGCTTGGTTGGTAATCTTATCTTCATCTTGGATTCGGCCAAGAATATTATCTATCTAGCATACAGGGAGCGGGGTACAGCAAGCAGTGTGTAGAGCGCAAAGTTACAGTGGTGAAGAATTCTAATTGTGAATTCTCCAAACATTTCAAAGTGTAGATGATTATTTGACCTAAACTGTATGTGTAAGTCAGTTCTTCAATTTATACACAGTCAAGTAATCAAATTATTTTTTATTTTCGACAATATTAAAAAGGGTAACTGTTCCGCAGGTTGTCGTCACTTCGAGTTGAACGAAAGTTTTAACTGTTTATTCGTTTCATTTTTAATATTTTCCAAAAATACAAGTTATCGTGAGCGAAGCATGCGCCCGGTTAATATCATTCAAGTGATAACGTCGCGAAGATTAAGGCTTGTAATGATGTTGGGGTTAGTAGCGAAAGAATTCCTAAAAAGTTAATAAGCGCTGTGCCGACTGGGAAGTACCTTGAGGTGTAGACCGAGACGTAGGTGGGAAGATTGTGTTACGAGTGATCACGCAGATTTGGGTTTGGGTCGTGATCCTCGGACAGAGGTTTTTATGGTGGTTTCGGCATCGAGCCTTCGGGTTCGCAAAGCCTTTTATTTATGTAGGTTTCTAGCTTGTAGGAAAATCCACACTTCCTGTCTTTGTGGGAATATAAAACAGCGTTCAATAAGCGAAAGAATAATAGTTATAAAATAAGGAAAAGGAGACTAATGCAAAAGACTTGTTGCAAAAGGGAATGGTAATAGAATAGATTGTTGGAGGAAGGAAAAGTTGTTGTCGTGGTAAGACTGGAAGATAGAAGCGGCGAAACTAGGATGAGCGGCGGCCAGTGTTGCCAACTCACTTTCGCCCTTCCCCCTCCAGTTCATCCATTCCTGGCTCTCCTTCCACGTACTGCCATTCAACAATAGCCCGCGCTCCAAGGGCGAGTCTTCTTCCATCCTTTATCTCTTTGCCTTCTCCTAGATCTGGATGAAAAGAAGTCCTTATAAAGCAAATCGCGGTATAGAAAAAAGATGAATAAAGAAATCGACAAAAGGCCGCCGAGGGTACTTCGTAATCTAAGGTAGTTTAAGGTTAAGGATATACTTAAGTCAAGGACTAGTGGAAGGGAAGCTGTAGTTTAATTTCAGATTTAACATTCAATACATTTAATTTTTATATTGAACTATTAAAATGATTTCATAACTACAAAAGAATATGAGAAATAAAATAGTCTTCTTGGTGGAGTCCAAACAATTAAACGACGTTTCCTATTTAATACACCTTCACTATTTGAAGAATTATTCTTTGACATCCAATCGGACCATTTTCTTCCCCATATGTATAATTAAAAAAAACAGTACTCCTACAACACATGTACGAGTCTCTTGGTACAACGGTTGTGCAGAGAGTTGATTTGTCCTGGATCACCCCAGGAATGTCCCAGATCCTAAAGGCAGATCCGCAGCTGTTAACAGATTAAATAAAATCTGCCATAGACGGATTTGAACCCGGGAACTTCGGGGCAGTAACTTAGTGCTCTACCAATGAGCCACTCCTCACACCAAGCACATAATAATTAAAAATACATAAGAATTTAGTAAACATATAAAGCATTTCATTATTTCCTCTTTTAATTATAACACATCATCCGAAAAATAAATAAATAGAAAGAGTTGACATATAACAGCACGAATTGCAGATAAGAAGGTACCCTGGGCAAAAAATGAGACATTTATAATTTCTTAACAAATTTAGTAATTGCTATTACGCAAGCAACCTGGTTTACTTTGGATGGGAATGCTGCTGAGATTTTATTCTGCAAGCATTTTACTAATGTTAACCTGTGTCTTAAAAACGGTACAGTATATACCATGCACTCAACCCAAGTCCTTTCAAGGATTGTAGAGGTACAGGTTTTTTAAATGGATCCAAGATCACTTTTTGAGCACTGTTTCATAGCCGATCAAGTATACAAAGGAAGTAACGCCTTTCTCACGTCGTCTTTCTAGTCATTTTCGATTGTCTTTCGTCAACCTCGTACTATCGTATTGCGCAGCCACAACAAACCTACTGAAATCGAAATGGACGCAATAAAAACTACGAGGAGAGAAGAAACGTAACAATATGGGGAAATAGTCTCCGTATCGAATATCCGACGAATGGATGATATCGAATCGCAAAGAGAAAAAAGGGTGAAGAAGATTAACGAAGAAGAACATAAATCTTTTTTTGTTTTTTGAAAGGCGAAAAAATAAGGCCGCGGAACGTGACGAATGTCGGCCATCGAAAGGGAGCAACTAGTTCGCGCCGAGTAAAAAGTGAGTTGGCAACACTGAGCTCCCTCCTCGTAATTCCTCACAGCCTTCTAGATCTTACAATACTATCGATATAGTACTACATAGCTCTTGTATTTCTTACAAGAACAATATAATTGTAATTATTACAGAATTATTTTAACTTTTTTTTTTACGCGGTATAACGTGAAAATATGAAAATTAAAATTCAATAAAAAAAATACAAAAACAAAGCCTTAAGTATCTAAAATACTGTAAACCAGTTAACGTTTCGCCAATTCAGAGATAATCATAACATAAAAAAATATTCACATCTATTAAGATCAAATGTACATCACATTCCAAACAAAGTATTTACACCAACACAAGAATATTTCATTGAATGCCTAACAACCTTTGGTTATTAAGACAGTTAGGACTGTTGATGTGAGATGTCACATTTGATCTTATTTCACATATAATGTTTCTATGGTTCGTTACTTTTTCAATAGTTTAGAGATTTAAAGCTTTTTTTTATTATTATATGTTTCAATTCGATTAGTTTTTTTTTAAATTTATTTATTTCTGATTTTTACAATAGTAAAATACAGAGAGAGTTTGGTTAGAAGTTTTACAAATATAATAGTACATAAAAATAACAGAATAGTAAACATACAGAAAAAGAAAGTAGATAAGTTTTATGATACTAAACATTCTAATGAAAGTAAAATCAAAAATATCCCCATGAGTCCCCACTACATCAAAATATGGAAAATTATTGAAATAAAATTTATATAATTCAAAAATATTATTTTGTGGGTAAACAAACATATATGTATCAATAGGTCAGAGCAATTCTAATACTTAGAGCTTTATATAGGAAGTTACAGAGATTAATATCATTGTTTTGTTAAGGATTGAGTGCTGTAAATATTGTGCTGGTGTGAACTAATATATATATTTCTGGGTTCTGTATAAAATGGGCAGTCGATAGGGACCTGGTTTAGATCGTCATGTGATTCATTTAAGCATAGAAAACAATTGTCTTCAGTATTAATTCTGTGGTTATTTTTAATGTAGTAAACAATTATATGTTTGCAGGGGGAAACTCAAATTTGGCTTAGGAGCCTTATTCTCTTAACGGGCAAATCTGATGTCAGGTATGGCTGTATTGAATTTCTACAGAATACATTTTTTTACAAAACATTGTACAGTGATCAAATTGCTCTATCTACATCGTGATCGTATAACGTTTCCTCGTATTTATTTATCATTTCGTTTTTATGTTTCAGCGCTAGTTGGGGGTTTTGTTTAGCCCATAGCCTAAGTCAGATAATCTTTTAAGTTGATTGGCCCAGTTAAATTTGATTAAATTAGTAGAAGACTTTTGAACCGATAACATTTTATTAAAGCATACATTAGGAAGTCTATTGTTACACATTAGTAGGATTTTCAACCACCAGTTTGTTGTGAGCTTTAAAACTTGTAATTTAAGCATTCTTGAGCCTGTTTCTAGTCTTAATGTGTAACCTGGGGTTTGAGTAGGTCAGTAAAAGAGCGATTTGTAAAATCTAACCTGAATTTTCTCTATTTTGTCTAAATACCTTAATGACTGACCATATTCACAGGATTATAATAAAACTGAACGGATTAAAATATTGAAAAGCATAGTTTTTAAGGTCCAGGAAGGTGGCCTAGAGGCGACTATAATCTGTTGAACCGAATTCATAGCGATAGCTGCTCTAGCCATCATATCTTGACTCGCCAAATGAAAGAGCCGAGTTGGAGGAAACTATACCGAGGAAGCGGAAGGAACTTACACTCTCAATTTTATTGTTGTTGTAGTACAGTGTTTCTTTTTTAAGTCTTCCTAATTCGATTTGTTGTTCATTACACATTTTAAAAAAATAAACAACTGCTACAACCAATGAAGAATCTTGGGCTCAGAATGTGTGAGAGACTAGGACAACTATTTCTAGGATAACGATTGTGCAGGGAGGCGACTTGAACAACGCTCAATCGTCAGGTTTTTTTCCCAGGTCCCAATGGATTCATTCCTGGCAGTTGATAAATTATCTGCCACAGCCGGTTTTGAACCCGGACCCATGGGCACGGCAACTCAATGCTCTACCACTGAGACATATTTGACCCACACATTTATATAGCTATATAAATATCTTACAAAAATGTAAGTGTTCAGAAGGAATTGAACCTTTACATCTTATTATAAGAAATTACCAATTTTATTATTTATTATTTACAGATGTGATGTCAATACATAACAATGAGGAGTAGGGAATAACTTTTTTTTTTACCTCATACTGAGTTTTTACAAAATTATTAATGTCACTGCCACCTGTTGTCTTCAAACTCTTCATCATATAATCCTAGAAATATATTAGTAATTAGCTAATGAGCGGACATTAGTAAAAGTTTTACATTAAGGCAAATGGACAGCGGATGGGAATAGATGTGTATTAATGCGAACATCGTTCGATCGTCGCCCATTTGAATATGAACGTGATATTGAATATTCATACTATTATAATATAAATAATTATAATATCATTATGAGCATAATAATAATATAAAATTATTATTGAAGATACAGTTAATTAATGAGAAAGGTAACACGCATTTAAACTATAAAACGAAACAACTAGAATATATGAAAAATTATTTTTTATTTTTTTTTAAATAAAAAAATAAGTATTTATGAAGTTGAAAATCTATTGAAATTGTCCATGTATTTTTTTTTAACATTGCTGATATTGCATCTGTTTTACTATACAAGGATGCAGCGTAAAATTAGTTTCTTGTATTCATTTTGTCATATACACCAATTCTCTACCTCTCACAGTGTTTCGATTAGTAGGAGCTAGCTGGACAAAAGTCATGTTTAAAATTCTAAATTTTTTTATTGGAATATTGTAAACAATTGTTCGAAACCTAGAAATTTTGTCTATCCCTGACACACTTCACCTAGTCAGTAATAGAGTCCGAAGTAATGAATCAATAGAAATAGACTAAATCAGTTGTATTCAAAGCTTCATTTCAACCGCAAAAAATTAAAATGTTACTAATTTTATATGAATCAATTGTTGAATATCGACAATACATGTACATATATGTGCTATTTTTTCCAATATAAAAGATTTTCTTATAATCAAACTGTATCAACTTTTTTTTTTTTTGAATGCATGAAGGATTTTTCCTCATTTTGAAAATTTGAAGTGATGATAATGACTTGTAGCCGTTTGTATCCGGGCTAAATTTTATATATATCATAGCTGCATCTCTCCCATTAATAATAAGATGCATTATAGCCTGCACACTCGAGTACAACCTTTTTTTGAGTACTTATTTTCAAGAAAGGTTTTTTTTTTAAGAATGGTAGAAACACCCTTATTTTTTTTCATTAGTTCTTTTCGACCAAATTAAATGTTAGAAAACTACCAGAGGACTCTGAAAGGAAAATTGAAATAAGATTGGCTAACTATTCCTCCAAAATTTCTGATAAATTGCGGGAAAGTCAAAGCAGCGCACAGTGTTTCGATTAGTACAAGCCAAGATGAAAATCATGTTCAAAATTTTAATATCTACACCTTTCCTATGAATAATAAGACACATTTTAGCCTGCTTACTCGAGTACAACCTTTTTTTTGAGTACTTTATTAAGATATTTTGTTGAACAATCAACAACCCAAAGGGGAAAGAAACTCTTATCTCTAGGAGTTTCTTTAGACCAAAATTAATTTAAAAACATTATAGAGGACTTTGAAACGAAAATAAAAATGATTTTGGCAAGTAATTCTTCCAATTTATTATATATCTTAATTAACATTTATTTACCACGAAAGAGCTTTAATTAGTTTTATTATTAACAATTTTTAATGGATGGACGAGTATATATATATATATATATATATATATATATATATATATATATATATACATATATATATATATATATATATATATATACATATATATATATATATATGTATATATACACACACACAGAGTTATTTTAAAAATAATTATAGTTTTTTTTCTTTAATTATTTTGATGTATTATTTTCCATAAAAATTTTTTATATGTGAATGTTAATAGTTTTCTTTCTTTATAATTATTATTATGGTATTTGTATTTTTTCTTTAATTTAATTCGTTATTGCGTGCTAACTCCTCATTTATATTCATTAATTTTTTATTTTCATTTATTAATTAAATTGCAATTGTATTCTACTCAAAGACTTTATAGTTTATATTTTATGTTCCGTATCACTATTCTAAAGGAACTTGTCCCAGAATAAAACGGATTTTTAATAGTTTTATTATTATTTATTGTCTTAATTATACATTGTTTTTTTTTTAATTCTAATTATTATCCTAGCAATCCTCTTAAATTCAGTCGGTAATTAATTAAAACCTTTATTTTTAAATTTACAATATTTAATTAGTCAAAAGAAATGCAAAAATGCTGAAAAATAGTTTTGTCCAGCTAGCCCCTACTAATCGAAACACTGCCTCGAACTGTGCCCTTAACGGGTTATTGTATATAGGCATATATAATATATATATATATATATATATATATATATTACAATTTTATTATTATAATTGTTAACGTTTATTTATATTCGTTGATGATGCCATCACATAATCTCTATATAACCCGGCACGTCCCAAACAATTGACGAACAAGAAGCTTTTTGTGCTTACCTTTCAAAAGACCCTCAATGGGTAATCAATTTAAAATGGCGGAAATTAGGGAAGCGTTTATCAATGAAAAGTGGCCTATTAATTTGTCGTTTCCCGCCGATTTAGGACGAAAATGTACGAGGACCTCAAAATTACGTTTCCCATACGATGCATTCGACAATTAAGCACTGTTTCAATTAAATGTTTTAAAAATATATTTAATAAATTAGAAAGAGCTGAATGAATAAAATTGTTTTGACCTACGATTCAAGGAATATTATTTAAATATAATATTATAATTTGAATCCTGTAATCAATTCATTTTGGTGTTTGTGATTTCTATTCTAGATTTGCATGAATATAAAGATTTGATAATTAACTGATGCTTAGTTAGCAGAGCTCTAGGTCATTATCATGCACTCTTCTCATAGGCAAACTTCATTAAATAATAATAATTATTATTATTATAATAAACGATTAAAGCCTCGAAGAATGTCGGAGTTGGAGAATTAAAATCAATTCCAACAAGTCCTATCAAATTACCTTTAGGACTCAACTTAGACAAAGGTCTTACATGGAACTCTCACACAAGACTGAAAAGACAAGAAACAGCTATACGCTTCCGACTACTTCAACACATACTAGACAAAAGCTTAATGCTTCAGATCAATTACAAAAGACTTATTTATCTGATTGTTTTAAGACCTATATGGACTTACGGAATTGAACTATGGGACTCCACCAAACCACTATTCAATCCTTGCAATCCAAAATCCTAAACGCTCCTTATTTTGTCACAAATAAAACCATCCATAATGACCTTAACGTTCCATATTTTACCGATTTAGCCCATTCCAGATACCTAATCATTCCATAATAAACTACAGGCCCATCCAAACCCACTAGTCTCCATCCTTGCATCCAATTACATCCCGGACAATCCTCCTAGGCGTCTGAAGAGAAGATGGCCTCGGGACCTTCTATTACAGAAATGTTATTAGAGTGCTGCCAGTGGGTAGTGCCTCTACAAGTCCTTTTATATATGTACTTATTCATATAGCCCTTGTGCTAGATGTATATATTAGAGTTGTACAATTAAATAAAATAATTTAAAAATAAAAAAATAATGAACGATAATGCGAGCAGTTTCTGTCAATCCGCCTGTCACCGAAACGAGTCTAGAAATTATCTAAAAGAATTTCGCATATTTTTTTTTTTTAGCATAACCTGAATTTAAATATATCAATAAAAACAAATGATGGATAAAATTAAATTTCGAAGATCAAGAAAGTATATTTATCAATATATATGTTTTGAACTCCAACGATTATAAATATCTCTCATTTATAAGTTATAATTATATTTTATTAATGATTATTTTAATCATCGTAAAATATTTTAAAAATGAGTGAATCTCGACCTGAATAGAATGTTTAAGTTATATGTAAGATATATTTATTAATACTTGATTAGAATATAGTTGTACACGTCCAAATATTGCAGTAATCGCCTAAGATTTCAACAGGTAAATATATATTTTGCCTATATATTATTTATATTCGCAAATGTTATTTACGTAATTGATGTTTTTAATAGTATTTAGTAATAAGTGGGGAGCGGAATAGTTAGAGGGTAGAGTGCTGATCCAGCTGTGACAGAAAAATTATTGAATTTGTTAACAGCCATTTATAGCCCCTCCTTGGGCTCACCCAGCCTCTATAGTGAGGAAAAAAATGGCGGTTGAGCGTGATATCCTTTCATTACCGTTGTCCTAGAAAAGGTAACACAGTAAGACTAACTTATACTGAACCCAAGTCCTTCGTTGAATATAATTAATACGCGATTACCTAGATAATTTAAAAATACTTTAGATTTATAATCACTTTTCGAGCTACCACTTTACAATTTAATAGGGGAAACAAGGAAGTCTTGTGTTTCCCACATCTTATTTTATTTTCTAAGTCAAATGGCTAAATAAAAACCTTTTTTTAAAAAGATATCCGTGCATATAACGGTCCCCAGATGAAAATATATGATATCAAACATCATCATCATTGAATACAATCGTAGTTAATAATTATCATGTATAAAAAAATGCCAAGGTTAAGGATAGAATTTTCTTTCCCTGAAGCGGTTCCCATCACTTCAGCATCAGAGAATCGCAATTAAAATCTCAAATATGAAATCTAATAATTTATTAACGACATCGAACAATTTTATGGATGCCTTATCGATAACGTGGTATAATGACTCCGATACAGCAATCGGAAATGAACTTTCCAAGAAAAGCCCCCAATTAACAAGTAACTCAAGACAGTTCGCTATTTATGAGCAATTTCGTGCCTATGTCTTCAAACTATTATAGAAAGTTATCTAAATGATCGTAAAAAATATAGCGGTAGTACAAATCTTTCGATAGCAAACATTACATTTTTTTAAACTTTATAAAGAATTAGATAATAATATCGATAACTAATATATTGTAAGGTACGGAAATATTGTTTCTTAAAATTTCTGATGATAATGCGATTAAGAATAGATAACATTAGAAGTACTATTACGTGTGCCGGTGTAATAAATGGATCTGGTTCTAAAAAAAAGAAGAAAAAAAAAAAAGGTCCCACTGTGTTATATACAAACATAAGTTAGACAAACCCAATGACGTAAAACAAACATTTCTTTTTCAACCAAACCGTGGATTAGCCAAGTTAAATGAGATTTACAAAAAGCGAAATTAAAATTGATCTACAAAGAACCAAGTGATGTAGACAAAAAATATATTTGAAAACATGGCGGGAAAGTGGATATTAATCTAGGAAATTTCGTTCGTCCATTCCAGCAACTTTACATGCGCATCTTTATTAACATTCCAAAGTAAATTTGTATTACTACCTATTAGATACCGCTATAAAGTTCGACGAACGGTTTAAACTTTTGAATCAAAATAGTATAATTTTTTATTCCTTCAAAAATTAAATAACTAGAGATATTTGGAGATTGATACAAAAAGAGCATATTGTTCTAATTTAGAAAATAAACTGTGCCATGCTGTTTTTTCAGATGTAGTAAAGAGCTCTTTAATGAAATCGAATTATTACCGATGTTCATTAATGATTATACTAAACCGTTGGATATTTTAAATAATTTGTTTAATAATAAATTAATTTCAGTGTTTCCAAATTTGTCCAAAGCACTTAGGATTTACCTCACATTGCCAGCCACTGTTGCTCACAGCGAAAGATCATTTTCGAAACTAAAGTTAAATAAAAACTATCTCAGATCCACAATGTCTCAAAGTTGATTGACAAATTTATCAATAATGAGTATTGAACATAAAATCAAAATTGAAGTGAGTGACATTGTTAATGATTTTGCAGCTGCTAAAGCACGAAAAGTACTTCAATCAATCAAAAATGATTGATCTTGCAAACTGAATTCCGTAATGAGTCCGCTTTTCAGGAGTTCAATAACGCGAAAAGCATAGCCGAAGAGGTCGACGCGATTGCCGAATTTCCCACACACCAGCTCGTCCTCGCGCGTGTAGAAGGTTTTTTGACTATGAGGCAGAAGATGAGCCGATAATTTATTTTTCCTGACGAAGGATTATTTACTGACATATTTTATAGGAAACTGTTTATAAAATTTTTGTGCTAATTTATTTTATTTATATCTTGGAAAAAAAAGTTAATAAAACTGAAATTTCTCCATCTTTTATCTTAATTGTTGTTTACACAATTACAATACACAATATTTTGTTTCCTTTATACTTATACGTATTTAAAAAAAAATTATATATAACTATGAAATAATGGTATTTAGAAAAACATTCTTGGCAATTAATTTTTTTTAATGAAGGGTTCAAAAAGCATTGACAACTTAAACAAGTATTTTTTTTGTCAATAATCAAACCTCTACCATTTTTTTGTAAACATTTTTCATTGATAAATGGTAGTTTACTAGTAGAAAACAAATTTATTTATTTTATTATTAATTAAAGTTTATTATTAAGCACGGTGATCGAAACGTTTAACTCTTGTAGATGGAGTAATATTATTTTAAATCTCAGACTAGAATAAATACGAAATCCTACCAAGGTCATAAGGTGGTCTAGGTACACGATAAAATTATATTTTAAAAATAACTCAGGATAAAACTGGGGCCAAGGAAAAAGGCCAAAGGTCTTACGCGCCAAGAATAAAGATATGAGACAATCTTAAAGAAAGGGAGTTGGCAGCACTGGCTGAGGGAACTACCACACTTCTGTCCAAGGAGTCGTCGACCGAGTTCTCTTTCCGCTTCGGTTCTTGTCACAGTCCGCGTCACAAGGGCAGGAGGAAACACAACAATAAAACAAGGTTACTATTGGTTATGCAATATTTAATAATCATTACTAAACAATATTTTTTTTAATACTAATTATAACGAAAGCTGTGTAATAATTAGACTAAAGAAGAAATTATGTATAAAGAAAAAAGGCGAAAACCAGAGTTGGATATCACTGCTATGCCTTAATAATAATCTTATGATTATTTTTAAATTATAATAAAATTTATATTAAGATCTATTTTTATTCAAGGTCGCGCTTACTGATATAATTATTCATGTCGGGAGTTGCATAATATGATAGAGGGTAAAGCGTAATAGGGAGAATACATAGCATAAAATATAAATAAAGCATACCACGAAAATAAAAAAATAATTTTTTTATTGAAATTTACAACTGTTTATAATACCCGTACCACTACAACACATGATTTGGGTTCAGTACCTGGTAGAGACTGTACAGTTTCTAAGACAACGGTTGAGCATGGAGGTGATTTGTCCTGGATCACGCTTAACCATCAGATTTTTCCCTTATTTTGGGAACCTAATTTATTTAGGCTGGAAGAGCCTCAGAGGGATATAGATCATATCCATCTCCGGCTATCAACAGATTAGATACTGTATTATAATAATACGAGTAAATAGAATGAATGATGTATAATAGAATGAAATATAGATAAGTAGAGACTACCCACTGATAAGCTTTCAAATAACAAATTCAACTTAAGTCACAAGACCATCTTCTTTTCAGACATTTCGGATTATCGGGAATCGAAGAGGATGCAAGGTTTAAAACTAGTGGGTTTGAGTGGGAATGAAGTTTGTTATGAAAGGATTGATATTGGGCTCATGACAAATCGGACGACTTTGTTCGTAACAAAAAGAGCTTTGAGGAGAGTTTGGATTGTAAGGGTTGGATGCAAGAGGGATTCGATGGCTTAGTGGTCCCCTAAGTTCTTCTCCTTAAGTCCATATGTCTTATAATAGTCATGTATATGAGTCTTAAGTAATTAATTGGGAGCTTAGAGCGTTGGTCTAGTAAGCGCTCAAGTAGCCAGAAACAATAATAATTTAAATATTGAATGAGCATACGTTAATTTTTTTTTAGACAGGAAGGCGAAATCTGAGAGATAATTTGAGAGTTAATCTAATCGAAAACTGAACGTCAGCCCATTAAGATTCAAAAGGAAAAAAAATTATCAGAATTTTTCCGAACGCTACTTCAATGAAATTGTATTATACTTATTGTAGCATTATTGAGTAGAAATAAGTACAGAAGTATTCCAAAAACGAACTAAATATTTTTTTGCTAGTAATATGTGTATAATAAAAAATAAAACTAATGAGAACTGACATTATTCAGTAAAGGGAAAATAATTAGCAAATTAAAACAGCGATACAACGACTATATGAATGTATCTTAAATGATAAAGGAAGAAATTATAATAAAATTACGTAATTTTTTTTATTTCAAGCACATTAATTTTGTTTTATTTCTTATTTAATAATCTGCAAGTAATGTGTTTTTGAAATATGAAAATGTATTAGTTTTTAGTTGAACTGATACTTTTATTTACCAATAATAATGCTTAAGAAAAAAACTATTTACTATTTAACCATGTGTTGAATATGTATAAGGCCTAAGTTTGTCAATCTAATTTTGTAAAATATATTGTTGATATTTGAAGTTTTGATGTTAAAGGATATGAAGATACATCAAAGAAATTATTTTTAATTAAAAAAAAAGAAAAAAAAAAAAAAAGAGGAAGTGTGAAATATTCATAAATTAATAATTTGTATCAATCCATGAGGGGTTGAATCCTGGACTAAATTTAAACTACACTAAAGTAAATACAATCCTGAGATTTTAATATATTCAAAACAATTTGTAAGAAATATTTTGTTGTTACTGGACTAACATAATTATGCTCACAGGTACGTTATTCAACAGATAAAGCCATGGCTTTCAAGAGTTACTGCCATCGTTTCTATGTATAAAGTTCAGAAAGAGTGAAAAATAAAACAAAAAATAACAGAAAGACGTAGAGGAATGTGGCTGAGAAAATAATTTGCGGTTAAGGCATAAAAGTGTGGAGATTGCGACAGGCCTCGGCTAGAGGCTAGAGTAACATCTCAGATAGTCTTGATAAAGGGAAATATAATTTCCTCTTACACGTAGTCCTCGGGTGACAGTATCTTTAAATCTTACCTTCAACTCTCCCAGTATTTTATTTTTATTTCTTTGAGGTTGAGAAAGAGAGAGTGGGGGAGAGAGAGAGAGAGAGAGAGATGAAAATAAAATACAATTTTAAATACTTACAGGTATTAATTACAAAAGACTCATTTACATGACAGTTATCAGACCTATTTGGACATAATGAGTTGAGCTTTGGGGATCTACTAAACCATCCAATTCATCTCGTATCCAATCCTTACAATCCAAAATCCTTCGTAAAATCCTCAATGCTCCTTATTATGTCACAAACTCATCCATCATGATCTTAATATCCCATATGTTGCTAATTTAGACCAAACTAGATACCTATCCTTCCACGACAAGCTCCATACACACTTAGCGGAATTAAGTCTCTCAACTTGCTTCCCATACTATTCCTGATAACCCTCCGAGGCGTCTGAAAAGAAGATGGCCTTGAGACCATCTACTATAGAACTTTATTGGAGTTCACAATGTTCAATTTTTAAACGAAATACATATAATATTATATCATGCTAAATAAATAATGTATTAATTACGAAGACATTGGTGCTTAAATTTATTAATTTTGTTTTCCCGAATTGATATTGTAGGAGTGCCAGTTCCAGAATAATCTTAATAATAAATTGTCTTTATCCTAGTTATTTATAAATACTACAATTATCTATTACGTATCTATTTTTTCCCATTTGCGATGGACATATCTTTATAATTTGGATAAATTATTTTTATCTAATTTTTTTATTAAATTTTTTTTGTATTAATTTGTATTCATTTATATAGTGAATAAATTCGTTATGTTTGTGAACTAAATCTATTAATAAAGAACTAATTGCCTACTTCCCTCAACGTCGTGGGCAGCATTAATTCTAAAAAAAAAAAAGTATTATCACTCTCCTAGGAATTTTTTTTGTTTGTAGAATGTATAAAAAGGGGTGCGAACCAAAACATTGAGAGTTACTGCTCTGAAGAATGACTCAAGGTGTTTCGCAAGGTGTGCAAATGTGGAAGGTCATTCTCAATCGGTGAGTTGTCATTCGGTAAATGACTTGGGCAAGGTTATCAATGCCGCTGATAGCTAGGTTAAAAATATAGTTACTGCATACGACTGTTACCATTTCTTACTTTATATATTAAAAAAAAAACCCTGTACCACTACAACCCGTGAAAGGGTCTGGGGTTCAGTAAATGGTAGAGACTGTACTGTTTCATGGACAACCGTTCTGCAAGGAGGTGACTTGTCCTAGGTCGCGCTCAACCGCCAGATTCCCCCCCTTATTTTGGGTCCTAGATCCTATATGACTTTATTTCCCGCTGCAAACAGACTAAATAAAAGACATGGCCTGTAGGTGGATTTGAACCAGGAGTTCCGGCATGGCAACTCAGTGCTCTACCACTGAGCCACTCCACTCCTATATATATATATATATATATATATATATATATATATATATATATATATATATATATAAGTAAGATTTCATTCAATCAATCATTCAATGCTCGATGATCATGATGGACACTAAATGAATGAAACATTGAAGAATGGTTAACTACATAATGCTACTTGAGAGCATTATGGCTTTTTGTTTATAGGATCATAAAATAATATAATAGCAATCTTATTATGATTTTGATGACTAAGGGATCAAGAAGAATGATGCAGCTACTGCCCAACTAAATAAATGACTAATTAAATACTGACAACGTTGTTTTGACTCAAAGAGAATCGTATTATAGCATTCATTATTATTTATATTTTTACATTATTATTATTATTATCATGGGGCTTAAGCCTAAAACCATTAACGGGTTTTACTACCATTTAGGCTGTATAATATAAAATAAATACTATTGGTCATGCTAGGTCATTCACATTTTTTATTATGAATACATAATGATGAATATTAACAAAAAAATATTTAGATAAATACTAATTGCACAGCATTTACCTGAATATTTCTTTAAAAATTGAATAAGCAAACAAATTAACGAAATCGTTTTTAAATATCACAAAAAAAAAGAATGTTTCGTACCAATACTATTAAACAGGTCTGAAAAAATCTTTTTTAAAAATGGTTTTGATTTAGTTAACTGATCTTTCTGCAGTTTTTTTGCGCTGATTTCAAAAATGACATTGGTTTTTTTCTATCACGTAAGGCTTGCATACAAAATAAAGTTGAAGTTTTTGGTAAAAGTACTAAAAAGTGAAAACTTTGGTTTTGATTTTATTATTTTAACATGAAGTAAAAAAAAAAAACGATGCCTAGCTAAAATGGGCAAAAAAGTGATGTACATGTGTTTTAAAGTTATTATAAGAAGTAAAACCGTTTTCTTTTGGTACTTTTTCGGCTGGGTTCTTGTGAATTTTCGCTTTTTAACATCCATCAGTAGTCTGCCATCATGTTGACATTCCATCGACCTTGGTATATGCGCTCCATTTCTTTTATATCTTGATGGAAACGTTCTCCTTGGTCCTCACTTACAGCCCCAAGATTTTCTGGAAAGTAGTCCAGATGTGAACTTTGACACTCATGTTGCAGCCCAACATTTTGTAGTTTTGTAACAATTCAGAAACAAAAGTTTTGTAGTTTGGGTCTTTTTTATTTCCAAGAAAGCCAGTTACAACAATTTTAAATGGATTCCAGGCATGTTTTCTTCCGTTTCCATTTTAGTGACAAAGCTTTTATCTTTTAAAAGTTTTCTGATTTCAGCCCCAACAAAGACTCCCTCTTTCAGCTTAGCATCGGATATACCAGGAAACTGTTCACAAAGGTACTTGAAACACTCTCCTTCTTTGGGTAATGCTTTCACAAACTGTTTCATTAGCCAGAATTTGATATGAATTGGTGGAAGTAAGATCTTTTTAGGATCCACTGAACTTTGTCTTTCAACATTTTTAACTCAAGGAATAAGATCCTTTCTGATTGGCCACGTCTGCTTGACATAGTGTTGTTTCCGGTCACGGTTATCCCATTCACAGAGGAAACATGGAAGCTTTGTGTAACCACTTTGTTGACCTAGTAAAATGGAAATAACTTTCAAATCCCCACAAATGGTCCATATGTGGCCAGAGTAGCCCAGCTTATTAAGAACAAACTCAAGATTTTCGTAGCATTGTTTCAAATGGACTGAGTGTCCAACAGGCATATCGGTTACCATTGTGAAGAAGTATAGCTTTCAACCTCCTGATGAATCAAATAAGAAATTTTCAGGTGAAATTGTGACTTATCTAGGGTTGATGGAATTTTTTCCGTTATCAGCACAAAAAATACTGTTAAACCCATTAGTTAAACATGCTACAATTTTTTCATCGCAGAACCTGTTTTATAAGTTAACGAACTTATAATAAAAATGAGCAAAATGTTAAAAAAAAAATAAATTTATAAAATAAAAAATTAGAATGGAAAATATAAATCCCAAAACCGGAGACTGTTTACAAATCTGCAAAAACCTAACCACGTTTCGCTAACTGGTGAAACTTAAGGTTTGGTTTTTGGGATTTTTCCTATTGCAAAATAATTATCGAACTTATTTTAAATTATATTACGTAATAAATGTAGCTGAATAGGTTTCTAACGAAGAGATTTAAGAAAAAATAATCGAGGTTAATAGTATTTTGTACTCAAGATATGATATAAAATAATTAGTGAATGATTTTGAAAATGAGAAACAAAAAAATCTCAATCATGCAGGCCATTTACTTTTATCAGGCAGATAGTGAGTGGTCCTACGCTAACACGTCATCCCTTATCAGGAAATACATTAGCATATATAGTAATTGGTTAATAAAACGATAAGAAAATACATATATAAATATATATTTATTTATTGAATGAATAAACTGGTTCAGTTGGTGACCTAATGAACGGTACTACTTAAATCAGTTAGAAGAGAACCTTGACTTGAAGAAGGGGTCAGTCAATCGACCTCAGTTGTACTAGACGTTTTCTTCCTAAATTAGTCAGTTAAGGTAGTTAGTATAAAAAGGGTTCAAATCAGATAAGGATACCGAGTCATGTTTTAAATATAATTAAGTATATGACCTTTATTTATATATTTTTAATAAATATATATATATAAAGGCACAAAAAAAAACCTGGTGCATCATACAACTTCCAGTTATCACTAAGCTTGAAATAATCGAAATAAATATATATACAATTATATAATTCACTATATAGGTTCAACCAACTATCTTCAAATTTAATTTATTAGGAGTAAATCGCCTACATTACAACCTATAAAGCATACAGAGTTCATTACATGTTAGAGACTGAACTATTTCTAAGAGAAAAGTTGTGCAAGGAGATATTTGTCTGAAATCTCCGCCAGGTTTTATCCACAATTAAGGGTTACCACGAGGCTGGGTGAGCCAAAAGAGGTTCCGCAGAGACTTCAGGGACAACTTATGGCTGTTAAAGATTAAATATTTTTTCTGCCTCAGCACAGGAACTCAGCGCGCTAAACACTCAGCTAACCTCCTCCTTATTTGGAGTCAATATTTTTAATTTTTAGAAGTAATATAAAAGAATTGGTTAACTAACAAAAGGAGGAATTCTTTCCCAAAATGAAAACAAATTTTCAGGAATATAAGTATTTAAAACAGTTTTATATTAGTCATTTCTAATTCTTTTATATTTTATATTTATCTATTTAGATTATTTCTAGCAATAAATGCCAGTTAACTATTTCAAATAAATAAAATTAAAAGAACTATAATAGTATAAATTTTAAAAAATTCAACAAGTGAGTTATGCCGGATTATTTCAACGCTTATACATAATATGCTATATTAATATAATGTGTTTGATAATCAAGGCTTATTTAAAAAAAATAATAATAAATTTCGTGTATTTATTTTTCGCGAAATTATATAAATATAACATTGGTTTTTATGGAGTAATATAAATATACTGTCTTGAAATTTCTTTCATTGTGGGATAATATTTGTTCTTTATTCAATCATCAAATGCTTTTATATTATACAATTTACCATTTATTTTATTTTGAGTAATGAATGACAGTTAATTATTTAAAACAAATAATATTAAAATAACTATAATATATCGATTTTAAAAATTCGACGAGTCATGTCGGATTATTTCAACGATTATACAGAATTAAAAAAAAAGTAATAAATTTGGTATATTCAAACTAATGGTGTAAAGTGACACTTTTGATTATTGCTATTATATTAACAACCTTGTAGTATTATGAGCCAAGTATTTATAAAATATTAATAGAAAATTATGATAAATTTCTATATTGAAATAAATATTATAGATGAGCTACTTTTGAGGCTATTATCTATTCTTGGCCGAGCCGAGGTAAAAAGGAAAACTAGAATATCATTATCAGTAATAACTTGTGTCAGCAAAATCTATTGAAAGGTTTCAAAACAATTAGGATAAATAAAGGTGTTTAATAAACAAAGGATTCATCTGGCCTAGATCTGTTTCTTCAAACAAATTATAACTGCTAAAATATCCAAGCAATAAAACAAAGATAAAAATAAAAAATGCGAAATTAATGTAAGATATACATAGTTTATATTAGATATGTATGTAAGATACAGATCTGGATGAGGGCAATAAAGAAACTAAAATATAACCTGTACCACTACGACCCAATACCCTTGGGTTCAGTACTTGGTAGAGACTACACAGTCAATGACGCAATGCTATTAATTCTGAAGTTTCGGCACGAATTGCAGGCATTCATCCGTGATTCATTTTAACCATATTAAGTATGATAAATATGTAATTTAGACATGGCCTTCATATTCATTTAAAAATAAATTAGACCACTAAAATGAAATATCAAAACAAATTAAAGTTCAGAGACATTAAAGCTGAAATAGTAATCTATAGACGAATTTAAGAATTATTTAAATATAATTTATAATAATATTGATTTGAACTAACTATGCATTATATTAGTCAAATTATTGGAAAATGCACTTTTTTAATTAGTACTCAGAATAACTCAAAAACTCTTAATTATATTTTTAAAATATAGAATGAAGAATATCCTTCATATATTAATAATATTCCTTGTTAAAACGATGTCATGCAACATGAGTAAAACAGTCACTACAAATCATATCATAATCTGAATTAATTGCGTAATAATTGAAATTAAGATATTTCATTGTCCTTCATAATAATCGGATGTACAAAATGATATAAAAAATATTTTTATTTATTAATATAACTTTTGGTAAAATTAATCATTACTTATCTTCGTGAATATATTATTAAATTAATTTTTTCGTTAATTCACATAAATAAACAGTATATTTATTAATAATACATTTATCTATTATAAATATGAAAAATACATTTCGTGAATATATTATTATTATATATTTTTTTTAAATTTATTTATTGAAATTTACAACTGTATACAAAATACAAGTAAATAAAATGACTGAATACATTGACATGAAGACAAGTTGAGAAACTACACAGTGGTAGTACTCAAATAAAAAGTTCAGCTTAGAAGGTCACGGGGCCATCTTCTTTTCAGAAGCCTCGGAGGATTATCAGGAATTGAAGAGGTTGCGAGGTTTGAAACTAGTGGGTTTGAGTGGAAATGAAGTTTGTCATGAAAAGATTGATATCGGATTCGGGCCAAATCAGCAATAAACGGGACGTTAAGGTCATTATGGATTACTTTGTTTGTAACAAAGTAAGGAGCATTAAGGATTTTGGATTGTAAGGATTGAATACGAGAGGAATTCGATGGCTTAGTGGAGCCCCAAAGCTCTATTCCGTAAGTCCAGATGGGTCTAATGATTGTCATGTATATGGGACTCTTGTAGTTAATTGGGAGCTTAGAGCGTTTATCTTGTAAATGTTGAAGTAGCCAGAAACGGCGAGCTGTTTCTTGTCGTTTCAGTCTAGTGTGAGGGAATATATTATTACATTAAATTGTTCGTTAATTCACATAAATAAATAGTATATTTATTAAAAATACATTTATCTATAATAAATATGAAAAATACATTTCGTGAAAATATTATGAAGTTAAATTTGTATGTAAATAAATAATTATATTTACAGCAGATAATAGAAAACGTAATTTTATACGAAGTATATATTTCTTAAAAACAATAAATAGGTAATTCACTTAAATAAATAATATATTTATTAAAAATACATTTATCTATTACAGGTTGACTCCAAATCAACTTAAAAAAAAAACACCACCTTAACACAGGACGTGTGAAGTAACGTACATTTGTGTTTGCCTTTTACGTCGCAATTTAAACGCTAAAAATGATTTTCATGGTAGACTGACCCTTAACTGAGCCTTCATAGCTCCAAGTAGAATTATCAAAGAAATGATTGTACATATTAAGTTTAATTATAATGCTTCTTATGGTGTTATCAGTAAAAATTAAATATTTGAATTAACTATTAACGGTTAATTTAAATATTAAACAATATATTAAAAACTGTAAAAATTAACAGAACAGATACAGTATTTGTATCTTGCTTAACATTACTATGTAAAGGAAAATAGTTAAGACTTAAATAGTAAATATAAAATGAGACCCGAGCAGTTTATCAATTATTACCAACGTAATAACTACAAATTGTAAGTGAAACTATCTTAAAAATTTGTTGCAAGTAAAAGAATGAGAAAAATTGGTTTCACATTAAAAATAGAGGGTTAATTTTACTTCTAAATAAGGAACGTTCGATCGGAAGGAACGTTAAACGGGGGTCCCGAGCCTGTACGATGTCAGCTACTCCTTAAAAATCCCTATCCTAATTAAACCTGGATAGGCAAAGTTTAGAGCTCCCACTGTAGCATCGTCCGATTAGCCATAGCAGCATAGAGTGACGTTAAATGGACAAACAAAACAAACTTCTATGATAATTATCATAAATGATTATACAAAAATACAATTAATAGGAAATTAATTAAGATGAATGCAAACCATCAAAGACCCACATTAACTATTTTAAAGTTGTTTTTCTATATATTTTTATTTTATATTATAAAGTTAACCTAAAATATTGCGATAATAAACTGGGGACAAAAGACAATTTTAATTTTAGACTGTAGTGAGCCAGAACATTATTTATTAAATATATATTTTTCCTGGACCCATTAAGTAATCCTATCCATTACTAAACTAAAACTGGTGTAGAAAGTCCCACATTCCCTCACTAGTGAGGGAAAGTGACAGCCACCTAGATCGAATTTGACAATCAGCACTCTGTTATTTTAAATGCTAAATAGCGGTATTATAATTATTCATTTTATATTCCTAAAACGTTAAAATAAATAATTTTAGAACTATTTTATATTTAATTGAAGATAGATTTTATTTATTTTGAAGCAATTTTATAGAAACATTTAATATAACCTTAAATGCATTAGAACCTTCACACATCAGAAATTCGGAGATCTAGCATTAAAACAGAGATCAGACCACAAACAAAATAAAAAAATGGAAATAGATAGTGATGAATTCATAGTATTAACTCGTCCATTCATAAAAGAACAGGCTGAACAGGTAGTCAATCAACTTTTAACAAAAACATCTGAAGTCAGATATGTAGAGAAATATAAATATAATTCAAGATATAATTAATATTTTATTTTGTATGTGTTATCAGAATATTATTTTCTAAATAAATAATAAATAAATGTTTCAATGAGTGAACCGCCCTAGAGTTATAACTACCATGGTTAGCAATAGAAAATTGTAAGGGATATCGCTTACAATCATTTAATTTTTAAATGGTTACTGGAAAAATGTAATATTTAACATGTGAGAAAAGTTCTTGTAACACCCTCGTTTAAAGTGGCACCTTCCTCACTTGTCAAATAAATAACTATTCAATACCAAAAGTAATAATAAAATAAGGAAAAGCGCGAAGAACAAAAGAAATGCTTATGGAAAAATTATTGTTTCCAACGCAAGTGATTAAAAGCCAACTTCAAGTGATCTTGGAAAAACATTTTATTTTAAATGACAACTCAACAACCTTCTCGAATACTATTTGACACCGTTAACAAAATAAAAATAAACACTAATACAACACTTGAAATTATATAGATTAAGTTAAAAAAAATGATATTTATAAAATGGGTAAAAAAAAAAATGTATCCAGTCTGTTTATATTCTTCTTTTATTAAGACGTTTCGACAAGATTTATGTCATTTTCAATTTTTTAACATACTTTTTCTGCATCCTTTCTGCAAAACAATAATACATAAGATGTTTTCAACTTAAAAAAAAAAGAAAGGTGGTAATAACAATGTAACCTTACCAATAGTTTCTGAAATCTAGATTTTTTCCATATAATACTTATACAAAATATCATATCTTAATTGAACTCATTAAATTCTAAAAAAAATTTAATATTAAAATAAATATTTTCTGTGTTGTTTTTTATATAATTTAAAATATCTTAATACATTAAGTAAGCAATTGAAATATAATATACAGAATTATATACAACTCATCCTGTACTTCACTGATCAAAGTTTGAAACATTTCAATATTAACGACCATGGAGGATAGCTAATCCCCAGGAAAATATATAGATATATTGAACATATATTTATGACATTGAAAATGCTTTTTATAAGGTATCTATACTTACTTTACTGATTGTTGGGACATTTTTTAAATTTAAAAATTGTAAATACTTCCTCGTTACAATTGTTAATTTTGACAGATGTATGACTTATAACTTTTTCAAGTTATATTTGATAGTTAAAGGAAGCTTAAAAAGATTGAAAATGACATAAATTTTGTCGAAACGTCTTAATAAAAGAAGAGTATAGACAGACTGGATAAATTGTTTGTTTTTTTACCCATTTTATAAATATCTAAGATATATAGTCCAGAATTACATCGTATTTAAAAATGTTAAAAAAAAAAGTTCGATTAGTTCAATTATATTTTATCTTCACCCACTTGAAAATTGGGCCAAGATGTGCTTAAATATCTTAATTTTGTCGATATCAAATATATAAAAATAAATTGTACTAATAAATTATAAAAATCAATAAGGCTCATGAAAAGGATCAAGTGAAATATGTATTATGAGGATAGGATGTCTGTAAACCTTAACAGGTAATGCTAAAACCTGATCCCTATTTACTAATAACATATTTAGGTTAATACCATTTAAAAACCCATTAATTTTAAACACTTTTCTAAAGAGAACATTAATTTTATTTTAATTCAAGATTTCATGGAAATGGCAGATAAAATAATAATAAATATAATGAGCTTATAATAACTAATTTATATTTCGAAGAATATTAGATCTATTTCGGTCAATAGTAAGAAATTTAAAAAGTGGGCCAGTCAAAACAAAAAACTAGGGCTGCCTTAATTTTACCTCTTATTTTTAAAAGGTAATTCGAAATTGTTCGATCTTTTGGAGATGAAGAAGCGAATTGTTACTTAGATGAAAGACAAAATAAGTCTTGGAGCGTAGATTTTTATCAGAGAAACATAAATAAGCCTTTCACATAGATAATTCTGTATTCTACTATTACATAAATGAACATTTTTTTTTTTGTAAGCATTACCCACAGACATTACTAATCAAATCTTAACCATGACTTTAACTAGACTACATTCTTGATTATCAGAACGTTTTGACAATAAAAAAATCCTATATCGATACGGCGGATCCAAAACTTATCCACTACTAGAATAGCTTTAAAACGGCTGAGAATATTTTATTGAAATTTGCCTCATGTTTTCTCTTTAATTACTTTTAACCATCCTTACAAGAAATCCATTCGACAGAGGAAGCAGACGAAATTAATACTTTATTTTGATATACGTATACAATATTTCTTTATTATACTTGAAAAGGTGAAGAAATAGAACTATTTTTCTGCAAGATACAGCGTATTGAACATTGCGGTCATGTTTATATTATGCTGACATTGAAAGCCGAGTGAACAGCAAAACATAAGAACTATTCTGAAGTATTTTAATTCGGTCGAATAAAGATAAATTTTCAACAGTTTTACGATAATACAAAACCCCCCTTTTCTTGATAATGTATCTGCGGAGATACATCAGAATTTAGCGTAATATTTTTATTAATGCTCTTGGCAATGTATCCCACAAGATAAATGTGATTTGTTTTAATACCCTCATGAGATTGTTTTTAGTTTTTTCCTAGACATCCTTGGCTGAAAATGGTTAAGTGGTAGGAATATTATTTTGATATTAAAAAAATAAAATTCTGCGAATTTAAAGGTAAAAAAGCTCTTAAATAGGTGTGAATAATGAAAAATGTTTAAAGGATCCTCCTTAAAACTATTTAACCATCCATAAATGCTCTACATCAGGGAAAACATATAATAGTTTATATTCGGATATAATAATGCATTTTTCGCTTATTATAGTTTCAATTTTCGTAATAAGATCGGACTAATTAACGCAAAGATATAGCACATTGAGCATTGCGGTCATGTTTATATGAGGTATGACTCCTAGAGTTTAAAGTCATGTCGGTTTAAAGAAAAAGGGTTCAGAATTAGGAAAGTATTTTGGAAGAGGAGTTTTCAACGATTTTACACGTTGTATGGTCTTCAGGTTGAAATGAAAAAACAAAAATTTCGCTGTAGGTCTGTCTTTCTCTGTCATGATTATTTCTTGAACCGGAGAACTTCTTATCTATGGAAATAACTATATTTCACTTCCCGTATACATTTAATCCTGAACAGAATTCCTCTGAACTGTTTATTCACCTGGACTGCAGATATAATATTTATTATATAAAAATTAACAAACCTTTTATTTTGTCCAAACCAAATAAAATCTAATAATAGCTATGTATGTACATATATTCAATTATCTATGTATAATCGAATTGTTTCTAGAGTAAATAAACAACAATTAATAGACTTTAACATTCGTTAAGCGGGGCTGTAGATTTATAAGAAGTTCGCCGGTTCAAGTGATAATCGTGACATTGAAAGAACAGATCGTCAGCGAGCTGTATTTTTTTTTGTTATATTACCTAGAGGATCTACTACACAGAAATGTTGAAAACTTCACTCTATTTGTCATACTTAAAATACTTTCCCTTCGTCTTGGAATTCACATGACTTCGAACGCTAGAAGTCATACATCATATAAACACGACCGCAATGCTCATTGCGCTACATCATCGTGTGAAGTAGTCCGATTCTATATCGAATAATGGAAGCATAATAATTTAAAATCCTTTTTTCCCAGTTATCCTAAAATAATAGATAAAAACATCTCTAAAATGTTGTTCATTTATGGATGGTTGAATAAGAAGAGTCCTTAAAACATGTTTAATTATTCACACCCATTTAAAAGCTTCTTACGGAGTATTGTTTTAATTCACGTAAAACTAGTTGGTGTAAATAAGTTCAATTCCTATTTTTTATTATTTATATTATTATTATTCTTTGTATATATTTATTGTATAAAATAATTTTTATCAGATTAATTGTGTCCAAAGTTAAAAAGAATAATAGTGATGATGTGCCGGGTGAGTATGTATATATATATGTGTGCATATGCTGTAGCTTATCACTAATCATCTATATCTCTATTATATGTATAAGAACATGATTCGGGGCTCTGGATTCGAGACCTGTCAAGACAGAAATACACGACACTGACCTGAGAGCTCGCCGGAATGGTCCGATAGCTGGTGCTGGGGGCGAATACTGTTGAGATCCCAGAGCTCCAGATCCACCTCGGAAGAAGACGACACGTGGTCCTCCCTGGACACTTGCCCGAACCGTGGGACCCACATAGCCGTCATGTCGTAGAGTCACCGCATCACCACAACACCGTCACTTTCTGTTTCTGTTGCTCTACTGAAGGCCTCCGAAGGCAGAATGGAAGGTGGAGGGGGGTTCGTGTACGATCGGGCGCCTTCGGCTGTCCTCGGCGCGGCCAGTCAAGGTCTCGCTCTGCCGCTGACCTTAGCAATAAACTTCACGCCCGTTGCCATAGCGATCTTTTTGTTACTCTCTCCCTCTCTTTCTCCTTCTCTATCTCTCTCTGTCATTTATAATTGGTCGTTTCGTGTTTGTATTCCGATTTTTTTCCCTTTTATTAGGTTTTTTTTGAAGTTATTTCTTACGTAAATATAATTATTAATTAAAATAATTAGTGTCTATAGTAACAGAATTCTAAGTTAGTATTTTCGTATTTAAGGCAATAATAAAACACACTTCAAAATAAAATGAATAAAATCGGCTTTTCACCGCTCGTTGAATGAAGAAATTCCCTGCAGACATCTTTAAAATATAAGTTTGTTTTTTAGATTCGCCCACTTTGGGGCAAGTTAAATGAATGTATTAACACTACACATAACAAAACTTGTAATACTATAAACAAATTAGAGCTCAGTAACAAGGCATTTAAAATAACAATAATTAATCGACCGATATAAAAAAATAATAGTTTACAAAACTGAATAACACGAAATTAACGTTACCTTTAAGAAGCATGGTATGTTTGATGTTAATCGTTGTAAATAATTAATTGGTAGATGTTGGTATAAGCATCCTTCATTTTTTTTTTCAATAAAATTATTTTATCCTCCATCAAATCCTGCCAATAGACAAATTATTGTCTCCGAGTTTAAGCCATCTTAGTGCCCGACAAAAGATGTGAAAAGTACCATGACTTCAGCTGTGAAAAATCGCTATTCCTGAATATCCTGTCCTGAATAATTAGACATACTTTATAAAATATAGTATTGGCATCGGTCCTTGAGAAGTGTGCAGTTTCAATTTGATCAGATGTTTTGAAGTGGCCGAAAATAAAGTATACAGGCAAATCTAATATAAGCATACAAAAAACCAATAATTAAGTAATATTGGCTTTTCGGCCCACCTGGTATATGAGAATAAATGGGAACCAGACATCAAAGAAACCTCCATTGCTCTTAAAAACACATGAGCTCATATGATACCAGCCCGTGAAGATTATTGGGTTCACTACAGATGCATGGCATGGAGTGTAGGCACAATCAACTGTGTTTTATCTCCCTTTAAATAGGTTTTTTTTGAAGAAATATATGACGTAAATTTTATTAATAACTATCTAAAATTCATACTAAATACTGGGCACAAAAATTTAAATCAATAATAACTGGTTAATCAATTCAATACAACGAAAAAAATAATAATGTAATTTTTTCGGACTTCTTGGTTTTAATAAAGAATAGTAAACTCACAGAAATATCATTATTATTAAAAAAAAATCTTGAAAAAAACATTAAGGCTACAACACTAGTTCTGGGTTGTGGGGTTCAGCACATGGGGTATGGAGTATTCTATTTTTAAACTAGGCACACTCAAGTAGGTTATTCCCACAGTTAAGAAGAAAACGATTTACTATAGTCTACAAATTGTATAAAAATACATAATTTGTGATTGTATTATCAAGTATACAAACATATAATATCTCAAGTCGAGGAAATAATTGTTATGTATGGTTTAATCGTAAAGTATATCACACATAAATCTAACTGGGTTCGGAATATGATAAAAACTCAACGGTTGTGCAGGGAGGTGATAGGAGTGATAAAAACACGCCCTAAATAAAGAGTACCCACCTTATGAAATTGAACAGTTTATAAAGGTCCAAAAGATTCTTTAGGACAGGTTCACAGCAAAAGTTCCTATATATATTTTATTACGAATTTCATAGGAACAATATATTTCAAAATAAAGTTTGTATTTTAAGATAGACATTTAAAGTTAACAAACAAGTAACAAATATTCTTTACTTGTTTCATAATTAAAGAGAATTGTGATCCCAGATTATAGCAAGTCATTTTATTACAAAATCTGAAAGACAACTATATTAAAGTTCAATCCTAAGGTATAAAGCAACTGGATGTTATATAATTATTTATTATTACCAACCCTTAAATTTATTTATGGTAGTTCTCGTCGACTATTTCACGGTTCCCAGTTGATATTCGAGGTATTTTGGCCTTCGGATTTCTATCCTCCTCAGATATATCTAGATCGTGAATGGCTTACAATGAGCTGAAGAAAGGAGCAGTTATATCTTGATTCTGACCACACAAGTTTCATACAATTACCTCCACAACCAGCGAGGCTGCGGGTTCACACACCTGTATATCTTTAAAGTGAATCAGAGTCGATGTCAATTAAATTATTTTCGACCATTAACTTAGAGGTGAATAACAAATATAACAATATAAGTAAGAAGTATTTATATATGTTCTTCGATACGATAGTTAACTGTTTCGAACTTTATTATACTTCATTTTTTTGGGGGGGGGGTAACTTAAATAACACATTTTTATTCCACAGCAATAAGTATAATATGGTACACTTCAGGGCAAAAAGTATTAGTAATCTATGAACGAGCTAAATTTATCAATTTTTTTTATTATTTTGAAGAGAAAAGATTTGCCCTTAGCCTTTCTCTTCAAAATAAAAAAAAAATTAATTAAAGAAATGATTAAAAAATTATAATTTTTTTTAATCTTTGAGTGGAAAACAGTTCACTGGATAATTCTAATAATGGGTTGAATTGTCAGAGGCTGAAGTCAAATATAACATACGCAAAATTTATTTTAATGTGCCAACGTTTCGGCCTAAGATGTAGGGCATATTCAGGGCAGTAGCGGGTGCCGAGTCCGAGGAGACGCCTCAAATGTCAACTGAACTGTTTTTTGAAAACTATATTTATAATAATTTATTTGATTTAATATGGCTGTTATTGCTTTAGGTTGTCTTCTTACTTATTAATAGCAAATGATTACTTCTATATATATATATTAGCATCCATATATACATATAATTTATATAAGATTATCAACATTATTTAAATATTGTTCCGTGGAACAAATTTATTTCTCGGTGACAAAGATACGACTGCCCGTGTCCTTTAGGGATATATATTCATACATTTTCCTGGAATATATCGCTCTCAAAATATTTGACAATCATAATATATTGCGCCCCGACATCCACGATTATTTATTCAATTTAAGCTTTCAAAAATTATTTATTGCTTTAGATTTAATTTTATTTTTATTCTCGTTGGTGGTCGCTTCAAATGTGCGGTTTTTCTTAATTTTTAACGTTTTGTATAATTCAGTGATGATAAATTTATTTTTTGGTGATTGCTCCTTGGGGTTATGATTTATTTAGTTTTCATATATTTATTTCCACACCTTTGGATGTCCGCTGTAGAGAGTTCTACTCCAGGGATGATCTCATTACATCATAAAAGTGCATTCTAGTTCGCGTGACTATCCCTGGAAATCAAGACGTAGACTGATCGATACCTACGTCATTCATTCCATACATGAAGAAATTGAGAAGAGAGAATAGGAATAGAATTATGGGATCACAAATAGATCACCCAATAATCTGAACGTTTAATCTACCAGAAGAGCGAATGGGTTCCTTGGAATATCTACAGTAATTGGATGAACTAATGACATTTTCTATTTTTATTGTACAGAAATGTTATATACGTTTTATTTGAATCATAATTATCAACCCATATCGTTTTTTTGCTGAGAAATAAATTCATATTTTAATATAAATATACATTATACATAAGGTGCATTGTATTACATAGGGGTAAGGTATAACAGATTAATGTTTGTTTCTTAAGCACCCACCATGGAGTATGTGACTGTCAGACTACTGGAGGCAACTCCTAAAGACCTATCGAGAATAGCGAGTCGATTTCCAAGATGCCAGCCACCCAGAGGTTTGATACAGGGACTGTCCGCTTCTGGGAAAGATATATAGGTCCTCGTGCGCCTTCCAACTCCTACTAGTCACAATACTTGGATCTACATTGATTTGTCACTGTTCTTGAACACGAGCGAACAAAGGCGGGAAGGAAAACGCCGAATCAACTCCAAAGGGAGTGGTTATGTAGTTATGTTTCGCTAGACCAAACTTCTTAATGGTTTTTAGGACCAACCAAAAAATTGCATAGAAAAATTTAATGAGCGGGACAGCACAGTGTGTAGTGTGCTAGGTTACTAGCTTCTAGATCCAGAGTTCAAGACTGGGTATGAGAGATTAATCATTATCTCTGTCAACAACCGTCAATTCTGTAGAATCCTGGGACCTTTTTGGGGTTGAACCTGAATGTAATGTCGGTCAAAACAATTTCTTGTCACTGACATGATCTGTATCCCAAAAACCTTGAATAAGTTGTTGTGGTTCGAGTTATATTTATTTGTCGGATAAAAAAAATAGTATAGAACATTGTTTCACACTATTATTTAAAGGTTTAAATCCATATGCTGATGATATAGAATTTTTCTGAGACTTTATATGAGAATCATTGGTCTAAGTTAGTGAAGAGTTATAGGAAATTGACTTGGGGTTAAATTAATATATTAACATATCAATCATACATACATCTTCTTGCTGTTGTCGATTCTCCTCTCTTGGGAGAATTTATAAGCAAACACCAGCAAAGTGAGCCGAAATTTCATTATTTAATAGTTATACATTCCCTTAAATTTTTAATTTAAGAACTATTTTAAGAAATATCCATATATATATATATATATATATATATATATATATATATATATATATATATATATATATATATATATATGGAAAACCGAGGATAAAATGTTGCAATTCATCAATTGTGGAGTGCATTAAAGGAAAAAAAGTTATGGATTTATCAGTTTAAATTTAATTTAAAAGAAATAATTTTTGTTTTGTTTTGTTTTTACTTGTAATTGGCAGCTGTACAATGCTGTACCAAGCGAATCCTAAAAAAGAGCCAAGTCAGCCGATAGTAAACCAGGACAGCCAGCAATTATGTTTTAGTAAAATTTTATAATTTTTTATTTCTATTAATATAAATTTGGTTAAGAATTTATGGCTTTATCGATACAATGTTGAGTTTACATATAAAATAAAATTATTGTTTTTAGATGCCATTATAGACAAAAGGTAGGAGAAAAGTTCAAATCCTAGAGTAATTAAAAGAGTATTTCCTTAAAATATAGTTGAAGAAGTTAAATATATTAATATGGAGAAGAAAATGGCCCGAGTGGAGATTAGAAAATAATTCCTTCAATAGTAAAAATAATTGTTAGAAACTGATTTTTGGACCTACATTCAGGGGTTAGTCGTCATAACTGTGGGAGAGAAGATAAAAAATACATATGATGTAAATCATACATATATATGATACTATAAAGTAGTTTTTTGTTTCTCTCTTTTCCCCCCCATGGTAACCCAATGGAGGGACTGTTTATTAATACAAGGGCATGATCCATGCTTAAATAAGCATAATACGTGTCATTACATGTGATTTTAATAATTACAGATCAGTTTAGTATTATAATTACAGAATAGATTACAATATAAATTAACAATATAAGAAATTGAAAATTTAGAGTTCGACAAAATTGATAATTTAGAATAGAATAGAAAAGTAACTTTATTCTGGGACTAAGTCCCTTTAGAATAACATATATGAACAGGAAAAAAAAACATTTATATGGCCAGAAGGCTAAATGTTACAAATCATAAAGCGTGTAAAAAACAATTTAAAAAGAAATATTCAAACAAAAATAATAGTAAGTAAATAAACAGTACAGATCTTGAAAAGATATTTAGCAATTAAAGAGAATAGATAAATCCATAGCTTTTGTTAAATGCATGAACTAGCATGCAATAATTTCTTTACATGAAGTACAGCTTCTCAAAAAGCAAAATTAAAAGAACTAAATAACACACTGAATTGTTCTGTACATTACATTCTAAGCAAATGACTGGCCTGCTTAGAGAGCATCTTTTTGGGAAGCTCGGAGGTGTTGGAAAAGCAAGGATTTAAATGACGATAGTGAAGGACACTGTGGTGGAGCGGGCGAGAAAGGAACGTTCGAATGCTTTAGTTCTGTGGGAGCGTATATAGAGATCGGAAAGGTGGGATCTTGTTTTATGGTGTAACAGAGGAAATATTGTCTTCGGAAGGGAGGGAAGAGCCATTTTAACTCATCATAAACGTGGGACACGCGCGATCGCTTAGGAGTACCAAGCACAAATCTTAGAGAGCAGTTCATTATTATCAAGAGTCAAGATAATTCAATTTACATGTGAGAATAAAATTTGTAACCATAAATTATATATGTAGTTAAAATATACACTCAACAGCAAAAAAAACCGGACACTTGATATTTTTCGTATTAAAAGCTAATTATCAGCAATGTGTTTGTTTTTTCGGGTATTCTAGTTATTACAGAGAATGTAGGGTCTAATTCCATTGAACTAATCCCTTCAGGATTAGTAAACAATTAGATAAAACTCAGATTTGATTTATTTGTCTTGAAGTTGATTTACCTGTCGGACCTATTCTAAACTGTAAGTAGTTTTTCGCACATTTAAACATCTTTAATTTATTAACCAAGCCTTTACTGTGATTAATAGACATGTTTTTTTAAATTTTGGTCCAGAATAATGGTTATTTCAAATGTTGACATAGCCCGAGCTGATGCCTTGGCCAGAGAAGGCCAGAGCTTGGGGTAGCGAAGTCTACCATTCACGATGCACTCCGGCGTTTCCAGGAGACTGATAACTACGATAGGAGGGCCGGCAGTGGGCGACCAAGGGCAACAACGGCAGTATACGATCGATTTATTACGCTGTCGGTATTGAGAGAACGACTTTTAACGGCTCCTGAGGTCCGGGAAAGACTTGAAGTGGCTCGAAATACACGTGTAAGTGCAGACACAGTGCGGCGGAGACTGAGGGAGCATGAACTCGTATCAAGGCGACCCGCGACAGGGCCCCAACTCCTGGCTCCTGGAAAGGCATCGAAGAGAAAGGCGATTATTTGCTAATCAGTATTCTCATTGGACTCTGGAGCAATTGGGAACTGTTTTATTCACGGATGAGTCTCCATTTGATCTATACCACTAAGACGGTCGTGGAGACAGAGTGTGGAGACGACCAGGGGAGCGATTTGCTCAATGTACCATTCGTGAATCACTGCCTTTTGAAAGGAGATCAGTTATGGTTTGGGGTAGAATTAATTTCCACGCCCGGGCTGAACTGATTTTCATAAATAATGGGTTCTGACTGCTCGGAGATACATCGAGGAAGTCCTCCTAGAGGCTGTGATCCCATTTGCTCCATTTATTGGTGAGCAATGCAGGATAATGCTCGTCCACATACCGCCAGAATTGTTACCGAATACTTGGAGCAAGTGGGAATCCCAGTTCTGGACTACCCTGCACGATCTCCAGATATGAATCCCATAGAGCATTTATGGGATAATTTAGGGAGGCGTGTTAGACGCCGTCATCCTCCTCCTAGTGACTTAAATCAGCTCCAAATTGCTCTTCGAGAAGAATGGGATGCTATGGCGGTGGAGTACGTCCAGAATTTAATTTCTTCGATGCCTGACAGGGTTAGAGCCCTTCGCCGTACCAGAGGGAGTAATACCCGCTATTAGAATTACATTAATTGTTAGAAAACCTAATAAAATGAAGAATAACGTTTTCTAAAAAATGTGTTCATTTATCATTTTTTCTTTATTTTGTACATAATCAATAAAACTTGTCCACTTTTGGCAGATTTTGTTTAAATAACCTATAAATTAACAAATTCTTACTATAAATTAAAAAGATTAATACATATAAATATATATTTAACAAAATTATAAGACCAAATCTAAGTGTCCGGTTTTTTTTGCTGTTGAGTGTATAATTAAAATTTAACAAATATAATAACCTTAATAACTTCAAACATTTATTAGAGTATATAGTAGTTAAGATAGTATGCATAAGTCGCGTCATTCTAGAAGTTTTTGGATTGAAATGGTGTAGTAATATAAGCAATAACTCAATTTCAAGCAAATGCCTGACCTAGCCACTTGTGCATTACGAGAATAACACGTCAACTCCTGATCTCGCCAGCCCTGAAGAAGACCTCCAATGTGGTTCGAAACGTCGGCATCCAAATGAACAGTTCTCCTTATATAAGATAATTTTTTACCTCCACCCGGACCGTTTTCTTCCTCTCTTATAGAACTATTAAATAATATAAACAAATTATAAAGTTATATTAGCCTTGTAGGATCAGCAGACCCTTCAAAGGGCTCACTAAGCATATATAAGGTAGTTATTCTTAATTGCGGGAAAACCTGATGGTTGAGTGTGATTTGGGTTATATCATCTTCCTGCATAATCTTCTCAGAACTACCACGTACGGATTCCATGACCCTTCCTGCGTTTAATAGAAGAGATGTTTTAAAGCTATTGATTGTATAAACTATAACAATAAACTATGGTATTATAATAATTTTGATCTCAATCGGCCTTCATCTTTTGAGGCGACCGATGACTCAGGTCTGTGACCCCGCCCTTCAGGTAAGAAGTTTAAGAGGAAGACGACCATGACAGCTATAATAAATAAAACTATAAATCTGAAATAGTTGCCACAACTACCTGCCCACCCGTTAGGGCTGCTCTTATATTGCTTTATTGCAACAGTCTTCTTCTGCAAAGGGTTTTGCCAACTGGAATGAAACCTGTGACTATAGCCGTACTACCCGGCAACTACGGCACTTTTAACAACATATGTTAAACCTTATTTATTCAGTATATAATATCTGACAGTTAATAAATAGAGAATATTGCACAAAATTAATAACTACAGAAATTAAAAAAAAAAAAATGTTCCACTACTACCTATGAGGAGTCTTGTTTCAGTAAGTTATAGAGACTATACTATTTCTAAGACACAAGGGAGGCGGTTTTGTCCAAGATTACGCTCAACCGCCAGGTTTTTTCTTTAATTAAGGGCACCTACCTTATAAAGGTTGAGCCCCAGGAGGATCTCCAGATCTATAGGAACCCGTTCGTCGTTGTTAACAGATTAGATATTAATATTAATCAAAATTTATAATGAAGGAAAATGGATATTGTTTTAATATCGATTACTTCTTTTTAAGTTACGTTATCATTATGGATGTTAGAATAGAATGTATGATAGAAAATAACGAAAAAATATAAGACTCCATTTAACTGCTCCAGTTATTATCATTAGTTAGCGAGCTTATAAATAAAATAAGATCCCGTTTTTATAATATTTATTAACAATTTATTTTATAATATTGGCGGCAAATATTTGAACACATTTGTGGACAGATTAAAAATTCCAACAACATTAAATAATTTTATTATCGTGGCCCTACAATTTATAAAACGACATTTTGTGAAATTGGAGGCGGGGCTAAGGATGTGTGGAGGGGGAAAGGGCGGGTCTTTCTTATGCGCAGTAGGTCAACAGCGACTTCTGCGCAGGGTGTTTTGAAAATAGTGGAGGGCTACAACAAATCTTCAAATTATAAACATATGAATTCCCAAACTATTTTTGTCTAAATACAAACAATTATTAATATTATGTTACAAAAATTTATGGTTGGGGAGGTGTAGTGTGGGAAAATATCCAGGTAGTGGGAGAAAGGGCGTGGCTTCTATGTCCGTAACTTTTGCGGAGGTCGTCTTGATCACCGTCGATGCAATATGTAGATATTGGTGGAAAAAAAGAGTTTCACAAGTAAAAGTAACATAAGTGGAAGAGCAGTCGGCCGCTAAAGAGCAGTTATGTCAGCGTCGAATAAAATATTCCACTCTAAGATTCAAGATTCGACTGTTAATATGCAACTTTGAGTTGTTCCAGTTTTCTTTCAAAGTATCGATATAAAATCTATATGATACCATTCTTGTATAATTATTATTATGGTATAAATAATTATGATAATATATATTTTAAGGAGCGTAGGATGACGAACCCAGAGTCCACGACCATTACAGGAATCCAACACCCTCTACCTGTTTTTAGTCGACGTAAGTTATCGATCCATTAGTCCCAATGCTGTTAACCTCCAGTCCTCTGTAGTAAAACGACTCAGGAATCAGGTGGGACAAAAAATACAGCTGGTATGTGTAATGCCATCCTAGACCATATTTCAAATTATACTCCGGGCCCATTTAGTAGATTGAAAAAAAAATTCTAATCTTCAACATGGTAGTGAGATGTTTCGTCTATGGCACTCTTAAAATAAATCATGTATGGATATAAGCTAAGCTACCATCAAAGCTATGGCAAGAAAGTAGGTAATTGAAGATAATGCATACTGAATGGTTCTAAAATCCCAAGCTGTTAAATTAGCAGAGATTTATTTTTGTATTTTGTCCGCCTATTGTAGGCCTTAGCACGATGATAGCCGATATCAAAAATAAAATCAAAATTAACCTTCTTAGTTTCTGCCCAAGCAGCTCCCAAGAAATAAATGATAAAGAAGCTCTCAGAGAGGTGTGATAAATACGAATTAGATTAAGGAGGATTATAATAATTTTACAATTTGGAAAGTACCAATGTAGGGATTCATCCTAACACCATCTGAACACTCAAAAGGAAGTTTCTAATCTTTCCGTAGGTAATTGAACATATTTAACGTGGTCTAATTTCTGTTCCCTTCCATTAGACAACAGTTGAGATGAGAAATTTCAGGATTTCGAAATTCTCATTATTATGCTCTCATTTATTTATATTTATTTTTACAGAAATTTAATAGATAAAAAATACCCTTTACCATTTTAACTCATGAATGGTTCAGTACATAGTAGAGACTGTACCGTTTCTAAGACAACGGTTACGCAGGGAGGTGATTTGTTTGCGGTGAGGTGAAAATTAAGGCTTATTCCCTTTATAGAGGCTGGTTGAGCCCCTAGATCTACAAGTCCTACAGGATCCGTACTTGCCATTTGTTAACATATTAAATAATATATCTGCCACATCTGGATTTGAACCTACAGCACAGCAACTAAGTGCACTTCAAATAATTGATTAAATGTATATCATGAAATATGGTGCATATGCTCCTAAGGAAACCGAATAACTTTTATTATAATAACGTTTAAAATATAATATAATTGTGTGAACTGTAAACTAAAGCAAGAAGGTAAATCCTGTAAATGAACAAATCTGACATTTATAATATATATAAGAGATTATATATACATATATAAGAGAGTAGCTGTATGGGAAAAATAGATCAATGTGGAATCAGTTTTGGCGATTCAAAGAAGAGTATATTAAGTCGGAATTTTTATATATTTAAAATTTATATGGAAGTATTTATGAGATTTAGCTTTTTTAGAACGAGGTGGTTCCCCATTATGTATGGGGAAGAGTTACTGATCTCAAGGTACTGAGTTCGAGGCCTGTTGTGGGAGATAAATTATTTATTCTGTTATCAGGCGTGGGACCTGCGGCTTATCTAGCCTCTGTAATGTTGTTGCACTTAAACGGGGAAAAATGCAGCGGCTAAATGCCTCCCTGCATAACAGTTAGCTCAAATAATGCCTTCCATATTGGTACTTTATGAACCCAATGCCCTTCATCATTTGTTTGTAGTGGAACATGTTTACAGTTTAAGTATTTTGTGCTCATTCGCCATGAAACAGGACAATCCCGATATTTGTTCCAAATACATAAAACATCAGGCTTATCGTGCTGGCTTGTTTTCGCTGAGCGATTCTGGAAGAAATCTTTCCTCACGTGACCATGTTCTCGTGGGTATACACTTTCATGCGATCCGGGGCTAGCCAATATTTACCTAACACGATCTATGTTTTATGTTTATAGTTAATTATTAGCTATGAACCTCTTTGGCCATGGCCTATCAGAACAATGTACTAACAAGAAAATATTTTCAATGAAATTATCTTGGACTTCACATATCCTAACCTGCTTACCTATCTTTTTTATTTATATATGTAAATTTTAATTTCAGTTCTTAATTTTCTGTGTATGCGTAAAACTTCCTTTTTGTGACGTTTCGAGACTATATTGTTCTCATAGTCATACCAAAGTGATGTAGACATTTTATTACAACACCTATTAACAAAAACTCATCCTCAAATGACTAAGTATTGTAGATTGTTCAAGAGTAGTCTTTGCTAAAATGTTTTTTTTTGGATTTGTTCTGCTTCAAATGGTGTATATCAATTTATTATATACTAGCGACCCACCCCCGCTTTGCTCGGGTAATAATCTTTATATACGAATTTATTATCTTGCACGTTAGATAATTGGAAGGGATTAGGCAGCGTCTTCGGTGAAACCCATCGATATTCCAACCCATTTACACAAACATTGACAAATTATATACCTAAACCTGCCTGGTGAATCACTCTTATCTATTGGTGAAAATCCGTGCAGTAGTTATTGAGTTTACCGCGAACAGACGCGGCCGAGGACTTTGTTTTATAATATGTATAGATAGTAGATACATATAAGTATGTAATCTATTAATTTATAATTTATATTATTAGAATTCGCTTGCTGTTCAAATCATGTGATTGATAATTACTAGTTTACTGTACTCAATTATTATGTGTAAAATTTATTGACTGCGCCATTTCTCAGTAATCTGTAAAATATTCGGTTTTTCTTTTTTTTTTGCCCAAAAAATAAAAATATAAAAAATAAGGGTTTCTGGAAGAACTACATTTCTACTGAAATTCTAAAAATAACATGTTTTAATATGGGTCTAGACCAATTCGATAATATTTAATAAGAGTTGTCAACAGATTATAATCGACGATGATATGCTTTAGATCCTTGTTTTTTTAAATTTTATTTCAAAGTTTAATTATAACTTTTTTTTTAAACAGGAACTGAACTAATGAGCCTAATGATACACCGCGTCCTGGGAATAATAACCCAAAACCAGAGAACCATACAGCACGCGATGGTCATGCCACCCGATGACCCCGATACCACCGACAAGAACTGGAAGCCCACTGCAGGGGTCCCTCAAGAGATGAGGACGGCCCACTACTGTACCATCTCCACAACCGGTTCCATTTCCTAGCCTGCTCATCTGTTACTTCTCTTCATGTCTCCACTTGGGGGCGGCAGTCCTAACCCAGAGCACTCCAGTCAGAGGTCAATGGCAGTGACCAGAACGTTGGTTTGTTTCAAAAGTGGCTGTAACCCATGAAGAATATACTAAATCTTAGGGATTGTACTGTTTATATTCCAACGGATGTGTAAGAAAGTGAATCGGCCTAGATTTCTCTCCTAAATAAGGATATACACGTTATACAAGCTGGGTCCTTGGAGGGTTTTCAGATCCCACAGGATCGATTCATCTCGATGATAAAATCATATTTATAAAAAAAAATTGTGAGGGGTAACAATTTGTTTTTAAATCATTGTTCAAGGTATCAATTAAAAGATGAAGAAACGCTACCTAACGTACAGTTAATAATTTAAATAAGTTATTACCTTATTTAAATATAAACAATATAAAACCTAAAAAATTATATACAAACTATATAAAACTGTCCATATACTAAGTATAATGCCTAATTCAATTTAAGTTCGTCCAATATTCAGTTATATGTGCAGGACTAATTATAAAAGAATACAAGTATATCAGAATTGAATTTTATAACTATACACAGTTTCCCCAAAGAAGAATCGCCATCGCAAGAATCGAATGGTTACTGACATACAAAAAGTCAAAAAATACCATGAAATAGCCAAGTAAAAATATATTTAAAAAAAGCGAAAACAGAACGAAGGGAGGATATTGAATACATAGCAATAAATAATTTTGTAAAGAATATATACAAACGAAAAAAAAAATTCATGAGAAGTCAGGGGATGGTTGACTGGATGATAGACGTAAGGAAGAAAATAGTTGGGGGTGCAGTCAAATAAAAACACTAAATAAGTGTTTACTTATTTAATTATGTGCCGACGTTTCGACCCACTTTGTGGGTCATCTTCAGGGCTGTAGCAGCAGGAGGCTGAAGCAAGACTCGGAAAAAAAAAATTGTGAGATTAATATTAAAGGAGAGCAGTCACTTAATCACTGACTAAATCAATAATGTAAAACTAAATGATTTTAGCAAGAATGGTTGTTCAGAAGATGGTGGATTTTAATATAAACTAAATATTTTGTACTGTATGGGTCGTTTCGTTTTATGTGGTACTGTAGAATAAGGAGATCTTGAAGACATCGGAACACTCTGAAAACTGATTAGTAATATTATTATGAAGTTCAGGAAAATAGTAAGGATAGTTCTGTGACATCGTAGCAATTTGAAATAAAACAGAACCGAGGAAACTGATCATATAAATCAACAGGCGATGAATCTTGGTGTTAACGTTAACAATATCTTTAAGCGATATTCCCAATCACATCATCTTCCGCTATGAAGTCGTCAGAGTCCACAACGGCTGACTTGGACCTGCGCCTGCAAGCAAACCTCTCCAAGAGGGAGAATAATGCAGACGTGCGACATGTGTACCAAGATCTAGGATTACACCATTCTTCTAGGTGATTCCCACGTTGGTATGATTTGCTGACCCCGGGTGGATTGCTGGAACAGCGAATAACTGGGATGGAGTGGCACAAGAAGGTAGGACCAGCGCCTCCCAAGAGTGCTCTCCAAGCAAAATGTGAGTGAACCCGATCCAGCTGGGGCATCGGGTCGGAGTGTGGCGATGGAACGCGGTGTTGGGTTCATCTCATATCTGAAGTATTGTTTACTGTTGGTCATTGCAAAACAAGGATTCTGGAATGAAAGGAATCGAAAAAAATATAAATACAACATGTTTCTACTTATATTGACTGTTAAGGAAATATTATGTTTTGGTTCTTCAGTTCCAATCCTTCTTTAAGCGACGTTTCGAGACTAGGTCAGTCTCATACTCATGCCCTAACAGTGAACAAATGAGGTTTTAGTAAAAACATTAAATAGCACACTTAAATAAATATAAAATGACACGTTTAGGTTGTAATAGCACTTATCTAATTACAACTTACAAGTGTCATTTTATATTTATTTTAGTGTGCTATTTAATGTTTTAACGTAAAGCTCATTTATTCACTGCTAGGGACATGAGTATGAGACTGACCTAGTCTCGAAACGTCGTCTAAAGAAGTTAAAGAACTGACTGTATATTATTATTATTATATATTATATTATTTTTATCTATTATAAGCCAGTAAACTTTTTTTTTCTATTATAATAGCCAGTAGTTCTTTTGGAACTACAAGTGGTATGGTGAAAACCTTCCTCCGCCAAATTGGAAAAATGCTGGCGACAACAAGAGGTGGTGGTAAAGGAAAAGGAAATGGACTGGAGAGCGAACAGTGAACGGACAGTGAACGGTTAGTCACGTCAACATCCGCCACAATTATACCTGCAACTCCTACAGTATTCATAACATTTATTCCCAACACGTAAGAGCAGTTTCAGTGGTATAGCGCTGTGCTACCGTTCCGAAGTTCGAAATCAGTCTGAGAGAGATGATTTATTGAATCTTTTATCCTGTGGCTTACCCAGCCACAATAAAGTGGGTACCCTTAATGAGGGGAAGACCTGGCGGTTGAGCAAGATCTCGGGCAAATCCACATTGTATTTTCGCCAAGCAGCAATGCTTTATTTGTTCGTTGCTTTTCAAAATCAATCAACAACCAACAGCTTCATAAAAGTATTTTAGAGGAAGAAAATGGTTCGGGTAGAGGTCAAAAAAATTCTCTTATAGAGGGAGAACTGTTTGTAGGTAAACCATAGCACAAAAATATTTTAGTTTACATGCTTGTAAATAAATATCACTAGGAGTCATTTGTGGTGTAATGGGTTAGCATAGCAACCTTCTAGGCCCAAGATCATGGGTTCGTTGTAGTCATGGGTGGATACTGGATTTTCCTGTATCTGAATACAAGTGATACTGATACTTTTCTGAATCTGATACTTTTACTTGATATTTTTGTATCTGCTACTTTTACTTAATATTTTTGTAGTTGAATACAGTTATCCCGACTCTTACTCTTCTAATACACTACACAGAAGCCTTTCTTGGAGCATCAGTTTTTTCATCATTTTTAAAGGAAAAAGAGTTATTCGCCGAAATAGTAACCTGCACAAGACATCAAATGGTTGAAATCATGTTTTTATTGGTTAATTATTTTTTGAAAACTATGGAATTGATCAAACAAAAAAAAAAAAATAGATTTTAACCATACCTCAAACTTTTTCTATTCACGTTCCAAGACACGTAGAATTTGGGTTGTAATACAAAATTTGTCTGTCCGCCGCCGTACGCTATACTCTTTGAAACGCTATAGCTGCTATAATACTCTTCATAATCCGATGCTGTTTTTTGATTTTGTGAAACTAATTTTCTTCTTTAAAATGATGTAAAATTTGTTACTCTTGAAAGTAAAAAAGTGGAGAACAAATTAATCAATTTCGTCGAACATTTTTTTTTTGCACCCGATTTCAATCATTTATGTCAATTGCCTTTACTTTATGGTATAGATAAATCCATTGATGAACCCATATTTGCCCGGACATAGGTCGAGGTTTTTTATGCGAAAGTTGCTCGTGAAAAATCATAAATTAGGAGGCGATCTCGTAAAATGTTATTTCAACCACCCTTTACAATTAACTAATTTCATAGTTTATTTTCGTTTCTACATATGTGATAAGTGACTAATTACAGATTATTTTGACGATAAGTGAAAACTTGTTCACTATTATTTTTACTTACTTTTATGTTATATTATTTACTTTCGCCGATAGTTGATACTGACAAGTCAGTTGATACAAGTATCAGTATCAGTACAAGTATCAGTATTACTGACCAGTCAGTTGGTGGGAGTGAGTGAGAGAGGTGGGGTGAACTTGGTGTGCTACCCAAGAAGTCCCACTTCCCGAGTCAAGTATCCGAATACCTGTACCCGGTATCTTTCGACCTTATCTGATACTTGTATCAACTACATTTCGACCGTATCTGATACTTGTATCTGCTACTTTTCAGTATCAGCTACAAAGTATCAGATTGATCCAACCTTACCCATCCCTAGTTCGTAGCCCTGCAGGTGGCTCTAGAATTCTTTAAAGGAAATAAAAAAAACATGGTATCCCTCGGAAAGGACGTAAATGGCGGACCTTTTCCGTACTATTTAAAGATCCCTATTCTAATTAAATCTATATAGGCTAAATTTGGGGCTCCAACTATACCAACTTCTGATTAGCCATTTTAGAATAAAGCGAAGTTAAATGAAACAAACAAGAATCACCAAAAATGTCAACTCATTTATTGAATTCAGGCCTAAATATACCAAAATATGCAGAAAAAAAAGATTTGGAATTCGCCGGCCCTTACATTTTGACTATCAGGCTAACAATATACACAAATCTGAAGATGCTAATTGCGTTGTTAACGCAATTGTGCCAACTTGTGTTGTTTTGGCTCCAGTGGACCAGGAAAACATCCTCTTCTGGTGCGCAAGACAACAACCATGACCTAGAAAATTCGCTTAGACGTTCATTTATTATAACCTCGTTTATAGGAATATACTGGCAGTATCCTTGGACTGGCGTATTCAAAAAAATATATCCTTTTTTTTGTTATTCGGTTGTTTAGTAATTGATATTGTTTTGTTTCTACCAAACGATCTGCAAGATTAATAGGTACTTTTATAGTGAACTCATAAAAGAAAAAAAAAATCCTAAAAATCTTGAATTAACCATTGGCTTTTACGTAATATTTTAGCATACTCACATTAAAAATAGCTTAAAGATTTTATTAAATTATTCATGTAGAAGAAATGGCACGGGTGGTAGTAAAAATGTAATTATTTAAATAGCAGTAAATTATTTATAAGAAAATATAAGAAACAAAAGTTCTAATTTTTTTATTATTAGATTCTTTTTACTGTTTTACATGCATATAGTTCTTCGTCATCATTATTATTAGCTTATATTCCATTGTTTTAGTTCGAAATAATTCGTGTTTTTGTATCTTGTCTGGGCGAGCGGAGTGGCTAGGTACCTCCTTGTAGAACCGTTGTCCATGAAACAGTACTGTCTCTACCATGTACTGAACCCAGGACCCTTTCACGGGTTGTGGTGGTATAGTCATCTTGTCTATTCCAATATAGTTTAATTTCTATATATTATTTATTCCATTTATTTAGTTTACGCCTACATTGACGTAATCAATGAACATTAAAGTCATTAAAATATTTGCTGTGATGTTTTCGTGTCCTCCCCTTCTGCCCCCAAAACTTCTTATTCTTCTAAACCTGGCTGCCCTTTCTTCATCCAACTGTTTCTTCAACTGTTTTTATTTTATGTCTCGTATCCTTACTCTTCAGAATCCTCTTCTATGTTCCTTCTGCAATTTATTACATTGTTAAATTTAACTCTTTTAAATCATCCTGGAGCTCTATGAACCAGCTGTTCTAGGTTTTATTTATCAAAAGTAGTTGAATAATTGTTATACTAATCTGGCCTCGGATAATCTTGATATGCGACTGAAAAATGCAATTCTTCTTTTGCGCATCATATCCTACTATAGATTCATTTTCTCAATAGCCAAGTTCATTAGGCAGCAATCTGGATTGTAGTTCTATTTTTATTCCAATTATTCAAGTTTTATACTTATTTAACTTCAAATACTGAGAACGTGTTTCACCTATTTAAGAAATTATTGTATCCTTTAATAGTACTCCACTTATCCCTGTTGAACAGATCCGCTACCTAGGACTCAACTTAGACAAACGTCTTACTTGGAACCCTCCCACAAGACTGAAAAGACAAGAAACAGCTCGACGCTTCCGACTACTTCAACACATACTAGACAAACGCTCAAAGCTTCAAATCAATTACTTATTTATGTTACTGTTATAAGACCTATATGGACATACGGAATTGAACTATGGGGCTCCACCAAACCATCAAATTCTTCTCATATTCAATCCTTGCAATCCAAAATCCTTCGCAAAATCCTAAACGCTCCTTATTTTGTCACAAATAAAACCATCCATAATGACCTGAACGTTCCATATGTTACCGATTTAGCCCATTCCAGATACCTATCATTCCATAATAAACTCCAGGCCCATCCAAACCCACTAGTTTCCATCCTTGGTTCCAATTCCATCCCGGACAATCCTCCTTGGCGTCTGAAGAGAAGATGGCCTCGAGACCTTCTATAATAGAAATGTAATTAGAGTGCTGCCAATGGGTAGTGCCTCTACACGTCCTTTCATGCATTTATTTATTCATACAGCCCTTTTACTAGATGTATATATTACAGTTGTACAATTCAATAAAATAATTTAAAAAAGAAATTATTACTTGACATCCACCCGGAGACTATTTTTTTCTCCATATTTATACGGTAAACTAATTATTATTCAAAATAAATTAGACTAATAAAACAAGGGATCTCGTGTGTTAGGATGGCAACCGAAAGGTGGAGTGAGGTACGAAAGTCTGTGGAGGATGTCGCGAGCAACATACTGATGAGCAGGATTCTTTCTCTCATGAGTCACACTACTGCTACAGGATACATAATCGATTCTAACATGCATCGATAATCAGTAATATTGATACTGAAATCTATGTTAACAGGTAAATATATAATAACAGTACTATAGCGTATGACAATAGTATACAGTAATTATTACATTAATATTATATTACACTAATTAGACAAGAGGAATTCCAATCATAAGCTAGTTATGAGAGTTTATTGCTTGTAATGAAATAATAATGGTTTGTTAATTTATGGCTTATTTTATTGACGGATCAATAATTAAAGAATCAAGTCAAGCAACGATTTATGCTCCCGAAACTCAAGGTTCAGAACCGGACCAAACCCACGAGAAATGAGGCGGAAAAGTATCGTGCTGGACAGAATTGCTTTACTAAACTGAATGAAAAAGTCAAATTTTGAAAATTTGGAGTAATCAGCTTTTGTTCCTGATCTTCGCAAAATGTGGTTGATTATTAGTTATTGATTTGTCAATAACCTAAGCCATAAATTAACAAACTACATACATACATTTGATTTTTATTATAAAATGTTGAAGATTTTGAATTGAATAAGAAATAGTTGTTGTATGACAGCTGCAATTAGTCATATAACCATGGTACGTTTCATTTATAAAGTTTTTTTGCAGAAAGCAGATGATAATTGAAGAGAGACTATATCTCACGTCAACAGACTAGTAAATATTACCAAAATAAGATAGTAAGTCAATTAAAGACAATTAAAAATATTATGAAGGAATAATGGAACAATGTTTCAGTTGGATATATTAAAATATATAATCAATAAACCAAAAATAAGACTGAAAATATACGTAAAACTAAAAAAAAATAATTTAAAATGTATGTAGTTATATAAAGTATCTAAGAATATTTTAAATATAAAAATCACTAAACTATTAACTTACAACTTATGGAGCATGCTTGGAAACTTGGAAACTCACCTGTAAGAATAAAAAAAAAATTAATGTATTAAGAAATAAAATAGTACATTAGGCAAAATATTAAATAAAATGTTAGAATTGTTGTAATACATCTTATGAGATACAGTGGTAAATACATCGCAGTGAAATTGATACACCCTGTAAAAAGAAGAAGAAAAAAGAAACAAATATATTGTTACAAGGATCAAAAACAGAAAACTCTTCAACATATTTCTTTATAGTATCAATTTAAATATATAAAAACAGATAAAATTGAAAATATTCAACTTTGATTATTTAAAAAAATTAACAGATACAAAAGGAAATAAATTATTTCATCTCATACTCAAAATGACACTTCACTTCAAATAAACTTTTGAGTACTAATAATTTATAAATTTTGTATTTAGTAAACAAAAACCGAACTTTTTTGACTTTGAAAAGACACTAACACTTTCGAAGCAAGATTTTAACTTAACCCTTTCAGGACTGAGCTAATTTTCACATATTCTGCATAAATTGCGAAAGGATTTCGAAAAAAAGTGCCTTATTAATTACTGCTACGGCACGTCCGCAGGAGATTGATACCTAAAATCAAACTGCGCAATAATCGATATTCCGACGCTCCGCAATCTGTTCGCATTAATAGACAGTCGATTTATCGACGGTTCGCACTGAAAGGGTTAAGGAAAATAGTTTAAGGTAAACAAATATTAAGAAAAAAAAAGATGTATCATTTTCATTATGAGATTGACAATCGTGAAGAAATATGTTTTATTTTTGTTATTGAATTCTTGTTTATTTTTATATATTTATACACAAAGAACACATTCCTAGGATGTTTAATGATTACAATAAATTATATTTATTTTCCCAACAACAAAAACTTATTAACCAAACAACCATGTATGCAAAATCATTCTCATTGTAAGGGATTACCCCACCAATGTTTAAAATGTATGTAGATAATTTAAAATTAAATAAAAATTAAAAAAATAAATTATATTTTAAAGCGTAATATAAGATGAACTATTTATTTATTCAAAGATTCCTATCAATATACGGGTGTATCATTTTGACTGTGAGCCACTGTAGTTGAACAAGTTAATGTTGGCTCAGATCGAGGATGGACGTGTTGTAGTAGGAGTTTGTGTGTGAGCAATTCTGTCTGTCAAGGTTTATTATTACTGTATTGTAAAATTTACAATGTAAGCATGTAATACAATCAATAATAAATCAATAACATGGAGAAGAGAAGATGGAAAAGAATGACGTTTTGAAGTTATTATAAAACCAAATAAGGATTACCTAATTTTAATATTTTATTAATTATCTATTATTACTTCGTTACGTAACTTAAGGCAGTGCCACATGAAAAATAGTTCAACATATCGCTCATTAAAAATAAAAATGCCATAATTTAAAAAAAACCTAATTTTTTAATAGAACTACATATACGAAAGTTCCATGTGAGTTTAACAAATATAAAATTGGTAAACCAAAGCATTCTTATTGTAATGATGCTTTTGGAATTATCTTATTAACCGTTAGACAAATGTTAATAGCTACTTGTTATTTTAACTTTTTTCATTATTCACACAAAACTTCATGTTGGAAATGGAATATCAGATATGGCTCTTCTCAATTAAAAAGCTTCAACCAATATAATTGCTACTGAAGGCTTAACTCAAATCAAAGCGAATTTTTGAGTTATAGCGTTGTTCTTTTGAAGGAGCGAAATATTTAACAACTGAGAACAAACAAAGTGTATTCTAACTAAACCTTAACCGGTAACAGTTTTAGGCCACTGTCTAATAATAATAATAATGTACCCGTTTCAGAGGGATTGTTATTTAAAAACTATAACAGGCGGTGACTTTAACGAACATCTGGAGATAAATCACCGCAAGGACAAGACCAAACCCAGTTTCAATTAAAACAGATCAGCCGACAGTTGTTTTATCTTTCCTATGAGACGCACAAATTCGAAGATAATTTTACCAAATTGGCGGCTCCGTGGCATGGTCGTAATCGGAATCGTGCAATGAAATCACGACCGATCTCGAAGAGCTCGAGTATTTATCATTGGCTAACCAATTGTATCGCGATAGGGCGAAGCTCAACCCGGTTCCGTGTATATCTATATAAGCCTGGAGGATCGTAAGAACTATATAAGTTTTCAAGGACGAGGAAGGAAGAGAGAAGGAAAGAAGGAGATGATGTCATGAGGTACATTTACCATTTTACTGATTTACATAAAGACGCTCCATATATTATGTCAAGAACTATGCATTTTAAGAAAGAAAAAAATGATTTTACAATTTGGAAAGAAATCAATAACGTAATCCATCTTAGCGCTCCACAGAAAGTTTCATAATTTTACACAAGAAATTATGTCACAACAAGTTTTAACTTTCATTCGTTCCCTTTTTAATGTTCTCGAAAATAAAAATGAGTTTGATTATGAAAAAAAGAGTTAAGTTATGGGAAATGTTCATTTCGGTAATCATTTCATCAAGAAATAAACGTTTCAACAATCATCTATATCATGAGTTTCATAACTCCATTATATTATCTATATTTTTATTTTGAAGAGAACAGATATGTCCAGGGGCCGGGTTTCGAACCCGGGTCTCCGTCGTGGTGCTCTGCCACTTGAGCTACCCTGGTCCATTCCTCGGTCAGAAAAATCCATTCTCGTCACTGATCCCATATCCCTTCACATTCTTCCCCTTGTATGCATCGGAAATTGTGAGAACACGGGGATATGGGATCAGTGAAGAGAATTGATTTGTCTGACCGAGGTACGAACCAGGATAGCTCAGGTGGTAGAGCACCACGACGGTAAACGTGAGAGATGTTCGAATCCCGGCCCTGGGCATATCTTTTCTCTTCAAAATAAAAATATTTAAAAATTATAACAATTAATACAAAAATAAAATAAAATAAATTATATTATCTATACTTCGAAATAATTGTTGAAACGTTCATTTCTTAAAGAAATGATTGCCGAAGTATGCATATTTCCCACAATCACATTCTTTTTTCCACACTAAAGCTGACGATTATTAGTATTTTTGGAGAATATGAAAAAGGAAAGAAATGAAAAGTGAAAAGTTGCTGTGAAACAACTCGAAGCAACGACCTCCGGAACTGATAGCCAAGATTTTCCTCCAATAAAGGGTAACAACTTTGTTGAGACTGGGTGAGCCACCACAGCGTCTCTTGACCTGTCACGATCGTTTCACGGCTGGTAAAGAATAAAAAATTTCTTTGAAATAAGAGGCCTCGAACTCATCATGTTGACTGAAACACTATTAACGTCTCAAATATATTTTTTTAACATTTAAAAATTGGAAATATTAATTTGTTGTAAATTTTTTTCGATCTCGGATCAAATACCGATCAATCTGGCAAAAAAAATGGTTAAAATAGTAAACGATGCTGTTTGATGACAGTAAATTATCTAAGCGCGAGAAGGTTGGTTTTAAATGTGCAGACATGTTGAACATCCAAAAATATCCAGTGAGAAAAAATTAACTTTTTAAGGTAGAAGAATCATGGAAACAGTTGACAATTTTACATGTGATTTACTCTACATCTCACATGGATTCCTGAGTATGCCCCTTTAAACAGGATTAGGCGACGACAGTTACTACTGACCTTGCTACCACAATAGAAACTGTGGTGTAAACTGCAGGACAGTTTGCCGTAATGAAAACGTTGTTAACAGGCGGCGTAATCTTTATGGTCGGGCTAGTAGTTGTCGTGGCAGTCACATCTACTGTCATGTTAACTACCACATGTAGACGCCTAAAAATTGAACTACCGCAACTTCCTGACAGACTATATATACACGCAATCCATTGCTGATATTTGTATCCGTATGAAATGAGAAAAAATAAAATTCCATGGAATAGTTTTATGTTTAAATGCATCCTGCGGTCTGAGTCAGAATGCATTTTGCACTGATAGGTTGGACTAATGGTTCTTGTGTTGTTTTTTTTGTGTTGCAATTTTAGCGTTATCTTCCGCTTACTCATATCCTTCATACCTATTCTTTCCCACCGACCTACGCCTCTCCTGAGGGATAGTATCCACGATTCCGGGATTTGTCTCAGATAAGTTAATGTGATTAGCATATAAATAAATGTTAACATTAAAAAAAAAATATTTGTCCCACAAAATGGTTTGATCAAAGAGCCCCCTCCTTCCAATATGTATCGATAACGAAGTCAAAAAAGAAGAATTAAAAAAAATCAGCTGGTTAGTAATCATTTTTGATGACCTCGTTATCGATACACGTTGGAAGGAGGGGACTCTTTGATCAAACCATGCATAATGTAGGACAAATATTTTTTCAATTAATTTAGATAATTATTTTGACATATTTTATCCTTGCTACCTCTGTTAGCTACCACAATCGAGAATTTTCGCACAGGAAATTGTTGGGCGTCTCATCGAAACGAAGCTATTCACGAAGATTCAGCTTGATACTAATCAAGTGCAAAAATGGACCATGGATCTTGGACTAAAAAAGAGAGTTCATTAGTAAGATAGATAGCTTTAGTAACTCTTAAGTTGATTTAAAAGGTTTGTTCATTTCGGAAATCCGATGAACTGATTGAAGCGTAGAAATGAAAAAGTTGGTTAGTAAAAATTTGTTTATAATTTTTTTCGTGGAAAAGGTGTTAATTAATCATAACAACACCAAACAAAGGGGGGGGGGTAAGTCAAAACAGGGAGTGGTTTGGTTTCAATGAACATTTTGGTAGTTATTATTTTCAAATTGAAACTTTCTTCAAACTTAGCTGTCGATACTGTTCTTTGCTTCTCCAGTGAAATTACCTTTTCCATGTCAAGGCGTAAGTTATAACTTTAGTTCACTCGCTTTTATGTAAAAGCAGTTCTCCCCGAGACTTTGGAAGAAAGATTTTACAGAACATAAGGAAGAGGAAGACATCTTTAACCTGTGTTGGGGGGGTGAGACATCTGCAATTGCTACCTTCCCAGAAGTAACCTCAAGCAAAGCCCACGAACAGTGGAAAGGTCTTCGCTTCAATGTCCAATTGTACCTGTCTCTACCTTGCTCACATTTCTATGTGTCACCCAAAGATATGTGCAACCATATTGCAAAAAGCTCCTAAAATATTTACAATGGTTTGGTCCCTCGTGGTAGGTTGGTACCGAACGGTACGTAAATAGGGAACATAGAACCCATTTTCCAAAAATCAGACTTTCTCAACGAACTTTAAACATCTGAGTATGTAGAGCGCTGTGTTGCAATGGTGATGTCCCGGTTTCAAATCCGGCAGTGGTAGATAATTTCGTTAATATGGTCCCATGGTTAGACCTTGTTGGATCTCCGGACTCTCCTCGGGCTTACCCAGTCTTTATTAAGTTGGTACAACCGTTTTCTTAGAGACGGTACAGTCTCTACTATGTATTGAACCCGACACTTCATTGGTCCTAGTGGTACAGGATATATTAATATTTTTTAGCGAAGAGTTTATTTTATGGCCTTAAATAGATGTTTAAAATCAGTTTTGATCTAATAATCCAAAAACTGTTTGCCTTATAATTTGAAATAGTTGTAAAATCAAGTTGTCCCCTGCATTTTTGGTTACCAGAAGAAGTATTTTATATAAGAATTATTTATGAATTTAATTAAATATAGATCTTGGTTAAATTTGGAAAACTAGAATTGGTACTATACCCTAAGCTTTCAAATTTTTTTTATGAATTTGAATTAAAATCTAATTTATTTTCTGGATTGTGTTTAAGGATTTCATGTTAATGGTAATCATTTGTTAAATTTATGAATAAATTCAAGAAACCTGAAGGAGTGTTTTATTCACAGCGCCAAACAATGTTTGTTCCAACAAATATTTACAAGGTGAAAATAATGGTTTTTCTTATTAGTAGTATTCGTTACAGTTATTTATTATATAATTTTCTTAATTGTGAAAAGCGAATTAATGCTAATTTAATTATATTTGATTTGGTAAATACTGATTTTATCACCATAAATTTTGGGCTACCGAATTTTAGTCTAATAGGCTTACAAGAAAATTGTGTGGGTTCCAAATATAAAAAAAAAAAAAAAAGACCTAATCAAACCTTCATTTTTTGTTTATGCAATTAAAAATAACGTATAATCTGAAAGTATTCACAATAAAAAAATGTACTAATTTTTTTTATAATACTAATAAAAAATACACTAGATAATCACTAGTTATTGAATAGAAAAAGAAGAAATTACCCGGAAACAAAACCATTTTTTTGGAGGAACAGGAGAACCTTGGAAGAGACAAGCTTCGAGCCTGTGGTCGTTATTTTTTTCTTTATTCGATTTTAATAAATTGCCCATAGTTATGCAAAAATAAAATAAATTAATAAAACAAAATAAACCTGAAACACACGGTTTTAATAATGTATATAATTTCGAATGCTTATAGCCAACATTTTTTTTTATCTTACTTCTTAATCTAACAAAATTTAATAATAGATAGTATTTTAATAAACAAAATTTTATGGTAGGTATTCTTAATCTATTTTTGAAGTAGCATTGTTGGATTAGATTTTCATTTTTTTTTTACGCCAGAAATTCGGAAATTCTTGTTTACGAAACAATATCATGCCAGTTAAATATACAAGAAGATTTAAAAAAAAAATACAAATTATCACTAACATTTGGATTGAAAGATGTTCAAAGAACCTCCTAATCTAAAGCTATCAGATGCTATTTATTCATAACATTACTACATACAATTGTTTATTTATCTATCGTCACTTTATGTTACAATGGTTGATTTGAGGATGCTACAGTAGCATAGAATCCATAATTTTGTGTATCCCGGTTTAATTTGGATTGGGGTTTTTAAAGATTATCTGAAATTACACAGGAACTGACATTTTACGTTCCCTCAGAAGGACGGTTCAAACATGGGCACCTTCCCCGTTAAGAACTCTCAATCTTGAGCATAGAAGTTTGTTACGCTAACCACTACACTACATGTGACCCTGACATACAGATCAAGAAAATGGACGAATTATTTAAAATTTGAGTAAACATTTTTTCCATTAGAAATTAATTTCAGTAGTTTTTTTCTCAATTATACAACTTATAGAGTGTTAAGTTGCTGTGTCGAATGTTATGGGCTCAAATCCAGTCGTGGATGGACTCTGTGGGCTCTGCAGGCCCCCTTTTGGCTCATCCAGCCTCTATCATGTGGGTTTATCTAAATCACCCCTCCTTACAAACTTTTTCTTAGAAATACTGCACTCTGTTGAACGTTCTTAACCCAAGACCCGTCATGGGATTGGAGAGATACAGGTTTTTTTTTCTAACCCCAAGGTAAGACTGAGTGTCAGGAATTTGGCAAATATTTTGCCCTGAAATGAACCAATTAGTGGTAAAAAGGATAATATTCTAAAAATTTAAGAGGATTTTTGGCTGAACAGAAGCAGATGTTGACTCTGTCAGAATGAGTTGACTTTGTGAAACTTAAAGGCCCCACTTACCCCGGCTTATTTTACTTAGTTTGTAGAAAGCCATGCTTGCTGCTTATAGGCTTTGCTTCACAAACATCAAGTTCAAATAAGTTATCAGTTCCGCAAGTTGTCGCTTCGAGTTAAGTCACAACAGTTTTTAATTTTTCATTCTTCCCTTTTTAATATTCACTAAAAATAAAAATAATCGACAGTTTTAGTATGAAAAGAGAATGAAATTGTGGAAAGTGTGTATACTTCGGTAATCATTTCTTCATCATGAAATGAACGTTTTAACAATCATATATATCATTTATACTTCGAAATGTTAGTTGAAACTTTTATTTCATGGTGAAATGATTACCAAAATTTACTCATAACTCACAATCACAATCTCTTTTCCATACCAAAGTTATACTTGTAATTTTGGAAAATATTAAAAACGGAACGAATAAACAGTTTAAACTTATTGTAACTCCACTTCAAGCCACAACCTGCGGGACTGATACCTACAATCACATTTCGGTAATTATTCCGCTATAACAAGTTTTAACTATTTCTTCGTTTCCCATTTAATATTTTCCAAAAATACAAGTTTATCATGAGCTTTAGTATGGAAAAGAGAATGCAATTATGGGAAGTGTGCATACTTCGGTAATCATTTCACCAAGAAATGAACGTTTTAACAATCATATATCATATATACTTCGAAATGTTGGTTGAAACTTTTATTTCATGGTGAAATGATTACCAAAATTTACTCATAACTCACAATTACAATCTCTTTTCCATACCAAAGTTATACTTGTCATTTTTGGAAAATATTAAAAATGAAACGGATAAATAGTTAAAACTAATTGTAACTCAACTTGAAGCGATAACAAATACAAATTAAAAACTTCCAGTATTCTCAACTAAAGGCGACAGCCTCCGAAACTGACACCAAAAATCACCTAACCTGTTACGTCAGTACCTGGGTTTGGATAAACCGTACCTGTATTTTTGACTTAAGGTAAGGTTTAAGTGAATTTTATTATTTATAATAAATGTTTTGATATAATATGATAGGTAATTATAGTAAAAGAGATATGTTATAAAACTACAATGTAGCCTAGCTACTGCGCAGGGAAGAGGTGAGTGCAGATCGGCCCAAGGACAGAGCGGGGACTTTTTGTTTTGTCCCACCAGGCGCTGGCAACACTGCTAGCCCCCTCCCATCTATACCTCCATCACAGATATGTCCCATCTTTATTTCTTATTTTTAGTGATGGGCTTAGCTGCTACTTTTCAGTAACAGCTCTAACCGTTATTTGTCTTATCTGTGATTTCTTAACTGCTACTAACTGTGATTCGTGATTATGTCGAAAAGCTACTAACAGTGATTGCGTCGGCGTACTTAATTCCACATCTTGAAAATAACGATCAAACAAAACGCATTATAAGGATAATAATTACTTTGACACTTGTATAATTCACTATAATCCTACTATACACACAGATGGAATTATTTTCAATTTCCTATACATATAACCCATTCAAGACCACCGAAGAATAATCGCGAATAAGCGCCGTGTGCAATCGTGACCTAGGCGCCCCCTTAGTAGGCACGCGATTAAAATTGAACACTTACAGTTATATAAGGTGCTGCAAAAACGGCAAATCCTCTAAGGAGATGAATGTGCCCATGAAAGTAAACAAATTTTCCCATGGAATCAACATGAAATGAAATCGCGAAAATGAAACAGTTGTGTAGGGTAGGGATAGTATAAGGGAAACAAAACGGTAATAAAAATTTAATTTGAAATGTGATTTTGCTTCTATTTTGTTATCGGCTCATCTTCTGCCTCATAGTCAAAAAACCTTCTAAGCGCGCGAGGGCGAGCTGGTGCGGGAAATTCGGCAATTGCGTACCACCCCTAACCTCTTCGGTTATGGTTTTCACGTTAGGCATGACTCAGATTTTTCAATATGGGCAATATGTTCTGCAAATACATCATCAAAATTAGAGATACATTCAACCAGTTTCAAAAAATTACCATTATCAGACAAATGATTTTTTTCAGAATTTCCCCGTAAAGCTAATACATTGCCTCGCTAAACACCGAATTATATGGATTATGCGTTCGAATACTGCCAACGTATTTTCTCCCGTTCAATTTCAGCTTGGTGCACGAAATAGACTGTTTTTTCTTTTAAAATGCCAATTTTAAATGTAATATGTTTCTTAAGACAAAGTAGCTGCGATGAGCTCTTTTCATGAAGTTCTAAGGTTATAGACAAATGCTCCCAATCGTTATAACCTATCTTACCATTAAAAGGAGTGACATCGGCATCAAGTTTACAATAAAAGCAATAAACCGAATCAGTTGATTTAGAATAAATCAGCCAGGTTACCTATGAGATAGGCAGGATTCCAAACCACCCATGAGGTTCTGCCAGTGGTTTCGTTACCCATTTTTTAAAGTGGATGGTTCGCTTAACTGAATCAAGTAGCAGGAATGGCTGCCTGCTAATGGAATCAGTCGCCCTATGTAACCGCTGGACTATCAGTCTTGGACAAACTTTGTATGAGTCTGAACACTTAACTTTTGTGTTGAGTATCCAAACACAGACTGAAAATTTGTACATTGTGCGAGTAAGAAACACGTGAGGAATAATAACTTTCTACCTCTTTTTAACCCCGTTAGGGGAAGAATTTCAATAAAATACGATCCACTTCTTCCATCAATTCTGTTATAAAAGGTTTCTGCAAAATTTGAAGTATATATTGCAGAATTCGGTTATATAAATTTTAATTTGGGGTATGACCAAATGGTGGCTGAATAGCGAAACGTTGACTGAGTTTTTCCATTATTTTAGAGCCTAAAATTTTGTTTTTGGATTTTTCCAATAATTGGATCTCCTACAACTACGTCTCCAAAAATCCATCTCCATTGAAAGCAGTTTTCTTGCCGAGTCAACTGAAACGGACTAGGTTTCTAAGGCATACAGGGCGGTACTTATAAGAAACGAATTGTAGAGTCTCTCTTTCTTGTTGTCATCTTGACGTCCTTACTCCACAGAACAGTATTTAAAGTCCTAATTTCTTTTCTGCCTCTTATTACCTTTTCGTCGATATCTTTTCTGCTGCTGCTCCCCGGCTAAAGCCACCTGCCTAAATATTTAAATTGTTCAGTTTGGGTCTAATCCCATTCCCCAACATTTAGTGATATTATTGTATTATTTATATTATATATTTCATTATTTCTAGAGTCGTTGTATATTTGTTGTTTGTTTGGTGGTTAGGGATGGTTTTTATTTTAAATTGTTGATATATTCCATTATTTATTTCTATTATTATAATATTTTTTTAAATTATATATTTCATTATGTTGTTATATATGTTATATATTCAATTATGGTATTATTAGTTCTATTTATTTACTCCCATCATAAATATATTGCATGTTATATTATCCAAATTCTAAACCCAATAAAAATATTTAAGAAGGTTATCCAAGGTAACTGTTAGAAATGTAACTGTTATAAAACGTAACTGGTTGCGCATTGGCCTTTTCTGGTGGTGCATCTAGTACACAAGTACCAAGATTGCTTTAAGTGTAATGAAAGTTATAGTAAATTCTTAAATCTGGATGATGCAAAGGCTAAGTATAATCCTGTGAAAGGTCGTATATACAGTTTTCTTAATGGTGTTAAAAAACAATGTAATGATTAAAACAATTTGTTATTTTCCATTCGTTATTTAAATATTTTTTTGAGTTTCCTGGTCTCGAATGTACCTTATTCGCGTGTTCGATCTTGTTCAAAAAAGTAAAAAACAAATTCTTTGCTTGGCAAAATAATATCTAACCGACAAGGCAAATTATTCCCCGCGATATTAATTAATATTAAAATTAAATTTACCTCAAAGTCACATTATTTACTCGAGTGTTTGTAAACTTGAAGATAGAGAGAGAGAGAGAGAGAAAGGGAGAGAGGGAGTTGGACTGAGACTGTTTCTATCTTTAAAGTCGACCTTGACCTTGGCATTCCCAATACACAAGTCCCTGGCTAGGCTTAAAACTTCACTATCCCATCCCACAATAGCAATACTTTATTACTTCGTGCTTATAATTACAGTCAGAGTCAAAATTATTCATACACCGGTATAATTCGCGAAAAATAACAAATATTGGTATTTTTTAATGGGATTGACAAAACAATTAAATCGCCATTTAATATATAACTTAACGGTAATCAATAAATATATTTCTGAATTATTAGACAAATTTTCATATAACGTCATCTAAACAATATTTGAAAAACAACAGGAAAAACATCAGTCAAAAGTATTCGTACAGTTTGGAATATTTATTTTAAACATTTATGTTATTAAGTATATTCGATAAACTTTAATACTTAGTTTGCCCACCTTTCGCTTTGAATATACACTACTGGAATTTTGTTCCATTCCTCTATGATGACCTCCTTTAAATTTCTAAATTACATTTCTTTTTCCCACTTGATCCTTCTGATATTTCCGGAGGTTGAGGAGGCCTGATCATCCACTTTGGTATATTGTGAAGGATCCACATTTTTCCGTGCTTGGGATCATTGTCCTACTGAAAAATGTAATTTTCTGGTAACTCAAATTTTTCAGCAATAATTGGGATTTCTTTTTAGAACATCAATATACTTTAAATGATCCTTTATCCCATCAATAAGTTGAAGGGATCCCACCCCAGCAACATTCATGCACCCCCAGACCATGAGAGACTGACCACCATGTTTGATTGTTGGGACTATATTCCTTGTCTCCATTGCTGTATTTTTTTTCCTCCATCCTTTTTGTTTTCTTTGAGTGCTGAACATTTCAATTTAGCACTCGTCGGTACATATCACTATATTCCGTAAGGCAATTTCATTTTTTTGATAGTCTCTAGACCATGAAGCTCGTTTCTTCGTAAGGATCGACGCATTGTTGATAAGCTTACTCGGACTCCTGATTCAGAAAAAATTTCATCAACTAATTTAGGGGCACTAATTTCTGGATTTTTGTTAACCTAAGTCTTTCTGTTCTACAACTGATTTTTCTTGGTAGTCCCGTCCTCTCCCTAGACATAAAACTTTTTCTCAATCCATACCTGTCGATAATGTTTTGGACTGTTGAGTGAAGTCTATTCACAATTTTGGCGATGTTTCTAAGCGATCTACATTCATTATGTAAACACACAATAATTTTTCTATCCTCTTCGCTCGTTTCTTTTGATTTTCTTCCCATTTTTTATTGGAAAAAAAAAACGCACTTTAATTATACACCCTTACATAGACGTCTAGGCAAGGACTGATTAGATGTAATCCTCAAACCATCTATGATAAGCAGGAAGGCAAACAAAAGATTAAAGTCCAGTGTACGAATACTTTTGACTGTTAGTTATGAGTGCATCTTATCATAAATTATTACGTTTTATTCTTAATTCATTCGTACTTATTATGAAATGAATTAAGCTATGAATATGTAATTACATACATTTAAATTAAATAAAAATATTTTAAATAAAAGATTAAACGAAAGAAAATCAAAATAATAATAAAATCAGGATCAGAAAAACTTAGGATCTTAGGATCAGAAAAAAAGAAAAGATATGACCATGGCCGAGAAGCGTACTTCATTAGGGCCCAGGATAGCTCGAATGGTAGAGCTAGTGACCTGGAACCCAGACTAGTGATCTGGAAGACCCGGGTTCGAGTCCTGGTCCTGGACATATCTTTTCTTTTCAAACAAACAAAATAATAATAGTGTACGAATATTTATGACTCTGACTGTATATCAATATTTAATATGTATTACGTGAGAAATATTATTGTTAGACAACAATAAATATTGTGGAAACAGGAATCCCCAAATATTTATTTATATGGTCTAATTGTTTGTTCATATTTTAATTTAAATGGATAATATACAAAATTATTGCTCCAATTATTTTTATGATAAATTATGAGAGGTGTTTAAATCTTAGGTTTGGATTTATTATATATTTCTATCCAGTTAAATCTAGTTATTAGTAACAAACAAAGAAGCATTACTATTCCCGTTCCATAATTTAAAAAAATCACTTTACAATTTATTATAGTATAGTAATATTGAAACTATATAGTGATCACCACATCTGTATTTACATTGAATATTTTTTTATCTATTTAAACAGCTAATTCACAAACATTGTGTCGATTGCTAAATGCTTTTATTAGATAGGTTATGTGATAATTTTTCACATTTTGGGTTAAAGAACTTTAATGTATATTCTAAACCTATACAGTTAGTTAGTTATTAAATAACACAATAAAACCTCAATAAGTACAAGCTATTAACTACAAGACTTGACGATCCCCATTGCAAAATATAAATAAAATATTTTTTTCAACTTCATACTATAATTATTGAAGTATTCTATGTGTGAGTGGAGTCATATTTATTATTATATAAACACTATACAGACATCCCAGATATTTCTTTATGTGGGATATATATTTTTTTAAATATCGAAATTCAAAATTATTGTGTTAATGGGTAATGACTATTTTTTAGAGAGGATACATTCGAATTTTTCAAGTCCTAGGTTTAGAGCACTGAGTTACCATGCCGGAAATCCTGGTTCAAATCCCGCTGTGGGCAAGACTTTTATTTAGTCTGTTTGCAGCCGGAGTTGGATGATATGGGATCTAGGACCCTCCTGGGGCTCACCCAGCATCTATAAAATATTATAAAATAGGGTACCCAAAATAAGGGGGGGGGGATTCTGGTTAGGTAAGTTACCGAAAAAACGGTTGAGCGTGAACAAGGACAAGTCACCTCATTTTCTTGGGTGTGAAATTCATAGTTCTAACCAGCTGGATCTAGTTTTCTGAACTACGTAACAATGCATTTTTTTAAAATTTATTAACAAGAATCATAGATAAAATTTCTATAGGTGAGTTGTAAGCAACATGAAAGAGAAAATTCGATTATCCCCGACAATATTAGAACCTAAAATAAGTAAGATTTTAATTATTATTCTATAAATTAAAAATATTAAAGAAATGAAATTTTTTTCGAAAAATCCCAATTTTTAAAAGATTCATCAACAATATTTACAATAAGTTGTTGATAAATTATTTTATCTTTGATCCAACAACAACCGCAGAGGATTTTCCAAGTGATTCCGGACTTGGAATAATAGAACTTGCTGTTTCTATGAATCCCTTAGCTCTGTATCTACATGTACATATACAGATATGTACATGACATGAAGAACCTTGGGTTCAGTACGAGTTAGAGACTGTACTGTTTCTAGGACAACGGTTGTGCAAGAAGGTGATTTGGCTATACTCAAACACCAGATATTCCCCCAATTATGGGTACCTACTTTATATAAGCTTTAAGCCCCGGAACGTGTACAGATCACCCTAAGCCCCCATCTACGACTGTTAACGGATACACGAAGACTTATTACAATCAGTAATTAATAAGAAATTTCCTTTGTGGTAGAGGATTCTCCAAAGGATTCCGGACTGTAAATATTGTACCTGAGAGGAACTAAATATACTTCATATGATACATTTAGACTGATCTTTTATCCACCCACAACCTGACCGATACTGTTGACGTGGGATGTACTTATAGAGTAGCAGACACCGACAGTGGGAGGACTGACCCAGTTCGGGGGCGATTTGCCCGGGGTCAGACGGGTTGACCCGGTCACCCCCTCCCGTTGCGAACCAAACCTCAACCTTCAACCTCCCCAACCTTAGCAACGAATTAGTTCACCTAAATTGCCTCAATTTTCTACAATTCAATTCAGAGGATTCACCGCATTTAATTGCTGTTTAAGAGTTTAATGAACTACCTACTTCACGGTTTGCTTTCAGCAAAGTTATTCAGTCTATTGTATAAATTTATAAACGAACTAGATTGCCATCAATTGCGAAATAATGTGTCATTTCATGGGAAGGATATAGCGTTTTAGAAAAATATAGAAACACGAAGAATACTTTGAATACCTGATTTTCGAAGAGAACTGCTTCTAAGCCAACTGTTGTGTAAGTGATTTGGCCAAGATTATCCTCAACCGCCAGATTTTTCTTACTCCTACAATTAAAGGTTTCCCGTAGGGCCCTGAATATCCTAGGGTGGAAAATAAATAATGCTTATGAGAATAACAGGTGGTTATGCAAGGGTTGATTAGGCCGAGATAGGCCGAGAGAAAAAAACATTTTTTTCTGTTAAAGATAATGTATTAACAGTACATTTACAATATACATATACTACTACTAATCTATAACTTTCTTTGCCCTAGGGTAAAGGCTGGGTGAGCCCAAAGAGGTTTTCCAGAGCCTAGTACTAATTATTTCTGAATATTTTTACAGAGGTGTAAAGTGTTTGAACAAGATCATGAGAAAGTTAGAATTTTTTTTTTTATTAAAAAATATTCCTGAAAATCTTTAAGAACACTTGAAGGAAATAAAGGGTGTAATAAACAATATCAGCCAATCGAAACAAATAGTTACCTAATGATTTATCAGTCAAAGCATTTCCAGAAATAACAAGTTCAAATTTCCTTTTCTCTTAAAATAACAACATTAAAATGTGATGTGTACATGTTCCTCATTAAAAAATATTACAGCCTTTTATTTCCACAGCATAATCGTTGTTAAGCGATTTTATTAAAGTTTTCTATAACTGGAAGAACTGCAAGTACTGTAGGAAGTTTAATTACTCCATAACGACCAATTAAGGCTTCGGGATCGTAAATAACATCCATAAAATAGATAGTAATAAAATTTAAAGTATGGAATATGGATATAAATTATCCGAAATGACGCGATGACCGAACACCACACCTTCCATTGTGGCCACTAATGGATGCCGAGCCACGATCTCTTATCAGTAGGATCACGTCTTTCATTCCGACGCATTTGATCTTACTCTCAGTTTGCTCCTATATCTTATTCAAAGTTTAAAATAAATATATTATGTAATCAATTACAGATATTATTATATACACAACCGAGTGGTTAAGTTGAATTTTCTCTAAAATAAGTTTCTTGTACTTAGGGAAGCGGAATCGTGTTATTCTCTCAGTACATCAGAGGCTAAGTAACGCATTGGCTTGAAATGGAGTCATTACTTATATTATTACTCCATTTAAAGGCAAAACCTACGTGAAATACATGATTCCGCTACTTTAAGTTAGTCCACTCATTCACCAGAACTGCAGAATTTCAGTTACCGATCTGTTCCGCAGGTTGTCTCTCCGAGTAAAGTTACAAGTTTTGACTGTTTATTTTTAATATTTTCCAAAAAAGTTATCGTGAGATTCATTCGAAGTATAGATGATATATGTTTGTTGAAAGGTTCATTCATTGTTACCGAAGTATACACATTTCTCATATAACATTCTCTTCTCCGATACTAAACCTCATGATAAATTGAATTTTTGGAAAATATTAAAAGAGAAAAGTTAAGACTAGTTGTGAATAAACTCGAAGCGAAAACCTGTGGAATAATTGACTTTAAAACTTATACGATTATTTGAGTAGTGGAGAGCAGTGAAAACGACATAGAAGCATGGTTAACAAATATCCTTTTATATTTAAACTTTCTAACTAAAGCCCATCACTTTCCTGTACCGAACATTTTTATCTCCGAATTATTATGTACATTTTTTAAAATTATAAATGAAAGTTATTGTAGAGCAAGGCAACACAATACGAAGAAGAAGCACTTCAGAACTATTTATTTATAGGAAGTTTGAAAAAAAAAAATCAATCTTGAGGTGTGGAACATATTTGCACATATGCCTGCCTCCCTCGTATGTACGAAGTTACCTATAGATACATTTTTATAATCTGTTAACAGCAGTTGATAGAACCAATGGAACATGGAAATCCTCCTTAGCAGAGGCTTACTCTAAATCTATGATGTGGGTAACTTTTAATTGGGGTAAGACCAGGCAGTTGAGCATGCTATCGGCCATATCACCTCCCTGCACAACCGTTGGCATAGAGCTCTAAACCCGTAACCGTTCGTGTATATTGTTCTAGGTTCCAACTCCCTTCTTGCAACTATCCCCACCCTCCCAACATTGATCCTAAACGACAACCCTATCAGTTTCAACTCCTCCGTTAAAAACCTAGGCATTACCATGGACAAAAACCTCTCCTGGAAACCACATGTCGCCCAAATATCCCGACGATCAATTAGTTCCCTGAAATTATTCCATCGATCCCGGCATCTCCTTACACAATCTACCCGGAAGCTTCTTGTATCATCCCTTATCTTCCCCCACTTTGACTACTGTTGTGTGGTATACGGGGGCCTCTCGAAATTGCTGGAGGGTCGCTTAAAAAGAATAATGAACTGCGCTTTAAGATTTGTCCTTGGTACTCCGAGGCGTTCCCGGGTGTCACATCATTATGTTGAGTTAAAGTGGCTCTTCCCACCCATTCGTAGACATAATTCCTTAGTGTTTTTCTATACCAATCCATTAACACCCTTCATATATCTATAGTATCCTCCAATTCAACTGCTCGGTGCAGCACCACAAAACAAGATCCCGCCTTTCCGATCTCTACATTCCATCCCACAGAACTAAGGCATTCGAGCGTTCCTTCCTCGCCCGTTCCACCACTGTGTGGAACACAATCCCTCCTTTCATCCGCCATTCATCTTCACTGGCCTCATTTAAATCCCTGCTTTTCCATCATCTCTTGGCATCCCAAAAAAGATGCTCTCCAGGCAGGCCAATCTTCCGCTTGAATTAATGTGTATCGAATACTCGATCTCGTTACCTACGTGTTTGTTTATTTTTCCAACAACAAAGAAGATACAGACTTTGTAAATACTTTATCGCATGCTATGCAATTCATTTGCTTTATTTAGCAATTCCGTTATTAACTATTATATTAATGTTATTTATTATTATTTTGTTAATATCAAACCTTTATATATATGTTTTATTTTTATTTTTTTATTTTTCTAGAAAATTAGTTAAAATCCTGTAAAGTCTCTAACTTTTTAATCATTTATTTGTTTATTTTCCCTATTTCTGTTATGTTTTGTCATTCATGATTACTTCATGATTTGTATCATTATGTGCCTCCTGGCCAGATGAATATTATTTTTATTTTACTTGTTCTTTATTGTTATTCTAAAGGGACTTGGTCCCAGAATAAAGTTTGTTTTCTATTCTATTCTATTCTATATTGGTACATGTTTTGTTTTTTTACAGTATATGGCTTGAGTTTCTTGAAAATAATGAACATTAAAAGAAATCTGAAGTAGATGTTAATGACATATAATAATAGCTGAGCATTAGTAACTAAACAAATCAATTCTTTGCAACGAACAATAACGAAATTTTCCCGACATGTTTAATTTGTTTTTCGGGGTGTCAAATTGATAAATAGCCCTGTTGAGTTGTTGGTATTAAAGATATATTACGGTTAGCGAGTTTGGAACCAAGACAAACAACTGGGCAAGAAGTGATGGAAACCCGAAACAATTCATTTTCCTTGTTTGGGTCACGACTGGGAAACTCTACGCTCTTGGAATATTGTTCCGGGAAATATTTTGACAAGTGTTCTTCGGCGTAACGCGATAGTTCTACCTGGAATAAAATCAGCATTATTCTGTTTATTATTGATTTTAAAAATCTGGTTTCAGAATCGCGTTTAATTTAATGGATAGTCTGTTACTCGCTATTACCTGTTACAAGTTAAGTTGGACGGTTTACTAAATCTTAATTTTTCGTTTTTTTCAACGATAGTAATAATAATTTGGCTCAGCGAACCTGAAGGGACGATCCCGACACCACCAATCTTCCAACCATGCTTCGCAATTCCGCCTTGTTTAATCTCCTAAATACTCCAGGGGTTTCATCCGTTTTAGGACCGAATATTCTACGCAACAGCTTACTATCGAATATCTTAGGACGTTGTTCATCCTTCAGCATTAGCGACCATGTTTCACAGACCAAAAGAAGAGCTGGAAGTGTTATGGTTTTATATTGTTATTTTTAGATTTCGGTACAAAAGACGCGAATTTATTTATAATGTACGATATTATTATATATTTGGATATATTTGGAAATACATTACAGATATAATAAGGAAGATGTAAGATAATACATAAATAAAGTTTGATGATAGAGTTTTGAGGGAGGAAGGTGAAATGTGAATGGAGTTGCCTTGACCTCAACTTTCTCCCACCACTTGGCCACCGCGGCTATCTCCTCTCTGTACTTCTCTATATATACTCTTCAGGTATAGCTTTTATATAATTAACTACAATGTATATATAAGAAGTATTTATTTGGATAATTTGTTTAAATAAGTTGGGTATTCGATGAAAAGAAATTCTAGAAAAAATAGACCAATAGAACTAATAGTTAATAGTGCATCAAATAAAAAAAAAAATATTGAAAGTTAATTTTTAAAATATTTAATAATATTTTAATATAATATTATAAATATAATATTCAATTGAGAGATTTATGGAAGAGAAGATAAGAAACAGATTTAGTATATGTGGCTCAGTCGTAAAATAATTTATTTATACTTAATTGGAGAAAATTATCTTAAAATATGTAAATTTTTTAAAATGTATATTTCGTTAAATTTATTTTTTGTAGTTTAATAAATTTAAACTATCAGAGAATTAAAAATAAAAATGTCGGAAAAATTTTTCTTAAAAATAAATTAATGTTTTATTGTTTACATTCAAGACTAGGACACACTTATTTTAATTTAGATTACCTTATTTTTTAAATATATAAAATAATTATATAATTTAATAACATATCCAAGAATTATTTTTAGAAACTTTTATTATAACAAATTTATTCAGTAATAGTTTTATTAATTAAAACAAAAAGATTTTAATTTATTTTATTTTAATAATTTTTTGTCATATCAGGAATTGTATTTTTCCTTGATTTTTTTTCTACGTTGCTTTAAGCATTGTAGTGTCATATCTTTCACTTCACAGAAAACACAAGTAATAACAAGAAAAACGAATTTCCTTTAATTAAGACTCAGAAAAGTATATAAATCTTAACTTCGGGATGTAAAATCACGTTTTCAAATACTCTAGCTTCACAATGAGATCTTGAAAACTTTCAAACTTTGTAATCCCAGAAGGTTCCAATTTCTTTTTAAGGAATTCCTCAAAAAAATTCTACAAGAAATATATTTTCTAGAAATTCCATAGCGGTTGAATAAATAGATAAAAAAGAAAATTGTATTTAAAAACGCTTTTTTTCAGACACCTTAATAACCAAACTTTACTAATTTAAACTTTTTACGGACCAGCCAAGCCAAAGTAAACTGTTTCGTTTAGAAAGAAAAAAAAGTACGTTTTAAAATGATAGATTTTGCTCTAAAGTTTTTAATGAATAGTATACATTTGTCGCTGCAACTTTTTTGAGAACAAATAAATGAAACATTAGTGAAGGTATCTTCTTCAGAAATTTTGAACAACAAAATCAATTTTATTTTAAAAAGCTATTATTAATTAATTAAAATAAAATCCCCGTGACAAGGGGAAAGTGACAAGAAATCACTTCTTCATAAAAACTAGTATTAGTAAGATAGTAAATTTAACAGAGAAAATCAAAATTTACAAAAGAATAATATGCATCCTGATGTAACATACTATTAATATATTTATTAAAATAGTAAATTTCTCTTTTATATAAACAAGTTTTATTGACCATATTATATTTTATTTTAATGCTGTTAATTGGGACGGACCGTATAGGAGACACCACATAACTCATATTTCCAGAATTATTCAGAAATATTTTTCTCCTAGCCAAATATATTCCACATTTTCGCTTTTCTTATAATTCTATTCACGGAGTTTTTACCTCAAAACTCCTTGAAAAACTTAATATTTTTGTATGTTATCTTATGGGGGTAGCTTTGGTTTATTCTATACAGCCAGACAGCACCGGTGAATATGTGGATAAGTCGAATTTTGCCCAGAGGGAGCAACGGTACAGAGGGAAACGGAATCGTGACATTCTTGCAGGTTTTGAATTGAAATAGAGTTGTTATATAAGAAATAACTCCTTTTCAAGCTATTGATATTAGCTCCTTAGTCATTAATAACACGATTTTTTTGTTGTTCATTTAACGTCAATTTAATAGCTGCTATAGCTAATCGGACGATGCTACATCGGGAGCTCTAAATTTTGCCTATCCAGTTTTAATTAGGATCGGAACCTGACATGTACAGGCTGGACTCCCGTTTAACGTCCCTTCTGAAGGACGGCGTAACTAAGGATTTTCTACTCCCTTTAAAAAATCCTAGGGCCACCTGCCGGGCTACGAATCCGCGATCTTGGACTTCGTACTTTGTCACGTTAACCACTAGAGCACAGGTAGGCCCTAATAACACGATTCCGCTTCTTCAGACACAAGAAACTCATTTTGGAGAAATTCGACTTATTCACCTTTGCTGAGGACATGTTAATCGGCCACATTAATCATTAATATTAGGTAAAGGATACTGGAAGACTTGGATGAGTGGTACCCTGACCTTCCCAACAGAAGGGTGGGAGCCTGGAAGACAAGAAGACCCGGAAGACTTAGAAGTGAAGATCTAACGGCAGTTAATTTTTTGTCGAGATACCACTGACCCAAAGAGGGTCCTACAAAAAACCAAGCACTGTAGCCTTCTGGGTCAGCTTTATCCCCGTCCATCCGGCACCGCAGCGGTCCCTTAAAAGGGATAATTAATAGCTTAAGAACCATATAAATTATTTTTTCTTACGTTTATTCCAAAAAGTTTCTTACGTTTTCCCACATTAAATACAAATTAATAATAAAGAAAAACCATAGAACGAAAGCTGAAATAAAAAAACGAGTCCAAAAATATCATTACCTAGCAGGTAACACTCATCATACAATGGAAAGACGAACAAGACACGTACTAATCCACCAGGGTTTTAGCAATAGCATTATAGAGTTAAAAAAATTCTGAGAGTGTGTTAAATGGTGAGGGGTGCACTCAATGATTACGTAAAATAACGTGACTATTTTATTGTTTCTCCGTCGGCCATCTTCAGGGCAGTGAGGCCAAGAACTCAAAACTCCAACAGCTTCAAATTTCAACAGTCAATTATTTTAAGCAAGAAGGAAACATAGGAAAAATACTAAAAGAAGAAAGATTTTAGGTTCCAAATTAACCGTCACCTGAAGAAGGATTTCAAATAAAATCAATTTCTCAAACCGGGCAGGAAACATGAGAAAACGATTGAAAATGATGACCACGTCTGATGACTTGACTGCTCCCAACGAAACTCATTAGTACGATTCTGGCTTACTTACAAAAAGTCAAGTCAACCACACCATGGATTAGCTTAGAAGGTAAAATACATTAAAAATGACAATGCAAGAAAAAAAAAACATTATCCAGTCATAATTCATCTTTTATTAATTCTTCATTCGTTTCGACATTTAGTCAATTGCTAAAATTTATGTTTTTATGCATCAACCTATACTGCACATAACTATATAAAGTTACAAGACAATTTTTCTGTAAAGACAACAATAACAATTAAATTCATTAAAATAATATAAATATAAAAATTCAAAAACATTTTTTGTCCTAACAATTAGCGAAATAAAGCATAGATACATCTAAAATGCATTTCTAGAATATTAATTAAAAAAATTTTCTTCATCTAGGGAATACTTATCCCTCCTGGTCAAGAATGGCCAAGAACAAGTTTAAGGAATGGTTTAAGACTTTGAACTAATAGATAAGAAGAGAGTTAATATAATTGTTACTATTGTTTAAAATCTTTATGCCTTAAAATGTAAATGTATAATTTAACGAGAATAATTCTTTAAATTTTTATTTAAAGGAATGCTTTCATTGATCCTCCTGAAAAATTCAACAAATCGACGACAGGTAAGATAGCCTAAATTCTCAGTCATCGTTTTGTTTCTATTTATATATTGCAATCAGTAAATTTATCTGTTGCAAACAATAGAAGGGAATAGGAAACAATCATTTGCGTGGGTTCCAACCACACTGTAGCAACGAACATCCAATTCTCCCCTCTAATCTCTTTCTGGGATTGGAGCTAAATTGAATTCCGACCGACTATATCACACTTATATACTATGTAATATACAGTTGTCATACATAAATAATTAATTAAATATATATATATATATATATATATATATATATATATATATATATATATATATATATATATATATATATGTATAAAATTAGGTCGAAACGTCAACTATAATTTAAAAAATATACTTTATTTATTATTGTTTCAGACTACATAAACACTTGCTAGGCAAACGCTCTAATCACACAATTAATTACGAAAGACTCATATGTATGACCTATTTGGACTTAAGGAGTAGAGCTTTGAAACTCCACAAAGCCGTCGAATTATTCTCTTATGCAATTCCTCAATCCTTCGTTATATCCTCATGCTCCTAACTTTGTTACGAACAAAGTACTCCATAATGACCTCAATGTCCCATTTGTTGCCGATTAGGACCGAACACGATTTCAATTATTTTATGACGAACTTTATTCTCATTCAAACCGACCAGTTTCAAACTACATCTTCAGTTCCTTATAATCCTCCAAGGCGTAGGAAAAGAAGATGGTCCAGTGACCTTCTACGTTGAATTTGTTACTTGACTACCAGTTGGTGGTTTCTCTACTTGTAACTATCTCATGTCATTACATATCATTTATTCTATTTGTTCGTTGTATTGTTATAATACAGTTGGAAATTTCAATTTAATAAATACTCCTCGTAGCCAATACAGTGAATTTTCTTAACAATTAACCATTTAACAAAATAAAATTTGAATAGAACACTTTAGCAAAGTGGCGTCATTCATATTCCAAGAGAATCTCACAAAAATATTAACTATTCAACAAGTGTCTACATTTTTAAGGTCAATGGCGACTTCGTTATAAAAATCGACGCGCGGTTTTAGAAATCGTTCCATATCCTATGTACCACCAACAAAATAAGGAGATGTTAATCTTCTCAATTTTGAAAAAAATATAAAGAAAAAAAAATTAGTAATAGTGAATTCAAAATATTAAAAAGAAACTCCTCCACTTCACTCTCGAAAAATAAATATTAATTTAAATATATTACACCTAGGATATTCTCTGTCAAATCTGACAATAGGGATGAGCGGTAAATGGGTAATCAATTTTTAATTTCTGGGTGATTTTACAACTAAAATTGATGGACACTGTTGGACATTCACATCGAGAGAAAGAAATGCTTTATTCTTTCAGAAGTCCAACTAGATTGGATTGCCATATCACACAGGATACTCATCAATCCATATTGAACATACTGTACATTACAATTTTAAATTTATGAATATTCATTTTTTATTATTATAACATAAATTATTATTATTATAAAATAAATGCTTTTGGTGAAAATATGTACATATAAAATGCTCCTGAACATGACTGACGGATCAACGCACAGCCTAAACCGTTCATCGTAGAGACATGAAACTTGGAGGGTGTGTTCTTTGAATGACCTAGGCATCCGATAAGAAACGATATTCCGAAATTCTACCTCTAAGGGGGTGAAAAAGGGGGGCAAAGTTTCTTACTCCCAAAATCTAAATATTTTCGCTGAACAAATGAAATTTGATATGGATAATCTCAAGCCTGGGGAAGGACATAGGCTATTTTTTATCTACTAACACACCCAGCGGTCAACGCACAGCAGAAACCACTGAACATAGGATCTTGAAATTAGCTTAGGTTCTTTGCACAGCTTAAATGAGCACTAAGAAACGAATTTGGACAATTCCACCCCCAAGGATTTACCCCTTAAAATAATAGGGTTCAAAGATTGTATGGAATCCGTCAGTTTTGAATTTAGACATCTGAAATTTTGGATTTACGAGTAACTTATGGTTAAAAAAAATTAAATTATTAACTTAAAATGATCTGTCACGAAACTTTATATGGCAGACCAAATTCCAGGTTTTCCATACTTTTATATCTTTACTTTTTATATTTATACTTTTTCATTTTGTATCTTTCTGTTTACCTCCTCATTTTTGCTTCTCTTTGTATTTTGCTTGCATTATAACTCTTCTGTACATTTATTCTGTAATTTTTTTTTATCGATATATCCTTCATAATTAATTCATATATCCTTCACTTTTTGTTCTATTTTTCTATAGCTCTACATAATATTATATTCTTGGTATTGCAATGTTTTTATAGTTAATTTTGTTTTGTCTGTTTTTCTCTCATAGCCCTGAAGATGACCTACAAAGTAAGTCGAAACGTCGGCACAATCAATAAATACGTCCTCACTTATTTGGTGTTTATTTTGACTGCACCCCCCTCCCCCCCCCAACTATTTCCATCCTACATTAGATCTTCCAGTCAACTATTTTCCTCTCAATAACATTTCTCATAATTAAACTTTTTTATCGTACTAAAACACACGATTATTTTTATTTTCCATAATACAATAAGTAGAAATTATGTAATATTGACATTATTACTGTATGCTTTAACTCGAAGCGACAACCTGCGGAACTGATGCACTAATTCATAACAATTTTTCTTCTTCTCATTTCACAAGCTTTAAATAACTTTAAGCATTTGAACAGTAGTTTTTAAAAAGAGCAGAAATAATAGTAATACGTAGGCAGTAATTGACAAAAGTGAAGGATTGTCACCCACATATGGGTTACATGACTACGAATGCTATCTTCGGGCAATGATTCAAAAGTTCGTGAAATTCCGTTCGTATACAACCTTCAGTAAGGATCGATTGAAATTAAAAAAACTGAACCACAACAACCCTGGTGTTCAGTACATGGTAGAGACTGCACTGCTTCTCGGACAACGGTTGTACAGGGAGGTTACTTGTCCTAGATCACGCTCAACCGTCAGATTTCCCCCCTTGTTTTGGGTATTCACTTAATAAAGTCTGGGTGAGCCCCAGGAGTGTCTTAGATCCCATAGGATCTATCTCCTGCCGCTAACAGATTAAATAGAAGTCTCCCAGCGAATAGGATTAATTTTGGGGAAGTTTTTTGGGTATTAATATTTTTTAAAACTATTTATTGCTATTAATAGGAATATGGATATTATGTATAAGTATGTAAGGAGAGAGTACAAAGAGTATATAGACTGACCCATTAGACTGGATACATAGAGCGCGTAGAGCGAGTTGCTGCGTTGCCAGATCTCCCTCCAGGCAGACTATTGTTGTATAGAGCTACAGGTGGAAGCCTCTCTATTGTCTGTCTGTATCTTCTGTCTTCGTATCCTCCTCCTCTTCCAGTCTCTTCCTACTGGTCATTATACGATCTAAGGAAACCGTCTTCAAGATTATCCTGTCTCAAATCGAAGAAATAGCGCCTCATTTATTCCTTTCCCGTTCCTGGATACCCACTTTGAGAGCTGGAGAACCTCCTGGGGTTCATCTACCCTCTACATAGCAGGAAAACACCATATCTATCTGCCAGGGCACTTTTCTGCATATTCATTGGCCTTAAAACGGCACACTCCTTACCAAATACCGAAACAAAGAATGCTTTATTCATTAATTAATATTTTATATTTTTATATCAAAAGCCGGGGTTAATAAGTGAATATGTCTAATTTAGTCCATAATCAGTTAATGGTACTTAGGACAGCGTAAAAAATGATCGAGTTTCTTTCTAAAAGTGAAGGATTCGTTCCAAATTCTTCGAGTAACACAATACCATATTTAGGGAAGTAAATAAAAAACAATAATCAAATAGACCTGTTAAACCATTAAATTATTGTAGGAATTAACAAGAACTTGAAGAAACGAGTACATACATGAATGACCGTGGTTATATCTGCCCCTTTGGCGAATGAGTGGTTAAAACAAATTTTGTGAAATATTGTCACTATCGGAGTATTTGACTGGGAATTTAAATCCAATGCCTGACTTATCCTCTTATTCACTACGAAAATAAAACGATTCTACTTCCTTAGGTAAAAGACATTTTTTTTTTGAGAAAGTTCAACTTAACAGAGGCTCCACATATATTATGTTGGAATATGATAGCTTTCTTCTCCTATATTGTACATTTTCTTGACAATCTCAACAATATGGTATATAATGTATTATATAATGAAATATATCACTATAGGGTTTTGTTTTTGGTAGGGAGTGTATTTATCCACCCCTACTAAAGGATGATAAGAAAGAAAGAAGCTACCGAGATGTGGCTATACAGAATGGTATTTAGAATAATTTGCTATGATAGATTAATAAACGAGGATGTTTTGTGAAGAATCACAAAAGAAAAACAATTAAACGTTCGAAATAAAAATCAGAAAATTTAAATACTCTAGCCACATTCTGTCAAGGAGGAGATACTAAACAGCATGTGGTCGAAGAGAGAAAAATCATAGGAAGATTCATAATATTAATCCAATGAAATAACTAGAGAGAAATAAATCGTTAAATAAAGAGAAAGAACCTAGATATAATAATGATGCTTAGCAAACCCGTAGGCTCGATCCCGATAACACCTATATCTCCAATCTCTGCTTACAACTACCACTACCCAAACTCAAATCCACCAGATTAACGCAATTCTCCCACCTACGCCTCGGCCTACCTCTTAGACGCTTCCCAGTCGGCACAGCAGTTATTAACATAAAAGCCAAACATCTTTAAATTGTTTAATATAAAAATGTTAAAGTTGACTATGGCTATGAACAATAACACACAGTTTTGACAAGACCTAAGGTCAAAGGTTTTAACATGGCGACAATACAATAGGGAACATCGCAGCAAATATGGCTGAACTTGAGCAATCAGGACTTTATCTAAAGTTCGCTATTTGTCGCGGCTTAAGGTTACAGGCAAAGTCAACATGGGCTTTTAGCTTTCGTGGTTGGGTAAGTCTAATAGGCCTAACTCTAAGGAGTTTGTTGGAATATGATAATTAGTGAAGGGAGGGATTCCAAGCTGGGCTGCATTCCATCATCTCTAAATTATAAAAAAGGTTTTCAGAGACTTAATATTTTATCGAGGTTGCCTAGCAACGGATCAAGTAACTTCTTTTTGATTAGTCTTTTGCGGTTATAATATTTATTACATAGATATAAATAGATAGCACTCTTTTGAATTTAAATGGAATACGTCAATTTAAAAAATTAAAAAAACTTTAGTGTAACTATCTAAATGATACGGAAGATAAGCAAGATCCTAGGCCTGATTTCATTGATGTAATTATATATAAACATCAGCATAAACGCTGTTATCAATAGATATTGCTAATAGTGACAAACTATTTGTATTGTTTTTAAATATATTTTTTATGAAGAGAAAGTAATGTTAAATAAACTAATGAAAGTCATGTTCAATGAACATTCTTCCCCGTCTATACAGCGCAAAAATTGCGAGAACACGGGGATATAGGATCGGTGAAGAGAATGGCTTTGTCTGACTTGGATATGAACCCTGGTATCTCAGTTGTTTAGAGCACTGCAACGGAAATGCAGACGGCCCGTCTGGTTCGAATTCCGGCCAGGACAATTCTTTTCTCTTCAAAACAAAAATATATTTAAAAATAATAACGATTAATAAATAGACATATAAATATTGTATTTGATTTGTTATTAATTTTTAAATATCTGGACGACCCAGGTTCGATGCCCGGTCCTGGACATATCTTTTCTTTAAAAAAAAAAAAATAAATATATATATCTTTATATTGTTATTTTTTCAAACTATCTTTATATCTTACTTCCTAGATACAAATAGGAGTGACATTGAGGTAAAATCGTTATTAATGAAAACATTATGGCATTGCGTGTATGGAGAAGGACAGCGGAAGGAGCTCTCCCATCCAGCTTCTTTTGAATGCACACATCCTGCTTGTGAATAGGCCAGTCATTCGAAGCCACATCATATATTGTTATTATTATGAAGTGCTAAAAATTTATAACGGAAATTGAATTAACTCCATGTAGGTTGGGTATATGTAATAGTTTTGACGATTTACAAAAAAATAAATAAAAAAAATAAAATTAAAAAATACTAAACTATCGTTTGGCAATAGTATAACCTTTCATTTTGTACCCGGTTGAAATGAATTTATTGGGCCCGTCTTAGAAATTTGGATGTTGCATGCTTTAGCAACACGGTGGACAAGTCCATCGTCGAAGTGTGGAATGTTTAAACTTTAAGTACGATATAATACTAAAATAGAATATAATATTAAATATAATATTTATAAAATACTAAAATAATAAAGAAATAGAAATAAGAATGATGTACCTTGACATGTATAAACTTTCAAATGAAGAATCAATTCTGATACAATACAGGGTAAGAAAGGGAATCACATCGCAACTTACCTAAAACAAGATAAAAAAAATGTAAATACATAATAAAGCCATATAAATTATATTGATAAATATGGAAATTGTTAAGCAGATGTTAAAATCATAATGTTTAACATTAAATGATTCTTGTACGGAGTAAAGGAAGTACTGTATATACGCAAATTTTCAATTTTATAATTTCGACTGAATTATCCAGAATTATGTAATAATTAATAATTAAGAGTTTACAAATATTTCATGATATAGGTACATACAAATTTTCGGTTCAAATGGTTCAAGAATAACTTTTTGAGTCACTGATAAATACTTGACTAGTACAGGGATGCTTTGTGTTATCTATGTCAACCGTATCAGATATTAGTTACACATTCTTACCGTCAAAATAGTTTAGCATACATATTTGATATGATATTAAGAAATAAAAATTTATCTGAATACAGCCTCAACGCTAAAAGCTCTGTAAAAGGAAAATAAAAAATTGCACCGCTAAAATCCTAAAAGGATTTTGGTTAAGTACATGGCAGGGGGTGTACTGTGTACAAGCAAGCTATTGCGCAAGGAATTATCACGTTCAACCGCAAAATTTCAATCCAAATTAAGGATAACCACTTTATAGTGGATGGGTGAGCCCCGATCCCTACATATATGATGTAACCCGAGGAAAATATCAGATCGTAAATGATACAAGTATGTTAGACACTTGATGTGTTTTTCCTACAAGAACAAGAAAAACGTAAATGGGTTTTCATGAACCACTGAAAGATAAGCAAACAATTTATAATTCGTTATCCTCTATACCTGAATATAATCGAACTAACACTTAAACGATATTTCATGTAGTCCCCATCACTAGCACCCATGAATAAACTTAGTAAAAGGATTACAACAATGGCATGTGCATGGTATGGAGAAACGTTGCAAATCAACTCCTCGCCGTGAGGTCGTAAAGCGAGAAGATATGGCGCCTTGACGGGACTCGGAGCCGGGGTACGGTGACATGTTTAGAAAACCGACGACGCAGGCGAATATCTGACTAAGTTCGAGCCTCGATGATGAGTGGTCCATTCTTCTCCGCTCTCCGAGGATCGACACGTCTGGACACCGAACGAGCTTACAGGCAGGATGTCAGCATCTGCTTTAAGTTCTTCGTTAGGTTCTGGGTCGCTTGGCAAGGAATCCACAATAGGCCAAGAGGAGAAATCTACCAGAAGTTGCTCAACTGTATTGAGTTTAATTAAAATAAACAACAACGTTAAACCAAAAAAAAAAAAAAAGTAAGACTTATTGATATTGATTAAAAAAAAATAAAAATAATAATAATAGTAAAGCTTAGTGAACCCGAAGGCTCGATGCCGACAACACCAATCCTCTGCTTACACACCCAAACCCAAACCTGACAGATCATTCTTAACGTAATCCTCCCACTAAAATTAAGACAAAAAATAGCATGGGTTAATAAAAATAATAGTGCAAGATCTCTATGAAGTCCGAAACACTTTCTGCCGCCATGATTAAGAATATTCGTGAACGAAAAAAACAAAACAAACTAAAAACAGCAGTCACAAGGACTGCCGACACAAGGGCTAACTTAAAACTTTAAAACAACTGTTCTTTTGTGAATTTCTAAAACAATTATTGTCTGAATAATAGCAATATTCCTTGAATTATGATTTATTATAATTTGTATGGAACGTATTTGTATTTCATAATTATGCCTGTATGCGCATGCAAGCTTTGGAAATTGAATGAAAACTATATATGGAAACTATATCCTAATATTGAAAATTATAGATAATCCATTCCTGTTAGGTATGAATTCAAAAAAAGTTTTAGTTACTGTTGCTAGTATATTATTTTGCAATATTTTGAATACTAACATTAGATCTTCTCGATGACACATTGATCTCTTTTGGTGTTTATCTGATTCTGAAGCATTCAGAGATGTTTCGTTTTAGCAATCCAAAATTTCCAGCAGTCCATATTATTTTCTTGAGAACCATAAATAAATCTTGAATCCTGGTTACTCTTTTTAAAGCTGCGTATACTAATCTCTAGAATGTTTGCGGTCCTATTCTTTAACAAGAGCATCATAAGCACCTACACTAAGCACTTTGTGAATAGTCATTGCTAAAGCAGAAAAAAGTGGGAAGTATTTTCCTTTATAGTTTTATCGTTATTAAGTGGCATAGATGATGTTTGATGAGTGATTGGGAGCATCATCGTTATTTCTTGATTTTGTTCCCTGTTTTCGTTCACACGATTTTGGGAATTTCATCCAAAGTCTTGTGTATTTGCATCCAGAAGCAGCTAAAAACAAGACATTTAACTATGATACATCAAATCTTTAAGGAGAAACGTTGTAGTAGTTATTAATGTTTTAAGTTGGTATTAGTACGAACTGCACAGCTGTTAAACGAACTTTTTGTTAAATATACGTAGTCTTATATCAATCGAATTTTAACCTTTTATCAATAGTTGATTATAACAAATATAACAGGCAACCCATACAAAGGGCGCTACACGTCGCCAGTCTCGCACAATGTCACAAATATGTCGACCATTTAGGTGACGATATGCATAAGTTTTTCTTCTACCAAAAGTTGTTATACGGGGCTAATGAAGTTTTTATATCAATAATAGAAAACAAATTGTAAATCTGGGCAGTAAAACCAAAATCTATACTAATAAATAAAAAACAGGTATATATGAGATAGGATCGGGTCATAATGAACCGAATCGAAAGCCTTAGGCGATCTCCATGATCGAGGCGAGTATCGTCGTGATAGGTCACCACCACCTGCTCAGTCTGTGGAGGACATGGTGCGATATGTGGTATTGTTTATCTGACAGCATATACAGGGTGTTTCGGAAATGCACGGCACTATTTTAGGAAAATAAACAAAAAAGTTCATATTAACATATATCTCAAACTCATTTATCTAACAGATATCAAAGGTTAATGATTTATTATCTATTATTACTATTTATGTATTATTATTACAATATTTAGAGTAACTGTTCAAAGGGGCCTTTGTTTTGTCGAATGCAACATTTAGCTTGACTAATCCATGCTTCTCTGGCTCTTCGTATAGCATCAGGATGGTGCTTGATAATTACAGCGGCTTCCACGATCCGATTTCTTAGCTCTTCTTACGTGCCAACTGCCGCAGAATAAACCATAGACTTCATTCAGCCCCACACAAAATAATCTAATAGCGTTAAATCCGGAGATCGTGGTGGCCATTTAACAGGTCCGTTTCGACCAACCCATCGGTCTACATAAGTTGCATTTAAATGATCAGAGACACTATGAGAAAAGTGAGCTGGAGCAACGTCATGCATAAACCACAGCCTTTGTCTAATGCCTAGCGGAATATCTTCTAGGAGTTGATGAAGATTATTTTGCAAAAAATGCAAGTAACATACACCTGACAGCCTAGGTGGCAAAAAGAAGGGGCCGATGTCGCTTAGAAGACCACACCAGACATTAAAAGAAAAGTTATGTTGGTAATGTCCAATAGCAGTCGTATGAGGGTTTTCTTCAGCCCAAGTATGAGTATTTCGAAAATTGAGAATCCCGTTTCTTGTAAAGCAAGATTAATCAGTAACCAAAATGCAGATCAGGAAGTTAGGATCTCGTGTGCATTGTCGAATTAACTGGGAGAAATTTCTGCGCTTGTTATAATCTTGTAGTAATAAATCTTGCCTACTCAATACGGAAAATGGATACAATTGTTGTTCCCGTAATGTTCGCCATACGCTGGTAGAGGAAACATCGAAAAGACGTGACAATCTTCTGGTATTAGTATTGGATAACTGAACAGCATCGAGTATTTCTTCTTCACCGTTTGTAGTTCGTCGAAATCTTTGTCGACCGGCGTTTACTCGTATAGGTTTTAGCTTTCCATTATCCCTAAGGCGTGTTTCAATGGCCTCAAAGTTTTAAGATTTGGTATTCTTCGGTTAGGAAATTTTTTACGATATCTTCAAACAGCAGCAGCACAGTTTCTATGTACCTCGCCATAAGTTAAAGTTTGTTCTGCAAAAGTGAATAAATTTGTGGTGTATCCCATGATAATCATAAATCGAGCTGTCTCACGGTATTCACTCACACTAAAACACACAGAACTAGACAAACAAATGAGCAAGTACTGCCATTGATGATCGTTCATTTGTTTATCAGGTGATTAAAACCTGTAAAACCTGTTATAGTATTAAACACGCTAAACTCTGTACAGTCAGTCTTAATGTAGTAAATAAATAATAAATGTTTAACCATTGATATCTGTTTAATAAATGAGTTTGAGATATATGTTAACATAAACTTTTTTGATTATATTGTGTTAGAGAACACATACCTAAAATAGTGTCGTGCAATTCCGAAACACCCTGTATTTATTTAAAGAATTGTAACAAATTGACACTAATATGCGATAATGCCAGGAAGGCCCTTGGGTTTAGTGGATAGAAGAGATGTGTATTCCTTCAACCAAGCATCTTAATCAACCAAAAACCTCTTCTAGTTTTTTTTTTTTTCAATTACCTTCTGTCTTATATATCTTCTTCTCTCAGACCATGGCCGTAAATACTTTCCTCAACTACTTCTAAATGCCTTTTCCATGGTATTCCTACCCGTGTTCTCACTTGAGCATTCCGATTGAAAGCATATAAAAACCATGTGTATATGTTTATATTAAAATAGTGTAAAAAAAAAGTGAATCTGTGAATTTCAGGCTCAATAGATAGGCAACACATGCTTTCTCTATTTCAAGAAAGAGTTAAAGGCATTCCTATTTAAGTATAAGCATTTTTTTATAAGTAATTTTATAATATTTTTAAAAATATCATTCTTCAGGATATAGGCAATATTGAATAAAGTGATACCACCATCAGAGCTGAGTTACGTTGGTAAGTTAAAAAACAAGATAGAGCCGCAATAAAAGCCAAGGCTATACGGATCCGTTGCGCCGTAGAGGGAATATCTCTGCGGGGGCAATATCCATAAAATAGAGTTCGATGTATCGATAAAAGTACGGCATCGTTATGCACAAAGGGGCTCATTAAGCAGGATAATATCTACAGAATATCCTAGGTTATTAACACTCGCTAGGGAAAGGGGCTAAACAAATATCGTAAAAAAATGCTTGTATTGTTAACCTGTAGAAAAAAAATTCCAATGCAGAACCTCTTACAAATATGTAAGATATACAGTTGCATGTTGTACGTAAATAAATGTCTGCTAGCTTTAAGGGCTTATTTGGTAATAAGCGGTAATAAGGCATATTATGCCTACATAATTTGTTGGTGTAATGTATTTTTTTTTTTTTATCACGTACCGATCACTAAGGACCACGCGAATATCATTGGTTAGGCTTCTTTGGGAGTTTTGATTTTCTCTCTTCCCATCTCAGCTTATGTACTTTATTATATACAAATTATAAAAATAAAAACAAAACCAAATATTTTTTTATAAAAGAATTTATTATCTTGCACCGAAGATAATTGTACGGGATTAGGCAGCGTCTTCGGTGAAACCCATCGATATTCCAACCCATTTACATAAAACCTCGACAAATTTAATTTTATACCTTAACCTTCCTGGTGAATCACTCTATCTATTGGTGAAAACCGCATGAAAATCTGTGCAGTAGTTATTGAGTTTACCGGGAACAAACGCTGCCGAGGACTTTGTTTTATAACATTTATACATAATAGGTAACATTAACGGAGTAAGCTAGGTTATTGACACCCAGTTGAGAAAAGGAATAAACAAAAAAATTAAAATTAAAAAATCGGGTAAAAAATAATTGTAATGTAACCTGTCATGAAAATTTCCAATATAGAACCGCTGGCCAAAAATGATAGATATATATTTGCATGTAACAGATATATATATATATATATATATATATATGAGTTTCAGTGACTCAAACTGAACTTGGTTTCTTATACCAAACCATCAATAACAGGCAGTCTTAAATACATATGAATATATATAGACTAAAGAGAGGTAAAATTCAAACGTATAGAAAATAATTTATTTTAGTGCCAAAAAACCTAGTTCATTATCAACGGACCAAAATAATGAACTGCGAACCAAGTTCACGGTTGGTTCGGTAGCAGATAACTGAGAGATAACTTATCCAAACCGTGAAATGAGGCTAACAACACAAAAAGTAAAACATAGTATGTATATATTCTTTTTGTTTTTTTTTAATAACCCATTCGGAGGGTACGATGTATCAACTTTGGTTACTTTTCATTGTGTTCGACTTCCTTCATCCTTCGAGAGTGTTGTTCTTTCTCTTCTGGAGTCCACTTTATTCTAGTTGTTGGTTTCTTCCTCTCCCAAAACCGTGCCATTTGAACTGCCCCTCTAAAAGGTGTTCTGTTTTTGATTTTATCTGTTTTAATTCCAAGATTTTTCATGTTTATATATATATATATTTACATCCTTCAGAATGTTTATAAATTTGAATAAAAAAAAAAATGATAATAAATACGATTGTTATGAACAATAAATTTCAGCCTGATACTATAGTTAATATATTATACTTATATTAATTTACCTATGCATGAGGATTATCAATAATTATCCCCGCTACACGAAAATATCGACAATGCTTAGAGATCTTGAACTTCCCACTATTAAATAATATGTTTCAGCCCAAACAAAAACATACTTCGAAAAAATTCCAGCTTCCGAAAACCCATTAATCCGAGAAATCGATAACTATGATAAACATTCGCTACGACGCTACACGCACAAAAGAACAAAACATATACTTCATTCTTAATAAATCACTATTTGCACGTATTGTAATCAAGTTATCTGTATTTATTTTATAGTTCTTTTTAATTATTCATTCATTTTCTATTTAATTATTATTATTATATTTATTTACTTTTTTGTATTTCTCGGCTTGTACCGGATAATTACACCAAACCGGACCAAGGTCAAGGGTATGGTTCATCTAAAAGTTAAATGGGAATATTTAAAAATTTTCTAACGATGCTGACAGTTCCCAGCATAACCGCTTTCTGTACTTCTTCCAGTCCCCTAATTATTTCCAACGTCTTCATTGATGCAATCGTTTCCTGAGGAATTAAACCATTGCTGGATACAATGATCGGGAGTACTTTTACATCCACCAGTCGGTAGAGATGCCTTAATTCCTCGCAGAGCTCTTGGTACTTCCGAATTTTTTCGCTCAATGTTTTAGAAACGTTATCATCAGCAGGAACCCCAACTTCGATGATGATGGCCTTTTTTATTTTTTTGTCTACGAGTAGTATGTCTGGTCTGTTGTGGGGTATATTATGGTCAGTGATCATAGTTTGATCCCAATATAGTTTAATGTCGTTTTTTTCTAATACTGCCTGTGGCTGGTATTTGTAAAATGGGTGATGACTGCTTATTAAATTATATTTTTGAGCGAGTGCCTGGTGTACGATCTTTGCAGCATTATTGTGCCTAGTTAGATATTCTTTACCTGCCAATGCTTGGCAGCCAGAGGTGACATGTTGAATCGATTCATACGTTGCTTTGCATAGGCGACATCTATCTTCGATTGCTTGGTGCAGAATATGCTTTCTGTAGGAATTTGTTGCCATGACCTGTTCCTGTATTGCCAACAGGAATCCTTCAGTCTCGGGGAACATTTTTCCTGTGGTCAACCAGCGGACTGACGCTTCTAAATTGATGCCCTGAGCATATAAAGAACTGTAAAACCTTCCATGGAGTGGTTTACACTTCCATGATTCTGTAAGGCTCTCCTCAGTTGGGATTGCTACTGGATCTTGTCGAAGCAAATTCAGTACTGTGTAGTTGCAGTCGAGGGCAGCAATGGTCGACAGCATCGATGAACTACTATTCATAAAATAGGTTCTAAGACTTGCTTCTTGTTCACGGCAGGCTTTCAACAGGCTAATAAGTCCCCTACCTCCAAGTTTTCTGGGCATATATAGTCTTGGCACTGAAGAGTTTGGGTGACGCTGTCTTGATTTAACCATCTGAGTTCTTAAGAAGCGGTCCATTTTTTCCAAATCCGTGTCACACCATTTTATCACTCCAAACGTATATGTAACCGAAGGAACAGCCCAGGTATTCAAAGCTTTTACCAGATTTCCAGCTGATAAATTAGTTTTTAGTAGTTTTCTGACTCGATTCTTAAATTCTTCTTCAAAGGTTTCTTTGACCTCTTTTTTGAATTTAAGCAGCTGTGAGATACCAAGATACTTGTAGGAGCCTGTAACCTTAAGTTGCTTAATGATGTCACTATTGGAGAGTTCAATGTTAGCTGAATCCTTGTATTTTCCTCTGTGTATATTAAGGATTGCACATTTTTCAGTTCCTAGCTTCATCCCAATATGTTCTGTGAATGAACTTACTAATTCAAGAAGAGTTCTCATGTCCCTCTCATTCTTTGCAAAAAGCTTTAAGTCGTCCATATAGAAAGAATGGGAGATCATTGTTTCCTGATTCAAGGAATAACCCTTTCCAGATTGATTCAAAATGGAGCTTAGAGGATTAATCGCAAGGCAGAACCATAAAGGACTTAGCGAATCACCTTGAAATATTCCTCTTTTTATTGGAATTTTCTCTGCAACGAGGGTGTTCCTTTTAGTTGGATGAACCAATGACACTTCCCATAGCCTCATAAGTCGTTGCAACAGTTCTGTAACTTTTTGGTCGACTTTATAAATCTTAAGAACTTCAATCAGCCAGTCATGGGGGACCGAATCGAATGCTTTCTGATAGTCAATCCATGTAAGCGATATATTACGCAACTTTTTTGATACCTGTGAAGCTATGAATGAATCAATCACTAGAAGCTCTTTACACCCCTTAGAGTTTCGCTTACATCCGATCTGCTCCTGTGCCATAAGGTTGTTCTTCTGTACATGTCCCATTAGTTTATTACTGATTATAGACGTTAATATTTTGTAAACACCATTAAGACATGTTATTGGCCGAAAGTTCTTCGGTTCTGGAGATTTGTTTGGTTTCTTTTGGAATCAAATATGTCTTCCCTAAACAGAAGTCCTCTGGAGGTATAACCGAATTGCACAATAGTTTCTGGTAATAAGAGGCTAATGGTCCATGAGTACTTTTAAAGTGTTTGAGCCAATAATTTTGAATTTTATCTGGCCCGGGTGCTTTCCAATTGTGTGCAAACTTAATAGATGCCTGTACATCATCGCCACTAATTTGTACTACATCCATCATAGGAACACTCTGTGTTTCCGCGTGCAAATTCCTGAGCCAATAACCATTATTGTTATAATTTTTCGGACAGCTCCAGATGTTTTCCCAATAACTACAAAAGTCAGACTCATTAAGTTCCAACATGGAAAAGGAGTCTGCCTTCTGATTCGGTTTCAGGTGATTATAAAATTTTCTCTCAGTTGTTTGAAACACGTTATTTTCTTTTCTTCGGGATTCTGCTTTTGTATATCTTCTGACCCTGTAAGCATAAACTGCTAGCTTTTGTTTCATGAGTTCTGAGAGTGCAGACAGCTTCGAATTGAGTTCAGATCTGTTGACGGAGCCTATGTGTTTCACAATAAGTTCATCAATCTTAGTCTTCAATTTTATTGATGCTCCGTCGGAATTATCGAGATAGTTAGAGAGAACTCCAATACTTTTGCGTAATTCATCAATTCTACGCTTCAACCTTCTCCTCCAAGGTGACTCAAAATTCTTTTTATCAGCAATAAACTTGCTTTTTTCCTATACTTATATTCCTATACTATATTTACTTTATTATTATCATTTTTATTTATTTATTGTATTATTATTATTATTCATTTTTTTTTGTTGTCTTAAGCGGGTTTTTTCTACATTTTTCCTGCTATTGTGAAACTTATTTATAAAAGGTAACTGTAATTAATTAAAATCACTCTTCTTTAAACATGTAAAGGTAGTCCGGAACATGTATTCACAATTATACTGCTTGTATATGTAAAATTGCAAATAAAGTTGGTTTTTTTTTTGTTTTGTTTTTTTAAATATTAATATGTATGAGTATTATTTGACTGATATTATTTTGCTAACAAAAATTAAAAGGTGAGGTGAATACAAAAAAAAAAATCGTTGTTCGTGCATCAAACAACTTTAAATTAAACTTAAATTTTTTTTTACTTCAAAAAAATATTCCCTTCTGAGATAAATTAAAAAAAATCTAAATTATCTAATACAGTAAAAGAAGTTATTATTCACAACAATCGCCTAACTTCATACGATTTTCACAACTCCCCATTGCCCCTTATGACTTTATATACCAATACCGATTATATACGTGTGTACATACTTTATATACAAAGCCATGATCTGGAGTTAAGTACTTACATACATAGGGACTGTACACTTTTAATCCAACTGGTATGTACGTACGTCTTTGGCCGAGGTTAAGCTTAACCACTAAGTTTTTCTTAAGTCTAATACTCAAAACCAAAATTCTCAATGTCCCTCAACTAAGTTCTATTCGACTAATGTATTATAGTTTCCTTTAGTTATCTATCTATTATTCTTCGTGAATCCTAACCTATTTCTATTAGTAGTTCTTCCTCTACATCAACCTATTAATAACTTACTAAAAAAAATACTACACTCATGCCAAACGAAATTCGGCATTTCTTTAAGAAAAACAATATTGATAAATTTTAAGTATATTTATATTTATTGGGAGCGGTAAAAGTCTGAGGTGCTTCCGAACTACTGACCTTCAGGTTCCGAATTCGACCGGCTTTTTCAAATAATTATATTATATATTCTCGAGACCGAAGAGGTACCCTCTACAAAATGGGTATCCTTAATTCGGAGTATAGCATTTGAGTGTGGTCTCGGGCAAATCACTTCCCAACACGACCGTAATCTTAGAAATAGTACAGTCACTATCATGTTCTGAACCAAATCGCTTGGTTTTAGAAGTTTAGATTATGTCTCGTGCTATTGAGCATCATTTTTATATATATTTCCTATGACGCCGAGATATACTGGTGCAGCGCCTAACAATATAAAAAAAACTGATGTTATTATTTTCGCTTTGAAAACTCGCTAAAAGTTGCACTTATCGGTTTGAGATCTTTTTGGGTTAACCTTCTGGAATCTTTGGACTCTAACTGCATTGGAACGTTGAACCTCAAACTTTGTGGTTAATGATTGGATATTATAATTCTCCTAATCGACAATACTAGGGAATTTTAACAAGGAGAGCGAATTCCAGCGATCGCATTATTTCGAAATATAAAATCAAATAAGACATTGTTAAAAAAACTTAATAGAACGATCCCTCATTTGGAAAAACAACAAATTAAGATTCTTTGAAAATTAAATTCTGATCGAAAGTGTACTCAATCTATTAATTAATCTATTAATTATTAGAAAACTGGTATTTCATGTACTACGTTATCGCTTTATTGTTGCATTGATTGATAGATTTAATGTTGGTTATCACCGCTAGAACCAACTAAGAAGTGCACTGTAATTTCAAGTCAGTAAACCAACCGGAATCTCTAGCAGGGATCTTGGTCCGATTTATAGGTCCAACAAGAAATTATAGGCACACATTCCTAACCAAGGAAGCGATAGGGACGGAATGTTCTTGAAAACATTTCCCCCGGACTCCTCAAGATCGTGGGAAGGATCCTCCGGAAGAGGGCCACGTGTCTCACCACGTGTCCTCGAAGGTGCCCTTGAAGATGGACCAAGGACAGCCCTTCAGTTCCCTCATGCGTCTTGATGAGTCGATTGTCTGAATAATCGATTCATCGTCCGTCTCATAATCGATTAGAGAATATGGACCAATCAACCGGGACCTGGCGATGAATAGTAAATATTGTTAATCCTGATTGGTCGTGATTGAGGCGAGGAGGAGGAGTGGGGAGGTCTCACGTAACCGATAAAATTGGGTTCTTGGGCGTTCTTGAGGTTAGGTAACGCAGTGATGTCCTGATACTCCAAAAGTACAATGATTCACGTACATAAAATAATAACAGTCAATAAGTCAAATAGAGGTGACAAACATGATCAGGCTAGGCTCAGGAATGTGGAAACAAATCCACCCGTTTTAGCTATAGTCATATAACTCTTCTTCAAAAGAACAGCTTGATAACCCGAAAAAACTAATTTTTCAATAGAGGTATTTGAAAGTTTCATGTTACCTAAAAAAATGATTTCAATATTGGCAAACCAAAGAGTATTGAACTGATGTTTTTGAAATTCATTTATTAACCATTAAACACATTTTAAATTCTTGAAACTTTTTTGATTTCAACTTATGTCATTATTCCCATAAAACTTCAAGCTCAAACATGATACAACTCAAAATGTCTTATTAAAAGAAATGTTGAAAATGGAATATCAGATATGTCATTCCTGAATTTGAAAGCGTCAACCAATACAATTTCTATGTCGTTGTTCTTTTGAAGGAGCAATATAAAAAAAGTTTATATGATGTTTAAATAACTAATGTTTAACTTATAATGTTAACAAGTTTTATGTATACTAATAAAAGGTGTATGTATCATAAATTTTAGGGAGTGGGATAGCTCAAACCTTCAGATGGACCGTATTGGATCTCCTAGGCCCCTGTTAGTTTCTAAAAAGTGGGTACCCTTAATTGGAAGACCTTTCGGTCGAGCGTGATCTCAGACAAATCGCCTTACTATACAACCGTTGTAGTAGAAACAGTACAGTTTCTACTATGTACTGAATTATGGAACACTATGAGCTCAAGACCCTTCATGGGTTCAAGTGATACAAGATTTTTTAAAATATTATATACAATGCATAAAGTTATATCGTGAGGTAATTAATATTTTCAAAATGGCAAGGAAGGCTTTTTAAATAAATAGAAAAATGTATATAGTTTGTGTGTTTTTAGATCACTAATACTTAATACTCTTAAGTGTGGCCGATTGTACTTATTGCTATCCAATAAAAATATATTAGACAAAAAAGAAAGTTCATATACTGTAAATAATAAGTCCTGGATTAATATTACAATTAATATTAATATTGATAATTTAATTGCATAATGTAGATAATATTACCAGAGATATTTGTGCATGTGTTTCATTAAGCTATGCTGGTTGATTTGGAAACGTGATTCTGGCGCTTGAGACTCAAGAGGAATTTTTGAGAAACACCAAAAATGTTTACAGTTGGGACCTATCCCAAAAAGAATATCTTGTCTTTTTCAATAATTAATGAGAATCAGAGTATATTGAATTATTTGGCGGTATAATGTCTTATTTGATTTTATATTTCGAAATAATATGATCGCCGGAATTCGCTCTCCTTGTTAAAATTCCCGAATTTTGTTTGTTATTTGGAGAGTTATAATGTCCAATTATTTACCAAAATTTTATGTTCCAATACAGTTAGAGTCCCAAAGATTCCAATAGGTTAACCCAAAAAGATCTCAAGCCGATCTGTGCATCGTTTTGCGAGTTTTCGAAGATTCAATAGAAAAATCATTTTTTTGGCATTGTTGGGCACTGGATAAGGATATATTAGCCATCTATGAGTTCATTATTATCAAACATCATAATTTTATAATTTATCTCCTTTCTCAAAAACTTTTATATCTCATATTTTATATCAAATTATTTATTTTCTAATATTATAGATCTCTCAAATATTTGTTATTATATCTTTATTTCTATATTTACATGATATTTTGTATTAATATAACTTCATTCTAATTATATACATTTATATCACATCCCATACTTATATTTTCATCATCATCATCATAGTCGTTCCTCTCTACCGCTCTGCAGTGTGAGGTTTCTTTTTGTATAGCCCGGACCACACCGTACGATCTTCTACCATTTCTCTCCTTCTATTCCATTCCAGACTTCTCTTTGCGAAGCTTTCCTCAATACCATCTTCCCAGGTACGTCGGGGTCTTCCTCTGGACCTTCTTCCTTCAACCTTAGCCTCGTATGTCTTCTTGGCCAGTCTGTTATTTTCCATTCTTAAAACATGTCCAAGCCATCTTAGACTGTTTTCTTCAATGGCTTTTTCCGCAGGGTCCACTCCGAGGCTTGATCTAATGATCGAGTTGCGAATTCGGTCTCGTCTTGTTTTTCCCTCTATCTTCCTTAGGAATCTCATTTCCGAAGCCTGGATCCTACTTTTATGTTTGGTGGTCAACGCCCAAGATTCCGAGGAGTATGTTAATATGGGGAGAAAAGTAGATTTATATACCCTTAACTTTGTGTCCTTGGATACTTCTCTTTTATACAGGGACCTTTTATTTAGTGCATGGAACAATTTACTAGCTGAGTTGACCCTCTCCCGGATTTCATTCTCCATGACTCCATTCTCATCAAGGTGTGCTCCCAGATATTTAAAGGTTCTCACCTGTTCAATGGGCTTGTCTTTAATTCTTGACTCTTATTTTTCGGTGAGGCATCCTGCCAATACTCATAACCTTTGTTTTGTCAGGGTTTATTTTCATATTGATCTTCTCTAATTCATCATGAAGAATCCTGATATTGTATATTAGGTCTCTATCGTTGTTGGCAAGGACTACCATATCATCAGCAAAGGCCATCAAGGAGTAGGTAACTTTATTCAAGTATCTAAATCCCAGATGGAAACTTCTCATCCGGGCTTTGGCCTGAGATATAGCAGAATCAAGGACCAGAATAAAGAGAAGTGGGCTCAAGCTGCAACCCTGTCTTATAAGCAAGTTTGGTTGTGAACTCTTTGGAGTAACAATTGGATGTCCTCACTACATTTACCATTACATTGACTGCACGCCCAACTATTTCCATCCTACAAAAACTACTAGAATGGCACAGATTACGATTGCCTCAATACGGATAATAGCACTTATTCAAAGGGGCTGCAGATATGATAAAATAAAAATTATGAATGGTCATTACTGCAGAGAAATCGAGAAAAACAAACGCATGAAACGAACAATGATTTCAAATAAGTTGATTCGGCATAAGTTTTAGATTATAGATTATTTGTAAACTATTTCTGTAAAGTGGAGTTTACACAAATGCGTTTTTTTTTTTTACTTTCTACTTAATTAGTGTCCGCTAAAAATAAATTGTTTTCTTTATTATTACATATCCGATAATCGAGATTAATATGCGAAGGGATTGCTCAATAAGGAAACATGGACGAGAATACACACACTGAAACGAACTAGAGATGAATAATGCAGATGTCGCCCCGAGCCCTTGGGTGCGGGGATAGCAATGGTAATACAGCAGACCAATATTGCGGTTCGTGTATTTATTGGGTATCGCTTTATCGCTGGTGTAAATAGTGATAATCTGTTTATTAGAAACCGACGCTTCGACCCTCATTGCGGTTCCTTTTCAGGGACTATCAAGTCACGATCTAAGACAAACGCATCACTCTGAAACAGTACAGTCTCTTCCATGTACTGAGCCCAAGACCTTTCATGGGATGTAGTGTGGTACAGGTTACATACTTCAATATGTTTATAAAATAAATAAATATATGAAACCCCTTTTTTTTCAAACTCAGGATGATTTTAACACAAAAAATATTTAAATTCGAGTTAAAAAATTTTAAACACTTTCGTACATGTTTTAAGATTTGACATTTGGTAGATTATCCGGTCGAGTATAAATGATTGAATTAAATATTTACACTAAAAATTGTATTTTAAGTTCGCGAAAGAAAATATTTATATTTCTCAACACTAGAAGTTAGAGGATGTGTGGGTAAATGGAATAAGGTTTGATTTTTTTATAACCTATTTTTGATAATATCTTAATACCTAGCAATCACTCAGCGTGCAATGGAGCGAAGTATGTTAAGGAAAAGTAGATGGGAGAAAATAATTAAGATAGAACTACCGAAGCTGACTGGCACGCGCGATATTCTCAAGACCGCATCTGATCTTAAATAGCAGTGAGCTGGACACATTGCAAGAATGGGACCAACACATTAGGCTAAGGCAACAGATTGATATCCAATACAACGCACCAGGAGAAGAGCGAAACCAGCAACTAGATTGCGGGACGACATAAAAACTTCATCGGAGTACTATGGCACCGTTCTGGTCGGAACAGATGTAACTGGGACAAATTAGGAGAGGCTTATGTCCAAAAAGGGCCTTTTTTAAATTTTCATTAAAGAACTTTTTGAATTTATTTATTGTATTCTGTATAAGTATTTGTAGTTTGGAACTTATTGTTTTGTAAATGTACATAGAAGAAAGAGGGGGGGGGGGAATAAAGCTGATTATTATTGTTATTTTTCTCGGTTTCTACCGGAGAATGGACTTAGCCGGACATAAGTCAAGGGTTAGGCTAGAAAAATTAGTTAGTAATAATCATAATTTTCCGAACAATACTCGAAGTTCCGAGTGAGACGATCTTCTGCATTTGATCCAGAATACAGTAATTAAGGTCCAATTCTTTTATGGTGTTTAATGTCAATTCTGGAATCAGTCCATTCGTGGATATAACCAACGGCAAAACTTTTGCTTATTCAAGATTTTTATTATTATTATTTTTGATAATGAAATTAATTATAATTATTATTATTATTAGCGAACCCGAAGGTTCGCTACCGATACTACTAATCGGCTTATAAAAGCTAATACAATACAACAGAATTAATCCACTAACAAACTAATTTATATACTTTATTTTTTTTGTATTTTGTTAGCTCGAATTCGTTTTTATTTTCGTATTCAGGAAATAGGAATAGAAAAAAGAAATTCAATACGTAACATAAACTAAAAACAGCTGAGTCGAGAAGAGGACCATCTGGTTTACTACATTCTTGTTCCTTCAGTTTTTGCTGAGGGCGGTCGTAACTTAGGCGTAACCGGATAACCCGAATCCAGGCAACAGAGTTCAGAATTCTTCTTTCCGGAGCATATACTTGTCTTTTTTTTCTTTCTTCCTCTGAAATACTCCGATTCCAAATTAGTGCCAAATCCGCCGAAGAGGGCAACGATAAAGACCTGCGACTGTTGGAGAGGGTAATGGTGAATATCCAGGGCCGAGAGGGAGCAATAAAAATACTCGGAGCTAATTTGAAATTTAATTAAAAGGAATCCATCGGGCGTGAAGATGGCAGCGCGGATATGGAAATGGCTTTCCTGGGACCGCGGGCTGCCTTCTCTATCTACCCTCAGCGGTCAGTAGTCATGCACTTCGACTTCATTTAAGAACTATATTAAATCTATTTTGATAAAATACAAAAAATATTTATTTATTAGTGTGGTTTGAATTGTAGCAAGTCTTCGTTTGAACAATCCAATCTGATTTGTTATTGATTGTGGAACTTAATTTTATCATTCTTGGGACTCTTTATGAAATGGTATCCCTAAATTGTAGGGTATCTAGGACAAATTATTTGTCTGCAAAACCGTTTTTTCTAGAAACAGTACAGTCTCAACCATATAGTGAACCCAAGGACCTTCCTTTCTAGATCTTTTATTATATATTTATGTTTTATGAAGTAATCCGCTTTACAAAACAGAGACATAATATTTGGATGATAATAGTTGACCTTGTGGAGGTCAATAAATTTCTCTTAGATATGTAGAAATTCGTATTAAATAGCCAACGTTTCGACCCACATTGCAGGTCTTCTTCAGGGCTAAATATGCAAAATACAGACAATTGAAAATTACTAAATTGTTAAAAATTACTAAATATGGTAAGTACTTATCTATGAGAAGTTTATTGACCTCCACATGGACCATTTTCTTCCACAGAAACATTATACAAATCTATTATTATTATAATATTAAGGTTGTATTATTATATATTACATTATTACAATTACCAGAAATTTTCTTAGGAGAGTATTAGTGATGATTTCACGAAAAAAATTGAAGTATATTCCTCTCCCAAACTCTGCCGATAAAAAATAAATATAAACCTGTATTACTGAAAACCATGAAGGGCCTTGGGAGGTTCAGTATATGGTAGAGGCTGTACTTTTTTTAGAATAACAGTCTGGAAACTGTTGTGCAGGGAGGTGATTTGACAGAAACCACGCTCGATTTTTCCCCTATTAAGGGAACTTACTTCAAAGAGACTGGGTGAGCCTCAGGAGGGTCAGCAGATTAAATAATTTATCTGCAATAGCCGGATTCGTAACCTTTTTGGGATTAAAATTTTATATAAGATCAATTTTTCAGTCATAAGATAAAACAAAAATAATTTCGAAAATTTCGATTTTTTTTTCTGCTTAAAAGTTCATCTCAGAAACCGTATAAATCAATGTACGGAGTCTGATAAAATATTATTTTGTTATATTAAATAATAATATAATGTTTGAAATTAGTCGCAGTCTTTACGCAAACGTGACTTGGATAATCTGATAGGTAGATCAACAAACAAACTGCCCTCCCCAAAAAATCCTTATTAAGATTATTATTTAAATATTTTTATTTTGAAGAGAAAAGATTTGTCCCCGGTCGTCTGCATCTCTAGTGCAGTACTCCAAACACTGAGCTACCAGTGATCGTGTCCAAGCCAGACAAATCTTCACCGATCCTATATCCCCGTGTTCTCGCAATTTTTGCGATGTATACAAGGGGAAGAATGTTGATTGAACATTACTTTAATTGGGATCTTGTTGACTCATGTCAATTTTATATTTATAATTTATTTTAATAATTTAAAATATTATTTTACTTTGTAAAATAAATTATAAATATAAAATTGACGTATGTAAGTCAGCAAGATCCTAATTAAAGTAATGTTCAATCAACATTCTTCCCCTTGTATACATCGCAAAAATTGCGAGAACACGGGGATATAGGATCCGTGAAGAGAATGTATTTGTCTGGCTTGGAAACGACGCCTGGTAGCTCAGCGGTTTAGAGGAAATGCGAAATGAGGGTTCGAATCCCGGCCGGGACAAAGCTTTTCTTTTAAAAATAAAAATCATTATTATTTATGTTATTTTTAGCTTAAATGTATTGACAAAATGTGATGGTCATATTTCACTCCTACTCTATTGGGTCACAATCTGTTATTTCACCCTACATTAATTAAGCAAAAAGTAATTTATGTGGTTTGATAAATTATAATTTTCAATAATCATTGTTTATAACAAAATAAAAGTAAACTTTAGAAAAAAGACCCACAAAATAATATAATGCGACGTTCCGCCAAAACGATCCTTTGCAGACTAAGATAATAATTTGCAGGATATATCAAAAATATTTTTAAAATTCTATCATCCGGCTACATTATAGTTTTGGAGAATTAGTATTAATAAACGTTAAGTTTACCAACTGAAATCGTCTATTCTAATTTAGATTAATAATCATACTATTAATTATTAATGCCATTATAAAATATACCATAAATATTAATGAACTACTTGATGAGCCTACATTATTTAATCAATTCATTACCAAAGGTTAGTTGGCGGTTCACTGGTATAAATTTACATTGCCATTTTTGTTAATATTTCACAAATTTTTGGTTTGTTTTGCCCCCCCACCAGTGTTTTTATCACTCATCGATAACTCTGAATTAGGTGTACAAAACTATAAACACATAAAAAGAATAGAAAAAAAGTTTACAACAGGAATCCCGATTAGGGTCGGTGGCAATCCTAAAATATTATGAATAATCCTCACGCCCTTGAATTGATACGATTCAAAATAGACCTAAAATTGATTAATATATATCTGTATGGCTAAAATCCATGAAGGGCATGGGGTTGGCGAATGACAACGGTTACACAGGGAGGATATTTGGCCTGGATCACACTCAACACAACAGGCTGGGTGAGCCCCGGAAGGTATGCAGTTGCTCAGAGCTTTGCTCCACAAAATTAAATAATAAAAACTTTCTACACTACAAATAGGCACGATTGTTATTTGGCATAGATCACACTCAACAACCAGGTTTTTCTCCGGATTGTTCTTCATGTTAACAGTTATCTACTGCAGCCGGTGCCCGACTCAGGTCTTTGAAGTCAATAATAACCTACGTATTGAGCTACCGTGCTACACTTAAATAAAATGTAATACATTAGGTATAATACAGAGAAAAATGTAAAAAATATATTGCAATGGTCATCTCAGAAGAACGAGGGAAGAAAGATTGTCCAATATAATTTTCAATTGGAGTGCTGAAGGAAGATCTCGGAAAAGGTGGATGGAAGGGGTGAGGAAACCATGCACTTCATGGTCTTAGGTAGAAGATATAGAAGATAAGACAGAAGGAAATGGAATGAGGAAATAAAAGAAATTTTTGTTTAACTAAGATGATTGGTTGAAGGAAGCCTTAATGCGAAGTAAACCATTAATAACAATAATATTAAGAAGAAGAGGGCTTAGCGAACCCGAAGGCTCGATGCCGACACCACCAATCTTTGATTACCAACTTCCGCTCACAGACCACTACCGAAACCCAAATCCCTACAGATCACTCTTAACGCAATCTTCCCACCTACTCCTCGGTCTACCCACCAGTCGCTTCCCAGTCGCCACATTGCTTATTAACATAAAAGCCTAAATATGTTTAAATTGTTTAATATAAAAATGTTAAAGTTGACTATGAACAATAACACACAGTTTTGACAAGTCCTAAGGTCAAAGGTTTCAACATTGAGACTATACAACCTGGACATCGCACCAAATGAAGACCAAACTTGAGCAATCAGAACTTTACCTAAAGTTCGCTATTTATCGCGGTTTAAGGTTACAGGCAAAGTCAACATGCGCTTTTAGCTTTCGTAGTCTGGTAAGTCTAAGGAGTTTGTTGGAGTATGAGAACTAGTGAGGGGAAAGATCGCAAGACAATTCGAATTGCATTCCCCCATTTTTTATGAACTATATGTACTACGCCTCGGTCTACCCGCTCTGAGGTTTACCATTCGGCACAGAGCTTATTAACGTTTTAGGAAATTGTTCGTTACCGAGTCCAACAATTTTATAAATCCATCTCAATTAATGGCCTAGTACCCAACGTACAGAGTCACCTTCAATTATAGCTAGCTTCAATAAATTAAACCGGATTAATATTATTGAATTCCGCAATTTCCCGTTGTGCTATCTCCCGAATTCTCCAGTGGCCTCATCCGTTTTTGGTCCGAAAATTATACGCAACTTCTCATTTTCGAATACCTTAAGACGTTGTTCATCGTATGGAGCAAGTTCGTTTCACATTTGTAAAGAATTGAAAGGATTAATAATTTAAAAAAAGAGTTGTGCTGATTAACAAATTTAAAAACTAATGTACCAAATTACATGCCATCATGCAAATGCTAATTTATTTGTCAATGTTAGCTATTATTAACGATTTCAGAACGTCTTCTTTACGCCAGGATGTTCTTGGATCGTATTGGGAAATGTTTTGAAAAATACGAGAATAATTTACGACATCTCAGACTCCCCTCCTCTCGATTGGGACGTGTCTGGTCTTCTGAACGTGACGACGTGCCCGAATATTTCACGATCGGTCGATTTCCTTCGAACGTTACGTAACGCAGGGTTTCAAGAACCAGCCGTCTGTAGTTCTTTTTGTTTATGTTTTCGAAGTGAAAACTTCTTTAGCCGCGTTGAGCGATTTTCAGTTGGGAAAAACTTTTGGGTTCGCGTCACCGACATGTGTGGCATGTCCGTGTCGTATTGCGCGAGACAAGTGACACCTAGCGGCCAGCTTATGTCTTATACGATTTGTTTTAATCAACTTCAGTTTAAAGGTTAGAAAACGATTTATATAAGAATAATAAAAAAAACCTCTACCACTACAACCCAAGAAAGGCCTGTGATTCAGTACATGGTAGAGATGGTACTGTATATTGGACAACGGTAGTGCAGAGAGATGATTTTTCCTAGATCAGGCTCAACCGCCAGATTTTTTCCCCTTTATAGAGCCTGGGTGAGAAAAAAGTTATTCCCAAGTTTTGAGTTTTCACTGTCGGCAGTCCTCATGATTACATATTATAATTTTTTTATATTTCTTCAGATTGAAGTTTCCTTTAACCGATCATCTTAGTTAACCAAAATTTATTTCATTTCCTTCTATCTTGTATATCTTTCTCTTTTGGACCCTCACCGCGCACGCTTTGCTGGTCTACCTGGTCTTCCTCACCGTTTCCTCCCTTTTGGATTATAATTAAAAATCAATTTGTGCAATCTTTCCTCCTATACTATTCTGAGATGACCGTACCATTCCAATATCTATTTCTCTTTATTTAATAGACGTTTTCTCTATTTATCTTATTTAAAATAATTATTTTTTAATTTAAGTTGAGTAGGTTAGATTAGTACGCATGGTACCAGTCTATTCGTTTCCAGGTCCCGAATTTAAATCGAGTAATGTACCATTTTTATAAATATCGCAGTTGTCAATAAAGTTGAATAAATATCGAATGATTCTGAGAGAAAATATTTTTCCAGAGAAGAGTAATTTCGAGATTTGATTTGCTGGAGAAGGAAACTGGAAGCATCCCAAGTGTCCCTGGACTTTGTCGAAGTGGAAGAAGAAGAAGTGGAACCTGTTCCTCCCCGATCGGAAGGCCGCCCTAGTTATCTCCTCTCAAGTCTGACAGGAAAATTATTTGCTAAGAATAGCTCGCTCATCTGGACATGTTATTGCAATCTTGGAGCAAGGAACGCAAGTATGGAACTACATGTAATTACGAATTATTTTCTTCGTTAGGGATAAATCTCTCTAATATTAAAAAAAAAATTAATGATCGTATAAAAAAAAAAACAACCTGTACCACAACCCATGGAGGGCCTTGGTTTCAGCACGTGGTAGGGACTGCACTGTTTCTTGGAAACGTTTGTGCAGGCAGGTGATTTGTTCAAGATTTGTTAACCGCCCGATTTATCTTCTTTATTTTCGGTACCCACTTTATACAGGCTGGGTGAACCCTAAGAGGGTTCTAGTCCTAAGGTCCATTTCCACTAACAGATTAAATAAAAGTCTGCCAGTGAGAGGTATTCGAATCCAGGAAACTCAGCCCTGTACACATTAATCTCCCTGATGATCGTGATTATCTTGTAATATTTTCTTCCCATTTTTCATTATGAAATATTTTTACTATAGCTATAATAGACAGGAGATTTAACTACAATGGAGTTGCACGCTATAAAATTAGCATTAATTAGAAATCAGAATGAATATCTATTATGCTCAGGTTCTCATACTGGTCGCACCATTAATAGTATTGTAATGTAAACGATTTAATATGTGTACCATATTAAATAAATAGAGTGTATGAACGATATTTAATTAATATAAAATATGCATCTTAAATAACATTAGTTGACCTTATATGTACATGAGGATGAAAATGGTTCGGGTGGAGGTAAACAAAAATTCTATGATACAAAGAGAATTGTTTATTGGAAACCTGACGTTTTAACCCACATAGCAGGTCTTCCTCAGGGCTAAATATTACTTGAATTTAAACGTATCTTGTATATTCAGGCCTGAAGAAGGCCTGCAGTGTAGGTCGAAACGTCGGCTTTCCAATAATTAGAGATTTTTTTTTACCTCGACCCGCACCATCTTTTTCCTCTTAGAATATGTATCACATTTAAATAATACCGGTATAGATACCAAATTTAATAAATAAATTAGATGAACTAAATTTAATCAATGGAGTACATTAATCATATCTAATTAATAATATACTTAAGTAAAGTATATACCTTATTCAATAAGTAGAATGTATTTAGCACATGCTTTTTAATATACAATTAGCCATTTTTATTGGGATAAACAAATACAAAACAGATCTATAATCATGGAGAAAAAAAAAAGTGATGATCAAACGGTGAGTCAGATATCGACTCCCATATCCAATAATTGGGGAATACCATCTCACCAATAGTACCCAATTTCTCAACAGAATCTTCTAAATTTAGGCCTTGGAGTCATGAAGAATGTAGATTGTTGAGAAGGGACTAGAGACAGTACAGAGGAAACTATTTGTTTGTAGACCGTGAAGAGAAAAAAACTGAATAAAAAGTGTGGGGAGAAGACACATGTAAACAGGAGCAGATGATGGAGTAGCTACAGCCTCAACTCTCTTCTTTCAGGCTAACGCAACCCAACAGCGTTTAGATTAAATTTAGGTATGATACATCAAAAAGAATGAGAGGGACTATACGGTGTTTTTGCTTTAAGTACGCCAATTACGTTTACCAGTTAAAAGTAACATGTTGAAATATAACTGTAATTACAAATTATAATAATCTGTTGTTTTTTTGGCGTGCCAAACTTAGATCATTAAAGCCAAAGAATAATTTGCTTATGCACATCTATAACTCTAGGGACATCTAGATGTAATTAGAAGTTGCAGAGAGATAAAAGAAAGGAGCTTTCAAAATATACTTTTTATTATTTTTATAATGAATCTGCTACTTCGTTTGATGTATGTCTCATATTATGATTTACTATTCATTAGCCATTACTATAGATATTCAAAAATTACTGGTAATTTAATTTAATTTTAGTAGATATTTTTTTTTAATAGATTAGTTCATTGATATTTACAACATAATAATAATACAACAAGTAAATCTGCTAATATGAACAATATGACATGAAAAAAAAATTTCTAAAACACTTGTGGACCCATCGGTAGCACTCCAATGAATTTCTATAGTAGAAGGTATCGAGACCATCTTATTTTCCGACACCTTGGAGGGTAATCAGGAATAGTAGGGGAAGCAAGTTGAGAGACTAGCGGATTCAAGTGTGTATGGAACTTGTCATGGAAGGATAGGTATCTAGTTCGGGCCAAAGAAGCAACACATGGGATATTAAGATCATGGTCGATGAGTTTGTTTGTGACATAATAAGGAGCAGCGAGGCTTTTACGAAGAATTTTGGATTGTAAGGATCGGATACGAGATTAATTGGATGGTTTAGTAGAGCCCCTAAGTTCAACTCTGTATATACAAATAGGTCTGATACGTTTCATGTAAATGAGTCTTTTGTAATTAATTGGTAGCTTAGAGCGTTTGTCCAGTAAATATTGAAGTAAGCGAAAACGTCGACCAGCTTCTTGTCTTTTCAGTCTTGTATGAGGATATCAGATGGAGTCCTAGGTAACGTATCTGTTCGACAGGGATCAGTGGAATATTATTAGAATAGAATAGAATAGAAAACAAACTTTATTCTGGGACCAGGTCCCTTTAGAATAACAATAATGAACAAATAAAATAAACATAATATTCATCTGGCCAGAAGGCTACATAATAATACAAATCATGAAGTAATCAAGATTGACAAAACATAAAAAAATTATAAATAGAAAAAAAATATATATATATATATATGAAGGAATAAAAAAGTACAAGCCTTGACAGGATTTTAACTAATTGTCGCAAATAAATAAAGGTATTTATATTAACAAAATAACATTAATACAACAGTTAACAACGAAAACAACTAAATAAAATAAGTGAATGGCATAACAAGCGATAAAGTATTTACAAGGTCTGTATCTTCTTTGTTGTTAGAAAAATAAATAAAACACGTAGGTAACAAGATCGAGAATTCAGTACTGATTTATTCAAGCGGAAGATTGACCAGCCTGGAGAGCGTCTTTTTGGGATGCCAAGAGATGAAGGAAAAGCAATGATTTAAATGAAGCCAAAGAGGAATTCGTAGTAGATAATTTAAAACATTAGTTACTTTTTAACCGGTAAACAGTCACTTTTACTGATAGAAACGCGTACCTGGAAAAAAAATAGTCATTGTATCGTTTATATATTGTTTAGCAATCTCTGCAAGTATTAATGGACATTTCAAATACAAATTTAACTGAACACGATTACAAATGCCACCCTATTTCGTAAAATCAGTAAACTTAATACGAATATATTAATACATAAGTGGAAAAATTCCAACTAAAAACCTTAAGTCTCTAAACTAAAACAGGAAATTAAAAATACCTGTCCAATATTTCGCCTATTCAGGCATCCTCAGGGCAGAAAGAGAATAATAGCAAACCAAAAGATGAATAATGCACCCAAAAAACACACATCCCACCACCTCCAAGGCTCAAATGCATTTTCTGAATCATAGGGAAGGTTTCTAGATTCCCAGCTGGCTAAGGTTAGATAAAAAAAGCTGATAAATACACCAGATTTGAAAAATCAATATACATTCACCAAAACCCCCCCAAAAAAACCCAACAGGAAAACAAAATAAAACAAAAAATAGTAATAAACAACTTAAGAACAGAAGACAAAAAACTATATGAAAAAATGAAAGTAAAAGTGCAAGAAAAAAAGATAATTTATAAAAAACCAGTGGACTTATGGTTATTCCACAAAATATATATTGAAATATATATATATTTTTGGGTGCATTATTCATCTTTTGGTTTGCTATTATTCTCTTTCTGCCCTGAGGATGCCTGAATAGGCGAAATATTGGACAGGTATTTTTAATTTCCTGTTTTAGTTTAGAGACTTAAGGTTTTTAGTTGGAATTTTTCCACTTATGTATTAACATTTATTTGATGTCTCTGTTGAGTGTTCCCTTTTTCAATTAATACGAATATTTAAACTTTTATGCCAAATCTTGAAACATTCCACAAAAGCGTAGTAAAGAACACCGACGTCTAGCGAATGGAAAGAGTTTCTTTATAAACGATACTTGTTAGATAATGGAACTTTATTTATTTTTGTTTACTTGTTGTTTGTTTGTTTATTAATGAAAAATGTTTTTTTTTTTAAAAGGATGTAAACTGGACTGAATTTATCTAATAATTCCTTCTCCGAATGAAAACCTTTCTCCAGTCATTTATGATATACAACTTTATTATATGAAACGTTTCGACAACTACATGTCATTTTCAATCCACCTAAGAACTTTTTGTATCATTACATCTTTATCATCTTGAAAAGAGTTACAAGTCACACTTATATTTTTATTATTTATTGTCATTTTAAAAAAAAATTTTTACTTGGAGGTCCATTATCCTCCAGGGTCCTTTTGTTAATCTTGTATTGTAATATATTGAAAAATGAATGTTTAAACAATTCTACTTTCAGATAATAATGCAATTAGTCAATATAAAAAATTAATAAAACAGTACTACAAGGATAGAAAGAAGGTTGGAGAGGAGATCTCGGACAAGAGGCGAAACCTAGCGAGCGCTCTAGTAACTACGAACTAGCACAGCTCCCTCCAGTCTAATTCTACTGTGTTTTGCCCCCTCCCCCCCCCACCAGTACCCTACGTAGGATATTTTTTACAACAAATCTAGCCGGACTTAATAATTTCATTAATCCAACTTTCAGCATGTACGTACACGCACACACGTATTTTGTGCAACTAAAAGCCTTAATTTTAGAACAGAATAGAAAAGTAATATTATTCTCGGACTAATTCCCTTTAGGATAACAAATATGAACAGAGAAATAAACATAATATATATCTGGCCAGAAGGCTACATGATACGAATATATTTATATATTGCCAAAAAGGTAAGTAAAACAAATAGATAAAAAGTACGAATCATTATAAGATATTATGCAAGCAAAGGCAATAAATAAATTAATGACAACGGTAAAATTCATGAGCTAGGATGTAATAATTTCTTTATGTAATGTTTATCTTCTTTACAAGAAAAAAACACAGAAACAAATAATAACTTTTGTTATTTAAATTTTTTTAAATTATATATATATTTTTATTACTTCTTCTTATTGTGTGTTTGCAAAATTAAAAATCTATGAATTCGTATCTTCGTAAAATCAATTTTATATAAACATTTATATTTTTTAAATTATGAATTGAATTATATCTTAAAAATTGTTAAAAATTTTTTTCTCAATAAAATGTGCAATGTTTAGTTTTTAATGGTAGTAATAAATATATATTTTACCCTAAAAAATCAGCTTAATAAAATATAAATGAATAATTTATCATTGCTCCTCGAAACTGTAATAAATTTGTATGGGTATAATAAATCACCCTCATTAAATTTTTTATTATGATTCTTTTCGATAATAAAAATGATGATGCTGATGATTTATAAGTTACTTGATACTAAGTGGATTATTTATCGTCCTTTCCAAAAAATAAAAAATTTGCGCTCTGTTTCCTCAGGTCCTAACCTTGCTCTTCAGACTTCATTATACCAGACGAGTTATCCCCGTGGCCGATCGATCTCCAGCTGAATGTCAAGAGTAAAGGACTAACCTTTAGATGAAAGGTCTCAACTCTTGATGCCACCTTTGTGAAGAAAGGGAGTTCTATTCAGTTCGCTCCTGACCCTGTCCAAAATGAAAGGCAAGAAGGTGTCGTAATGGAGGATCAGATTAAAAATAAGCAATAGCGAAACATATCTATTTTTATTTTAAAGACGTAATAATGAAAATTATGAAGATGCCTTTAATGTTAACCTTCGAAACATCCGTGAAAAACCTCTCTTTGCGTTTCTTACAGTTTTCATTTCTTATTTACTTTAATTTCACTTCTAAATATATTCTGGTAATATATGGTATTACATTCTTTGAGGCATGATTTCAGTTTCCATCAAGTTTCTATATCATTTCGGAGTTCAAAATTACTGAGCTAAGATTATTTTGTCTTGAGTTCCGAACATGGTAGAGACTGTAGTGTTTCTAGGACAAAAGAATTCGATTTAAAAACGAATCTAAATCAAAATTCAAACAGGAATTTATCTCAAAAGTAAGATATATATCTTATTTTATTATTTATTATTATTATTATATATTATTTTATTTAATAGGTAGATAGATATAAATGCTCTTTTATTAATAAATTATTTAAAGTTTGGCTTTTTTAATTTTATTTACAACTTGAGCAACCACAACATGGTACTTTATGGTTTGATTGAACTAATAAATAATAACAAAAGTAAAAATAAATTAAATTTCCTTTGGACATTAATAATTAAATTCTGAAATTAAAATTTTTCTATGTCGACCTGCATTTCTTACAAAACTATATCAACAGTACATAAACCTATTAATTCTTCCCATTCAGAACGTCTATTAGTTTTTGTTTTGAGATCAGCGCATATTTTAAGCATTTTTTTCTATACGATTTTAAGACGGGACATACTGCCAGGAAGTGAAAACTATTTTCAATTTCTTTCAGATTACACAGTGAGCTGTATGTATATTTTGGGAATCAAATGGTTTGTAATTTAGATAAAAGTTCCCCTCTACATTTCATAACTAAGCTAATTTTTTTTTTGCTAATTTCAAATGTCTTTTGACATTTTGTTGTTTAATATAAAGAGCTATAGAGGCCGTGGTGTGTACCCTCTGATGCTTTTGCATGGCAAACTTGGATAAAATAATCTTTGTACAACATTTTGGACATTTCTCCCTCCAAGGTACCCACGCAGTTTAAATAAAATTTATAATTTATTTTGTTTGCGATTGTCCCCCACTCTTTAAACCATGACATATTTTTTTAAAATTATTTCTCTTGCTATAACTGTACATAATCTATTTTCTTTATAATCTAATATTTTTAAAATATAATTAAATTGCATTATTATTTTATTTTATTTAATATATATTATTATAAAATATTTTTTATTAATAATTGCCAAATATCGTTATTGTTTTAATAAGTTTACATTATCGTTACAATGAATATGAATTGGAAATAAACGGCCTTGGAATAGGCAAAGCACGCATCACTATCTTGTGTTGCGGGCAGTGTCTGTCTGCCGATTGAAGGCGTCTTCTAAGTTGTTCTTCAGGTGTTCTTCATAAGCATTTATATGTTATATTTAATATAATTTACAGCTGCAACATCTTAACAACATAACATATTCCAGTGTAATATCCCCGCTTTTATTCATCCAGGTCAAGTCTTCAGGGAGATATTACTGAGTCTTATAAAACTCTCATAAAAACTGAAAGAAAATTTTAAGTTCTCAAACCAAAATCATGCTTATGGGAGTTTTATCAAAGCAATGGTACATTATGGTGCAAATATATTATGCAGTATATTACACCTAATATCTCCGACCAGATAAAAAAAAAGTAAAAAATGTTAATAAGAGAAAATTAAATACATACTAAATGAATAAATCTATCCTATAAAGAAGTTTATATATCTTTACGATTGTATTGGATATCTCGTCATAAGGTATCCTAGGGATTTTATGGAACTAGATTAATAACAAAACGGACTTTATATTTTTTGATGTTACGGTTTTGATATTTTTTTTTATGAAATCATTAGAGAGTGGCGAAGCTGAGCGTGTAGAGTACTGAATTGCCATGTTGAAGGTTACGGGTTCAACTCCAATTATGGCAGATAAATAATTTAATCTGCTAACAGTCATGGTTGGACCCTGTATGACCTACAGAACCTTCCGGGGCTCACCCAGCCTCTTTATAGTGTTTACTCTTAATTGGGGGTTAAGTCTGAAGTTTAGGTGTGATCTCGGCCAAATTATCTCCCTTCACATTCGCTGCAAAGAGCAAAGTCTCTGTCATGTATCAAACCCAAGACCCATGGACATTAGTGGTGCTCGTACATAAAATAAATGTTAGTGGTCGGCTCAGATATCTGAAAAGTAGTTAGATGTACTGAGTGACCTCAGGGCTGGGTGTTCCTAAATTGGATGTTTGCCCAACAACGTTAAACAGCGTAAATGTTTTAATAGTATCGACGTCTCAAATGTTTAGCATAGACAGCACGCAACAATAGCTAACGGATATTTTTTTTAGTGGAAGATTAAAGTATGAAAAAAAGAAATCGATTGGACCGAACCTTCGACAGTATCCATATTTATGACTCCTGGACCGTTAGCGACCAACGTCACAACCTCGCCGACTACGATTATTACTGTCCACTTAATTCCATTAGGGACTTATATAATACCTGAAAAAAACATCCCATGAAGGGTCTTTGGTTCAGTACATGCTAGAGGCTGTACTGTTTCTAGTATGTGCAAGGAGAGGCTTAGTTCCAGATTACACTCCCGCCACTTTTCCCTCATATCAAGAGTACCACCTAATAGAGGGTGGATGAGCCCCAAGAGGACCTGCAGATCCCAGAGGGACCATGTATCTTAGTTAACAGATTTAATATATTATCAGACAAAGGCGGATATGAACCCTCAGCGATCTACACACTGAGATATGCTACTCTGATTTTTTCCCATTTAGCCAGAAGTAGGTCAACGCCCAGGAATTATCTGACAGCATTCGTTTATTAGGTAGTGAAATGGAGGGGGGGGGGGGGTTATGATCTCGAGGTCGCACGATTTAATAATCTTCATGGTTTATTATGGTAGATGTAGGTGTTTTTTAAATTTTTGATTTGCCCTAAAATAATATTTTTGGATCTACTAGACTGGGAAACCTAAGACCTGTTCCTAAGAAATTATTCCCAATTAAATCAAACAATGACATATTATCATTAACCTGTAGCACTACATTCCACCTGGATTCAGCAGATACTATACTGTTACTAAGACAACATTTGTGCAGGGAGACGATTTATCCCAGATTAAGGGTACCCACTTTATAGAGCTATAATTGAGCTACCCCACTCCATTATAATGATATAATAATAAATAAAAATAAATAGATATATATCACTTACCTAGCTTTGAAGCGGGGCTATAGGGTTCGTAGCTGTTGGAGGACATTGTCGGGGAGGGGCACCCGTTCTGCCCCCCCCCAACAGTCCACTCGTCCCGCCGGCTCTCCTCGCACATCTCACATCATCTGAAATAAATATGTATTTGATTAAAATATGCCAATAATAAACGATAAAATTTTAATACTTTAAATAATAAACTATTAAATACCATGTAGCTCCCAATAATAGATACTCAATTATAATAGATGCCATTATTTATAACTTAAGTAAAGTACTTTGGTATTTACCATCTAAATATCCTTCATAGGGGAGTATATAAATATATTTAATTTAAATACATTTACAAATAACAAATATTAAAATATGAAATAACACATTGCTCCCAATATCAGTATTTATATTGATCACTTAGTTAAGAAACTTTGGTATATCCTTTATGGATGTGTGTGTGTGTGTCTGTATATATAAATATATTACTTTTATATATATATTAATAAATATTAAAGTATAAAAATAAATGGTGGGGAAATTGATCCGGATGGAGATCGAAGAAGGAATTCCATAAATAGAAATTATTCAGTTAAGTAACTTTGAAATACACTATTTAAATATCCCTAGTATATTTAGATATAATGCAATAACGTATAACGTATATCGTATTGTATCAACATATATTCGTAACATATTTCAGTGAAACTTCATGTTCTATCTTAAGGCAGTGAGAGTTTTTATATACTAAATTTAAAAAAATGTCCGATTTACGATTGTTTCAAACATTGTGCGCGAAATTGGCCATTTTCTTGAAAAAATAAGAAACACATTCTTGCCTTCCGGACGGAAAAAATCTTCACTTTTATCAATAAAAGCAGAATAAAAAAAGAAGAAGAAAAAATACATCGATTTCCGCAAACGTTCTTTGTGCTATTGTGAACAAGGCTCCGTTTGTTCCTTCCATTCTTCCTACATTGAAAAGAGACAAAAAAAACCGACTTGAAAACACTTACTTTTTTTTTATGATTCACAACGCAGCGGAACAGCCATGAGATCGGTAAGTTCTTTAAACAAACGAAGAAACCGAAGAATGAATACTTCTATTTATTTATTTTTTTGATTGTACATCGTAGTATTAAACTCAGTAAAGTTTTAATTTAAGACATAAATCATCATTAATTAATCAAAATAAATTATTTCAATAATATTAATTAGAAAAAAATACGAAGTCTGAACACGAACTGTAATATACATTTAGGCCCGAATTTATTGAAATTAATCAATATCAGTGATTTTGAAAACTTGACATCGCATTTATATATCAAATACAATACATGTAAAATATATATAAAGAATTTTTGTAAATGTATACTTTGATACATTCTAATAGGAAATTATTAATCCTTTTCAATATATATCAATTATCATTTATGTTATGACTTCGCTATGTAAATAAGTAATTGAAGGTACTTAATAAAGGATTACTTTTAAAGGAAAAATATCGGGTCTTTTTCGTTTAATGCACAATTCGGTTATTAAAAAAAGTAACTGTTAATAAAAAGTAACACGTGATTAATATAAAGTAACTATAATTGTTAAAACAAATGATATGGTTTATTCTAATTTCCAAAATGAAGCGATATCTTCCAATATAACCTCAAAAAGGTCTTTCCCCATATTCCTTTGTCTCCACATAAATCCACAGAGATATGAATCCAACATTGTTCTTCTAGTTCCAGCTTCTATTTTATTTCTTCTTTTGGCCGCGGCACATAACGATTCTATCGACTGTATGTGCGCTCCAGTTGAAGGATCAACGAAATTTTCAGAATGGTTGACTGTATAATGCTTAAAATCATACCCTTCTATTCTTTCTATAGTGGTATAAGCTTTCCATAAATCTGATATTATAACACTTCCTGGAAGAATACATTCTTTAATGCACGCTATTAAAGTATCTTTGTTCCTGTTGGGCACTGAATATATGAAAGATTTTTTCGTCTCCCTGCAAATACCACCAAAAACCCATTGGTTGGGATATATTCGTCCGACATTATGTTTCCTTCTTGTAAAACAAGACTCGTCAATTTCGACGGTCATACCATATCCTCCTATTTTGATAGGATTTTTAAGTAGCGAATCAGCACAAACCTCCCTCAAATAATTTTTCCAATTTGTTACTGTTTCTGCAGACATACTCAATTCGTCTTTACAAAATAACGTTGTTGTATATTTCTTGGTCCATGAGTAAATAAAAAGAATTGCATTATTCAGAGGATATTTTGAACCGTTGAACCACGTACCTTCCCTGAGTCCTACTTCCAAAAGACAACTTGCATTGTGACACCGCCATCTGTACCGGCCATCTTCATAGAATGTCCATTCCGGCATAGTTTTTCTTTATGGATGAGGCCTTTTTCTTGTAAGAATGCGATGGTTCGGTCCAAATCTTTAAAATCTTCGTATAACCTTAACATAGCCATTATTAGGTTTTAAACGAAACTAAGAAATGTAGTCATATGTTCTACTGATATGGAGGTTGTAACTTTATCATGTGTTACTTTTTAATAACAGTTACTTTTTTTAATAACCGAATAGTGCATTAAACGAAAAAGACCCAAAATATCGATCATCATCTTAATATATATTCTTATTCATTTTATATTTTTTTCTAATAAAATCCAGTACAAATAAAAAAAATCTATGGATTAAGAATATTTACGCGCAAAACCCTGTCAATTAAACATTTCTCCAATTTCGGTGTAGTATTACATATCTAGTATTGAGAAACGAATGAATGTATAAACATTTTTTTTATAAACATGTTATAATGGAATCTAAAAGTCGTATCTGCCGTTTGCGGCATTCTTAGATATTCCTTCCTCGAAAAAGGAATGTATCCCTGCATTTTCAGCTGCAGTAGGCGATATTTGTCATTTTGGAAGATATGATCAAGGTATTCCAATTTCCACTTTTTGATAGTATTTAAGAATTTCTGATCTTTCCGACTTCTCTGGTAGTTATGTAGTCAGTCCATGAAATTTGGAGAATATGTTGGTACACCCTTATACAAATTTATTCAGCTTAGTTAACAAAAAAAATAACTTAACAGGTATCCGTCTTTAAGGAAGTAATGTGTATGAGAATCCACAGAGACTAGTTAGGAACCCTCCCGGGTTAAATCAGATTTGATTTTGAGGTATATATATTTAAACTTGAAATTCTTTTCAACGTTCATTCTATGATTGAAGCCCTTTCGTCCATTTCCTTTTTCCTTTCGTATTGTTCGTTTAGAGAAGGAAAAAAACAAACAAAGGTCTCTGAAGTTTTACTGAAATGGTTAGGATGCTTTCAACTAATAAAATGTCCAATAGGAACAGAATACTTGTACTGAAAGTAGGAAATCGACTCAATTAAAACTCTCACATGAGTTTGGAACTATAAACTGTTCACTGAACTGTAGTAAAATTGTTTTCAATGAGTTTAGCTTTAGGTCAACGACAAACAACAATGGATCCCTTCTGATACTACATATTCTTTTCTATGTATAATACACACATTTTTAAATTTTTTTTTTTTATCGTTTCATCCTCTTTGGGGTACGTTGGATTGATCATTTCTTTGTGTAATGTTCTTTTCTTAGTACCCAGTATTTCTTCGTTCTTTCTGATCTTTTACTCTCTTCGTCCGAAATGATGGGTTTGGATTTTTGCGTAGATTAGTTCGATTAATTAGAATACAAACATTTATTATGGACATACTTTTTATAAAACTTATTTATATCGATAACAAACTTATTTTATCATAGACCAGTATCTGACCAATCTTATTTTAAATTAACAAAAGGAATTGTTATAGACATACAATATCTTTTGGGGCATGAATGGAAAAATTCCGAAAAAGAAGTATTTCAATTAACAGAAAACTAAATATGTTTGTATTTTGGCAATTAAGTCATCGCAGGGTCGAAAGATAGTAATAAAATGAAAAAAAAAAATATAGATAACAAGAAACATGAATCTTTCGATAATGTGAAATCAATCAATATACGTCAGAAGTTAAATAGAGTCATTCAAAAAAATCTGCACTAGCAAATCAGAGAACTATCATTAATCAGAAGAATTAGTCAGCTCAATTAGTATTCGGTATTTAGTGGAACTGGAAACACTAATTATGTAAATGATTTGATGATACATGGCCTCCGGAAGCAGGTGTTGACGTGCGAGAGAAGGTGGAGGTGGGAAGGCACAATGGGCCCCAATATAAAAAGCAAACTCGAGGAAAATAAAGCAACGAATCATATTGACAAAGGAAAAGGTTGGAGAATTACAATGGTTTATTTTTAAAGGCGGGTAAGGCACAATCGCGAAGTACACGGAACAACGCAAGGTTGGAAGAAACTCGGAGTCGAAATTAGAATCCCGAACTCATTGCATGAAAACTTGAAAATCATTACTATGGTATTTATTGTTAATTGTTTTAAAATCGCTCGCCATTTCAGGTTACTTCAACACTTACTAGACAAATGCTCTAAGCTCCCAATTATTTACAAAATACTCATATAATTGATTATTATAAGACCTATTTGGACGTACGGTGTAGAACTTTGGGATTTGACTAAGCTATCCAATCTTGCAATTCAAAACTCTTCCAAAAATAATCATTATTCCTTAGTTTGTTGCGAATAAAGACGCCCTTAATGACCTCAATGTCAATTGCTGATTTGACCCGAACATTTTATCTGTCCTTGCATGACAAACTTTATCCCCACTCAAACTAACTATTTTCTAGCCTAGCTACCTCTTCAATTCCCGATAATAAACCTACCAGGAATTTGAAAAGAAGATGGTCTCGCGTTCATCTTTGTTAAATTAACGGAGTTCTACAAAAGCCGCAAGTTGCTAAAATAATAAAACAACAAAAATACCATTTATAATTGCAATGGGGTCTGATAGGGATTGGATGCTGCTGGTGTCTTTTTAAGGAAACTGGCCCCAGAACACAACCATTTTTCTGTTCTACAGCATTCTTTATATTAATATATTTTAATTTTTCTATACTCGCTACAGCTCTTGTTTATACGATATTTTACCTCTTCTCACCTTTCGAAAGAACGATTTGTTACCCTACCCTTCAAAAAAGAAAAGGAAAGGAAAGTGTTGGAAGTAGAATCCTTTTGAACAGGATTAGATCTAGTTCACATTTAGCCTCTGCCAAAAATCTAGCGGCGGATGTTATATTTAGTACTCGGGTATAAATATCACAGCTACGGGTCTTCTTCTGCTTCACCTTCTTCGTATAAGTTTATATCTATATAAATGTATATTTATATATATAAACAATTTATTATCCCCAGCCAGTAAACTGAAATATATAAAAAGGGAAGTAAATCCCTGGGCTACATCTAATCGCAGTAAACGCCATGAAGAGGTGGCTATAGCTCGCCTTCGAATAAGACACACCCGGCTTACCCACGCACATCTCATTACAAGGGATCCACCACCGATATGCCTTAGGTGTAATAAAAATCTTTCCATGAGACATATGTTTGAGGAATGCTACTCCTATAAAAAAATACTAAATCAGCTCAAAATACCCCCCGATGTTAGAGAAGCACTTAGAGACAACAAAACTGAAATCGACAAAGTGGTGAAATTCATCACAAACTGTAAATTAATAACCAATATTTGATCCTCCATTGTCCCTGCTATAGATGCATTTGTTGTTTTTTCCGATTGCTTTATTTTTTTCCTTATTATAGTTGGATTATTTATTAGTATGTATGTGTATATGACTATTTTATTTTTTTTTTTTTTTATTATTTTTTTTTTAATTTTTCTTTATATATATATATATATATATATATATATATATTTTTTATTTATTTATTTATTTATTTATTTTTTTTAAAGATAAATAATTATAAAAATAAAAAATCTACAGGCGTTGATGACCCTAGGGTTTTACACCTCTAAGCAACAACAAACAAACAAACAAACAATTTATTATCCACTATCGCACCTAATGGTTATTTTTTAAAGTTTGAATAGAGTCTGATTTTATGTTCCAGCCCATTTGAATGTATTGCAATTAAACAAGTAACTTTAAATTCATCTATACTTTTGCATTTTATATATTAACAAATTTTATGATTTTGGGCGATTTTTTCTCTCGAAAGATTAAGATATACCATAATGTTTTTGGCCGAACCCAAAATCTTAATCATTCCTTTGAGTCAAAACTTCATAGTGACATTTTTATTTTGTCTCACTCTAAGATTTTATTTATGTTATAAGCAATACGTAAATGTATACTGAAATATGCGATCAGTGTTGCATGGCCTTTTTTATTGCTTTTTATTATATATATTATTATGACGACGATAAAGCCTTTTGTTTGATTTCAAATTTATTAAATTTAAAAAAAGTATATATATATAATACATAGCTGCAATAAGAGCTTCTTGAATTTCTCTTTCCTATTCTTTCGCATTCTAGAGAGCGATGAGTTTAAACAGAAGCTTTGTAAAGGACTTAATAATTCTAGAAGAAAGAGAAGAGAGATCTCGAAGGACTGCTCAAAGAAGAGGAAATTCCAGACGATATCCTAATTAAAGGGACATTCTCAAGGAGAAAGAAAAGTAATTTTGCCAAGTTCTCGGGAAGGAAATAAGTTCAATACAGAAGTTGCCTTTACACTCTCCACCGTCTTCATTAGTGTTGCTAAGCGAAAGGCTTCTCCACTCTAATGATCATTAATGTTCACTCCGTACAATACAAAGTGAACTGGCGAGCTTAACCTTCGTCTACTCTAGTTGTAGATTCAGTTATCACCAGAGAGAAAGGAAAATTATCTCTATGTTGATGAGTTGCAAGCTTTTATTGTTCTGAAAACATCTCAGTATACCAACCCAGTACGTATAGAATATTAATGCAAAATACCCGAGTAGCACTTACGGGCTTTCGAAGATTTACATAACATTAATTAATTAATAATAATTTCAATGCAGCTGTCGAGATGTTGCATGAGAACTACCTCAATCCTTAAGACGGAAGATGATCGAAGTAAAGTAAGAATTAAACAATTTATTTTATTTGTTGAATAATATTAGTTGACCATAAGGTAATATATATAAATATATATGAGGAATATATATAAGTATATGAGGATGAAAATGTTCCAGGTGGAGGTCAGAAAAAATTCTCTTAGTAAGAAGAACTGTATATTTTTAAAGACAACTTTTCGACCCATATTGCAGGCCTACTTCAGGGCTATACAAGATCAATTACCTACCATATATTATTTTAATTTATATGTATATTGTAAATTTAGCCCTGAAAAAGACCTCCAATATAGGTCGAAACGTTGGCTTTAAAAATAAACGGTTGTTTTTACTAAGAGGATTTTTTCTGACCTAACCACCCGGACCATTTTCTCCCTCTAATTTATTTTGTTGTAAATTAACATTACAATCTAAAATTATTACAGGGTTGTGAATTATTTCCGTTTTTATTACTCTTATTTTGTTTTCATTGTAAAAAATAAAGTATACTAACGAGGGATAGCTTAAGGTGGCCAAAACGTTCTATTTTTTAAATTTATTGATTTATAATAATATCTTTATTGATAAAATATTTATATAATAATAAATAATATAAAGGGGGGACTCGAACCTGGAACTCTACCATTCGAGCTATCCTGGCCCAATCAAGCACCAGGTCGTGGTCATATCCTTTCTTTTCTCTGATCCTAAGTACCCGCGTTCGCGCAATTTTGCGATGCATACAAGGGGAAGAATGTTCTTTGAACATTATTTTAATTTGGATCTTGTTGACTTAAGTCATTATAATTATTATAATTTATTGTATTTTATTTGTTATTAATTTTTAAGTATTTTAATTTGAAAAGGAAAGATATGTCCAGGACCGGGTCTCGAATCCAGGTCGTCCGGATCTGGATACGACCCGGGTTCGAGTACCGGTCCTGGACATATCTTTTCTTTTCAAATACAAATATTTAAAAATTAATAACAAATAAAATACAATAAATAAATAATATATTTGAAGAACCGTCTGTTTATTATAAACAATCCGGTTACTGCAACTTCCATACCACGTTGAACACATTGGTTTTCGTCCGATCACCGAAGTTAAGCAACGTAGGGCGTGGTTAGTACTTGGATAGGTGACCGCCTGGAAAACCGCGTGCTGTTGGCATCTCTTTAAACTTGCCAATTAATCAAATAAATATGTCTGGTTGTATGGAAGTATCCAATGCCAAAAAAATAATAATAAAAAAAGCCGGCTACTGCGTTGGGATGAGTAGCCGGCCTTGGATCAACAGAAACAGAAAAAACCGTTATCACGAAACGTCGGAGACATTTCCTCCCGTCGAGGCCAGGAAGATAACCTTTAGTTTAGTACTACCTCTCTAGCTACCGCCTCATTAAATAATTTTTTATACTTATTTAAAAAAGTATAAGTTCCTAAATAAAAAAATTGCTATATATATATATATATATATATGATGCTATTACCGTGAAACCTTATGAAACTATAACTAAGTCTCAGGGAATATGCAGACTGCTGAGTTGTCATGTTGAAGGTCCGTAGTTCGAATCCGGTTGCGCCAGATAAATTTATTTCCCCTGTTAAAAGTCACAGAAAGACCCTGTGGGGTCAACAGATTCACTCAGCCTTAATATAATGGTAATAATCTGACCTGTACTACTTGTGCTCAGTACGTGTTAGAGACTGTAGTGTTTCTAAGACAACGGTTGTGGAGGGAAGTGATAGGAAATCACCCTCAACTCCCATTCCCCCCCCCCTAAATTATGAGTACCCACTTTATAGAGGCTAGGTGAGCTCCAGAAGGGTCTGCGAGCTTGTTTAAAGATTAAATTAATTATCTGCCATAGCCGGATTCGAACCCGGACCTTCGGCACGGCAACTCTGTATTCTACTACTGAGCAACCCTGCTCTCTAACATTTTAGCTTACTAGGTTGTAAATATTTAAATTTTCTCCATTCGATTTCAATAGCTATTTTATAATATGTTATTTTTAAACTGACTATAGGTTTTGATTGTGAGTTAGTATGATTCGCTATCGAACTTATTACATATAAAGTTTTTTTTAGGTAAAAAGGACAAACACTACTTTATGATAAGCAATATAATTACACTTTTTTATATAAAACAAAATAAATCGTTACTTTTCTTTTAATCATGCCATTCGACAATATTTTTTCAGTTAAACAATTCCCACAAAATCTACTATTAAAAATAATAATATAGTCTTCATTTAATTTGGGCCTCATAGAATATATAATAAAATCTAATAGACGAATGATAATACAGAAAATGAAATATGTACGTAATGTGGGTCGAAACGTTGGCTCTTTAATAAACATTTTTCCCAACTTAGGAGAAATTTTTGGCTTTCACCCGGATCATTTTCTTCCACACACACACATATATATATATAAGGTCAACTATTATTATTCAATATGAGGTATAAAGTCTGAGAGTTAAATATAACTACAATCTAATTAATAATATAGGGTTCGAATATATTACATTGAATGTCAAGGAAATTAAGTTGCCAATTCTCTAGGCTTTTTTAAAAAATGCAATGAATCCCCCCTCTTCATCATTAGATAATGTTTAGTAAAACATTACTAGTCACTATTCAGTAACATGAAAACATTTGAACAAGTAACTCCTGCCATTCCACGGCTTTGGCATTTCAAACTACTATTACTAAAGTTACTTAATTACTTTTTCTTGAAAATAACATGGAGAGTATGAAAAGGTATAACGTTGGCTCCAAGGACCACTGGGATTCCGTAGTATTAACTTGGAGCACACAGCTATAAGTCTCACAAGTTTATAGCGTACATAGTTATAAAACTAGATTAGAGATAAGAATACCATTATAGATGTTCTAACATGAGCAATTACCTGGACAATAAACTCGAAACGTATCTATAAACCTTGCGATTTAATCGGCTATTTAAATAAAAAGTGAGCTCTATGATTGTTATATCTGTCCTTCCATTACTTTTTACGATAATGTTCCTGAATAGCATGGAATACATCGATACGACCACTTGGGATTCCAGAGAGTCGTGCTTTAATTTCCAAGTCATGAGCCGTTCGAATGGGACACTGGTTCTCTGCAATGCCCCCCACTCTCGAGGACAGATCATGTGACCTTTAAAGGACGGACAGTCCCAGATCGGAAAGGTCATCAAGAACCGGCGGAGATCTCGAGGACTGCGGATTCGGACCTGATCAATGGTCAACTCTCACCTTTCCTTCTCGGCGGGGTCAAGGAGCCCATGCCGGTCTTGTTAGCCTCTCACGCCATCTTCTTAAGAGGATCGATGGCGCTTGGGTCGACAGTTCCAGAAGACTTTCTGGTTGTCTGGATGGACTCCAAGGACATGGAAGATGTGGAATTGGAGAACCTATACATGACTGAAGAGGTTGTTGTGAGGTTTTAAGGGCGAAAAACTGTTGATGGTTTTCATTAGACGAAAAACCTTAAGATCCAGATGTTTAAATGGCCCATCTATAACTGTTAACAGGTCAAAGGGTAATTATTCCGCAGGTTGTCGTTTCGAGTTAAGTCACAAGTTCTCACTTTTCATTTGTTTTCCTTTTAATATTTTCCAAAAATACAATTTATCATGAGCTTAAGTATGGGAAAGATGATGTAATTATGTAATCATTTCATCTCGAAATAAACGTTTCAACAAACATAAATCATCTACACTTCGAAATTATATTTGAAATTTTTATTTCTAGATGAAATGATTACCGAAATCCACTCATTACCCATAATTACATTCTATTTTCCGTAATACTCCTCAAAATGAGTTGTATTTTTGGAAAATATTAAAAATGAAACGAAAAGACAGTTAAAACTTCTAACTCAACTCGAAGGGCCGACTTACGGAACAGCTAGTTTTATGAACTAAAAATTAAAAATATTAAATACAAAAGTTCATAGAAACTAGATCATTCCAAGTTTCGACTCGCTCCTCTATCTATCCTAATGATATGATTAATTACTATTTTTTCATGAAAATAAAATTTCTTTTTACGAACTACCATTTTTATATCAACACTATACTCAGCTATCTAAAGATTGAACTGTTTCGCTCCTCCCGATATTGAAAATTCATGAGGATACGCGTCTGTGAATTCAACATTTGTTCTTAGACCTTATAAACCTTTTGTTCGAATAACAAATAGACCGATCCTCAGGTATAAACCTATATGTCCTAATTGACCCCATAAAAAAAAGTTAGTAATAAAAAAAACGAAAATAAAATTCTTATTATGAAGAAATAAAATCAACTAAGAAATTTAAATATCTAGGAGAAACAATATGCAACAATGTTTTAGAAACAGAGAGTATACAAGATAAAATCGAAAAGCTGGAAAAACTAAGCTTCGTAGCAGGAAATATTTACAATAATAAAAACTAACCACTAACGCAAAAATAAGGCATCACAATACGGTGATAAAACCAGCCATTTTGCACGAGATGGTCTCCCTAAACTAGAAAAAATTACAGAAAATGGAGGGAAGGATCTATGGAGAATCTATGGGTTACAGGTTAGGATCTAACCAAAAAATATACAAGGAGATGGAAGACCAAGAAAACCGAAATAAGAATCAGAAGACTAAAAAAGAAAGTCTTCGACAAAATCTGTGAATAGAAGAGTGTAGGAGGGTATGTAAAACAAATGAGAGAGAAAGCAGTAAAACAAAATATATTAAACAAAGACTGCCTAGATAGAGAACAATATGGAAACAAATTAACAGAAATGAAGGTTCTAGTGGAAAATAAAGAAAAACAGAAGGGAACTGCGTGGTCGAAAGAAGGGAAGCATAGGCAAGCAGAAATGATGAGAAGATACTGGGAGAAAGACGAAAATGAGAAAAGAAAAGTAATGATGTTAGCGTGATCTTAAAAGGCCGTTTCGTGAAAATAACCAAAATAGATTAATTAAAAATCCCTTTAATTGAGAAGATAGGCGGTAAAATTTCAGCAAATTTATACTCCAATCCGATCCCTAAAGATCTCGATCTCGGTGTCCGAGGTCGTAGCAACTCGTTAATAAAACCCAAGAAAGGGTTTTACGAGAAAGTCGTGAGTGGAATTGTGTATCAATTTGCATCTCCCCGTCGCGAATCTCGTCCCAACAAGCCAGTTTTCGTTCGGAACGAAAATTCTACATTCCTATCCAGTAGAATTATATTTTATTATATAATACGGCACAACAAATTTAAGCAGTAATTAGAATTATAGGAAAAAAAATGGTCGGATCTGGAAAAATATTACAAAATTCTTTGCGTAACATTCATTTCCTTTCATTCGTTTTGTTAATTGCCTATTGTGCAACAAAATAGCGTGCTCCACTGATTTATTCCTTGCATTGTAATCGCCTAGAACTATTAGAAAGTTTGTAGTTTTTCCAGAATGTTATAAAAATATATACATTGCATTGGTTTAATATTAAATCATTAATTCAATAAACACTGGATAGTATGCTTTGACGTTCCATTATTTATTTAAGAAATGTATATATAGAAAGTGTGTTAGTAAAAAATTGTATGTATTCAACATATATACTTAGTTCCTGAGTGCGAATTCTTAAGGTTCGCAGAAAAGCCTTTATTTAAACGGAATAAAAAAACAAATTAAACAAAAACGTTTTTATTTAACTGTTTTCACGACTTACTTACAGGAAGTACCAGTCAATATACAGTAAATTGCACTTTTGTACGATTTTATGAGACTTACCTATTGGAATCTCCTAAAAACCTCTTAAATTTTCATATAATTGCGCTAGAAATCAGAGAAAAAATATGACGTAGGGCATAAATTATTTATTTCTAATTTCAATTAAGTCAGCAGCTTATAGTAAATAATGTAATATATATATATATATATATATATATATATATATATATATATATATTATTGTATATAAATAATGTTTATATTAATATAAATATAATATACATACAACTATATTTTTGTATAAAGGCAGACATAAATTTAAGCAGAACACTGACAGAATATATTTAAGAAGAACCGTTAAGTGCCCTTGGATCTAAAGCGATTTCGTTTGGTTCCCAGCCTCCAAGAAAATGAGAGTTTCAGAAAAAAAATCTTGAAGTTGAAGGTCTTAATTAACAAATATCATAGCTGATTTATAAGAAATAAATCCACGTTAGTAAAAGTTAATAAATTTATAATTGCTGAATTTAAAAAACATTAAAATGGACTAAATGTTTAAAAGTCAGGGAATAATTAAAATCGTTAAAATAATTAATATGTTGGTCCCGAACCTAATTCGTTTTCCTGTAAAAAAACAAAACAAAACAATACAAAAAAAACTGTGTTAGGAATTACACTGCTTAAATATACCGTAAATCTTCAACAAATGATTGCATATCAATACGCCATTTTAACAACCAATAAATAAGTATTTAAACAAATCTCTGGGATGAAAAAAAAAACTGTAACACTTTTTTTCGTGATGGGTTCAGGAGTTGTCTATATCCTAATGGTTGTGGAGGGAGATGATTTTTTTATGCAGATTTGTTATCCATTTTATAGTGACTGGGTATCCCCAGGAGGGTCCTCATAGTCAATTATAACAGAATAAATTATTTTTTTTTTTAAGAGATAGAGATTACAATACGCTCTTATAAACCGAATGCTTATAATGAACTTATATATAGTGAAAGTATAAACAAATAAAGTAAATGGATAAATGATAAGAAATATTTATAGAGCACAAGATTATATAATTATATTATCTGATGAATAAATGAAGGATTCTTTATTTATTTATAACTAACAAAAAAAATAAATAAAAAAAAACCTGTACCACTGCAACCAATGAAGGATCTTGGGTTTACTTTTTTGTAGAGACACTATTGTTTCCATGACAACGGTTATGCAAGGATTTGCCCGACATTAAACTCAACCGTTTGGTTTCCCCCAATTAAGGGTACCCACTTTACAGAGGCCGAGTGACTCCCAGGAGAGTCCTCAGATCCCACAGAATCCATCTATCACCTTTTTACAGATTAAATAAGTTATCTGTCACAGCAGTATTTGAACCCGGGATCTACAGCATAGCAGTTCGGCGCCCTACATACTGAGCTCACTGTTTTTCCTTTTTTTGTTTGTTTTAAAATTCAGAACAGACATTGTGAATGGACAGACAAAACATATTACTCCCAAGTTCCTGCTAGAACTTACATACAATTGCCTGCTAGAATCCCCAACAAAGTATTTTTTACTTGACTTTTCTCAGACATATTGGCCGCCTACATCTCCTAGAATTTTCCGCAGTTTCCCTCAGAACGTGAGAAGGGAAGTTGGAATGCTAAAATACCACCCTCGTGCTTGGAGTGAGGACCCCATCGATTTGCATATTTGTCATCTCTCGGGGGTCCGAATTTCATTATACATAATTGTTTTATAAATATGTTTTAAAAAGGTGGCGGGAAATATTTTTCATTTCAAAAAGAAAATTCAAATAAGAAGCTTAGACTTTCCACGATTCAGCTAAATAAAATTTAGTTTAAATTAAGATAGGAATATACTGCGGATTAAATTAACATATTTATTTCCTTGAAGTAAGTTTTTTAAATTAATTTTTTCATCAAAATAATTGTAGCTGTATTGAAAGTTGGAAGATAAGTCTTTTTAATTCTTAATTAATTTACATGGGCTATTGAGGTACAATAGATACCTTATACGTATTCAACAAATAGAAATATCCAATAAATATTACAAAGTAAGCAAAATTCGCATTTAACTCAGTCAAATATTTTTTCTAACACGACACACTTCCATTGTATGTCTCATGGTTTTAATCCGGTTTTGCATGTGATGTTTCGGATGTGCTTGAATTAACTAGCGAAAAATGTGAGAAAGTCAAATTTTAAAATTTGGAGTTATCCGCTTTTAATCTTGAACGCCCGAATTATAAATGTATGAAAATTTGCAATTGATCTTTATTGAGGAGACTGGGCTATTGTGGTACAAAAAAACAATACTCAACAATAATTACTAAAAATAAACGATTTATTTGTCAATAATTCCTCAGATTGTCACTTCAAGTCACAAGAGGTTTTAAGCGTTTATTCGTTTCATTTTTAACGCTATCCAAAAATACAAGTTATCACGAAGTTTAGCATGGAAAAGAAAATGTAATTATTGGAAATGTGTATACTTTGATAATTAAATGATTTGATAGATTAAATAACCTATACACATTTCCCATAATTACATTTTCTTTTCCTTACCGAAGCTCACGATAACTTGTATTTTTTGGAAAATATTAAAAATGAAACGAAAAAACAATTGTAACTCAACTCGAAGCGACAACCTATGGAACAGATACATTTTTGATTATTTTGAAAAAAGTTATTTTATAGTGTCATAATGTATATAATATTTGAGAATTAATGGCTTTTTCTGGCATTTCCTTGCATAGAGAGACGATGTTTTTTTTATTTCAGTAGAGAAAATATTCTCTGACTTTAATATAAGATAGAAAGAATTCAAGTTGATATATGGAGCTTAGAAAAAATAAAAAATACAGATAAATTGTTTTTACGTGGCTCTCCAATTCAAAATCTGCCAAGTTCTGAACCGTATCGTAGATCAGAAGATACGACTGTCCTATCCGATCCAGGCGACCGATATTTATCAGATCCTATTTCCTCTAAGAGGATATAGTTATACACATATATAGTCACTTGTTTATTTATGTTGTTAGATTCTTCGAGGTGTACATAATATATTAGTACCACTGGAAATATAAACATGCCCATATAACGAACTGCCTGTAGACGTTTTTTTTTAAAAAACCTCTGTTGGCCTACCGCTCCGAAGTATTTCACTTTCAGTCGCAAAATAAAAACAACCCATACTCAATGGAGATAGTGTCGGTTTTTCCTCATTATTTGCAAAATTATTACAACACAATTAACATTAATAACAAAGATAAATACATTTCTTCGAGAGTATGTTCTCATCAATTAAGCAGATGATCAGTTACTTTAAAAAAGAAACTGATTTTATATATACACCTTAATGAAAGGCTCTGGTTCAGTACAGGCTAGAAACTTTACTGTTTATTAGCTAATAGTTGAGCAGAAAGTAGTATGATAATGAGTAGTTTATAGTTCAGACTAATTTATATATTTATTAATTTATTCATTGAAATTTACAACTGTATTATAACAATAGAAATAAATGCCAGGAATGATATATAATGATATCGATAAAGACGAATAGAGAAACTACCCAGTGGTAGTACTCAAATAACAAATTCAACTTGGAAAGTCACGATGGCCTCTTTTCAGACGCCTCGGAGGATTATCAGGAATTGAAGAGGTTCCTAATTTTAAAACTATTGGGTTTGAGTGGAAATAAAATTTTTCATTCATAGATATCGGGCTCGGGCCAAATTAGCAACAAATGGGACATTGAAGTCGTTCATAACAAAGTGAGGAGCATTGAGGATTTTATGAGGGATTTTGGATTGTAATGATTGATTCCGAGAGGAATTCGATGGTTTAGTGGAGCCTCAAAGCTTTATTCCGTAAGTCCAGATGGGCCCTAATGATTGTCATGTATATGAGTCTTTTGGAAATAATTGGGAGCTTAGATAGTTTGTCTAGTAAATGTTGAAATAGCCTGAAAGGCGAGCTGTTTCTTGTCGTTTCAGTTTAGTATGAGGATTCCAAGTTAAACGTTTGTCAAGGTGTCCTAAGTACCGTATTAGTTCTACAGAAATCAGTGGGATGTTATTAAACCATACGGGAGGACAGGAAGTCATTGGTTAACGACGGAGGATAAAGGTGATTTGACAGGATTAGTGGCCCTACAACTCGGTGACGAGTCCTGGCCTCCTCTACCAGCTTCTTCCAGTCGTCTCTGTTTTGCGCAGCCGTCATCCAGCTTTTGACTCCCAGGATATCTCTCGCGTAATTTATTTAAATTCAAAAATTCAAAATTGGTGTCGTGAATTAAAAATCAGGTTTTAGTTAAAATTAGCCCTCCTTTGGTAGGCCAACTTTTCACTAGAAATTTATTAAACATTTAAATTATCATTATAATAACGTATTTTTTCTTTCAACGCAACACATCATCACCTTGAACCAAAGCCGTGATCTTGAACGGCTACAAGCCAGCAAGCGATAACGCAATGTTACTCCAAGAAGACCGTTACTTCGCAGACCTCAATCTATCTGCTTTCTCTTTCCGAGTAGGTGATGCCACCCTTCCGTTCAGGAATTTCACAATCGATTCTTTTACTCTGTTATCGATGAATCGATTCGACTGTGACATGGCAGAACAGGTTTACGCCCTAAGTAAATAGCATTTTAACCCGAGATCTAAGAACGGAATATTGCAAAGTTAAGCTTTTCTTAAAGTTTAAAATAATTTTAAGTTATCCAGCGCAAAATTTATTAGAAGGTTATAATTTTTATTTTTACTATCTATTCAGAGGTAGAGGATTGTTAAAGCTCAGATTTTATCAAGGAGTTTGAAGAGCCAGAACTATTTTTAAAATTATGAGATAGCTATTCTGGTGTTTCTGATTGGCATTTAGTTTTTTCCGAATCCTCATAAATTCTTTGAACTCTACTGAATTTTCTATTCCTGGATATTTACCCAGGAATCTGCGTTAAGTTTGTAAAATTTTGAACAACGACTTTGTGTGTACCAATAATATATCAGCAGGAATTTTGTCATAACCAAAATATTGCAGTAGCTATTAAAATAGACATTATTAAAAATTATTGCATACCGACATAAATTTGTTTTCTGTTTTTTTTACAAAACTTTAGTAACTGAAAAAGAAAAAAAATAACTTCGAGGTTTGAAGTTTTACGTCTCCAGACAAGTAGCCTCCCTAATTCACACATAAAATTTCAGATGCCCATATCTTGGCCATTTACGAAATAAAAAAATGAATAAATGAATCATTATACACAAATCAACCATTAAGAAACATTAACATTACACTGCTTGCAAATTTCAGCATTATTTTCTAAACTATAATATTTATTATTGATTCAATGGCTTCCTTCCAGAATGTCCTATCCAAGGTCCATTCTTCCCGTAGACGATGACCCATCAAGGATTCCTCCACTTCGTTATTCCAGGTCCTCCTCGTCTTCTCAATCCCCCAACTTTCCATTGGTGGACTACTTTGGGTAGTCTTCCCTTAGGCATTCTTGTCAAATGCCCAAACCATTTAAGGCGTTTTTCACTATATCTTCCAGAATGGTTTTTTCAGCCTCCATCTTTCATGCATTTCTTATGTTGTCCATTCTGGATATTCCCGCCGTTCGTCTCCAGTAGTCCATTTCTGTAGTTAAGAGTTTTTTCCAGAGGTTGCTCTTCAACGTACAAGTTTCTGAACCGTATATCATGATACTTAGTAATATACATTCTCTTTTCTTTCTTTGTCGTTTGGGCCTACTGAGGACCACGGGGCTCGTATCTACTCTTTGGTAATGTTGTAGCCTTCTTCTTTTTCCAATACTCCTTCATTTTCTGGCTATGGGCTTGTTTTCTCTCTTCTGTTCACTTCGTTCCTTTGGTCTTCTTACTGGTAAGGGACAATGGGAAAACTCCTTGTTGGATGGCTTGTCGGAACAGCGGTCGGTTGTGAGCTTGCTCCAGTGGGATATTTAGTTGTTCCATATCTGACTCAACTGACTTCATCCATTTGTTCTTAAAAGCCTTGCCTCTATTTGTCACTGTGAATATCCTGTTGGTGAGTCAATATAGTATTATATATATATTTTGTTTGTTTTGGGGATAATATTTGTATTCCATAATACTGAGTTGAGCATTGATACGTTCTTCTTACCGTCTGAAATTCATCTTTTTATTTCCATAAACTATAATATAATATCAAAAATATTTATAGTTTCTTGAATATAATAATAATAAAAGTACAATGATAAATAAACGATATTGTAACAATATACAATCAAAAATAAGAGGAAGAAAATGAATCAATTTTAATCAGTGAAAATGTTGGATAATCATTCTTGGAATTAATTATTTTGGGTCTTTTTTGCTTTAGGTACGCCAGTAACTTTTCCAGGTTAAAAAGTAAACTTATTCAGTTATTTTTAAAAATTAATTTTACCATTTATTTTTCAATCACTACAGTAATAGCTATTGAATAGTATATGAGCAAACTAATTGCTTAAAAATTCGTTAGCCTAAGAATATATAAAATAAATAATTGTAGATTATTTTTTTACTTTAAACTTTCCTTTTATTTATCTGTAACTCTTAAAATTACATCTCCACTAATCTATTCTTTCAGAACATTTCACCAAACGCTGTCAATATTTCTTTACTTGTTAAAAAGTCTGCCATTCTTGTTTGGTTTTGATATAACTCATACAGTTCTAAAAAAAATTCATTTCGAGAAATGGATAAAAACAATTAATATTACATATTTAAGTTTCTCTAATTAATTGTATATGCGTATATTATGTAAATAATACAGTTTGATTATAACTGAACTGGGATTGCTTCTTGTTTGACATTAAATATACAGGTCAATGTCAAACAAGAAGCAATCCCAGTTTTTATTACAAAAATAAATAGTAATAAATCAAGCTCAGAAGATTTAAAATAAGATATAAATACTCTTGTAAAATTGATGAGATTTAAAAATAATTTAATGGCTAGATGTAAGATAGGCCAAGAAGGGAATAGAAGGGATGGCCTAGAAATCTTTAGCCATTCTGTCTAGGAGTCGTTCCTTCACATTCCTTTAACTAAATTGTTTAAATAATAAGGATATTATTATAATAAAGCCATTATTGTGGTAAAACTAGCAATACTGTAAGGGACAGAGACTAGAGGGCTTTCCCAGTCAATAAAACCCCTAAAAATAACACCAGAAGGATACAGGCTAAAATCCAACAGAGAAATGTACAGTGAAATATCTGACTTGGAAACAGAAAAGAGGGTAAGAAGACCCAAGTTTTATGGACAAAGTCAGAGGATGAGCGAGTAGAAATCAAACAAGAAAATTTTCAGTAAAATTATCGGGTACAAATTCAACCACGAACACTCAGTACAAATAAAACAGGAAACACAGAAACTTAGGATAACACAGGATTTATGTGAAAATAGAACAGAATACCAGAAATTTCTGTAAAATGCGGTATTGGCAGAAAAAATTTCCGAAAGAAAGGAGGAAAAATATCAGTAAAATCATCAAGCAAGGATGGGCCAAGAAGAAAGGACTGAAAAGAAACCTGCATCATAGTCGCGTAGTCCTTCAGGGCTGTAAAGCGTCAAATAAATAAACAAAGCCATTATTGTTATAATATTGGGTTGTCCGGAAAATAATGGAGGATTTTATGTTTCCTTTTAAATACCCCTCCAAATAATAAACTGTATATACTTGTTAGACTCTTAAATTTTATTAATGTAAACACTTATTAATCCTCTTTCAAACAGTAATGCTTGTTTTCCTCCGTAACATTTTGGTATTTGGAAATAATTCATTCTCAACTGAGATGTCAAAACCTAAATTTCGCCAAATTTTGTTTACGAGTTCAAACTCGGCCGGAAAGGTACTCAAACCGCTAGAAATATTAACGGAGTGTGGTGCGAAGGCAGTATAACTGAGTTTTGTTGAATAGTGGATTCAGGAATTTCGAGAGGCAGACTTGAGCATTGAAGGCCCCGGAAGAGGTGTTGCCCTTGATAACGATGTGAGAGAAAATCCCAAAACAGCTCTTCGAGAACTAGCAGGAAAACTCAGTCAGAAAACTAATCGCCGATGACCATCTCAAGGCAATTGGGAGGGTGAAAAAGCTTGAAAGTTGGCAGAACTTCTTCCATGGTCTTCTTCGTCTTTAAGCCTCAAGTCTACCCTGTAAATCACTGAAACTACCGTTGGAAAGTGTACTCACTAATAGTTCACCCCAGACTTCGTTCATATTTCTGTTCGTAGAGGCCACGGATCAAACTCGGCTGGATCTCGTAAAACAAAATTAATATAACAAACACTAACCCGGAACTTTGGGTACTGAAGGTTGCTATGCTAACAACTACACCACAGGTGAACCCCTCATCTATGCTTGCTTACTAACAATTTATACGTCACTGCCTGTATTCGAACCCGAGGACCTGACAGCAACTCAGAGCTCTACACAAGTACCTAAGCCGTTCCCTCCACGTCACATTTCTGCTCATTATAAATAAAAATTAAATCTCCGATATTGAGTAAGATTAGGCAATATCAGATGGCGTGGGATGTGCAAAGCCGCACAACAATAGCGAATGACGGTCCCACGACCTCCTTCCCAGAAACTACGGCAGGACTCAGACCTTTCCTTAAGATTGTGACTTAAAAACATCGTTCTTCATGGCGGGCGGAGGAGCAGCAACCTTTCCAACAGGAACAAAGAACCAACGAGCGTGGAAATGCAAACTTCCTTGAATATTCATAACCTAGCGTTATTTTCAGACACGTTTCCGGTACAGTCCGCGGCTCTGTCGAGGGGAAATGGGATCCACTTCGAAGAAGAAAACTTCTTGCTGTTTTCCGCAGAAAAAGAAACAATAAAAAATAAGATTATAGCATAGTCCTTTCCCAATATTAAAGATGTAAAAAATTCTAGGCCCATAATTCCAAAACAAATAACCAATCCAGATAGGAAATTTAACACCTTATTAGAGAAAGAACTAAAAAATTATCAGTTCCGTAGGTTGTATCTTCAAGTTAAGTTAGAACATATTTTAGCTTCGTTTCATTTTTAATATTCTCGAAAATAAAAATAATCGTTAGCATTATTATGAATAAAAAGTGTAGATATGGGAAGTGTGTATATTGCGGTTCATTTCACAAAGAAATAAACATTTCAAAGTATAGATGATGTATTTATTTGAAAATTAGTAACAAATAAAATAAAATAAATTATAGATGATATATGTTTGTTGAACCGTTCTTTTCTTGATGAAATGATTACCGAAATATCCAAATTTTCCATAATTAGAATATTTTTTCCATATTAAAGCTCATTATAAGTTGTATTTTTGGAGAATATTAAAAAGGGAAAAAAATAATAGTTAAAACTTCAACTCTACAACAACAACAAATTCAACTCGAAGCGACAACTTTCGAAACTGATAAAAAAAAAACCCAAAAAACCCACTCTAGACTAAAAGGTAGAGATGAATTATAGTCTATAAAAACTTCTTTAGAGTGGATAGAATGAGAAAAAAAAATCAACTTCTTCCACAATAGAAAAATTAAATAATAATAGGAGAATCACAGAAAATATGTTCACTCGTGGATAAAAACGGAAAAAAAAATTAAGGAAAAGAAAGGAAGGTTTCCAAAAAAAACCCCAAAGCAAGTGGACCATTCGAAAAAAGGACAGAAACAATTAAATGAGCCGTTCAGGGTCAAAATATCCATTTTGATTCGTATGAATTTAGAATTTCAAAATTTGACTATTTCGTATTTTTCCTCCCTTAGGTTAAAATTGACACTTTGCTGGCCTATTTCTCAATGGTTAATTCCGGTTCTGAACTAATTAATTGTGCAAAAAAAAAAAGTCAATTTTTGTAGTTATGCGCTTTTGATTCTGAATGGGTCAAATAATCTTTGTAAAGGTGACCCATACATGAGATTTGGAGAACCATTTACTAAGATTTTAAACAAAATATACTCATAGATAAAACTGAAAAAAAAATACAAATAAAAGAAAGGGAAGTTCAAAGAAAAAAAATCGGACTATTTAAAAGATCAGAAAGAATGATGAGAAAAGAACATTGAAAAAGTGATTGAAATAACGTATTCAAAAATTGAATAAAATAACTGTTTGAGAAGACAGCCTGCGGCATCCCTTCATAGAAACGCCTTTTGAAGCAAACTGGTTCCAATTTATTTGAAATTAATTTATCCACTACTGCCTGTATTTGAACTCGAGTGGCTTCTCAACAGCAGCTCAACGCTCTACCCAGTTATAAATAAGAACTCGATTTATAATCGATTCCCAGTACTATCGAATAGACGTAGAGCCTAAAAGAAAGAGGCCAGTGAAAGTAGCACAAGTTGGGCAACATCCTCCGAGCTGTGTAACGTCCTTCCCTCGCCTGCTTCGATATTCCCTCCACCCCGATCATCGGGGTATCGTGTCTCGGATCTGTGATATGAGAGGGTATGATTACATAATAAAAATAATATTAGGCTATAATCAGGCCTTGTTTATGTCTGTAATATGTGGTCAGTTATTTATGAAAGTGGTGCAAGTCCATTTTTTCATTTATCTAGATATACAAGGGTTTGCATATGAATTAATTTAACAATACTAGCAAGAGTTATGTTTATAACACTTGGGATTTAGCATAAAGAGTTATTAACACTAACAAAAACCTGTACCACAACGACCCGTGAAAGGTTTGGGGTTCATTACGTGGTAGAGACTGTACCGTTTCTTGGACTACGGTTCTGCAGATAGGTGATTTACCAACAATCAGGTTTTTCCCCTGATTTGAGTAGCAAATTTACAGTGGCCGGGTGAGCCCCAGGAGGCTCCTAGATCCCAGAGGATCTATCTTCGGTTAGTAGATTAAATAACATCCGCCAGGAGTGGAATGAGCCCAGGAACTTCGACACAGCATCTCTGCGCTCTACCACTGATCCGGTCCCATTATTGACACTAAAAACCTTTTAAATTGTATTATGGAATAAAAATCATTATGATTATTTAAAACAATAAACGATTTTTAAAGATATGAATGGACTTATACCACTTTAAAAAATAACAGTTTTGAGTTAACATAAATCAATTTAATGCCGCTGTTTTTTGTTTTTTTTAATGGTTGCCCAAAACTATATATTTTGAACACCTTATGTGTGATCCTAAGTCAAAATCTAGAGATAAGCTCTTTGGATTGTTCAATGAGATCACTTATCGCCGCCAAAGGCATTAAATGCAATGACGGCTTTTAATTAAATCATTAAAAAATTGAAAATTACAAAATAAAACTATCATAATATTTATATTTTATCTATACTATAGTTGACTGTAGATTATAAATGAAATGCTGATGCTGCTGCCTAACAGAAAATCATGGAACTAAATGTAGGAGATCATTATTTTTTGCATCACCATGTCGAACTGTCTAAACGGATTTCCGTTTAGCTATGGATGGATTTGCTGATTCCTCTTCAAAAAATTTTTCTTATTAAAAAAACACATTGCGCATCATAAATTACAATCACATGTTAATAAAACGATAATTTGTTTAACTAAACGCTACTAGACCAAAAAAAAATAACTATCTTCTAAATTGTAATGTTTTATGTTTGAAGAAAGCCAGAAAAAGCATCAAAGATGCCAGTGTACTTCACGGACACACCACCAGGACTCGAGTATCGACCCTTGAAGGTTAGGAATGGCAACGGCTACGAAGAATACGTGGAAGTGTACCACGTGGTACCTGGTACCAGAGAAATAGTGCCTTCCGGCCAGATCTGTAGGATCAGGCGGGACCAAGAAGTACCCAATATTAGGTAATATAGAACTCTACTTGTATGTTAACATGTTAGCTACCATGCTCATTTTGCTAAAATGAAGAAACTGTCCCAAGTGTTGATGGGGAGGTACTGAGGTCATACATACTTCGTATCATACAAAAATTCACAAAGTACCATGGACAGTAAATTAAGCAGCGTAGAGACCGGGATCTTCACGGTAATTCACCTAACTACTGTTATTCTCCAAAAGAAATTTTGGGAATTAGAGGTTAATAAATAAATATTTAAAAAATCAATTCATATTTTATTTTTAATGCTGTTATTTTCCAATAATTATGTTTACTAAAAATAACTGGCGGGCAGAGAACGAGAAAAAGGGCCTTCTTTGCTTCAGGTACGTCTGTTACTTTTACTGGTTTAAAATTAACAGTTTTTAATTATTTAATTATCATTTGTTAATACATATCTTCAATAATTTCTCCAAATGAATGCATTGGAGATAAATGGATGCATTTATACCTTAATTAAAAACCGAAAAATTGACAGAGACTTTTAATAAGTAGAGGAATCTTGACAAAAAAAGAAAGTTTAAAGGGATATGAATAAATATTAAATTTATCAACATTTAATTATTTTATATATTTTTGGGCAAACGAATATATGACAATAATAAGATAATAACAAAGTTTGCTGAAGTGGGGGGGGGGGGTTCTTAGCTAGAGCACTGAATGCCGTGCTGAAGGTGCCGAGTTCAAATCCGGCTGTAGTAGAAATTTATTTAATGTTCACAGCCCGACAGATGGCACTATGATTTTTTAAAGAGAGGAAATACAAAGTTATACTATCCGAAGGGACGTAAAATGGGGGTGCCGTTCCTGTATGAAAACAGATAATCGTTAAAGATCCCTATCCTAATTGTACATAGATGGGAAAATTTAGTTTCCTCGCTGTAGTATCGTCCGATTGGCCATAGTGAAATACAGTGACGTTGAATAAATAAACAAACAATGCTTGCTCTTAAAGAACTTAATAGCTTATACATATGTCTCACAATATACTATTCATTAACGATCGCTATAGTGAATGAAAGGCAACTAGTAATTTAATTTTTTTTTAAGTTACTCTTTAATCAGTATAATTAATTGGTGTACCTGTAGGGAAAAATACCGCGGTTCACGAATTTTGCCATCTTATTACAACCATATCCGCCGCACCTTGCGTCGTGTTTACCTCTTCGAGGTCAGAAGCGTGAAGCTGGGATTCGCCGTGACGGATTTCGAAAAAATAAACTGGAAAAAAATATGGCGCTAATATTTGAAAATGGCGTAAGAGGTTAAAGCAGCTTATGAGGAGAGCTGTTTTCTTATTACCTGCTTATCGAGTTTTCTATCGCTTACTTCTATTTTCTTTCTTATTTCTTCTCAACTCCGTGGGCTGGAGATGACTGGCTATTTGTTGAGAGCTGTGTTATTTAGCCACCCACGCCGATCCTGTGCTCTGCGCCTTCACACGCTCGTTGCGGGTAATAGGTACTATAATAAGAACCGATTTTCGCAAAACTAAAAAAAGAAATATGGATACTGTGTGTGTATTAGTATGGTTACTATAAGATGGACGGACGAACGAAGGAAGAAAGAATTGTGTGAAAAGAGATTATGGGATGATACGGTCATTACGGCAACAAACAAAATATAGAAATAAAAATACGTTGGATTCAGTGAGGACTGCTAAATATTCGGAAGGCCGCTGCACTGGAGAGGTAGGACTGTTGGAAGCGTATCGAGGAGACTAAGCCTGTAGAGCCACGAAAGAAGATGGAGGTAAGATCTATCTCTTATCTCCATTATCACTTCAGTTAAACGTAAACCCACGAAGTCGTTGAACCTAAACCGAAAATTTATTTGTGATTTATTTTAAGTAATTCAAAGAGGGAAGGGAAAAGTTCTTTGGAGGAACGAAAGCACGCAACGATCTTAGTTTCACTTCGGGATAGCTATTGTTAGATACATTTATAAGATTACAATATTATAATATATATTTTTATTTTGAAGAGAAAAGATATGCCCCCGGCCGGGATTCGAACCCTGGTCCTCAGTCTTACCGTGACAGGACTCAACCAACTAAGCTACCGGAGTTGATACCAGCCGGGGACAAATCTTTTCTCTTATCCGCTCCCATGTTCCTGTGTCCTCGCAGGTTTTGCGATGCATACACGAGAACGAATGTTCTTTGAACATTACTTTAATTTTAGGAACTTGATTACATTTTATAATATATAATTTTCATTGGACCCATCTCCTGCTTCTAACACATTCTATAAAAGTCTTGCTAGGAGCGGGATTAGACCCCAGGACCTTGAGAATGGTAACTGAGCGCACTACCACAAAGCCACTCCGCTCCCATGATTATTATATAATATAACTATATTATAAAAGATAACTAACTTCTCAGGAGTCTTGGCATCATGAATGATCCTCTTCATCTTCCAATCGCGGACACCTATCTTCCTCCCGCCTCTCTCTTCTAGGCCTAACACCACATTTCCTCTCCCACTAAAATGTGCTGCTAGTATTTTCTTCTAAACCTTATATTCTTAGCGCATGCCCTACCTATCTCAGCCTACTTGATTTGATACAGTCAACAATGTTATTATACTCTAATATAAACTCCATTACACTGATCCTCTTGATTGTCCAATCACCATTAACTCTCCTAGCAAATCCTTTTAATTATCTTCCTTTCGAATACTTTTAACTTACTGCAGTTCTCTTGCGACAGGTTTCCACTCCGTGTCTACTGGTCTTTTTATACAATATATTTTTGTTTTCCTGTTGATAATAAATGTTTCTTGCTTAATATTTGGATAGTAGGGTAATATAACGATAATAATATAACAATAATATTCTTTCAGGAGACTGGGCAGAATGGCCTACCGAGCTATGGTCCCACCCAGGCCGCCTTATCCTTGCACCGTCGTAGAATGCGCCACCAATGCACTCCTGTTCCTCGTCCAAACCTTATTCTACGTCTATGTCGTGGCCTTCTCCTTGCTTATACTGAGAGGTTTAATGGAATGGGGGGTTTAGCTGTCGGTGGAGCCCGAAACTCCACTAAGACTACAGGGAGAAGACTGTCTACCGAGAATGTGGTAAACGAAAAACATTTAATAAAGGGAAAATATTTGTAAAAATGTCTTCGAAGAAAAAAATTAATTGATATCTACTGAATAAAGTTCGATTTGAAATGATTAAATAAATGATTTTTTAGCTAGTAAAAGACCCGACTTAGTTTCTCAGCAATGAGTTTAACTAAACTTTTTAATTAGGTCTCATTGATTCTATACCTTTCATATAAAAAAAAAACTATACCACTACAACCCATGAACGGTCTGGGGTTTAGTACATGGTTGAGACCATACTATTTCTATGATAACGGTTGTACAGGGAGATGATTTGTTCTAGATCAGGCTCAAACGCTAGATTTTTCCCTTGACCCAACTTTTGGATGCCCACTTAATAAAGGCTGGGTGAGCCCCAGGAGGATCCTAGATCCCATTCGGCATGTCAACTCAGTGCTATTCCTCTGAGCCGCACCGTTTCCCTTTCATATATATATATATATATATATATATATATATATATATATATATATATATATGTATATATATATATATATATATATAAGGATTTTAAGTCACAATTTATTAACAATTTTTGTCTAGCATTATTCACTACAAAATAAATAAATATAAAATTACTCACAATCCTGTACATGGATAAGTATTGAGCTATCCAGAAAACTGCTAGGAAACTAACCTGAAACATAAAAAATACATTAGAGAAGTGTCTAATAAAGTTGGGTAAGAAAATTAATGTATATGATCTTTCGGAATAATTTTACTTAAATTAGCATCTTTATGTTATATGTCATGAATAATGACAAAAAATAAGGAGAGAATCTACCCACCGGTAGTAATCCAATAACAGATTTAAATTAGAAAGTACGAGGCCATCTTCTTTTCAGACGACTAGGAGGATTATCGGGAATCGTGGGAGGTTTGAATGGGGATAGAACTTATCATTAAAATATTGAAACCCGGGTTGTGATGATTTTTAAATAATCATTTTGTAAGAAGGAAAGAGCTTCAGGATCTGACGATGAATTTGGGATTGTAGAGATGCGATGATTTAATGAAGCAAAAATCTCTACACAGTCAAAGCTTTGCTTTTTTTGTTTTTCTCTAAGCTTTGCTATAGGAAATTCAAGAAATTGAAAAAAAATTGGTTTGTATAGTTGGATGGCTATAAAGTGTATAGTTATAACTAAAGTGTAGTGTGTACAGTAGAGTAGCAAGAACTGGGAACGGGAAGTCTAAGAACTGACCTGCACAAGCAGTGTCCTTGTCTCTTGCGAACTGTGAACTACCGCTTCTGACCTTACCCAACCTTAACCGCATTATCTCCCAAAACTAGCTATAAATATATATAAAAACTTGTACCACTACGACCCGTGAACGAGTCTGGGGGTTCAGTACATGGTTGAGACTGTACTGTTTCACGGACAACGTTTCTGCAAGGAGGTGACTTGTCCTAAGTCACGGTCAACCGCCAGGTATGGTATGCGAGATTATATTTATATATCTTCCTAAACTATGGTTAATCCAGCAAAGTCTTAGAGTTATTAATTCTTCAGGGGTATTTTCTGAATCAATTACTTCGTTGTACACAATGAATTAACTATATTAATTAATAGCTAGAAAAATATAGGACTGTTGAAGAAACTTCAGGCGAAAAAGAAAAGAATGTCAGGTGGATAACTATGAACTCAAAGTAAACTCCGAAGGTTTTAGTGATCATCCTGTAATTTTTTATTTTACATATAAGATAGAATAATAAAATAGTTTTTTTAGTGAGGGGACCAAAATATTATGTATCATTAATTAATTTATTATATTTATATTATATATCAATAGTTAATTATTGCGAAACTGTAGAGGTAATAGAAATACGGAATTGCACTTCTTGGCTTCATACACCATAAATTAAAATATTATGCTATTAAAATATAATAAATGTAAAAATTACATTTTTTATTTTTGATAGTTACTAAAATACGTTCATACATCCAGCAGTTATTTTAAAATATATATATATATATATATATATATATATATATTGTATATATATTTTTATCGCCATTAACCGTTAACATCTCTAAAATTTACTTAATTGTTCAAATAAAATACTCTTCAACTGCTCTTAGGCCTTTTTTTGAGCTTCTCCTAAATAAATAAAATGTTTTAAAAAATAAACAGTACTAAAAAAAAATCCTAAGTACTCGACTGTATTTGTTTTGATCATCGATCAGAAAGATAAACTGATCTGCCTTCCAAAACGTTTAAGCATTTTATTGCCCCTTTTTATGAATTAACCTTTTTTAAAATAAAAAAAAATTGTTATTTGATATTTTTATTGTTCTTTATTCCTTGATGTATTTTTTTTTGTATATTTCTTGTTAGATATATTGTTTACTAATATTTATGCGCCATTTCTATGTTATATCGAACTATTTAAATGTAAAGCGTCAAATTTTTATTTCAACAGTGCTGTGATACCGGGCAATTATTAAAATTCAACTTTATATAAAATAAAAAAAATTATATAATTTTTAATTGATTAAATCGAAGAATATACTGTCGGAAAAAAACATAAAATTTCTCGTGTTTCTTTTTATTTGATACTTAATTATTTGGTGGTTCTATTCATTTGATATTTATTAGTTGACAATCTTAAAAATCAAAACTCTTATATTGTTTAAAACTGTTATATTTTACAGATGAAAACGAATGTTAAGAGTGAAAAACAACAGGTTCATTCCGAGTTACACGAAACATTGCCAAAATTATTTCAACTATTAACTGCTGGCATGTTATTGGGTCGCAACGGATGAAATGTTAGTTTCGTTTATTTACAGTTTTCTTTTCATTAGGGATTAGATTATTTGTACACCAACAATTATGTTATGTATACTGTTAATCATTTTTCATAATCAGTCTTATTTTTCCTATTGAAAGTGAAGCACCGTTTAAAAAATAAATAAGAATAAAGTTATGCCTGCCGCGGAAATTCCTATAATTTTTCTTTACGAATTTAAACTTGGCCAAAGCGTCACGGAGGGGTTCCGAAACATTAATATTGTTTACGGTCAAAATACAGTGAGCGAAAGAACAATCTTCCGTTGGTGAAAAATTTCGGTCTGGGGATTATGACTTTACCAACAAAGAACGTGCTGGCCGAAGACAAAGTTGGACGACGAAAAGTTGAAAGAGCTGTTCGAGGCGGGCCCTTTCCAAACCACTCGTGAATTAGGTTCACAACTTGGAGCAAGTGTCATGACTGTTTCCAGGCACCTTGAGGAGCTTGGTAATATAAAGAAGCTGAAAATATGGGTACCACATGAATTAACCAAGGCCCAGCAGCTCACCCTATTTTTTTTTTCCAGGAGCTGAATATAGAGGTCCTTCCTCACCCACCATATTCTCCGGACCTATCTCCAACTGATTTTTACTTTTTCCGATGTTTGGATATTTTTTTAAGAAATAAAAAATTGACAACAAAATGCCCTGAAATCGGCCTTCCAAGACTTCGCTTTTTCCTTGACACCTAATTTCTACAGAGCGGGGATAGAAGTGCTTGTATCACGTTGGGAGAAGTGTATTGAAAGTGAAGGATCCTATTTTGATTAATAAAAGTATTGCTTAATAATTTTTCTGCTAATAATTTAAATTCACACCTTCACTGACATTTCATATGTTACAACCCAATACTAAATGGACTGAATTTGTGTTAATTTTCAATAAATATGTAGATAATAAAACTTAAATATTACATATGTTTCTATAAAAATTAATGATATGGGTATTATAACAATAATACTATTTTATTTTTCAATAATTGGTGGTTCATTCTCCTAATTGATGGGTAATTTCCACTGATTTTTTTTTTATCATCCCTGTTAATAACTATGTTAAGTGTACTTTAATGAATCTATATAATCGATTAAAATAATACATTTTAAGCAAATTACTTTTACTTGGAATAATTAACACAACTCAAATGAGGAAATATTATTAACCATTAAATGATTCTATAATTTCTTTCTGGAATGTATCATGTCGGAAAAATTTAACGATGGAGATAGTAGAACAAGGTTATCTGATAAGAATTTTAGGCTGTCGAGGTAACTAGGCCTTATCACCGATAATATTAACTGACAATATTTCCTCAAACAGATCGACTAATCTGTTATTGGTTTTTTTTCTCTTCATAGTCAACATAAATCACATCACACCGATTTTTATATATTCTTATAATTAATTAATTGGAGTTTAAATATGTATTAGATAATATACGTTAGGTATTTTTATTGTTAATAATGTAGTAAAATTATATATTGTTTTGAATATTTAAAATGAGTACCAAAAGCCTTCAGAAAGGGGAGTACCTCAAAGCGGAGGGTTGATTTTAAAAATAGAATTATGATAATTAAAATGAGCAAAAACTCAAAAAGGGACATAAGAAAGAAACGCAATAGGAAAAATTTCCAAAAACCTCAAGTATCTAAAATATTGAAGAACGTTTCGCCTTTTCAGACATCTTCAAGACAAATACCAAAACTTTGTCTTCTTTGGTGTGATTTTTTATTTTTCTCGGTAATGCCTGAATTGGCAAAAGGTTTTTCAATATTTTAGAGACTCACGACTTTGCTTTATGAAGTTTTTGCTATGGCATTATGATTAACATTAATACTTTAAAAAATAAAACCTTACATTGGTTTTGGTTATCCCATGTGATGGTTCACATCTAGGAAATAATTTATTTAATAAGATTAATCGTATACGTGGAGAATGTAATGGGATAACTTGTACTGGCTTATAAGTACAGTACATAAAAATTGTTAAAGGACATATTAAAATTTATTGATAGAGTTGAATATCCTAAAATGGAGATCCTTTTATGCAAATGAATTATGACGCGAGCAGATTAATGAGGATTATACTTTGAAACAAACGCGGACGATGTCCTAAGCCCACACAGATCGGGACATATTTGTCATCCCACACTGCTTAGATACTAAATGGAACGGGCAGAGTCGTTCTAGATAACCGCGAAGCGATAGATATAACTGCGAGGTGTGGGTGCAGTGCGGCAGGTGTGAGCCCCCACGCTGTACCTGTGCCGGGATCGACTGTATAATGCATACATCGTCAAGTCTTGGAGGACTCCGCCGGTGTAGGAGGTTGAGGTTCGAGACCGGATCAGTAAGGCAGGTGTTGGAGGCATGGATAGGTGCAACGTCTTCATTGCACACACCTGTTTCCTTGAGTATAAACCTTACAACAAATTCTTAAGAGAATAAATAAAAAATAAAACTGTACAACCGTTGAAGAGTCTTGGTTCCAGTTGACTACTAAATCATTGAAATTTATAAGAGAGGACGATGGTTCAACTTCAATACAAGTACCATTAACAGGTTGGGGATGATCAATTCATCAATAAATGTGGCTCAAATTAAAACTAATTTCTGAGCTGAATATGACTTTTTGACCAGTTGTTCTACTGTCTTCAATACAACCATCGTTTTATTCGTATTATTTAAAGTACAGTATATAAAAATCCTGTATCACTACACTTCGACGCATCTTGGATTCAGTACATGGTTTAATATGTTAATAGATACATGAATTAATCTGTTAACAGCAATATATGATGTAGACCCTGTCGGATCGGCAGACTGTCTTGCGGTTGAGCCAAACATCGACGGCCAATGGTGATCTTGGACTAATCACCTCTCTTTTAGAAACAAAATAGACTCTTGCATGTGCCGAACCCAGAACCCCATGGGATGTAGTGATTTAGATAATTCCATATTATTCAGCATAGAGGAAAATGTAATCAAGCTACAGTCCAATAATACGTAACTGTGAAACATTAAGAGACCTTCAACCAGTGCATTAACACCTTGCATAAAATGTTGATGCATTTCTGTAACATATCTGCATAAGGAAATAAACAAGTGCAACTATGCAGTTACATAAAGAACAACGTACAGTTCAAGGCGAGCCATTCTCCTCCTTAAACAGAAAGTGTTTATATCTTGGGATGATTCATTCTCTTGTTGGAGTGATAAGGGAGTGCCTCTTTAGTAAACAAGAAAATATAGCCGTGTGTTTCCGACGGAAATGTGCGACTAACTCGCAAAATAAAAGTCAGGGACAAACTAAAGAGAAAGCTGATTGTATTTTTTTTATAATTGGCAATACTTGACAATTTAATTTCTATGATAGGCCTTAAATAAAAAATATTTTTCTTAGGATATATCAATTTTATTGTTATAATGCATAGATATGTATTTTTGTTGTTGTTGTAAAAAGCAGATTTTAAGACGAAATATGCTCGTTGCTGGATTATTCACAAGATTGCAAAATATGTACATATAATTACAATGAATAAATAAATAAATATCAATGCAATGAGGAAGCCTCAAAATGGCAAACAATAAAATTACTGTAATGCAATAAAAAAAAATAAACTAAAATTAACAGTAAACATTTAGCCAATCCAGTATTTCATGGATTGTCGTAGATAGAGATTGCTCTTTCATTCATCATTGTATCATCCATAATCATTGATGTGGTTTTTTATCACTGAAGGTGCCTGAATTGGCCAAACGTTGACTGTTCTAATTATTTTACAGTAAATTAGAGGCTAGTAGGGGGGGGGGGGGTAGTTCGGTGTGCTGAGCTGCTACAGTCGGGTTCAAATCCAGCTGCGACAGATAAATTATTTAATATCTTAACAGTCATAGATGGACCCTGCGAGATCTACCCTCCGGGGGTTCACCCAGGCTCCATAAAACGGTTACCCTTAACTGGGAGAAAATCGGGCGGTTGAGCGTGGTCTCGGACAAATCACCTCCAAGCGCAACTGTTGTCCAAGAAATAGAACAGTCTCTAAGATGTACTGAACACGAGACCCTTCTTTTTTTTTTTTATTAGATACTGGATGGAGGCTTTGTATTTTTGATTTTTCCAATTGCACTATTAAGATTATTTTAAATGAGTTTAATGTGTTAGGCAACATGTACAAAGATTCACGGGAATGAACGTGAGAAATAAATTAGTTATTTTCTTCAAGATTATTAGCCATTTGGATGGAGTACACTAAGTGAATTATAAGTTGGCAAACTTGGGCACTTTGAGTTCTATTAGAAGCAACACGATCTAGGAATTAACAGCTTTCTCGAATTATGAAGTTTGAGGGAAGTCTTAGGAACTTGAGTCCAAGTTGCCAAACTATTCTGGCCATCTCACCAACTAACTAACACAAAAACAATGTTCTTCTCTGTTAATAATTAAATAACTCCAATATAAAGCCATAATAGAATTATGACAATTAAAATGAGCATTTATTTTATATGATTTATTTTATTTTATATTTATAAAATGAGCATACTCCAACAGTACGAGTATAGGAGCTACCCCTCTCCAATATTTAAATTTTTAAAAATCGATCAAAATAAAATAGAGTTATGCACACAGTTATTATTATTACTTTCTATGTACTGAATCTGTTATTATGCTAAAAGGTATTGTGCAAACCATTATATATTCAAATACATAATGACCTAAAAAATAGTACCACTAGATAGGAAAACACAAAAACCAAATTATAGATATGTCTTAAAAGAAGATATTTTTTTTACTTTCAATTCGATCTTTAAAAAAAAACTACAACCCGTGAAGTGCCTTGGGTTCAGTACACGGTGGAGACTGTACTGTTTCTTGGACGACGGTCGCGCAAGGAGGTTAATTTTCCTAGATCAAGCTCAATTTTAGATTTTCCCCCTATTTTGGGTACTCACTTTATTGAGGCTGGTTGAGCCACAGGAGGGTCCTTGTATAGAATTCACCTCCGCGCGCTAACAAATTAAACAAAATTCTGTAGCGAGCGGGATTTGAACCAACGACCTTCAGCATGACAACTCAGCGCTCTACCACTGAGCCACTCCAATCCAAATCCATGGCTGCGATTAAGGTCTGTCATAACCCTATAAAAAATATAATAACAGAGAATCCCAATAATTTATCACTAAAATATAATTAATTAATCAGAAGTTGAGCATATATTGAAGATTAAAGTATGGAATAGTGTTAATTAGTAATAAAATTCTTCGCTAGGGCCTGATGTGGAGCTATCTGCTGGACGTTTCGAATTGGCTGGAAGGGACTTCCTCAGGGAGGCGGAGGCGGCCGGAAACAGTTGATAAGAAGCGGAAGTGTTGGAACCCACTGATAACGCCCAGACGGCCCATCATTAGTTTACTCGGCCACTGGGGCTATGGGCTATATTTTCTTCTTTTTTTTATTTTTAGAGTTGTGAAAATATCGTTCAAGCATAAGTCAACGGTTTGCCAATTTAGTTAACCACTAATAAATAGTTTCAAATGAAGCTAAACTGTCTGGTAATACAAATATTTAAAGAACTAGAGGACTCAACACATCTTCATGCCAAAAAACTATGGGGGAATGCCATAACAAAATTTTTTCTTTATTATTGGTACCTGTATCAATATTTGACTTTTTAGATGTTTATATTAAAAAAATAAACAAACATAGTCTAGCAACTTTACAAGCCTATCTTAATCTTCGTGAAGTTATTTTTTGAATGATATTAATCGGTTGCAACCTTCGCAATTCCGTCTTCTATAATATCCTAAATTCTCCAGTGATCGCATCCTTTTTAGGACCTAATATTCTATGCAACTCACGATGTAAGTCAATGAAAACGAGGAAAATATCAAAAAGAAGGCATAAAATATATTTAGAATGCAATTTAAAAACTCCAAAAAACAAAGCCTCAAATTTGTAAAATCGTGGGATCCAACAAACCGGTGAACTCCTATTCAGGTATCATAAATAAATAATTTTTTTTTTAAAATATATTTATTGATATTTACAACTGTATTACAATAATACAACAAGTAAATAGGCTATGTGATACATAATGACATGAGTTAATGGCAAGTAGAGAAACTACCCACTGGTAGTATTCAAATCACTAGTTCAACTAAGAATGTCACGAGGCCATCTTCTTTTCAGACGCCTCGGAGAATTATCGGGAATTGCAAAAAAAGCGAGGTTTGAAACTAGAAGGTTTGAGTGGAAATGAAATTTGTTATGAAAGGATAGATAGCGGGTTTGGGCCAAATCAGCAACAAATGGGAAAGGCCGTTATGGATGACTTTATTCTTAACGAAATAAGGAGCGTTGAGGATTTTACGAACGATTTTGGATTGTAGGGATAGGATATGAGAGGAATTCAATGGCTTAGTGGAGCCCCAAAGCTCTAACTCCGTAAGTTCAAATAGGTCGTATGATGGTCATGTAGATGAGTCTTTTGTAATTAATTGGGAGCTTAGAGCATTTGTCTAGTAAGTGTTGAAGTAGGCTGAAACGTCGAGCGGATTATTGTCTTTTCAGTCAAGTATGAGGATTCCAGGTTAATCGTTTGTAGAGATGCAACCCTAAGTATCGGATCTGTTCTACAGGCACCAGTGGGATTTTGGCAGGAAGTTATTAGTTTACGACGTAAGGTAAAAGTTATTTGATGCGATTTTTGAATATTTATATTAATCCTCCAGTTTTGACACCATTCTTCAAGATCAGTGATATGGGACTGAAGGCTTTGGGATACAATAACTGGATTGGTGTTGACTGATAATACAAGGTAACGATAGTATTAGGATGAGTCGGGATGTCAGCTGTATAAACTGTATAATGGATTGGGCCAAGGATACTACCTTGAGGAACACCAGCAAATTGGGAAAAGGGGAATGAATAGATATTACTATGGTTTACTTGGAAAGTTCTAAGAAATAAACTTAAAAAGGAAAGTAGATGAAGATTAAATACATCACATCTCACATCTACAGTTTAAACTGATTCATCTATCCGAAACTGCGACCTGATTCCAAGATCAAAAATCAATCAAAAACTATCGTAAAGCGGTAACATAAAAACATATAGGGGTCATATGTGGTGTCGAAGCTAGCATAACAAGCTACTATCCCCAACTCGCGGGTTCGAAGCAGGCGGCCTAAAAATTTAAAAAAATGGAGTAAAAACCCTTAGTCCTGCCACGCTTCGGAAGGGGCGTAATGAGGGAGTCCCCTGCCTGTACGATCCCTATCTTCTGTATACCTACCAGGGTAGACAAATTTTATGACTTTCGCTGTAGTTTCGTCCAATTAGCCAAAGCAGCATAAAGTGACTAATTAACTTAAAATCAAATTAAATAATAATCAACAACAATCGTCTAGATCAGAACTTAGTGACTTTCTATTTTAGGTGTTTTTTCAGAATTTTTGCCCATTTTTACATATTTAAATTTTATTTATTTTCTTATTTTGTTCTTTAGAGATTAGTAATATTATTAGCTGGAAGTTTTTCCCGAATGAAAGCATTTCCTCTTTGTAAACTTTTCTTTTCCTCAGTCAAAAGGAAAGTTTTAAATCCGCGGAAGAAACTTCGCTTTAAGCTCAGAGGTAAGTTCTAAAAGACAATACCCGTACGAATAATGCGATTTAATCCTACTTTTTTGTTTCGCCTCTCAAAGGGAGTAATTAAAACACTAGCGATACAACTTACTAAAGTAAAATTAGAGCAAGAAGAAAAGAGGTTGGTAAATATGAAAAGTTAACAATGTATGCTGAATACAATTAAATTTTCGTAAATTAAAATTTAAATTGAAATTTACAATTAAATTAAATTTTCTTTCAAAATCAATTAAATTTTCTTTTGTATCTCCACACACGGCGAAAACATGTTAGCGATAAGAATTCGCTGAAAAGTTGAATAGTCAGTAATGCACAGAAAGTTACTTCCGTAACAGTTAAATATAACAATAATTTTTGTTTCTACTATAATACATAAGTACTGATTTTCATTGTGTTTGCAAATATTGCTGTACTTCATAATTAGTAGCAAATAATTAACTCAATCTGTCAAAAACCATGGATCAACAGAGCCTCCTGAGCCTCATACAGCCTATATAAAATGAGTATTTTTAATTGGGGAAAAACCTGGCCGCTGAGCGTGATCTCAGACCTCCACAACTTTTGTCCTAGTACAATCTCTACAATGAACTGAACTGAAGACCCTTTATTCTAGTGGTACAGATTTTAGGTTCATAGTTGCTATTTATAATTGTAATTTTCAGAATAAAAAATGAAAGAGACTGTACTGTTTCATGGACAACGGTTCTGCAAGGAGGTGACTTGTCCTAGGTCACGCTCAACCGCCAAATTTTCCCCCTTATTTTGGGTACCCTATTTTTATAATATCTTATGGAGGCTGGGTGAGCCTCAGGAGGGTCCTAGATCCTATATGATCCATCTCCTGCTGCAAAACAGACTAAATAAAAGTCTTGCCCCCAGCAGGATTTGAACCAGGATTTCCGGCATGGCAACTCAGTGCTCTACCACTTAGACACTACGCTCCCCACATGATGCTTATATCGTATCTATCTGTATGATTATATATCTGTGTAACTTACTTATAATAAGTTGACGAGTTGCGAAAATCTAAGAATCTTTTTATAAGTATTTTATTTGTATTTTGAATTTCCGCATTACATTTTACTAATTCTTTTATCACTCTTTTTTTAGTTTTTCTTCATTTTTATAGAATTAATAACCTTTAAAATTCGACTCATAAAAGATTAGGACAATGTAATAAATAATTCACGACACTAAAAATCTGTTGGACGGGATACATATATTTATTATTATTATTCTTTTTTATGTATGAAGCAATGAGACAGAGATCCAATTCTACAAAAGAACAACATAGTACGCAGCTCAGCCGAAATATCCCGAAAACAATTTTTTTTTTCTTAAAATTTTTTTCGAACTAATTTAAAATTATTTATAGATTTTTTTGGCACTAAATACAAGAGCCTATTCTCACGGAGGTGTCAGCAATGAGGGATAGCCATTTCACGCAACCAAAAAAAGTAGGCACATCTTCACGCGTATATTTAGCGGTGAGGTCGTCACGGGAGACACGTGTCATCAACTAGGTCGGAAAATGGGATCGATCACTAAGGTTTTGGCGGGAAAAAATATATTTAAATGTATACCTATGGATTTAAAAAATATATAGATATGAAATTAAAAAAAAAAAAAGTTAAAACATCATTTAAAAAAAAATTCTTTGAGAAATTACAGAAATAGAGAATAATTATAATTTAAACTTTAAATTAGTGTACCCGACTTCTTTAAGCTATTAAAGAATACAGCAATATTTTATGTTTAATCATGTCGAAGGTCCTGGGTACAAATCCCGCTGCTGGCAAGACATTTATTTAATTTGTTAGCGGCCGGAGATGGGCCATATAGGATCTAGGACCCTCATGGGGCTCACCCAGCCTCTATAAAATCTTATAAAAATAGGGTACCCAAAATAAGGGGGGGGATCTGGCGGTTGAGCGTGATCTAGCATAAATCACCTCCCTGCATAATAGTTGTCCATGAAACAGTACAGTCTCAACCATGTACTGAACCCCCAGACTCGTTCACGGGTCGTAGTGATACAAGTTTTTATATATATTTATAGCTAGTTGTGGGAGATAATGCGGTTAAGGTTGGGTAAGGTCAGAAGCGGTAGTTCACAGTTCGCAAGAGACAAGGACACTGCTTGTGCAGGTCAGTTCTTAGACCTCCCGTTCCCAGTTCTTGCTACTCTACACTCTACACTTTATAGCCATCCAACTATACAAACCATTTTTTTTTCAATTCCTTGAATTTCCTATAGCAAAGCTTAGAAAAAAACAATCAGTTGGATCAAATTTGCGCAGGTGTAAAAAAAATTAAAGAATAAAGCTTTGACGGTGTAGTGATTTTTACTTCACTAAATCATGTCGAAGGTCCTGGGCACAAACCCCGCTGCTGGCAAGACCTTTATTTAATTTGTTAGCGGCCGGAGATGGGTCATATAGGATGTAGGACCCTCATGGGGCTCACCCAGCCACTATAAAATCTTATAAAAATAGGGTACCCAAAATAAGGGGGAAAAATCTAGCGGTTGAGCGTAATCTAGCACAAATCACCTCCTTGCATAATAGTTGTCCATGAAACAATACAGTCTCTAACCCCAGACCCGTTTAGAGGTTGTAGTGTAAAGTTTTTTGTTTCAAGTTTTCAGTTTAAATGGAAAAAAATATTTAAAAGATATAAACTACGCCTTATAGCTTATTCCAATAATTCGATTTTATGACTGTGATTTCAATATTGAGGATGCAGTGAAGTAAGATTAGGACTTTTTTAAAATACAACCAAAAAGTTTTTATCTATAAAAGAAAGCTAAAACAAAACAAAAAAATCATCATTTTATTTAATGCAAAATATTGAATATCTCTAAACAACACTAATCGGGTACTCATATTTTAATAGCCTTTCACTAGAAAGGTACAAGGTAAGTACTAAGCTAAACTTCAATATCTAGAAGAATATCATACTAAAACGTTAAGTTGTTCTACCGTTGGGTGAACAGGGGGTAAGCCAGCAAGTCGGGGCACTCACGAAAGGAAAACCTGGAAATAGAACGCTAGATAAATTTATAAATTTAGACGAACGGCTTTGACCCAATTATTAGAGCTAAAGGTAGTTCCTAATTATATCTTCCTAGCTCTAGCCATTGAGGCGTTCCTCTGCTGCTCCTTGCCAATGTAAGGCCAGTTTGCAGATCGGATCGAGCAGCAGTTGGAAAATCTCTCGCGGAAAACTGGCCATCTGCCAGGATATTATTAGGTTCGCAAGGAAAGATTTCGAGCAAAATTATTAGGTAGTCTGACTCCAATAACATCTAGCAATAATAATAATAAAATAAAAAATAACGAAAAACATTGAGTTTGAAATTTACTTGAACGAAATTGTTCTCATTAAGCACTTTCTTTATAATGATGAAATTTATGGTCGGGATGCATATTTTTTTTTTTTTATTTTGTTCATACTGACGTTTTTTTTTAAAGGAATTATACAACTGTTTTATACAAATACAATAAGTAAATAGAATGAATGATACATAGAGAACCTACCTACTGGTAGTGACCAAATAACAAATTCAAGTTAGAAGGTCACGAGGACAACTTCTTTTCAGAGGCCTTGGAGAGGATTATTCGGAATCGAAGAACTAGCTAGATTTGAAACTAGTGGATTTAGTGGGAAAAAAGTTTGTCATGAAAACACTGATATCGGGTTGGAGCCAAAGTAGCAAATGTGACAATTAATGTCATTACGGATTACTTTATTCGTAACAAAGAAAGGAGCATTGAGGATTTTACGAAGGATTTTGGATTGCAAGGATTATATACGAGAGGAACTCGATGGCTCAGTGGAGCCCCGAAGGTCTACTCCGTAAGTCCAAATAGGTCTGATAATAGTGATTTAAATGAGTCATTTATAATTAATTGGGAGCTTAGAGCGTTTGTCTATTAAGTGTGGAAGAAGCCTGTAATGGTGAGAAGTTTCTTGTTTCAGTATAGTATCAGGATTCCAAATTAAAAGCTTGTCAAGATGTAGTCCTAAGTATCAGATCCATTCTAAGGAATCTTAAGCAAACATTTTTATCTAAACATATTTATTTATGCATCTGTAAATAAATATATGATAAATATAAATATATATTGATAAATAATAATATAAAAATATGAAAGGCTGGAATACCTAACATTCTGTTTCTTATGTTCAGCTACTTTTTACGACGTGACTAAAATTTTCTGATCTAAAGAATCTGTTTATATCCTTGCAAAGTTAAACCGAAAGGCGTTTTCAACATATTAGATATAAACTACGCATGTCCAGGCTGGCTCGTTTCCAATGGAACCAGAAAACAAGCCGTTAAGGATAGCCTTCAAGCTTTCGTGGTTTTATTCATAGTGTATAAGACTGCGGTAGGTCGTCGAGGAGCATTTCCTTATATTTTCAATCAAAACAAACACATTATATATAAATAATGGGAATATGTATGCAGAGGGAGAATTGCATTCGTTATACACAATTATTTCTGTCGACAATAAACCAGCAAAACATCGGCCGAAGGTTAAAACTGTTCTAATATAAATACTTACAAATAATGCGCACAAAAATATGCTCACAAAAAAAAACGACTGGTACTTAAACAAAACAAAATGTTAGTAACAAGTAAATTAATATTAAAGTATAAATGAAAAAAAAATCCTGTAAAAACTGAATTTTAAGATTCTTCTTTACAATCTTACAAGCAATATAATGATATAGTAATTATAACAATGACTATTAAACGATCCTTAAAAAATTCTTATTTATGCAGTAGGGTAAATTATCACTTATACATAACATCCCTCGATCATATAAATATTGTAGTTTCTTACATAAATTTATATGTCTATACATATATTTTCAATGTAACTTGTACTTCCTCACGTAACGCTGTAATGCGGTAGTGTATACCTCCCGCGCCTTTCCAATGGTGGCCATAAAAAAAATCGAACTAAACATATTAACATTATTTTTACGCATAATTATCCTTAATATAAAATTAAACACGTGAAATTTATAAATATTCTTAATTATAAACTAATTTTTCATCCCTTAACTTTATTTTATTAATTAGAGCATTAATTTTTCTTTTTATTTAACAGTGATAAATCGAATTAAATTATAATCATACAATAAATAAGGAATAAAAATCATCAATAACATAGTCCAGTTTCATATATATAAATTTATCAGTTGTTTTTAAATTATAAGATTAGTAGAAATTAATTTGTTTTACTTTTAATCTAATAAATATTAGATAAATAACAAGGCTGTGCTCTTCAATAAAATAATATGAATAAAATCTAAAGATTTTTTTTTGGTGTTTTAAAGTTACAAAAGTTTAATTTAAAATAATATTGTATCAATCATCTATTTAAAATTTAGAGATTTGTCAGTATGTTGCATTTTATCGATTTTATTCTAGTAAATATAAAATCATTCACTTATATTCTTCAAAAATCAAACTTAGCATTTATCTCACCTACAAAAAAGAAAAAATAGAGATAAATTTAGAAAAAAACGGCTACAATTATACTGACACATTCGGATGTATGAGAGCAGACTCACTAAGAAAATTTTCAATGTTGCCAATGCTAGTAAATTAAAGTCTAATTGGATGAAAGAAACACAAGAAGATATGGAATTATTTAAAATCTCTAAAGATGAAATTCAGAATAGACAATTCAGGAATGAGATCAGTAACAAGAAAATTGAACAAGACTCAAGTAAAGAAACAGCATCGAAAAAGTGGACAGAGGAAAGGAAGAAAAACACAGTGAATTAATGAAGAGGCGTTGGGAAGAAAGGAAGAGAGGAAAAGCAGTGAAACTGTGATTGATTCAAGTTCTAGAGCTCTCCTAATGGGGAATAATTGACAATGATATTAATACAGATATGTATATATATATATATATATAAAGAGAGAGAGAATTGTCTATGTTTCGATATACATATATATCTATCAATACACATCAATGGTTACTACACGAGTTGGAAAGTCATTCGACAGACAGAATCGGTGGCCCAACAATGTTAGGGGCACCTTGACATTGTACATGAAGATAAACTTCAAGTCATCAAACCCGTTTGAATTGTTATTTAAAGCCATATGACATTTATTGGATAAAAGATTATATAATTTATTAAAAAGCATCACAAAGCAAAATCTGTGTTATAATAAACAGGAAATTAAAAGGAAAAAATCTGTATCCTTACAACATGAAGGGGCAAGGGTTCAGAACGTGATAGAGACTGTAGTGTTTCAAGGAAAACGGTTGTGCAGGAAGTTGTTTTGACCGAGATCGCTCTCAACCGCTTTATAGAGGCTAGGTGATCCCTGGGAGGGTGTTCAGATCCTACATGATCCATTCCTGGCTGTTAACAAATTAAATAAATTATCCGCCACAGCAGAGTTTAAACCTGGGCCTTCGGCGTGGCGCCTCTACAACTTTATTTGCAATTCTATATACCAGCATTTTAATTTATACTTCAATTTAGTGCACTTTTTCACTATTATATAATAAATAATATAATATGTTTATCAGTTAAACTCAATTTTTTAAGACCCATTTTTATTGCACCAACATATAAGTGAAATAAAATATTTCACAATGATTGCTGAAAACTTCCATATAAAAGAAAAAGAAAAAACAGTACCACCACAAACCATGAATGATTCTGGGTTCAGAAGATAGTAGAGACTGTTCAGTTTTTTGGACATCGGTTGTGCAAAGAGGTGATTTCGTCCGAGGTTTTCCCCAATTATGGGTGACTACCTCACAGAGGCTAGATGAGGACCAGAGGTTTCCGGGTCCTTCCGAGGATGTTACCAGATTAAATAATTTATCTATCACAGCCGGATAGAATGTTATCCTGACGTAGATCAGTAATAGCTAAGACGCTAAGGCCATTGGATTACATCAGACAAACATTCCATACAATGCCGCTTAGGATTGGTTAAGAGTGGATAAGCAATCTATCCTAATCAATCGGCTTTCTTTATGTCATCGACCGAAATAGTAAATGCGTCCGAATCGCTTTGGGAGTCCTAAGCGGATAATATTTGTCGCAGAAAGCACAATAGATATTTATACTTTTACTTATACCTAACTATACAAAAAAAAAAACTGTTGCACTATAATCCATGGATGGTATTGGGTTCAGTACATGGTAGAGAGTGAAGTGTTTCTTGGACAATGGTGGTGTAGTGAGGTGATTTTTCCTGGATCACGCAGAACTCTTAGATTTTCACCCTTATTTTGAGTACCCAGTTTATAGAGGCTGGACGACCCCAGGAGGGTCCTAGACCCCACACGATCCATCTCCAGCCGCTAGAAGATTAAATAAAAGTGTCCTGGTGGGATTTGAACCAGGAGTTTCGACATGGCAACTCAGTAATGTACCAGTGAGCCAATCCGCTCCCCAATAGATGTCTATAGTTTCACTTATCCCTGACTATAATATACAGCATAGTATATACTATAATAGTATAAATTATAATATAGTTTAAAAAGGGAGCGGGTTGATAAACCCCAATTGGATCTCCAAACCATCTCTTTATATTGATCTTGGTCAAATCATCTCTCTGCACAAACGTTAACGAAAAACAGTACACTCTATGTATGTACACTAATATACACTTGTACACACAACACTTGTGAGTGATAAGCAGATGATTTTCTGGCGAATGTATGACTCTCTTAATGTTTTATAAAACGCATTCTCCCTATTTCTATAGAAAAGAAAGTAAACAAAAAAAATTAAAAAATCTATAAGAAAATACAAGATAATAAATAATAAAAATCTATTATCTTCTAAGAGCATTGTGCTATTGTCTGGAAGGAAGTTTCGTTTAGCTTTGATCACCTTCATCAAGAGTTTTGATATAAACAAAACCTATTGATTGGAGCTTTCACCTACTCCCGCCACGCCTGACGACTTTCTCTAGGACAATCGTTCTTTTCACAATATCCCGGCCTATTATTATCCTAGAGGTTCGCATAGGTCGGGTGAGCTAATAGGAATCCTATTCATGACTGGGCGTCGAAGGTTTTGGCAAAATCTATTTCACGAGGCAGCGAAAACTACTTTTTTGCTGACGCAAGTAGATAGTAAAAGTTGATGTTACACATCCAAATTTATTTATCTAATCAGGTCAAGAACACAAGCTGATTATGAATATTATAGGTTTTGGATTATAATTTATTAAAATATCATGAGAAATTTTATTAATATTTTTCAGAATTTATTTTAGTCATTAATATGTTCGAATGGAGGAAGCAGAAGTGATGTAAAGGTAATAAAAATCCATAAAGAGCCTTCAGTCTGTTGAGGGTTAAGTATTTGGGAATAACAGTTGTGTTTCTGACCCAACGGTTGTGTAAGATGTTGAATTGACGTATATCACAATCAACCAAGTGTATCGGCTACAATTACAACCCTCGTATGCCCAAGATGGTGAGGGTAAAGTATGGACTCAATGAAGACCTTATCAAGAGGAAACAGTAATAATGTAGGTGTCGAGTGCCCCTAACTGAGCAGATGGAGGCAGGCAGCAGGAGCAGCCGATGAAAAGATAATTACTTGAGAGACCCAAGTCTTGAAGGGCTCTAATTGGTGTGAGCTAACGGTGGTTTGGAGGTGTCAACTCGGCTATCGTATTGGTAATTTCCTGTCCTCCACCTTACCTATGTGCTACCTATATATATATATATATACTAGCTGACCCAGCACAGTTTAAAAAAATATTACGTTAACATTTAAATTTTATAGAAACAATGAATGAATGGAAAAAATGAATTAAAAAGATTTTTGATTTTACATTTTATTCATCTTATGTCTAAGTATAGTATATAATAACTATTAATATACAAAATTCTTAACTGATAAATTATAAACATTAGATTAATTAATGAGGTATATCATGCTTGATTTTTAATTATGGCTAATAATATTTTTGTATTATAACTATTATTATGAATTATAACTATTTATTTCATTTTAATTAGGCGCTAATAGATGCATTTTTTAAATCTGTCCTTTGCTAATACAAATAGATTAGATGGTTTACTAACACGTGAACATGCAACATATGATTGTCCATGGAAAAACTTGGATGTTCTAGGTCCAAACCGCAAATGGACATTGTCTGGCGTTTTTGATGGCGATAGCAAAAGTCAAGCGTATATCAAATTGAAGTCTTTTGAACGGTATTATTGGTTCTGATGGAATATATTAGATAGAGATTAGATTTCGGTTAGTTATTATATGATTGGAACTTAACTCAGGATCTCTTAAACGAACAGATTTGGGCTCAAATTGTAGCAAATTTAATCTTCTTTAAAAATTGTTATTTATGTGTTTTCCTTAAAACGCACTGATTAGGAGATACAGGCCAAAAAGTGAAATAACTCCGAAAGATTCGAAGCTTTTCGGCCACCGAAAGTATTCCCATCCGTTTTTTCGGTCGTAAACTTGGATTTACACTACTCAGACATGCCCTTACAACATATCAAAAATGCAGCATCAAGCGTCACTGCTACAATCGGCGCATAATCAATAATAATGGCCGACCCATATCACTTAGGGGTCAGAAAAATAGTACAAAAACTGTGACATGACAATTTTAATTATATATATAATAACTATATTAGATTTTTTTCAATTTATATGATTTAATCAAAAATTGCTTATAATAATAATAAGTGTTTGTATTTTCTCTTTGAATTGTAGGAACATGAAGTTTTTGAACAGTTCTTGAGGAGGTCTCTTGACCATTGTCTTTTTAATCCTCTCCTAGCAAGTCCTGGTAACAGGGAGTAGTAAAAAGAAAGAAAATTTTGTAATATTATTTTATTTGTTTATTCATTTTATTTTGTATTTTTTTTACGGGAGCGCGTAGTCTAGAGTGTAAATCGCCGAGTTATTGAGCTGTAAAGCCCCGATTTGTAGCAGGATCAGGCAGATATATTATTTTTTCTGTTAACGGAGGATTTTTTTTCCTTCTCTCCCTAACTAAATTTTCTATATAATCCAGATCCTTAAGTCCTATTTATTAGAATTTGAGAGTTTAAGGAGCGTTTATACTTTGACAAATATAGTTGATGTTTACAGATAGTACCATCGGGTTCGCTAGATTTGTTGTTGTTATTATTTTTATAAATTAATCGTTAAATTTATGAAATCAATTTAAATGTATCTCTCCCAGTTAGCAGTAAGTATCGTGGAGTATGAAAGATCTCGATTCCCAGAGGAGACATGTCGGAACCTTGGGAAGTACAGCCCTATCAATATTGGAGCCTATCAATATTTAATGACCCGACAGCAAGTGCACGAGTACTCCGGTCTGTTTATGCCAATCTTACATCTTTTCAACTCCTTCTTGAATAATTCAAGGTACTAGCCGTGCCACAGATCAGAGGATCACGTTGGCAGCCCTGTGCACTGTCACACTGTCACGCTATCACATTGTCGGCTATTGTCACGGTTAGTTCCCTCTTAGATAACAGTTACTGGCCTGGATCTCCGCTCAGCCGGTGAGTCGGCCGTAGTACTGTTAGCTCACTACGTCTAGTCCTAGCAGCGCCATGTTTTGTTATAGGTACCTAATTTTGGTTTAAATAGAGTTTGGAAGTCTCTGGCCTTTAAGATTGTCATTGAAAATTGAAACCAAAAAACTTTATTGTACGCCTAATGGAACGCGGAATGAATATCGACAGGAAATAATTACAATAAAAAACTTCTTTTGGATGGATGATGTGAGAGAAGGAATGGCAAAAAGTGGGCTGATAGGAAGAATTAGCGGGAAAAGATTTTGGGTATCGGGATACATTGATTGTAAAAAACTGAAATAAATAAAATAAAAAAACTTCTTAATTCTACCAGTTAACTTCAAAATTCTCCCCAACTTTACAGCCCGGGAAATGGGTGAACTGCAGTATTAATTGCTTAATTTTTACATTATTGATTGTATAAAACATATTTAAAAAAATATTTATGAGGCATTTTGTCGATTGTTTAAATGTAATTCAACAGCGCTGAGCTTCTGTGGCGAATGTCCAAACTTCAAATCCGGCTGTGATAAGTAAATTATTAGTTTGTGGTCGCGGATGGACCCATGTGGAATTTGTAATCCTCCTTGAGCTTCTGTAAATCGATTACCCTTAATTGAAGGAAAAATCTGGGAGTTGAGCATGATCACAACGACCTCCCTGAACAATCATTTTTATAAAAACGGTACAGTATCTACCATCTACTGAACTCAAGACCCTTTATGGGTAATAAGAGAACCCAAAGTTAAAAAAAAAATGGAATTGATAAAATAGAAAAAATAAGAAAGTAATAAAACAAAAAAGATATAGTAAATGAGGAGGGGAAAATAAGTTTAATGCTTATGTAGAAAACATATTAAGAAAATATTTTATACAATATGTAAAGAAAAAAATTCGAGTAAAGAACATGTATTACATTAATCGAAAATAGGTTTAATGAAACAAATTTTATTATGATATAAATATAAAGTAAATCTCAAGTTACCTAGGTTACTGTAAGTTAAACTAAAACAAAAATTTTACTAAGCCAACGATTGTACAAGAATATGATTTGGCCGAGAGAACGTGCAAACGCCAAAATTTTCTACATATAAAGGGTACCCTCTTGGAAGTGGACCCCAGGACAGATACATGATAACAGAATACCTAGTTACCAGCCACGGGTCTATTACTTTAGATCCCATAATTTTATACACAAGATGATAACATAAAAACATTCAATGAATTTTACCCAAATACATAAAAATAAAACGGATTTTTTATCTAACTATCTGATCTAATAAATAATCTATAAGATTTACTGGCCGATAAAATTAGTCAGATAACTATCCTTCATTTTTATTGAACGTTTAGGCTTTGTATAAATATTCTTTGATGGTGTATTGCCAAAATGGATATGGTCCAATATTCGAATAAAGGCTTTTAAAATCATATATTGCAATCAACTTTACCAATTGTAAAAAAAGATTTATAGCCATAATAACGGTTCTACAAAGAATTTATTTTCTGGTGAAAGTTTAAATTAGTTTATAATAATTGTCGTTTTAATTAATTACTAGCTTCCAAGAAAATAAAATTTAAAGATGTATTAAACTGCATTATAATTTGTATATCGATCCCTTATTTCACATATGTGTTAAGAGCCGAAAATTTTTACAGGAGTCAAATTTGATAATAATTTATCACAAGAAATACAGTTCAAGTTTAAGAACAAAATATATTTTTGTAACCTTCACAGCTTCTCTATTAATTTTATAACAACATATAGTCTATGACTTCTTGATCCCAACTTTACAATATTATTTATATAACAAAACCCATTTTTGAAAAATTTGTACTTAACACATTTGTGAACTAAGGCATCGATATCGTTTATTTATTTTCACGGAACGGCCTTAGAGACCATGCGAATATCATTATTTTCACTTCTTTTCAAACGCCTTCTCTCCTTCCTTCTTTCTTCCCACCTTTTCCTCATTCTAACCGATTGTTCTTTCCTTCTTTCCTCGGTCCACGCTATTCCTTTTCTCGCATCCCTCATTTCGACAAGTACCTTAGTTTCTTTTAGTCTTTTCACATGGTCATCCCTATCGAAACAGTCTCGGTCTGCTATTTTCAGTGTATATTTTTTATATTATATCAAATTAAAATTAAAAAATATTTTTTAAATTATAGAACTGGGTTTATCTTTAGGTGTTCAAATATTAAATATTATATAATATTATCTGCCACAGCGCGATTTGAACCCGGGATCTTCACCACAGCAACTGAGCTCCCTAAATAAATTATTAAAAAGTGTAATTCAATTCATTACCATTGGAAACCTTGTTTAGAAAAAGACAGAAAATTGTTAGGGCGTTCTAGTTTTACAATTCATTAATAATCTGTATATTTGTGTGTATATATATATATATATATATATATATATATATATATATATATATATATGTATGTATGTATTTTTAATTTTAATAAGGAATTTATGCTTCATTCATTCATTGCTAAAATTTACCCGTCATACAATGGGACCAGGTGTTGTCGAATGCCTAACAAGTCGTTTATGGTACAATAGGAAACCTCAAAACCTTTTGAGGGCGGTTTTGTGTACGCTTGATGGCATCTTCCAAATTCAGGTTAAAGGGAACTGTTCTGAGGAAGTATATTAGGCCCTACAAAGCTTGTTAGGAAAACGTCGTACCTTTGTTGTAGTGGTTGGGAACATCTACAAGGTTCTGGTTTTGTTGTGGGAGGGGTGAAGTGGGGGATAGAGGGTTCGATAAGGACCCATCAGAGTACTTGTGTAGGCCTCGCGCAACCTCTTTATAATTTTTTATATTTAATTCGTAAAACCGATATGTAATGTTGGCTGCTTATTTAACGTACTAACATAATTCTGATCACCTTGAATAATATTAGTTGACCTCAAATATATGTGGAAGAAAGAGGTTCGGGTGGAGGTAGAGAGGAAGATTCTGGCCTTGACACTCGACTCCATCAAAATACCTGAAGAAAACCTGCAATCAATACGTTGGCTTTCCGATAAAAAGTTCTCCCTATTTAAGACAATTTCCCCGGATCATTTTCTTCCTCTTAATCGCATTTAATGCCAGACTACTACGAGGGCATACTGAGGTGTATGATATTTCTTCTTCTTATATTAAATTTGACAAGATTATCGATCTTAATAAAAGGTAAATATGTGGTTTTCACAATATTTTTTGATGAATTTCCAATCGATATTTTTCAATAAAATATTAATATTAGGTTGTAACATATGAAATGTCACTTTAATTGTAAAATGTCAGTGAAGGTGTAAATTTAAATTATTAGAAAAAAAATTATTAAACAATACTTTTATTGATCAAAATAGAATCCTTCACTTTCAATTCACTTCTCCCAATGTGAAACAAGCATTTCTATCCCCGCTCTGTAGAAATTAGATGTCAAGGAAGAAGCGAAGTCTTGGAAGGCCGATTTCAAGGCATTTTTGTTGTAAAAATTTTGTTCTTAAAAAATTATCCAACAACGGAAAAAGTAGAAATCAGTTGGAGAAAGGTCCGGATAATATGGTGGGTGAGGAAGGACCTCTATATTCAGCTCCTGGAGCTATTGCACGGAGCACGTTTCCAATCGGGTGAGCTGCTGGGCCTCGGTTAATTCATGCGGTACCCATATTTCCAGCTTTTTTGTCTTACCAAGCTCCTTAAGGTGCCTGGAAACAGTGATGGCACTTGCTCCAAGTTGTGAACCTAATTCACGAGTGGCTTGGGAAGGGCCCGCTTCGACCAGCTGCTTTAACTTTTTTTTTGGCGTAATCCCCAGACCGAAATTTTACAAACTAACGGAATATTGTTCTTTCGCTCACTGTGTCATAACCGTAAACAATATTAATGTTTCGGAACACCTCCGTGACGCTATGGACAAATTTAAATCCGTAGAGAAATATATACGAATTTCCACGAAAGACATAATTTTATTCTTATATATTTTTAAAACGTTACTTTACTTTCAAAAGGAAAAGTAAGACTGATTATGAAAAAGGATTTAATGATCTCTCAAACGGTATACATAACATAATTGTTTGTAAACAAATAATCTAATACCTAATGAAAAGAAAACTGTAAATAAACGAAACTGACATTTCATCCGTTACGACCGAATATGTACCTCTTTTGATCAAACAGACAAATTGTAATTGTTTGAATTTTAATTTTAATATTCAATATACTTAAACAATTTGCAACTGCTATTTCTTTGGCCTAGTAAAAGTAGAAGTTTATTTCTGTATTTGTTTTTCTTTGTTATGCCAAGCGTAAAATAAACAACAGACATCTTCCAAGATAAAACATCATTCGCTAATATAAAAATTACTATTATAGTAACAAATAGTACTTATTATAAACTATTATAGTAATAGGATCGTCCCTTACCACAGTCCTTCTTCAGACCTTTACGCGAACCGATCTGTTAGCCACATCTTGGCCTCTCTTTCTTTTTATTACCGCAGTTACAAAGAGTTCTTTACCAATCTTCGAAAGGGGGTCTTCAGTTCTTACAACAGAGCCTGCAATCTTTAGAGCGGATTCGGACATATAACCATCTTGCCCTATATAATTATAAATACAGGTTGTTTCAGGGTTAGGCAGCCAAACTGAAAATTAGAACAAAGCTTCTCAAAAGAAGAAACTAATTTCCTATGGAGGTAAGTCCTCAAACGCTTTTTTTAGGAGATATTCACACCTGGAGATTTTTATTGCAATGAATTATTTAAGCATAGTAAATAGATAATTTTCAACTTCTACAAACAACGTCTACTAAATGTAAACATTAACAATAATATTAAATGTTGTTCAAAGTGATACCCTTGAGCATTAAGACAGGCTCAGTATCTTTCTTCAACAGCAGCAGTGGCAGAACGGCACTGGATATGTGTCGATGCCGAGCTTAATGCTCAAGGAAATCACTTTGAACAACATTTAATATGAAAATTTAATGAATAAAATAGTTTTATTTATTTACCATGCCTAAATAATTGATAACAATATAAATCTTTAGGTGTGAATATCTCCATAGGACATTTTTTTCCGGCTTTGAAACCATTAGTTCAAATTGCAGTTTGGCTACATAGCCCTGAAACAGTCAGTATAATTAATTATTTATTCTGGTCAAATATTAGATGTATAATGAAAAATCAAATAAAAAAAAAGAGTTTTTCATAAATAATTACCTCCTAGGAAAGAAGTGATCATTTCTAAGAAAGTTCATTAAACGCATCGTTTCAACCTTAAATATTTTATAGTTCTATAATGGTTCTTTTCTGTAGGGGATGCCTTTAACGCTTTGCAAACATTTTTTTCTATGTCTACAAAATGCAAGAGGTGAATACAACTATAGAAATATGCACTGACTACTATAATTTATAATACTAACAAGGAATCACGACAACAATAATATATATACTTATCCAGAAATTAGCAACTTAAAAACAATAAGTTCTTAAATGAAATCAAACACGGTGTGAGTCCGTACAATTTCATCTAACGATTGTAGAAAAGAATTTTAATCCTGACTGTTGCATACACTTGTCCTACAGACCAAAAAATCCTTCCACTTTTCTGTAATCCTTCAGACTCAACCAACAAGGATCTTAGAACGTCGGGTTGGACACAAGACTTTTTTTTTATAAATATCCTAACAAACGTGAAAAAGCTTTTCCACGTCAATCGGATGCCAAGACTCTTGTATTCCAAGCGACAACATTTGTGTCACCACTGTCCCTCAAGATAAAAATAATGTTTTCGTGATACAGAATGTTATTCCGTGAGGAAGACATAGAAAACATTTTACATTTATTTTGCCCAATATTTTTATAAATAAATACATAATTTTAAAAAGTACCGATACATTTGTAGGTGACTCCGAAACTACTACAAATAAACGATAGGGGTTCAGTTTACCTGTTTCCATTCTTCGGAAGGGACGTAAATTGGGAATCCCGGTGTCAGGCACTCGTTAACGATCCCTTTCTTAATTATAGGATTATTATGGATTAAGACCCCCACTGTGGCTTCATCCAATCAACTATATTAACAAAAAGTTGTGTTATATGTAAATAATAATTGTTATTGTTCAATTCGTAGTAAAATATACTTTTTAAAAATATGTATTTTTATAAATAATGACTGTAAGTGATCGGGGATAGCTCATTGCGTAAAGGGGCTGCTTAATAATCAAAAGGCTAAGAGTTAGAGAGCGATTGTTGTAGATCAATTATTTATTTTGTTATAAGCTGTGGATCGACCTTGAGCTCTGAAGACCCTCGTAGGGTTTTTAATGTAAGAATATCTTTTCCATCATAGAATATTCCATCAAACATATCTATACACCCATCTTAGAACTGTGATATCTACAGATCTTTCAGTGGCTCACCCAGCCTATATAATATGTGTACCTTTGATTAGAGATAAAAACCTAGCGGCTGAGTCTGATATTAGCGAAATCACCTCAATATACAACCGTTGGGTTAGAAACAGTACTGCCTTTAACGTATATTAAACCCAACGCTTCTCATAGCTTGCAGTGGTACTATATTTTAATTCACAATCTTGGAATTACTTCTGCTTCCTGTATTCAAACATTTTAACGACTATACATTTAAAAAAAATAGCCCGAAAATTCATTTCGGAGTAAATATTTTTACCAATTACTGTACCCTGCATGGATTGCAATGGTAAAAAAATAGTGAACAATAATAATTATAATTAAAGTGAGAAGCGATGTCAGATATTATTCAAGCTATCTTGTTGAATAACTAAATAAAAATTCACAATAATTCTCAGAATAAATTCTTATCGGGGTGAAAATTCATACAGTCATGTCTCTCGAAGAACTTAACCCTTTCATGCCTAATGTAGTCGCTTGGCTACTACATCTGTAATGTACTCCTGCTAGCGTTTTAATGCTCAGTGTAGCCAGTATTCTTTATGAATAGTTCCAGAATATGTCACAGATTGCAGCACAGGCAAGCTAGTCTTTCTAACCTCAGTTTGGACGGGTAATTGGATTATTAAAAAAAAAAATGGAAGGGCGAAAAAATTGGAAAAACTTTTTTGATGGTTATTTAGGCCAGTTTTAACAGAAAATGTCACAGGAGATATTTTTTAAATTTTATTTTGACACTTTGAGCATGAAAGGGATAATTTAAAAAAAAAAAATAGAAATGGATATGATGATCGATTGCGATTTTCAACCGATCTAAAATATGATAAAATACTAACAGATAATCAATTCCACGCCCCCGAATCATAATTAAGCATACTTATTGATTATTTATGAAGATCTGACAGAACACGAGGAGTCAGGAATAAAAAGTGGGTGTAGAAACTCCTCCAGAACTCAGACAAGTCAGATAACTCTCATTTGCATTTATAAAATAAGCTTCTTCTTCAAGGTGTAGCATCAAATAGAAAGGAAAAAAAAGAATAAAAAATAAAAATAATAATACAAAAGCTACAGATCTTACGACATATTTTCTTCCTTTTTTTTTGAGAGATCAAAGACGAAGTTGAGAAAGAGTGTAGGAGCAGTCATGAGTAAATAATTCGATAGACTTGAAGGAATGAGGAGCGGCCAATTATCTGAAGGAACCAATAGGAGACATCCTTACAGAGCTCTGTCTTTTTACGACCAATCGGCGATCCGGAATTTACAAAGCGTTATAATGTTGCGCCATTTTCCAATTTGAAGACTGACGTCAAACTGGAATAATTTGTTTTGTTTCATCAAACGGATATTTCGCTGAAGTTCAATTGGCCGACATTTTCACGTCTGCAAATTATTACGATTTTGTATTAATTAATTCCTATTAACGGTAAAACATAAATACATTTTTTTTTTAAATTTATTTATTGATATCTACAATTGTATAAAAAAAAAATACATCAAGTAAATGGGCTAAGCGATACATAATGACATGTGAAAATGACAAGTAGAGAAACTACCCACTGGTAGTACTCAAATCACAAGTTCAACTAAGAAGTCACGGGGCCATCTTCTTTTCAGACGCCTAGGAGGATTATCATGAATTGAAGAGGAAGCTAGGTTTGAAACTAGAGGGTTTGAGTGGAAATGAAGTTTGTTATGAAAAGATAGATAGCGGGTTCGGGCCAAATCAGCAACAAATGGGACATTAAGGTCGTTATGGATGATTTTATTCTTAACAAAATAAGGAGCATTAAGGATTTTACGAAGGATTTTGGATTGTAGGGATTGGATACGAGAGGAATTCGATGGCTTAGTGGAGCCCCAAAGCTCTACTCCGTAAGTCCAAATAGGTCGTATGATGGTCATGTAGATGAGTCTTTTGTAAGTAATTGGGAGCTGAGAGCTTTTGTCTAGTAAGTGTTGAAGTAGCATGAAACGTCGAGCGGTTTCTTGTCTTTTCAGTCTCGTATGAGGATTCCAGGTTAATCGTTTTTGTGATTTTTGAGAGTTTATTTTAATTCTCCAGTTTTGACACCATTCTTCAAGATCAGTGATATGGGATTGGAGTCTTTGGGGTGCAATAATTGGATTGGTGTTGACTGATCATACACATGTATCATCAGCATACGTGGTAAGGATAGTATTAGGATGAGTTGGGATGTCAGCTGTATAAACTGTATAAAGGATTGGGCCAAGGATACTACCTTGAGGAACACCAGCAGATTGGGAAAAGAGGGATGAATAGACATTATTATGATTTACTTGGAAAGTTCTTTTTGTGAGATAGGATTGAAGGATGAGAAAGTAGGTAGGCGGTAGGAATTGACGGAGTTTGTAGAGTAATCCCGGATGCCAGACTCGGTCAAATGCCTGTTCCACATCAAGAAAGACGCCCAAACAATATGATCTACGTAATGCAGAGGAGACTACATCCACAACACGATGACGTTGCTGAATAGTGGAGTGGGATGCTCGGAATCCAAACTGGTGATCATAAATAAATTAAATTGGCAGTCATGAGAACTACTGACTTCAGTGAAAACTGAAGACTTAGGATTAATTTCTCTGAAACGCTTCATTTTTTGTCTATATATTTTTAAAACATTACGATACGAAATAACGGGTGGAGCATTTGATAGCTAGGTCCAAAAATAAAAAATCGGTTTTTTAATTCGATGTATCTTGAAATGTTTAACCTCAAGATGTTATAAGGAGGTTATTATTTTATTCTCAGAAATTACAAATAATATTTATATTATTAATTAATAACAATAATTAATTGAGGAATTTGGAATTAAAAGCGGATAATTACAAATTTAAAAATAAATCAACAATTAGCCACCTTTTTTCGCGTGGTTTTAGACCGGCTCTGAATCTGAAGTTTCAGTAGCATACAATTCGCTGACTTTTTAAAAGTAATTTTTTGAAATTTCGTAGAGATCCAATTTTGTATCCCAAACGCCTCAATTAAATGAAATAAACCTATTTATATTTTTCTATCAATTTTTTCATTCTGGTTAGAAATTCACACGAATGATTTATGATATGTACAACATAATCACATCAAGAACAATTGAATATAAATCAATATTAAGTATGGCTTCCTAGGCATGATGGACAGCCTGTATAAACATTATTAGTAATAAATATCTTTAACAAATAAATGTAAATAATAACCGGAATTACATCTAGTAACTTATCACGAAATATCCTGTGACTGATGCCACCAAATGCAACATATGCAAGTTATTGGTATCATGTGATATCGAAGTGGTAGGCGTGCCTTTCATCGTATTTATGCTACTTTTGATTAGTTTCTATCCAAAATCGGATTAATGGTGTTTCCATACATACTCCGAGATCTAAGGACTAATAATACATAATTAGCTGTATATTCTCTGCCATTCCCTGGAACCACCAACCTCCAAGAGGAACTAACGGAACAGAATAGGATACAGAAGATGTTCTAAAAGTTCACCGGTTGGAAGTTTAGTCTCTTGAGGAAGCAGAGTACAGCTGACTCACAGTTCTTGGAGGCAGGTACCAGAGCCGCCAGGTATGTCCGGTTCGCCAGTGGGAGGGGATTAGACAATGAGGGGAAGCCTCTGGAACGTCCAGGATGGGTGTGAAGAAGTTTCGATATTAGTAACATTTAATCGAATAAATCAATTGCTCTTATCAGTATCAATATTTTCGATATTGTGCTCAAGGAATAAGTTCGCTAAACAAAAAACCAATGTACTGTTTCTGGGAGAACGGTTGTACAGAGAGGTGATTTGTCCTAAATCATAATCAACCACCAGATTTTTCAACTTATTTTGGGTTATAGAGCTGGGTGAGTCCCAAGAGGGTCCTAGATCCCATAGATCCATTTGTAGCTGTTAAAAGATTAAATTATATATCTGTCACGGTCGGATTTAAACGCGAACCCTTCAGCATAGCAACTCAGATACATAATTAGCAACCCTGCTCCTTTTTTTATAAGAACCGATTTTAAATCCTGTAATTTATTTATGCTTTTGTTAATTATCTTATATTTTATTTTTCTTAATACACTAAAAGTGCATTGATAAAACTCTTTATAAACTATATTCCTAAGAAAAATACAGGAAACGTATTTCCGTTTAATATCTAGAAAGTTTTAGGTGGTTCAACTCGTAGTCAGACTTTTCGTACACGCCTTAGTGGGGTTTGTGGTTAAAACAAGGTAAAACCATTTTATTCAGCACTTTAAGTTTGAAAAAATATTATAGCCACGGTTTTTCCAAAAAAATATTTGTTTTCAAATTATTTAAGATTAAAAAATGATTCATTTTTTACATTGAATACATTTAAAAAAGGATTCCAAGTTTAAAATAAATAACTAAACATGTCTGAATAATTTATCTGCATTGTATTTCCAATCTTATATTTTCGATTTCGCAATTGGTCTCAGCACAGTTAGACAGGACCGCCATTGTACTGTAAGAAATAAAAAATGACTTTGGGATCCTGGACGGAGGACACGGCCTACAAGGAGACAAATGATGTAGCAGCCTTTTGACAAGGCAGGCTGGCTATCAGTTCGGGCATTCAGCCAAAGATATAACTTCAGCATCATCTTAAGGGTGATGATAGTGTGGGCATCATTATTGCAACTATCTTGAATCGTTTTATATGACACTCCGATCCGTCATATGGCAATTTATGGTTCTTGCGGTGTATATGCATACATATCGGCCCTCGATAGTTTTACATATAAAATTTAGTTTTTATTATTTCTTTTTTTTTTATTATTATTTTATTGAATTGTACAATTGTAATATATACATCTAGTACAATGGCTATATGAATAAATAAATACATGAAAGGACATGTAGAGGCACTACCCACTGGCAGCACTCTAATAACATTTCTATAATAGAAGGTCCCGAGGCCATCTTCTCTTCAGACCCCTAGGAGGATTGTCCGGGATGGAATTGGAAGCATGGATGGAAACTAATGGGTTCGGATGGGACTGGAGTTTATTATGGAATGATAGGTATCTGGAATGGGCTAAATCGGTAACATATGGAACGTTAAGGTCATTATGGATGGTTTTATTTGTGACGAAATAAGGAGCGTTTAGGATTTTGCGAAGGATTTTGGATTGCAAGGATTGAATACGAGAGGAAGCCCCATTATTTCTAAACTTCAATTTGGAATCAGTGGTTTTCCGTTGTTAATTTGCTTATATTTGGAGATTGTTACGAGCTGGAATCAAATCTCCCTTTAAAAAAAAAAACATTTACTATCACTACGATTGAAGGAATATTGTTTAGTGTGCCATCAAATAAAACGATAGAGGCACATGATTTTCGACTAACTTCTATATGATTTTATACTAGGGCACTCGGAAGCCAAATTTATATATATATTGCACAAGTGTATATATGCACATATATGAATATGCATATGCATAGAGATGCTCATTTGCCTTTTGCATGTCATTGTGCCTATCTGGGAGTGCAGTTAATGAACCTAGAGATATTGCCTTTGTTCCAATGTCAAATATTATCTAAAAGTCTTATTAGGAAAATGGATATGAAACAACAAAACGCTTCTTAATTGGTTTTATGTAAAGTTTAAACTATCTCTCAAATTATCAATCATTATTTCGGCATTGAGGTTTTAAAAGTTTGAAATTTATTTTTTTGTCTCTGACAGATGGGTGGGATTTCCAGACCCTCCGGTGGCTCACCTAGCCAGTATAATGTGGATTCCCCTTATTTGGGGGAAAACCTGACTGTTGAGGTTGTATTAGGCCAAATCACCACCGGCTGAGCAACCGTTGGGTAAGAAATCACATTAACCTTAATTTTATTTCTGTTCTTTTTAAAAAAAAAGGTTGTAATCCAGACATCAGTTATCGAATTTTAAATGAAATGCTATTTCTAACTTTGAGTACTTCGACGAACATTCGGATAATTAAAAAATAAACTTTGTTTTTTCTGCTGGCATAACTGTCTGGAGACTTAACTGCGTATTTTCAAATTAATAAATACGTGATGGAGCCTATATTTTATTTTGATTCGATCTTCAAACTAAACCTTTTTTATTGTTAAACTTGGGTTACTCCAGAAACAAAAAAAAAGGCTGAATTTCACATTCTCTCTATGTTTATATATTGGTTCATGTTATTTACTGGTGGTAGATATGATATTATAGTTGACAGGTATTATTGAAAAAACAGAAGCATTATTTGTTTTACCGATTCAAAAATTCTTTTAATCCTTTTGCACAAATCTTGGCATTTACACTACCTTAAAAAATTATTGTAAGGACTTTTTTGTTGGCCGTCAAATATGGTGCGCCATTCTACAATAGTTCAATAGTTTTCTAGATATAAGTGTTTTAAAGGAAAAGAAAGCCTTGACTTGAGGCAGATAAGACAGATTATGGATATTTAATGAGTATTTTAATTTTTTTTTTATGATGCCTATTGTCTCTCGAAACGTAATGCCGAGATATATGCTGGAATTTAATTAAATTTATTAACTTACAATAACTGAAGCATACGCAGTATAAGGACAATGAGAGGTAGAAAACTCACCTGAAAAAAAATAAAAAAGTCATAAGTGATATGTAAAAAAATGTTATTTACTTATTTTAAATGCGGTTCAAGCAAAACAGATAATTACTGTGGCAGATAAATTATGTAATTTATTATTGACGCTGTGGGATCAGCAACTCCACTTGGGGCTCACCCTGTAAAGTGAGTACCCCTGCTAGGGGAAAAAAACTGGCGTTTGAGCCTTATTTTGGACTAGTAAACTTCTTGCACAACAGTTGTCTTACCACAACAATTAAGTCTTCACGATGTGCTAATCTACGACATTTCATACCACACTGGTATAGTTTTTATATTATGGATATGGATTTATAAATATATTTTTTCTAAGCATTGAAAGGTAATTATCGTGCGAGAAACTATAGATAATCATAAATGCTTATGTAATTACTATGTTTATAACATAGCAGAAATAGGATATAGAAGAGTGATACGCCAGACCATCCGACGCCATAATACCCAAAACAAACCAATAAAATTGTTTAATGCTCCAATGAGATCATGTTCTCTGTAATTAGATATATTTGTTGGGGGTGGTTTGGACTTCACAAAAACAAGCTATCTTTGAATGACAAAGACGACCTCCAAATTCGTATCCTTCCTAACTACCGTGACACACAAAGATACACTATCCAAATACACTTGAAATACCGTCACTTAACTTACAGCCCTTTATGTTGATAAATAACAAATGAAAGTTTATTTAGAAAATAAATGGTTATAATACTTAAATATATCTCTTAAAGGTTATCTATGGATGCCCACCCATCCACCTTTTTCCTTGGAATCTGTAAACCAGACCCTCATCCATTATGTTTTTTAATATATCTCTAGAAGGGATCATATAATGTAAGGATGGTAATAATCATTACTATAATAAAAAAACAAACAATATCACAACAATCCTTGAAGAGTTATTGGGTTAAGCATGGTAGGGACCGTACTGCTCTCATGGGTTCACAAAGCCGAAGTAACTCTCAACTGCATTATTATTAATATATTATATTCATATTCATATATAAAATATAATTATCATAAACATAATAAGAACAGTTCAATGATCTATTCAATTCTAAGTCCCAGGTTTGAGACCAGCCGTACAGATACTTAACAACCCTGAATTCACCCATCGATCAATCCTTTGGTTCAAACCTTCCTTGGGCTCACCCAACCTATTCTTACATCGGAGAAAAAAAAATTGAACTCGGTCGAATAACTTTACACAACCTTTTTTGGTGTTAAAAACAATACTAAGTAACAAATCTGATTAAAAAAATGTAAATATTATTTTCGTTTAAAATATTAAACTAAATACTATTTATAATTATAATAATTATATTTATGTTTTTAAGATTATTTACTAACTAACAGTTTTATGATTAAAATTGAAATCTACCTCTGAAAGTAAAAAAAAAAGAAAAAAACACACAAAAAAAACAAAAAAACTAACTCAGAATGTATTGTTGTTTCAAGAACATGTTACTTATAACTACCACATCCCATATTGATCGTATCAAATGTATTCCTCTAGTGAACCCAAACAAAATGGACAAGATCATGACGTCCTCCCATCCACGTCTTGCGCCACTCTTCAAACCTTTAACAGTGTTTTCTCTCATCAATTACAAACATATAAAGACCGAATGATATTATACATATAAGCTTATATGCATTTTTTTCAAACAAACAACCATCGGTACGAATTTATAATCATTAATGTCAGGAGCATTGAGCCTGATAACAAGCACATATTCATATAACATGATCAATGCCCCCAGTAACAGTCGGGGATCGCAATACAATCTGAACGGTGGGGAGCTCCAGACCTCTGTATCGTCAATCATCTCCGATGATTATGAATTTTTATTTCTCCAGATCATTCATCATCTTTCATCATTCGCTTCGGAGGGCCGTCATCACCCCCACCTCCAGTGAGAGGGGGAAATTAAATTGGGAATCGTTACGGCTTGTTTTCGATATTGCAGCCAAAGGGAGGAAGGGTGTTTTATTGAATAAGAAATTTATTGTAGGGGGGGAGCCTTATTGGTAGGTCATAGGGGCTGGAAATAATAACAATAATATATTGCTGATATACCAGAAAATAATAAAAACTAGAAAAAAATAGGTGTGTTAACTATGTTCTAAGGAATAAACAGGTTTTTCCTAGAAGTTCCAAAAAAAAATGTTTTTTTTGGGTTTTTTTAATGAAAATGGTTGACCTTGATGAAATATGTGGAAGAAAATGGTCCGGGTAGAGGTCAATAAATTTATCTTAAATATCAAGAAATATTTATTCAGTAGCCAACGTTTCGACCTACTTTGTAGGTCTTCTTCAGAGCTGTCGCACAGGGGGGGGGGGGGGGCGTGAGCCCAAACTCGTCCTTCGGAAGCTAGACTACCTCTGTTGTGAAAAAAAATGTTGTTTCACCTACTGGCGGAAAGTACCCTCTACGGATCGGAAATTTGGACAATGACGAAACAAGAGGAGAGGAGGTTGTTGGCCATGAAAATGTCCAGAATTCAACACGTCCCTAACAACACAATAAGGCAGCTGATAGATCAGAAAACAATGACCCACTACACAATAGAAACATGTTTACTAAAGTGGTATGGCCACAAAAAGAATGATTGAGGAACGATGACTTAAAACAATCTCCAACTATTGCCCTACGGAAAGCAGGGAAAGAAGGCGACCCAAGAAGACATAGTTGCAGGATGTGATGGAGAGCATGGCAGCGAGGGTGCTTAAAGGAGACTGGCCCGACCGAGAACTTTGGGAAGAACTAGGAAAAATAAACAGCTAAGTTGTAAAAATTCATTAAATACTAATTAATAATCGATCCCTAAATTTTAAGATGAAAAGATCTTTTTCAATTATTTCTAAATTTTTTCATTTATTTCATATTTTTAAAATAAATTACTAGAATCTTTCAAGCACTCTCGGCGCCTCAGTATTGAATGGACTTCTCTTTTAACTTGAAACGCGCTTCAAGGAAAAGTTGCATCGGGTTACTCGTGGTGGCTATTGTGAATTAAAATTTATCTTAAGATTTCTGATAATTCCAGATTACTATACGATTGATTTTTTTACATAATAATAGTAAATTGTTTAATTTTTGTCGTTTCATGTGATAGTTGAAGGTCTGTAAAGTGAAGCAAGACGTGCATGGGAGGACATCTTGATTTTGTCCGTACGAATAGGGTTCACTGGATGAAGATGTCCGTTATGATTATTCTGGATGTGGTAATTTTATGTAACATTTTTTAATAATTATCTAGAATCTTTAACTCATTTCGGTTAACATTTAGGTCGCAGACAGTTAAAACCAGCGAGGGAATAGCATTGACGTGACAATAGGCTATGGTATCGGTACTGAGCACTCAGCGCTGGGGAATGTTCCACCACTCAGCAGGCGATGCTCCCTAGTCTCCTGTAGGGTAGCCTTCCTGGGAGGGGTTCCTCTGGTCGTTGTCATGACCATTAAGGAGTTCAGGGCTTGGTGGCTGCAGAGCTGCTAATCCAGAGCGGAAACATTTCAATAAAAGGAAAAATTTCTGTTCCAAAACAAGCCGCAATAAAAAAAAAGAAAGTTCTTACTTTCGTTATTTAAACACAAAACGTTTCGGTTCATAGTGTAATATTTCCACAGAAATGTTTCTCAGAGTATTATCGGCAAATCCAAAAAGTATTATAGGCCCTACTAGTATATTGTTAGCTATATTGTAAATCTACGTCTGGTAACAGAAAGTGGATAATCAAAAATACCCCCCAAAAAAATCAAATTCTATAGTTCTACTACCCATTAAGGCCATTAGGTTCAGTAGAAGGTACGGACTATACAGCTTACAAGCTAACTAATGTGCAAGAAGATCTGAACGAGACCACTCTCAATCACCATGTTTTCTCCTTAAATAACGAGCTCAGTAGACAGTGAGTCCCAAGACCCCAAAAGGATTATGTTTAAGGTATGTATAATTAATTAACATGAATAATTTCCGATGGTTTTTAAATATTTTCCAGCTACTAACCAGGAGGAATCAAGTAGATGTTAAATTTAACGTAAAGTCATTAATAAAAATGTTAAAAGTAAAGAGTCCAATAACTGATCCTTGGAGGACACTTGTGAATAGACAGAATGATGAAACCTTCAAGGTAAATAATATTAAAAACTGTTCGAAAGAATGAATACAATGAATAAAAACATAGAGTTATGGACCAGATCAAATGCATTAGAAATATCCCAGTAAATTGCATCATATAGAGGATATGATTTAATAATATAATCTAGAAATTAAAAATTTTTATTCTTAAATCTCACTTTACTAAAACTATGATGGTATTTTCTATGCTGTCCACTAATACGTTGAACTGTAAGCATTGTAGGCGTATTTATGTAAAATTCCCAGGTTAAACTTCGGCTGTGGCAGATAGATTATTTAATCTGTTAACAACCATGGATGCACCCTGTGGGATCATCTGGGTAAACTAGGATTCAACCACCCACTATTAAGTGTAAACCCTTAATCTCGGACAAATCCCCTTCCACAACCGTTGTTATGGAACAGTCAGTCTCTACTGTATCTTGATCCCAAGACACAACATGGGTTGTAGTAGTGAAGTTTTTTTTTTGTAAGTATTTAATTACTTGAGAAACAATGTATGGTGTTGATATAATATATAACAAAGAAAATATAGACTAATTTTATTTTATTTGGCTCAACAACCTGGCAATAAATCAAATTAGCAAATTTGGGCCAGTTCTAAATTTGCGAAAATAAATTAGGCCTAACTCAGTACTACCTTCACCCAGTTACAATCGATATTTTAAAAACCCTGAAGGATTTCCAACAACCCTAAATTGTGTGCTTTAATTAAAATTAAAAAATGGATGAACAAACAAATTAATCTTGTTATATTAATCTTGTTATTATAAATTAAATTAAATAGTAGCCATTTTTCCTAAACCAACGATAATTGCCCTTGTATCTGATCCATATAGCAATGATGGTTTCGATTATGACTGGCAAATGAGCTTCTTAGTACCTTTCATCGCAATACTAAATGTTGAACTCGGTCCTGTTGAGCAGTAATGAAAAGGAATTTCAATAAAATAGATATGAATAACAACCGAGGGATGTTATTGACTATGATAGTTAAATTTATAAAAATGAAAGATAAATTTTAAAGAATAAAAGGTCGGCAAAGCAAAGCATTATTATGTGGTTTATATTTTTCCGGTTCAAATCGTACTACATGCATCTGGGGTTTTACTGAATCTCGTTCCAAAACATTGTTGCTAAATTGTTTAAATAAATAATTTTGTTTAATCTTAGAACCGAATAATTAAGAAACATAAGAAAAAATAGGGTTACTCTAATTCTAAAGTTACGACGAAGATGAGACTAAAAGTTCAGTTGCTAAAAGAAAATTTCAATTTAAAACATAATAAAATCTCATCTGTGGGGAGGCAAGCTAAATTAAATTCAGCCAACCCATTTCACCGTCAAAGCCTAACAACTCTAGTATTATGGTAAAAGGTTTCTTCGGTAATTGCTGCCTTGCTAGTTGTGGAAAAGCATTCGCAGTTGGAAGACCACCTGAGTGCTAGGGCCCCATAAATGTTGGGGGGGGGGCGCTGTTATTTTTACCTTAATAGCCTCTATTAGACCTCCGCTTCTGGGATAGTAACTTAGATGTTACTGTTGCATTTAGAAGGCAAACTTTGAACAAATTTAGTAATTTTAAGTTAGGAAAATTATATTACAAAAATATATAACTGGTTTCATTTTATTCTGTCTATTCAAATTTTGTATTTTCATCAAAACTGTCCAAATAATTACAATCTATTTAATTAATGTTATAAAGCTTTGGATTTAAATTTTTGAACAGGACAACGTCTGTCGGGTCAATTACATTACATGCAAGTATTGGAAAGGTATTTGGCTGATCAATGTACTAATTACACCAGATTTAAGACCGGACTACCAGCAGTCCAAGGAGCTGTAGCATTCAACATAGGCAAACCTATTTCATCCCCAACACTAAAACCAAGACTCTTGAAAGATATTCTGATGTGATCTCAATAGATAAGGTTTCTCACCAATCGTTTTAACAAAATGTAATATAATCATGTTTTCTTTTAGTTTTCCGTTTTATAGTACTATAGCTCTGTTTATTATTACATTTTTTTTTTTTTTTTTTTTTTTTATTTAATTCAATGATATTTACAACTATAATACAATTATTACATTAATTTTAATTTTGTTTACTTATGTTAAATATTCAAACTACTATCATTCTTTTATATGAAAAAACACTATTAAATATTTACATCTTCTCTGTAAATAATCTGATAATGTACAGTTAGGGGTGTCTCTTGCATGAGACGAAACCCACACTTTCACTATGTGTTAAAGTTTAAAATTCATTATTAAAAAAAAAATGTAAGGCTAGGAATAGCCGATCTGGAAATAAAGAGAATAAAAAAAATGTACTAATACCCAGCCTTCATCAATTTGTAAGTGCCACTTATGTATTAGTATCTCAAAAGTATCAATTTATATTTAGACTATGTGGAAGATATCATTCAAGATATGTTTAGACTAGTTTGTTATTCAATGTATTCAATAAAAGCTCATTTTTTTGCATGATTATGAGACCAACAGAGTCTCGTCGCCAAAAAGGAAGCTGAAAGAACTTACTGAAGGACCAGACCCAAATCTTTAAATTATTGAAACCAGTCAATAAAATTAGAATTAAATATTTATAAAAAGTGAAAATATTTTAATGTTTATTTAAGTTTTATTTATTATATTGAAGTTTTATTTAAATTGGATATCCTTAATAGAACATACTACCCAGCGATTGAACCAAATCACCTTTCTGCACAAACGTTGGCTTAGCAACAGTACAGTATCTTACACATCCAAATATGTACTGTATCAAAATCTATCATTTCTCCATGCGTGATACGGATTTTTAAATATTTTACTTAATACAAAAGATTCAGCTGTTGTTATCGGAATAAATTATTTATTACAAGGAGTTGTCCTTATTATTTTCCCAGAGCCTTACTAATAAGTTCTCTAAAAGGGTATAATTAACTCTTGCAACTGAATACCTGCGAAGATAGAAAGTAGATAACTACTCTGGAATGTCTCAAGTGTGCATTTAGAACAAGGGCGTGCAATTCATTTTGGATCATTGCCCGAGAAAACGCATACCCAAAAGTGCGTCAACTCCGACAACCATTAATGTCTGTAGAGTCACCACTGAATCGAATTTAGTGAACCATTACACCTCTTCAGTGTTTACTCAACACCAATAAAGCGCACACATTCAGTCCTAGGAGATTTAGTGTTATTTGGATGGATTCAAAGTCGTCAGTTTGAAGTTGGCAGAGTAATGACTGTACTTCTGTCAGAATAACTCATCTGAAGGATGACGCAGTGATGGGGAAAGGGAATTAGAGAATAGAAAGATTTATTTAACTACCAAAAGTAATTTAGAAAGCAGCTTTCGTCGGCTAGAAAGCTTCAATCGTAATGGCTAACTTTACTAAGCTATCAAAATAGGAAATTTCTTCGTAACAGACATTCATTTATAAATGAATATGAATGATTAAAAAATATGATATCTTTTTGAAGAATTAAAGAATATGACATTATTTATAATATATATATATAAATAATAAGGCTTAGCGAACCCGAAGGCTCGATGCCGATACCAACAATCTCTGCTTACAAGCATCCGTTCACGTGCCACTACCCAAACCCAAATCCGCCAGACCACTCTTAACGCCATCCTCTCACTTACGCCTCGGTCTACCCCTCAGAGGCTTCCCAGTAGGTACAGCTGTTATTATTTTTTTTGGAATTCGTTCGTTACCAAGCCCAGAAATACAAATACATATGTATCGTATACATTTTAAGTTAAACACTTCTTAAGAATTCGTTCATTAGTGAGACCAACAACTTTATAAGCCCATCTTAATCTTCGTGACGCTATCACTTGAATAACTAAACTCGGTGCCAGCTACGAAATTCCCCGTTGTGCTATCTCCTAAATTATCAAGTGGTATCATCCTTTTTTGGACCGAATATTCTACGCAAAACCTTTCGAAACATTAAAGTTGATCACCAGTGTCAGCGGCCACGTTTCACATCCTTAAATAAGAGTTGGAAGGATGGTGGTTTAATAAATTCCGATTTTTAGATTTCTGGACAAAAGACAGAAGCTTAGTAGTGTCGAGACTGAATACCAAGTATTTCCTGCTTTATTCGCAACTTTATTCACGAATTTCGTTCTTTCTAGTTACCATAGACTCCAAGTACTTAAACTTTTCGAAATGTTCAAACTGATCATAGATAGGAATGTTTTTTTTCATAAAATGTTTCAATCATTTTTGACTATATGGCTTTTTTGCGTTAACCTCCGGGACCTTTGAAGCTCTTTCACTCACAGACGGCTTCATGGGAAATCATATTTATATAGAATAGTTGATTCAAGAAGTACAAAATATAACCCTTTTTAAATTTATAGCTTGTCTAGATCAAAGAATTTAGGAAATCTCTTTGATATATGTGCAGATATATTAAACTATAATATTAACATTTAAAAAACAAAACAAAATAGTACTTCCAGCTAAAGCTTCCACTGCGTAACGTTGATGACTATTTATACTTTTTAAAAAAGGAACTTAATTGCGTGAAAAAACGAGAGAAAATGTCAAAGAGCGCCAAAAATGGAACTCGCTAAATCGGGTATCGACAAAGAGAGAGATCGAAAAGCCCATAACAAGCAGTTATGAGGAGGTGGCACAAGTCATTAGGGAGGATACATGTAGGTGTAAATCACGGGTAGGTGGAGGGGAACGAACAGCCAATCAGGATCGGTGGGTGTGGCTTCACCCTCGACGACAGCCAATCAGAACGCCTACCACAACCATGGTTTTCCTTCAATCCAGCCTGTTACCCTCGCTTTTAAACATTGTCGAAGTATCGTTTTCTTTAAACAATTATAAATTATTATTCGACTTTGTCAAACAGTCAAAATTATTGTCTTATATATCATTTATGAGATAAAAATCAATCTATCATATCCCTTTGTTTTGTACAAAGTCGTTTCATGTGAAATTCCCGTTTTAAAAGGAAAGGGGATTCAGTAAAACAATTTTACGAATTCAAAATATTTACCCTCATTCTCTATACTTTTTTTTCAACGGTTTAGCGTAATGCCAATCCCAGGACTGAAAAATTCAGGCTTTTGGGTTGAAATAAATTCTAAATGTGCGTTTTTGACTTGAAAATTATTATAAAAAATTTTACCCTTATGGTAGTTGTCCAAATTTCTGAGCCGATGGAAATCTGATGGAAATAAGCGAATAAGGTGGGAGTGAGAGAACTTCGTAACCCAGCTCGTTCAGTTTGTTCACTTTCTGTATCGAAAAATCAGGTCCGACGCTGTCGTTTAATCCTAATAACAGTATAGGCAGGCCTCTTCTGATTAACCAATACATTTTTTTTTTCATTGCATTATGTCAATATCCCTGGGGAACGATATGGATGAGACGGTTTCAAGTTTGTGTAGAAAAGCAGAAATGAGTTATTCCTGATAGAGACCACCGCAAAGAAACCAACATTTTTTTAATCTAAGTTTGATAATGCCAAGTGACCAAGTTTGATAATGCTAAGTGACCAAGTTTGATAATGCCAAGTGACCAAGTTTAAACTCATAAAAAAATTACACGAAAATCGCTTGTTTCCATGTTCGTATTTGATGGCACGCTAAACTGTGTTCGTTAAATTATAGTGATAGTATATATTATAAAAAAAGAGGGGATTGATAAGAGTTCAAAACAATATGTCAACATAAACATAGAAAAAAAAAACAGAATTCCATTTTGAATTTTATGGCATTTCATATGAAACTATATGATTTATTACTTATTTTATTTTTAACAGACAAATTGAAAAAAAAACAACAACATAATTCCACTCTATCAACATTACAAATTCTCGAGAAATTAGCGTGGAGTCAATCAGTATTTTTTTAAGTGAATACAAATTTCATTAAATGAACTTCAACTTATGATTCCAACCTTTTTGAATTTGAGAGTTGAGTGTGTTTAAATTAAAATTATAAAAATTCTTGTTTTTTCATCGGTACTTGAACTAGACTTAGCGAGGAAGACTTGCTCGACCGAGAACTATCGGGAACGGATACAACTAAAGTTGGGGCGACCTGTGGTCTAGTGGTTAGCGTAACAAACTACAAAGCCCAAGATCGCGGGTTCGTAGCCCGGCAGGTGGTCCTAGGATTTTTTTAAGGGTGTAAAAAAACCTTAGTTACGCCGTCCTTCGGAAGGGACATTATGGGGATCCCGAGCCTGTACCATGCAGGGACTCGTTAAAAATCCCTATCCTAATTAAACCAGGATAGGCAAAATTTAGAGCTCCCACTGTAGCATCGTCCGATTAGCCATAGGAGCATAAAGTGACGTTAAATGAACAAATAACAATAACTAAAGTAGTAAAGAATCTTTATATATATATATTTTTTTTTTTGTTTGTGTTTATTTATTGTTCTTTTTAATTTTTTAAATATTTTTTTATTTTTTAAGAATAATTTTTATTTATTTTGAAGAGAAAAGATTTGTCTTGGCCAGGATTCGAACCCGGGTCGCCCGCGTCTCTAGCGTTGTGCTCTAACTGCGGAGCTACCAAGGCTCGCATCCAAGCCAGACAAATCCATTCTCTTCACTGATCCTATAAATATATATTTTCATTCCGAGTCAGATCATGTTTTTTTTCTATTTGAGTTAATTTCATAAATATTTTCGATTAAGGAAACACCTGCCAAAACCGGTTGTATTTTTTATCGAAGTTATGAAGAAATTTCCTTGAACTCAATTCAGGAACAAAACGATACATGATTCAAATCCGCATAAGAGGATAAGTACAGGAGGTCTCAGGTGCATGGCAAAGATGCGCAAAAAAGATGCATACAGATATGGCATTCGAGCGAGGTGGGCAAGGACATGCTATGAAGGGATCAAATCTCGCCGAAGGACCTTGTTCCAAAAAAGAAATAAATGGACTTCCCTTGAGAGTCCGCCAACTTTCCCATTCGCTAATGTTCGTCCGCCTTTATTAAAATAAATTTGAGGTTACCTCGTCGGGGCAGTTCTGTCCACCTAGAAATTGCAGAGACCCTTTAAATAATTTTTAACTGATATAAATAATAATTATATATCATGTGGCTTGAGAGTGGGAATTGCTAATTATTATTTAAGTATCCATAAAAAAATAAGAAGAAATTAGTGTAATCATTAGAATAGAGAGCGAAGGAAAGACGGACATATCTCAACTCTAGAACAATAAGAGATAAGAGTTGAGCTACCATTGAAGTTCATCAAATATAATGAAATATAAAACTAATTACAAAACTATGGCAGGACTCTACGCAAAACCGATCTGAATGTGGAATACTATAGGTTCCATGTCGTGCTGTCTCCCCTGTACATTATTGGTACATCAAAGGTTCGTAGGCCTCTGCTTGGTTTGTGCATATGTTTCCAAGGCTTATATCAGTTTCCCGAATATTTTCAATAGAGGTTTTTAAACATATGGGAACGAATTTTCACTTAAGGTGCTCTGGAGTACTCCCCTAATAACGTGCTAATTTATAATAAAAGTCTTATAACTGTACCGCAACAACCTACGAAGGGCCTAGAGTCCAATACATGGAAGAGACTGGGCTGGTTATAGGATGACGGTTGTACAGGGAGGTGATTTTCAGAAATCATGCTCATCCTTCAGGTTTTCCCACAATTAAGGGTACTCACTTTGTAAAGGCTAGTTAAGGTTAGGAAAGCTCTGCAGATCACACAGGGTCCATCCATGGCTGTTAACGGTTTAAATATTTTATCTGTCACAGCCGGATTTGAACCGGATTTTAACCACTCAGCACTCTAAACAGTGAGCTCCCTAATTATGGTCTATACTCAGTCATAATTATAAGTTTTATTTATCTCCTTAGCGATTATTACCATACTTCACAATGTTCCAATGGTATTAGATAATAAGCTGATACAGTTTACAAATTTACATATTTGAACTGTTATAAGAAGTCGAATCGCGCTGGATATGAGGAATAGGCTGGAAATATTTGAACCTTGAAAAATAAAAATTGGGATTACAAGATGAGTTATTGGAATAAAACTGATATACAAGCTTACTAATTCTTGTCCTGAGAAAAGTGTAACTAAAAATAAATAAAGAGATTGTATAAAAATAACGTCCTGACGTATTTCATGCAACTTATTAAGTAACTTTGTAGAAGAAATGAAGTTTTTTTTTTTTAAATTTATTTATTGATATTTACAACTGTATCAAAAAAAATACATCAAGTAAATGGGCTAAGCGATACATAATGACATGTGAAAATGACAAGTAGAGAAACTACCCACTGGTAGTACTCAAATCGCAACTTCAGCTAAGAAGTCACGGGGCCATCTTCTTTTCAGACGCCTCGGAGGATTATTGGGAATTGAAGAGGAAGCTAGGTTTGAAACTAGAGGGTTTGAGTGGAAATGAAGTTTGTTATGAAAGGATAGATAGCGGGTTCGGGCCAAATTAGCAACAAATGGGACATTAAGGTCGTTATGGATGATTTTATTCTTAACAAAATAAGGAGCATTAAGGATTTTACGAAGGAGTTTGGATTGTAGGGATTGGATACGAGAGGAATTAGATGGCTTAGTGGAGCCCCAAAGCTCTACTCCGTAGGTCCAAATAGGTCGTATGATGGTCATGTAGATGAGTCTTTTGTAATTAATTGGGAGCTTAGAGCTTTGTCTAGTAAGTGTTGAAGTAGCCTGAAACGTCGGGCGGTTTCTTGTCTTTTAAGTCTCGTATGAGGATTCCAGGTTAATCGTTTGTCAAGATGCAACCCTAAGTATCGGATCTGTTCTACAGGCACCAGTGGGATATTATTAAAGGATACTGAAGGGCAGGAAGTCATTGGTTTACGATGTAAGGTAAAAGTGATTTGATGCGATTTTTGAGAGTTTATTTGAATTCTCCAGTTTGGACTACATTCTTCAAGATCAGTGATATGGGATTGGAGGCTCTGGGATGCAATAATTGGATTGGTGTTGACTGATAATACACATGTATCATCAGCATACGTGGTAAGGATAGTATTAGGATGAGTTGGGATGTCAGCTGTATAAACTGTATAAAGGATTGGGCCAAGGATACTACCTTGGGGAGAAATGAAGTTAAAATTATTTACTTGATTAAATAATTATTTAAATTTTTACTCCAACTTAACAGAAGTTTTCACTCCTAAAGGTACTTGGAGCCTGAATATAAATGATAATTAAAGAAATGAAATGGTGAGACGGATAAAATTTTCACTAAACGGAAATACTCAAATTTAAATGTTTCCTGTTTGAATTAAGCAAAGGAATATTACATTATAAATATATCCAAATTAGAATAGAATAGAATGGAATAGAAAAATAATATTATTCAGGGACCAGGTCCCTTTAGAATAACAGAGATGAACAAAATTAAATAAATATATATCTGGCCAAAGGACTACATCAGAATAAAACAATATTTAAATAAAATCGTGGAAGTAAATAACTAAACAGGTATGTTTTGGAAGAGAATCAGAAAATTTAATACAAAAATAAAATTAAAGAACAGACAAATTTACAATAAAAAGAAATAAGCTTGTGGAAAAATAAGTGAATAAATAATACCATCTAATAATTAAAAAAAAGGATATCATTATGAGTGAGGAATATTTACAGTAGTTCATCAATTAATCAAGTTGAATATATCTATAAATTATTTATTGATTATAAAGCATCTGTTTGGGAATTTAGAAGATGTAGGAAAAGTTTGGATTTAAATGAGGTTAAAGAAGACGCATGACGGATATCGAGAGGGAGTGAGTTCCAAAGAGAGATAGAAGGGGTGAGAAAGGAAAGCTCAAAAGTTTTGGTTCTATGGAAATTATTTAGTTTTAATCTGAGAATTTTAAATGTATTAACAACCGAATGCAAGGGGAGTATTCGAAAATTGCTCCAAAATTGCTTGAACCGGGAATATACACTAATATTGCATAAATAAATAAAATAATAATCAAATAAAGTCAAACTTGGTAATAAATGAAAACAAATTACAATCGCAATGAAATGTTTATACATACTATACACAAATAAAGATATGGGCACCTCAGTGCATAGAGTTCTGAGTAACAATGGTGATGGTTTCGGGTTCAAATAGGACCTTATGGGATACACTGAACCTCGTGTGGTTCACCCAGCCTCAAGAAGTGGGTACCCTTAATTTGAGTACAAACCTAAGTAAAAAGGTTGATATAAAACAAAGAAAAATCAATTTATCCATATTTATTTGATAAATATTATGAATTTTATATCACAAAACAACCTGTATTACGGACGGTAATAAATCTTAGCCTGTTTTATCTCAGGCTATAAAATATTATCAATATTCTTCTGAATAATTTCAAACAGGCACTACATGAATTTAATATTCCACCAAATATATTTTTTATTACTGGTCTATTTAAAGATACATCCTAAATAAAATTGCGCATAATTTTTTATTCTTTTGAAATTCCTGGAATTGTTTAATAACGGATGGGCAAGTAGAAACAGAAACCACCCAGAGTAATAAAAATAAGTAGTAGAAAAAGTTACAAAATCCGGAATACTTTTATTGCTGGAGGTAGGAACTTTATTGGTCTGTATAGTAAATTGTAAAGGAGCGGTCGACCCACTCTAAAGCTATTCTTTATTTATAGCGAGTAATGGAAACTGTTTTTTATTTTTTTGTCTTTTACGAGGACGATCCAAGTATAGAAAATTCAACCGAATATTCTTCTGGACTACTCGGATTATTAAATATTTAATAAGATGTATATTTACATTTAATTAATGAAAAATACTGTTAGCGATTGGTGAATGAATGGGAAAAAAATTAAATTCTGGGACATGAATCTTAAACTGTCTGAGAATAACTAAAATGAACAATGAGTGCAGCTTTTTCCTCGTCGCTATTGCTAAATTGTTTATATAAATAAAAATTGTATTAATAAAATTTAAAAATCGACAATTACCATAAGCCTTGACCTACTTAAAATACTAACATTACTTATAAGCATAAATTTAGATCTTGGAATAGGCTTTTGAACGAGTCTGGCAACCGGGGTTGCATTACAAACTCCGCCAATTCCAACCTCCTACATAGTTTATCATTATTCAATTATATCTCACTAACAGCTCATTCAAACTAAATCACAATAATGTATTTTCATCCCTCTTTTCTCAATCTGCTGGTGTTCCTCAAGGTAGTATCCTTGGCACAATCCTATACAGCTGACATCCCAACTCATCCTAGTACTATCCTTAGCACGTATGCGGATGAAACATGACTCTTATCAGTCAACACTGATCCAGTCATGGCATCCCATGTCACTGACTTTGAAAAATGGTGTCAAAACTGCAGGATTAAAATAAATTCCCACAAATCCAGAGAAATCACCTTTAATCTCCGTCGTACACCAATGACTTCCTGTCCTCCTGTATCGTTTAATAACATCCCACTGATTCCTGTAGAACAAGTCCGGTACTTAGGACTACACCTTGACAAAGGCTAAATTAGAATCCTTATACTAGACTGAAACGACAAGAGACAGCACGCCGTTTCAGGCTACTACAAAATTTACTAGTCAAACGCACTAGGCTCTGAATTAATTACAAAAAACTCATTTACAGGACAATCGTTAGACCCATCTGGACTTACGGAATAGAGGTTTGGGGCTCCACTAAACCACCGAATTCTTCTCGTATTCAATCCTTACAATCCAAAATCCTTCATAAACTCCTCAATGCTCCTTATGCATTCTTTAATGCATGCATTGTTTTTCGAAAAAGATGTAATGAGAGCTGTTTGATCCGGTTTGTTTGGAATTTCAATAATAAAAAAATTGTAAATCGCCGTTTTAGGCTACTTCAACACTTACTAGACAAACGTGCTAAGCTCCCAATTAATTACTAAAGACTCATATATACAAAAAATTATAAGACCTATTTGGACTTATGAAATAGAGCTTTGGGGTTTCCTCTAAGCCATCGAATTCCTCTCGTATTCAATCCTTACAATCTAACAACCTCCGTAATATCATCAATGCTCCATACTTTGTTACGAATAAAGTCATCCATAGAGACCTCAATGCCAGATATGTAGTTGATTTGGCCCGAGCACCATATCAATCCTTTCGTGACAAACTTTACACCCGCTAAAAGCTAGTCACATATTCAATGCCGGATAATCCTCCGAGGATTCTGAAAAGAAGATGTCCCTGATACCTTCTAAGCTGAATTTGTCATTTGAGTACGGCCGGAGGTAGTAATTACTACTTACCATTATGTATCATTCATTATATTTACTTGTTGTATTGCACATATTATACCGTTGTAAATTTCAATAAGTAAATTAGTTATTGACTATTATGGGTAAATTAGTTGATTATTTAGTGGATCCTAAGTTCGAAATTGGAATTTACCACATTTATGTTCAAACTGGATTTCAGTATAAGACTGAATCACAAGAACTGAAAGTAAAACGTAATTTTTTAATAGCCAAAAAATTAGATAAATAGATAGTTAAATTCAAGAAATATTCAAATCTTCAGTACGATGCAGGTCCCCACTACATGCTCCAGTTGCCATCCACTGGCCAAGTATAAGCCACCGAAATAGTACTTTGGTTCCTGATGCGGCAATAGATTCAGGGGAGAGAGACAAAGATATTTTAGTAATAGCCAGACAGAGAGAACTACCTGAGGTGCAGTTACTTAAGAAATATTAATAGACAGACCTCTAGTGCCCGTGAAGATGGTGGGGTGGTTGACCAGCATATTGGCTCTGCACCAGCACAAATGTCACACTATCCTAAGCCAACACTCTCCCACTGACAACATCTAATTTAGCGCAAACTGCATCATCTAATAATAATAAGGCTTAGCGAGCCCGAAGGTTCGTTGCCGGTACCAAAAACTCCTGTTCACAAACTTCCGTAGACGGATTACCAACAAAACCCAAACCATTAAGATCGCCCAATTTTTTTATTAATCATAATACAAATTAAAAAAAAGTTGTAGGGTAGCTGAAATATCACGAAATAATTTGATCAGGGTTATAACATGACTCGAAAAACCAAAATACATAAAAAAACCTGTACCACTACAACAAATGAACGATATTTGGTTCAGTGCGTGGTAGAGACTAGAATGTTTCTTGGACAACGGTTATGTAGGATGGTGATTTGTCCTAGATCATTTTCAACCGCCATATTTTCCCCCTATTCTCGGTTCTCACTCTTTAGAGGCTTGGTGAGCCCCAGGAAGTTTCTACATCACGTAGGATCCACCTCCAGCTGTAAACAAATTAAATAAAAGTCAGCCAGCAGCGAGATTTGAACACAGTACCTTTGGAAATCATTCAATGCAGAGTGCACTGAGCCTCATCGGTCCCATACTAGTCATAATAATTAATATAAATCAAGTATTCAAAGATAGGAATTGACACAGCCAATTTCATTCTTGCAGAATTGCTATATATTTGGCCGTTTCATATAAAATGTCTGCTTTGAAAGAAAAGATTGTATAGTAAAACGACTTCATGAAGTATAAACAATTTTAATAAAAAATTATTTTAAAAGAAAAGATATGGCCAGGACCGGGACTTGAACCCGGGTCGCCCAGATCGCTAGTCTGAAACACTACCAATTGAGCTATCCTGGCTCTATCAGGCTCGCTCCCCGGTCATGGTCATGGTCCTTTCTTTTCACTGAACCCACGTCCCCGCGTTCTCGCAATTTTGTATACGAGGGGAAGAATGTTCTTTGAACATTTATTTAATTTGGATCTTGTTGACTTACGCCATTATATATTATTATAATTTATTTTATTATATTAGTTATTGATTTTTTTTAATTTTTAATATTTCTATTTGAAAAGAAATAGGATAGCTCAAATGGTTGAGTTCCAGACTAGCGATCTGGATTCGATTCCCGGTCCTGGGCATATCTTTTCTTTTCAAATAAAAATATTTAAAAATTAATAAAATCAATAACTAATATAATAAAATAAAACATTTTAATCAAAATATTTACTCTTGTATTTTTCTATACGTTTTTTCCAAAGTGTCAATCAAATTTTCAATCGCAGGACTTAAAACATCGGTGTTTTGTGATAATATAAAGCCTGAAAATGCATTTTTGAGTTATGATTCACTTTCAAAATTTCACCCTTAAGGATGCTGTACAAAATTCTGTTGGAAATAACTCAGTCGAATAAGTTGGGTGTGGTAGGACTTTGAAACTCAGTTTCCCTGGCGATTAAACAATGCAGGTTATTTTTTTTAAATAAGCTTTAGTTGCATTAAGTCAATATCCCTGCAGTAAGATTTGGATGTGATAGTTTCATCTCAGGGTAGAAAGGATAAATCAATTATTTATGAATTAAGCGTGCCAAGAGCTAGAAATATTTCAAATCCATGGTCAATTCCTCACATCCGAACGCGGGGGTAATGTTTCTCCCAGCTTGGGCTTCCCCGTGCCCAAGTTTAAGCTCATAAAAAAAATTTACGAAAATCTCGTGGTTCCATGTTTCATATGAAACGCACCAATAGTTATAGCTGAATGTAGAATTTTTATTATATTTATTTATTTATTCGCTATTAATTATCACTATTTATTATTATTGTGTTGAACAAGTCAATATTCGTACATTATCTGTCGATCAATCGTCCGGTCTCCCTATACCATAACTGATAACATGGCCCGCCTAGCCTACAAGCGTAATATTGCCTGGCAAGTCGGCCTCTATAAATGAAGAGACTGAATTAATGTCTAGACGTGAGAGTTTGGTCACGCAATCGTGACCCGCGACCGGACTTATGACCGCCACTGACTCACATCTGTTCCAGCCACTCCCGATGCCAGGCGAATCAAGGTAAGAATGCTGTTTGTTTTTTATATAATTTTATTTATTTCAACTTTACAATTCGTTATACAAACATAGCGTCGGACCAACGTCCATAGTTCCGATCGTATAAAAAAGGAAAGGTGTACTACTACATTCTATGGAAGGTCATTTTTTGGGATTTTACTCTATAGGATTTTTTGGTTGTTTACTCCCCAATAATTTAGTCCATGCTCATACTCTTATCTAAATACAAGATTTTTTTTCTCTTTATATTTTTTATCTACACCTGTCAAATACAAAACTGTGACAATCAGCAGATAGTCAAATACAAGATTATTTTCTAAATCAGGGCTTTGTAATACACTACCCGCACAACACTGTTGTTTTATAAAATTATTACTATCGGAACCTGTTTTTTTCATATAACCAAGATATTTTTTTATGAAATTTAAAATTTTAATTAATATTTAATTTAATTGGGGAGTGGAGTGGCTCAGTGGTAGAGCACTGAGTTGTCATGCCGAAAATCCTGGTTCGATCAGGATTTTCAACTGCAGGCAAGAATTTTATTTAGTCTGTTACCTGCCGGAGATGGATCATCTAGGAGCTCACCCAGTCTCTATAAAGTGGGTAACCAAAATAAGGGGGAAATGTCTGGTGGTTGAGCGTGATCTAGGACAAGTCGCCTCCTTGCATAACCGTTTTCCTTGAAACAGTACAGTCTCTACCATGTACTGAACCCCTGACCCGTTCCTTCAGGTTGTAGTGGTAGAGATTTCAGGTTAAAATGTTAAGGTTTCTACTTTTTTTTTATTTTTGCAAATTTTCAGAGAGTATTTTAATTATGTTATTCCTTATTACCCTTATATTATCATATACTACAACTCGGTGATTTTCATATCCATAGGGAATTATTAATGATTTTTTAATTATCATTATGTTAAGCAGATGCCATATCATTACTTCCCTGACGTCTAATTTTAATCACATCCCAGGATTATTCTAGTAGGCTATGTATAAGGGATATCCATATTTGCTGATATTGAATATGATATAATCATGGTATAATAAAGTCATGGTATAATCATAAAAATTATTTGATCTAGTTCAACTAAAATTAATTATTTTTTGTTAATTTCTTGATTATGCTCCATTATACTAAATACCAAAGCTGATTGGATAGTATTTAGTTGAATTTTAGATACTTAAGCCCTTTTTTTTTGTGGATTTTCCGTTTGCATTACAATGAAAAATGTATATACAGTTAAATTTTTTGAATATTGTTTACAATATTATGTAAAGCCAATACTGAAGTCTTGGCTGGGAGTGGACTTGACACCGATACCCGAGCAACAAGTCAATTTAATCAGAAAACAAACTCAGGAGCAAGTGATTAAAAGTTGACGGGGAGATCATTGCCGTTGACACCTCATTAATCTAAAATATTTCGCCCCCCCCGGGAAAGTTTAAGCTCTCGTCCGTAATGCAGGGACTCATTCCCGTGATTATGATTAGATTGGAGCGAAACACAGCCTGTGACAACGCTATGATGGAGTTGCCAGAAGCTGTTAAGGTGATAACACAACTGTATTTCAACTTCGAATGGTACAGTGCGTACTACTGTCTCATACAGATTCCTGTAATAAGTAATATCATTCCTCCATCAGGCATTATGGATACAACTTTACATCCATTAATTAAATTGTCTTTTAAAACATAACTAGAAAATAATTGAGGCGTTGAGATGCAAAAGGGGATAAATCCAAATTTGAAAATTTTTCAGGAAAAAAACATGTGCATAATTCAGGATATTATGAAATGATTATTTATTTGAGACAATTATTTTTAGAAAAATTAGATTGGCTTTGGCATGTTTCGAATGGCGAACCATGTACAACCCCCAAAATTGTGAAAAAGCATTAAAAAAGTTAAAAATGATAAAATATGGATTTAACCCTATTTTCATCTCCAGGCCTCAATTAATGCCTAAACGGACAAAGGTATATTCAAGTCATTATGAGCCTAATATATTCTAAAGACACAAAAGCCATAATATAACTTGAATATTCTTTCCACAACTGTTGGCTTAAAACAGTAATCTCTACTCTTCATGAAGTGGTAGGTACAGTTGTTTTTTTTCCATATAATAATTTCAACTCTACTTCATAATAACTTTTATTCAATCTTTCTTTACATGTTTAATTTATGATAGTCTATTATATTTGTACGATTGTAAAACATTTTCTACAACTAAAAATAACAAAATCCAGTAGCACTACAATCCATAAAGAGCGCACTTCATGGTCGTGGCTGTACTATTTCTAGAACAACGGTTGTGCATGGAGGTATTGTGTTCACAGATCGAGCTCAAATACCACCTTTTCCCCCATTAAGGGTACCCACTTTGTAAAAACTGGGTGAGGCATAGGAGAGTGTGAAGTACCTTACAGGGCACACCCCTGGCTGTAAATAGATGTAGTTTATAGATATTTAAGCGATCGGATAGTTTTATCGTTGTCAACGGTCTGGTTGTGGAATAAATATTCAGGATACGTTCTTCAGGATTTGCGTTGCGGAATTTATTATTTAGAAGTTGTTATTTTTCATTTTTTTTTTTTTATTGGTGAAAGGTAATTCAAAGTCCACAGTGTTAATTTAATAAACTGTAGAACCTGGAATCGAACCAGAAATCAGCAAAATAAATTATTTATTTGTTAACGCGTTGACTGCCACGGCAGTTTTTAGAAATCTGGCCTAAAATAACAATTTAATTTAATCACATTATATTATTAAAAACTCTAATTCGAAATTCTTCTCGATTCTAATCTTTCGAGTATAATCGTAGCTGCACAAAAATAGCAAGTAAACTCAGGACGAGATAACTCGAAGTTGGCGTCCAAGAAAAGAACGGAAACTACGAGTTATCTCGTACTTGGCAGTCAACGTGTTAACAGTCTTGAATCGACATTTTGGGATCTGAAAAACCACCTGGAACTCATCCATCCTATATAAAATTGGTACTCTTAAGTAGAGGATAATCACGCAGTTGAGTATGATCTCGGACAAATCCCTGCACAATCGTTGGCTTTGAAACAGCATAGACCTTGCCAAGTACTTAACTCAATACCCTTGACGGGTTGTATTGGTACAGGCTTATTTCTTTATATGTGATCATGCTGAAGGATACAATAAAAATTAAAAAAATGAGATTTTGTAGCCCTAAATCGAAGAAAGGAGAAGAAAATCCCATGGTACTATATCTCAATATCGATAATATGAAATCGATCATTTCCTAGCTTTGGACAACAACCCAATATTAGAAGTTTTTAAAATATTTTTTAATTTATTTATTTACCCTACGTTCCCTTAATGAAAACATTAATATATAACACAATGATGACATGACGGTTAGAAAAAAATGATAAATTTACTATTAGAAAAACTCAAATAATCAAAACGTCTTGAATAAAACTTTACCACATGGTATCGTGTATTGTGGGTTAGGAAGGCTTATCAAGTTAAAATTAACCAGTTGTTAATAATAATAAAAACATATATTTGTATCTATATAAACACACATTACTTAAATATTATATAATTACCGATTATTAATACTAATAAATAGTAATAAAGGTCAACGAGACCATAAAACGAGAGCCGCGATAGGACAGGAGCGAAGGATCCTTGACGAAGGCTGCAGAGGGTAAGGTTAGTAGCCGGCTTGCGCAACAGTTCACTAGCACCGACCAGTTGGCCGCCAGCCTCCTCTGGCTTCCTCACCTCCCATCTCTCTCCAGATCGGCTCCCTGATGGCCCAAGATGGCAGTCGGTCCTCAAGGGGTTCAGTCCACTGAGGCAATGCCGTGTCCACACAGCGTCTTGTGAAACTTTCGAAAGTTCCTCTGAGGTAACTCTTCTTCAAAATTAGGCAAAGCTTAATCGGATCTCCGTTAGAGAATAGAAATTATCGATATAAACATTAAACATTAACCAGTTACCATTTGGTCAGTTACCTTCTCCACCGAGTAGCCACTCCTATTGGCCCTGAAGATGACCTACACATTAGGTTGAAACGTCGGCACATATATTTTCAACTTAATTGCTGTGTTATTTTGACTGGACCCCCAACTATTTACATCCTATATTAGTATCTACCAGTCAACGAATTTCTTTCCTACATAAGATAAATATAGAACGAATTTAATAGTGGTAGAGGATAAGTACGAATGGTAGATTTCATTGTTAAATATTTATTTTTTTTAAATATTTATTATTCATCTGCACCTGGGCAATTGCGCATTCAGTAAATTTGATCCGAGTGTTTTTCTTCATGATTATCTATATGATGATCAAGAAGAAAAACACTGCATCGGATGATGGAATAAAAATGTCAATCGTTGAGTAGTTCTCTTGGTCAATGTTTTTTTTTTGTTTTTTTTTAAATATTTTTCTATCAAGTCCAGGTCACAGGGAGTAGGAAAGCGGAAGAACGAGTGGGTTTGGGTGATATTGTGTCGATGAGTGGAATATCGTGTATTTGTTATGAATATATTATTTTTTAGTGGGAATGTTCATGTCGTTGTGTATGGTGTGATTAGAAATATGCCATAGTGCATTAAAAATTTTTCTGAGAATTTTGGACTGTGTTGTTTGTATCTTGTGTATGTGAAAATTTTTTGCTGAACCCCAAAGTTCTGCTCCATATGTCCAAATAGGTTTTAGACCAATAGGTTTGTTCCGTAAGTCAAGTCTGTAACCCAGAAGGTGGGATAGTTGTTAGTAGCGTCTAGCCTATAGTCTATGTACGTTCCATGGAAGTATTTTGTCCAAGTATAGTCCGAGATAACGTACATAATTTTTGGAAGGTACTTCGTCGTTGTCAATTTTGACTGCTGGACACGAAGCTTTGCGAAGAGAGAAGGTTACATGGCTCGATTTTGAGGCGTTCATTCTGATTTGCCATTTATAGAACCTCTTTTCTAAATCAAATAAATGATTTTGAAGAGCTATAGATGCTAGGTTTGGGTCTCTGTGAGAAGAAATAATGGCTGTATCGTCAGCGAAGGTATAGATGTTGGTGCAAGGGTGCTCCGGGATATCAGAGGTGTAAACAGAATAGAGCATGGGGCTTAAAACACTGCCTTGCGGTACACCCCTGTATTGAGGTGTTTAGTATTATCTTTCACTGCATGTTATATTCCGTATATCAAAAGTCTTATAAAATTTAGTATAAATAAAGTAAATCAAGTAGTTTCGATTATTTTATATTCAAGAAACATACATTTTATTATTATATATTATTGGTGTAATAATAGTGAGAAAGGCCCTTTTTATACTTTTATCAGCATAATAAATTATAATTAACTTTGTACCATGAATTCAGTAGACTTTTATGAACTTAGCTTAAGACTAAGTTTTTGAGGGGTTTAAAGTCAAGATAAGAACATTATTTTATTTTTATTGTTTTTTTAACGTATAAAATAATTAAATATAATATAATTATAAACGATGAGGAGAGAAAGGGGACTAAAGCAGGCGGTTGGACTCCCCACTCCGAGGAAAGGTGAGCAGCCCCGGCCAACTGACCTTTTTAGGCCGCCTTTACCAACTTAACAACTTTACCCAATCGTCCTTTCATCCTCTTATAAACACCTGACAGGAAATTTCCTTTTTAATGTAGATATCTCTCTTAAAAGAGCGGGGTAGGGCTCTAGGTTGTTGAGCTGAAGGTACCGAGTCCAAATCCAGGTGTTGTAGATAAATTTAACCTGTTAATAGCCGTGGATGGACCCTATGAGATCTACATGCTCTACTGGGATTTACCAAGCACAAGCATAAAGTGAGTGGGGGTCACTGATGATTTGGCCCCGAGTTCAAAACCGAACGGACAGATAAAGTACTTATTAATCAAAACCTCAACAACTGTTGACTCCATGGTTCCTCTATAAATTGAGTGTCCTAAATTAGAGGGAAAACATGACGGTTGAGGGTGATTTCGAACAATTCACCTCCACGCACAAGGCAAGAACAATTCACCTTCTGTTGCGTTACGAACAGTAGAGTTCTTATCATAAGACTGAACCCAAAAACCTACATGGGTTGTAGGAGTACAGATTTTAAAAATATATCCCCTAAATAAAATCCTCTTTTGGAAGAAAACCGGGACAACTCCAAATTACAAGTTAACAGATAATGCGCCAATGTTCATTGAATCCTAGAGAAAGTTTCGAGAATTCGACACCGTTCTCAAGCGGCCGACTACTCGAGTACCTTTTTTGTCACTCTTCTTTCAAAGGGATACGTTTGATGAGGTTTACAATAATAATTAAATGTGATATTTCATTGTTTAATACAGTGATGACCTACAATCGCATCCTCCCTAATAATCTTCAGTACATTTTCTCCCTATCATCTGACCATCTACAATTTAAAAAACCTCAATCTGACATAGTGTTCTTAGACTAACCTTTTTTCCTTTGCACATATTTAAAATATTTTATGACAAAAATTAATTTATGAAGATGAAATTAGGATGTCCTATGAGTTATCAAACATGGACCCATGAAGGCTACGTTAAGTCATTGGATACGTGCATTTTCCTTTCGTTGTGCCGATACATCTTTCATTATTTTTCTGTGGTCTTCCTTTCTCTCTTGTGACCATGTCCCAGTCTGCTTTGATTTCTCCTCTTGCCACTTATGAATTTAGAATATGCAGACAATTTGGCTTTGGATATCCTCAAGCGTAATTCCGGCCAGTTTCTAAACACAAATTTTGCCAATCTATTTCAGTGTCTCTTTTGGATTGAAGTAAAATTCAAATGAACTTTAGCTTTGGTAAATCCAATTTCATCCTTTTGATTTGTCCATAAAATCTTAATCTGCGTTTTTTATATCGCTAATGTCTCAACCATAGTATATTTAGGCCCTTCACTTATACATAAACCTTAAAGGAACTTTAATAGCTTTGCTAAAACGAATCGCTTTAAAATCTAAGAATAATTTGGGTAAAAGTAGTCATAAAAAAAATAATTATACCTACTTATTTTTTTTAATTTACATTTTATTCCCACCATAATTAAACAGAGGGTGGGAAATAAATATTTTACGATTTAGGTATACATCCGAGGGAGCTATTAATAATTAACAAGACAGAAATATAATTACGAACCATCTACACTCCCATAATGAGATCGACTTCGGTTTAAAGTGGTTCATAAAACATTAAATTATCGGCAGCCGTAATTGTCGTTTTCCCAATTAAAAAAAAAATGAAGGCTTTCTCTTTTTCCATTTTCAATTTAGTTTAAATTTAGTTTAATAAGCATTTGTTGAATAATTTATTCTGGAAACATGAATAAAAAAATTTCCATAAAATAACATAACAGTGGAAATTGTTAATTAGTACTGATTGGCATGCAGGAAATCCTGGTTCAAATCCCACTGCAGGAATGACTTTTATTTAGTCTGTTTGCAGCCGGAGATGGATTATATAGGATCTATGACCCTGAGGCTCACCCAGCCTCTATAAAATGTTATAAAAATAGGGTACCCAAAATAAGGGAGAAAAATCTGGCGGTTGCTGCGTCATCCAGGACGTCACCTCCTTGGAGAACCGTTGTCCATGAAACAGTACAGTTTCTACCATGTACTGAACCCCAGACCGGTTCACGGGTTGTATTGGTGTAGGTTTTCAGAAATTGTTAACTACATCTACCATGCAAGTATATGCGTTTTTTTGTAGCTCTCCATATGCGATTTACGATTTTTCATGTTATTTTTTTAATCAAATTTCCATCCCCTCAACAAACAAAAAAAATACATCTAAATTACCAACTACATTTACATTTAGGATTCTAAACTTATTTTCGATTTCTATTTATTACTTCATTCTTCTTTCTTATTCATACATCGCTTCTACCTTGCGGTATAGAGATTTTGCATAAGGAGCGCTACCTTCCTCTCCTGGCTGCCGCCCATCCAATCCCTTTTTCTTTAAGCATATTTTGGAGGTTATTCTTCCAGGTCACCCTTGGTCTTCCCCTGGGTCTTTTTCCTGTTGGTTCAACCTCCATAGCTTTCTTCGCTGTCCTGCAGCTATCCATCCTCATTGTATGTCCGAACCATCGAAGCAGTCCTTTCTCGATTATCTGCTTGAGGGGATCAATTTTGAGTGCAGCCATTGTCGTCTTGTTTTGTATCCTGTCCCTATTGGCCTTCCCCTCTATTTTCCTCAGGTACCGCATTTCCATTTTTTGGAGTCGGCTCCGATCACTGTGCTTTAGAACGGATGGAAGTGAATCCTCGGTTCTAAAGCACAGTTTAGAACCGAGGATTCACTTCCATAAGTATGTCGAGCGGTAAACAACCAATTTTGTATCTTTTGTGACTTCTTTCTTACTTAAGAACAGAAAAGTTATTAATAAAAACTTTTTATTGATAGAAGAAAACATCCTTTCTAAAGTATTCAAATACAAATGTTGATTACATGAGGAAAATATTAGTCTTTTTTATTTTTAATAATTTTGATATCGAGTAAAGTTAAAAAAAGGAAAAGAAAACTGAGAGCACTGAGTTGCAGTGCTGAAAGTTCCGGGTTCAAATCCGGCTAAGACGAATGAATTATTAAATCAATGGGATTTGCAGACGTTTATGGGATTGTCCAAGTCTTTATAAAGTGAATATGCTTAATTGGGAAAAACCTAACGGTTGGGAGATATCTCCGAGTACTAACACTACCTTGTACTGAATCCAAAATCAGTTATAGGCTTCGGTGGTATATGTTTTTTTCTAAAATAATTTACTTAATTTTTTAAATTATAAATTGTATTAATCTGTTATCAGTAGATTGCAACAATCAATAAATTTGTGCCCCAGAGGTTAACGTTTTTAACACAGTGACGAGTCACCACGAACAGGCACTCACGTTGGCCCCGAAGATGGCCGACATCGTAGGCAGAAACGTTGGCACCATTAAAAAATAAGTTTCACTTATTTTGTGTTATGTTTGACTGCACCCCTGACCAATTCATCAATAGACGATATATGTTGAAAAATTCATTTCTTGATGAAATGCTTACCGAAGTATACACATTTCCCATAATTATATTCTCTTTTCCACGCTACAGCTCATGGATAACTTGTATTTTTGGAATATATTAAAAGGGAACCACTGAAAAGTTAAAACTTGTGAATCAACTCGAAGGGACTACCTGCGGAATAATTACCTAATATACTTCAAGAGCATTATTTTTTTCAAATAAAATAAAAATTAAATCCGTTACTGTGGTACTTTAGTTGAAGTAAAAGGTTATTGTCTATCGACAACGATTGTAAAAATACTTTGACGAAAAATATATATATATTCCTAACTGAGGCAGAAATATTCTGAGCACGAAGCCCTCCTGTGATCTGCGTGTACATTCCCGTCTAGTCTCGTCAAGGACGTGAATGTAGCGCGTAGTGGAGGGGACGTCCAAAGGATTAACTCTTTTACTCTTTATCCCGGAACTCCCATCGGCCTCATGAGATAAATAAATAAGTAAATAAATAATAAAAAAGTTAAGTTTATTATAAATTATACGAGGGGAAGGAGCGGTCTAGAATGGTGGGGGTTGCCTTGGCAACTCAAGGGCGCGGGAGGCGGAATTTCACCTCACCTTTCGCGGGGAAATTTCTTATCACTTTCAAGTCGTTATCATTTCCACGACTTTACCTCAATGGTTTATTATGATATACATGCTGTCTCTTGTATTTTGAAAATCACTAGCATTAAGCCCACGGAAGGTACTAGGATAATTATATAGTAGTAAAGACTATACTGTAACAAGCCATCAGTAGACATGAGGACATAGTGAGATTGGTAAAGTGAAGAAGGTTATGATGGCTTGGAGCTACTGAAAGCGTGTCAGAGGGAAATATGATGAGGAAAATATTGAAGAAAGTTTTTAAAAGGAAAAGAAGAAGTGGCACCAAGAATTTTAAGGATGAAGGATGTAGAAAAAGATCAAGATAAAACGAAACGTAAAAAGTCGATAATTGTAAGTCAAATTTCAATTTTTGAACAATAGATTAATTGATTTTTGCGACTTGAACCTCATAAATATCACAAAGAAACCTTAAATAATAAAAAATAAAGGAAGATGCCAATTAGAACACATCTTCTTCTGTACTCCATCGCGCAGAAGCCTTATCTTGGTATATTAAATACTAAATGGGCTCACCCAGCCTTGGTGATTGATAGTACTTTAATTAATAGAAAACCGTGGTGAACCAATTACAGGGGTTGTCTGTTAGATTATGCAGGATTATGGTCATCGATAACGCCTTGAGATGTTCATCGACGGTTCATTTGCTGAACTCGAGTTTCCCTGCCAGTTCTCTCTCGAACTGTTGTTCAGGGATTTTCTTCCACCAAAGTTCAGAGAAAATCGCCATCAAGGGCAGAACTTCTTCCAAGGATTTCCTTACCTTCAAGGCTCGAGTCTCCCTCTCGAAATCTCTGGAACCACCGTGGAACAATGCATTCTCTCATACTGCCTTCTCCAAAGACTTAGTTATCATTTCTGGGGGTTTGGGCCCGTTTCGGCTTAGTTTGAACTCGTAAAACAAAATTAGCGAAAATCACTCTTTGAGTTTTTGGTAAAGACTGGATTATTTCTATGTAGGGGTAAAGAAACATTTTTTTTTTTAAAGAGGATTCACATTTAAGAGGATAACTGTTCAAATTTATAAATGTCAACAGTCTATCAAGAATGAATAGTTTACTATTTTGAAGAAAACATATTTTCAACCCAATAAATATATTAGGTTCTTACGAATGTTAGACATTAGTAATCGGACTTGATAAAATTAATTGTCTATTACTTGCTGAATTTAAAATTATATCTAAAGCTATTATGAATTCATTACTATCATTTTTTTATGACGTGGCGACATAATCACTGATATACAATCAGCTGTTTGACGACAAAAAAAACAAGTAGCGGCTAAAACAATTGAAGTGCCTTTGTAGATAGCTAAAAAAATTGTGATTCATATCAAATCGAAATAATTAAGTTTATCAATCTTCACCCTAGTACCACCAATAAAAAATACACTGTCGATAGAAGATAAATACATTTCGATTCAAATAGAGCGAGTTTGAATCAGTTAACATTTTATATTTATTTACTGAGCCTATGAATCGGATCCATTAGTTGGAATCCTACGCCATATTATGCCTCATAATTTTATAAGAGCTCATTCCAATTAATTTGCATAAACTTTTTAATACCTGTTATTTTAATGTTATTTCTTATTGGGTCGGCGAAGGTTGTTAAAAAGTCATTTGGTGCGGATCATGAAGCTGTCAAACTTCTGATGTTCAGTCCGAAGTTTCTATTTTGTGTGTTTGCTTCATCGGAAAAGTTTATCAATTCACATCCTACTTTGTTTTTCTTTGTCTTCTTTATGTACTCATTTCTTAAGAAAGACGATACTCCCAAGATTATATTTTAGTAGTTGGCATTTATTTACGACCGAGTTAGTGACATACATCAATGTACCAGGGTAATTCTTGTTGTTGTTTCATGAAAAATCTTGCAATATTATAAGATAACAAATCAAGAATTGGCCAAAAATTTGAATTGAACTTTTAAAAAAATAGGTTATTAACGCAAATAAAAGAAATGTAAAATCGTACATACATGTATGTACATATATTGCTTAAATTTAATTAAAATATAAACTTTTATTAGCTAAACCGAGGTGGGAAGCGGTTGTAGCTTTGTCGTTGGCTATTTAGCTCAATCAATCGATTTATTTAGTTCAATCAATCGATTTATTTTTTAGCATGAAAATTTTATTTTCAAATTGTATTAGTTTTGTCTAGATTTATTTAATATTTTATCTGCCTTTCAAATATTCTGTGAGATTTATTTATAATGTTGTATTTTGTTAATTTATAACAATTGTATTATTTATTGTTTGCAATTTGATCTAGCTTTTAAAGGGGTCGTTTAATTATTTGTTATATTTAATTATTTGAGCCGTTATTTTTTAATGTGGTTTAAGTCTAGTGTTTCATGCACCGTCATATATAAGGGTTTGCATTTGAATTAATTTAAAATGATGTTTTAACACTACACTCCTTTTACATTTGATCTTGAAATAATGATCATGAAAATTATTGAAAAAAATAAATCTTTTTTTTTTTTGCTGATCCAAATGGACTTTCAGCACGGTCAAAAATGACAGCTCATATAATAGTTATAATGTGTACATGGATTTTGCTTACATGCATTTAAAAATAATCTTTATAATCATTTAAAATAATCTTAATAAAGCAGATGTGCAGCGAAGGTGGTTATATAATTAGTTTAAAACATTATATTTGGCACATTTGTAATATTAGTTAGTTGTAAGTTGATTTAATCTTTATTTTGACTGTTTTAATTTCTATTTATTTAATTATTTTTTAAAATACTATAACTCAATTTATTCAAAACACTATATATTGTACAGTGTGAAATATTTGTAATCTTTCATGTTCTTAAGTATATGGAATGTCAATTTCTTTTAAATATTCAAACTCAATCCGGGTCGGATTCATAAAATATCAAATCTAGTAATTAAAGATTAAACATTAAACTCACCTAAGGTTAATTGACAATATTGAGACTGAACCTAAATACTCATCGTCCTAAAATTCTAATTAGTCGACAAACATACGATAAAGTAAAATTTTCTTATTAGTACTTCGTTGTCTCGAAGCAATTTCGAATAATCTTAATTAAACTAAAAATATTAGCTGCCTTGCCAAATTTAAATCAGACTCGACAATGACCTAGGTCAACACAGTGATAACGCTAGTTCGCTATCAGCAGAGTTGATAAGAGATAAGGTTTATCAGCACTCTAAGACATCCATCCATTAATATTACCTTTCTTATTTAATGAGAGCCATTACAATCTGAACTCTACATGACTTCCTAGTACACTCCATTATACGATACAAATCTGAGGCTCAAAAAGTGATCCTAATTCAACTGAAAAACTTTTTAAACTTCCAATATTTCTAAACAATAACGCTCATTTGCACTAATTAATTAAAAGATACATTTTCGCGAACGTTCTTGAATAATCTAAGAAATATAAAATAAAAAAAAATCGAAGTGCCAAAAAGTAAAAAATATTCATAAAAAAGTAAAAAATATTTATAAATAAATAATTCATCACAATTTAAGGAATTGTTTTTTAAACCTCTATCTTGGTCATTTACTTCTCCTTATATAAAAGGTGAACTAATAAGTATTGAAAAAAAATACCAAATACGAATCTTAAAAAAAATTGAAATAATTTATTGAATTGGACAATGCTTCTTCTTTGGTACCACAATGTTTTATGTAGTTTTTTCTTAGCCACGAAGAGTCCCTAAATCTTACGTCGAAACATTGCTGCCATAAAATAAGTCATTCTTATTTTGTGTAATTCATTGACTGAACCTTCTGAGCATTCTAGGCCATTCTTAGAATTACCCAGTCAATCATTTTCATTTAAATACAAATTAAAGCCTATATTAATACAAAAAGCCTAAGGCAAAAGAACAATGCATTCGTCCACTTGCACAGAAGTAACGAAAGCAGTCGATAGAACTGAGGAAATAAACACTAAAGGTCGTCATCATCAGAGTTGATGTGGCGAAGGTCCTAGATTCGAATCCGGCTGTGGCAGGTAGTTTCTATAATCTAATAACAGCAGGGGGTTTGGAGACCCTCATGCGGCTCACTTAGCCGTAGAATGGGTACCCTTAATTGACGAAAAGCCTTGCGATTGAGCGTGATCTCGGACTACTCACCTCCCTCCACAACTGTAGGCATAGAATCAATACAGTTTCTATCAAGAGCTGAACACAAGACCTTTCATGGGTTATAGACGAAACTAGTCTCTAGAAGTATGAAATTTTCACCATTAAAATACTTCATTTACTGCCTACAAGGAAATAAAGGACACTGTAGAACACAAATGTAAGCAATAAGAAACAAATGTTCAGAGCCGTAAAGAATTGACTTACGACGGAATAATTTTACTGGATTACATTCGCATAATAAGTATGACTGTTGATATTCAAAAAGTAGTCGGGAAACATGACCAGGAACTTGATGTCGGGATTCTCAGGGGAGTCACGGATCAACATCTTAAGAGCATCCAGATGGATATGCAAATCCAGGATAATAAATTTTGGCGAGGCATCACAAATAAAAACAAATCTAAAGATCAAAGCCAAAAGAGATTAGTCGTCGTATCATGTTTTTTTGTTTACAGTAAGGATATATAATAATGCGTTATAGGAAAAAAAACGTGCCTAATACGATTAAAAAATATTTGGCACTTTTAAAAGATTAGCAAGGTATAAGAAGAAACATTAATTCTTAATATTAGTTCGGAAAAAGAAAAATAATTCGGAATTATTCAGAATTCGATATTAGTTCAAATTTAATAATTTCTAATTGTAATTTTTACTATACATTGATCGTATTTTCAAGAATTTATTACCTAAGATACAATGATTGTTAACTAGACAATAGTTAATAATATAATTTATGTTAAAAAAGCTATTAGGGAATTTATAATACAGAATAATTTCTAATTAAGAAACAATAAAACTGATCTGTGATCGGGATAGATGACGGAAATTTTAAAATAAATCAAGGTATCAAAAACGTTTCATTTCTCTGTACAGATAATTTAAAATAAAATTGGGGAACAATAAATGAAAATATACTGTGTTCTGTCTGCTGTTTATATAGTGTCATCCAAAATTTGATTTTTCAATTTTTCGGTCATATTAGATTTTTTATGAAATTGATTCCTCCTCAATAATAACAAAATCCAATTAAATGGAAGGCTATCCTACAATATTAAAAATTTTCTAACCATGATAATAATGAATGAATTAATCAAACATTTATAATTTGAAAAATATGATGAAAAAATTATCAAATTTCTTTTTTCCCTATTTTTTTAAACTACAATCTCAATTTTGTCTAAATATAAACAAATTCACCGTCCTATTTTATTGGGGAAATTTTTTTGTTAAAAATTTTCTCAACATTATAAAGTGTAATTAGTTCTCATTAAAACTAATAGGCACTTAAATCTGCAATAATATCGGTAAATGTAAATTATTTATGATGTAATAAAGTAAGCATTACCGTTAACATCCAGTCTGTAAAGTGCGAGATTCCACCGGTGATTTGATAACGGATTGAGTCCATTCGACCTGTAATTTAAAATAAAAATAATTATTAATAGTTATTAATAATATGTAATTTTTAAAAATATTATAAATCTCTTGCTACACTACTATTTTTTTATTATTATTAATAATAAAATACTTATATAAATATTACCGGTAATATTTTATAAATATTATACGGTAAATATTATTTTATTATTATTATATTTTTATTTTTTATTATTTATAAACCACTCGTTCTTCCACTTTCTTACTCCCTGATGCCTGGACTTGATAAGAAAAGATTAAAAAGACATTGGCCAAGAGACCTACTCACCTATTGATATTTTTATCCCTAAACTCGATGATGTAGAAAAGCAATGAGAAAAAAACTTGGATCAAATTTGCTGGATGCGCAGTTGCGCTGGTGCAAATGAAAATTAAATAATAAATAAATAAAATAAATTATTAATAATGTATTAATTTCGTTTTAGGCATTGGTCAAAATATTTCAAGACACTAGATTTTTATTACATTTTTTTTTATACTCAAGAAAAGACTGAAATAAAGTTGGTCAACATTTCGAAACAAGATGGAGATTGCTAATGTTAAATTCCCAGGATCAACTTGATGAAATATAGAATTTCATAGAAAAAACCATTGGAACGACAGCCTCAGAGAACATACAGCTATTTTTGGAGTTCTTGAGATTCAGTTGTACTCTTGTTAAATTATCAATTGGTGACTTTTCGAAATTATTGCCCTCTTAATCATGGCCTCTTAGTGAAAAAATAGGCTTTTTAGATTATTATATTATATATTAGACTTGCCTATGATTTAACATTATCTCTAAAAACCTAATTGTTTTTACTCTCAGGGCATTATTATGTGAACAATATAGTCTCAAAACGTCAGTTGGTACATCCACAAGGTCCTTTGTTCGCCAGATTTGGCAATGGTTGTCTCAGAACCATTTGTCTTTTGTCTCATTGCTGTCTCTTTAAGGAGTTTCAAGGTACTCAACATTTCCGGGTAATAATATAAACATATCACCGATGAGAAAATATTTGTTTGTGTAAATCATTTGAATTCCAGATTAAACTAAACTTTCATTTAAAAAATATATAAATCGTATAATTATAATAATCACTAAGAGCACAATAAATATATAAATCTAAATGAATAAAATATAATAATTAAAGATAATTTTAAATTTAAACACAACAATGCTAAGAAACATATTATATAAGAGTAAAATAAAAAAATATAATATTATTTTAATTTATTTTTTGAACTCCTATCCTATGGACGCTTTTCTCTCCTGAAAACTGCATATATATGAAAATTCTTATTCTTTCTGCAGCAATAATATTTTATTTTATGAAATATTAATTAAATAAATTAACAAATGATTGCAGTTTATATTCATAGATAAAATAAATAATTAGTAATTAGGAGATGGGATCACATTTTTCTTTTATTCACCTTAAACATGGGCATCATCTTAAGATTTTTCTTTATTCCCGTAAACTATGAAAGACAGTAATATTATGCAATATACCTTCCCATGATTTTCCAGGACTATTATAAAAGTATTATAGGTATATAAATAAATGAACACAAAAAATTGTCCTTTAAAAAACAGTAGAAGTATCGTAAATAATTGATGAAGATGACCTTAAGCAGTTAAAAAAAAAATTACTCGACATAAATGATCGGGACGAATTTAGAAAAACCGGCATAAAACATAAATTTGATAAAGAACTAATACCGAAGATGGATTGGAAAAATCCTTGAGTCTCCAAAATAATAAAAAACGAAAACAACTGCTGGTATTTAGCCTGTTGTAGCATCATCAAGACAAAATATGGTTTGTTTTTTTTAATTTAAATGTAAATAAATTATGAGGAAGATAATGGTCCTGGTCTCTCAGGTCAAGAAAATTCTCTTATATAGGAAGAACTGTTTATTGGAAGGCCGACGTTTCGACCCACATTGCAGGTCTTCTTCAGGGCTGTCAGATCGGTGGTTGACACTGAGTAAATAAATTATATTTAATATCAGGCAAAAGTATTCTTTGTCAACACATTATATTAATTAATTAATAATCTATTTTTGCAAACACAAAAATGCCTATAAAGCGACAATATAAATATAGCTATCTAATCTTATTGAGTGACTTTTACTTTGAATGAAATACTTTAGTGGCACACGTCACTATCTCGCGACCTCGGGTTCAATGCCGAATCACGAAACAACCTCTACTGATAAGAAAAATAGCCTCCTAAAGGAACAAGGCTTCATTCAAATCTCAGTATTTTTTTTTTCGACTAGAAATTGGGCAAATTTACACAAGGAAACAAACTCCTGCTCTGTTGTCTGTTGTGTGTGGAATAAGAAAACTTGGCTCAATGTATGAAATATCATATATGATTGAATTATAGTGAAAATAATAATTTTATGTTATGTTATCCTCATACTAGACTAAAAAGACAAGAAACTGCTCGCCGTTTCAGGCTACTTAAACACTAACTAAACAAACGGTCTAAGCTCCCAATTAATTAACAAAAACTCAAATACCTAACTATTATAAGACCTATTTGGGCGTTGGGGGTAGAGGCTTGAGGCTCAACTAAGCCATCCAATTGCTCTCGTTTACATATCTTACAATCCAAAATCCTTAATGCTCCTTACTTCGTTACGAATAAAGTCATAAATAATGACCTCAGTGTCCCCACTCAAACCCACTAGTTTCTAAACTATCCACCTATTCAATCCCGATAATCCTCCGAGGCGTCTGAAAAGAAGATGGCCTCGTAATATTTAAAGTTATTTGAGTACTACCAGTGGGTGGTTTCTCTACTTGCCTTTATCCCATGCCGTTGTGTATCATTTATTTTCTATGATTGTTGTAAAATAACGCTGTTGTAAATTTCAAAAAATAAATAAGTTATTATAAATTCGATGAGCAGTCAACCTATATAACAGTACATTTTGGTTTAAATGGGTTTTACTCTGCGCTACTATTATCGTTGAACCTTTAGGTTTAAAATGTAAATCATTAAATTTCTCAAAACGTTTTGATTTAAAATTTACAGTCTCGTCGTTGTTGAGTGAACTTAGAAAAGTGAAAAATTAGGTAAAAAGAAAATAAGCAAATATAGGTGTATTTTTAGCCCATTTATTATATGCATATTTCTGTGAAATACGTATGAAGTTTTTGGGTGATTGTAACCTCTGTTTTTGAGAATAATTATATCTTATACTCTAGCAGAACTAACAACAATATTGTCTGACCGATTTAAATAGTCGTTAACGATACTAAAGGCATTCGATAAAAATAACAAAGATCCTTTTAAATAAATAATATTTATTCTATATTAACATTATTGTATAGCATGTAATATCTCTGTGTCGGCAACTGGAATGTAAAAAAAAAAAGTACAGAAGTCTAAGAAACAAGCAAGATGATATTAAACAATAAACACACTTATGAAGAAGTAACAACAAAACAGCCTAGTTAGTCCGCATGTAACTTGAAATAACAGTTTTAAAATTATGAGCATAACTAATGCCTAAGTAAATGTAGAATGGTTGGTAATAAATTATTGACGAAGGAGGAAATTAATGGTAATAAATGCTTTCGGGGAACAGAACGGGAATACAGGTACTTATCCTTTTATTGCAAGATATTCCATTTATGACCCTCATACACTTGTATTTCATGGTAATAAAACCCTCCGATGGAAGAAGAGGGAAACCAATTAAATGAAAATAATAATAGGCCATGCATGGGTAATTTTAAGGCCGGTTCCCCACATCAAATGTGCACTTTGGGTAACAATTTCTACATAATATTTAATTCTTCGAGTGCTTAGAGCTTTTGTTCTTTTATGACTGTCTTTTAGACCAATAAATAATTAACAATTATTACTAAGAGCTCTTTTTACTAAACGCGATTATTATGTGTTAGTTAAGTACATGTTAATGAAAAATAAAAACAATATATAAATTATTTAAGCAGAAAAACTCACAAATACAGTAATAAAAACACTACCTTTAACTAATCTACGGTTTATAACTTCCAAAAATGTATTTGGATTTTTTTATATTTTTGAGATTTTGGTGAATAAAAAGTATCACTGACAGTCATTTTGGAATACGTCGAAAGTCCGGAATCTGAATGAAATTGACCTGTGGTATTTTTGGTGACAATTTTTGGGTTATATACATTTAGAAACGTATTGGAAATAGAAAATATAAAAGTATCAATATTGAACGTAAATTATTTTTATAAAAATAAGTAAAATGAATTACTCCGCTAGTCAATTTTTTTAACCCGTCAGTTCCCAAATGTGAACCACTTATGAACTTTAATTTTTTTTTATTTATTTATGCTTATTGATCTCTAAGAAGAATAAATAAACAAGTTTTAAATTTTTCTCTGCATTAATTAATCCGCTGGGAAGGTGCCCCCTGTAGGGTGCATTGGGCATCCGGATAACAAAATCACTCAATTTCATAAACTAAATCAAATTATCCTGAATAATAGAATTGAATCAATTTACTTTTTTTTTAATTTATTGTTGTGAGATGTAGGGATATAAGTTAACAAAAATCAATATAAATATATATTTGTTTATTTCACTTACATTTACCTAAAAGTAAAAAATATGAAAAATATCATGTCGTATAAAATAAAATCAAGGAACAGTCCTACTAAAAATAAAATAAATCCTTACTTATTAGCAGCGTTCAGAACTGTAAAATATTCTCTGACTTTTGAAAATTTATCATTTTTTTGGGAACTTATTGTTGTCGCAAAGTATTTTTGGATTTCGAGGAATCTATTTCTTCTCACACTTTGGGCTACTGTTTTGTTATAGGTATCACTTTGAGTCTCCCAAAACATTTTAATATATTTAATTGTCATGTAACCCGTAAGTAACAAGATACTTACAACAATTTTCATTTCTTCTACACTAACGTTCAGAGCATGATTGTGCCTCAGTGACCAATGCACCCTACAGGTGATGCTTACTTTTAGATTGGCTCTGAAGTTTTATTTTTGGTGGCTTATATATAATATTGCTAACATTTGTTCCAGAAAATGCCCACCTAACTATAAATGCAAAAATAATTTGAGTACTTAAGTTTTTCTCGTCTTGGTGAGTGAAAAGAGAAGAAAAATTGTCAACACCAACAGAAACCAGAACACTACTGAGTTTGAAAGATTATATTGTCTAGACCACACCTGATATCAGCTCCAAATGTGTCCTACCCTTTGACCTAGTTCCAGTAGTACACAAAAACATCGCTATATCCTCAAAAAAAAATTTTTTTTATAGCACATAACAAAAATGTGACTGCACCCTAGGGGGTGCATTGGGAACTGACGGGTTAAATTCCATAATGGATCTATGTACTAATTTAGCGTAGCTGCGGTCAAATCACCTCTCTATACAACCGTTGGTATAAAAACAGTAGCCTCTACCACGTAAGGCCCTTGGGCTTGGATTGAGCGTTTCAGTTTTTTATTCTAAATAAAACTTTAAATTCAGTTTTTTTTTTTATTATTTACTGCTTTAGTTTAGTTTATGTTAGTCTTGTATATTTATATAAATGTAAAATCTTCTAATAAAACTGAATTTAAATTTGATTTTTCAATCCAGTTTAGTATATCGCACTTGTATTTCTATAGTGACACAACTCAAAAATCGGTAGATATTGACCAAGAAAAAATTGGTAAACACCTCCTTTCCTGTTTTTCCAAAAATGTGCTGTTTTTGATTTATGTCTGTAAGTTTTGGGTTAATTTATAGTAAATGACAACGTTAGAATAAATAAACAATAATGCACTATCACAATATAGTCAAATACTGAGGGCACTATAGGAAAATAGAAAAAGAAAAGTTCAATTTACAATAACTCCGAATTTGTATAACAAAAAAAAAACACAGTACATATTGTTACAGAATCCCCTACATAGAAGTAAGTCGTCCATAAATATAGCGTATGTCCTTGTACAGTATCATTTTAGAAAATAAGATACTCCAAGGGACCCTGAGATAAGCCAGATATCGAAAATTGCCTATCGATTCTGTCCCTTCGATATCGATATATCTTACGGCGGTGTACATATATGTTGGGAATAAATAATAAGGGATGAATCAATAGTCGGAGTTTAGAGGATCAGCAAAAAACAGGGACTAGGTTAGACAAAGAGATAACTGTTGTTGAGGGAGAGAATTTATAATGAGAAACGCTTTTTAATATTCGTGGTAGGATTGTTATACATACATTTTCGTTAGAACAAAACGAAGAAACGTCTGGAATACACTGCTTTAATTTTATTACAGTTGGATTTATTTTCGAGAGAAATTAAAATATATTTACTTATGCTATTAACTGTAAGCCACAAAATGACCTCTCCAAACTATATATTTACGAAAGATACCGGTATTTTCTTGTTCGTTGTGTCGAAGAAAGGTTTTAAGAAAAATAATAAAAAGCGTTGTACATAATCCACAAGTGAACTTACATGAAAAAAATGCTCAAAGATATACTAAATTAATTTTATTATATTGAAAAAGAAAAAAAATGCAGAAAGTTACAAGTTTAATCCGGTTGTTGCAGATACATTATTCATCCTGTTAAAGGCCACGGATGAACCCTGTGGGATCTTCACACCCTCTTGGGGCTCACCCAGCTTCTATAAAGTGGATACCCTAAATTGGGGGGGGGATGAATCTGGTGGTTGAGGGTGATTTCGAACTAATTACCTCCGGGTATTAACGTACACACACACAACAAACTCGGTCATAGAAACAGTACTTTCTCTACCATTCTTCTTACATATTTTATTACTTTTTTAAATTGTTTAAATAGAACTACATCATATTTCGTATTGAAGACTTTTACACAAAACACTACCAATACAACTTCAGTATTACTATAGTAACGACATCTTTCTAATAATAAATAGTGAATTTAAAATAAAACTTTAATAATACATGGATATACTTAAGACACAGCTAATATAAGTTGTATTTCTAATTTAATTAGTTTTCTGAATAAAACGTTGCTACAAAGTTAGTATAATAAGCACCTAAACCGTGTATATATATATATATATATATTGGTTTCTTCTTATCTTGACTGTTGTGGAAATATATTGTTTATGGTTCTTGAGTTTCAGTCAGTTATTTCAACCTCTTAGGCGACGTTTCGAGACTAGGTTAGTCTCCTATTCATGCCCTGGCAGTGAAAAAATGAGCTTTTAGAGTGTACCAACACAAATATAGTTGTGATTCAATAATAAAAAACCCTAATAAACCAGATCAAACAGCGCTCATTACACATTTTAAAAATACTCAACATACATTTAAATTTGATAAACCTAACCATACATACACCAAGAAAAAAAATAGCTTCAAACGGAATATAAAGGAAATGATAACTATAGAGAAATATAAAAATCGCCCTGTAAACAAAAAATCGGATGTTCAAGATCTAAGCTCGTGTAATGCTAATTTAATTAATTGTTGGTGATATAATAATCAATAGTCTAATATAATTCAACAATTAAATAAAACTGCTGTTTCTAAAAAAATAGATTGATTACTCGTTGATCATAGCTAATGCAATATAAACATTATATGTTATATTGGGAAGTAAGTAATTGATGATAAATTGATCAATTCTTTGGAACTTGTAAGTACACCCTAACCATTACAACTTACACGAGTCATTTTATATTTGTTTTAGTGTGCTATTAATCTTTTTACTAAAAGCTCATTTTTTCACTGTCAGGGCATGAGTATGAGACTAATCTAGTCTCGAAACGTCGCCTAAGAAGTTGAAATAACTGACTGAAACTCAAGAACCATAAACAATATATATATATATATATATATATATTTTTTTTTTATATATATATATATATATATATATATTTATATTTTCACAAAGTAAAATAATAAAAAAAATTCATTCTAGGACCTAGCAATAATAGTAATCAGAACAACGTCTTAGAACAGTGTAGAAGGTTAAATTAAATAAAACGTCTTTTGCAAATTGATTCATTTTAGTAAAGAGAAATATAAATTTGCAATGATCTTATATAACAGATGCAGGTATTTTATTGTAATGTTTCGTGTTAAAATATGAACGTACTAAAATCTTGCTAGAAAACGGATAGACTGCCGAAAGGTCGAAAATAAATTGACTGGATAAAGGATTTGGTGAAGTTTGAAGGTTCATATATAGGGAAATATGTCAGTTTTAATGTTCAAAGTAAGGAAGATCTTTTGTGTACAAAAGTCCAGGGGGAACTCTTGAGTTGTTTATCGTAACCCGATACAAATAAAACTTGCCTGCAAACCGAGAGTCTAAAGATAGCTCCTCTGAAATATCTTCTTCTATTTACTTCATAAGTCTAGGGAGTTTGATATAAATTGTAGAAATAATTCTGGCGAATCGTAAACTGTGAAGAGATTAAATTAAAAAATATATATAGACTCAGGGAGCGGTGTGAAGTTGTTATGCTGGAAGATCAGGGTTCAAATCTAGCTGTGGGAGGTAAATTATTAAATCGATGATAAGCAACGGGTAGACCCGGGGTTCACACAGCCTCTACAAAATGGGTACCCTTAATTTAAATTATTAATTCATAAGGGAAAACTTGGGCGGTAGAGATTGACAACCTATCTCCCTGCCAAACCTTATTTATTTAAATATTTAGCTGTACAATTATTTGTGAAATTGTACATCACGCATTTTGTTTGGAAGTATTTCGTAAGGTTTTACCAGAAATGATTGAGTTCTAATCTGGTAATTTTGAGCTGAATCTAGATTTTATTAATCTAGCGCTTTGACTATGGCTGTGTGGCATATGGGGCCTCTAGAGTAGGCTCGAGGATAGATTGAGGCGAATCATGAACTGCTCAATTCGGTTTGTCTTCGATGCCCCGAGGAAGTCTCATGTGTCCCATCTTCACGATGAGTTAAAGTGGCTCTTCCCTTCCATCCGTAGACTATTTCCTAGGTGCTCTCTTGTACCAAACCATCAACTCACAACATCCCTCTTAGATCTATAGTCCCCTACAATTCAAATCCTCTATCCAATTCCAAGGCACAAGATCTCCACTTTCCGACCATTATATCAGAACCATAACATTTCCTTTCTCGCCTGTTCCACTACTGTTTGGAACACACCCCCACTTAATATCCGCCATGCGTCTACCTTATCCAAATTCAAATCCAAGCTTTTTTTACATCTCCCAAATAGATTCTCTCTAATCTGTTGTAATTAATTGCTCTCATCCATCAGAATTGGTAGATGAATTACTGTAAACATCTGTCGAACATAACATTATTATTTTTAAATTGTTAGCTGCTTTCATTTCTTTTTTCTCTCAGCTTATTTCTTGTTATTTTAGCTCTAATTTTTTTCTCCCTACCAGGACATACTTTTTAATTTATTTTCATGTTATTGTTTAAATATTGTATTATACTTATAATGAAGCCCTTTGACCAAATATAAAGTTAATAAATCTTCTACACCTTGTTATTCCTAAAGGACCTGGTCCCAGAATAAAATTATTTTTCTATTCGCCTCTGTTATATATATATATAGACAGAAGGAGATACGGTAAGGGGAGGTTTTAGCGTGAGTATTCTAGAATCAATACCCACCCCCTTTCATGTAAACCCGGACCAATCCCGTTAATAAATAATTCAGGAAAGCAGAACGTTGGGCTCGAAGGGCTATTCCATCAATGGACTTTCCCTTTCGATGCCTTAGTAATTATTTACGCAGGCTGAGTAATCTATGTGGTTCGTAACCGCTTAACAATGCATTCGTCTGTCCTTCAATATTAGGATCTAGATTTTATTTATCATAAAGCGGGTATTCTCTTAGAAATGTTTACAAGGCATGAAATTTGGGAAGCCGTTCAGTTTAAAAAAAGAAAGAAAAAGAAAATTCCTTTAATTGGTAATAGATCCTGAAGCAAGTTTCCAAGTTTTAGCATGCATTAAAAATGCGAGAACTATTTTAGTTTAAAGCAAAATTGTTATTTTCTGGGTAACCGATATGGTCATGTTGGATGATTTTTTTTAGTGTCGATGTGGTTTATATCATTTGATGGATAACATTATTTGATTGAAAAAATGGAATCATCATTTGATGGAAAAATAGGTAAACTGCATTTTCTTTATCTTAATAAAAAATAAATAACTATCCAAAATATGGTCGATACAAATGCACAGAATCGAAAGTGAAAAACCCCACTTTTCAGGAGAGTGAGAAAACAGTTTCAACGTTCATTCAAATTAATGCGTATCGTCAAACGTATTTTACCTATACGTGGTTATGTGCCTCATAAATGACTCTATATGAATTTTATATCAATTATAAATCCTAAAGCTGTTGCTATAGATCGAAAACGAAAAATGTCTTTCTTTCAAATTCGATATTTAGCATTTGTATCGACAATTTGAAGAATAGTATTATATTTTACATCCGGGATGGACCGTGTCATTTTGGTGCTATAAACCAAGCTTTCGCTCATTGTGCTCTGAACTTCCTTAGGGTTAGTCAGTTCATGAAGAGCGGATGGTTGGAGTCAGGGTATTTATACCTGGGGGGGGGGGCGTGGTCTCGATCGAAGTCGGCCCTCCCATTGGCTCGCTTGTACCGGTCGTGTTGTGTTCGGTGGGTGTGGGGTTCATATGTATGTGGATAGCGAGGTAATGTACGGCCATTTATATCTTCATCTATCTTCCTTATTGAAATTAAGGATTTCAATCCAAATTGAATTATTCAATTTCAATAAGGACCATGGCTATAAGATTAACAAAAACTGGTATCCGGCGATTAAACGCAAGACCCGTACATTACCTCACCATCCACATACAGATGAACCACACCCCACCGAATATACACGAACACACCCGAACACAACACGACCGGTACAAGCGAGCCAATGGGAGGGCCGACGTCGAACGAGACCACGCCCCCAGGTATAAATACCTCGACTCCAACCATCCGGTCTTCATTAACTGACTAACCCTGAGGACGCTCACAGCATCGATGAGCGAAAGCTTGGTTTATAGCACCAACATGACACGGTACATCCCGGAAGTAGAATATTAGAAGAATATTAACGACCGTGGAAGCCTACGTGAACAGCATTATATTTATTTTTTCCCCGGGGTTTTGCGATGTTTATCACATCCTGATCCCAATATACCTTCCTTCCAATATCTCCTCTTCATGTCATAACCTTCTGTTACACCTCTAGCTGTCATATCTTCTCTCATCTCCTCGATCCAATGTTTTCGAGGTATTCCACTTCTTCTCTTCTCAGGGGGGTATTTAAGTGCTCGTAGGGGCCAACGAGTCTCAGTAGTATTTTTATATAAATTATTATTTAAAGGGTTAGAAGCCAAGGGCCACAATTGGCCTAGGAGTGTCTCCGAGTGATGGTACTAGAATAATAACTCAAATGCCACAGAAAGTGAACTGAGGACTGGGTATCTAGAATAATAAGCTATCCCACTTGTTAAGAGATCAGAACATGGTAGAGACTGTACTGTTTCTAAGGTTACTGTTTAGGAGGGATGTGATGTGGCTAAGTCCCCACTCAACCGCCAGGTTTTCCCCAGTTAGAAGTTCTGTGGACCCCAGGAAGTTACTGAATATCCCACAGGCTCCATCCATGGATGTTTCCGTGCTGTAGATGTAACATGTAAATTAATAAATATTATAGAACTACCTTCTGCATCAATTACTATCTGCTTAAGAAATGCGATAACTTTAAAAGAAGGAATCATACAGAATAAAAAGAAAAAAACGATGACGTATGCATTTCCCCGTACAAAAGGCGCCATTTGAAGTAACTATTCAGAGGTTTAACACGTGTAATGTTCTGGTTGGAACGTAACAGGAGTCAAAAGGTTGCCTGCAATGGGAACGCTGTGGAATTCTCCCTGTCGCAACGCTTCCGAAACCGGGCCTTTACGTAACCTTGCGGCGTAACATTTTGGCAACCCACTCCTCTCCGATCTCGAGTAGGCTGTCTGGCTGAAAGGAGTGGAAAACTTAATGTCATAGTGGCAAGGTAAGGTAAGTAAGTCTTAGCTGGAACAAAGGATCCGTACTGCCATAAATTATACTAAACAGTTTTTAGTGGTGTAACATTTTCTTTTACATGTGTAAAGGAGTCATCATACAGTAGTGTCTTAATGGAAACAACGGCCCTTATTTTGTTAAGAATAAAGTCATCCATAACGACCTTAATGCCCCATTTGTTGCAGATTTGGCCCGAACCCGGTATCTATCCTTTCATAACAAACTTCACTCCCACTCAAACCCTCTAGTTTCAAACCTAGCTTCCTGTTCGATTCCCGATAATCCTCTGAGGCGTCTGTGTCTCCTCGAACATAAAAATAATACGAATTACCGAGGGGTCTGAAATGCATTGATTTTATACCATATATCGGGATTTTCTCTGGGGACCGGCAAATTTGTACGAATTAGCCGGAAATACGATTAATCGGGATACGAAATATCGGGATTCCACTGTATAACCTTAAATGTATTAGCGGAGTAGAGCATTGGGGCTCCACTAAGCCATCGAATTCCTCTCGTATTCAATCCTTACAATCCAAAATCCTTCGGAAAATCCTTAATGCTCCTTACTTTGTTACGAACAAAGTAATCCATAATGACCTTAACGTCCCGTTTATTGCCGATTTGGCCCGAATCCGATATCAATCCTTTCATGACAAACTTCATTTCCACTCAAACCCACTAGTTTCAAACCTCGCAACCTCTTCAATTCCTGATAATCCTCCGAGGCGTCTGAGAAGAAGATGGCCACGTGACCTTCTTAGTTGATCTAGTGATTTGAGTACTACCAGTGGCTAGTTTCTCTACTTGCCATTAACTCATGTCATTATGTATCACATAGCCTATTTACTGTATGTATTTTTTAATACAGTTGTAAATATCAATAAATAAATTTAAAAAAAAAATACCCTCTGATTTTCTGTAGTAATTAATATATTTAACAATCGAAGAAATCACGGTTATTTCATCGCCAAATAAGATATAACATATATCTACAGCCCCTGTGAATAAGTGGTTAAGTAGGAATTTGTCTAGAGAGAGTCAACTGATTTCAGATAACCAGATAACCGTATCATTCTCTTAGTTTTTGGCTTGAAATGGAGTTAATCAATATGGAAATGGTAATATAAACCATAACTCTTTTTCGAGCCAATGCCTCACTTAGCTCCTTCATACGAAAACAACTCGATTCTGCTTATTTAAGTACAAGAAACTCATTTTGGAGAAAATTAGACTTGATTAGTTTAGTATAGATATAATAATAATCCGTAGCATCCCTTGTTAATGGAGGGGAATGGATCCAAAATATTAAGGACTTGGAATTAGCCAAACTTACTATTGAAGCCCTAAACACAGGAAACAACTTAAAGTAGAAAAATGGGAGGTTAAGCCGGAGACAAAAGCCCCGAAAACAGGAACGGAATGAAAGTAAGAAAGAATGAAAACCTGGTGGCCAAATTAGAAGAACAAGGAGCCACAAACGTGGACCATTTTTACTTAGTCTCTTCCATTTTGGGAACTTTGCGACTAATAATATAAAACGTTTTTATTACTCCATATTACAAAATTAAATGATTAAATTACATCGAATTTCAAATTAATTTATATTCTTGTTAAATAAGTTGTTAAAAATCGTTAAAAAAAATAAATATATTTAAATGTAGCATAAAAATATATTACCATGTCGATTAACAAGAAATAAAACTTTCGCTTTAAACTAAAATAGTTCTCGCGTTCTGAATGCATGCAAAAACTTAGAAACTTGCTTCAGGATCTATAACCAATTATAGGAATTTTATTTTTATTTTTTTATTTTAAACTACGGCTTCCCAATTTTCATTAGTACATCGAATCATCTAAAATATCGATATAAAAATAATCGAATGAAACCATAAATAAAGGAAGAGAAGATATTACGCAATTGTAGAGAAAGCTGAAGAGCATAGACAGCTTTCTCTCTCGCTACGCAAGAAACAGCACGGACAATACACGTCTGCAGATTGGAGTATATGATAGGATATGGTAGAAAAATAAATTATAATAATATATGCATGCTTCTTATATAGGAATTCACCAATTAAATAGAATGTAGGATTAATAATGACATGAGAGCAAGTAGAGAATCTAACCACTGGTAGTACTCGAATAAGAAATTCGACTTAGAAGGTCACGAGGGCATCTTCCAGAAGCCTCGGAGGATTATCTGGAATTGAAGAAGCAGGTTTGAAACAAGTGGGTTTGAATGGAATTAAGTTGGTCATGAAAAGAGTGATATCGGGTTCGGGCCAAATCAGCAACAGGTGTGACATTAAGGTCATTATGGATGACTTTGTTCGTAACAAAGTAAGGAGCATTGAAGATTTTACGAAGGGTTTTGGATTGTAAGTATTGAATACGGGAGAAATTCGATGGCTCAGAGAAGACCCAAAGCTCTACCCCGTAAGGCCAAAGATTCTTACAATAGTCATGTATATGAGTCTTTTGTAATCGGGAGCTTAGAGCGCTGGTCTAGTAAATTTGGTGTAGCCGGTAACGGCAAGTACTCGTAGTTACTAGTTGTTTCAACCAAGTATGAGGATTCCAACTTAAACGTTTGTCAAGATGTAGTCCTAAGTACAGGACCTGTTCTACAGAAATTAGTTGGATGTTACTAAACTATTCAGGAGGACAAGAAGTCATTGGTTTACGACGGACGTTAAAGGTGATTTAACGGGATTTTTGGGAAATTTATTTTAATTCTAGAGTTTTGACACCAATCTTCAAGGTATGGGATGCAAAAACTGGTTTAGTGTTGACTGATAATAGAAATGGATCATCACCAAAAGTTATTATATCATTAAACATATAAAAGTATCATTTTTAAAAAACGATAAACCATTTTGTTTTTTCCGTAGTGAGAGATTAATTTCATAAATCCAAATCAAAGGAAGAGAACGTGCTTTGGAAAGAGGATGGGAGTAATTTTGTTGTTTGCTACAGAGCTCAAGGTACGATCTCATACCCAATTCTGGTCACGTTTCTAAAAAGGCCGAAATTCCATTCCATCGAAGAGTTTTACAAGCATATTGCAAAATTCAAATAAATGGAGAATATTTAACTATAAAATACGTTACCTACTTTCATATTCGTGAAATAGGAATTAAAATATTTCCAGAGAGTTGAAATATTTCCAGTTTTACAAAAAAAATGACCTGTACCACTACTGTTTCATGGACAACGGTTCTGCAAGGAGGTGACTTGTCCTAGGTCACGCTCAACCGCCAGATTTTCTCCCTTATTTTGGGTACTCTATTTTTATAATATTTTATAGAGGCTGGGTGTGCCCTAGGAGGGTCCTAGATCCTTATAATCCATCTCCCGCTGCAAACAACTAAATAAAAATCATGGCCTGCAGCGGGATTTGAACCAGGATTTCCGGCATGGCAGCCCAGTACTCTACCACTGAGCCACTCCAGTTTTACAAAGGTGTAGCAAAATTCAAAGTAAGAAATGTAGAATATTTAAACACACTAAGACCTTAGACATTACTGTAATATGAATCAAAATATGTTCATAAAATTTCAAGAATAAACAGCTATTATAACTTAAAAAATTTTTAATAGGCCATCATGAAGACTGCTGAAAGAAGTGAAATCTCAAAATATTGGAATAACTGTATTCCTTTTTGAAGTTATATATTATAGCTGCTAGTATAGCAAATTTAAATTATTAATTAGTAATTAACATTAGTCTTTTTTTTACATATACTAACACTCCGAACAATAATTCTATACATTTTCAAATAATTTATTTATTAATCAAATCGTACACTACCGGCTGCACTAGCTCAAAACAAAATCCCAATAATTTAATGGAAATAATAATTAGTAAATAGTTATATTATTTATACCTTGTATTTGTATTTACATAGATTTTATTTATTCAACAATACATAGATCGTTTAGTATTTTCATAAAACAAGACATATAAATCTTACAAAATCTTTTAGAGGAAACCAAAAGTACAACCAGTTATTGTTATTGCTAGTCTCACTTGCACAACTATTAAACGACCTTTTATCTAAATATTGTTATTCTTATATCAATCGAATTCTATCCTTTAAACTAAAATTGATTAAAACAAAAAGTCTAGCTCATACATAGGCCGCTAGACGCGAACTCAACAATTTTTCGCCAGCCAAATGCCGCTAAACGTGACAAGTTTTAACTTCAAAGATGTGCATGAAGAATTGGGCTGTTATTTTTGAAAATTGTATTATTTCATGTATCGAGAAGCTTAAGCGTTTGCATTTGAATTAATTTAAAAATATGGACAACGCCATGCATTTAAAAAGTAGCAGAGATGTTTTTTTAGTGTACACCTTTTAAATTGTATTAAGAAATAATCATAAAAATTATTTAAAATAATAATTTTTTTTAAATATCCAAATGGAGTTATGTCACTTTCAAAAATAAAACCTAAATTAATCATTCCTCTTTATTGTTTAGATTTTCTTATTCAACTATCTTACATAAATCATAAATAAATTATACATAGATTATTTAAATCTTATAATAACAATTACGGTATCTGTTCCATAAGTTGTCACTGTTACAAGTTTTCAAATGTTTATTGGTTTAAATTTTAATATTTTCCAAAATTACAAGTTATTGTTAGTTTTATTATGGAAAAGACAACGCCATTATGGATAATGTGTAGATTTCGGTAATCATTTAATCAAGGGATAAGAGTTTCAGCTAATATTTCGAAATATAGATGGTATATGTGTAATTATCAGTATAATTTTTTATATTCCTTTCATATAGAATAAAGATAACATAAGAATCTGAAAAAAGAAATTATATAATTCATTATAATGGAGTGTATACAAAAATGACGTTTTTATCAAATTCCAGAGTTCAAAAGTCTGTAAATATTTAAATGCTATTTATTATTTACCACCACTTAATAATCCCTTTAGAGCATTCTCTAAGCTTGTTTACTAACACTGGACTTCTTCAAAAAAACCTCAGTTCAGTTATTTATTTCAAAGAAGAAACATGACAGTGTCCTACTAAATTCTCGCAATTTTAAGACATTACTGGAAAAAAATTTCACAGCCGCTGAAGCAACTCGTGAAATTATTAAATATGAAGGGGAAGGTGTCCTTGACCAGCGCACGTTGGTTTGGAAAATTTAGCAGTGGAGATACGGCGTTGGAAAGGAAGAAGAGCTCCCGGCGACAATTAATGGATATTGGTGAGGTTCTGAAGGAAGCTGTTGAGTCAAATCCGTCCACAAATACTCGCGAACTTGCCAGGGAGTGTGGTGTGTCGAAAGATACTGTTAGTCGCCATCTTCTCTCCATGGGGAAGGTGAAACGGTCATTTTTTTTATACACTTCTTTATCTTAATATAAATCCATGAATAATACCAAGAATCGTCTTCATAAAGAACAGTTATATTGAGTGATATAGTGAAATAGCTATATTGTTTAGGCAGGAGAAAATAGAATATTTTCTAATTTAAAAATTACATTTAATGTGTTTATTAAATTTACACTTCGTATCAAAAATTTGTTAAAAACCATTTTATACAAGATATAGTTTCTAGGAACGTCTAGAGAATATATACTAATTGGCAAACCACCTTTTAATCATGCATTTTTGAAAGTATTAAAAATCTGAATTAACTAATAAATAGTTAAAACTTGTAACTCACCTCAAACCGACAACCGCAGCAGAACAGATACATATTCTTTTAATGATTTTCTACTTATTTTTCCAAAGAAATTAAAAATTAATTAAAATTTATGCAAATTAATTTTTGCAATAGCATGGTCACAGTATAACATCAATTTTTCAAACTCCTATTACATTCCTCTTTGTTTTTTCGTGAAATATGGAATTATAAATAGCGAAATTGAGGGCATCATCTCTGATGAATAATAACAGGTGGAGGGGGTTGATGAAATGACTAATTTATTTTAAGAGGAAAGGGGGCGAATTGATGAATATGTATGCTTCATAATTGACGTTTAAAAATTCGAAAGAACAATTTAATTCCATAATCTCCAAATCTACGTGAATGCATATTTTAAATCCTTCGGTGCCTAAATAAACATTTATAATTTATTATAAAGGTATAACCGGGTAGATGAAATTATTAAATAAATAAGAAATCGGTGAATAAAATGCTCCAGGTGGAGGTCAACGAATTAATTCCCCCAATAGTGATTATTTATTAGAAAACGACGTTTCTATAATATTATTTATATGGTATATATAGTATATAATATTCAAAATTTAAATAATAGGAATGGTGAAAAATATAATAAAAATAAATTAAAATTATTTTAATCTTATAAGTCCCTAGTATAAGTGGGTTATTACTTATTTTTCTCTATTCCAATTTTTTCAGTTTTAAATATTTTTGTTTCTTGTCTATCCAGTCCTGAAAAAGACCTCCAAGGTGGGTCGAAACCTCAGTTATTAATAAATAGTTTTTCCTGCAACCATTGAGGAATGCTATCCATCACTAAGCTAAAACTGGTGTGGAAAGTCCCACTTTCCTCCACTAGTTAGGGAAAACCACTTTCCGATCTGTGAGGGAGAGTAACAGCCACCTAGATCGAATTTGACAATCAGCACTGTTATTTTAAATGTTAAATGGCGGTATTATAATATTATTCATTTTATATTCCTAAAATGTTAAAATATATAATTTTAGAACTATTTTATATTTGATTCAAGATAGATTTTATTTATTTTGAAGGGATTTTATAGAAATATTAAATATAACCTTAAATGTATTAGCGGAGTAGAGCTTTGGGGCTCCACTAAGCCATCGAATTCCTCTCGTATTCAATCCTTACAATCCAAAATCCTTCGGAAAATCCTTAATGCTCCTTACTTTGTTACGAACAAAGTAATCCATAATGACCTTAACGTCCCGTTTATTGCCGATTTGGCCCGAATCCGATATCTATCTTTTCATGACAAACTTCATTTCCACTCAAACCCACTTGTTTCAAACCTCGAAACCTCTTCAATTCCTGATAATCCTCCGAGGCGCCTGAAAAGAAGATGGCCTCGTGACCTTCTAAATTGAACTTTTTATTTGAGTACTACCACTGGGTAGTTTCTCTACTTGTCTTTTCATGTCAATGTATTCACTCATTATATTTACTAGATGTATTTTGTATACAGTTGTAAATTTCAATAAATAAATTTTAAAAAAAAATGTATTAGAACCTTCACAGATCAGAAATTTAGAGATCTAGCATTAGCATTACCCACTAGCGCTAGTGTAGTTTTAACAAATCTTAAGTTTCACCTTTAATTTCTTGTTCACCTTATAACACCCTTGTTTAATTACCGCACGAGCCGAAGGAGAGTAAAATTCACTAGGGTGTAATGAAATCGGACTTTCCTCACTCGTCAAATAAATAACTATATCACTATTTAAGGAATTATTTTTCTATGTTTATGAGTCTCTACCATGTACTGAACCAGAGACACTCCATATTACACGTTTTATAGATATTAAATGAGACCAATCTAATCCATGAATGGTAAACGATTTGTGGTGAATAATCGGAACTTATATTGACTATATAAATGAAATGGTTACTACATAAAATGTTGCATCTATTACTGCATGCAATATTATTTCCATGTATTTTTTAATGCAATAAGTCGTTTCTTCATCGAAGTGTCGAAAATTTTTTTCATGTTCTTGAAACCTAACCTTTTTTGTCCAGCGTTAAATTTGCTACAAAACCTTGAAGTATATATACCCTTTTTTTTTGTAGTGGCGGAACTGTACACTATATACGAGAAGCATGCGCAGAGAAAATAAATAGAATCGAACGATATTTACATCGTTTAATTTTAATAATAATGTTTTTTTCCTTTCTATTCCCGAAACCGCAATACCATTTGCAACAGATGCCTGTATGGAATTCCATATTGCGCAATCAATTGCATGGTTGGGAAAACACCTTGCGGTAATATTAATATTTTACTATATTCTTATTATTAGACGTAAAGTTCCCAAAGTGGAAGACTTTAAGTCTGTTCTTCTTATGGTACTTGTATGATGTTATGGTATCACCACTTTATAAATTAACCGAACTTTTTTAATTTCATGATTATAAGAAACATGTGAAGTAAAAGTATTTAAATTGGTAATTATGTGTTTTTTACGCAGTGAGTTTTATTTGTGTGAAAATGTACCCTTTAAAATGCATTTTTCGCGAGGTTCAAGACGAATAGACGGTCATAACATTCCAAGGTAATGGAATGCTACCCAATAAAGGCAATAACTTAAAGATTCCTGATATGACGATTATGGTACAAAAATATATTGGAGGTGTTCCGAACGAAGCTGCAAGAAAAGACCAGGTTTAGTGATTCCAAAATTAAGCTAGAAAACCCCGTACATTACATATATCACACGAGGAACAAACCGCACTTCTTTGACTTCTGGTGCATGTGGCGTACACAACTCAAGGGTAAAGACTCATTTTCGCAAATTTTATTAGATATTAGAGATTTTTGGATTTATGTAAACAATTAAAACTAGTTTTATAAAAACTTATGTTCATTATTTATTTCTAATTAAATCAATTATATTAAATTCTAAAATGGTGATACCATAACATACAAGTACCTTTCTTTTAGCCCACCAGGTTTTCACTATATTATTATTATGATTATACAAATGTCCAGACCCACCCCTATTTTTATATTTATACAATTGTACATTTAATTTTACTACCTGTTCCTCATATTGTATTACTGGAATTTACATTGCAGTTCAGATTGATTTTTTTTTAAATTTAGAGTTACCAGAAAAAAAAACACATCATGCTACAACATAAATACAGCATGGCAATTTGTACTCTCAATTTCCAATACTCCACGTGGAGAGAAAATATGTGTGGAAGAATATGGTCCAGGTGGAGGTCAATACATTTCTCTTAGATATGGAGAAATGTTTATTAAATAGACAACGTTTCGACTTACATTGCAGGTCTTCTTCAGGGCTTAATATGCAAAATACAGACAATTGAAAATTAGAAAATTTCTTAAAAATGACTAAATACGGTAAATATGAAGGTTAAAATGTATGAGTATTAATAACAAAGTGACAGGAAGGTAGTGACAAAACGTAATAAAGAATAAAATAAGTAATAAAAAAGGAAGTGCTAAAAATTAAAGAATAAGGTAATAAAGATATATTATCAAGGTCTATTATTATTCAAGATGGAGAGAAAATAATTCGCCTTCTTGGAATATATTTAAATTTGCAAATTCTACTTTATCTTATCTTTTAATTTTATATTATGTAGTTAAACAAAACCGTTAAAAACCATTTGCATGGTCTAGTGTACATCAAAATCGGTTCACAGCTCGGCCAACACTGAGGACCAAGTACTGCCTCCGAACCTTCAATGTTCATAGTAAAGAAAATATCATGGCTTCTTAGCATTTATTTCAATTTGCAAACTGTACACACTTTAACCATACAGCTTAGTCGTTTAATTTTTTTCTAAAAGTTCTAGCCAAAGATCTTCTCAAAGGCTCGTCCTCGCTCCCATGTTCATACTTAAGATATACGTTAAGAATTATTGCGTATGTTCTGTTGTATAGCAAAGGCCATACAAACATAAGAAGTGAAATATTATCTGATTTATTTTTGGAATATGAAAATGCCGATTTTTAACTATAATATCAAGTACAAAAAAGAAGGGGGAGTTTACATATGAAAATTGCACAGAAAACTGTCCAAGGAAAAAGTAACTCTAAGAAGTGTGGTGTCTCCGTTACGGTCCGTCCCACTTTACTAAGGTAAGATAGAATATTGCAACATCACATATAACTTTTTTATGTAATAGAAAATGAGTTGGATTTCCTATTTTATCTTTGTTATTCCGAACAGAATATTCATGAGAATTGATGAAAACCTGGCGAAAACAAGGAGCCAGGTAGGACCATAACAGTGGAGTAGACAGGAGGATATTAATCTTTTGAGAGTAAACAGAGATATAAATTGTTGGCAATTGAGAGAGGTCGATCTAGGCTACGAAGATAGTGAGCGTGCCTCTGTTTACCGAGGAGTCTTATTGTTTGCCTCCTGATAACTCGGCTAGCAGTGCCCAAGGACGCCGGTTCAAAACTCTCTCTCAATAATAAACTCTTTCTGCCTCTTACATTTAAACCTGTTACTGTGTCGTCGGAACATTCCGGATCGGAGGCTGGAATGGATTGAAACACAAACTGAAAAACCCTAAGCGTTCACCTTAAACCTATACCAAGCACTTCTTACAAAAAAGGGAAACTGTAAATATATTAACTTTTTTTAACATAAAGAGTGGTATTGCATACAGGATACAGTTTGTATATTCAGAATTTTTGAAAGTCTGTGCCAAGAAGTCACTCAAGGTCATTTAAAGGTCATAGTTTAAAAATTTCGCAAAACTTTCGGTAGGCGATAAATTTAATATAAAATCCCATTAGGATATCCTTACTTGCACTAGGATTACTATAATAGGTGCACACTAAAGGTACATCTCAATAATTATTTCAATAAATAATAATTGAATTTTAGACCATTTCCAATTTATTGTTTATTTGTTACTATCAAGATATTTTTTATTGTTATTTTCAATTGATAAATTTGCTATTTAGGCCTCTCTTCAAGGCCTACTTTTTGGCATATAAGACTTTAAAAATGAGATTAGTTTACAAACACATACGCACACAGATATAACCTGTATGTCTATAAAGAACTAGTCCCAGTCAACGCAACGCCGATAGCAACATTTTTTGTTGTTACCTGCTGTTGTTAAAACCTGCTGAATTGTTGTTACAAACGATTTATCAGGTGTTGAGGTAAAAAAATAGTGAAACCGTTTTAACATCAAGAGTACGGGAATGTGTTTTTTTCTAACACAGCCTTATGTTTTCAGTCCTAATGTACAATGCATAGCACGTCCCAGTATACAAAAAATAATTTTTCAAAAATATTAAACAAAAATATCCATGATTAGGTTTTAAATGTTTGCACGATTTTATTTTTGAATTTAAAAAAATGTCATAGTTTCATAAATTACACGATTAATGCAGTTCAACAGTTTTAGTCAAAATTTTAAGAACACTCCATTTTTTCAGTTGATACAAAAAGGACAAAATGGTTCAGAAGAAACATGTGTCATAAATTAAATAAACTAAAAAAACTGTAGCACTTCAACCAATGACCAGTCTTGGGTTCGGTACGTGTTAGAAACAGTACTGTTTCTAAAATAACGGTTGTGCAGGGAGGTGATTTGTCCGAGATCACGCTCACTGGCTAGGTTTTTGTATACAATTAAGAAATGCCCACTTTATAGAGGTTGTATTAGCCATGGATAGGTCTGAAGATCCCACAGTCTTCATCCTTGGCTGTTAACAGATTAAATAATCTATCTCCCTCAGTGGGGTTTGAACCTAGGACCTTCAGCACAGCAATTCAGCGCTCTACTAATTGAACTATATTGATCCCTAGAAGAATACAACAATAGAAGGCAATGACTATTACAAATTGAATAGCAGATGAAAGAATTCCCTTTCTGGGCCAGATCCGAAAGGAGAGTGAGCGAGCCTTGGCCTTAGGCCACGGTTGCCCAATGCATTCATTTCTCTTGCCCAACACATTTTTGATCACGTTCAAAACTAAAGGTCCAATAGACTCTAAAGTTCCTATTATTATTTTTTCTTCACAACAAGCAACGTTGTCGATTGTTCATGTCATTGTTGGTTCAATGACATCCAACTTGACTAACTAAGAATAGACTGTGGAGAGATAGGATACAAAACATTATATACATGGAAGCGAAGTAACTCAGTCATTAGAGCGGTGAATTGCTGAGGAGAGGGTCTTGGTTTTAAATCCAGCTATGACAGATATATTATTTAATCAGTTAACAACGTTGTACTTTGAGGATCCTAAAGATGCAGGAAACCTCGCGGTTGTGAGTGATCTCGAAAAAATCATCTCAAATCATTAAATAATTTTTTTTTTACAGTTTTCCGACGACCTTAGGGATTTTCCAAAAAAATCTTCATTAAACAAACATTAAGGTAAATTTTAAAAGTTTTAGTATCTGTAATGAAGTTCTCAATGACCATGTTGAATACTGTCTATGTTAACCACCCTTAAGCTATCTTAACGACCCCAAAAAATAATTACAAAATTATAATTAATCCCCACGGTAATGCTATCTCGTAGGAATTTTACCTCAATATTTTTTTACCTTTATGGACATCCCGCATTAGTCTTGACTAATACAATAAAATTTAAAAATGAGAAAACGTATTTTTTATTTTAATTATTAAAAAATTTCTAGTTTCGAGACACTGAATTATGTTAACAGGTATGAGTTGAACCTGATCAGGTCTGCAGAACGTCCAGTAGCTCATCCAACATCAACTATTTGTGTAATACCTGGCCCTTGAGCACTATCTGAGTCCAATCGCCACCCTGCACAACTGTTGGGTTAAAGACGGTAACTGGTTTACAACCCGTAAATGGGTCTGGGGTTCATTACATCAGGGACAATCCTGTTCCATGGACAGTTGTGCAAGGAGGTGATTTGTCCTAGATCACGTGCAACCGCCAGAGTTTCTCCATATATTGGGTACCCACTTTATAGAGGCCGGGTGAGCCCAATGAGGGTTCTAGATCCCATATGATTAATCTCCGCCCGCTAACGGATTAAAATAAAATTCTTGCCAGCATCGGGATTTGAACCAGGATTTTCGGCTACGCGACTCCGTGTTCTACCATTGAGCCACTCCGTTCCCTTAAAGGTGGTACACTCGCTACTATTTCCAAAAACCTAGGATTTTTTTAAAATTCGTATTGACCTCTTCGGATCACGCAATAATCATTTTTCTTTTTTGGGTTATTGTGGGGATACGGATTTTTGTTTTTTAACACTATACAAGTTTTCCACACCATACCGGACCAACTCCGGCAACACGTAAGTGACATGAGTAATATTATGCTATGTATAAGGATATATTTATATTATCGATCTATATTGGTTAAACGGGCCCGTGATATTCCAATTAGTAATTTAACTAACCTTAAATACATACTCTTTACTATATTACAGCGATTTTTATATTATACCAGATAAAATCAAATACTAATATAATAATACTATCACCACGGGCATGCGCAACCGTTGCAGTTAGCAATCAGTGTTACCAATACCCCGGCGAGGTTGTTAACAATGATCCATACAAACACTATCGAGGAGGCAGCGACCCCGGACTGTTTGTCCCGGTCGCCATGGCAACCTCCCGGCTAATATTAGAACCGGGCAACAAGGTCGAAGTCTATTTGTTTATTTCCCAAAGACGCCCATCTATATCCGTCGATAGTGCTCTGTGTAACCATTCGGCCAACGGGAGGATAACACACAATGACGTCAGGCGATCTATCAAGGAAATTTATCTATATGAATAAATTATAGTGTTTGTGTTTCAGCCTTTTATACAAAGCTATAGGTCCATTCTGATCTTGAGAAATTTTAGCTAGCGCTAATGATATTCAAAACAAGAGATCCATAGTCCCAAAAAAACATATAAAAGATTGGTAAAAGAAGAAAGAAACAATAATCAATAAGTGATCATATTCATAGAGCGCGTTATCTACTGCAATAATATTGCAAATATTGGCCTATCAACCCTTAACCGGATTTGAGAAAAAAAAATGCCCAATAAAGGCATGGAAAAGCTAAAACCGTTGTTAATGTATTTCTATTATATTATTTAATAATAATCGCTAAAAAAGGCTCATAATCCGGGAACGCACCTCCACCCCAAGACGTTCAAACCAAAACTTAGATTATTCGTTGGGATGTATTGCACTTCTGTTTTGAGATGTGATTGAACTTACTTTTTATTGTGTCTTGATAATGCCTGAATAGGCGAAACGTCGACTGATAAGTGTTTGTATTTTACATAAAAAATTTTGAAACATAAGGCTCTGCTTGTGGTTTTTTTCCATTTGCATTCTAATAAAATTTAATGTTTCATTTTGAGTTTTGGCTCTATTTTATTGTATTTCTATTATATTACACCCTGCTTTCGAATGTCGAAAGCCGTTTTGTGGAGCATATGAGTTTTCTAGAACTTGAGCAAGTTGTTATTGCATTGGTTTATACAATTTTCAACTCAACAATTTTAATTAGTAACCATTTTTTTCGGTATTAGACGTTAATTAAACTATAGGATCTATGTTGAGTGAACATGAATTCCACGTTTTATAACATCGTTTTTTTTTTAACCGAACTTTCTACACAATATATAATTTTAAAATACCTTGGGACGGTGTTTACCCTTCAAAGTTAGACATACAGGACTATGGTTCTATAAATCCTAACTTTAAATTCGGTAGCGAGGAATGTGGAAACCAAAAAATATCCAGCCTATCATGCGTTTAACCGTGTCTTATATATGAGACGATATGACTATAAACATAATGTTTGTCATATCTAGATGTCCACATTTTCAATAATCAAGTGGAATTTTTGTAGGTATTATACATTCCGTTAACACCCGTTATAAGGGAATATTTACCTGGGGCTCACTCAAGCGTATTACGAAAATTTCGGAAAAACTTAGAATTGAGCTTTCGGGCTTGCATGATAATCGGCCTAGCAACTTTTTACTAAGCATTGGAACTAGGGATGGGTAATGTTGTATCAATCTGATACTTTGTATCTGATACTAAAAAGTATCAGATACAGTCGAAATGTACCTGATACTTTTGTATCAATTCATACAAGTATCAGATACGATCAGATTGATACAAACAAGCCCATCCCTACCGCCAAAACAAACCAAGCTCATTTTGGCAATAAAATTACATCGTCTCACGGATTAAAAAAAAAAAATTATCTACTATTAATCACGGTCTTTTTAATAATAAATAATAAGCGATACTCAACCACTGATTTAAGTCCCCCTGATTTGATTACCTGCGAAAGACCAATTTCGCCGCATCTCCCCTTAGTAATAATAAATAAATAAGTAAAAATAATAGTGAACAAGTTTTCACTTATTATCAATATAATCTGTAATTAGTCACTTATCACATATGTAGAAATGAAAATAAACTATGAAATAAGTTAACAGTAAATGTTGGTTGAAATAACATTTTCCGAGATCGCCTCCTAATATATGATTTTTCACGAGCAACTTTCGCAAAAAAAACCTCGACTTATGTCCGGGCAAATATGGGTTCATTAATGGATATATCAATACCATGAAGTAAAGGCAATTGACACTTGAAATGATTGAAATCGGGTGCAAAAAAACAAACAGCTGTAGCGTTTTAAAGAGTATAGCATGCGGCGTCGGACAAACAAATTTTGTATTACAACCCAAATTCTACGTGTCTTGGAACGTGAATAGCAAAAGTTTGAGGTAGGGTTAAAATATATTTTTTATTGTTCAATTCCATAGCTTTCAAAAAATAATTAACCAATAAAAACATGATTTTAATAATTTGATGCCTTGGGCAGGTCACTATTTCGGTGAATAACTCTTTTTCCTTTAAAAATTATTAAAAAAAACTGATGCCCCAAGAAAGGCTTCTGTGTAGCGTATTAGAAATAAAGCGTATAAGTAAAGGGTACATTATTTAATGAGGCTGAGAGAACCCGAAAGTGTTGTAATAGTTGTACTTCATCAGCCCGATAAAGTTGCTTATTAATAAATAAAAGTAGAAGTAATTTTTCACACTTGGACGTATATTAAAATTTATTTATTGTTATAAGAGTTATTGTTTCTTTAACTGTAAACATATTTATTTTACAAAATAATGAAACAAGACCCGTATATCGTGATCTCTACAGACTGCCCCCTCCGCGGACAGCCGAAGATGTACCCTTTTATGGAGCTTGTAGTCCAGCCTTGACATTTCCAGGCCTCTCTCCCTCGATCCGGTCACTAAATTTACACTCCCAGATGTCGTTGTTTGTTTGCCATTTTATTCTTGCCCACTTTGTGCTGGAGAACTTGCATTAGACCAGACTAAACAGAGGTGTCTCGCTACCGTTAGAGCGTTCATATGGTTTCTGTACAACTTCACTTTTCTTTTGGGAAAGCAAAAATATTATATTCTTATTTTGAAGAGAAAACATTTGTCCTCCGCATCTCTAGCGCGGTACTCTACCAACTAAGCTAGCAGGGCTCGCAACCAGGCCAGACAAATCCATTCTCCTTCAGCGATCCCACATCCTCGGCACTCGCAATTTTTGCGATGTACATATGGGGAAGGATGTTCATTGAACATTTAATTACACAAAATAAGAATGACTTATTTTATTTAGCTTACGTTTTGACTTAAGATTTAGGCCATATCCGGGGCAAAGAGATGGAGAGTCCCAGTTCAACTTTGACAGCACCTTACTGCAACTTTGGTCAGTTGTAGTTGGAATCTTCACCGATCTGGCCTAAATCTTAAAAAACCGTTGAAACGTTTTCTTCATTGACTGTACCCCCTGACCATTTTACACTATTCTAATAATTATCCCGTCAAACATTTACAACTAACAATTACGGTGGATTTGATTGTATTATTATAGCGGAGAATTAGTTTAAGCATGCCAAGAACTTTAAGTATTCTAGAATAGAATATATATCGCGTTTTCATAAGATCAGTGTTATAACTCAAAAACCCTAATTTTTTAAGTTCCATGTCTTGTCAAAATTGAACCCGATGAGTTAAAAAAAACAAAAATTTTGTTATTTGGAAAGCAAAGCATTGCTATTGAAATTCTTTTATTAAGCATGGAACTTTTTTTTAAATCTTAATTTATGTCATTATTTCAATAAAGCTTCACGTTGAAGCATGATACAACTGAAAATATGACTTTATTAAAAAAAAATAGTCATCATATCGTATCATGGAAATTGAATATCTGATATGTTGTTCCTGAATTGAAAAGTTCAACCAATACAATTGCTAATATAGGCTCATGTAATTTTTTTTTACAAAAATGGCGTTTTTCTTTTGAAACAGCGGTATGGTTGTATAGTATTATCAATATCTGAGATTCGAGGCTAGGTGGCCAACCTCTGAGCTGACACAAGGAGGGAAAAGCATTCATTGGAACTTGTGAGGGTTTCATGAGGACAGGATGAATATTGCATTAGGTCTCATGGTGGCATGGCGTTCATTATCTTATAGATAAGCTATGGATTGTGGGGAGGCAACAAAGGGATGTAAAATAAATTATACACGGCAATCATTTAGAGTTTCAATTATAGTATTTTTAAAGCGAACACTAAGTGCCAATAGGATGATTTATCGAGCCCAGGAATGACGAAACATTATTCGGAAAGCTTCTAAGAATCCCTAAAATAATGAAGTGGTTATGTCGACGTTTCAACATAACCACAGTATGCAACTGCGGTAATGCAGAAATAATGAAGAAAATGATAGAAGGGACAGAGCCATTTTAGGAAAATTTCATCAAAACCAATTTCATCAAATAAAAATTTACACAAGCTTCGATCAATTAAAAGCATCACATTGAAATTTCGGTCTGTCTATAGGACCTTTTTAACCTAGTAGTAATGGAAAAAATAGATAAAGAAGAAGAATCAAATCATAGTTAGAAATAGATCGAAATGCTCCCAAAGAAAACTGAATTTATTTTCAAATCACGACACCTTCATGGATCTTTGCACGAAAAAAAAATCGATTGGTGAGACAATCTAAAATACACCGAAGTTTTTAGGCTTCAAGTTTTAAGAATTCTTGTATGTGATATAAAATACAGCTTTTATACTTCCAGAATGAAAATTTTATAAAATAAAACTATAATTTTGTAAAATAACACATTGATTACTATAGAAGAACTTCTAAATATCCACGTAACAGAAAATTCTGGTACTTATTCCGTAGTTTGCTACCATGGTGATAAGAATAGTAGTTAAATTCCCTTCAAGTGAAGTCACGTTACATCAAAATCCTATACTTTTTGTATATGTTAATCTATAGAATTAAAACTGCAAGCAAAAAAAATGGCTTGAAAATATACCTTGACAGCTTAGGAGAATGTCTAACATGGGTAAATCAAGACGAGTAATTTTAACAGGCATAATGAGAGACTAATATACCCTTCATTACAGGTAAAGGAACATGAAATTACAACAGATTTTAATAAAGAAGTAAGTTCATATTGGCATTAGTTAAACATCCAAGGTTATTGTTTTTTAAATTATTTATTGGGAAGAAATAGTGGGTGACACTGCAGAAATTGATAAGATCGTGAAGTAGAAATGACGTAACGTGACTTAAACACTTGACGGGACTTAAACTATCCCTAATACCAAGCTGGCAAACTGCGGAACAAGTATCGAAATTCTGAAGATTGGGATCAATAATGGAACATTTCACTTCGCTCCTTGAAAAGAAAGTCATAACTCAAAAAAACCTAATTTTTTCAATATTGGTATTTAAAAGTTCCATATGATTTAAAAAAATATAATTTTGGGTATTGGTAAAGCAAATAATGCAATAATGATGTTATGGAATATCAATAATACTGGAAATGAAATATCAGATATGTCGTTCCCGGATTAAAAACCTTCAACCAACACAATTCATTAGGCCTTTAGTAGGCTCAACTCGAAAATGCCAAATTTTGAGTCACGTCGTTGGTCGTTGGAAGGAGCGATATATGATGGATTTTACAGTAATTAGTTCCAGATTCTGAAACGAAAGAGTCAAAAACGCAACAGGAAATGCAGATCAAAGATGGCGGTGGAAGGTAAAAAATAATGAATCGACGATTACTTAGGCGTACTGCCATTAGCGGCATCGGGGGAGCAAAGTCCAAGGGCACGAGCCGGCTAAAAGCTTTCTTATCGCAGCCAAAGGCGGGGTGTCCTCCCGACCTTCCGAACCACCAGCACAGTCAGGACATTCAAGAGGAAAAATAACTCGTGAGATCCTGGCATGGATAAGAAAGAGCAACAGTCGGGGAGAAAGTAAGGACTCTAGTTGGCAACAGGTGGGAGGCCCGACTGGTTCTGGAATAGCAAGGATTCATAATACATCATAACCATATGGTGCTTTTATTTATTTATAGAATAATATAGGAAAGTAAATTGTTCAAAAAGACAATAAAATTATCCAAAACATAATAAATTATGATGGATCAGGGGGTCAGCAGATGGTAAAGGTCGTACATTTTCTAGGTTAACAGTTGGGTATGATTAACCACGCCAATATGACGGAACCTCTTCATAGAGGCTTGGTGAACCCAGGAGGGATTTCAGATCATATTTCAAGAGGTCAATAAGGTTATGATGCTGAGCTGTCCTAAGCGTTCGAATGTGACTATGGTTCATAATTTACTGTATCTGTTTGAGGTCATAGTTCATAGGCATCGACAGATTCTCCTGCAGCTCAAATAGCCAATATTGAGGGTTAAACTTGGCTTATTAACAGTATTTAGGCTGGTGAGACCCAAGAGGGTCTCCAGGTCTTCAGGCTGTTAACAGGTTGGATAATTCATCTGCAATAGCCGGATTTAAACCTGGGACTTTCGGCATAGCAACTCAGCGCTCTACCACTCAGCTAAACCACTCCTTAACAAATCTATAAGACATCAGCAATCAATAGAGTTAATACCCAAAAATAACATACTATATCATACCTATAAGAAGAAGGGTGTTATAAACAAAAACGCCTGCAATGTTTACTTAAGAAAAAAAATTTATACAACAAAAAAAAGCAAGAAGCAACGAGGACAAATAACATGAATCTACAGCTGTGTGGATGGGCTTCGTGGAGGGATAAAATTGCCAGCTGCTCTAAAGGCAGCCATTAAATGGCAAAGTGGGGAGGGGGCGATTGTGCAAAATATATATTGTATATACACAATCCCTCTGCTAAGGTTCTCTAATGTTGTGTGTTCTGACAAAAATTACTGAGAATTATCCCAGCCAGGATGCGTGTCTGCGCTCTCATGGTCTCCGTCCGCCATGGGCGTTTAATATCCTTCACGTCTTTGTAGATTTTACAATTTTGAAATTACTGTTATTTCTGAAAGTGGTATAAGTCCACTTTGTTTAAGTATCGAGATATTTCAGTGTTTGCATTTGAATAACACTAAAATCAGGGCAAACGTAATGTTCATAACACTTATCACTTAGCAAAGAGTAATGTTTAAAGCCCTATACACCTTTTAAATCCGAATGGACTAATACATCTTTCAAAAACAACTGCTCGAATGTAGGGCCTCAAATTTAAAGGCTCAAATATTGCTATTTGTGGAGACCGGATTTATGACAAAAAAGTTTTGGCAAATTTTATTCTCTTGTCTAACACTATTCTATTCACTTATTCGAAAACCACAAATTAAAATATATAACAGATGTAGTCAATAAAATAAACAATAGCAGTAGCAACAAAGGTCATACAGTAATACCGATCAATAAAGCTTTCTATGTGGCTCTATGAAATGAACCAATACCACCCAAATAGGTAAGAAAAAAATTGATCGAAAATATCTGGAATAAGTTGTTAGTAATAAAAACAAATGTACTTTACATTTGTATTGGTAAACAGTAAATGATAAAAAAACCAAAGCATATTCGTACTTCTTATTACACCGTTAAAAAAAAGATTTTTATGAATTAGGATTTTTTATGAGGATCAGTGGGAGAATATTATGTGCCTTTGCGTCTTCATTCTAATAATTATTTTTAAAAACGACAAAACAATAATCATTAAATACGTATTAAGATAAATCGCATTACTAAAGTAGAACCACCAACTAATGGGATATTATGGTATTTATTTAGGCTTTGTTCGTAACAAGGTAAGAAGCATTCAGGATTTTACGAAGGGTTTTGGTTTGCAAGGATTGGATTCGATGATTTAGTTGAGCTCCGAGTCCAAATAGGTCTTTCAATAGTCATGTATAATAGCCTTTCATAATTGATTGGGAGCTTAAAGGCTTTGTCTAGTAAGTGTTGAAGTTCCATGAAACAGCTCAATATTAACAACAATAAGGTTTAGTGTACCCGAAGGCTCGATGCCGATACCACCAATCTCTACTTACAAAGTTCCGTCCAAGGACCACTACCCAAACCCAAATCCGCCAGATCATTCTTAACCCAATCCATCTACGTCTCGGTCTATCCCTCAGATGCTTCCATGTCGGCACAGCACCCAATGTTTTAGATTCGCTCGTTACTAAGCCCATCTTAATCTTCGGGACACTGTCACTTACCTACTAAGTGCCGATATCGTTTACCCGGGTGCCCAATATTATTGTAAAATTAAAATTTTATACAGACAGTTATGAAAATTTGCTTGGAACTTAAGTAACATCTTGATAGTTCTTCCAAAATTTGATGTTATACCATCTATCAATGTTTCAACACGGTTATTTTTCTGCTTGGAAGATATTCTACGAATGTTAACGTCCAACTAGGTATTCATTTTGACCTAAATCATTATAAGGGCTTGGTCTATTTCCAAACGATGGCAAACAAAGGAACCGATTGATATGGGCAGTAGGCCGGGGAGGGGGCGAAGGTCGGAGGTGGGGTTGTGAATGGAGTATCGATAGTGCCAGGGGGAGGGTATCGATAGTGGGGCGGATCGATATGCGGGGGTGGGGGTGTTTACGGTGGCGCCGGGGGAGGGCGCATGCGCGGCTATCGACCCAGCGCCGCGACCCAATTCTCGCAAGGACGCAAAGGGTCGTTTACACGGCAGGTGTCCTTCGCCGTCTCCCTTCTCTGCTCTCTTATCAATCTCTGGGTCGTTGGGTATTCTACCTTATCCCCTCCCTGCACACAGACTAAGCGTACGTTACTGTTATCAAAAAGCTACATTGTTATCTAATTCGTCATTGATAAGGGCGACCTAAATAGGTCAAAGCAAGATCGAAAGGCACTAAAGCGAGGAACATTCTCAATCAACAGCAGTTCACCAATCATCATCAACCTCAACATCTACAGCCACGGAGACTAAGTGGTTAAGTTGAATTTTTTCCAAAATGCGTTACCTGTACTTGGGGAAGTAGAATCGAACGAAGTGTCGTTTTCGTAGCTAGGTCAGGCATTGAGTTAAAGAGGGAGTTATTGCTCGTATTACAACTCCATGAGAGACCAAAGACTACGAGAATAACAAGACTCCGATTCACTCATTACTTCAGTAGTTAATTAATTCTCTCAATACAAAATTCGACTTTATACCACTTATTCACAGGGTCTGTTAATGCAAGGATTTATTCTAGCACAATCTCCTCTGTTTTCTCATCATCATCAACCTTACAGCATACTCTTATAATAATTATAATATTTGAGTGGAAAGTAGTTGACTGGACAATTCTAATGATGGATTGCATTGGTCATTAGGTGCAGTCAATGATAACACAAAATAGGACGAACTAATTTTTTAATTGCGCCAACGTTCGGCCAACCATGTAGGTCATCTTCAGGGCGAATGTGAGTGCCTCAGCTGTAGTGACTTTTCAAACTGACTTGAGTTGACTACTGATAGTTTGACAAGTCACCAGAGCCGAGCACCCCTTATTTGCCCTGAAGATGCCCTACACCGTAGGCCGATTGGTTGGCACAATTAAAAAATAAGTTCTTATATTGTGTTATCTTTGACTACACCTCCTGGCCCACCAATCCATCATTATTATAACTTGAGGAAGCGGAATCGTGTCATTGTCGTTGCTTTTGGCCCGAATTGGAAATGCAATATAAGCAGTAACTCCATTTCAAAGCATTGCCTGATACTGGATTATACTTGATACTGACTTAGTATTCCTATTTCCTAAGTAAAAAAAAAAACTTCGAGAGTAAATCCGACTTAACTATTTAAGTCACAACAGGCTAAGTCACATAACGACTGTACATTGAGTACTAGACCGGCAGCAGGTTCAACTGGCAAGTTTTTCTCACAATTAAGTGGACCCAACTTATAGAAATTACCTGGATAGGCAAAATTTAGAGCTCCCACTGTAGCATCGTCCGATTAGCCATAGCAGCATAAAGTGACGTTAAATGAACAAACAAACAACTTATAGAGGTTAGGTGAGCCCACGAAGGGTCTACATATCTCACACGTTGTTGGTTAATGGAAGAATAAATATTCATACTTTGTTTTGTAGAGTGTACCATTTCACAATATTCTACCTCGTTTTCCTGACAGTAGAGAGGTATATTGGCGGTTTCATATTTGTAAAACAGATATATAACATCGAAATATTGCTAAAAACAATTTCAACAGATTTTTTCAGCATTTAGGGCACTTGAAAAGAAATAATATACAATATATATGCATCAAAAGCATTCCTCTTAGATTACATTGAAACTAAAAATGGAAATCACAGTCTAGATCAAGAAGCAACTATGTCAAAGATAACTAACGGATTTGGGTCAAACAGTGGAACAAAAAATACATACACATGACCCTTCATTCAAATATTTTTTTACGCTGTTTGCTTTAATTGTTTTTCTTTTCATTAAAGAAATATTAAAATTCCCAGTTTTAGTAAATTAGTAAAATTGGACGAGTTTCGGAGTATTCCTAGATGGCCATTAAATGATTTAGCATAACTGATTTTTTATATAATTAAAAAATCGAAAAAATGAAGAAAAAGGCTAAAAAACCTCACTGTACTAATCTAACAATAAACTTAGTTGTAAAAATATAATATATATAGATATATAAAAGATAAATTTAAAAATTAATTCTACGTCTTTGCTTATCGTTTATCAAGCTTAGTAAAAATGAAAATCTTTAAAAATTGTCTAATTCTTGGGTATAGATTTATAATTTTATTTTCATGTGTGATGAACACTTCAAACATTTTAATAAAAAATGATCAAAATGAGGCATAAAACAATTGTTATGCGGGTTCGTTACCCCTCAGACGGCCTTTGGATTTTTTAAAAAGGGAGTAAAAAATTCTTTATTATGCCCTTATTATAAAGGGACTTAAAACGGGGGTCCCAAGCATGTACGATTTCAAGTCCTCGTTAAAATCCCTATCTTAATTCTGGATAGGCGCAATTTCTCTCACTACAGCATCGTCCGATTAGCAATAGCAGCTAAAAGTGAGGTTAAATTAACAAACTAATATAATAAAATATGCATATATATAAAAAAAAGTCACGGTAAAAATTAGAATTTATAAAGATGTCATCCTTCAAATTGTTGTTTATGAATCAGAAAAGTGGTAAAGTAATGAGGCTTAGAAATAACCGGGTATCTAGTTAATAAACGCTGAGTCGACTAGAAGACCAAGGCGTATGTGGGAGAACTGCATAAAAGGTGGTTGTGACTAAGTATTTTATTATCATTTGCATTAATATAATACTTATAAAAGTAATTATAATTATTGATGAGCAAAGTTCCCAAACCTGAAATCCGATTTCAACAAGAAGTGGGCAGGACAAATGATAATAGCCACAAAGAGCCATCTAGTAAACAAATTGCTAAGCCCAAAAATACAATTAAGTACTAATGAACTATTCTGATGCAAATGAAGGTGATGATGTCAGGGTCCCAACTGAGCCGCAACTTCGAGGTTCATTGCACCCCGACTGTAGACGAATATTCCTGACGTCTCTCGAAAACGAAAAAAAAAATTCCATTATAAGAACATGAAGATGAAGGAGTACAGCGAATTGTCTGTTTAGAATAAGAGATGAATGGAACAAGAGGGAGCGCTAAGTCCTGAAACATTACCACTTCCTGACAGTGGCGTATCCACGAGGGTGGAAATGAGGGAAACTCCACCCATCCGGGGAGCCGAATATTAAAAATCTACAACAACCCATGAAGGTTCTTGGGTTTAATACTGAGGATAAGGGTTTAACTGTTTAAATGCCAACTGTGGAGTCCTAAATTTTGCCTATCCAGGTTATAATTGGGATAGGAATTTTTAACGAGTACCTGACACCGTACAGACTCGTCCATTTTACGCCTCATCCTAAGGACGGCACAAATAAGGATTTTTTACTTCATTAAAAAAATCCTAAGGCCATCTTCCGAGCTACGAACTCGCGATCTTGGGCATAGGAAATTATATTAACCGCTATACCACTGGTGATAACACTGTAATAACAGTATTTTTGTTAAATGGGTAAATGTGGCTGTCTTATGTGTATTTTGCTATGGTAATTCCGAATATGACCGAAAGTTGTAATTTTAAATTTTGAAAAAAAGGTGATATTTCATAGCTATGAACGTTGGATTCTTGGATCAACAAACATTCTTGGAATGTGTGTGGAAACATCTAAGTGTTAGGACTTTTGTTAGGTCTTCAATCAGGTTATACAAAATTTTGTTGTTTTCTGTGTGAGTGCAACAGCAGAGATCGCAAAAATCATTATATATAGAAGGAATGGCCCAAAAGAAATCTTGTACCTAGTAACCCCAGAAAACGTTTATCTTCCACCATTGGACATCAAACTCGGTTTGATGAAAAATTTTGGTAAGGCACTGGATAAAAGTGGCACTGGATTTCTATATTTAAAAGCCACTTTTCCTCGGGTGATTGATGCAAAAATTAAAGAAGGTGTATTTGTTGCTCCACAAATAAGGGAGCTTATGAAACATCAAGACTTTGAGAAATGTTTGAATGGAGCCGAAAAATCAGCTTGGATTTCTTTTTAAAATGTTGTAAAAGAATTTCTTGGAAATAAAAAAGCAGACTACTACAGAGAGCTAGTTTCTGATCTAAAAAAATATAAGGCTTTAGGATGTAATATGTCTCTAAAAATAAATTTTCTTGACTCGCATTTGGATTTCTTTCCTGAAAATCATGGGGCTGTGAGTGATGAACACGGTGAGCGATACCATAAAAAAACATCCACTATGGAGAAACGATACCAGGGAAAGTGGAATCCAAATATGTTGGCAGGCTATTGTTGGTCTTTGAAAAGAGATATACCAGCCGCAAAATACAGCAGGAAATCATCAAAGGCTACATTTTGATTTAAAGTACGGTATGAAAGCTGATTAAATAAAATTGCTTGTTTTAACACTACATTATTTTTTTATTTTGAAATTACACAAAATTCTTGCCCCTGTGACAAAAATGCTTTTCAATGCAATCAGAGCACCAAATTCTAAAAGAAACAGCCATTGCAATTCATTTAACAGACAAAAAGTTAAATTTTGTTGTTCAACGTAGTTGGTATTGCGAATTCAACATAGAAAATTAGTCATTGGGTAATATTAAATATATATGACTAAATAAATCATATCTATGTAAAATAATGTAATTTATTCAAACTGTAAATGACTATAATAAAATGAATAAATATAATGCATAGTAACTCAACGCCTTTAAAACCTAGTGAATGAGTGATTAAAATGGACCGTGCTTGACTTTTTTAATAATAATTTGTTTAACGCTATTATATTTAAATATTTTCGTATTGTTAAATGGTTAAGTCTTCATCTTATCTTCAGTTTTAATTCTTCAACCTCAAAAAACTGTTTGAGCAGACCAGTGTAGTGGACGACATCGATCCTCCTACCTGAAACTCGATCGCGTGTCTCCTACACTCGAGGTTTTCATTGTTATCCAACTTAAACACAATATAATTTCTTTTGATATGACATTATTTGAAATTAAATAAATTTATAGTTTTATTCTGTAAAACCTTTACCCCAGCTTAAGCTCGAAACTTAAAATATATCAAGATTGGTATGTCAGAGGTCAGGGTGTGCAGTCAATGATTACACAAAATAAGGATGACTTATTTTATTGTGCCTTAGTTTCGACCAAAGGCCTTCTCAAGTGCTGAGAAAAAGAAACAGAAAATAACTGAATACAACATTGCAGTACCAAGGAAGAATAACTGTTTATAAAAATAAATACTACAGCAATGAAAAAAAAATATAGAAAGTAATATAATTATGAAATAAACTGTTGAGAAATAATAAGATTTGTAATAAATGATTCGTTACAGTCTAATGAAGGAAATTAAATGGGATAGTTAGAGATCCATATCGTAATTAGACTTAGAGAAGCAAGATTTAGTTAGGACTCCCACAGTTGCGTTGTCCGATTAGCTACAGTAGCACAAAGTAATATTAATTAAATGAATAAATGTAAAATATAAGACGTGCAGTAGAAGATTTGCACAATTATGTGAAATAAAGAGACCAATACTCATTAATGCTTAAGTAGATAAGATGCTAATAAAAGCTTAAACACTTTTATTATCAAAATGTAGTCAAACAAACCAATTTATTACTTTCTTATATTTAAAGAAATGAATAAATGAAGTTTGAACATGAGACTAAAAAGCGCCTTCAATTTTTTCTGTCATATCCCTTACGGAGGAACCCAATTCTACTTTTAGATATGTTATGGATTAATAATATTAATCAGGCTTATAGTCCAGGATCCTTGGTCCATTTTTCACTTGATTATTATCAAGCTGAATCTTCGTGAAGCTTCGTTTCGATGAGACGCCCAACAATTTCCTGTGCGAAAATTCTCGATTGTGCGGCTAACAGAGGTAGCAAGGATAAAACATGTCGATTTGATGATTCTCAAAAATGTATTACTAACTGGGTTTTTTTTTGTTAAATCTCAAGATAATGATCTAAATTATTTGAAAAAATATTTGTCCTACAAAATGTACGGTTTGATCAAAGAGTCCCCTCCTTCCAACATGTATCGATAATGAGGTCATCAAAAATGATTACTAACCAGCTGATTTTTTGTTTTTTCATTTATATTGGAAGGAGGGGGCTCTGATCAAATCATACATTTTTTAGGACAAATATTTTTTCAAATAATTTTGATAATTATCTTGAGATTTAACAAAAAAAAAACCCGGTTAGTAATACATTTTTGAGAATCATCAAATCGACATATTTTATGCTTGCTACCTCTGTTAGCTACCACAATCGAGAATTTTCGCACAAGAGATTGTTGGGCGTCTTATCGAAACGAAGCTATTCACGAAGATTCAGCTTGATAATAATCAAGTGCAAAAATGGACCATGGATCCTGGACTATTAGAATATCAATAGACTCTTTAAAATGTTACTAATGACTAATAATTATCGACTAAGCTACTTAATATAATTTCTGGATCAATAAACTAATAACTGGAATAATTGTTAGTAAACAATTTAAGGTCCATTTGTTGACTAGAGGTGGTAACGTCACTCCGTAACACTCAGAACATCCTGCTTTCTAAATGTCGAAAACCGATTTGTGGAGCATATGTGCTTTCTAGAACTTGAGCAAGATCTTATTGCATCCATTTATGAAATTTGAATAATTGTAGTCAATTTTATTATAAACCAGTTTTTTACCTGTATTAGACCTTAATTAGACTACGGGATCATAAAAACCTAGTTGAGTGGAGATGAATAAAACAAATGAAGTATGCTAATTTTAATTACACTAATGTTTATTACAATAATATTTTTAGTGAACCCGAAGGTGCGATACCGATAGTACCAATCTCTGCTTATTAACTTCCATCCACGGATTACCACTAGGGATGGGTAAGTTTGAATCAATCTGATACTTTGTATCTGATACTAAAAAGTAGTTGATACAAATATCAGATTTCGAAATGTACCTGATACTTTTGTATCAATTGATACAAGTATCAGATACGGTCAGATACCCATCCCTACATTTTGGCAAGAAAATTACATCGTCTCACGGATTTAAAAAATTATTATCTACTATTAATCACGGTCCTTTTAATAATAAATAAATAAATAATGAGCAATAGTCAACCACTGATTTAAGTCCCCCTGATTTGATTACCGGCGAAGGACCAATTTCGCCGCATCTCCCCTTAGTATTAATAAATAAATGAGTAAAAATAATAGTGAAAAAGTTTTCACTTATTATCAATATAATCTGTAATTAGTCACTTATCACATATGTAGAAACGAAAATAAACTATGAAATTAACAGTTTCCGAGATCGCCTCCTTATATATGATTTTTCACGAGAAAATTTCGCAAAAAAAACCTCGACCTATGCCCGGGCAAATGTGGGTTCATCAATGGATATATCTAAACCATAAAGTAAAGGCAATTGACATAAATGATTGAAATCGGGTGCAAAAAAACAAAACAGCTGTAGCGTTTTGAAGAGTATAGCGTGCGGCGTCGGACAAACAAATTTTGTATTACAACCCAAATTCTACGTGTCTTGGAACGTGAAAAAGTTTGAGGTAGTGCTAAAATTTATTTTTTATTGTTCAATTCCATCGCTTTCAAAAAATATTTAACCAATAAAAACCATCATTTTAATAATTTGATGCCTTGGGAAGGTTACTATTTCGGCGAATAACTCTTTTTCCTTTAAAAATGATAAAAAAACTGATGCCCCAAGAAAGGCTTCTGTGGAGCGTATTAGAAGAGTTGGGATATCTGTATTTAACTACAAAAGTATCAGTATCACTTGTATTCAGATACAGGAAAATCCAGTATCTACCCATGACTAGTAAAAGTATCAAGTAAAAGTATCAGATACAGCGGCCTTGTGCCGGTTTAGAGAACCCGCCTTCAGCGGACTCTTAACCGGTATTGTATTGTATTGTGATGTATTGTAAACACTTAAAATACCTACGGGTAGAAAATGATTGTTGTTAATTGTTGTATATATGTATTATATTATTATTAGTATTATATATATATTGTAATGTAAATATTATTTTGAATACCTCCCACTTACGCTTTGGTCTACCCCTCGAACGTTTACCACTCGGTAATGCGCTTATTAACTTATTAGTTTTTCCTTAATCGGATGCATAGCCTGCCTAAAATTCCTTTTTATAATTGTTTTTTCTTTATAGAATATCTTTGATATAATAGGTATTCGAAGAAGTTAAACTAAATATTTGCTCAGTACATAGAATCTGTTTAGATATTTTATGTTGGCTTTATGAGCGGAAGACTTATGCAGTCCTCAGGATGTTGTGTAAACCATTAGACCCGGATTTGCATATAACGGCTCCCTATTGACAGAGGAAGTGCCACCTACGGCGCGAATCGCACTCCCACCGCGGAGCTTCTTCCCTTTCATCACTTGCCCTTCTTCTTATAATTCACTGAATTATATATAATATTTCAACCTAAACATATCCGATTTAAATGGCTAGAGACCTTACTTGACATAATAATATTTTATATACTTGCAGACCTGGCATACGTTGTCCTGTTCAAACTTTTAGAAAGAATATTTAAATTCATTTAAAAAAGCATATTATCTGTCGGATCGAACAGCGAATCTAAATCATTCTCGAACGCACTTGAAAACAAAAAATCTCATCAAAATCGGTCCAACCGCTTAGGAGGTCAGTGGCATGGAAGCGAACGGAAGAATTGTACATATAATGATAACTACGTTGTTATAAATTCTACAAACAAAATGCAAAAACTACAAATGACACTCATCTGAGTGTAACCTATTATTGATCTAAAATTCCATATTACTTAGTTAAATATGGCCAAACAATCTCTCGTTTAACTCTTTCCATCTTTACCCGTCGTGAAATATTCCGGGAGTTTATGGCGATGTTAATTTTTTTCCCTTCAAAACGTGTGAAGAATTGATATGTAGTTCCTTTTACTAGAATTGCAAAAATTTTCGGTTTCCATATTACAATAATTTTATTATTAATTCTTATTAATATTACATATATTTTAATGATTATTACATCATATAAATAAATAATTTAGAATAAGTCTGTAAATTTTTATTATTAATGTTACATGTTTTTTAGACAATTGGGGGTTGACCTCCGATTCTAGAGCAAACTCAAAAAAAAACCAGTAACAGACGAATCAATTTTTTTTTTCTAAAATCTTAGTAAGGTATATAATAGAAAATACTTCTATTTACTATGTATACAAAAAATACCTGGTATTCGAGATATTTTCTGTATAAACTTTTTCACAGTATTACCTGAAACATAAAGAAAATTACCAATTAGTCAAAGCATTTTTAATTATAATTATAATTCAATAGCCTTATTGAATACTATAAGTAGACAATATATATGATATACAGGAGGAAGAAAATTGAGTGGAGGGCAGTAAAAGAATTTCTTAAATAGGGTTTAACTATCTATTTTAAACAAGCAACAAGATATTAATGAAAATACTGATGAGAAACGATGTAAATTTTTATTTTAAAAAAAGAAGTAATATGTACTTATTTTTGTTTTGTAACTTTATTTACATTGTTTGTTATCAGTATTGCTAAAACTCATATCCCAAACTTGTATCTCAAATATCTCAAGTAATAACATGAAAAAAAACAACCGTGAACGGGTCTGGGGTTTAGAACATGGTAGAGACTGTACTGTTTCATGGGCAAGGAGGTGACTTGTCCCAGGACACGCTCGACCGCCAGATTTTCCCACTTATTTTTGGTGACCTATTTTTATAATATTTTATAGAGGCTGGGTGAGCCACGGGAGGGTCCTAAATCCTATATGATCCATCTCTGGCTGCAAACAGTCTAAATAAAACTCCAAAGAGACTAAATAAAAGTCATCTCAAATAATACCTTTGTTTTATTTTATAATTGAAACCAAAGCTACTTTTGTAGCTAGTTCATTACAAATAGCATTATTCCTACATCTATTATTTAGAATTTTTTATACATCATTTCAATTTGTTTGCGTTTCCCCTACCCAGCTCTGAAGAAGATCTGCTACTCTTAAATAAACAGTTAAACGCTATTTGAGAAATTCTTTCACTGAAGTGTGCGGGTAGAGATTTCCTCCCTTGTATTGTTTTAATATCACATTATGCCGAAAAAAAGAAAAATACAATTACAATGATCGAACTCAGGTTTTATTGCTTAATTGCAAAAATACTTAATTGTATTAATACACTGCCCCTTTCTTCAATAATGTCATTTTGGGCAAAACCTCCACTCTAACCCTCAGCGCCCTTATGGAGTTGAGCAAGTGGACTGTAGTGTAGTGGAGTGGAGCGTAGTGTAGTGGAGTGGTGTGCCGGGGCGCAGGTTGGAGGCCGGCATTTGAAATTTAAATCTGCCCCACTCCTAGGGCCGTTTGTCATCTTCATTCCTCTTACATATTTACCGTTCCTGTCCTCCCCTTCTCTCGCGTTCACGAATCGGCCAAAACTCTTGCCCAAGCACGCCGCACTCAATATAACAGTACTATTATCTGGGTAGATAGTTTTTATTGAAAAATTAAATCGTAAAATGTTCTAGCGATGTTTACGATTTGTGCTTTGGGGGTTCAGCCATCGATTTCCTTACAATCCAAAATCCTTCGTAAAATCCTCATAGCTCCTTACTGTGTTACGAACAAATCCATCCATAAGGACCTAAGTGTCCCATTGACCCGAAACTGAGTCCTTTCGTGACAAACTTTTTCCCATTCAAATCCACCAGTTTCAAACCTAGCTACTCCTTTAATTATCGATTATCCTCCGAGGGTTTTGAAAAGAAGATGGCCACGTGTCCTTCTAAGCTGATTTTTTTATTTGAATACTACCATTGAGTAGTTTCTCTGCTTGCCTTTATACATGCCAATATGTATCATTCATTATATTTACTTATATTCCTATATTGTCTATTATATTATTTAACTATAATTACTTACAGTTGTAAATTTCGATAAATAATATTTTAAAATATTATAATAATAGTAAATTATTTTAAAAATAATAATTTTTTTAAATATTCCGTATTTGCTCATCCATTCTCTATTCAGGCAGCTGAAGTAAAGGTTTTAAATTTTGACCAATGACGTCAATTTTTCTCCTGAGTCACCGAGCTTCAACTAGTCGACTCCGAAATAGGAACTGAAGAGTGATTGCTTGCCGTAAAAGAGTTCTATCGTCCACAAAAAAGAATATTGTCGACCCTTCAGGATTTACTGGCATGAAAGGACTTCAGTCCAATCCCAGTCTTGAAGCAATCAAGCTATTCAAAGGAATGGAGGGGGGGGGGAGTGGTTAGTTATAGTGACTTTCCGAATACACCAGTTGGGAAATGCGAACAGAATATAGAATAATTGAATAAAAGAACAATGAGTTCGTTATTCATTATCGATTTTATTCAATGAAGAAGAATTATTATTTATAAAAAATAAGATATAAAATTCCAGATGATAATTTTTATTTTATCCATAATAAAGACAAAACATACAATAATTGGACGACAGAACACTTATAAATAAATTTAATTTTATTTAATATGATTATTTTCAATAACGAATAATTCGTGTTAAATGTACAATAAATCAGAATAAAATTATGATTCATAATAATAACATATAACGTTGAGCTGATATGTACATATACATAACGACGACAAGCGGCCAATTTTATAATTGCAAACGCAGGGAATTATTACTTAATCAAAATAATTCTGGATATTTGGAATATATTTAGAACAATCATGAAGAGTCTCTGGTTCTGTACATGGCAGAGATTGTAGAATGGAATAGAAAAGTAACTTTATTCTGGGACTGAATGCCTTTAGAATAACAGATATGAAAAGAAAGAGAAACATAATATTTATCTGGCCAGAAGACTAAATGCTACAAATCATAAAGCGTAAAAATGACAGAAAACAATTTAAAAAGAAATATTTAAACTAAAAATATTACTTAATAAGTAAATAAACAGTACGAATCTCGACAAGATATTAAGCAATTAAAGAGAATATATAAACACAAAGCTTTTGTTAAATGCATGAGCTAGCATGCAATAATTTCGTTACATGATGTATATCTTCTTAAAAAATAAAATTAAAACAACTAAATAACACAATGAATTATTTGAAAATGGGAAAGGTCAAGAGAGGCATTAAATAAATGTTAATACATTAGTGGAAATAATATATATTAATATATTTTGTGGAATAACCATAAGTCTACTGGTTTTTTGATGAATTCTATTTTTTTTCTTGCGCTTTTACTTTTATTTTTTCATAAGTTTTTTTGTCTTTTGTTCTTCTGTTGTTTGTTACTATTATTTATTTTATTTTGTTTTCATGCTGTGTTTTTTTGGGTTTGGGGAGTGTATATTAATGTTTCAAATTCTGGAGTATTTATCAGGTGTTTTTATCTAACCTTAGCCAACTGGGCATCTAGTAACCTTCCCTATGATTCAGTAGTTGCATTTGAGCCTTGGAGGTGGTGGGATGTGTGTTTTTTGGGTGAATTATTCATGTTTTGCTATGCTGTTATTCTCTTTCTGCCCTGAGGATGCCTGAATAGGCGAAATATTGGACAGGTATTTTCAATTTCCTGTTTTAGTTTAGAGACTTAAGGTTTTTAGTTGGAATTTTTCCACTAATGTATTTACAATGAATTATTCTTTAAATTGCATTCTAATCAAATGACTAACCTACTTTGAGAGCATCTTTTTGGACAGCTAGGAGATGTTGGAAAAGCAAGGATTTAAATGAGGATAGTGAGGGACTATGACGGATATTAGGAGGGATTTAGTACCACACTGTGGTGGAGCTGGCGAGAAAGGAACGCTCGAATGCTTTGGTTCTGTGGGAGCGTATGTAGAGATCGGAAAGGCGAGATCTTGTTTTATGGTGTTGAAATGAGGATTTGAATTGGAGGAGACTGTAGAAATATGCTGATTGTTGAGAATAAATGGATTGGTATAAGAATGAACAGAGGAAATCTAGTCTTCGGAGGGGAGGGAAGAGCCACTTTACTGTAAGGGATGATTTGTGCAAAATCATATTAGACCGCTAGGTTTTCCCCAATTCTGGGTACCCAATATATAATGCCTGGGTGAGGTCCATGACAGGGTCTGTAAATCCCACAGGACCCAGCCGTGGTTGTTAACAAATTAAAATAACTATCTCCCATAGCCGGATTGGCTTCAAATCCGGAACCCGAAACCATAGCAGCTCAGCGCTCAACACAAATAACTACTCCGCTATCTTTAAATTAATTAAACTGTATGAACATTTTTGCTATGTGCATATGTGCTTTTTTGAAAAACAATTTGATTTCTGAAAACAGAATTTACGGAGGTAGTAAACTTTGCATTTTAACATAAAAAAAGGTGTTAGTGTGAACAAACGGACTCCGTTACCACACATTCGATTTCTCTTCATGATGTAACTATCTTCGCTGGCATTTCGTGTACGAATGTTATATGGCCGGAAGGAAAGAATCCTTATGTGTTGAATAAACTGAATTCAAATCTTTAAAAAACAGGACCTCTACAACCTATGTAGTGTCTTGGGCTGAGTGTATAGTAGACAAAGCAGTTTCTAGGATAACCGTTGTGCAGGTTTTTGTCTCCGATCTTCAACCAATACAATGGTTACTGGAAGCTTGCCTCAAAGATGCCAATTTTCGAGTTACGTCATTGTTCTTTTTAAGGAGCGATTTGTGGTTAATCAAGTAAATGAAGACTGGTATATGACCAAAAGTTGAAACATTTAGTCCTCTTTGAAATTATAATAGCCATGAGATTTTCTTCTCCCTGTGATAGGTTTCTATTCAGAATCTAGGAGCCGAATATAAACTTTTATGATTGATAAAAGGAGACTAATTAAGGACTAGAATTATTTCTTGGAAGAGGAGGTCATTGACGCATAAGAATCGATAGGGAAAGTTTAAAGCAGGGTTCGAGGTCAGTCTAGAATCGATACTAGATCGATCATATGCTATCGAAGTAGCCAGCTAGATATGGCGGCCGGCCACGCCAAGTGTCAAGATTAGCAGCACGCGATAGCATCTAAATAAATTTACGGGTTTCACGGCAGTCTGAGCCAATTCTATTCAGCAATTAGACTATCGGGAAAATAGTTTAAATTAGGAAAAATACGAAAGTAGTAGTGATTTAAAAAGTATGAACATATCCTAAATCGAAACATATCCCGAGAGATCAAAGTGCGAGTATAGAAAGACCGTTCTCCAACCCGTAGTGACGTATACGGAGAGTTACTTTAATACATGGGATAGGAAATGTATGGCCCAACCTAAGTCGAAAATATAAACATGATAAAAACCCTTAGAGAACTTAAAGACCCTGATTTAGTCTCATATATTAAAAAAGGGAGAGTAAGATTGTGGGCATCAAATGGATCAGAAAAGACTACCATGGAAGATATTGGAGAGACGCCCGGACGGTAGAAGAGGAAGAGATACCCAGACTACGGTGGCTCGAAGATGTCGAGGCTGATCTACAGCTTCTGGGAGAGAGAACATCTGCAGAGGATCGCTCTGAGTGGAGGAGATTATTGAGGAGACCAGGGTCCTTCATGGGCCATAGCGCCGTTAGAGATAGGGATATAGATTTTTTTTTTTAAAGATTTGAGCAAAATAAAACTGTATATACGTCCCGAGTTCGGTTGTGAAAGGATAATTTTTCATTTTGTTGTCGTCTGTGGATTGAAACTGTGGAGTATGGAAACCTTTTTCGATGCTCATCCGGCCTATATAAACCAAATCTACTAGGCCTGATGATAGCTCATACATATGCGACGCAATATCAAGTTTCAGAATAAAAAATAACTTAACACAATATGTCTTTCAAACAAAACTACTCAAGTAACGCTCACGACAATACTCAAATTTGGTAAACTAGCGTAGTAAAGACTAAAAAAATATTTAAACTAGAAATGTTAAGAAACAAAGCACGATGTTAAGCCTATTTAAAGATTATGAAAAAAAAGAACTTATTTTTAAGATTTTTAAAAACTCTAATTGCTGAGACGTTCAGAATCAAAAGTGGACAGCTCCAAAATAACGAAAATTAACTTTTCCGCTAGTTTTGTCTAAAACGACAGTTTTTTTTCATGGTTTTGATCCGATACTGTAACTGAAGTTTCGGAACCAAAATCATTGCTTGATTAAATTAGCGATAAATGTAAAAAAAAATGGAGTTATCTGCTTTTGATATTTAACATTTAACCTCTATTTATGTTTGGTAAAATGTTCTTTCATTTAATTTAATATCACTTTATTCTGCTATGGCTATAGTGGGAGTCCTAAATTCCAGGTATAATAAGCACAGGGATCTTTAAGGAGTACAGCACATTTTACGTCCCTTCTTTAGGACGACATATCCAGTTCTTTTGCTCGCTTTTCAAAAATTCCTGGTCCACCTGCCGGGCTCTGACTCCGTAATCTCAGAAAAAGATGATTGTTATCTACATACCTTCTTGATATTTTAAAATTGTAACGTATTAACCTGGAATTTTATAATTGTAAACGTTAATTCGAAGCTCTTTATATTTTTTGTAGAAGATTCGTTAGTGTTTATAATATTAGTAAAATAAAAAATTCAGGAATAATCTGTTGAGGAGACGAGTGGGAAAGAGGGAAAAACCTTTTATACTTTCATGGTTATCGAATTAATACTTGTCGAATGTCTACGAGTTTATGACGAAGTTTATAATAGCAATTGCATGAGGAAAGGCATTTTAATAATCCATTCCCTATTAGTATCGGGCTCATAGGATCCTCGACCTCGCCCCCCGCATCGTGAGGATTTTTACGACGTGGCATCCCACTCCCACATCCCACATCCCACCGGGTGGAAGGCCTAGCCTTGGGAATGACAGGACAGTTCTCGGCCACTTAAGAGTTCACTGACAACCCGTCGATGCTAATCGCCTATCCCAAGGACTCTTCTTACGTAAAGCACTCAACAAAGGGGCAAATAATTAGTCGAACATCGCGCAAATATTGCCTCACTTGCGGAGATTCGAACTTGTCATCATAGTGTCGTCATCGTACGCCATAACTGTGAAGTGACGAAGGAACAAAATAAAAGAAATATAAAATCTACTTTATTCGTATTTCTATTTATGCAGATGAGGCTAATCGGACAATGCTACAGAGGGAGCTTTAAATTTTGGATATGTAAGTATAATTAGGATCTTTATGAGTGCCTTGAAACCTTCATTTTACGTATCTTCCGTAAGGGTGGCATAACAAAGATTTTTTTTTTAATTTCTAAAACTGCTTTTTTATAAATCGCAAGGCCGGGTAAAATTTTACAAATAATATCTTAGTTAAAAAAAATCACAAAAAAGACCCAAAGGTTGGTTACTTATATACAATAAATAATTTGCAAAAGACAATCACTCTTATCGTTGTTTATTATACCCTAACTGATTAATACGTATAATTAATACGTATACATCAATAAATTGACACTCATCATCTATAGTAATATTTTTAAATTCTAAAACTATTTATTATTTTTAAATATTAAGATACCTAGGTAATTAGTTTAAAAGAAATTAAAGAATCGTATTATTTAATGTCGGTACTTGTTCGGTTCATTAAACAAAGAAGGTCAGGCATTTAAAATATAACTAATTTAAAGGCAAAGACAAAAATAAATTATTGCACTAATCTCGTAAGGGAAAAACTGGTCAATGTTTAAATATTTGTCCATTATTTCATTCTAATTTAATATTTCGCCCAACTTCCGCACAAAAAACTTTTTTTTTAATATATGTTTTTTGCGTGTTTTTAAAATTATTTTCCGTTAAGTGTAAATATGTAATAAAGGTTAAATCAGCTTAGGGGAGATAAAATGTAAATATTTAATCGAAAAAATAATAAATCTTTAACTAGAAGAGAATAACAGTCTAATCACAGAGTAAAGGTGTTAGCTAGAGTTGAATTGATTTAAATTAATAATTCGGTTGTCTCTTATTTATTAGTAATGAAGAATAACAAGAAACACTCATAGCTTAATGAGTGTATATTTATCAATACGAAAAATCTTTTTCAGTGCAACTGTCCGAGAAGAGAGATAAATTCATCTCTCAGCATGGCGGGGTGTCCGATGCAGGGAAGTATAAATTATTACCCATTCTCACATAGACATTTAAAAAATGTCTGTGGGGGGGCTTCACTGTACAATAAAACTAGACCGTCGGACCTAATTCAAGAAGGCGTTCATCAAGATTCAAATGGTAACAATACCAAAAAAGGTACCCGGGAAAATTCTCTCCAGGGTGGAATCTTTTCTAGGAGCATTCCCTACTGTGTCTCGAAATGGAAATGGCAAAGGAACCAGAAGAGGAATGGAATGTTAGGCAATGGAACGAGAGGGTTCGACGATGGAATGGAAAGGAACTGGGCATCTAGGAATCGTAGACCTAGGAGAGAAATTATTGCAGAAAGAAAAGAAAAAGTATAGTAAATTAGAGCTTTGATATTGGTTAAAAAAGGAGTTGGAAGCATGTACAGTCAGAGTCATGAATATTCGTACACTATTATTATTTTTATTTTCTTTCGTTTAATTTTTTATTTATAATATATTTATTTAATTTAAATGTATGTAATACCACATTTATAGCTGTAGAATGGAATAAATAAGTTTTCATAATAAGTACGAATGAATTAAGAATTATACGTAATAATTTATGATAAGATGCACTCATAACTAACAGTCAAAAGTATTCGTACACTGGACTTTAATCTTTTGTTTGCCTTCCTGCTTATCATAGATGGTTTGAGAATTACATCTAATCAGTCCTTGCCTAGACCTCTTTCCATAGGAGTATAATTAAAAAGTGCGTTTTTTTTTTTCAAATAATAAATGGGAAGAAAATCAAAAGAAACGACCGAAGAGGATAGAAAAATTATTGTGTGTTTACATAATGAATGTAGATCCCTTAGAAACATCGCCAAAATTGTGAATAGACTTCACTCAACAGTCCAAAACACTATCGACAGGTATGGATTGAGAAAAAGTTTTATGTCTAGGGAGAGAACGGGACGACCAAGAAAAATCAATTGTAGAACCGACTTGTCCTTAGAAAGGTTAACAAAAATCCAAAAATTAGTGCCCCTAAATTAGTTGATGAACTTTTTTCTGAATCAGGAGTCCGAGTATGCTTATCAACAATGCGTCGATCCTTACGAAGAAACGAGCTTCATGGCAGAACAGCTCGACGAAAACCATTGATCAGTGTTGTTAATAAAAAAAAAAGATATCAATGGTCTAAAGACCATCAAAAAAATGAAATTGCCTTGCGGAATATAGTGATATGTACCGACGAGTGCTAAATTGAAATGTACACCACTCAAAGAAAACAAAAAGGATGGAGGATACAGCAATGGAAACAAGGAATATAGTCCCAACAATCAAACATGGTGGTCAGTCTCTCATGGTCAGGGGGTCCATGAATGTTGCTGGGGTGGGATCCCTTGAACTTATTGATGGGATAAAGGATCATTTAAAGTACATTGATGTTCTAAAAAGAAATCTTCCAATTATTGCTAAAAAATTTGAGTTACCAGAAAATTACATTTTTCAGTTGGACAATGATCCCAAGCACTCAACTTGGAAATAAAAAATGTGGATCCTTCACAATACACCAATGTGGATGATCAGGCCTCCTCAATCTCTGGAACTTAATCCTATAGAGCATCTATGGAAATATCTGAAGGATCAAGTGGGAAAAAGAAATGTTACAAACTTTAGACATTTAAAGGAGGTCATCATAGAGGAATGGAACAAAATTCCAGAAGATTTAACGAAAAAATTGGTAAATACAATCCCACATTGTACACAGTGTATATTAAAAGCGAAAGGTGGGCCAACTAAGTATTAAAGTTTATTAGATATACTTAATAACATAAATGTTAAAAATAAATGTTCCAAAGTGTACGAATACTTTTGACTGATGTTTTTCCTGTTGTTTTTCGAATATTGTTTATATGACGTTATATGAAAATTTGTCTAATAATACAGAAATATATTTATTGATTACCGTTAAGTTATATATTAAATGGTGATTTAATTGTTTTGTCAATCCCATTACAAAATACCAATATTTGTTATTTTTCGCGAATTATACAGGTGTATGAATAATTTTGATTCTGGCTGTATATAAGAAATAATTCTAGCCCTTAATTTGTCTCCGTTTATCAATCATAAAAGTTTATATTCGGCTCCTAGATATATATATATATATATATATATATATATATATATATATATATATATATATATATATATATATATAGAGAGAGAGAGAGAGAGAGTGAGAGAGAGAGAGAGAGAGAGAGAGTGAGAGAGAGTGAGAGAGAGAGAGAGAGAGAGAGAGAGAGAGAGAGAGAGAGAGAGTGAGAGAGAGAGAGAGCGATAAAGGGAAATAGGGGAGATGTATGAGGGTGCGGTAAAGGGGAGTGTAGAGGGCTGAACCCCAATACAACAAATCCCAAGGGACGTTGGGAACATCCCAGCTTCAAGATTTTATTAAATGGCTATTTTTGGTATACCAAAAACTATAAAAAATCGATATTTTACTACGACATTACAACATTTTATAGACGAAAATGACCGAAAAAAAAACCAACAATGCCCGAAATAAGAAAATTGTTTAATGTATAAACCGATAAATTAAACACTAAATAAGTGGGTACTTATTTTATTTTGTGCCAACGTTTCGACCCTTACTTTGTGGGTCATCTTTAGGGCTAAGAAAGAAATCAGACAAAACTATAAAAATGCATTACAGTACCAAGAATATGATAATATAAAAATATAGGTAGAGTAATAGAAAATTGGAACCAAAAAATTGAGGGATATGTATAAATAAAAATATTACAGAGTAAATGTACAGAAAGGTGGTGATGTAAAAATGACAAAGATAAAAGAAGAAAGTAAATTATCTTTGTAATTTTTACATCACCGCCTTTCTGTACATTTACTCTGTAATATTTTTATTCATATTTATCCCTCACTTTTTTGTTCTAATTTTCTATTACTCTTTATATATTTTTATATTATCATATTCTTGGTACTGTAATGTATTTTTATAGTTTTATTGTTTAGCCCTGAAGATGGCCCGCAAAGTGGGTAGAAACGTAGGCACACAAATAAAATTAGTACCCACTTATTTTGTGTTTAATTTGACTGCACCCCCAACTATTTCCTTCCTTACTCAGATCTCCCAGTCAACTATCTCCTCGCTAATATAAACCGATAGCATTATAATAAGAAAGTAGTAAGCCAAGGTAACTAATATTAATAATAATTAGGCTTATTATTAATAATAAAAGGCATTAGTAAGCACTTTTTTGTATTTAAGCAATAAATATGAAAGTATTATACTCGTATTTTTATTTGAAAAGAAAAGATATGTCCAGGACCGGGACTCGAACCCGGGTCGCCCAGATCGCTAGTCTGGAACTCTACCAATTGAGCTATCTTGGCTCAATCAGGCTTGCTCCCCGGCCATGGCCATATCCTTTCTTTTCACTGATCCCATGTCCCCGCGTTCTCATGTATACGAGGGGAAGAATGTTCTTTGAACATTTATGTAATTTGAATCTTGTTGACTTACGTCATTATATATTATTATCATTTATTTTATTTTATTAGTTATTGATTTTATTAATTTTTTAATATTTTTATTTGAAAATAAAAGATATGTCCAAGATATATACTCGTATTAATGTGCAATACCAAGGAATAACAGCATGTGCAAAAATAATGAAAAGGAATTAGAATTATTTAATTTCTTATTTAGATATTTTAAAATATCTATGCCTGTACTACTTCCAAGCCAAAGGCTACTATTTCATGGTTCAAAGTAACAATAATAAATACAAGGGGAATCGAATGTTAAAAATAAAGAAATAGTTTGAAAAAACATGCTTTTAGAGGAAACAAATCTAAAAAGTAGGAAATAATTTTCAATAAGCTTAAAAGAAGAATAGAGCTACGAACGAAAAATCGATTTTATTGTAAAAAGCGCAGGATTATTTTAAAATATACATTGATTTATATTAGCATTTACCGACTGATAAACTTCTTTGGGGTATACTGAGGCGTAGGTGGGAGGATTGCGTTAATAGTGATCTAACGGATTTATCATTCCCTGACGTTATGTGGAGAGTAGTTCTTTGACGGAAGTTTATAAGCATTGATTGGTGGTAACGGCAACGAGCCCTCGGGTTCGCTAAGGCTTATTATTGTTATAATAAAAACAACTGTGTTACTACAACCCATAAAGAGTTACAGTTTTATATTTAATTAAAGAATAATTATATCTATATTTCTTTTATTATTGCTACATAGAATATTCAATAAAGTTATTGATTTTTAAAGCAGTAAAACTCATATATGTAAAGAAATAAAAACATGTGTACATGTCATGAAAGAAATTAGGATGTATTTGATTTAATTTACATATTAAAAACCAAAAACAGATTGCATTTAAAGGGTCTGAACTAATCATGGTAGAGCTTCATAGTGATCCTAAGCCATGTTAATAGAAGTAATATGGCCAAGAACACGTTCAACTGTCAGGTTTCCTTCTAATTAAAGGTACCACGTAACAGAGGCTGAGTGAGCCCAAGAAAGGTCTGCAGATGCCTGGAGCTACTCAGCTCCCAAATTCAATAATAAGTATTTAAAAAATATGAACCAAAATCTTTTCCTAGATTAACTAACTATGATCCTAAAATAGAAACATTCCTTCCGAATGATTGAACAGTTTGAAGTTAGTCATGGCCGGGTGAGTCACAGAGCTCACAGCGTAGCTAACTAAGCGAAGATGGAGCCGATCACGGCGACAATATTAGAACAACATCGGTACAAAGGAAGCCGATGACGAAGATGGCCGAAGAAAGAGAAATCGCCGGGACATGGTGATCGGTCGAGATAGCTAGAGCTGGCTGGCTCTATAATTGTTCTCCAGAGATAAGGCAATCTATAATGGTACAGATAGTGGCACTCAGTCACTCTGCTAAGGCGCTCTCGTGTCAACACTCTTGTCCTCAATTGTAGCACCACAAATATATACATACTAATATATATTTATACGTACTAATTATAAATTATTGGTATTTTTTGACTAAAAAATAATGTGAGTAGGGCGTTCACATTATCCATTAGAGCGTTCATGGGATCTACGTCGCATCCAGCAAGCCTGGGGGCCCCTCTCATCGTTGGTCAGAGAATGCATCGGACATAGGCGGGAGGAACTTCGAAGAGATATTCATCGACCACCCCCACATCCGGTCTCTCCTCCGCGGTAATGAGTTCCGTGCGAGGCTAGTAGAGAGTAGATATTGATTTATAATATTGTAGTAAGCAGAGAATTGTGTTTTCGGCATCCAGCCTTCGGGTTTGCAAAGCATATAGATATAAAATTGTATAATAATTTATCTGTGACAGCCAGATTCGAACCAATAATCTTCAGCACAGTAATCCAATCAGGTAGAATATACTTTTTTTTAGTTTACGCCCTCATGGGAGGAATCAATCCATCAACCAATAGTGTTTAAAATATTATGATGCTTTATAATAAATAAATTGTACATCTATAAAAATGAGTGAACATGTTTATTAAAATAATTAAAAATACAATAGGAAACAAAAAAAAAATCCTTCAAGTATCTAAAACACTGCAAAATAACTTTTAAACGGTTTGCCAAGTAATACATCACAAGGAAATACAGAAAAAAATAAAAAAAATGAAGATATAGCACATCTCACATCAACAGCCGAACATAATCGATTAAAGACTGAAATCTCACTCTAAGATAAATTCACCCCAGTAAGACCTATCTATAGAGAAGTATCTGAAACTTGTAAACCTTTAAAGGGTCTGGGGTTCAGTACATGGTAGAGACTGTACTGTTTCTTGGACATCCCATATGATCCATCACCGTCTGCTAACAGATTAAATAAAGCCTTGCCAGTAGCGGGATTTGAAGCCAGGACCTCCGGCATTGAAACTCAGTTCTCTAACACTGAGCCACTCCGCACTCCTGAGAACTATCTACAGTTCCCTCTTTCTACTTCTTCCGATAGTTAGGAACTAAGGAATGATGCATGGATATAGGCCCAGCCCAGTTTAACCGAGCAGTTGGCGGAGGGCCACCCTACTAATGCCGCCACAAAATAGCTTCCATCGGCTCCAGATTGATATCCATCGCTCTCCTACGGCATGGCCGTAAATCTCCTCAGACACCACCGTTGGTCTGGAATCCTCGCGAGGGCGACCAGGAATCCCCTCGGACTATACGCGGTTGTTACAGCTTCCTATTTAAGAGGGACTCTTCTCCTCTAGCTTCCTGTACTTGTGCGGATGTTCGGATTAAGAGAGATATTAAATCCCGGAGTTGGACTGGGAAATGATAGGCCACTTCACAGTAGGTCTATTGTTCTAGTTCCAACCAGAATTCTACATGCATTGCTTAGTGTTGTATTTAGTAAAATAAGTCACTATGTAATGTAAATAAATTAAAGTAAAGGCAACGCTATTATTACTAAATAAAATATTCATTAAAACTGTATATTTTCATAAAATTAAATATCATTTATTCTTTTTATTTGAAAATTGCTTATGGTATATGAACGAAGAATATAGAGAATTCTTGAAAAATTAGGATAGTTTAGGATAATTTACTTTTTATTAATAAATTATTAATTATTTTTTATTAAAAATAAATAAAATATATATAATATATTTTTTAAAAAAACCCTGTACCACTACAACCCGTGAAGAGTCTGGGGTTCAATACATGGTAGAGACTGTACTATTTCATGACAACGGTTCTGCAAGGAGGTGACTTGTCCTAGGTCACGCTCAACCGCCAGATTTGCCCCCTTATTTTGGGTAAACTATTTTTATAATATTTTAAAGAGGCTGGGTGAGCCCCAGGAGGGTCCTAGATCCTACATGAGCCACCTCCCGCTGCAAACAGACTAAATAAAAGTAATGGCCTGCAGCGAGATTAGAATCAGGATTTCCGGGATGGCAACTCAGTGCTCTACCACTGTACAAAATAAAAAAAATATATAAAATAAAAATTATACATAAAATAAATTATTAATTAAGTACATTAAAAAAACTGAATTACGATAACCCATGAAGGTCAGCCCGTGGGTTCAGTGCATAGTAGCCTGCATCATAGCAGAAAGGTAATTTGGCCGAGATGGCGACCAACCTCCAGGTTTTTACCTCATTTAAGGTTTTTTTAAACATACCAGACCCACTTTATAGGTACTGGTATGCTCCAAGAGGCTCTGCAAATCCCACAAGATTCGTTTATGGCTATTAAAATATAAAGGATTCGAACCCGGGACCTACAACGCTCTAAAAAACTGACATACAATGTAAAAGTGAGTGCATTAGTGTAAAGAGTGGTTTAGGAAAGCTTAGTGAAATAACCTATTATTAAAAATATAATAAATTTGGACCCATTACTATTCAGACTGTATTACTATATTATCTATCAAACTGTATAACTTATAACATTTTTTTATAACTAAAAATAGTTAGCTGTAAAACATCGTTCATGTAAAAGGACTTCTATAACAATGCTGTATAAAATTTAAAAACACGTTACAAAATTTAGTTGGTTTGTCATATTGTGTCGATTTCGCTTAAGATTTATTCATATAGGCCATTTATCTATACCCCAGGTGAATAAGTGGCCAAGTAGAATTTTGTCCAAAGTGAGTCACTTGTTTTGTGGGAACCATAATTGTTCCATTCTCGTAATATTTGGCTTGAAATGGATTGTAACACAGGCAATAACTCCATTTCAAGCCAATGCCTGACTTGGCCTCCTATTTACTAACAAAATCACACGATTAAGCTTCCATAAGTACAAGAAACTAGTACTTTGGAGAAAAATCAACTTAATTACTTATTTTGTAAACAAAATATTGGGAAATTTATAGTTAAAACAAAAAAATAGCATCGATAGCTATGAATATTTAAACAGTATTTTTTTTGTTTTTAATTTGACCAAGAGAATGGACAATTGAAGTGCCTGACCTGCACCAATGACTAGGAATCTTTTAGAGAGTCACCTTGAAGAATATACATGAATATACACATGTACATGAATATGGGATGACAGCCAATGAAAATGGATATATATAGAGCATAAATTATTCAGTCTGTTGCATTTCTCCTGCATTGTCTTCGTATTAACGCTTATAAATAACTTCACTACGCTAACGGAACAAAATGTTCAGGATGTCCTTTTTAGAACATAAGTCATTGACTTACAACTCCGTTAAGTTGTCACTATGTTTTAAAATAATTTAAAAAAATTTGGATTTTCGAAGGGTCTAAGAAGGGATGTTTCTAGTGTTTTACGGGTTATTTCAAGACACGACTCAAAAATTATATAAATAAAAAATGAAAATTTTTGTACATTATGGTTTCTTAATATCAAATTATATTGGATTAAAAAAATAATTAACCGCACTAATGTCATAAGGTGTGGTTAGGATATTCATAAGTCCGGATAATCGAAATACAAAGGAAAAAGGAAAGTGTCAAACAATCACCATGTTTGTATATTTAAAAAACCTTTAATTTACATTTAATTACCTAGGTTAAAAGAAATAAACAACATATACACAGCAAGATCTATAAAAAGGGAACCGAGTGGCTCTTTGGTAGAGCGCTGAGTTGCCATGCCCTGGGGCTCACATAGCCTTAATAAAGTGCGTAACCAAAATATCTGTGTAAAAATCTGAAGACATGATTTAGGACAAATCACCTCCGTGCACAACCGTTTTCAAGAAACAGTACAGTCGCTACCATGTACTCTACCAAACCCTTCAAGGATTGTAGTGGTACATTTTTTTTGTTAAGATCTATGACTGTTGTAACACAAAGAAAGATGTAGCAATAATTATAAGAATCTCAACCCCGCACATACTGTGTCCTTCTAACAGTACAGTCTCTACCACGTACTAAACCCAATACCCTTCATGGGTTGTAATAGTACATTTAAAAAAAAAACTTATTTATATAAAGACTCTATTTGATTAGGGATATTCTCTTAAAAGAAATATAACTAACTATATTAGATATTAAAAAACTATTATTTATATGAAATTATATGTCAACCCTGCCTGGTTCGAACAGGTGGAAAGAAATTTACAAGAGATGGGGATTATCTGCGAGGATGTCTTGGAAAGCAACCGTCTCAGGATGAAACTAGATACCCATGTGGATTTTCAAGAACAGCCCAAGCTGAGGACGGGAAAGAGATGGACGGAAGAAAGAAGGGAGCAATGAGGGGGTACGGGACAAACGGCAAAAAGAAAAAAGGGAAAACAGACAGTTGAAATGACGCGGTCTTTAGTAGGCCAATACGAAGAAGAAAAAATGAAATTATATATTCTGATGCCTCGTAGTATAAAATATTAATGCTAAATATAAATACATGAATAATCGATATATTGGATATGAGAAGTAAGGTAAGATAGCTATAGAACACGGAGCAGACGGAGAATAGATGCCGGGAGGAAGTAGGCTGTCAAGTTTTGGGGTCAGAGCTAAATAAGGCCAGCCCAATAGTCTAAGATCCCCCTCTAGGCCTTCTAACTTACAATATATGTATAATAATATACATAGAGAGTATTTCTTGTATATATAGTCACTTTATATGACATATTATTATATTGTATCTATGTTTATGTTTTCTTCTCGGATCTTAGTAATTTAAATTTTTCATGTTCTTGAGATTCAGTCAATAAATTTATAACTGTATTGTCTCACATATTCATGCCCTAACAATAACAAAACCTACTTTTAGTGTACATCATTCAATAGCAAACTACTCTAAATTCAAAACTAACAATGTTAATATAAACATTGTACCTAAAAATTGAAGACGGGGTTGTTTTACACTGCATCATCCAATACAAAAGCGTGTTTTTTTAATGTCAGAACATGAAATATGAAAACCGCGAAGTCTCGAAATATCGACAAATTCAGTCAAACTCGAGAACCAGAAAAACTTGCAAGTTTATATTATTTACCTATATATATATATATATATATATATATATATATATATATATATATATATATATATATATATATATATATATATATATATATATATTCACCATTGGTAGATACCGTCCTGTTTCTATACCGAAATCACACTTGCCGATGGATTTCTCCACCAATTGAAGGAATCCATTTTATAGAGGCTTTATGGGTGGTCCTCAAAAGAGGTTAACAGATCCCACATGGTCCGTCTGTGGCTGCTATCAGATTAGAACATGGAGTAATGATACAAAATATTAAAGGGCTTCTAATTACTAAAGGAACGGAAAAGGTCCTTTAGTAATTAGAAAGTACAGCATTATGAAAATCAGGCTAAAGCCACTTTAATTAATAAATATTTATACTAAAGTCTAGGTGGCTTGTTAAGGAACAAAGCCGTCACGAACTTCAAACCTCTCAAATTTAACCAAAATTTTGCAATAACCCTTGAAATTTCGATCAAGACTTGTAATAAAAATGAAACCTCTTGACCAAGTCGTGCCTCCGGTATTTGTCGCAGTAGAAGGCTAACGAGCGCTCCTGATTGCAGTTTCCCCTACAACATCACCCTTTTTCCCTCCTTTTTCTCCCTTTCCCCCTCAAACATTTCCCCTTTTCCCCCTCCTCTCCATCTCATTTTCCCCTCCCCAAGAGCGAATTAGCGCTGCTGGCTGGAACCCTGTCATTAGCCAATTACGCCTTTAATACCGGATTCAGAGAACCTCGTGCATTTCAATTTGGAACCTGATTATCGCTATTCAACTGGATAGAGTTCCTCGGAGGAGTACAGCAAATCGTATAATGCACTATCATAAAACAAAAACATGAAAAAATCTTTAGGCCAACACTACATACAAAAATAACACTAGCCTGATAAGGATGGAGAAAAATAAAGTCGGGTATATGTTTCGCGGGTTGTCGCTTCGAATTGAGTTACAACACGTTTTAACTGTTCATTCGTTTCATTTTTAATATATTCCAAAAATACAAATTATCCTGAGCTTTAGTTTGGAAAATAGAATGTAATTATATGTAACGAGTAGATTTATGTAAACATTCATCAAGAAATGAATTTTTCGAACTATAGGTGATATATGTTTGTTGAAACGTACATTTCTAGTTGAAATGATTACCGTTGTATACACATTTCCCGTAGTTACGTACTCTTTTCCATAATAAAGCTCACGATAACTTGTATTTTGGAAAATATTAAAAATGAAACGAATGAACAGTAAAATATATTTTTTATTACCATATGTAGTAATAAAAAATATATCTGCAGTCCTTGTGAATAAGTGTTTTAGACGAATTTTGCCTAGAGAGTAACCTTTCATGCGGGAGGCGGATTCGTGTCATTCTAGTACTTTTTATCTTAAAATGGAGTTATAAGCAATAACTCCTTTTAAAGCCAATGCCTGACTTAGCTACTTAAGCACAGAGAAAACAACACGATTTCGGTTCCCTAAGTACAAAAACGCTTTTTGAACAAGATTCAACTTAGCCACTTGTTCACAGGATCTGTAGATGTTCGTTTAAGAACAGAGAATCGACAGACAACTGAAAATCGAACACTTTTCAATGTCGTGACAACTGCTTGTTCTTAGTAACAAGGACACAAATTATACCTTATTCGAGTCAGGCCAAAACGACCTAATATTTAAAAAAATAAATCAAATGTAAAAACCTTAGGATTGTTTAATAAAGATATCTGACATAGAAACAGGACCATTTTGAAGTTTGAATTTTTAGTTTTGTATAGTTTGCGCTGCAATCCCAGTTTAGCAAATCAGCAACCCTTTCTCCATAGCAAAAATAAAACTTTTCTATAGACTAAACCACTGGGAGCGGGATAGAGTAATAGAGATGCTGTGAAGAAGATTCCAGGTTTAAATCCGGGTCTGACAGATATGTTATCAGCCGGAAATTGACCCTGTGGGAACTGGAAAGCCTCCTGGGCTCATCCAACCTCTATACAGTGGGTTTCCCAACCCTTATTAATTTGGGGAAAACCTAGCGGTTAAGCAGGCAGCGAGAGGTTTATGTAAACCCATATCCCACGTTAAAGTCCCTTTAGCATAATGTTAATAGGCGTTGTACGATTATCATTCATCATTCTTCTAAGAGAAAATTAAAAAGTTTTAATTTTCATAATGGAATTTTATTTATTTATTTTTGACTCAAAAAAAATAAATAAGAAGCTAGCCATTAAGAAACGGTGGCGTAGATAAGATATTATTAGTCGGCTAAACAAATGTGACCATGCGTCAGTAAGAAGGATGTTGCTCCAATTGAGGTCAAATGCTGTTTAAAATTCGGCCATCGGGCTAAGCATTCTTCTCTCCTCAACAAATATTTACCATTTCTAGCAGCAATCATTAGGAATTAATAAGCATATATGGTGCCATTGATGAGAAATTTCTTTATGGCACAACGATATGTAAATATAATTTATAATTTAATAAATAGCGAATAGCTAAATGAATATGCAACATTATGTTATATAATAAAACAATTAAATAAAAAAGAACCTTTGCTAGACTTAATTTGATTAAAATAATAGAAAATATGTCACATCATGCCATGGATATATGTCAAGTTCATATAACTGACTTAATTGAAAAATATGTAAAACAAAATTTAAAAATAATCCGCTAAAAGTGTTTAGTAAATGCTACATAACATGGTACGCATCAGGTACCTTCTGAATTTTGAATGGCCATAAGAAATTTACGATGAGAAATAAAAAAATTTTTTACAAAGTAGGTATACTTAAAGGAAGCAGAGGCAAGACTTTTAAGATGACATGGTTACTTTCATATATTTATATAAATATATATATATATGTATATATAGCAAAGACCAATGATGGTTAGCGAGAAGTAGGTCACGCAGGTAGAAGGGTCAGGCCTTTATGGTCAAGGTGGCTGAAGAGAAAAGAAATGGGGGGGGTCCAGGACTCCACTGAGAAAAGGACTCTCAAAACAGATCCTGAGGGAGGACACAGGATCCGGAGGAAGAAGGGAGGGAGGGGCGAACGACGCGGGCAGAGGAGGATCGGAAGACAGCGAGACCCGGGAGAAGACCCACCTGACCAAGAACTCTAGATGTACCCCTGTTTCACAGATAAGTCTAATTGATTTCCTGTGTTCTATCTGTTTTTTTTATTATATATGCATCGGTTCTTCCTTCCATATTCATTGCCGCTCCGCCGTCAGTCTCCGACCTCATTCCCTGAGCCCTATACACCTCTTCCATACCTTCACTGTTTTGAGGATCGATCTCCGCTTTTTGTAGATCTTTAGACGCCGAACGAGTTAGTCTGGATTCCATTACGAGCTTGAAAAATCCGAATTATGCCACGCGGATAACAATATATATGTACACGAATATAAACAATAAGAATAATCAACTATAATTATGTCGCTCGAAAAAGTTAAGAAATAAAAAATTCAATCTATTAATCTGAATCATTAAACCAATTTGATTTTAAACTAATGAGAGCATAAAGTTAATAACCATAAATAATTAAACAAATTCTAATTAGTAAATTGGATAATAAGTTCCCCAAAAGCTGGATGCCATTTAATAATGCTAAGCTTTATAAGCTTAAATATTTTAAATGATTTTTGGGATGCCAATCATCCCATCATATCACTTACATGATCCTGACGGTACAAGACGTAGCAGTATTAAGATACTAAAGATAAAATATTTTATTAAAATGTACCACAAGACGCCTTCCGAATTTTAATGAAAATAATTAATTTAAGTAATTTTTAAAATGTTTATTCATAGGCAACACAGGCCAGACTTACACGATTACATGATAAGAACATTTATTTGTAATAACAATTTATTTTATTAGACTTGGAGAATTATTTTGGGTATGGCTCAAAAATTAATTTTACGAATAATTACTATGAAGGTATTTTATTAGACTACGAAATCACCATAATTGATAATATAACTAAAACCAAGTAGTTTTTACATTTTATATCACGACTAGCGACCCCCGCCCCAGCTTGGCCCGGGTGATAAGGCATATTATGGCTACATGTTTTGTCTGTATAATGTATTTTATTATGTATATATTATAAGCATAAAAACAAAACAAAATATTTCTTTATATAGGAATTTATTTTCATGCGCGTTAATTTTTTGCGATGACCCACAAGATACTCATTTAAATTATATGGTATAAAATATTCTAATAATGCCCATGAAATGCTTAAGGTAGGCAACTAAAGTATATAAGTTGAGAAGGATTAATAATGTACTCATCTACGACAGACGCGGCCAAGGACTTTGTTTTATAATGTGTATAGATTGAAGGGATTAGGCAGCTTCATCCGTGGAACCTGCCTGGAAGCTATACTTTTTCCTACAGTTCCAACAATTGCCGTTATATTCCAACCACTTTACACAAAACCTTGGAAAATTATGTACCAAAACCTTCCTCGTGAATCGCTCTATCTATTCGTGAAAAGCGCATTGAAATCCGTGCAGTAGTTATTGAGTTTACAGAGGACAGACGGACGGACGCAGCCGAGGACTTTGTTTTATAATATGATAGATGATACTAAATATAAATAGTTTTGGTCAAAATTACCAAATGCCTTCTAAATTTGATAATAATTTAAGTAATTTCTAAGATGTATATTTAAAGGTAACAAAGCCTAGAATTTTAAGATTTCATGATTGGGGCCAATTATTTTATAAATTTATTCTTTACATCACTCCACCTTCTCACTCAGTCTCACTCTCAGAGTAACAATTTATTGTCTGTAATGATAACGCAACATAGTCTGTCACTTGATCCCGCTAAACGGTCCCTCACCGTTTTGTATTGTATAATGTCAGCGGCCTCGTGCCGGTTCGAGTAAAAACCGCCTTCAGCGGACTCAGCCCGATGTAACGCCTTAAAATACCGAAAGGTATTTATTTAGAAGCCGTAGTTTTAACTATTTATAATTGTAATTTCATATAATAAAGGAGGTTCTGGAAGAGAAAAAAAAAACAAAAAAATAAAAACAGCATCTAAGTACTTACTTAATAAAAATTTAAGATTTTTTTCTTTTAAATCTCCAATTAATTTTTAAATACTTATATCAAGGAGATACTATAGATAAAACGATTTTTAAAATGTAAATTTGATGCTTTGATCATTCAGATGCCCACGCGACAAAAAAAAAACCTTCAAGCAAATCACTGTCACATCATCACATCCTACCATATCCATTTATTAAGGAAAATAAAAGAGAAAGATGAGTATAGAAATGAGCTGGGCAAATTGAATAATCACCGACCTGTCAGTTGAGAAGTATCCGTAAATATAAAACATTAATTTAGACGAGATGAAAGAAAAAAAAAGAATTAAGTTATGAAGGGTAGGTTGAACCCGAGAACTGAGCAGACACCGCCTGTCTACTGAGATCTAAATAGGGAGCTCTGTGTGGGTGGTAAGCTGGCAAAGTATGAGAAGCAACGCGTCTCAAGGACTCCCGGGAGATGGCAAAACCTTGGGGAAATGGAAAACTCTCATCTGCCACGATCCTATTTAGTATTTATTTCTCTTGAGATATATTAAATATTTTTTGTATTTATATTTTCTCTTCATTTAAATGATAGCGTCACGATGATAAAGATAGGCTTGTAAAGTTATTATGCTTAGTGACGAGCGAATTCTTAAAAAGTTAATAAGCGCTGTGTCGACTCGGAAGCACCTGAGGTAGAACGAGAGGCTTTTTTGGGTACTTGTGTATTAGATGCACCACCAGAAAAGGCCAATGCGCAACCAGTTATGTTTTATAACAGTTACATTTCTAACAGTTACCTTGGACAACCATCTTAAATATTTTTATTGGCGTTAAAATTTGCATAAGATAACATGCAATATAATAACAATGGAAATAAATAAATAGAACTAATAATAATATAATTGAATATATAACAACATAATGTAATATATAATATAAATAAACATAATAATAATAGAAATAAATAATGGAATATATCAACAATTTAAAATAAAAACCATCCCTAACCACCAAACAAACAACAAAGCAGCAACAAAGAAAAATGACAATACAACACCAACTCTAGAAATAACGAAATACATAATATAAATAAATATAATAATTATTGAAAAAGGGAACGGTCAACAGAGACATCAAATAAATGTTAATACGTTAGTGGAAAAATTCCAACTAAAAACCTTAAGTCTCCAAACTAAAACAGGAAATTAAAAATACCTGTCCAATATTTCGCCTATTCAGGCATCCTCAGGGCAGAAAGAGAATAATAGCAAACCAAAAGATGAATAATGCACCCAAAAAATTCATTCAACCATCTTAAATATTTTTATTGGGGTTAGAATTTGCATAAGATAACATGCAATATAATAACAATGGGAATAAATAAATAGAACTAATAATAATATAATTGAATATATAACAACATAATGTAATATATAATATAAATAAACATAATAATAATAGAAATAAATAATGGAATATATCAACAATTTAAAATAAAAACCATCCCTAACCACCAAACAAACAACAAAGCAGCAACAAAGAAAAATGACAATACAACACCAACTCTAGAAATAACGAAATATATAATATAAATAAATATAATAATTATTGAAAAAGGGAACGGTCAACAGAGACATCAAATAAATGTTAATACGTTAGTGGAAAAATTCCAACTAAAAACCTTAAGTCTCCAAACTAAAACAGGAAATTAAAAATACCTGTCCAATATTTCGCCTATTCAGGCATCCTCAGGGCAGAAAGAGAATAATAGCAAACCAAAAGATGAATTTTTTGGGTGCATTATTCATCTTTTGGTTTGCTATTATTCTCTTTCTGCCCTGAGGATGCCTGAATAGGCGAAATATTGGACAGGTATTTTTAATTTCCTGTTTTAGTTTGGAGACTTAAGGTTTTTAGTTGGAATTTTTCCACTAACGTATTAATAAATATAATAATAATAGAAATAAATAATGGAATATATCATCAACAATTTAAAATAAAAACCACCCCTAAACATCCCTAACCACCAAAAAAAACAACAAATCAGCAACAAACAAAGCCTAATTATTATTATCTTTTCTTTATTGCTATCAAAGAAGAGTTTATTTACAACAATAAGCTATACATTTTTTGCTCTATGGTATATAATGTATAATAAAAGTAAATATTGTGTTGAAATCACATAGCCCGACTTTGTTGTGCAGTCCGATTAGCTTGATTTGTAGCGTTTCGAGTTCTTCGACCCAAATTGCTGGTCCCGCGTCTTATAGGCGGAATGGGTCTAAATGTAAACACACCCAAAAAATAAACACACAATTTGTTTTCGAGAGAAGCGAAAATTTAATAAGAACCTTTATTAAAACATCATATACTTACGATTATATATCTTCATTAATTAAAATAACGCCATTTTTTACACAATAAAAATCACTATAAATAATAGTTGAAAAATTAAAATAAGAACGAAAACAAAATTTAGGGAACTCGATTAATGACACACAGACCCTAATAAACTTTTCCTAGCAGCTATTAGACCTACAGAGCTGCGGTTGGACTCAGATTGTAGCAAATTTAATATACATTAAAAATGGTCACATATGTCTTTTTCCAAAAACGCACCGATTAGGAGATACAGGCCAAAAACAGAAATAACTCGGAAAATTTCAAGGTTTTTCGGCTACCAAAGGTTTTCCCATCCGTTTTTTCGATTGCAAACTTGGATTTACACATCCAGCATCGTGGTTAGGAAAAAATAAAATTTTGCAGTAAAACGAAAAGAAAGGTTTTGTTTTTATTATTTCCCTCGTCGCTTTTACGGTTTTTCTCTCTATAAGAACCTTCTTTGCGCCTTAACAAAAATATGAAAAAAATAAATAGCCGAATTTGTCGAGCCGTTCTCGAGTTTTGCGACAGAAAAGCAGAAGGCATAGAAGCTGAAGGAAATCTAAAAATAAAAATAAATGCATATGCTTTATTGATAAAATTGAAGGGCTGTATCAACCGACCTGTCAAAGTTGTGATAGTACAAAAATTATTGAGAACCATCAATTTGAATACAAAAAGTATCAAATAGTAAGAATAAACTTGAATATTGAATACATGTGTACAGTTTAAAGAAAATAATAAAATACATAAGACCCTGATGTATTTAAAAGCCACAAAATTAATTTAAGAAGAGCAAACGTCGCTAATGGCACCAGCAGTTGAGAGATAAGGTTAATATATGACATCCGAAATGTAAAACAAGAAAAAAAATACAACAACCACCTTATGGAATCTCGAAATATATAAATGTTGATTATATTTTAAATTATTAATGATTTTATAATTAAATCAAGTAGCATAACAGGTAAAGCACAAGGCCTAAAGGTTGAGGGGCACTCTAAAAATAATTGTTTATAGCGAAGTTGATGCTAATAAATTAGTGTAATATAAATTACAAATTACAAGAAATGATACGTTTTAGTAATCAGTAAGCCAATTAAAAGGAATTTGCAGATATCCCCTCAATAATGTCTAGTCAGAGATGACACCCTAATTTTTATTTATATTTTTTTGACAGTTTTGTTTTTAAAAACAATTTTGTATCTTTTTATAAATTGTAATTTTTGAAGACATTTATTAGTCTTCTATCTTTGTTGTTATCAATTTCAGGATAATTAGTAAACATGTGAGGTGATATTTATTTTTAGAATGAACTTCAAATTAAAAGCAATCCATTTCACCTGTCGCGTTATGTGATTTAATTTCGATTAATAAATAAATTTAAAAAATCTCTAACAATAAATATAAATATCATCAGAGTTTTTCTTTTGATGTGATGTTTTACCATTTCCTTAGAGTCTTTGAGAAACATCCTGTCTCTATATATATGAAGAGAGAGAGAGTGTGTGTGTGTGTGTGTCAGTGAGTGAGAGAGAGAGATAGATAGATAGATAGATAGATAGATAGATAGAGAGAGAGAGAGAGAGAGAGAGAGAGAGAGAGAGAGAGAGAGAGAGAGAGAGAGAGAGAGAGAGAGAGAGAGAGAAACAAAGATATATTTATAATTGTTTTCTTTAATCAAACATAATGTCTAGTAGTGACTGATAAGAAAAACTGATAATAACGCCAAGGTCATAAAAAAAAATTGAGGCGATGTTCAAAGTTCTGATCATTAATTTAACCTTAATTATATTTTGTAATCAATTTTCTCGGTAATAATATATATCTTTTCATTTACGGAACAACAGAATTTTTAATTTAAGTATTGTCACCCATCAAGAAGACTTATAATATTGTATTTTTAATTGATATCATCAATAAATATTGACAGGGTTTGATATAAATGTACCCCGTAATTTGGATTGGGATGATATGGAATAATCCTAAATTTTTAAAGTAATGTCTTTAAATAAAAAACCTGTACCACTACAACCCGTGAACGGATCTGGGGTTCAGTAAATGGTAGAGACTGTACCATGGTTCTACGGTTCTCTGAGGATTTGACTTGTCCTAGGTCACACTCAGCCACCAGGTTTTTCCAATTATTTTGGTACCCTATTTTTATAACATGTTATAGAGGCTGGGTGAGCCCCAGGAAGGTCCTAGATCCTATATGATCCATCTCCGGCTGCAAACAGACTAAAAAAAGTCTTGCCCACAGCGGGATTTGAACCAGGATTTCCGGCATGGCAACTCAGTGCTCTAACATTGAACCACTCCGCTCCCTAAATTATCTTTAAATATCATAAAAAATTAATTTCTTCATTCTTAAGAATACCAAATGGCAAAAGTTATTAAACATAGTATTATGAGATTGATTGAAAGTAGAAGAAGTAATATTGATGCGAGATCTTATGAATCAATACAACAATAAAATTATTCTGTATTGAAACTATAAATATAAAATGAATTGAATATCTTTATATGAAATATAAAAAGTAGTACACTTACAGTATTTAGAAGTCATGTAACTGAGAACAATTTTTAATTTGATTTTAAACAGAAATACACCTTTAAAGGTCCAAATCTGTAAACAATCTTGATCTAAAACGTTATAAAATTTTTTTGTAAAAAAGTGACATTACGTGTTAATGATAGATATATATCTGGGAAGTTGCATAACATGATTTTACACTTTTTTTTCTTCAAAAACCTATTAAGGAACTGCTCTATAATTCCCTGTCATAGTTTTATATGGCATATATAATATATATAAGTAATATATTTGTATTAATTGTTATTTTTATGGTAATTATTTTTAAATATTTTTGTTTTGAAGAGAAAAGATTTTCCCTGGCCGGGATTCGAACAAGGGTCGTCTACTTCTCCTTAGAAGTGCTCTGCCTGGATCCTGGGCAGGGCAAATATTTTCTCTTCAAAACTAAAATATTTAAAAATAATTACCATTAATTAAAATAAATTATAAATAATATATTTAGGTATGTCAACAAGATCCAAATTAAAATAATGCTCAATGAACATTCTTCCCCGTATATACATCGCAAAAATTGCGAGAACACGGGGATATAGGATCTGTGAAGAGAACGGATTTGTCTGACTTGGATACGACCCCTGGTCATATATATATATCATATATAAGACTGTAAAGTATAGAAAAACGCTAGAAGGGATAGCAAATTTTATTTGCGTATAACTCAAAACATACATTTTATGGTTTAATGTAATACGTAATTTATTACGTGTTGGGTCATGTTGTTATCTTACAGTTCAATACACTTTATCTCTTTAATGAAGAGAAAAAAAAGTTACAATGAAAAGAAAATTTTATTTACGCATAACAAAAATTTTGCAGTTTAAATTACACAATAGGTCATGCATGATCTTATCTTACTGTTCAATACGCTGCATCCTTGCCATTTTATTAATTATTAAATTAATTTATCTAAATAATTAGATGTAATTTAATTCGATCATAAAAATATTAGTGATGTACCGTATTCAACTACTATAACTTTAGGCTCTACGATGGAATGTCTAAGGTGCCCGAAAGCAGACACATTTTTATTTATTTTTTTAACTTGTATTTATGAGCATATTTTCCGAAATTTACAGTTCAATTAAGTCTTTAATCGTGTCCCAAAAACAACTTGAATTAAGTTTCAGTTTGTGTACGTCGCAAAAATAAATAAATAAATGTATAAAAACCTGAGTTTTTCTTCGGTTATTTGTTAAACGGTTTCATTTCTGATATGGATTAGTTTAGTGTGGAATTTAGGGCCTACTTATATTCTTAATATATTTATTAATACATACACATAAATTTAATTTAGTATGTTCCATGTTCCTAAAACTTTCTATGGTACTTGCGTATATAAACCACATGTAAAAGGCAATCTTGTACGCATGCGCAAACAGTTACATTATATAACATTTATATTTCTAACAGTAACAGTTACATTTTTGACAGATTCATTGTACTTTGTTTCCTCGTGGGTTCTAGAGTTGTTGTATCCTCATTTTTTTTTTTTACTGATTTGTTGTTTGTTAAGTGGTTAGGGGTGGTTTTTATTTTATGTTGTTGATGATATATTCCATTATTTATTTCTATTATTATTATATTTATTTATATTATATATTTCATTATGTTGTTATATATTTAATGATATTATTATTATTACTTATATTAATTTATTTTCATTATTATTATATTCCATGTCATCTTATGCAAATTCTAACCCCGATACAAATATTTAAAAATGTTATCCAGGATATAACTGTTAGAAATATAACTGTCACAAAATGTAACTGCTTGCGCATGCGTACAAGATTGCCCTTTACAGGTGGAGGTTTATGTACACAAGTACCCTTTCTATTTATCCCTTAGCAATTTCTTAAACGTTCCAACTAACATCGTAGTATAGATGATGATATTACCTAAACAGTATTTGCAAGTTGATTATTTAATCTATACACGGTCTGTAATAGTTACAGTATACAGTCAGTAATCAAATGGTTTTTATTATCAAGAATATTACAAGAATTTTTATTTAAACGAAACGAATGAAAAGTTAAAGCTTGCTGTGACCTAACCCGAAGCAACAACCTGCGGAACTGGTACCAAATGTTCTGTTGAACATTGCCGGTTTGATTTACCCATATATCATTATTATTGTTATTATAAATAATTAAGTATAACTGTATAATTAGACGAGAAAACCGATCCATGGATTGACAACGGTGGGTGAACGAACGGCTCTCTAACCTTCCCCAAGGTTGGCGCTACTAGCCGACTAGAAAACATCTTCCCTACTACGTCACGTCCCGGTAAAAAACTCAAGGACCCTCTGCTCGGATCTGGGTAAGGCTTCCGACCATCTCCTTCTTTTTCATCGCCCATTATCTTTTCAAGTCGGAGAGGTTCGGGATTGTGAGCTAGGAATTGGGTCAGCAAGGAAATGTCTCTGAAAGTACCAGAACGTTACATCGATGGCATGTCATACAGTATAAAATAATATTCATTTGTACAGATTGGTTGATGGTAAATTCCGAAAATGAATGATTATGGTAACTTCAGTTTAAATAATTCAACAAAAAGCAAAACTTTATATTCCATACTACTATCGCTGGAAATGGAATACTTGACTTGATTTTACAGTAAAGTATATGAGATCACTGAGCTCTACTGTTTCCATATATTACTGAAGAGTAGTAATTATTCTCATGATAGAAACTGTTTTCAGGAAAACGGTTACGCAGGGAGGTATTTGCACACCGCCATGTTTCCCTCCCAATTCAGGATACCCATTTTATAGAAGCTGAATGAGTTTCAGGAGGTACCCACAGGTAAATATACTTTATTTACTGTTAAAAGAGTATATAAATTATCTGTCAGAGCTGGATTCGAACCCGGGGTCTTTGGCACAGCAGCGCAGCGCTCTACAAATGAATTATTCTCCTCCCTATATGCATACAATTAATAGTCCTCAGTCCTTAATGAAAGACTTCAGATATTATAGCATATAAAAAAAAATAACGCTTTGAATAAATTTAGTCACAATATTTATAAGAAAAATTAACAATTTGACGTAAAAATAACACAAATTTAATAAATATAGGTGAAATAATTGTAAGCAAAAAGTAAAAATACAAATTGCGTACCAGTTATTTTTGTTAACCGCAGTTTTAGAAACTTAAGGCTTTTTGTTTGGAATATAAACGTTTATACTAAAAATCATTGCAATGGATCATTGTAATGGAGTGATTGATAATCAGTATTTAATTTTTTATTAAACTTACATGAAACAGCACGGAACTCAACTTATATATTTATGTGTTATAATTTCACAAAATAATTAATGACCAAAACATAGGATACAACGAATGAACAAAAAAGTGAAATAAATGTAGGTTAATCCAGGATTAAATAAAAAATATCAAAAAAATTAAATTATTCACCTAAGAAAGATATCAGAAGAAAAATATAAGGCAAAATAAATATATTGAAACACTTTGGTTACGCTAAAAGACCCACTTAATAGTTTACACCGAAAATAATAATTGTATTTATATTTAGGTATAACAGTGAACATAACAAACTTTATCATAACTTTAGTCAATGAATCATAGTTATTTATTAATTTTTATTTATTTTTTGTAATAGAAAAGCAATAAAACACACTTGACGTCTAATGATTGATATCGTAATAAGGGGCACACGTCAGACGGATAGCGTCAGGCAAATACTGTCAAACTGATTTACACGATTTTTAAATTATTACAGTACGATACTATTTCACAATTAAATACTCTAGTTTAGATAAATATGGTTAAGGCATGTTTAAATATTATCGAAATGACTCTCTCAAAACCCAGTTACAATTATAATAAATATCACTTGATACAAAATAAAACAGTCAATCAGCGTAGTCATACATTTTGAAATACAATTAATTAAATTTATTTCTAGAACTTCAACATTTTTATTCAAACATCTCATCAGTTCTTCTCAATACAAAAAAATATATTAGATATAACAAATACATTTTTAAAAATATTAAATATTAATAGAATTAAACGAAATGTCTTTTGAGACCAGATAGTTTGTCGGAAACTAAGAGGTGTGCAAAAAGCCGGATCCAGTTTTGCTGATGCCTCGGCAGTTTTAATGAGGTCGCGTTGGCCACGGCCTCATAAATACCAAATCAACATTATTTCTGGCAGTCATTATATTTAATTAAAACAGGATTCTAATTAGAATAACTCGCGAGTTTGATAAAACAGGACCTTACAGGAAAATTGATTCAGAATTAATCAAATAGTTGGTTAATATTTCAACCTACACGCAACAATATGGAGAACACAGGTCTAATGACGATGAGATCGACAGTTCGAATTTTAATTTTACCTTTATTGAGTAACTATATCAGAGGCGAGTCGGGGTACCTCAGGGTATAGAGCTGTAGGCCCCGGGTTCGATTCCGGCTCTGATAGATAAATTATTTATTTTTAAAACAGCAGTGAAATGACTCTGTAGGGTATAAAGAACCTACCTGGTCTCACCCAGCCACTATAAAGTGGGTCCCATTATCCACTATAAAGTCCAAAATTCTTCAAAATTAGTTTATTGTGCTAAGGGAAACGGAAACGTGTTATTTTGGAAAAATCCAAAAAAAATCCAGCATCGTCTTGAAAAGGAGTTATTGATTACCCTACAACTCCTTTTCAAACCAAAAACTACAAGAATAAAACGATTCCCCTTATTTAAGTACAACAAACTCATTTTGGACAAAAGTCGACTTAACCACTTATTCATATAGCTCCTTCAAAATAACAACGAAATAACTCAAAATTTGGCTTTTTTGAGCTAAGCCTTCAGTAGCGATTGCATTGGTAGAAGTTTTTTAATCTAGGAACGACATATTGGATATTCCATTTTAAACATTTTGTCTTTATATATATTTGTATTTGAAAAGAAAAGTTATGTCCAGGACCTGGACTCGAACCCGGGTCGTCCAGATCACTAGTCTGGAGCTCTACCAATTGAGCTACCCTCACCTCCGGCTCGCCTCCGGCCATAGACATATCCTTTCTTTTCACTGATCCCATGTCCCCGCGTTCTCGCAATTTGCGATGTATACGAGGGGAAGAATGTTCTTTGAACATTATTTTAATTTGGATCTTGTTGACTTACGTCATTATATATTATTATAATTTATTTTATTTGTTATTGATTTTATTATTTTTTTTTAAAATAGTATTATTGGAAAAGAAAAGATATGTCCAGGACCGGGACTCGAACTCTATGGCCAGAGGGGATCCAGGATACCTCAATTGGTAGAGCTCCAGACTAGTGATCTGGGCGATCCGGGTTCGAGTCCCGGTCCTGGACATATCTTTTATTTTCAAATAAAAATATTTAAAAATTAATAAAATCAATAACAAATAAAATAAAATAAATTATAATAATATATGGGATCAGTGAAAAGAAAGGATATGTCTATAGCCGGAGGCGAGCCAAGATAGCTCAATTGGTAGAGCTCCAGACTAGTGATCTGGGCGACCCGGGTTCGAGTCCCGGTCCTGGACATATATTTCTTTTCCAATAAAAATATTTAAAAAAAAATTAATAAAATCAATAACAAATAAAATAAACAATAAATTATAATAATATTTTTTTAAATATAAAATCATTTTTTGAGTTCTATCATGTCTGAACTTGAAGTTTTATGTGAATAATGACATACGTTAAAATAAAAAAAGGTTAAAGCTTGTTAAAATTTTTAATGATTGATTAAAGAATTTCAATGCCATTATGAAAATAGAAATTCTTCGCTTTACCAATACCCAAATTTTTATTTTTTTTACTTTCATATGACTCTATTGAAAAAATACTTTTTTGAGTTATGGAGTTATTCTTTTGAAGGAAACATGTAAACCTACTAATTTTAAGTCATATTGTGTAATTTAATATATTTTAGATAAATATTGTTTTTACTTATAAATAAAAAAAAAAAATACGCTTTCTAGAAAAAAAAGGTCTTTCTAGAAATCTGATATCGAAGAATACATTACTCCAGCAGTACCTAAGAATCAAATTTTTTCTCACAATGTAAAAGCTATATCCTGTTTTAGTTTATCTGGATGGAATTTTTATCATTTAAAAAAATACAATATCCTTACTTCTCACAGATAAGTACAAAATGTAAAAGCATTTACAAAATATTACCTTATCTCTTTTTACAACCTCTAGAAACAGGAATCACCTCGATATCGTTCTACTGCATATATTAAACCACGTTAAGTTAAGAACTCTACTAGAAGATCGACTATAAGCCAGTGTAGCTAGAAACTAGAGAGTCTTGAAGCAGTAGCCACATATTGCTTATTATATCCCTTGAGCATATTATAGTGACCGTTACAGGCTGGTAGAACCTGGCACAGTAGCTTTACTATAATATCCACTCTTCTGGGAGGTCCTTAAGGTCTCCTTTTACGATCGTTTTATCTTCCTTCATCCAAAGAATTGTAATTAGTAGACTCAGGATAAGACTTAGTTGCTTTTTTACACGAGTTGAAGTATAGACGAAATAACATACAAGTATATACCATAAGGAAGAAAATAATTGGGGGTGCAGTCAAATAAAAACACTAAATAAGTGGTTACTTATTTAATTATGTGCCGACGTTTCGACCCACTTTGTGGGTCATCTTCAGGATGACCATAACTGGTCGAAGCGTCGGCACATAATTAAATAAGTAACCACTTATTTAGTGTTTTTATTTGACTGCACCCCCAACTATTTTCTTCCTTACGTCTATCCGGTCAGTTAGACCGCGTCTAGTCTTGCTCCAGCCTCCTGCTCCTATAGCCCTGAAGATGACCCACAAAGTGGGTCGAAACGTCGGCACATAATTAAATAAGTAACCACTTATTTAGTGTTTTTATTTGACTGCACCCCCAACTATTTTCTTCCTTACGTCTATCTTCCAGTCAACCATCCCCTCGCTTCTCAAGTATATACCGTGTTAACATTGACTACGAGTTGAAGAACTCAGTGGATGGTGGTGACTGAACTATTTGTAAGAAAACATATTGTACATCAGTTAACCCTTTCATGCCCAAAGTGTCAAAATAAAATTTTAAAAAATATGTCCTGTGACTTTTTCTGTTAAAAAATGGCCTAAATAACCATAATTTTTTTTCTATTTTTTCACCCTACCACGTTTTTTTAAAAATAAACCAATAATCCGTCCAAAAAGGTTAGAGAGACGCTTGCCTGTGCTGCAATCTGTGACATATTCTGGAACTATTCATGTAGAATACTGGCTACTCTGAGCATTAAAACGCTAACAGGAGTACATAACAGATGTTGTAGCCAAACGACTACATTAGGCATGAAAGGGTTAATAGTTGTGCAGCGAGGTGATTTGTACAAGATCAACCTCAACCGACAGGTTTTTCCCCCAATAAAGAGTATGGCTTCTTTATAGAGGGTAGTTGAGCCCCAGGAGAATCTGCAAGTCCAAAAGGTCCCATGTAGTTAACAAAGTAAATAATTTATTTGTGACACCCGAATTTGCTCACAAAATCTTCAGTACACTGAAATCGTACATATCTTCACACAGTATAAACAATTATTACTAAGCGGGGTAGCTCAGTAACATTTTTTTTGCGTTATTTATTTATCAAATATAACAATTTGAGACGTTTAATCAATCAATAAATACGACTAAACCCATGAAAAGGAACATTAAGTTAATAATAAGAACATGACAATAAAATAATTAAAGAATGCAATTGGAAAACTAAAAAAAAAAAAGAAAAAGTAATTTGTAGACCCTTAAGTCTTCAAATTACTGAAAAATAGCTTTCATTTCAGGTGTCCGCAAGACACTTACAAACAGAAATGCAACGAAGAAGATCAAATAAAGTTTATCTCATATGAACAGACAAACCAGACTGATGACAGAGTGAGCTCCCTGATTGATAAGTCTGTTTGGATTGTTGATGTGAGATAAGCAGCATTTGATTATCATTGATATGTTTTATTTGATACCTTGATAATCCCTTTTATACCTGTACCTCTACAACCCGTGAATGGGTCTGGGGTTTAGTACATGGTAGAGACTGTACTAAACCCCAGACCCATTCTATTCCATATGATCCTATATGATCTATCTCCGGCCATTCTATCCTTAGTTGTTTACCCGTATTTTAGAGAATGAAAATAATATATATACATAAATATAAATATATTTTTATGATCTTTTATTTATTTCTATCTTCTGTATACACGATTATTCTGCTATTTGTAGTCTATACACTTCCACGGATTGTAATGATATTGAAGAGACTTTATTTTCAAACGTTTTCTTGTATTAAATATACCAAAAAATAGTGTAAATAACCCCTTTCGTTCTTTACAAAATTAATTTACTTATTAACATCGATAACAATAACTTTAATAGCCCCAGGAAATGTATATTTATCCTACCGATAGTTTAAAAACCAATTGGAAGAAAGTTGGGGGAAGGAAAATTGATAAACCGACACAAGAAGGATGGCGTGACTTGTGCCGTTAGATATAATTAGAGAGTAATGACGAAGCGGCAATTAAAATGGTCGGATTAAAGTTGGGTTGAGGTGTCTAGGAACTTCCACTGCAGCCGACTCTAGTATCACTATTATCATGACTCGGCAATACACAAAATATATAATATAGAGGTCATGTTTGAAACATCTGATGACGTGAAGAGCCTATGTTGTACCTATAATGTTCGTACATTATACTCGTGTATGTACATTATGATACTCGTGTATGTTCTATGTCTTGAAGACCAGGTAACATTTGGACTGGATGGGAGGAGAAGAAGCAGTGGGAGATATCGATAATGAAAAAGGGAAAAGAAATCGATTGCAATTAATCACGACAAATGGATAGGTTCATTTGGCTACAAACCATCAATCAAGTCTCCCAGATAAATTAGCCAACTCAAGGGCGACTTCCTTCAGTCCTAAATGTTTAGGAACTGACCTAATCACCATAGGAATCAGTCCGGTCTTTAAATATATGGAGAATATGGACGATATATAACTATAATTATTATAATATAATCACTATAATCTCATTACCATCTATTCTTCTTTTTAGAAGTAGAAACTTAGTTTCTATAAACAGTAAGAGAAGATTGAAGAAAACTAATATCATAACTTTATTTGTGTCACAACCTCAAGACATCTTTTTAGTACATATGAACATTTTTTCTTCAAGTTTAATTTTTGAACTACGCATATGTGTTTTTTTATTTTCTTTATTATAAAAATAAAGGTTATTTTGTACAAACGTGGAACTTTTTGGCATTTTTCTTTTTTTTTTAAAGAGAATTATCAGAACTTTTGATTATCCGAACGACATCCGACAATATTTGTTGGGATAATTGGCATTCTACTGTGTTATTATACGTTGCAGAGAAAAAAGATTATTTCTCCAGAGAAATGTTTCCCCTTCATTTCCTGCGTAACCGTTCCACTCGATGGAACGAATTGCAGTAAGCACTGTTACGAAAGCGTCAGGTTCGAATCGCCTACTTCATCTGGGTCAGTCGAGGCTGAGTAGACCCAAGCCTCCTGTTCGTAGCCACCAGAGGTTCATTAGATCGATGCCTCCATATCTATTACTATGCGGGTCGACCTCGATGTGGGGAAACAGCGATTACACAGTTGGTTACCGCTGTCACGTGACATCAATGTATCTCCGCCAGTTACATAACATCTGCCATGGCAGGATGACAGTAATATAGTTTGTCAGGACAACAAAAAATTCCGAATTCTGCTATGAAAAAAAAATGGCCAGATGTATATATTTTAACACCGACCCCGCTGTTATATTGAGCAGGATTTATCTTCAGAATGCAAGTACAATAATTAGAAGTTCATGCAAAATATATTATATATTCTTTAAAAAAAAAAAAATTAAAAATAAATAAATAAATAAATATATATTGTTACGGTCAGAGCGGGAAGTAGGACCGGCTTCTGATCTGCCTAGAGCGGATTAGGCAAACAATGGGATTAAGCGGAAGAGATTATAGAATGGCGTAGAGCCTTCTAGATCGGTCTAGGTGGTCCTCGTCCCTGTTCCGAGTAATGCCCCACCACGACCTACCTTGCCTATATAAAAAGGACAGCGTTTTCGGCCGCGGCAAGTAGTAATAAGACGAGTCTGTAATAAGCCAGTGAGTAGCAGTCGTTAACTAGTGGCAGTGTGTGTGAGTTAGTTAGTATTAGTATCAGTCTGTAATAAGTGCTTAGTGAGCAACAGTGACAATTAGTGACCGTGTAATAAGTGTAATAAACTGTGTGGCAGTTTGTCATATTTGAAGAGTCTTACGGTCGGTGGACTTTAGTTAGCGAACTGTAAGTGTTAATTTGTAATTGTAAACTATAGTGTAATATTATTGTATTTGTACAAATTTATATAAATAGTTTAGTTACTTAGTATTAGCAATATCTTATATTATTTGTATATTATCTTAGAAATTAGATAACATTTAGTAGAATATTGTTACTGTAAATTGATGTTAGTTTAATAATTTAACTGTTTTAAATAATCGCATTGTATTCTTTCTAATTTGTTAATAAATATTAGATTATTGAATTAAGTAATAGTTTAGTCCATTTTACACCCAGTAGCCCGTAACAAATTGGTGTCAGAAGTGGGATCTTGTGTAATTGTTATTTTGTCTTGCATTTTGTAATAATTGGGCTACTGTTTGAAAAATGGCTTCTCAAAGTCTTAAATTGATGGATTTAAAAGTTGCGGATTTAAAACGGGAATTAGAAGAACGTGATCTGGATTCTTCCGGAAATAAAAGTGTACTGCAACATCGCTTGCGTCAATTTTTTGTAGAGTTAGGGGAAAATCCAGAGGACGTTCTGTTTGAAACTGATTTAAGCAAGTTGTCTGCAACTTTTAAAAATGAATTAGGCAATGTAGAAAATAAGCTAGGTAATGAATTAAGCAGTGTTAAAAGTGAATTAGGCAATGTAGAAAATAAGCTAGGTAATGAATTAAGCAGTGTTAAAAATGAACTAGGTAATGAATTAAGCAGTGTTAAAAATGAACTAGGCAATGTAGAAAATAGGCTAGAGTCTAAATTAGGCACATTAGAAACTAAGTTAATGGAAAATGTAGATAATAAAGTAGCTGATGTAGAATCTAGGTTAGGAGAAAAATTGAATTCAATTGAAAGCAAACTTAGGCAAAGAGTAGAGGCTCTAGAGGGACGTATGAGCAACCCACCGACGAACGACACCGACCGTTCCCCCGAGGCCAGTCTTCATAAAACTATTCTGCCCGCCAATAATGGGACGCCACCAGCTCACAACACCATCCCAGTATTCGACGGAAAGACGCCGTGGGAGGACTACATGACTCTCTTCGAGACAGCGGCTTCGATCCACGGGTGGTCACAGGAGACCCAAGCTTCAGCGTTGTGCCTGGCCTTGCGTGGAGACGCCTTGGGAGTTCTGCAGGGGATACCCATGTCGGAGCGGTCCAACTACGGGGAGCTGATCAGAAGACTGGAGATGCGTTTCGGCCACCGCCACATGGACCAGCTGTATCGCTCACAGCTGAGAAGTAGGGTCCAGAAGACCAACGAGACTTTGCAGGAATTTGAAGCGGATATTGCCCGGCTGGTAAGGAACGCCTACCCATCGGTCACCGACGATGTCTACGAAAGCTTGGCTGTCGACAAATTCCTGGATGGACTTCGGGACCCAGAGACACAGCAAGCAGTGAAGCTCGCCAGGCCGAAAACTTTAGGAGACGCATTATCCCAGGCCATGGAGTTCGAGGCTGTTAGACAGTCTGTACGGGGCCATGCGCGAGTACGAGCAGCAGAAGCGGAGCCAAATGCGGTCCCCAGCGTCGAGGAAATTGTGACGAAAGTTTTGGATGCTCTCAGGACCCATAAGAAGGAGATACGCTGTTGGGGCTGCGGCCAGCTTGGACATCCTAGAAGCAAATGTCCAACCCGTAACGTCAAAGCCCCCAGGAAGGCCATCAGAGTTGCGTCGATAGGAAGCAGAACGAACAGTTTCTACGTTGATGGGATGGTGAACGGACAGCTGCAAAGTCTGCTAATAGATACCGGCGCAACCATGACAATCTTGAACTCGAAGACACTTCCAGCTGAGAAGATCTTACCAACAACTTGGGCATTACGGACTGCCACGGGACAGCCAGCCAAGGTCTACGGGGAGACAGTTGCCACCTTCATCATCGGGGGTCAACATCTGAAGCACCGCGCTCTCGTGGCAGAGATCGATGAAGATGTCATATTGGGCATGGACCTCATGATGGCATACGGGATCAAGCTGGACATGTCGAGAGGTGTGCTGACGATGGGAGACGAAGAAGTCATCCTTCAGCAGGGAAAGGATCTCTACGCACGAGTGCTCTTACTAGAAGACACCACTTTACCTGCACGGAGCCAAATCGTAACACATGGGACAGTCGAAGGACATCTACCGGAGGGTCAATGTGTACTAGTTGAACCCGGAAGGCACGAAGAACAAGAGATCGGGCGCGGCGTACTGGTTGCTAGGTCTCTCATCAAGATCGGACCTACCACTCCAATTCGGCTAATGAACCTGAACAGCTTCCCGGTAACGCTGAAGAAAGGAACACCAGTCGGGGAGTGTACCACCGCTACCTCAGTGGTTCGTCAGCTGCAACGTCATCCCACCGAGCTTCGAGGACTCCCAGAGGAACTTAAAGGATTTTTGGACGAATCATGTCGCGACCTTTCGCCCGAACAGAGCGAGGAAGTGAAGAATATGATTATCCGATGGCATGACGTCTTCGAGATCGGACCAGGACCACGGGGCAGAACGGATATCGTCCAGCACAAGATTGACACTGGGGATGCGAAGCCCATCCGACAGGTTCCGCGGAGGCTGCCGTTAGCCAAACGGGAGGACGCCGAGGAGATTATAAAGGAGATGGCGGCTGACAGTGTCATTGAGCCTTCGAGTAGCCCCTGGATGTCTCCTGTTGTATTGGTGAAGAAGAAAGACGGCACAACGAGGTTCTGCGTAGACTACCGTCTTCTGAACAATGTCACCAAGAAGGACAGCTATCCGCTTCCCAGGATTGACGATACGCTGGACACCCTAGAGGGGTGTAAACTCTTCTCTACTTTGGATCTCCGCAGTGGATATTGGCAGGTTGGATTGGCACCTGAGGATAAAGAGAAGACGGCGTTTTCAATTGGCACTGGGCTCTGGCAGTTTACAGTAATGCCATTCGGGCTTTGCAATGCTCCTGCCACATTCGAGAGGCTGATGGAAAACGTGTTAAGAGGTCTCTCTTGGGAGGTATGCCTGGTATACCTAGACGACATTATTGTGCTGGGAAAGTCCTTCGCTCACCATCTGAAGAATCTGGAGAAGGTCTTCGAACGACTGCGTGCAGCAAACCTAAAGTTGAACCCGAAGAAGTGTAATCTCTTCCGAAGGCAAGTCAACTACCTGGGGCATATTGTGTCAGACAACGGAGTTGCTGTTGACCCAGAGAAGATAGCAGCGATCACCAACTGGCCAGTACCTCGAGATAAGCACCAGGTGAGAAGTTTTCTCGGGCTCTGCACCTATTACCGGAGGTACGTGAAAGGATTTGCTAACATCGCAAAACCTCTTACCAGGCTAACCGAGGAGAAAAGGACTTTTCATTGGGATCACGAGTGCCAGGCATCCTTCGAGGAGCTGAAGAGCAAATTGAGTAGTGCTCCTATTCTGAGCTATCCACGTCCCGAGGGCAAGTTCATACTTGACACAGATACCAGCAACATCGCCATTGGAAGTGTCCTCTCTCAGCTCCAAGACGGAGAAGAAAGGGTGATTGGATATTTCAGCAAAGCACTCTCAGCTCCGGAACGCAACTACTGTGTCACAAGGAAAGAGCTTCTGGCAGTAGTAAAATCCATAGAGCACTTCCATAAATATCTATACGGAAGAAGGTTCCTGCTGAGAACGGACCACGCGGCTCTAATGTGGCTGCTGCGATTCAAGTCACCGGAGGGACAAGTGGCGAGGTGGATCGAGCGCCTTCAAGAGTACGACTTTGAATCTGCTCATCGTTCTGGAACGAGCCACAGGAATGCGGATGCGCTGTCTAGAAGACCATGTGAAGATGAAGAATGCAGGCATTGTTCCCGACAAGAAGAGAAGCAGGGAACAGTATTGAGGACTACAGTTGTCATCGACAGTTGGCAGGACGCAGAGGTGTCAAAGGAACAGGACGAGGACCCGGACTTGAAACAAATAAAGGAATGGAAAGTATCGGGGCAAGGAAGACCAACCTGGCAGGATGTTGCTCCAATGTCGAAGAATGTAAAAACGTACTGGGCCCAATGGAACTCCATTTTAGTGGACAACGGGCTGCTGAAACGGGCATTGGAGAACGCGGAAGGAGATCAGCGTAGGCTACAGCTCATCGTTCCAAGGAAGAAAGTGCCCGAAGTTCTTAGGGAGCTACATGACGGTGTAACTGGCGGCCATCTTGGAGTTCACCGTACATTGGAAAAAGTTCGTGAACGCTTTTACTGGGCAAACCTTAAGGACGATGTGTTGGACTGGTGCAGGCGTTGTGCGAATTGTGCGGCTTCTAACGGACCAACAAGAAGAAAGAGGGCCCCTATGAAGAAGTACAACGTGGGAGCACCGTTCGAGAGGATAGCGATCGACATCGCTGGCCCTTTCCCTGTGACGGACGAAGGTAACCGATATATTCTCGTGGCCATGGACTATTTTTCTAAGTGGGTGGAAGCGTATGCCCTTCCGAATCAAGAGGCAGTCACGGTTGCAGACGTACTTGTGAAGCAGCTCGTCAGCCGGTTTGGAGTACCCATGGAACTTCACGCTGACCAGGGAAGAAACTTTGAGTCTGCAGTCTTCTCCGGGATGTGCGAAGCACTGGGAATACGGAAAACCAGGACGACACCTCTTCACCCTCAATCGGATGGCATGGTGGAGCGCATGAACAGGACAATGGGTCGATATTTGTCTAAAGTGGTTTCCGACCATCAGCGGGACTGGGACCAGTATCTTCACTTGTTCCTGTTAGCCTACCGCAGTTCAGTCCATGAAGCAACGGGGCAGACCCCCGCAAATGTGGTGTTCGGCCGAGAACTTCGTTTGCCTTGTGATCTGAAATTCGGGTTCAAGCCAGACGAGGAAGTTAACGGAGAGGAATACGTCACGAATCTACGGAAGCGGATGGATAATATCCACGAGAAGGTTCGTGCAAACATCCAGGGAGCCAGTGACAGAATGAAGGAGCGTTACGACATTAGGGCAGAGAAAGGTGGATTCCAACCTGGAGATTTGGTCTGGCTACATGATCCTCGAAGAAGGCGAGGCTACTCACCTAAACTTCAGAACTCCTGGGATGGCCCGTTTGAGATCATCAATAGGATAAACGACGTCATCTATAGGATCAGGAAGCAGCCAAAAGGAAAACCCAGGGTAGTCCATTTTAATAGACTGGCCCCATACAAAGGAGACCATGGCCCGACAAAAGACCAGCAAGTCAGGTATCTCAACAACGTGGAGACCAGTAAGGTATCAGTTGCACAACCTAAGGTACAAGGTTCCCGTGGAATAACTCAGACAGTATACAGAGATATCTTCTCGTTACCCGCGGACTATTCTCTGGCCCATTGTGTCGCCGAAGATCTGAGGACTTCCCGAGGCATTGCAACGGTCTTCAGGAAGAAGTTTGCTGGAACTGAGGAACTGGAACGCCAAGGACCAAGCGTCGGGAAAGCACTCCACCATACGCACGAAGGACGACACCTGTTCTATTTAGTTACCAAGTGTGCTACTGATCAGAAGCCCACATATGACGCACTGCGGCGAAGCCTCGACGACTTGCGGAGTAAGCTTCTGAGACTGCGTGTCACCAAGCTCGCGATCCCTAAGTTGGGCTGTGGATATGACGGCCTGGAGTGGAAGGTTGTTAGGAACATGCTTGAACAGACATTCGCCAGCTCTGGAGTCGCCATATTGGTGTGCACGTTCAACCCCTGGAAAGGAAATGCGTCTCCATCGAGGGAAGCTCATGACCGCCCGATTTCTCCGGACTATGCTCTGGGGCAGAGCACTTTTAAGGAGGGGGCAGTGTTACGGTCAGAGCGGGAAGTAGGACCGGCTTCTGATCTGCCTAGAGCGGATTAGGCAAACAATGGGATTAAGCGGAAGAGATTATAGAATGGCGTAGAGCCTTCTAGATCGGTCTAGGTGGTCCTCGTCCCTGTTCCGAGTAATGCCCCACCACGACCTACCTTGCCTATATAAAAAGGACAGCGTTTTCGGCCGCGGCAAGTAGTAATAAGACGAGTCTGTAATAAGCCAGTGAGTAGCAGTCGTTAACTAGTGGCAGTGTGTGTGAGTTAGTTAGTATTAGTATCAGTCTGTAATAAGTGCTTAGTGAGCAACAGTGACAATTAGTGACCGTGTAATAAGTGTAATAAACTGTGTGGCAGTTTGTCATATTTGAAGAGTCTTACGGTCGGTGGACTTTAGTTAGCGAACTGTAAGTGTTAATTTGTAATTGTAAACTATAGTGTAATATTATTGTATTTGTACAAATTTATATAAATAGTTTAGTTACTTAGTATTAGCAATATCTTATATTATTTGTATATTATCTTAGAAATTAGATAACATTTAGTAGAATATTGTTACTGTAAATTGATGTTAGTTTAATAATTTAACTGTTTTAAATAATCGCATTGTATTCTTTCTAATTTGTTAATAAATATTAGATTATTGAATTAAGTAATAGTTTAGTCCATTTTACACCCAGTTGCCCGTAACAATATTATCATAAATTAGGGCTACCGTGAATACTTACACTTATAATTTTATATATTATTATGAAGACCTAGGGGTATATTGGTATTTATATAACGAACAATGAAGTAATCAACTGAACATTCAAAGTTGGTTCAAAGTTTAAAATACAAATATATTTGTATATATGTTTTTAAGAATATTGGATTTCAAACAGAAAAATTGAAGAGACCTAAGAATTGGAAAAATCTGTCTGTCTACTTTTTCATATATTGCTATCTTAAATTTAAATTACCAACTTAAAATTAAATATGGTAGCTAAAATATATATATATATATATGGGAAATGAGACAACGCTTAAAATAATAAAAAAAATTATGACTATGGTTACATTTGCCCACAACGGTACTTCTCAATTACTATTCACAAAATAATCATAACATTGCAAATTTTAAAAATAAAATAAAACTGGTGACAAACATTTTTTGTATATTTTCTATACCAATTACATTATTTTTGTATCTATTTTTATTCAGCCTGATGTATGATAATCTGATGTCCAAGTCGAAAAGCTTGTTTCTAATAAATAGTTTCTTCCCATTGAAATACTTATGTTGATTTTTACACATGGTTAAGTCGAATTTGGTCCAGAGATAGATGACTGTATTGAGGAAAGCGGGATCAAGCCATTGTCATAGTTTTACGCTTGAAATGGAGTTGTAATAAAAGCAATACTCCTTTTCAAGCTATGCCCTGACTTAGTCACTTATGCACTATGGCAATAGCTGGAGATTCTTACGTAATAGAAATTCATTTTGGAGAAAATCCGACTTAATCACATGTATTCCAGGGCGGTAAATATTATATATATATATATATATATATATACATATATTGTATTAAAGGGTTATAACATGTTATGTTGGAAAATATTAATAATATTAGGACAATCCGTGAATAATCTTACAAAAACCCTGTAATAATTTACTAAAAAGCCCGTCGAATGTGGTAACTTGATGTGAAACAGGTTGCAGACGGCTAGTTAATTCAGACGGATTCTATTAGCCCAATTAGTAAATGGGAACGAGCCTCGGCTTTCCACGGTTTAGATAAGAAGCGTCTGTTATCGTTGTACATTTACAATTTATATGTAAATTGTTTATAACGCATACAGCAAAAAATTAAAATTACCAATATAAAAATTTAGTATTGCTAAGCTGAATGAGTTTAAATCCGGCTGTGGCAAATAAATGATTGAATGTGTTAACAGACAGAGAGGGATCTGCAGATATCTCGGAGCTAACCAAGCTTCTGTAAAGTTGGTGACCTTAATTAGGAGGAAAACCTAACGGTTAAGCGTGATCCCTAAAGAATCACTTACCTGCACAAACCGTTGTATAACAGTACGGTTTCTAACATGTACTGAACCCACAACCTTTCACGACTTATAGTTTTTTTACATTACAGTTTTTAATGATTTTTTACATTACAGTTTTTAATGATTTTTTACATTACAGTTTTTAATGATTTTTTACATTGCAGAGGAAATATAAATAATGTTGTTGTTTATTCATTTAACGTCACTATATCCTGCTATGGCTAATCGGACGATAGTACAGTGGTAGTCCTAAATTTTGCCTATCCAGGAATTAGTAGGATAGAGTTATCTAAAGATTACGTGAAATAGGGTCCCTATTTTGCGTCCCTTCCAAAGGATTGCGTATCCAAAGATTTTTCATTGTCTTTAAAAAATCCTCGGGTCACCTGCCTGGCTGCGAAACCAGCGATTTTGAGCAAAGAAGGTTGTTTTGCTAACCACTAAACCACAGGTGACCCAATAATATATCTTCAATGTATGTTTGAAATAATCCTTATTAACCATATGAAAAATATTAGGCTATCCGAGAGAGGACATGGCAACAGGGAGTGATAAGGAAAAGGAACGGGACGACTAAAAGAAATCTCTCAAGATTTGACCGCCCTTGAATCCTAGCTCTTATCAGCACCTCATTCTCCCAGCTGATAAGGGAAATGTAGTATTTTTAAAACTGTAAACATGATAATAACCCACTTAGGGGCGTCCGTACCTATTGTATCTTCCTCATAAGTTTTAAACATATTTTCATTTTTTTTTTTTTTATATTACAAGATAGATACTTTGTTTTAACCACAAAAAATCAGAACTGAGAAGATGGATTTCTTTTACAAGAAAAATAGTTATTTTTAATTTAGCTAAGCCAGTTACTTTTGCTAGTTAAAAACTATTTTTAAATAATTATTTACTAAAATCAAATTAAATTATCAGTTACTTTTCAATCAATATAGATCTTATTTTAATTATATATAGATCAATCATATGATGGATAGTATATCATAATATGAGATATACATATAGGTTATTAAAAGAATACATTGATTATAATATATCTTCTTCTGTTAATGTTCCTAACTGATTAAAAGTCTCGGGAACATTTTTGTTTTTAAACTAAGGAATATACCTCCAAGAAATTTATTTTGAAAAATGATTATATATATGTATAAGCAAATGGGTATTAAATGGTTGAAAATAGTTATAACTGGCGTACCTAAGAATACTCGAAAAATAGTGTATCAAACTAATTTCTAACTTTTAAGAAAAGATTTACTGTACACACAAATTTACAGAAATCTCTATATTTATAAAAAATAATTACCTTTTAGATATTTAATTATTTTTTTAGGCAAAATAATTAATAGTACAATTAAAAGTTTGATTTAAAAAAAATGATAATTCATGTAATAATTAAAATGACTATTCGTGAATTGAAAAACAAAAAATAAAGTGCATAACTGCTTTGTTGCTAAGTCCTTTCAACTGTGAAGCCTTCAAGAAAGTAACGGTGTTTCGCCAATTCCCGGTTCGAACCCAGCGTTGTGAAGTAGTTGATGTAACCGTGGACATAATACCAGTAGCAACTTGTTACTAATATTGGTTTTATAATATGAGAAACTTCACATCTTTTAATAGGGAAAAAATGCCGATGATTATTATTTTTTATTTATATATTATTTAAAAAAATAAAAATTATTGTATCCCAAAGCCTCCAATCCCATATCACTGATCTTGAAGAATGGTGTCAAAACTGGAAAATTAAAATAAATCCTCAAAAATCCCATCAAATCACTTTTACCTTACGTCGTAAACCAATGACTTCCTGCCCTTCAGTATCCTTTAATAATATCCCACTTGTGCCTGTAGAACAGATCCGATACTTAGGGTTGCATCTCGACAAACGATCAACATGGAATCCTCATACAAGACTGAAAAGACAAGAAACCGCTCGACGTTTCAGGCTACTTCAACACTTACTAGACAAACGCTCTAAGCTCCCAATTAACTACAAAAGACTCATATACATTACCATTATATGACCTATTTGGACTTACGGAGTAGAGCTTTGGGGCTCCACTAAGCCATTGAATTCCTCTCGTATCCAATCCCTACAATCCATAATCCTCAATGCACCATACTTTGTTAAAAATAAAGTCATCCATATTGACCTTAATGTCCCAGTTGCTGATTTGGCCCGAACCCGCTATCTATCCTTTCATAACAAACTTCATTCCCACTCAAACCCTCTAGTTTCAAACCTAGCTTCCTCTTCAATTCCCGATAATCCCCCGAGGCGTCTGAAAAGAAGATGGCCGCGTAGTTTCTCTACTTGTCATTATGTATCACTTAGCCTATTTCAATCAACAACCCAGTACGGGTCTTGGCCGCATCAAGGCGCCGCCTCCACTCTTCTCTGTCCTGTGCCAAGGTCCTCCAAGCTCTGGATCCAACAATGCTACCTGCATCTTTCTCGACCTCGTCTGCCCATCTTTTCCTTTTTCCGTCAACATACCCAAATAGCAGTCTCTTATGAGTAGCGTTGTCCTCCATTCTGGCCTCATGTCCAGCCCATCTAAGCCAAGCTATTCTTATAAACTGAACCACGTCTAGCTCCTGATACATCCGATATATCTCTGCATTCTGTCTGAGTCTAAATTGATCGCCAACTCTAACTGCTCCATATATCCTTCTTAATATTTTTCTTTCGAAGAGCAGTAAACTATTGGCATCTGCCCTGGACAGAGGCCAGGTTTCCGATCCGTAAGTTAAAACAGGCCTTATGCACGTCTTGTAAAGTATCACTTAGCCTATTTACTTGTTATTTTATTGTAATCGTTGTCTTCGGAACTGTACACTCTCTGCCACGTACTGAATCCAAGACCCTAACATGAGTTGTAGAAGTACAGGTTTTTTGTGCTAAAATTATAATCAATATTATTGTAAAAACATATCCGAAAATAACCCTAATCATTATTTTTAAATATCTTTTTACTTATAATTTTTATCATAAAAATAACTCAAATTATATTTTTTTAATAACCTTTTGTTCTTATAATCTTCGTTATGATAAAAAATAAATCCGAAAATAACCCTAATCGTAATTTTAATTACTTTAAACTAAATTACGATTTCGCTGCTATTAATTACTATTAATTAATTGCCGTTAAAATATTTTAATTAATTATCCTAATTAAAGTGGATACAAATTTAGACTAATAAATTAGCCATAGCAGCATAAAGTGACGTAAAATGAACAAACAAAAAACCAACGATCTCGCAAAGAAATCGGTAAATTCCAATCTCACTTACCCGTTTCTCGTTCAGCGCAATGGATCGGTTTTAGCAAATCCTGGCCCTGATGACAAAATTCTATCTCATCAGATGGTAGCGCCTCTATTCTGTTCTGAAGATAAGGGGTCTCATACGGCAGGTCATGGTTTAATATTTTACAATCGCGATAAGAATGGTTTTTTTTGTTTTGTTTTTTGTCACTTTAATAACTTTTGTTTTCTTAATATTTTATGTAACGCTATCAGAAAAATATTCAAGTGTTGGAGCAATGAAAAAACAAACATTAATAGCCTTCATTTCCAAAACTTCATATTAGCCCAAATGTTTGAATTTAAGTACCAAGAGAGGTTGTTATTTCCTCATACCTTTAGGTAATAGTTGTAGAAAAAAACAATAACGTATATAGTAAAAATTGTTTAACTTCACTGAAACTCCTTTCAACTATATTAAATAAAAACTAACTAATTAATATTGTAATTTCAAAAAGATAAAACATATATAATCGGAAAATAGATAATAATTCAAGCAACAAAAGAGAGAACGAACAGTCAACTAAAGTCAAGCCAGAGGAACAACAAGGCAAAGGAATCAATAGTACTCCATTGAGCTCCTCTACGGATTCCAGTCCAAGCGAGGACGATCCAATTCATAAAGTTTCTGTTTATATATATATATATATATACACACACACACACACACACACACACACACACACACACACACAAATATATATATATATATATACACTTAAACGTTGGCATCTATATAACTAAGTACTAAAGTCTTAATACACAATTATGACAGTGCATTCGGCCATTGGTTTCGTTTCGTGCCATTGCAAGTCAGCTTATGCTTAATACTTAGTGTAATTGGGTCTCTTTCAACTATCAATGGAGTTAGCTTGATTCACGAATAGAAAAACTCATGTAATAATATACTAATAAGAAATAAAGTATGTAAAGTATATTTGGTTCAATCCAAACTAAATGATCGAATGAAGGTTTCTTGAAAAGTTTTAAATATTTTAATTTTTGTATATGTGATTACCCGATAAATGGGAAGTTAAAAACCGTTTTTAAAAACGTTTACACAGTCGACCCGTACCTGAAGGCGGCTTTTTTTATTTGCACGACGTGTGTCTTTTTTTTTATTTGGAGACATTACCGACACGATTGTTTTTGGAAAGTCTCCTCTGCAACATTATTCATTACTTCAAATACCCTAAATTCAAAAATAACTAGTCCCAATGACCTAGTTAGGTACAGTAAATTTATGAAATACACTTTTAAGATTCAAGAATAAAAACAAGGGAGTGATTTATCTGGATTTTATTTTCCTTGATTTTTCTCTAATTAAATTTCATGAACTACTGGTCTTTTATATATCAAGAACACTGACAGCTTTCCTGAATTTTTTTTATACATTTTTAAAATATGATAATCTTTGGATTATGTTGAAGTTATCTTAAACTGAATATTATATAAAAACACGAATTTTGCAAATTTTTTACTGTTGCAAAAGTACTATAAAAATGCTCCAGCAACGAACTTGATTTTTATTATACCATTTTCACTTGGATTGGCTCATTTATAATATTTATTAGAATAATTTATATATAGAACAACCTGAAGAAAAAATAAAAAAGATATGTGTACATATAAACTTAACCACAAACAATATTGACAAAGAGGTATTGATTGGATGCATTCTTATTTTTTTAACCTTGAAATCAATGAGGAAGGATGATAGCTCAGTATAATAGCTGAGGTGTATGCTGAAGACCCTTAGTTCGAATCCGGCTGAGGCAGATAAAATTATTTAGTTTTTTAAAACCCATAGAATGGACCTAAAGACTCTTCTGGGACTCACTTAGCCTGTACAAAGTGGGTACTCATAATAGAGGGGCGGGGAAAACCTGGCGGTTGGACGTACCAAATGGGTTGTAATGGTACATTTTTTAATTGCCAATGACCGCAATGAAGAAATGAACTATATACTTCTTATCTTTACAGATTAAATAATATACTTAAAACTCCAAAAAGAATCAAGTAACATCATTACACTATTACACTTGCATATTTCAATACCAAATATTAATACTTTTAAACAAGTAATGATTTTTGAATGCTAATAATGATATAATTCATTGAATTCGAGATATATAATGAAATAAATTCAAGTTTTTTTAAAGGAATTTAGTTATCTTTCTAATAAACATCTGTACAATCAACGAATTGACGCTGTTATATAACAGTTTAATTATTTTTAAAAAGAAAAAAAAATCGTAACTTTTCTATAAATATGAATATTATTTATATATTTATTCATATATAAATTTATTTATTTATTATTATAAAATAATAAATAAAAATATTTATTTATGTTATTTTAAAATAAACAGTCGTTAGATCTTCTATGGACAGCTAAATAAGTTGTTTTTTTTTTAAATTTAATTTATTGATATTTACAACTATAATATGATTATAACTAGTAAATCTGCTGATATGTACATTATGACATGAAAAATACACGTGGAGTAACTACCCATCGGCAGCACTCCAATAAAGTTCTATAGTAGATGGTCTCGAGGCCATTTTCTTTTCAGACGCCTCGGAGGGTTATCAGGAATAGTATGGGAAGCAAGTAAATAAGTTTAATCAGAAAGCCTTAAGAGATTCATTAAAATCTTCTGAGCCACTTACATTTCATAATGGAAGAGGTTTTTCCACTACTGGACTGTCAAAGATAAATGTTTGTTTTTGCTACTGCGTAAAAGTTTTAAAGAAAGTACCAAAATTTAATTTACTGACACAAGATAAAAAATATGTGAATTCAGTAAAACCTCTTAAAATTTTTAAAATAAAAATATATCGTACACAAACAATGGAAAATAACTGTGCTAAATAAAGATAACCCATTATCTATTTTCATTCAAATACTTGTTAAAAAAAATAAATAAATCGGCTAGCTGTACATATATACATAGATTCAGCTATTCATACTGTACATGTATTCTGAACCACTCAAAAAGTATAATTGTTTCCTTAAATTGTAATATTTTTGGTCTGAAATGTTCACATATAAATATTATTCAAATCCGTTCATGGTAAAGCAAATTTCAACTGGAATATAAGCATCGTATTCCGATTAAGTAGCTAACGACTATGAAGAGAAAACTAAATAAAATCCAAAAAGTGTGTGAAAATTTTCCACTATTGGAGATTTATAAAAAAGAAAAATTAAATATGTTTCTAACAGACCCTTCTTAACATTTATGTTTTTGGATTGAAAAAAAAACAACATCAAAACCGTTAAGCTCCATTACCATTTTTTCCAAATTCGGTATCGAAGTTTTTTTTCGATGAGAAATGTATTCCCTAGGCGTGGGAAAGGTCACGCCTAGAATTGGCCAAAATGAGAAATAACCCTGATGATTATGAAATGTTCGGTATAATAACATAATAACGAAAAATATTATTAAGGAATAATCAATAATGAAAATTATGGTTAATAAACTTACGATAAATGCTTAGTTAAAGGCTAAAGTTATCAGCCTGGAGTATTTTGAAGGTCAAATTACCTGCAACAAAAATAAAATATACATTAATTTAAAATGTAAACTACGTATCCAACACTATATATATACTCACAAAAAATATATTTATATAACATTGAACGACTAAAAAAAAAAAAATGGTTTTATTTTCAGTTTTGATTTTTTTTTCTCTATCTCTTCATTTATTTAAAACATCTATAAAATCTGTTTTCAACTTTTCAATTTGGAAATGTAAACATATTCTAATTTATAATTCAAATAGGCAAAACTCTTTAATGCGCCAGCAATTTGAGAAATGGGATCTCTATCAACTCCTCGACGGTAGCAATGGTATAAAAGAAAGTCAATGAAGATCTCCATCATCGTATCGTTTTAAACAGTGTTCCATCAAATATTAGACCAAAGAACGGATTATTATTAGCAATACATGTAAGAGAGAATACCCTAAAGCCTTCCTTGTATAACATGCCCTGATACTCATGAATATTAATTAACTTTTTTTTCATGAAAAACTTTATTCCCGCTCAAATCCACTAGTTTCAAACCTAGCTACTTCTTAAATTCATGATAATCCTCCGAGGGATCTGAAAAGAAGCTGCTTGCCTTTATCCATGCTATTATGTATCATTATACCATTACATTCACTAGTTGTATTGTAATAATACAGTTGGAAAATTTCAATAAAGAAATTTAAAAATAAAATGAACTGACCAAAATTTAACCATTCTCCAAATCTGGAGTTTTGATACATATAGAATCCGACAACCTACAACATAACTTAACTTAAAACCATCAGGTTAGGCGACTACCTGGTGTTAATGTGAAGAGTTGATACATTGTTTTGTTTTTTTCGATTCGGGATCAAATCTACTCAGTGGCTTATTCTTTTGTCTATGGTGACAAGAGGGTTCATACGCCCTTCATAGTTGCTTATGATGATAGAGAACAAACATAAAGAGCTTTAGAATCATAACGCTGGGATAATAGACTACTGAGAAGAGCCTAACCTACTCCTCCGCCGCGCATTCCCTTATCGAAGAACGGTACTCCGCCGACAGCCGACATGAGCATAAACAGCGCCGCAGTTCCGCGGAACTGATAAGATGAGGATGGTAATGAATGATGGTGTTCCCGGGAGCAATCCATCACTGTTCCATTGCGAAGAGATAACTAGCAGTTTCCGGAGCGGCCGTGACCTCCACCAACATCCCTCCGCATCCATTGTTCTGATCCGCAAATGAATACAATGGAAAGTGGCTTCCCCAGTCCCTGATCCAGAAGGCAGTGGGTGGACTTTTGAATATGTCAATAACGTGCGTTTGTAGCGGATCGTTGCGTTTGAATTTATAACACGTTTCCTAGTTCTCCAACATGCACTTGTAGAGTAACCGGAGTATGCAATCCTGTTATGTGATGGTATTTTTATTCTTAAGCTCACTTTATGCTGTTATGGCTATTCGGACGATGCTACAGTGGGAATCATAAATTCTGTCTATCCAGGTATAATTAGGATAGGGACATCGGACACCCACTACGAAGGACGGTTTTTTTACTTCCTTTAAAAAATTCTAAGGCAGAAGTGCGAACCCGCGATCTTGACCATATAAGATCGTTATGCTAACCGCTACACCACAGGTGACTCCAGTTATGTGTTGGTTCTTTCACTATCATCTGCAATGAATTTGCAACCTACCGAGACAGTGTTCTAGTCATGTATTACAATAAAAAGGAGCAAATTGATTCCGTCAAATTCTATAAAATTAGTCATGATTGTTCCTTGTTTTAAAGAAATCCTTTCTTTGAATTCAAACCTGTACCACTAAAACCTTTGAAGGGTCTTGAGTCTAGTACGGGGTGAAGACTGTACTGTTTCTAGTACAATAGAGCAAGTAGGTGATTTGTCCTTGATCATGCTCAACCGCCAGGTTTTTCCCTCATTAAGGCTACTCTCTTTATATAGGCAGGGTGAGCCACAGGAGGGTCTCAAGATCCCAAAAGATTCATCCCCGACTTTTAACAGATTTAATAAATCATCTGCCACAACCGGATTTTTCAAATAAATATTTGGTTAGTAAATATAATCCCGGTATACTTGAGCATTCTAGTCTGTTCAATTATATCTTCTACTAGGTTAAAACTAATCCTAACTTTAGGGAGTCCTCAGTAGCACTTTCCCATCATCATGTTTAGCTATACTAGTCGCTGCTATTAGACTGTTAGTTGTATGAATATTGATAAAGTTTTTTCAATGTTAATAATAAAGTCAACAAAAATGTTTTTTAAAATAACTGAGACAGGCGTGCCAAGAGCCTAGGCGCTGGTCGACAATATTGACACTGTATTGTTTATCTTATACACGACGTAATGTCGTTTTGCGATGGCAACAAATTTGTGTTAAGGTGGAAACATTGTAACTGATCTACTGAATTAGTATAGTACAAAAATTAAAAAAAAAAAGTACAAAAAATTCACCCTATACTCCAAAGATAGGAAATTTCTATTAAAAATGAAAACCCCGAGACCTGTAGTAATAATGTTATTTGGAGTACTGACACTGGCCAGATTCATCACTCACGACCTCTGTGTGTGATATGGCCTTAACCAGCTTCCATTGGCGTTTAAGCCAGTGACGCGACTGGGAAAGGGCGCAGGGGCCTCCCGGACTCTTGCTTTGCCCCCATTCCTGGGGAAGAAGCTTAGTTCGGGGACCCCAGGCAAATTCTAAATATTGTAATTGTGGTATAAATGTGAGAAATTATTTTATTTTTATTATCATTTTCGCAAGTATTTATTTTGTTTTTATTATCAGCATGTATATATTTTTATTTTATTTTTTTAATTAGTATTATTTATTTATTATTATTATTTTTATTTTATTTTATTAAATGATTTTATAGCTATTTAGCGCTATTACTTATTGCCCAAAAGTGGCAGATTGTAATATTATACATATATATATATAAAACGATTTTACATCTCCGAAAAGTTATATTTCCATGACATTTTCTTGAATATTTCAGTCGAGAAATTGAAAAAACAAACCTGTTACTTCACTGTTAAGACTTAAGTATGAGAACAATTGTCTTGAAAATTCGCCACAAGATATTAAATATATATATTTATTGGCTGAATTTCAAGATCCCAAATAATTAATACCGGTCATGAATAATACCATCAATATTTGTTTAGACTAATTTATCACGCGCGTTTTGGCCACGCAGTTCGTGTTCAGATGAATGGCATTCAAATGTATAGACCCTAGTTGCTTCTACTTCGTGAATGCCTTAATGCAATATCTTGCGAATGATGGGATCACGGAGGAGTTAAAAATGATAAACGATTAAGTAATGAACTAGCTATTTATAAGATCTTTATGGAAAGTTAATGTACCCTTAAACCAAACATTGCAATTTGCCAGGTTATTTAAATAAATTTATTCAAGTCGGGTAAATTGTAAAAAAATGTAACACCATAACCGACGTAATTTAGAGCGTGGTTGGCTTAAAAAACAGTTCGCTAGCTACTGTTTCTGTGCCAACGGTTGTGTAAGATGTTGAATTGACCGAGATAACGCTCAACCGTCAGGTTTTATACCTAAATAGTCATCAGCATCATATTCTATCCTCATGAACCGCCTACGCAATGAGAGGAGGAATTTTGTACAGCCTTCTCCAGATCTGCCCGCTGTACAGCCACTTTCGTTTCCTTTTCCAATTCTCTTCGGTTACGAAAACCGCTTCTAACATTCTGCCCGCAGCACCGATTCGCTCGGTCACTTCCTAATCGATTTAATAAATGGTAAATACTTTATGGAGGCTGGTTGAGCCCCTGGAAGTTCTGTAGATCCCACGGTGACGATCCACGCTTTTTAACAGAATAAATAATTAGGAAATTTTAAATAGGCTGTTAAATCTAAAATATTTTAAAGCCTATCATTGCAAATGGCCAGTACTTGATACCATCCGGTGTACTTTTTAATATGTGTCATCATCTATAACATGAATAATAAATTATTTTATGGTAACTGATTATTTATAGTCTATTTATTACTTTCAAGATATTACACTGAATATCTCGATAATATATCTGAAATTAAAATATCTAGAATACCCCTGAATATTAAATATAAATATTTTACAAACTATTATCTAAATAAATTCCTCGAAATCGGGCCAGAAACAGAAATTTTATCACGTGATATCAGTTGTTAGTAGTAATTAAAGGAAGGTCAGTTCAAATTGACGGAAGTGTCTGTATCATTGCCAATTTAAGTCGCATTTTTCCGCAAATTGAGTTTGTGGGTTTTCCACCTCACCTTTATTTTTTAAGAATCCGAGACTAAATTTTATTAAATGGTTTAACGAATTAGAGTGCTTCCAGTGGTACCATTTAGATCAAAGCAAAAAAAAAAACTTGTCTGCTATTTTAGTCTTTTAAATTTTGTACTGTTATGAAAATGTGACATGATCTCAGGATCTTGAGATACAGTAAAAACATTATAAAGGTTTAACTATCTTTTGGAAATCCATGTATGGCATATTAATTTTTGGTTTATGAACTTTACTTCATTTATGCCGTTGATCAGAAAAGCAATATATGTTTATGAAAGCGGGATTACTCAGTGGTAGAGCGCTTCGAATCCGGCATTGATATATAAATTATTTAATTTGTTAACATCCATGATTAACCCGATGGGATCCACAGACCCTCCGGAGGCCCATCCATCCTTGTAAAGTGGGCATCCTTTGTTGGAGGAAAGACCTATATATATATATCGTTTTTAATGTAAAAGGATTTTACATCTCCGAAAAGTTATATTTCCATGACATTTTCTTGAATATTTCAGTCGAGAAATTGAAAATATGCCCTCCTTATTACGAAAAAAAATTGAGGGAATGGAGTAAAATTCCATCACTGGGAGAAAAGCCGATAAGGAGAGAAAGCGGGAAATGGAAACGTGAAAATGAAAGGAATGGCTGGAGTATAGTAAATATAATTGGAAATGGTGACCGAAATAGAGTGCGGCCCCGTCTTTAAATTTAGCAGAGCGAGGGAGTCGCTGGAGCCCTCGGGTCAACGGGCTTAGGCTTTCAACGTATAGTACTTTTTATTTTATGGTATTTTAGGGACATATTACTATATAATCCCGATGCCGGCAAAACTTCTATTTATAACACAGCCGGCGATGGATCATATGTGATCTAGGACACTCCTGGGGTCACCCAGCCTCTATAAAGTGGGTAATAAGGGGGAAATGTGGCGGTGGAGCGTGATCTAGGACAAATCAGTCTTGAAACAATACAGTCTCTACAGTATACTGAACCCCAGACCCGTTTACAGGTTGTAGCGGTACAGTATTTTTGTTTTATTACTATATAAAAACGATGTAATCTTATATATTTATTTTAATTTTTTTTATGCATCTGCATATTTTCAAATGCCTCTATTGAAAAATTAGGTTTTTTGAGTTGTGACATTGTTCTTTTGAAGGAGCGATATATAAAAATAAAAATCTGTACCGCTAAAACCCATGTATGAATATGGTATCTTCCATATGTGGTAGAGAATTGACTATTTCTAGGGATACGGTTGGACAGGGAGGTAATTTAAATATAAATAATAAAACATTTGAAGAATTTCAGAAAAAAATATTGGCTAGAATCATGGGAATAAAATATTCTCAACCAAAATTCTTAAAATGCCAATGAGGATTAATAAAACATCTTGAGTGAACTTTAGAAATACATGAAAATATATTGTGAATATTAGTGGAGTCGACTTGGTGTCTAAAGCAATTGGATGCGGTAGTAAATTTAATATAATGTAATATATAGGATGCCTGATACATGCAACATTGATAACCGCTTTGACCTTTCTATCATGACACCTACCAGCCGTTGACAAACTTATTAATCTGACTTCACCACTCATTATTAATATTTTTCTTATTTTGTAATGATTTATGTAAGGTCAGATATTTCGAAAAATTATGAAAGTGCAGATTTACTAACAACATTTCGAAATTATAAAATAAAATATCAAAATATGCTAGGAGCGTGTGAAGAAATAATTTGTCATTTAAACGAGGTTAATAATTTAAACGAGGCAAATGCTTTTAGTGGTCGGTAATTGATGCTAACTCGTAAATTTATCGCTATTAAAAAAAAACTGCTTCACCAGCCCCGTAAAAATAAAAAGGTAGGAAAAATTATTTTGCCCATGATTTTATGGATCTAAAATTACTTTTAATTGGCCATAGTTGAAGTCTTTTATTGCTCAATTACTCAGGTCGCCAGGCAAAATAGCTGACCATAAAGATAAACATGGGTGGTAGCTTTTTTATTGAAGTTTTTTAAACTCTAAAATAAAACTTTTTTAATGCATATTATTTTATACTATTTTATTTCTAAACTGGGAATCCGAGAGGAGTTGGCTACAACTTCAAAATATCAAACAACAGAATGATAATCAAATTTCAAATTTTCCGGGTGACAAAAAAAATTTGGTAGACATTTTTCGGATAAAGAATGAAATTTATTTATGAATCGAACATTAAGTTTTGTGGATTAATTAGTTTGAATGATTAATTGCAACTGAAATGGACGACACGGTACTAAGATTTAACTGATAATCTGTAAGTTTGTTGGACTACAAGTTATAGTGTATGAAATAATTTGGGATCATATTGATACAAACTTTTTATAAATAAATTGTTAATGAGTGATCAGTAAGAGCAAACAGAAAAATAATTTACGGTAACAGTGATTTTTTTTAAGGTTAAATATCTTGCTCGAACTAACATTGTCTTACTGTTTTTGTTGAATATTTACCGTCAAATATTCAAATATCGGCTAATAAGTGTATAAGTATTTACTTATAGTACATGAAGTCCTTTATGAGAACATCGAGCCATAAAATTAGAGAAATAGTATTATTTCAATTTATATAATTTGGCGGAGAAAGAAAAAAAATCATTACATTAAAATTAGTTATTATCTATTTATTTTATTCTTTCAGATTATATTTGTAACTGTGTATTATCGCGTAAAGCAAATTATTATTTGTTATTTATGTTATCGATTTATTTATAATAAATGAAATCCATTACACATATTTGAAGGTTAACGGAAAAATAAATTTTATTATTATTATTTTATATTTCCTGGAGTTATTACTCTTAAAATGGGCCTTTATTATTATTATAGATATTTTATTTATTTATTTTTATTATTTATTGGTGCATTTATTTATTTAGCTGTTATATGTTTCCCATTTTATTTAATAAAAAGATGTAAAATGAATATATAAATATATCACACGCAATAAACGTATACATTTCGGTATATATTTGTAACTATAAGTAAAGTACATACTCAGTTACTTTACAAATAACTGTTACTCAGGTGATGTTGCTACATAACCAGACGCCATAACCGGCATTATCGAACCTGTCAGGGGATTCTATCACCTGCACCTGTTGTTGATAACGTAACCTGGCAACGAGTATCAACACAAACTGTTCAGACAACATTATGTTTAATTTATTTATTAATGTAATTGTTATTTATTATCTATGCTTTAAAAAGGATATTTCTTTTACATTAATTTTTCTCTTTGATTTTTTATTGATAAAGCTCTATCAAACGGAAAGAATTGAAAAAAAACAAACAACGACTGTGTTAAATGCATAGTAAAGGTTAAAATTGAAATTTTTTTGAAGATTCCTCATTAAAACAGACCGAATAATAGTAAATCTTGATAATAGTAAGTAGTGTTCGAGCAATACAGAGTTTTTTTTTGTTCCTTGATGTACACTATATTTCATATGCGATATAATAATTCAAAATTAATAAAAGTTTATAACTGAGCTAAATTAAAACAAAGTTAATATTAAGCCAGTTGTAATACGAATTCATCAAATTTATCCTATTTACCGACGAGTATGGATAAACCACACTGCGCATGTCCCCCACAGTTTGAGGACTGACAAAACTAATGTTGAAACAGATATTTTAATCAACTTGCTAAATGTATAATACTGGGTATAATATAAATGACTTATTTCGTTTATTGATTTTCATATTCTTTAATTATTATTAATTATCGTTAACCCATTATAGGTTAACAATAAAGACTCTGTACCAATAATATTCATTTGGATACTCTGTACCCTGTGCCATGATTCAGTATATGGTACAGACTATTCTGTTGTAGAGACTATACTCTGCAAACAGTTGTGCGGGGAAGTGAGTAATCAATTTCCACAGGGTCCATCGATGGCTGCTAACATACAGATGTACCCCACTTCCTGTATTATTAATAATACAAACCATTTTTATATATCAAAGTAAGCTTAATGCTAAATGAAGCTCTTAAGATTAACAATTAAAAGTGAATTTCCAGAAATATTTAAGAGAGACGGTAATAAAACTCGACCTTCGGATGTATTCCCAAACGTCTTCAGACATGTCTACATCAACTGGACTATTCTGCCATCTTAATGAGTCACAGTTAAAAAGCTTGCTCCCAAAATATCTGTGACTCTACTCCCAGTACAGCCTTGAATAAATTATATGACATTGAGTATTTTGTAGAAATACAAATATAAAAAGTTCAAAACAGGCATTGTGAAATATTTTATATATTTAATATTATGAATAATATAGAGCATATAACCATTTTATTAAGGAATACTATAGTTGTGATAAGCCTAAACTAGCCTATAAACAATTACAAAAGGAACAATTGAGCTTTTTATTTATTTCAAAAAACCCTGTAAATAAATGGTTATGTATTGCTATAGTTTGCAGGTTCTTCTAACTGTGCTGCCTTGGATTCCAATTTATTCCATGAGTTACATTGCAGCTGATGTTAATTAACTATATATATGGTGCTGTTGGAGCACACCAATTCTTTTAATTATTCTATATCAAACTTCGTTTATCGCACCTATTAATTCTAGAGGTCAGAATAAATGAGATTTCAAATCAGAGCTTCTTTTTCTTTCATGGGAATGAAACGAGGAACATTCTAAACTAAATACTTGTCTTGAAAAGGGGACTTATAAAGAAAACGAATGTATCATTTTGAAGGCTTTAAAATCGATTTAAACTTTAGAATTGGTATGGAATACTTTTGAAAATATTAAATTCCTAGTAGAAATGGCAGAACTTAATGGAATCTTCGACATTCCGGCACTTTAAGTGTGAAGCAAACCCAAGGTAGGGAACATCCGATCTATAACCGGGGAGTTTCTGCCATTTATCAAGAGGGTTCTTGAAAGGCTTCCCTTAGAGCTGGGGGGATCGCAATATCGATATCATGTCGTTCGATAACAATTTCGATTCTCGGAACAGGTCTGCCATTCAAGCTATGATATAAAATTTCCATTTGTCGAAGGATAATAATTAAACATTTCTCTTAATAATATTTAATAAGCTAAAATTCTTATTGAACTTTAACAGAGAGAGTTATTTTTGGATATTTCGGTTCTGTAAGATATTGGCGTAGGGACTAACCGTGATTTATTTTTGAGAAAGGGAACCTTAGCTCATTCAATAAATAGTTATACTTTTTTATAGAGAAAAATATGGTCCGTGTGAAGATCAAAATAAATTCTCAAGCGTTAACAAACTATACAACAACAAACACTATTAATTATTAATAATGTAAATATTTTTAAATAACATTTCTTACTATTAGAAACGTTATTAATTTAACCAATCATGGAGCTTTTATTTTTTAAAGTGGTATAAGTCTATTTGGATAAATATACTGGATAAAAAATATCTTTTATTCACTTAAATTCTTTTAATGATTGTTATTCCATAAGGAAATTTGGTTGTCGCTTCGAGTTGAGTTACAAAAGTTTTTAACTTTATTCGTTTCATTTTTAACATTTTCCAAAAATACTAGTTATCGTGAGCTTTAGTATGGAAAAGATAATGTAATTATGGGTATTGAGTAGATTTGGTAAAAATTTCATCAAGACACAAAAGTTTCAGCCAACATTTCGAATTGTAGATGATATATGTTTGTTGAAACGTCCATTTCTTGGTAAAATAATTACCGAAGTATACACGTTTCCCCATAACTACATTCTCTTTTCCATACTAAAGCTCATGACAGCTTGTATGAAAACTTGTTGTGACTCAACTCGAAGTGACAACCTGCGGAATAATTACTTGAAATGCAAAAATGTATAGAATTATGAAGATCATTCTTTGCTAAGTACTAAGTGAGAAACACATTTTTCTGCCACCATTGAGTAATGCTATCCATTACTCAACTAAAACTGGTGTGGAAAGTCCCACTTCCCCCCACTAGTGAGGGAAAACCACTTTCCCTCACAATTGGGGGAAATTAACAGCCACCAAGATCGAATTTCACAATCAGCACTCTGTTATTTTAAATGTTAAATGGCGGTATTATAATATTATTCATTTTATATTCCTAAAATGTTAAAATAAATAATTTTATATTTAATTCAAGATATATTTTATTTATTTTGCAGAGATTTTGTAGAAATATTTAATATAATCTTAAATCTATTAGAACCTTAACACGTCAGAAATTTGGAGATTATAGCATTAATAACTATTAAAACAGTGATCAGAACACAAACAAAATAAAAAATGGAAATAGATAGTGATGAATTCATAGAATATATTCCTCCATTCATAAAAGAACAGGCTGAACAAGCAATAAATCAACTTTTACCAAAAACATCTAAAGTCAGATATGAAGAGAAATATAAATATAAATCGAGATATACTAATATACGTTTATTTTATTTTTGTATGTGTTATCAGAATATTATTGTATAAATAATAATAAATAAATGTTTCAATGAGTAAACCGTCCTAGAGTTATAATTTGCATGGTTAGTAATAGAATATTGTAAGAGATAGCGCTTGTGTAGTCTTAACAAATCTGAAGTTTCACCTTTAATTTCTTAATTTTTAAATGGTTGCAGGAAAAATGTAATATTTAACACGTGAGAAAAGTGCTTCTAACACCCTCGTTTAATTACCACACGTAAAATTCACTCGGGTGTAATAAAGTGGCACTTTCCTCACTAAATAAATTTCAAATAAATAACTATTTGCCCATATTTTTAAAGTAATTCAAATGGAAACCTCATAATATCGCGAACATGAAAAGATGGACTTATACCAATTTCAAATATATCAGCTCAATTATTCAAAAGTAATGTTTTTAATCTTATATTTGGAACTCGAAAATGGAAATCAAAAAACGATCTTTAGATTTGTGATGCAACCCTTAGACAAGGTTAAGGAAAATAAAAAAATACACAACAAGATAAAATACACAACTTTTTAATAAAATAATCAACAATTTTTGTGTTACGCGTACTATTATTGCTCAAAATGTCTACAATAGTTCTTTTTTTTCCTTCTACACTTTGTATTGTTAAAGGAAATTCATTGCCAGTATAGATGTTTTATAATTTATCATTAAATATATTTGTTCCTAAATTTTTACAGATTTAAGGGTAAAAATGATGAAAGTTCAATTAAAATCCTGTGGTACATTTATGGGCTGAACTCCATATAATGTAAAGAAACATAAATATATCTTGAATTGATTAAAAAAAATCCAAATAATTTTTGGATTTCAAAAGTGGAAAACTGAAATGTACTTATAATTCCAAAAATTGGGACCCTTAGTATTTTGATTTTAACAAAAGATTTTTCTCGATTCAAATTGTAATTTATTTTTTTATTATGAATGAATTTTTTAAAATACATTCGGAAATATCAGTTGAATAAGTTACGGTTAAATTTTATAATATTCTCATATTTGTAATTTAAATACTTACTATAGAAAACGATTTTAATAAGATAACCCTTAATTACAGTTTATTTAACAATATCTTAATTAAAAATTTAGAAAATGCCAGTGGTCTCTATCTCGACACTATCACCATTATGTAAACTTTAATGAAGGCATTGAAAGAGATAAATGACTGTTATATTAATGAATAGCTTGGTCCAAATATTATTAAAACAATCTTATATAAAAAAAATTAATTGTCTGATTGAAACAACTCAATTATATCATTAGATCAAAAATTTAAACTGCTAAAGTTTATAATATTGGTTTTAATTAAACATTTTGATAATTTCGTTTTTTCGAGTTCCCGAAAGATAAATAAATATATAGTTAATTAAAGCATTTAATTATTATATATCTATTTTACATGAAATAATTTGATCAATCAACCCTTATTTAAAGCTCACCTGTGATCTAGTGGTTAGCGTAACAAACTACTAGGCCCAAGTTCGCGGGTTCGTAGCCCCCCTAATTAAATCCTTAGTTACGCCGTCCTTCGGAAGGGACGTTAAACGGGGGTCCCGAGCCGGTACGATGTCAGGTACTCGTTAAAAATCCCTATCCTAATTAAACCTTGGTAGGCAAAATTTAGAGCTCCCACTGTAGCATCGTCCGATTAGCCATAGCAGCATAAAGTGACGTTAAATAAACAACCCTTATTTAAAATAGAATATATCTATCAACGAGTTATTATATTCCTAATAAAACCAAATGTACCGTAGCCGTTGACATGGAAAATATCCATAGAATCATATTCACATCGAAGAATTTAAACTTTATTGTTCGCGTTTATAACTTAGGATGTGTTAAAAAAAAAAAAAAAAATATATATATATATATATATATGTATATATATATATATATATATATATATATATATAGCTTCACTAGTATGTCAATAAAAAGAGTGAAAACTCAAAAAGAGGAATAAATTATAAAATACATTCCTAAAACAAATTTATAAGAGCAAAAGATCTGTAATGTGCTTCGAAGATGATAATATTTTTTACGAAACACATCGCACATAATAACGAATAAAAAATTGTTTTTATGCAAGAAAAGTTATAAATTAGGCAGTAATATGTTCTACACACAAGCCCTGGCCCATTACGTCAGTAAGTGTTCATGTTAAGTTATGTACTCTAATAGTTTGAACACATATTTGTTGAGATTTGACTGAGTATTAGAATAATAAGAGTATCATCAATGTAATGAACATTTATCTAACTATGATAATTCTTTTTGTTTTATTAATTGTTATCAATATCATTTTTCTTCACTGTTAATTTCTTTTCTGTGAACCTTATCAATAGATGTTATTTTCATTTATTCTGTGAATATTTTATTCATTCTTTTATTAATCTGTAATTATTTTGAAATATGTTAATGTTGTATGAAAATAACATTCCATGCTTGTAAATATGTGTTATAGCCAGATGACTAATTGTTACAATAAAATATTATCAATTGTCTCATTTACAGCAGGGGCAGAATTAAACAGTTCACTTTTGTAATAAGTAAAAGTTTATTATGAAAATCAGTTTTTTGATAAGAAAGATATGTAAACATTCATACAATAGGTTTTTGTATAGGATAAGTACAATTTAAAATAAACCCTTCTCCTGTAGGGTTTCAGGGATTAAAAGATCTGTTACAACTTCTGAGAATTCTATTTTTCAATGAGGCATAAAATCTGATTCTCTCCAACACGGACATCGCCAATAGCCGATCATTTGTATCATTTGTATCCTTAGGGGCAGACAGGGAAGTACCCCGACGTAGCCCGTTGTGTTCCCGAACCTGGGCACTGGAAGACAAGAATAGAGCCGAGGGGGTTGGCAGACCTGACAGCGGAAATAGCAGCACGACCGGATATCGACCGGGTCCGGACCTACCCCAACTATCTCTGCCGTAACGTACCCGCCAAGGGCAAGGTTCTAACTGCTTCCATAGTGCGATGGCTCGTGGTGTGCCAGCACTCGTAGTTGTTTTAGGATTGATAACATTGATATTTATATTGGTACATTGTATATACAATGTGCATAGTACATATAATGTATACGGATTCATCACATATTTTAACATATAGTACCTTAATGAGTACACCAAGAAAGGGAGTGTGTAAAAAACTACCAGCTATCAGATATAACAAGCAATAAGGATTGAACTAATAATATTCGACTTACTCATGTACAATCAGGTTTGTTTTTAAACGCCCAAACGTGTGGCGTTTATTTTTTATTTTTTAGTTTCAAGAAAGTAACAGAAACACCAAGAAGTAAAAAATAAGGTATTTGAGTTGAGTTACAACTAGTTTCAACCCAACTCAAAAACCTTATTTTTACTGATTTTACTTATTATAACTGATTACTCGTTTCATTTTTAGTATTTTCCAAAAATACAAGTTATCGTGAGCTGTAGTATGGAAAAGATGATGTAATCATTGGTAATGAGTGGATTTTGGTAATCATTTCATCTAGAAACTCAAGTTTCAACAAACCTTTCGAAGTATAGATAATATATGGTTGTTGAAACGTTCATTTCTAGATGAAATGAGGACCGATGTATATATACATTCCATACTAAACCTTCATGGTGACTTGTATTTTTGGAAGATATTACGTGGGAAACGAATGAAATGTTGAAACTTGTTGCGACTCAACTCGTAGCGACAATCAGCGGAACAATTACAAAAAAACACTTGATAACGACCATGTATTTTTAAAAAGTACGTACATTATCTGGGACTACACTTGAACAGAAGACTTATATGGAACGTACACAAAATTAAAAAAGTGACAAGATCCTACAAACTACTGCCACATTTTCTGGACAACAGATCTGCACTTAAGAACCAAAGGTTAATATATGTAACGCTGTACTAAGACCTATTTGGAAATATGGAGCAGGATTTTAAGGTTCCGCGAAGCACGTCCGTATACATAAAATACGAACAAAAGAGTCAAAATTGTAAGAAAAACTGTTAATGCTCCTTGGTTTATTTTTATTCACACCATACACAACGACATGAAGATTCCCACAGTAAAATCATATATTCGCAGCAAATACCCAAAATTCCAATCATCAAGATAAAGTCACCAAAATCCACGTGTTCTTTCTCTTTTCTGTTCCCTGATTCCCGAACTTGCTAGAAAAAGATCAAAGAGACAATAGCGTTAAGACCTGTTCAAGAACTATTAATCATTCATATTTCTGCAAATCAAGGAGAGAACACAAACACTGGCATCAAATTTTACATAAATGGTATATTAAATTATAAAATTTTCCTCTGTATTCATAAAATTACAGGTATATAAAACGATTTTTCTTGTATCTGTCATTCTGGTGCCAACAATAATAATAAAAATCGGTCCAATATTCTTTTAATATTGCTGTTTACATTCCATTTTTGACATGGGTTGAAACGCAAAAACTTAAATTTTAAAAAGGATGAGAGTTGTTTATTAATAATAATATTAATAATGAACTAAAAAAATTATTATAAACCATCAACTATATTTGGATTTAAAAAACACCACAATAACATCATTAAACTCTGAATTCCATTGACTAAATAGGAAGCTTAAGTTGAGCTCTTAAGGACCAATAATTTGATACACAGATGCTATGGACTTGTTATAACACATTTATCATTTCGTTATATATTAACTGTAATATTTAATAAAACCTATAAATTATTGTTATTCCATCCTATAAGGAGAAAATAACTGCCCTATTATGGATAGACCCTACTCTGCAGATTATACTGAAGCCAGATGCGATCACCCCAGCTGTCAATGCGATAGGAGGGGACCTAGGATTCAATTAGATCCATCTTTTCTCCTCAATATCTGTCAGTGAACCATGTGAACCATGGTCTGCTCTGCCACTATACTATATAAACATGTAGGAAATGTTGAAAATGGTGTAACTCATTTCATTTTTGCCTAATTTTTAGAATAAAACGAGTGCACCACCAAATGGTTATAAGCAAAGAAATTATATGAATTACAAGAAATAATTACAATGAATAAAAAGTTGATTATAAAATAATTAATGATAAATAAAAACAGTAAAATGAAGTCTAGAAGATATTAAAACAGAGTAAAATTACATTAGAAATGATATTAAAAAATATTATGAATTTCTTTTTTTATTTTGAACAGAAATGATTTAACCTGGATTCGAACCCGGGTCGTCTATATCTCTTGTGCAGTGCTCTAAACTACTGAGCTACCAGGGGTCGTATCCAAGCCAAACAAATCCATTCTCTTCACCGAACCTATGTCCCCGTGTTCTCGCAATTTTTGCGATGTATACACGGGGAAGAATGTTCACTGAACATTACTTTAATTAGGATCTTGTTGACTTATGTCAATTTTATATTTATAATTTATTTTTACTCATTGTTCTTTTAATGGTGGTCCTTGCCAGGACCAATCTATACTCTTCAAAATTTATGTTATTAGATTATTTAAAAATAATCACCATCAAAAGAATAATAAATTAAAATATATTATGAATTGATATGGGTAACTATTAAATTTAATCATAAACATTGCTTGACAAAATTATAATTATAATTTTTAAATATTATGTACTAATTATTACTGGTTAGGTTGGCAACACAGACAAACGGTTTTTATTTCTTTTTTGTTAATATTTGTTTGTTTGACTCTAAAACCTTATAATATGTACAATGTTCTCCGACCATATTTAATATTTCTAAGATACATCCAATCGATCATTTCCATATTAAAATTGATTCTGCCAACTTTTTATCTAATTTAATCATTTTATAATAACTCGCATAATGTATCTATCGAACTGCTCCTAAAGCTATTGTAACATCTAACGAAATGATGAAGTGATAAGTGCCTTCCAACCCCCGCATTTAATCTAATCACGAGTCAAGAACCCACTTTGCGAGGCTGAGTGAGCCCAGCGAGGGGTACAACCCGACTGTTCCCCACAAGCAACAAGTACCTCTCTTCAACAAAATGTTCACCATCTGCCCCCCATGGACAGTTCATTGCTAAGGCTATTGATAGCATCGAGGCCGACTATTGAACACCAACTCTCATTTAGGGGTTGGGAAGGCTAATGGTTTCTGTGACGGCAAAGTGATCCACATTACTACATAACATTTTTCATAGTTTATTATTATTTTTAAAATATGGAAAATTATTCGAAGTAATTACTACATAATACACCTAAATAAAATAATTTAAATAGCTAATTCAATCTTTTGCAATATAATTAAAATTGTTGCATCAGGGGGAGATTAAATATAAGTCAAAGATTTAAGAAAATATAAAAAACAGTTCTGCTATCACCGAAGAAGAGAATTGATAGGTTATTCTTTCTCTACTACTCGCAGTTTCAGGCTACTTCAGCTTACTAGAAAAACGCTCTAACTTCTCAATTAATTAAAACTCATATACCTGACTATTACAAGAACCATTTGGACTTACGGAGTAGAACTTTGGTGCTCCACTGAGCCATCCAATTCCTCTCTTATCCAATCCTTACAGTCCAAAATCCATCGTAAAATCTGCAATGGTCCTTACTTTGCTACGTACAAAGCCATACATAATGACCTCGATGTCTCGCTTGTTGCTGATTTGACCCGAATCCGATACCAGTTCTTTCATGATTATCTTTATTCTCACCTAAACCCCCTAGTTTCAAACCTAGCAACCTATACAATTCCTGATAATCCTCAGAGGCGCTTAATAAGAAAATTCGTGACCTTCTAAATGGAATTTGTTATTCGAGTACTACCAGGGGATGCATTCTCTATATGCCTTTTTCTTATCTATATCCCTTTTCTTTATCTATTCATATCTATAGCCTTTTTTTATATATCTTTCTATTTGTTCATTTGATGTGTATTATTATACAGTTGTAAATTTCAATAAATACTATTTCTCAATGTCAATGATTCGTGCCAACATTACACTCAATTACCAAGTTGAGATAATAACTGACAACAGAGTTCACACAAATGAAATCAGGTCTCGCATAGAGATGGCAAAAAGTGCCTCTGACTAATTCAGAAAGGTGGTCTGCTAAGTATGAACTTGCAGACTTGAATCAGACTACTCAGATGTTACGTGTTCTCTGTGTTATACGGATCAGAGATAAGCACACCTAACGGATACTTCAAGAAACGTCTACTTCGAGATGTGGTGCCGAGTTTCATGGGTGCACCATGTCAACAACGAAAGCATGCAACGACTAAAGAAGTCCCTCGAGATACTGTACAGCATCAAAAGATATAAATTGGCATTTTTTGGTCATATGATGCGAAATGAAAAGTACTACCTGCTGCAATTAATCAGAGCATTGATAAGATTGAAGGAAAGAAAGGTCCAGGTCGCAGTTGGCACTCCTGGTTGAAAAGCCTGGAATGGATTTGCACTGGAAGACTTATAATAAGATAGGACGTAATAATCGCCAACATTGAAGAGGATAGGCAGTTTATAGAGGCTGAGTGAGTTCCAATATTAACATACTAAATAATTCATTTGCGATTGCTGGATAAGAACTCGGGACCTATAGAGCAACAATTCAGCGTTCTACAGAATTATTTACTTGCTACCAAATAAAAATAATTAAAATTATGAATACTCTTAAGCGTTTCCAACATGGATATATGAAGAGATAGATCACACTCCGAGTGATTGGCCGGGTTCGCAGACACTAGTACACGGCAGGGTTCACGAACTGCACCGCTGCTGGAGGTCACAGTCGTAAACATGCCAAGTTCATTGTTGCACAAATGCAACGTTGATTAACGTCCATGGCTTATTCACCAGGCACTCATGCGAGCAGTATTAGCCCATGCATTTCTCATAACGAAGCGACCATTCGTCCTAAATGGAGTCGGTTACGAACCGCTTAATAAGGAGGATAACATAGTGTAGTTGTTATGGCATTGTCCATACTTGAAATAGAAAAAACAAATTAAAGAAATTAACTTATAAATCGATAAAAAATTCAAATCAATTAAGAAAACGAAATAAGCCATTATACAGACTAATATTTAAAATGAATTAAATATATTGGTGTAGATATAGTTAGATAAATGAAGTATTATCTTCTTATGAAGAACAGTTTAATTGATATTGTATAAGAAAGCAAAATCTGAGAGTAGCCTGAAGAATTAACATATCTAAACTAAATATGCAAAACTCAAACTCTTTTTTGAAAATGTATCTTTTGAAATTTACAACTCCTTATAAAAATGATACATCAAGTAAATATAAAGAAAGATAATACATTAGTTGAAAAATTCCAACTAAAAACCTTAAGTCTCTAAACTAAGAGAGGAAATTGAAAATACCTTTAATTAAAAAGGTATTTTTAATTTCCTCTTTTAGTTTAGAGACTTTAGGTTTTTAGTTGGAATTTTTCCACTAATGTATTAACATTCATTTGATGTCTCTGTTGAGCGTTCCCTTTTTCAATATATATTTTGTGGAATAACCACGAGTCCACTGGTTTTTTATAAATTCTCTTTTTTTCTTGCACTTTTACTTTCATTTTTTCATATAGTTTTTTTTGTCTTCTGTTCTTGTGTTGTTAGTTACTATTATTTAGTTTATTTTGTTTTCCTGTTGGTTGTTTGAATGTATATTGATGTTTCACATCTGGTGTATTTATCAGCTGTTTTTATCTAACGTTAGCCAGCTGGGAATCTAGTAACCTTCCCTATGATTCAGTAGTTGCATTTGAGCCTTGGAGGTGGTGGGATATGTGTTGTTTTTTTTTGGTGCATTATTCATCTTTTGGTTTGCTATTATTCTCTTTCTGCCCTGAGGATGCCTGAATAGGCGAAATATTGGACAGGTATTTTTAATTTCCTGTTTTAGTTTAGAGACTTAAGGTTTTTAGTTGGAATTTTTCCACTAATGTATTAACATTCATTTGATGTCTCTGTTGACCGTTCCATTTTTCAATATAAAGAAAGATATATAATAGCATGAGATAAAGGCGATTATAGAAACTACCACCTGGTAGTACTCAAATAAAATATTCAACTTAAAAGGTTACTAGGCCATCTTCTTTTCAGACACTAGAAGGTTTGAAACTAGTGGATTTGAGTAAGAATACCGTTTTTCATGAAAAGATTGATGTCGGATTCGGGCCAAATCATTAAGAAATGGGTCATTATGGATGAGTTTGTTAAGTAAGTGAATTAAAGAAAGGAGCCTTGAGGATTTTACGAAGGATTTTGGATTGTAACTATTGAATACGAGTGGAATTCGATGTCTCAGTGGAGCTTCAAAGCTCAACCCAAACTCTAAATTAAAACTTTAGTCTATACTATCTATCATAAAAGTATACTGCAGCAATATGGTAGGTCTGTAGTTCGAAAGCGGTTATTGCAGAAAATTATTCTTTTAACAGCTGTAGATCAATTCATCGGAATCTCCATACTCTTGGAAATCTATCCTAACTAATGGAATAATCTATACAACTAATTATTTATTTTTTAATATTCGTGAATTAATACACTATACTAAATAGTTTGTATATAGATATTTAGACAGCGTGAACGGAGGTTGCCGAGAACTGGTCGAACAGCTGTTGTATAAGGCTGACCCATTGCCCGGGTTCACCACACCAATCTCCCACCACAATATCTCTCAACACTTTCATAACAGTCTTGCGATTTCCTTCACAGCAGGTCTAATTCATTGGATATTGCTTTTTAAGATATTTTCATAATGTTGAAAAGCGTGATTTTTTAGCTTTTTAAACTATTAATTATTTTTATATCACACAATTTATGGACAATCAGTTGGTTTTTTTTAGATTTAAGGTTAAATACAGGATTTTTGTATACATTTTTAATTGTAGTTATTATTTAATATAATTCAAAATATAATATTAGGATCTTTTGAACTTTAGAACTGGCAGTTACTATTTAGTAACGTCTGTCAACTACGTTATTTTTCAGTAACCGAATACTGAAAAATACACTGTTACCCCTGTAGTTAATAGAGAGAATAATAAAAAATAATATAATTTTTAAAACGTAAAACGCAGGTTGTTGGGCCGAACTCATACTCTCAGGACTGGTCGGGAGATAACAGATCCTGTTTTTTTTTTTCATGAAAATGTTGAGAATGTAGTTCCACCCCACCATCCTGCGGACCAGAACATCTGTTCGTTACTTAACTGTTCGGGGTGTGTTAACTGAACAGAACTGAAAAGCAGAAGTGAAATACTCGAGCATGGTCTAGTCCTAAGTACGGGTAAAGATAAATTAAAGTGAGAGATAAATGAGGAACAGAAAATTCTTAAAATAAATAAATATGCTCATGTATTCATATTGGGAAACATATACTCATATATATTTAGAAATGGGTAAAACAGAGAGTAAGTATATAATTATCTGGTTTGATTTTATTTTTTATCGTATAAAATAAAACTGGCTTACTATGATTCCTGTAATTTCTTTTACCCACTAAGGTAGTTGAACAATAAGGCAGATTTATTTCTTGAATTAATTAAATTAATTATTTAAAAAATATTTACATATAAATTAGTTTTAAATAATTGTTAACCAAAAAACCTAAAAAGAAGGTGGAATCAGCAAATCCAGGATATCAAAACATGCAATTGTTATATAACATTAATATAAGAAATAAATAAATAAAATATTCGTGTGAAAGTAAAATTGAAATGAGTTCAATGTGTGCACAAACCTTCATTTTTGTAATAATATTAATTATTTAATAATTTAAAAAAAAATAAATCACATCATTTAAAAGGAAAACCACTCTTCCCTCAAATAATAATACTTCTAACAATAATATAAAATGATAAGCAGGGAAATATACGTATATATATAAATATATATAATATATATAAATATGAATATATATAATATATATAAATATAAATATATATAATATATATATAATTTATGACAATGCAGACATGAAATGCCATTGAAATATTGAAGAAATATGCGTTATTTAAAAGATTCATTGAGTAGAAATATTTATTATATCATTTATTTATTCTTTTAGCTGTTTGTAAAAACTTTAATGAAAAATCAGAATATTCTACCTTAGGTTTGATTTTACTAGTATATTAATTTAAAATTAAATAAATTTTAATCAACATTATGTAATATTTATTCAAAATAATTGGCTCAAGCACTATCTATAAAAAAAAATACTAAAAAAATAATCTTTTTATCGACAAAAAAATATATTCCATCACCTTTACACCTACGTCGTTTTTAAAGGTTTTTTAAAATGTCAAAATCTTTCTTGCGGAACCCGCCATATTCTTACAATGTTAAGTGTCAGGTTAAATATATCTAAAATGTATTCAAAAAAAATATTTTTTTTATTTTTAAATATTCTAAAGTTAATGTTTAAAAGCACATTTTATTTTTTATGGAATGATCCAGAATGATGTCATGAATTAAGTTGGTTTTATTTCCATTGTATATATTTATTGGTACAATGTAAATTTAAATTTTACCATTTATTTAGCATTTAATTTGAAGTTTTAATAACTATTTTTTTTCGCTTTAGGAAGTTAATATAAAAATGTATATTTGAACGAAAAAATATTAACTAATGATGAATTGATAAGTCCCGTGGTTATAAAAATAAAGGACGAAATATCATAATACAATAATAATAATAATAAATAATTATAGAATATAAATATTTTGAAAAATTTAATGTATTATAATTTAAGATTCACCTTGGGTAAAAGTGGGGCACTGTGTTTTTCTACTGCCCGAAAATTCGGAAAAAGATAAGAGGTTTTTTGGCCAACCTGATTTTAACTCTTATCACAATTTATTGTTCTTAAAAGGAACCATGACGGAGAATAAGATGTCTGACCTGATTTAGTTTTTTTGAAAATTTAAAAAGAAATAAACTTATAACTAAACTGTCTATGCCTGTAGCATAATAAGCAAATATATGTATTCAAATTTAAAGTTGACAAAATTGGATCCAGAATTAAAATATTAAGATCAAATTAGTATGTCTTGTTTTAATAAAAATATAACGCTAACTATTCAACAATGTACCGACGTTTTGGCTTAATCAGAACAATAAAAACAAAGCAGTATTAAGTAGTAAATTGTAAGACATCTTATTTCCGCTAAACATTATTACTAGGGATAGTTCAGTGTGTGAAGTGCTGAGTCGTAATCCGGCTGTGAGAGATAACCTATTTAGTATTTTAAGAGGAAGAAATTGGTCCGGGTGGAGGTCAAAAAAAGTATTTTAACAGACACGGGTGAGATCCAAGACCATCCCGGGGCTCACCTAGCCTCTATAATGGGGGCACCTTTAATTGGAGGAAAACTCAGGTGATTTAGCGTAATCTCGAACAAGTCACCTACTGCACAACTATTGTACAAAACAGAATAGTCTCTGCCATGTACTAAACCCAGAGCCCTCCATGGATTATAGCGGTACAGTTTTTTATTTTTTATTATTTCAGTGATAAGTAAAATGCATCCTAATATGACTTAAAGACGAGTGAATCTGATGATTGATTTTTATTCATGGTATGATCCATTACAGATTTGATTCGAGCAGCTACTAATTTTACTGTATACACCTCAACTGGACCAACCTCCCAATGATCAGACCTGCCTACCATAACTCGATGATATCGAAGGCTGCAACGCTTTGGATAAGAATGTATTGGAGCAGCAGGTTAACGACAGCATCAAGGACACTTATGTAACAACTATGTGACTATGTAAGTGTTCAACTATGTAACTATATAACAGACATAGTTCAAGGTATCAGTCTCACTCAATTAATACACGAATAAAACTGATGGTAGGAAAATAAAATTCGTAAAAAAAAATATTTTAAATGTACAAAAATAAATTTCGGATCCAAGAATAGCATAAAACAGGAGTTTATAAGGGAAAAGAAAAAAAAATAACTTTCTACAAAACCAGCTTTTTCTTTCCTTTTCCGTGACCACAAATTACTGTGGTCTAGGAAACACTATCTTCTTGAAATTACAGAATATTGTAATCTCACACCGTTAACCCATGTAAAAGTAGCATAAACAATAATTATGAAGATAATAGATTTTTTTTTAAGGAAGAATAATTGATCTTTTAATCATTAAAATGCTTTAATCACTTTTTCAAGGGCGATGTTTCTTATGTACCGATAAGGTCAGATTTCATACTTTAAGTGGAAGAAATGGTGCGGGTAGAGGTCAAGAAAATTCTCTTATATAGGGAGAATTGTTTATTGGTAAACCAACGTTTCGACCCACATTGCAGGCCATTTTTAGGGCTTAATGTACAAGATAAAAATAAATTAAAATAACACCTATATATTAACAAAGAGACACTGTTAAAATCCAATATATTATAATAGTACAGTACTGAGCTGCCATGCAATGCAGGCCATGATTTTTATTTAGTCTTTTTGCAGCGGGAGATGGATCATGTAGGATCTAGGACCCTCCTGGGGCCCACCCAGCCTCTATAAAATATTATAAAAACAGGGTACCCAAAATAAGGGGAAAAAATCTGGCGGTCGAGCGTGACCTAGGACAAGTCACCTCCTTGCAGAACCGTTGTCCATGAAACAGTACAGTCTCTACAATGTACTGAACCCCACACCCTTCAGGTTTTTATATATAGTACCTCTTTGTCATTATATAATTCAATATAAGAGATAACTATTATAATAGGTTCGCAAATTTTCCTATTTTTTTTATATTATGTAATAGTTTTTTTTCGTCGTAGCTTGTTAGTGGTACGAATTATTATTTATAAGGATTTACTGACCACAAATACAATTGTACTTACTACATTAATTTTAAGTTGCAGTAAAAACAGATAATTTTAAAATCCCCTGAGCAATATTTGTAAAAGCGCAGTAACCATTCTAATAAGAATATCTACAAAATATAAAGACAATTAATTTGGGAATTAAATATAATACGGTATCGAATATCCTACAATAATATATTGAACTGCAGTATAAATTTCTGTGTTTAAGTCTCCCTTGGCCAAACTAACTTATTGACCCGAATAGACGGACCTCGCTTTCCTATTTCGACAGCCGTGGCAAAACTTGGGAAACTGTATTCAACGCTGCAATGTCCTCATAGGAAAATAACACCAATTATTTTTTCAGCCTCTGAGCAATATATTCTAACATAGAGTTGTGCGGCAGCAATAAACATATCATGAAATCTCTGACCCACCCAGACGTTATGACTTTAAATATTTATATTTGAAGTATTATTTTTTTTAAATATTAATTTATTGAGTTTCATTGAACAATATTTTTTTGGCGTGTAATTGAGACCAAATATGAAGAAAAGCGGCCGAAATCCCTCAGATCACTTTTAAGTATTTTTTTTTTTTAAGAAACCACACCTTATTTACCTTAATCTTATTTTGAGCTTCTCGAAAATTATTTGATAACTGTTCTCAATAAAAATGTTCACAGTTCATGCGCGTTCAAATCTGAATTTCAATGTTTAGTAAAAACATGCAATTTTTGCCATTAAAAACAATTGACCCTGAAATACGTTATCAATTTTTTTTCTCTTCACAAAGCTGCAGTGATTCATCTGTTTCCCGCTAAAAAGATAACACTTTATCGTGATTTATTGACGCCAAGCAGTTAAATCTTTGGGATAAAGATCGTGCAATAGGTCGTTTCCGGTCATTAAGGGGAGGAAATGTATCTGTGTCGATAGCAACGTCTCTTATCGTGATGGTATCTTGATTCGTTTATTTTATAACATTAATATTTTTTGAAAAGTCATACACTGTTTTCGAATGCAAGTAGCACAATGAATAAGTCATTATATCGAAAACTCAAAACATCATTAGATGTTATACCAGTACGCACCAGTTTTACCAGTACCAGTTGGAAGTTAATGTATAATGTCGATATCAGTACTCCGGAGGTAAATGACACATTTCGTAATTTTTGTTCAGGAGAGCCAATTTTCCCTAACTTTGAACTAATAAAATTTGTTTCTTCGTTACTTAAACAGAACGAAAGCTTAAAGAAAATTGTTCACATCATTAAGTAATTGGAAGTATTGATTACAGTAATTATTTATGGCTACTATTTACCTAAAATATTTCCCATTTTGTAGACCTTTACCTCCGAGGAACAGATATTTATTAAAATAAGCATACAAAAATACATTGAGTTGATTTATTAACTTTATCGTTCATGAGCAATATCCCTTTAATTGCATATCGTCTAGAGTACCACTTTCCAGATATCGAAGAAACTGGTCATATCGCCAATGGTACGTCAAATTCTATGACAGAAAGTTAGCATTAATGAATTTTAGAGACTGTGATTATGAATTGACCGTCTCTTTAAAGACATCGCCCAACCATTAAGGCTTGGGAGGTGGAGGGGAATTGAACCTCAGGTTATGTTCAAATAGAAAAGGTTTCTGAATTCAGAACACACCATCAATTCGTGTAAAAAAAAATATAATAGCATATTTTTTTACCCGGTACAATAGTCTGCTTAGGAACAGTATACTCTCTATGTACTGAACCGTGGCATTGATGGCGGGTTTTTTAAATTTTTTTCATTGTAAATTATTTCGAAATCATTTAATCTTTCATAAAGAAGCCATCAAATTGTCGCCAAGCCACATCAATACTGAAAAACAAAAACTCAATTAATTTAATATTTCATAAGTTCGAGCATTATCCAAGACGACTTGTTAAAATCTTCACCTATTAATTAGTCTCAGGTTACAGGTCGTTATACCCTACAGATCATGAGAGAAGAGAAGGCAGACCACGTGACCCATCGAAGTGAGAAGGCGACACAGTTACCATATGTGGGTCCCTCAGCTTGCTCAATGCTCATTATGCTGGCTCTGGCTGGCTCGATGTTAGAGATCTACTCGTGAGTGGATTCACCCCCAACAATACGGACCGTAAATTCATGCTCAAGTAATTTATGTAAAAAAGCTGCTTATCCCCATCACCGCGCAGTGTGACCAAGTAACGGTGATAATGGAAATCATTAATACTGTAAATTAATATTTGTGGTACTGTTATAAATAATGTAAAAGTGGTATAATAAGTGTTATAATAGCTGCAACATGCTTATCCATGCACTTCCAGTAGTGAATAACTATATAGCATTTTTTAGTATAATATAGATTATATTTTTTTTGCACTATATTTTGAGTATGAACGCAAATCTATCGGAATTCTTTTTCTAGTTTTATTATTCAAATTAAATTTTTCTCACGATATTAGAACAAAATAAACTTTTATGATCCGAAAACATACAAATAGAAGCATGTAAGTTATAAACCCCCCTTCTTGTGCCTGAAAATATTTGAAACATATATAATATTAACAAAAAAAATTTTGGTTATTAATTGTTTAATGGTAGCAATACTGATAGTAAAATTTATTATGACAGACATGTAGATCAGACAGAACCTCCATCACAGCAATGAGCTCCACCCATGAAATACAGTTTAAATCTATTGATTTTGAGCAGTAATAAACTATTGACAAAGTAAGCGATGACATGTGTTGATTCAGTCCACAAACACTCCCGGAATCAAGCTTGTATTGATTTTGCGGCTCCTTTGTAAGACGAGATAAGAAACCTCTTTTGAGAAAAGTGATCGAGGGAAGTTAACTATAAAGCATGGCAGAACCCACCGCGTGACCTACGCAGTTATCCCGAACAGGAGTCTTTAAGGAATGGCCTCAACGGAGAGGTGAGGCAGTTGAGGAACCAAACTCCGTGAAATTGCTGGCAACAACTTCAATGACGGAGCTAACAATGGTCCAAAGATCAATAGCTACTAACCGCTTCCTCTGCCAGCTGAGAACCGAATGCGAAAGATAAGTTGAATCCATTGTGCTGGGATCCCAGGGCCTTGTCCCAGCTGGGTTGTCACGCCACGATCCCAGGACGGACGGCCTTCGGGTCAATCAAGGATCGTAATTACCAAGGACGAGAAGTCCGAGCGTTGTCCTCATAACTGCTGAAGTTATTTTGAAGACAATGCAAGAGCCTAAGTCAAGATTTCGAGGTACGACTGCTTTTTAATACATATAACATATTATACATTATATAACTATATGTAAACTTGTACCACTACAACCCATGAAGTTAGTGTTGGGTTCAGTTAATGGTATGGATTGTATTGTTGTAACTAAGACAGCAGTTGTGGAGGGAAGCGACTTGTCCAAGATGTTACTTAACCCCCAGATTTTTTTGATAATTAAAGGTATCCTGCTGAGAAAGCTGAATGAGACTCAAAAGGGTCACAACTGGGTCCATCAGTGGCTGAAAAACGTTGGATTGTAAATCCAACGAAGGAAGCCCCTCTAACAAGCAAGTCTCGTGTAGCCAAATTTCCTTCCGGTTCATTATTAGTCAATCAATAATCAATAATGTTGATTACAACTTAGTGAGGTTCACTTTAACCGTCGCAGAACATACCATCGTTGACCATAATAGTGTCAACAAACATCCATATCTTATAAGAGAAGATACTTTATAATACATCAAACTCATAATATACAACGAAATAAATACATTACAGTAATATTATTTGTTTATTATTAATTAATTATTATTTCAAATATATTTTAGGTGTATCGATTTTTCTATTATGAAGAGACAAGACCTAGATTTTTGATTTTTCAACAAACATGAGTTTTTACCCTCTATGACACTTTAAAATTTAAAATTATAATTGTTAAGATACTTGTTGAAAATAATATTTAGATGGTTTCACGAGGATTATTAGTTTTTTTCTAGTTTCGTTAATATGTTAATTAACTCCTATTGTTACTTCGTCACTACTAAGAGAAGACTGTCAGCGGTACGCCAAATTAAGGAAACTATAGGTGGAGGTTTCTTTTTTTCGGATAATATTGATAAACATATTTTTTTTCTATTTGAAATAAAAAACTTGAACCACTATTACCCCCCAAGAGTCTTGGGTGAAGTAATGCTCAGAGGTAATTGATGGGGTGATTCAGTGGTAGAGTGCTAAACTGCCGTGCCAAATGTCTCGGGTTCAAATCCGGCTGTGACAGATTTTATTATAACTGCTAATAGCAGGAAATAGATCCTTTGGGATCTGGGACCTCCTGGGGTCCATCCAACCTCTCTAAAGTGGGTGTCCGAAATCAAATCACTAACCTATACAACCGTTGTCCAAACAATAGCATAGGCTCTACCATTGAAACCAAGACTTTTCATGAGATTTTATAGACAGCTATAAGTTTTTATATGGTGAAACATCTAAAAAATATTGTTGGAACTAAATAAAAAAATGAGGTAGAAAATTAATAGTTGTTATTATAATTTACTAGCAGCATTAATAATAATGGTAATTATTTTTAAGGTTTCCCTTCTAGTTGAGTCACTAGAGCTTTCGGGCTCCACTAAGCCATCGCATTCCTCTCGCATCCAATCTTTACAATCCAAAATCCTTCGGAAAATCCCCATAATGACTTTTACGTCCCGTTTATTGCTGATTTGGCCCGTATCCGATATCGATCTTTTCATGTCAAACATCATTACCACTCAAACCCACTAGTTTCAGACCTCGCAACCTCTTCATTCCTGATAATCCTCCGAGGCGTCTGAAAAGAAGATGACCTCGTGACCTTCTAAGCTGAACTTTTTATTTGAGTACTACCACTGGGTAGTTTCTCTACTTGTCTTTTCATGTCAATTTATTCATTCATAAAATTCACTTGATGTATTCTGTATACAGTTGTAAATTTCAATAAATATATTTTTTTTTAAACAAGTTGAGTCACAGCAGGTTTTAACTTTTCATTAGATATTCTCAAACATTACAAATTACCGTGAGGTTCAATATGGTTTGTTGTTCCTTAGAGGCGTAAAACCCTAGGGTCATCAACGCTTGTAGATTTTTTATTTTTATAATTATTTATATTTAAAACAATATATATAAATATATACATATACACGCATACTAACAAATAATATATCTATTATAAGAAAATAAAACAATCAGAAAAAACAACAAATGCACCTAAAGCGGGGACAATGGATGATCAAATATTGGTTATTAATTTACAGTTTGTAATGAATTTCATAGATTTCTGCCAGGCCTACGATAGTCTTGACAGGAATGAACTGCTCAAAGTAATGAAAACTCTAGGGGTCCCGGAAAAGCTAGTCGGATTGAGTGCGATGACCTTGGAAAACACCAGATGTAGGGTGAAGATTCAAAATATGATATCAGAAGATTTTGAGGTGGAGAATGGTCTGCGCCAGGGAGATCCCCTCTCACCTGTATTATTTAACATAGCACTCGAGCAAGCTGCGAGATCAATCAGGACCAACCCAGGAGGAACAATATGTAATAGGATGACCCAACACCTAGCGTATGCTGATGACGTAGTGATATCAGCAAGGTCAAAAGCGGCGCTTTCAGGAGCTTTGCAGGAATTTGAAGAAGCTGGAAAAAAATTGGGTCTGGTGATAAATAAGGAAAAAACCCAATATATGATTTCCACAAAAAATGATGGGCAGGAAGAGCTGAGTCATGTGCAACTGCTCCACCACACATTTAAGAAAGTGGACAGCTTCAAATATCTGGGGGCTTTAGTGACAAGAAAGAATGACATCACTGCAGAAATTAAAGCAAGAATTTCAGCAGGGAACAGATGTCTCTTTGCACTGCGAAAAGCATTAAGATTTCGAAACTTGTCACGGAGTGCAAAATTATTGATTTACAAAACAATCCTAAGACCGATTGTTACATACGCTTGTGAAACGTGGGTCCTGACACAGGAATGCGAAAAGATGCTGCAGATCTGGGAGAGGAAGGTGCTTCGGCAGATATTTGGGCCAGTATGTAATGAAGGCCAATGGAGGTCTAGAAATAATAGAGAGCTTCAGGACCTATACAATGCACCAGACCTAGTCACCTTTATTAAATCTACACGTATAAGATGGCTTGGGCACGTAGAAAGAATGGGAGAAGATAGGTACCCAAAGAAGCTATTATATGGCAAACCAGGAGGCAAAAGAAGAAGAGGAAGGCCCAGCCTGCGATGGCTGGATGATGTAGAGAACGATCTGCAGAGGATGGGGATCGGACAGTGGAGATGTCGAGCTGCTGACAGGGAGGACTGGAGAGGCGTTGTTGCGGAGGCCAGGGCCCTGCAAGGGCTGTAGAGCCATGGGAAGAAGAAGAAGAATGAATTTCACCACTTTGTATATTTCAGATTTGCTGCCTCTAAGTGCTTCTCTAGCATCTGGTGGTATTTTAGATGTTTTAGTATTTTTTTTGTAGGAGTAGCATTCCTCAAATATATGTCTGATACAAAGATTTTTATAACACCTATGGCATATCGGAGGTGCATCCCTTGTAATGTGGTAAAGAGGATGTAATTGTGGGAAACGAGAAGATTTCGGTAATCACTTCATCAATAAATGATCATTTCAACACACATATATCAATTATACTTCGAAATGTTTGTTGAAACTTTTATTTTTTGATGAAATTATTACAAAAATCTACTAATTACCCATAATTAGATTCTCATTTCCAATACTAAAGCTCAAGATAACTTGTATTTTTGTAAAATATTAAAGATGAAATGAATAGAACTTGTGATACAACTCGAAGCGAGAACCAACGAAAAAGACACCAGACTATTTAAAAATTGAGAACCGCCTCAGGGATTGGGACAGAAGATATAGACAAAGCAAACGATTGAGAAGGTGTGTGTATTGACGACATTGAAGGAGAGAAGAGACAAAGAACAAAGAAGGATAACCCAGAGGGAATATAAATAATTCTACAAGAGACCGCTCTCACAAATTGTCTACTGAATAATACAACAGCAGCCGAATGTCAACCTCAGGTCTCCTGGTCAGCTCAATCTCTTCTAGCCATCGAATATCTAGGCCACCATTTATATTTAATAGTTAATAACAATAATTATATTAATTAATTTATAATAATTAATAAGGTTTCCGGCAATTAAAATTAACAAAAATAATATAACATATTGATATAATCATATATTAAAAATAAATCGAAAGTCATTACCTGTGGAATAAATGGTTTGTATTTTTTATTATTAAATTAATTTGATATTTTTAATTTATAATATAATATTAATTAGGGGACGATTTATAAAAAAAAACACTTAAAAAATTTGGTGATTACTTATAGCTAATCGATAGGAGAAAAACCTACATTTTTAATAAACCGAATATTTTTTTGGGTGCATAATATTAATTAATTAATGCAATATTTTTTAAATTAATATTAATTATAATATATAATTATTAAAAAATTCCAGCTATTTTTTTAAAATGTATAGTATCAACACATATTTGAGAAGAGAACTTAAATTTTTTTAAACTGGTTTTAAATAAACATATTATTATTTATTTATAGAATACAAATCTATCAAGAAAATTTAAATTTAAATTTAAGTGCAAAAAAAAAGAGAACTTATAAAAAACCAGTGGACTTATGGTTATTCCACAAAATATATATTGAAAAAGGGAACGGTCAACAGAGACATCAAATAAATGTTAATACATTAGTGGAAAAATTCCAACTAACAGCTATTTTTAATTTCCTGTTTTAGTTTAGAGACTTAAGGTTTTTAGTTGGAATTTTTCCACTAATCTATTAACATTCATTTGATGTCTCTGTTGAGCGTTCCCTTTTTCAATATATATTTTGTGGAATAACCATAAGTCCACTGGTTTTTTATAAATTCTCTTTTTTCCTTGCATTTTTACTTTCATTTTTTCATATAGTTTTTTGTCTTCTGTACTTGTGTTGTTTGTTACTATTATTTATTTTATTTTGTTTTCCTGTTGGGTTTTTTGTGGTTTGGTGAATGTTTATTGATGTTTCAAATCTGGTGTATTTATCAGCTATTTTTATCTAATATTAGCCAGCTGGGGATCTAGTAACCTTCCCTATGATTCAGTAGTTGCATTTGAGCCTTGGAGGTGGTGGGATGTGTGTTTTTTGGGTGCATTATTCATCTTTTGGTTTGCTATTATTCTCTTTCTGCCCTGAGGATGCCTGAATAGGCGAAATATTGGACAGGTATTTTTAATTTCCTGTTTTAGTTTAGAGACTTAAGGTTTTTAGTTGGAATTTTTCCACTAATCTATTAATAGTAGATGTATTTACTTAATTCAAAAACTATAATACCGCAAACGTTCCATAGGTGAAAATAATCAAATAATGATCGCAGAAATTGAGTATTTTTTAAAATAAAATGCAATATATTACAAAAATATAAATGGGACCACACAAACAAAAATGTATATACTTTTTTTAATTCAGTAATGAACGACAAAAAAGGGAAAGATGTGTATAAATTATGAAATTATCAAATCCATTTTAGTGAAGAATTAGTGAATAAGAGATAAAAAAAACCCGTTATATTACAATTTTAAAAAGTCAAATGGCCTTACAGTACTTTTCCATCAGTTAAAGATTATACCAAAAAAAACCTAATATTATCAGAAAACAATATCTGATTTTCACTGTTTATTTTTTAATTTAATCTTTTTGCTGAATCTCAATCAATAATATTTTTTTAATAAATTAAACATTGTAAAAATCTAATACTCGTACATATAGTGATGAATATTATTAATTAGTATGGCAGAATTGTATTGCAATAAAAATTATGTAAAGCTCAATAAAACATTCCCATTTCCATTATATTATTATTATATATAAATAAATAAAGATATTTAAAAAAAAATTCTGTAATAAATGCACGTTGACATTTTACTGAGGCTTGATTCTTGTAACTTAATGATCGTTGTGTAATATCATGAAATATTCTTAATCGTAGATATTACAGTAAATAAAAAAACACTAAATAAGAAAAGGTTATAAAAATATCCTTATGATAAATTATTTTTGATCTTCGGGTTACACAAGAGTTTGACTATAATTAAGTTTTAAATATTTGTAATTGATAAATAATAAATATCATCAATTTTATTAATATTAAGTTGGTTGTTGAAATATGTATATAATATTTATCTGTAACATAATCCAATGTATTGTATGTGTCAATACTTAATTTTGCACAATATTAAGAATAAGAAATAAATAAAAGAAAAATAATAAGTATGATTATTCAAGTTATTGCATTTGAATTATTGGTAAATTATAGCAAATGTTATTTATTAACTTTTGTGGTATTTTGAAATATTATACGATGAATTTAGTGTTATAAAATTGGTAATACAGATAACATTATATAAGCTTCAGAATTTCTGACCAAATAACTTAGCATCCAGAGTATAAGTAAATACAATTTTTAAAAATAAATAAACTAAATAATATAAACCAAAATATTAAATATAAACACCAAAATCAATGAGGTAAGGCCAGACAACCTATTCAACACCTTGAAATTAGGTTGTCGCCTGACCCGGAATTCACAGAGAAAATCTTATCAGTAAATAACTTATCTTCAAAATAAAGTCAAATATTATTTTTGATATATATCCACAGCATTTAAATCGTCTATTTACATGAAATTATTAAAGTATTTTGTGGAACGCTTCACCTTTCTGCGTGTCATCCTTGCGCAGGGGCCATGTTAATCTTCTCTGTATCATTACAATTTTAGTATATATACCGCCGAAGCGAGTACCAGAGTATAAAACTACTAGTATGAAACTTTTAAGGAGAATGGTGGGAATCCGAAGGAGTGAGAAAATTAAGAACCAAGATATCCTAACTCGTGTAAAAGCTAAAAGTCTCAGCAAGGAGGCCCGAAAACTGAAATGGAGGTGGGCTGGACAGCTAGGAAGAGAGATGGTCAAAAAGCCGCACCGAATGGACTCCGATCGGCCAAACGAGAAGCAGGGAAAGACAGTACATGAGGTGGAGGGATAGAATTACCCGAAGAGTGGGACCAAAGTGGCCAGGGACAGAGACTGTGGGTCCAGAATTGTGAAGAGTCTATAAAAGGGAAAAAACAAATTTTTGTCGTTTGCAGTGATTGTTTGTTTTTTTTTTGTATTGAAAGTGGTAAAAATATTTATTTTTTTTGTATTTATATTTATTTTAAAATAACGTTTTTGATTTTTTTTTTGTAGTTTAAAATAAATATTATTTATTATACTTTATATTGGAATTTGTAAAGACTTAGTTTTGTTACTTACTTATATTTATTCTAAAAGAATGTTTTTTGTTTTGTTTTTGTAGTTTGTGATAAGTGTTGGTTATTTTATTTTATTTTACATTGTTACTATTCTGTAAAATTATAATTTGGAGCTGAGCTCCATTTTACCTCCTAAGGAAGAGGCCTTTGTCATAAACATATGATGTCAATAAAGCTTTATTATTATTAATATTAAATTATTTGAAATAGTTGCTAAAATAAAAAAATAAATGGATAATCACATTTTATACTACGATATTCACATATATACTATGTGGAATTTTCAAATTTAAAAACCGTTAAATATTTATAAAACCGTTCTATTTTATATAAAATAGAAATACATCAATCAATATAATGTAATTTAAAAAAAAAATGTCTAAAGTATTAAAAAAACACTAAGCCAGCTAAATACTTACTCAATAGTATTTTGTTTTATTACAGTATTTTAGAGGCAGAATGCTTAATTTTTTGTATTTTTTTAAATATTTATCATTTAATTATATTAAAAATACATTGTTAAGACCTATTCTAAATATTGAATTAAAAAAAAGAATATGTTTAATGAATTATTAAATAATTTATGCGATACAAATTTTTCTGTAATTCAAGAATCTGTGTTAAATCACATTTAAATCAATTTCCAATAAATGTTTTTATAACTAATTAAGACATGTAGAAGACCCTAACCAAAGCACTCTCTGAAACAATAGAATAGACATATACATATACATATACATATACCTGCCGATATTTTGGCAACTCCGGGCGTCATGAGGTGAGAAGTGGAACAATAAAAGATGACGATAAAAGTAATAATCAATAAATAAAACACATTACAAATTAACAGAACGACAAGACAGCAACAAGAGAAATACTTTTTGCTTTTTAATTTTTAAATAGCTAATTTAATTTATTTATTTTTTAATATTAGTTATTATTCTTTAAATGAAATTTGAATACCTGTAGTATAAATCTATAATGATTTTAAAAATGACCCTAAGAGCATATAAAATATTAATTATTCAATAAATGAACTCTAAATATTTATTTAAAAAATATTACTGTAGCTGGTTATTATTATAATTACTATTAATGAGGAAATACTAAAATAAATACATAAACATTACCTTACTGTTTGGTCACGTCAAGTTACAGACTACAAACCAAATTTTAAAATTTAGAAATATTAATTACAATTTATTTATCTATTAACTACTTATTATTCGTAATTAAATTGTTAATTATGTTACTTGAGAGAGCCTTATTTATTTGGGTTGGGCTATATTAAAATTACATAATTAACCTTAATAACCTTAACCATACCTAACAATAAATTCAAATATAATTTTTCTATATATTTCTGAAGCATCTGAATCGACCTTTATTAATTTTTTTTTTTAATTGTTCAATAGGAATCACTAAAATAAATGTTATGTTACGGTTTGGTCAGATTATGTTGTTACAAACTATCATATCACCTTAAAAATCTATAAAAATGAATCATCATTTATTTAAATCTATTAACAACATATTATTCAAGGTTATTGAATCGTTCATTATATTAGTTGGGGCAGGTATATTTGGGTTTGATCTATATTTACGTATAAATTCATTTAAATTCCAAATAATACAATTAACCTTAATAACCTTAACCTTACCGAACAATAAATAAAAATATAATTTTTTAATATATTTCTGAAGAATCCTAATTCACTATGTTTTCAATATTTTTAAAAACTATTCAAGAAGAATTACTAAAACAAATGTATACACATATATACATATATACATTATGCATAGCTTACGTATACATAATCGTATATCTGGCACGATCTGGTCATGTTTTTTAGAAAATTCGATACCGACATTTAAAATTTAGAAATATTATCATTATTTGAAACTTACTATTCATGAGATATCCTTTATTATTTGCGATGGACTATATTTATATATTTATATATATATATATATATATATATATATATATATATATATATAATATTTATACACGTTTGAAACATTATATAATGTAATAATTGACCTAACTTCAAACCATTTTTTTAATTTACTTCTTATAGCATCTAAATCATCTATTTTTTAATTTTATTATTAATGTTAGAGGAATTAGTAAAATAAATGTATACCATTATATTATGGTATGGCTTAGTCAGGTAGCTTTTTGCTAACTGTATCATACGGATGTTTAAAATGTAGATATTATTTAAAATATATTTTAATCAACGTTTAATTAGATTTGTTTAAAATTAATTAATCGTGATTATTGAATTGTTAATTATATTAATTGCGACATTTTTAGCTATTTGTGTTGAACTGTATTTATATATATATATATCTATATACTACATTAGAATTAATATGTAATATAATAATTGTCTTTACTTTACAATAAAATATAATGTTTCATATATTTCTGAAGCATCCAAATTTACCATTTTTTTAAATTCAATAATTATTGAAATAAATGTATACACGTGTGTAAATATATTATCTATTCTCTACAAATTATGGTACGGTTTGGCCAGATGTTTTTACAATTACAATTATTTACAACTTATTATTCATCATGATAAATGAATTGGTAAATATATTAGTAAATATTAAATATATTTTTTTATATATTTCTCACTTATTTTAATTATTAAAGAAGAATTAGTAAAAAAAAATTACACAGTGTAGATAAAAATTATGGTACGAGTTGGCCAGGTCATGTTTTTACAATCTATCATATTGATTTTAAAATTTAGAAATATTTGTTATCATTTAATTGTATCACTGTATTTACATATTATCTATGATGTTATTGAATTGTTAATTAATAAGTTCTTTGGAAATTAGAAAGCCTTAGTTATTTGGGTTGGACAATATTTATTTTTATTTATACAAATACGAAATAATATATATAATACAAAAATCCAGTATATACGGGCTCAGGATATAATGGATTATAGATTGGATATAAGAGGCGCTGAGAGGAGAAAGGAAAGTTGTTTGTGGAGCAGGGACTAAAGCGGGCCAGAGAGAGACCTTGCCATCCCCACCACGTCTAATCAGTCCACAGCCTAATTCCTCAGGCCAAGAATTAAATACCCCAATTCATCCAATGTCTTCGCTCTTAATCGAAGAACATCTCCTTAGGAGTATATGCTAGAAGATATACACCCAAAATAGGTCTTGTACACTTATATAACCTTCCTCTGTCATCCATCACATGCTTTCTGACCTATATAAACAGTCTTATCATCCTAACGAGAAACTGACTCGGAAACAAAAAAAAAATAAATAAATAAAAATAACTCACCTATTTCGTATGGGTTAATCCAAATCTTCCAACACTCAAAAATAATAATTAAAGTATCCAAACTGCGCCCCGATCCGCGATCACTGAACACAGCCCAGAACCGGAAGATGGCTCACTGTACGATTACAGATGAATCCTCGAAAAGAGAAGTGAAGATTACAGAAAGCGGCCGGCAGATCGGAGAGCGACACTACCCCCAACAAGTTTTAGAGCCAACTGCTCGTCGTGGCCGAACGCGATGGGCGTACCCCCGAGTTTAGTCGAACTTGCCCGAAGATACCCGAACTATATTCAAAATTCCTTAATCTTCAATAAAATATTATTAAATAATAAAATTCTTAAATATAACTCATTCGAAAAATCAAATGTGTATATAAACATTTATTTATATATTCAAATCTTGGTAAATATTTTATTTTATAATAACAATTTAAAAAGTAATTTAAACAATTAACCAATATTTCTCCTTGTTTTTAATTAAAAAATCAAAATGGCATCAATCCCGAATGTTTTCACTTCAAGATAAGTCTCAACAAGTTGTTCATTCGTTTCCTTTTTAATATTCTCTAAAATAAAAATATTCTTGAGTTTTATTATGAAAAAAAGAGTATAATTGCCTCAAATGTGTATATTTCGGTAATCATTTCATGGAGAAATGAACGTTTCAACAAAAATGTTGAAGTATAGATATGACATTAATAGTATGTACAAACAAATTCTTTAATCTATAATCATAACAGTCAGTAATATTTACTGTAAATTCTATATTAGTATAATTTTCGAGGATATTAAAAAGAAAACGACTGATAAGTTAAAACTTTTTGTCACTTAACTCAAAGCGACAACTTGCGGAACTGATACCAAAAACTAATTTAACCTATTTTTGCTTTTAAAAAAAGCATACTTTCTTGCAATTTTGTGGAAGCAGTTTACTTTGAATCCCACTGTTTTATAAGTCAATAATAAAAGTAACGTATTGTTTAATAAAGTCACGACACTTACCAAAGAAAAAAAAGAACACATACTGTTAGATAAATATGATTTAATCTGTTAAAACCCATGGATCGACCCTCTGAGGTTTCCTAACATAAAGGGTAAAATTAATTATGATTTTCAGGACAATTTTATTTTAGAGACATCAGTCAATGAATTCTTTATAAATTTACATCCATATTCAAAATAAGTTGCAAGCCTAAATCCAAAAACTAATGCAATACTGTAGATATATCGTTACACCTATAATATTGTATTGTATACCGGTAATATAAAATATTACATAAGTATTATTGTTATTTAATTTGGCTAAGGTAGATAAATTATTTATTCCAGACCCTCCTGGGGATTACCAAGCCTCTATAAAGTGAGTACCCTTAGTTGGGGGGGGGACTTGGCGGTTGTAAGTAATTTCGAACAAATTACATTCCTGTCAAAACTGTTGGCTTAGAAACAGTACAATCTCTATAACTTCCTGGACTCAAGACCCTTCAAGACTTGTGGTGGTTCAGGTTTTTTATAATTCTCTCTTTTAATTTATTTTTTTTAGCTTCTTTTTATTCTTTTTAATAAACTAAAACAAACAAAAAAAAAAACACTATATGCTCGACAACGCGGAATTCCTCAGATATCCACTTGAAATACGATGCAATAAGTAATATCTATTCATGAAAGTTTTCAGAAACGAGAATCGTCTTTTATTGCCTTTTTTATTATACCTATACCACGGCAAGAGTTATTTTAATGAACTAATTGGCGGGTATAGGAAGAGGATAGACTGCTTGGCCTGACCTAGCACAAGGAAGCTACAATAGGTGCAGCAGCTGGAGGTCTCGGCAGTCCAACTTCTATTCAACAGTACTTCGCCCTTTCAGGGACCTTTAAACCAGCATTCACGTTCTCCCTCGGGCGGGAGCTATAAGTGAAAACTCTTTGTTCGGGTCTCTGGGAAATATAATGAATAACGAGAAAAACCGGCTTCGAATAACGCACAGCCTAAATTAACCAATCGCAAATAATTAAACTCCCCGTGGTAAAATAAACAAACCAATACAGCATAGGCTACCTAAAGGAAAAAAATACGTTAGTTTAACTACGATCTAATTTTTTTTTTTAACTAGTTAAAGTAATATATATTATTAATACATGTTTTCCTTACGATAAGTACTAGAGAAAAAATTAGAATACAACGGAATCGTTCATCAGATTCATATAGATTTTTAAAAACCTTATGATTCCATCGACCAGTTACCAGCTAATGTCCTTAAGAAAATTGTTTAATAAAATAGTAATGTAACAAGGGAGTTTCATCAATGCTTCCGTGTTGTTACCGATCTAAACTTCCTAGTCTATATATATATATATATATATATATATATATATATATATATATATATATATATATATAGAGAGAGAGAGAGTGAGAGAGAGAGAATATATATAGTCCAGGATCCATGGTCCATTTTTGCACTTGATTACTATCAAGCTGAATCTTCGTGAATAGCTTCGTTTCGATGAGACGCCCAAGAATTTCCTGTGCGAAAATTCTCGATTGTAATAGCTAACAGAGGTAGAAAGGCTAAAATATGTCGATTTGATGATTCTCAAAAATTGATTACTAACTGGGTTTTTTTGTTGTTAAATCTCAAGATAATTATCTAAATTATTTGAAAAAACATAAATGAAAAAAATAATCAGCTGGTTAGTAATCATTTTTGATGACCTCGTTATCGATAGATGTTGGATGGAGGGGACTCTTTGATCAAACCATACATTTTGTAGGAAAAATATTTTTTCAAATAATTTAGATAATTATCTTGAGATTTAACAAAAAAAACCCCAGTCAGTAATAAATGTTTGAGAATCATCAAATCGACATATTTTATCCTTTCTACCTCTGTTAGCTACCACTATCGAGAATTTTCGCACAGCAAATTGTTGGGCGTCTCATCGAAACGAAGCTATTCACGAAGATTCAGCTTGATAGTAATCAAGTGCAAAAATGGACCATGGATCCTGGACTAATAGTAGCTCTCAAATTAGGAACAGAGAAGAGAGAAAGTATAAGGTGGAAGATAGGAGAGTAGTGAGTAGAAATGTAGTTATTAGTTATAGTATGTAAGAGAGTAGTCTCTAAGTTAGAACTGGTCCTTAGTCAATAAGTTATAAAGATAGTCCATAACAATAAGTCACTTAGTTCATACAAACTTATTCTTTTATATCCATCTTATGTATACTAATTTCTCAATAAACCTATAAATTTCTTACAAGTCGTCCACCGTTTGATAACTGACCGTCAAGTGATGTATAACGTGTTGATTGAATAGGGTATACCAAAGAAATTAGTAAATTTGGTAAGGATCTATGTGAGCGAAACATTCGATAAGGTTAGAATCGGTAATCATTTTTCGGAGAAGTTCGTTCAGGTTTAAAACAAGGTGATTCCGCTGTATATCACCTGCACTATTCAATTTAACACTTCAGTACGTTATTAAAATGGTTATACACTCGAAAAAAAGTTTGAATAATCCCTGCTAGGGTTTGTTGTCGATTTGGTACTGTTGGGTGAAGATGCAGAAACTATAAAGCTAAATACTAAAACGATGATGAAAGGACATATGACTGGGAGTAAACTCGGATAAGAATAAGTATATATTGAGAAGAAAAGGGAGATTTCTAGGATATTGTTGTAGAAGGGAATAAGTTTGAACATGTCGAGGAGTTCAGTGTACGGGTGTCTGGGGATCTCGAGGCAAAATTAATATGGTTGCTTAATTGCTTCGTTCGTTTCATCTTTGGGATCCCGAGAGATGCCCCGGTCACCCGATATTACTAAGAGTTGAAGTGGCTCTACCCATCCTATCGTCGTAAGTACTTTCCTAGCATCCTTTCTTTACCAAGTTGTCCAATCCCGCCGACCATCATACATCTTCGATCTCTTTCATTTCAAAACCACATTCCACTCCCGTAACACCCGTTCTCGGCCCTCAGATCTATATACAGCATCCCACAGAACAGCAGCTTTTGACAGAGCTTTCCTTATCCGATCCTCATCTTTTTGGAACTCTTTACCTTCTTCCATTCGTCATTCCAATAATCTTTCAACCTTCAAGTCCCGTTTATTCAATCACCTAATTTCCTTAGAATTCCCAAAAAATCGGAAATAGTTTGTTCAGTGTGAGATATTCTAAGGTTTTCTAAGTGATGGATGGATGATGGATTTGATATATATTTGTGTATCTGTATAATTGTATGTGAGTTAGGTGTGTATATACTTACAATTTCTTTCTCTGCTAATTTGGCTGTTCTCACTTCCAGTCTCATATTTTTATATTTACTTATTTTAGTTTGTATAGTTATCATAGTTAATTTTGATTTACATTTTTTCTTTCATTATCTTATTTCTTTTTTCGTTGTAATTTTGTTTCCAAAAATTCGTATGTATATGTGTTTGTGTATGTGTATATGTATATATGCAACTGTCAATTATTTCTCTGTTCATAATTATTGTTATCTTATTTCTATTTTCCTTTATCGCTTCTTCTTTTTAAGAAATAGTTTTCTTTAATTATTGTTTTAAGAGGTAATTCATATATATATTTTGGAAATGGAAATATGTTCACCGAAACCACACATTCGATGTTATAAAAAAATGGAGTGCTTAATCCACCACCTCCCCAACCAAAAAAAAAAATCGTACCCGTTGGAGGTTTGGAATAATCCGCTTTTTCAGCAGCTCCTGAAGCGACTATTGGGGGTTGTATTCAATAATAACCCGTGGGGTGGCGGATCAATGTTCTAATCAGGTAAGTCTGTTCGTTTTTTAATTACATATATAAATTTCATAAAATAGTTGGTTTAGTAATTTTTCACTTAATAAGTAAAGTAATTTTATAACCGTATGCCAAAGTTTGTTTCTAAATTTAAGGTTACTTTATGCCACTATAGCTGATCGGACGATGCTACGGCAGTCCTAAATTTTGTTTATCCAGGTGTAATTTGGATAGGGATTTTTAACGAGTACCTGACATGGCACAGATTCGGGACCCCTACTATGCATCCCTTCCTAATTAATAGTGGTATATAGAAGGATTTTTTACTCCATTTACAAAATCCTAGGCCAAACTGCTGGGTTCCGAAGTTGCAACCTTGGACATAGGAGTTTGCTATGCTAATCACTATACCACAGGTGCTCCCATCACTTGTTCGTGAATTTCATTTCTTTATTTATTATGTATTTTTAAATAATATCTTTAAGACCTAAATCTTAAATTTATAACTCTCGTTGTTACCCATATAGTCCAATTACCCATAGCAGCAATACACCGACGTTAAACCAGCAAACGGATGGGGCGTTATAATCCCCAACATCCAAAGATGAAATGCACTTTTAAAATTAGATTTTCCTACGTGACACGTAGCCGTTTTTTAAAAGAATAATTCGCTTCTACAACCCGAAAGAAGTGAATTGCATCAAGAGACACAAAAAAAAAAAAAGATTTCAATAAACAAGAAAATGGGTACAGTTTAGTAAAAGGGACTATAAACAAGAATCATATTATGTATATAAAAATATCCCCGCTGACAAAAAAACAATTTATTACCAAACTCACCATCCATAAAAAAAAATAAGAAATTTCCGTTTCCTAAATGGAAGTGGCAAGACGGGGAGGACCAATTCTCTCATCATGGAGACAAAAGACTGAGGTAAAAGAGGAGAAAAGGTAAATCATTGATAGAGCTAAGATATAGATATATATATATATATATATAGTGGCATCCAGTTCCATTATACACACCCCCATCTACTTAGGGGTATTTCCCCTATCGTATTTCCATCATGATCCTCTACATATAGTGTTCACATATCAACAGCTGTTACAATGGTCAGCTTGATCTTAGTAACTATGCGATCATCAGTCTTGTCTTAATTATATATATTTACGTTAAGATCAAGCTGTCCATTGTAACAGCTGTTAATATGTAAACACTATATATAGAGGATCATGACGGAAATACAGTCAGTGTTAACCCAGTTATCGTGCGAGTCATTTCATCTTAAATTTTCTTTCTTTTTTTATGTTTTGTTCCTGGAAGTATATAAGTTGTATATATATATATATATATATATATATATTTAACCCTTAAAGAGACAAAAGTGAATTGGGATGATAAATTTTGTTTTCCTTGTTTGTTTTTTTGTTTTAAAATGGGTTCATACATCAAATGGTATGAATTATTCCTTCCTTCTTCTTTTTTTTAATTTTCCTGGAAGTTGCAGGGATGTATGACTTATCATACATTGTCCGGTTCCCTGGCTAGTACTAAATGCTTCAAATTGGGCACATATAGTTCGTTGTCCATCCACTTGACAACATTTTTTCTTTCTTGTCAAAGTATTCCTCAAAACTCCCTCTTCCTTTTTTTTAAGTACTTTGTCAGCAGTTAGTCTCAACCCTCTTAATCGGTTTTCTCTTATTGTCCCTAAACTCAGTATGCCAAATTTGTTACTCAAATATACTAAAACCTCCAGTAATGTAAACGAATTATAAAAAGAAATTAATGAAAGTGGTTTATCTTTAATAGATTTGCACAAAGCAATGACGACCCTTACTGAATTTGATATTTTTAAATATGCTATCGGATGAGTCGGAATAAATCAAGAAATCATAAATGATACCAGAGACCGAACAAAAAGTTGAAATCGCCATTTCTTGGTTTGTTTAGGGACGTACTGCTTTTTTGAGCTTGCCCTATTTCCCTCATGGATCATGATTGAGTAGTCTTTTTCAGGCTCAATGTCCTGAAATGACTTTCTATTTCAAGAAGAGGCCTAACTTTAAAAAAGGGATCACCGTTACCAATAGTTTTATTATTACTAAAGTGTAAATATTTTCATATTGCCTTGAAATCATTGATGGGCATAATATTTGCAATTTTATCGTAACGTAAATTTTGTGACCAATGGTCTTTAAAGGAAGGAGCTTTAATATAGCGAAATAATTCGGGATATTTCGGCACCAGGGAGAGAATGTAGGCACCCCTTGATGTAAACATCCTTTATAAAACATTTATGGAAAAAAAATATGAAATTTTCCTATAATTTACCTGATGATCATACGTGCACGAGGCTAGGTAACTTTATGGTTTAAAATGTGAATATTGCCAACCATTCTCACAAACATCCCCTTTTAATCAACCAAAAACGTTTTCTAGAATTGAAAAAATTCTCTCCGAGAGCCATTCCAACGATTATGTTAAAAATAAATGCGTGATAAAACAGGTTCTCAAAGGAAAACCCGCAGTGCGGCTCAATTATGGCGCTGTTCTTCGGGATGGAATCTGGATCAAAAGACCTACTAAGGAACTCTATGGAAATACAGAAAACATCACAGATAAATTTAGAATAAATAATAACAGATAAACAAGAGGGCTACAATTCTACAATATGGAATTATTTAAAATCTCCAAAGATGAAATTCAGAATAGGCAATTTAGGAAATATATATATATATATATAAAAGCCCGTTCGCTGCCATGCTCTCCTCCAGATCCTGTAACCATCTTTTTCTTGGTCTTCCTCCTTTCTACAGGGCAATATTCAAAGATTATTTTTGGTCATCGTTCCTCTGCCATTATTTTTAAGTTGCCATACCATTTTAATCTTCTTGTTTCTATTGTGTTCTTTCTTGATCTACCAATTGCCTAATTGCTATATTAGGGACGTTCAATTTGTTTCAACTATATTGATATATATAAATATATATATCTCCAAAAAATAGCCTGATAAATGTTTATAAAAAAAAATTAAAAACCAAATATTGCCGTAACGTTATATTACAATAATTATTAAATTTTCAACGGGAGTGAAACAAATAGAATAGGAAAACAATTTTATTCTGGGAACAGGTCTCTTAACAAGACAACAATATTGTAATGAAATTAACAGAAATATCTCTGTTTCGCACACTGTTAAAGACGCAAAGTGAAAATCGTAGCAGTTGGCGCATTTTCTATCCTTATCTTTAGGATGTATTTTTTTTGTAACTACAGTAATTTTGCTAATTTTAGTTAACCATAGCCAAAAATGCTATAGTACCTATTAGACAATTGTCAGAAGATGCTCAAGAAGCAAATCACAAGTTATTCCTTCAGAGTGTTTCATGCCAGAAATTCATCGAAGCAATCAAGAATTTGTTGATAAATTAGGATCCTTTAATTTCGACTCTTAGTCCGTAAATAATAAACATTAAACGTAAAATTTAGCGTAAACACTGTGCGCATGGAAATACTGAAATCTCTAACCTACTATAATAAGCTCTGTATTCCTTCATCAAGTTTGTCATCGACAGTCAAGCTTGGTATGTTGTATTAAATATAGATAATTACATTATTTAATTACTATATACTCTCTTTACGGCTTCGTATAAAATATTTTTGTATGAAGGCCTAATTGAAAATGCCATCTCCTTTCTTCTAGAATATGCCCCTCAAACAGCCCTCTGTAATCTGGCACTTGAACCTATGGACGAGAGGAAAAGGCAATCCGTGGGCATGTGGTGAAGTGTTCTTCAGTGCGGACAAATAATGAACTGGCGATGAGAGTTCAGAATCGAGGGCCTTCCATCTCTATTGGGACCTTCCTTTGGGGATAAGATTTCGTTTTTCTAATACAAATATTTCTTTGCAGAAATTTCTTTAAACAGAAATCAATCAAAGACAAGTACAATAGAAGTTTAACATTATATAGTGCTTTATTATTATGACATTTGATTATAAATTAAAATGTTTCCAATAAAATTCCTATTGAATTGACCTCTTAACTTCATTGAGTTTTCATCATACTACAAACCTTTTTTCTATGGTCTTTAAGAGAAGAAAATAAGAAGCCTGGATTTCATGACGTTCAATTTGTTTCAACTATATTGATATATATAAAATATATATATAGGGTGTTTTTTTAAGCTAGATAGAACTTTAAATTGTAAAAAGTAACACAAAAAATTAAATTGTAATCAAACATTTTTTTTTATTTGTTTCAGTACACTCTGACATTTCGTATACTTCTTTCGCCGATTGGGCTCTAGAGCAGTTGGCAACTGACCCGTTGTTTTATCGCAAAATTGTGTTCAGCGATGAGGCGCATTTTTGGTTGATTTCGAGAAATGGACCTGTCAATTGGCCTCCAAGGTCGTGCGATTTGACACCTCTCGATTATTTCCTGTGGGGCTACGTGAAGTCACTGGTTTATGCTGATAAACCAGCAACAATTGACGCCTTGGAAGCCAGCATTGTTCGTGTTATTCGTGACATACGGCCAGCAGTGCTCGAAAAAGTGGCCCAAAATTGGACGTCCAGAATGCGCTTCGTCAAGAACAGCCGCGGTGCCCATATGCCCGAAATCATTTTCAAATGTTAATGTCACGTATTGAGTCAATCCCTAATAAAGTGAATCCCTTCAATTCCTAAAATCGCAATTTTCCACAGGTGCCACAGATATATGGATGAATATATATTAATACAAATTGTGATTTAAATATATATATATATATTTTTTTTTTACAGAAACGAAAATAAAAATGGAAAATTGTGGATTAAGCCTCAAAATTGCCAATTTAAGGGGTTGATGTAAAAATACATTTGCAAGAGTTAAATTAATATCTAAAATCTATGTTGCTTAGCAGAATATAATAAACAAATAAGGAATAATTTAGCTTTAAAAAAATGTTATTTTTGTATATTTATAAACATTACGAACCTAAAAATGCTACTATTTCAGCTCACGAAGAAAACAAAAATTATATTACAGTAATTTATTTTCATCTGGTTGATGTGGAAATGGATTCTGGATTCTAAAACATTTATATTTTATTTAAAAATATCGCAAACAATCGAAGACAGTACCATTTAAAAAACGGATGGAAAAACTTTTAGTGGCCAAGCAAGCATGATAGGTTACTTACATACTCAATTCCACCTGTTAAATATCCGAGAAATAGCATTTATAAAATAACATTAAAGATATGTATGTAGCGTGTAGAGTGGAAATCGTTGCGTGCCTAGCCTGTGAGACGACTAGTGTGTACTTTAAACTGAGCCACGGCAAGTCGGAATGTAACTACAGTAATTTTGCTAATTTTAGTTAACCATAGCCAAAAATGCTATAGTACCTATTAGACAATTGTCAGAAGATGCTCAAGAAGCAAATCACAAGTTATTCCTTCAGAGTGTTTCATGCCAGAAATTCATCGAAGCAATCAAGAATTTGTTGATAAATTAGGATCCTTTAATTTCGACTCTTAGTCCGTAAATAATAAACATTAAACGTGATTTATTACCAGAAGCACAATCACTTATTGTTACTTACAATATAGAAAAACCAATCCTAATTAAAATTAAGCTGTTAATTTTGGTTTAATTCTGACCTTTATTTAAATAAAACAATTTTATATAGGCACCTACATTCATTATAATTTTGATGTAACAATTATACCTAGTATATTAACTAACAACAGTAATTATCAATTATTATATTAATTTTGTTTAATAATTAAACGTTTTGGTTTGTTACTTTTTCCTTTTATAACTTTATTTAATACCTATGTATCTGTCTTTCCAAAAAGCTTTAAAACCGTAGCAATAGCCTTATTCTAGGAGACCCAAAAGCGGAAATATTAATGAATGTCCAGTCCTCCCTAACGCTCGTTCCACTGTGCGACGGTCCCGTGGAGTGTGGAACAGGGGTAGTAGGGAGGTGGTTTTAGTGGGTAAAAATCCCACACACGGATAGGTACGGGCCTATCCGCGTCTTTTGAAGATTTCCACCTGCCCACGTAAAAAAAAAAAAAAAAAAAGAAAAAAAAAAAAAAAAAAAAAAAAAAAGAAAAAAAAACCCCATACATACATAAATATAATACACGTTTCCATTCCCACAAAAAAACAATCCACACGAGTACTCCACAAAAAGTTTTGTGTATTATTTTTTTTTTTTAATGAAAAAAATAGGGATTAATCTCCTTTCGTTTCTAATGGATTTTAAATGTGTTCTTGCTAATTAATCGCTCCCTACTGGTTCTTATCATTGCGTATTTATTTTAAAAATAAGTAATTTTGTGCCATCCCTGTTGTTATTAAAACAATTCCATACAAAATGTTTTGAATTAAAATCCCCCATGGCAACTAATCTGCTATTTAATTTAAAAATTATGTTTAGATCTCTTAATTTAATTTCTTATTTGGTGATTTGTAACAGGAGATTAGGTGTTTAATGGATTTGTGGATAATTAGGGCCACTCCTCCACCATGCCTGTTTCTATCAGCTCTGTGCAATATATATCCCTCGATATTCCATGAACACGTATCACTGGAAACTGTTTCAACAATGCCCGCAATTTGTACATTATTACTTTTTTTAAACTCTATGAATAGTTGATTTTTATTTACAATTGACCTACAGTTCCAAAACATAACATTAATTTTATAATTATTTGACATATGTAAAGGAGAATTTCCATGAACCCTTCAATTAGGCTACTATTTTTTTCTATGGGGTCTTTACATGCTTTTAATTTACCCATTGTTGTTTTGATCGTTTTTGTAATGCGGGGTACGTTGAATGATTGAAACAAGTCTTTAAGGTCTTTTATGAAACTGAATTGTCCTGTACCTGAATCATCGTTTTTTTCTGAAGTTGCAAAGAAATCTTTGATTTCCTTAGTGGCTGGTAGAGGAGGGTGTTCTTGATCCTTAAATTCATAAATTGGTTGACTTTTTGTAGCATCATCCGTTCTCCAAACACTACTTTTTCTTTTGGCTTCGATTTGCTTAAGCCGAACGGGGCACTCCAGATGATTTGCCGCGTGGCTTTGTTTCCAATTATTGCATGTTCAGCCTCCGTCTTGCTTCATACTATCTTTTGTTTCATCTTCTTGGGCACAATTTAGACATTTTGCTTTTCTGTGGCATTTTTTCGCAATATGGAAAAAAGACTGGCATCTGTAGCATTGGATTGCTTCTTTAGAATTTGTAAAGCGTTCCCACCGTGTTTGGCATTTGGAGACATATTTAAGTTTTTTTATTTTGTTAATTTCTTCCATGTTTTGTGGAGTAACTACATAAATTGGAAGTTTGATTTGATCCCCTTCTTCTGATGTCTTTATAAATTGCGTTGCTTTAATTGCTGCAACGTTCTGTGATTTAAGATCTTCAATAATATCACCTCAACTGAAGCAGGGAGTCCCTTCAATATAAATGGGGGAGTTTTGTCTTCATACAATGTATAAGTGTGATATTCACCTTTGCTCTCGATGATTAGTTTCTTCAGATTGTCGAAGTCATCTTTAGTGCTTGTATAAATTAATATACGATTTCCTTTGTATTTTAATGAGAAATCATTTTTTAGATGTTCCACCGAGCTTTTATAGTTTTTGAACTTATTGTAGAGGAATTTTAGATTTGTTTGTAGCTTGAACTGTATTTTATTTTATGTCATCCTCTTCCTCGTCACTCAAAAGGTCGTAAATGTTTTTAGTCAATATTGGCGTACCTTCAGTTTGTTGATTTGTGGTTAGCCTTCTTCTTTTTGTTCCTTTTGATTTTTGAATTTCCAATTCATCTTCAGTTACTGAAGCACATAATTCCATTGTACGAACTTTTTAGGTATAAGAATATTAAATAAGAAAAAGAAGAGAAAAAAAAATTGAATTGTAAGTCACTATCAGACGCTGCCAGTTAGGGCAGGGTCTAATCCTATTGCGCTCGACACTCTTCACTGTTGAGTATCCAAACACCAGTGGCGGATTATCCGTAAGGCAAACTAGGCACGTGCCTAGGGGCGCGTAGTTACAAGGGGCGCGCGAGCTCAGAATTTTTAAATAAATAAAAAAAATAACATATCGACAAAGAAAGAAAGAACTAAATGCTGATCTATAATATAATACAAGCATGATGCTATGATGCTGACAATCAGTTAAAATTAAGATGGCCATTTATGGCCGGTACAGGGGCGCCGATAAAGTTATTGCCTAGGGCGCTCTGGACCTTTAATCCGCCACTGTGGGTACCCTATTTTTATAATATTTTATAGAGGCTTGGTGGGCCCCAGGAGGGTCCTAGATTCCTATATGATCCATCTCCGGCTGCAGACTAAATAAAAGTACTGCGTGCAGCGGGAATTGAACCAGGATTTCCGGCATGGCAACTCAGTACTCTACCACTGAGCCACTTCTCTCCCTGAAGAGGATCCTTTTTTTTTTATGGAGCAGAAATATGGGGTACAGCGAAACACGTCCATTTACACAAGATCCAAACAACACAATCGGGAAATTTTAAAAATATTGTAAATGGTTCATCATTTTATTTCGGATCACTATAACCACAGTGACATGAGCATTCCAACCGTATAATCATATATTCACAACAAGTACACAACAATTCACTTAACATATCACCATAATCCTCTTCTTCCTCTCTGTTACCCGGACTTCCATCATATAATAATTACAACTATTTCCTAGCAGCTTTGCTTCTACAACTTCAAAAAACATTGGTGAAGATTTTTTTAAATATCAGTCTTTGTCAGAGATTATAACATAAAGATGATTTTTAGATACCTTATATACACCATCTCAATATTACATTGTATTTATACAATTACCGAGAATAAATTTTTTTAAAATTACAAACACAAAAGACCTAATTTGATAGTAAAAGGTTATAAATTGTTTATATTCAGGCCTATGAAGTTAACTGAATTTTTAAGCACAAACGCTGAAAATAGGCCATCCGAAAAAAGCAGTTTAATTATTAAGGTATGATCATTTATTTTTATTTTTTCCTCCAAACTGTAAAGTTATAAACTTTAAACAACCATGACAATCTTGGGTATCTTGTTGAATAATAATAGTTCTCCATATAATATATGTGGAACAAAAAGGTAAAAAAAATTCTCTTAAACAGCCAACGTTTCGACCCACATTCCAGGTCTTCTTCAGGGCTGTCAAAGGGGGGGGGGTCGGGGGGCTCGGTGTATCTCCCTCTTACTACTAGCATCACTAACAACTAACCAAAACTATAACTAACTACTAGCATCACTAACTACTAAGCAGAGTCTAGTAGTTAGACGAAGCGAGACCCGACCACCGCCCCTCCCCCCTCGACAGCTCAGAAGAAGACATGCAATGTGGGTCGAAACGTTGGCTCTTTAATAGACAGTTCTTCCTACTTAAGAAAAATTATTTGACCTCCAACCGGACCACTTTCTTCCACATATATATATATATATAAGGTAAACTATTATTATTCAACAGAATATCTGTAATGGTTGTTTAAAGTTTATAACTTTACAGTTAGGAGAAAAAAATAAAATAATATAATAAGTAATTGACCTTTTTACTGTCATTTCATGTTAATTAATTTATAAATTGTAGAATCTTGATTTTTAAAATTTGGGCTTGAAAGATGACCTAACTTTGATATTATCGATCAACATCCAATAAAAAACTAATTAAGAAATGCTAACAGACTGGACTCTTATGTAGGAGACTGGTTTGGTATCTAGTTAACCGAGTACTGGAGGTTTCAAGGTAGGGTAAAAGAAGGATGTATCATATAGCGTATATATTTGTGTTGTAATTATTTTATAATATGGATATATCTGTTATTGTAATTGTAACATATTATTGAATAATGAAGATTAAAAAAAAGAAGGTTATATGTATATTAAAAAAATAAACGCTTCAATTGATATTTTATAAAATCAGAGATTCAAGTGAGGCGTTTAGAATCAAAACCAGTTCGATCCATTTCATAAATTTTTTCAGGAGAGCTAAAAAACGTTTCAAAAACTCATAACTGTCTTTTGGAACAATTTATACAAATTTTTGCTTCAGACATGTAAAAAGTAGGTTGTTATTAGATCAGTAGAACTATTTTATTCGACTCGCGGGTTCATAATGTATTACAATTTTTGAATTAATTAATAACCAAATTTAATGCTTAGTCAACTAATGACATAAATTTGTAGTATTTTTGATGAAATTATTTTGTAAGATGAAAAATAAATATTGGGGATTCTCAAATATGCAATATTTAAAACCGTTTTTAAAAATAATAATTAATGTTAATTAATTTAATTATTTACTTAGTAATGAAAATTGACATTCATGAAAAACATTATAAATCTAAAAGTACTTTATAAGAAAAAAATAAATACAAAGAATATAACATCCCTGAAATTCCAATCTCGAAGTTCTCAGTCGAGTTGATGTATCGTATCAAACAAATCGAAACAATTGCTGGATGATAATTATAACGGGTATTTCTGTTATCTATATAATCAAAATTATATATGATAATTTTAATCCATATGTTTTTAAAGACAGGCTACCTTATTATCGATCACAAAATCTTTTATAGTGGATTACTTCTTTTTTTTTTAAACCTGTATCACTACAACCCAAGAATGAGAGTTCAGTACATGGTAGATACTGTGGTGTTCCTAAGATAATGGTTGTACAGGGTGGTGATTTGCTCAAACTGCAGGCTTTCTTCCCTAATTATGGGTACCCACTATATAGAGACTGGGCGAGCTCCATTAGGGCCTTTAGAACACTGAGGTTTCACCCATGACTATTAAAAGAGTTAATAATTTATCTACCTTATTCATATTTGAACCCTCAACCATTAGCATAGCAACTCCTTGCGGTATTTATTAAAATTAACATTAATTTTTTTTTTATCATGAAATTCGCTCATGAATGGATAGCTAGTCATCTAGTACTAGTAACAGATTATTAAATACGTAACACTTAGCCTTTTCATCATTAAAAGTTTGGTATTCACATTTTCAAGGCCCTAAGATAAGAAGAAAAGGAACTCATTTTAAATTCAAATTTCTTCTCATTAGAGACAATTTCCAAATGAAGAATAAAATGGTAATATCCATTTGATGCTCCCCGTTTCACAAGAAGAGGGTTAACTGTAAGAAGGCTTTCACCAAGGCAGCTGCTAAGTCCTAAGGCAAATATTGTACCTGAGTCTTTAGCAATTTGCGAATTGAGTTCTACCATGGACTTTACTCTCCCAACGTTCCCTAACAAAGGAAATATACATTTTATTAATAATGAAAAAGATTTACAGTAGTAAAACCGTTTGAACATGCTTATTAAAATTGTAATATGTATGATAAAACTTAGAACGAAACATTTATTAATAAAACCTCTTTACAACTACAAATGCTTTCAAGAAAAACTACACACTCACCCGAACCCATTGATGAAACCAATGGCGACGGAAAACCGAAAAAAGCCATCTACAAAATGTTTCCCTATTTTAATAAAAAAATCCAGGCTAAGCCCTAAAAACAAACTAATCCTTTACAAAACAGTAATCCGCTCATTGATAACCTATGCCTCACCTGTCTGGAGTTCAACCTGCGCCACAAATTATTGAAAGTTTGAAAGGGTACAAAACCTATGCATGAGGATTATCAATAATTATCCCCGCTACACGAAAATGTCGACTATGGTTAGAGATCTTGAAATTCCCACCATAAAACAATATGTTTCAGCCCAAACAAAAGCATAATTTGATAAAACTCCAACTTCCGAAAACCCATTAATCCGAGAAATCGGTAACATGGTAGGAACACTGGTGTTTCTAAGCCAACGGTTATGCAGTGAGGTAATTTGGTTGAGAGCCAGCTCAATTGCCAGGTTTTTTGGATTTATTTCAGCCCATCTAAGGGCATCATTTTTTTTAAGCCAATAGTTTCGACATCATTTCTTATAAGATTTGAGGTATATGACTGACGATAAACCAGTATCTGTTACCAAATAGATGTGCGTATTTTTCTTTCTATATAAAGTCCCAGAACAAAATTTTTATCTATCAACCTACGAGGTGTGGCTATTAAATAACGAGACTGACGTTGCAATAAAATTTATTTTTATTTTATACATAATTACTTACTGTCACCTTCAATATACACCCCTTCCCTATCCCCTACAACCCTCCATGTGAATTTACCATTGTTGGAAACAGTGCTGGAAGTCATCATCTGTCTGCTCCTTCAGGACGCGTGCCGCTTTCTCTTTTACAGCTTCCACGGACTCAAATCTCGTCCCTTTTAATGAAGATATCACCTTAGGGAACAGATAGAAGTCACATGGTGCAATATCTGGCGAATAAGGTAGATGTTCTAACACTGGGATGCTGTACTGGGCTAGCGACCTCTTGACAGATAACGCGGAATGAGCTGGCGCATTGTCTTGGTGGAGAACCCATGATTAATCCTTCCACATTTCGGGTCGTTTTTTCCTTACTCTTTCACGTAGTTTTGCAAGTGCCTCAAGGTAGTAGTGTTGATTAATAGTTTGACCTTCAGGAACCCAGTGAAGGTACACAATCCCATGAATATCGAAAAAAAACTTAAGTCTCGTTATTTTTATTTTTTTATTTGAAAAGAAAAGATATGTCCAGGACCGGGACTCGAACCCGGGTCTTCCAGATCGCTAGTCTGGGACTCTACCAACTGAGCCATCCTGGCTGTATCAGGCTAGCTCCCCGGTCATGGCCATATCCTTTCTTTAAGTCTCGTTATTTAATAGACACACCTCGTATATTTTGAAATTGGTGTTTATTCGATATCAAATAAAAACGAACTGAAATCTCCGCAACAAAAAAATCAAATATGAAACTGAAAGAAAGGGTAGAGTAATTTATAAAAAAATAAAAACAAGATTTATAAATAAAAGGATTCTACAATGAGCACCAACAGAAAGTGGTCTTCAACAGCTTGATAATACTTCACACGGGCTCGCTAAACTTACATTCAAGAGAGAAAAAACTTTGGTTTGAAATAAAGAAAATAAAAACACTCCACGAAGAGCATTTGAAAAGAGGAAGGAAAAAGAAGAGAAAGCTAAAAGTATTTATAAACATTCTCTAAAGTGTATTACGCTTTTTTATCGATAGTTTATTAGTTTTCGCCAGTTCCAGTCAACCTCTGTATGTCTGGGTTTCATTTTAGTCTTTCATAAGAACATGACTTTCAATCCCAAGATGGAAGCATTTTTTTTTTTCTGAGACATTAAATATAAACTAATATATTTTATATATTTTTATTTTTTAAGAGAAAAGATATGCCCGGGTCTTCCACATTTCCGTTGTGGTGCTCTACCACTGATGGATATGTCTGACCGAGGTACGAAACAGGATAGCTCAGTTGGTAGAGCACCACAACGGAAATGTGGGAGACCCGGGTTCGAATCCCGGCCCTGGGCATATCTTTTCTCTTCAAAAATAAAAATATTTAAAAATTATAACAATTAATAAAAAAAATAATATATTTTATGTTTGGATATATAAAATAACCGCACGGGTTTACAAGTAACAATGAAGTAAAAAAGAAATTATAAATGGATTTTGAAGAAAAAGTACCTATAACATCCAAGCGTGTATTTATTGTAAATATGTAGTTTCAGTAAATTACAATAGTTGTTGTCTAGCTTGACTTGGCATACCGACTGTTTTTCAAGACTTACGAGGCCACCAAAACATGTAATTCTGTTGGAAACATGGATTTAAATGTTTTTATGATTGTTATAATTTTATCCATAATATACTTCATATATATTTAAAACCATACATATATAAATCATATATCAAGCTGTAGTAAATAAAGGATTTCGTCTGTTAACAACCTTACATCGACACAGCATGATCTGCGGACCTTTCTGGGACTTCTGGGACTCACCTAGCCTTTATAAATTTATCAAGCTTAATTGTCGAAAAACCTTGGTGTTGAGCGTAATCTCGGACAATTATTACCTCCCTGCACAACCGTTGCCCTAGAAACAGTACAGTCTCTAAGTGTTTTGAACCCTTCATGGTTGTAGTGTTACAGTTTTTTTTTTAATAATAACAATTTAAAGTATTCTAGATTTTGCGATATATTTCCATAAATTAAAATTAAACCAGGATTTGGAATGGATAATGGACAGACCCAGAGTAGAATGCTGATGGGACTGTAAGAACCGAGATGGAGTCCTAGATAGTCAACAGACTCAGCGAATCCCAACCATCTGCTGATTAAGGCAACAATATCTCACAAGAGCTTTCCAACGGGTTCAATTACAGAAATTTAATTTTAATTGACTCTATAATAATTAAATTATAATAGCTTCCATGCTGTTGGACAGCAGGAGGATTCGCCAATCCAAGTAGAAATAATTAAAACAGGAAAAAAAGTCAGTTTATTGATTTTATTACCCATCTCGTAATAAAAACCAAAAGGAAATCATATATATATATATGGTCAATAGTCAAATCATTACATTCCAAGTCTAAAGGCCGCTACAGCGGTCAGTTCGGTGTGTTCATTTCTAACTGAAGGCAACATTCGCATGCACAGGCTCACTTCGGTGTGTCAGTTCAATGTGCTACCCCTTGGAAGCTCCAGTCCCTCTTATTGTGTTTTGTGTTATGTATTTAACATATTAAACACAATTTTATGTTTACATCATCTTTTCGGACGATGAATTGTTATTTCTATATAGTGCAGCTTCTTTGTTTGTTATTACAGTCCTTTGAAGTTACTTTCCACAAACGTTCCTCACCTCTCAACAGTTCTATAAATTATAAATGAAAATCTTTGCCCCAACTAACCATATTATCACTCTGTAATATCAAACACACAAAACGAATAACACACCAAAAAATACCTTTATGTATTTTTAACTTTTAACATTTATAATTTTAATTTGCCTTATTTTGTATATTTAGACTCAAAAAGACCTTAAATGTGGACCGAAACGTTGACTTTTAAATAAACAGGTCTCTCTATTTAAGAGATTTTTTACCTCCACTACTTTCTTCCTCATACTATGTTCAACTAATATTATTCGAGATAATCTAGATATATAATCTAGATGTACTTATTATACGTGTTTATTGGATGTATTTATTATATAAAATAATTACATAATTTTATTCTGTAGCTGACTGTATCAATAATTAAAATGAAATTAGTGCTATAATATTACTACTCTATTATATATTTTTTTAAATCTCAGAGGTGAAATACTTTCATAACACCACAATGTTGTGCGGGTAGTGTATTACAAAGCCCTGATACAATCAAGGAATATTGTACTCCGATGTTATGTTGTATAGTCTTGCGTTATAAGTATAGACCTATTTTGGATGTACATATGATGAAGTATGAATTATGATGATAAAGTATAGACTAAAAAATTATTGGGTAGAAAATAACCTATAAGCATGCATTAAAATCAAAAAAGTACTTTAAGAAAAAAATTTTGTATAATAATTACAGCAATAAAATAGTCAACCTAAAACTGTGTACAAAATTGTAATTGACTGAAGAAAAAAGTAAAGAACGTGCTTCGAGAAAGGAAGAAATATAAACAATAGAACAATTATAAAACATTACAATCAAATATTATCAATAAATATTATAAAACCCAAAAATGTTTTAAATATCTTTATAAAACCCAATAGTGATTGGGATACCCTCTCTTCTCCTAATAATTATAATAAATAATTATATTTACTTTTAAAATATCTCAAAAGCACATAATGAAATTAAAAATTGATGATTATAATATTTATTGATAATATTTGATTATAATGTTTTATAATTGTTCTATTGTTTATCTTTCTTCCTTTCTCGAGCTCGTTCTTTACTTTTTTCTTCAACAATTTTAAAGTTTTTACTATACAATTTTGTACACAGTTTTAGGTTGACTATTTTATTGCTATAATTATTATACTACAATTTTTTTCTTAAAGTACTTTTTTGATTTTTATTGCATGCTTATTGGTTATTTTCTACCCAACAATTTTTTAGTCTATACTTTATCATCATAATTCATACTTAAAATTCATAAAATGATTAAAATATTTTAGCAGTTACAAAAGCTTTATCCTATTTCCCGTTTGAATTTTATGAGGGTAAAGAAAAATTTTCCTTGACTATATTTATTCATTGTAATATATTCGGATAAATCCCAATAGGTAGAGTTATCAGTTACGACCCACATCAAATCGGAACAGGTAAAATTGCCTAAACCAAATTTGGATGTGATGATGATGATGAAATGTATTTTTTTTAAATAAAAAATTAAAATAATATTATTCACCAGAGTCAAATCACGGGAAGTCTAGTATCAGCATTCTGCATTCTGTATTCTCCCGTTGATTCTTTCAGCCAAATACCCCGAGCACAATTATCTCCAAAAACAAATAAGGATTTTACTTCTGTAGCGGAATTCAGCTGCATTTCTATACCTAAGGAAAATAGAAAGAGTTAGTTTATGTTTGAAGCAAGGTGCAGGTTATAACAACTTTTATAAAATATTTGACAATATCATATACAGCAATATTCCTAGAATATTTAATAAAATTTATTTACAGTTACAATGTTATAGTATTTATAATGATAAAACTAAATTTAAGTCCGATCACACTGAGGCGGTATAACATAAACGATAATCGTAAGCGACGTACGATACGCGGTACACACAAACAGTTCCATGAAATCTAAAGGGAGACGATAAAAAAGGTTCTTAAACATATCGCAAATGACATATCTCTTACGTCAGAACGTCTTCCTCACTTCAGCACATTTTGGTAACTATAGTTGTGGAAATTGAGTGCGCAACAAATTGTAATCATCCAGGTCGTGGCGATTTATTGGCTGCTGTTATTTTCGCTATCGCTAGCAATGAATTATAGCGATATATTCCTTACGATATATCTTATAACACCTCAATATGAAAGGGGCCTTAAAGGTGCAAATTTAAAGAAAGAGAGATAGACAACAATTGAGAAGGAGAAAGAAAAGTATGAATTAATGCAATGATAAATAAATAATATAAACAGCACTTTCCACAAAAAGATATATTAGTTTATTTAAAAAATACTTATTATTCTGTGCTTTAACTTTTTGATGATGTTTATAATCAGTAGTATATATATTATATTTTATGTTATAGTATATTTTACAAATACATAAATACGGAACAATTTTCAATATTTATATATTATTAGCCCAAACTAAAGTTTTTATAAGTACGTCGCCTAAAAAAATATACAAATAACAGAAATTAAATAAACATTGAAACCGAAAGTAAGGAAATATACCACTGGAAATTTCCATTGTAATTGGCGGTACCGAATTTGGCGGTAACAACATTTGGCGGTTTCTGGAATGGAGGTAGCAACATTTGGCGCTAAAAACAATTGGCGGTTTCTGGATTGGGGGGGACAACACTTGGCGGTATCTTAATTTCACGATCAGCTGCCAAAATTAAAACCTTTTGAAATTATTAGATCACCTCTTAGACTTATATGCATAATTTTCAATATTGTTCATTAGATTTAATTACGATATATCTAAGTTTAAAAAATAATTACAATTGCAACCCTGGATTAGTTAATAATGTCCATGTTATGTGAAAGATGTTATTAAAACATCATAATAAAAGCAATGAATTCAAAGTAGTGTTTTATCAATAAAATATTTTTGTGTCTATAAAACAATGAGTTCATAACTTGTAATGGACATAATAACGATTCTAAAAATAATAAACATAAGAAATCACATGGAATTTAGATAGATATTTTTAAGCAAATGTAGTTAGTTGCATTTATCTAGATCTATAAAGGTTCATTCAATCTTCGATTTCAAAGAAATTTTCTTAAAAGAAAAATAATTAAATAATTTAAAAAAATAGATAAAATATTTACAATGGTTATGTAAAATAAAAAATAAAACACTTACCGGAATAATTAATCTTTGCGGAATAAACCAAAATTGAAAATATTCACATTTTAATTAATTCATTACATGTATACATAACATGTTAAGTTCCATTGACTGCGTTATTTCAGAAATTCTTTAATAATCTGCAAAATAAATCATATGTTAAACATTATAAGTATTTTTTTTAAAGAAAATTTTAATTCAATAGAGAAAACTAGGCCTTTAATTATCTATATAAAAAAAGAATACTACAATGAACTTATATAAAAAAAGGAAAAAGAGATTGCAATTATGGTATAATTAAAAATTGAAAACAGTTCTAATTAAATATGAATAAATAAATATTTAGTTAATCATTTTTCATGCATCGCTTCAGTTTCATAACTTACAGAAGATTCCAATATGGCCACACTTTTTTCAAATTATTATTTTTTTTTTATTCACTAAAACACACACTTATTAATAAACTTTGCCATAAACAAGTATTAATTAAACATAATATAATAATATTGCACATCACTACAATATACTACACACCCAACACTAACCACCAGAACGGAAACGAATTAAAAACACATAAACGCCTTGAACGGTTAAAATAAGACTAAAAATTTAGATATTGTGTAGTAGGTGGTGTGTTAGGGAAGCTGATTTGACTTTAATATACTCAAATGAGAGTACACTCGCACCTGATTGGTCGGAAGGTCCCCCCACCACCGATCCTAGACCAGTCAGTTCCTCAAAAGTACAATATTCATGTAACATTTTTCTCTTATTACGGTAGTTTCACAAGTGCATAGGTATGTAATAATTAGTTTTACTAAAGATTTTATTTAAAAAAAAAACATAAATCTTCTTTTAATATATTATACTCTGATGGAAAAAAGAAAGATGGCAATTAATATAAATCATTAAGATATATACAGATGGTTTGACATTGAATATTTTACTAAGCATTTTAATTGTTAAACTAATTATATAATATATTTAGAATAGTTTTATTGCATATTGGTTCTATACAAATTAAAGAATGGTTGCTACTATTAATTTTATTTTTGTTTGTTCTGTTTGCTGGTTTTAGTTTAAATTTTAATTTTTAACCTATTTTCGTTTAAAATCATTAATTATTTGTTCAATCCAGATATGAAATTTTATTTAGTTTTTTTTTTATAAAGTTTATTCATAACTTGATTAATGATAATGATGAGATAGATAGATATATAGATAGAGAGAGAGAGAGAGAGTGAGAGAGAGAGAGAGAGAGAGAGAGAGAGAGAGAGAGAGAGAGAGAGAGAGAGAGAGAGAGAGAGATTTTCACGTTGAATATTTTCAAAACCATCTTAATAATAAATAAAAAAATGTTTCCACTAAACCTGAAAAAGGTATATAAATATGGTTTTTATGATAATTAAATTAGTATTGCCATTATTGGTTTTATTTTTATTTGTCCTAATTTATTAGATTTAGTTTTAATATTAGCGTTAAAGTATTTTAATTAGAAAGTAATATATATTTGTTCAATACAGATATGAAAAGTTATATGTATTTTCTTTTAAAGTTTATTTAAAAACAGATAAATCTTATTGATAATTTTCAAAATCTTATACTGAGATGTTAAAAAAGATATAAATTATAGTTAATCGTTAAAATATATATTATAATTGAGGTAACTGTTTCACATTAAATATTTTAACTAGCATTTTTATTTTAAACAGATATTTAAAACCAAAAGCTATTTCCATTCTATCTTAAATAGTTGAAATTTCTATAATAATTTAATTATGACGCCCATTATTAATTTTATTTTTATCCTGTTCATCAACTTTAGTTTAAATTTTAGTATCAAAAGTATTTTAGTGTAAAATCTTGAACTATTTGTTATATATTTGGTTAATAATTTTAAGATATTTAGAACACAAAATTATTTCCTTTCGACGTGAAATAGTTGTATTAATACATTTATTTTATATTTAATTACGATTGTCACTAATAATTTTAATAATGTCATTTTTACTAGCTTTAGTTTAAATCTTAGTTTTTAAATTATACTAATTAGAAACTGTTAAATTCTGGTTCAACAATTACGTTAAAGTTTATTAATACTAACAGAATATTAAATATTTTATTTACACACTCACTGATATCAATAAGACTAACATGTCTTCAATATTGAATTATTTTGTTTCACTAAAAACTATTAAAACACAACGGATCTCCTAACTAAAGTTTGATCAAATATATTTTGAAGTAAATGAAACCAGAAATTTCAAAAATTAACAATTAAAATATAATATTATAAAACTATTGAACACGGAGAGAACTGCACGGCACAGAGAGAAATATCATACTAAATTATCTAAAGAGAAGTAGAGGGAAGAAAACGGCCATATTAAGGAATGTAAACAGAACAATAATTCGATTTAAAGGAAGGAGGATCTTCAATTATCATGAAGAGGTTCTTTTAGGTTTCTCTTCTCTTCTTGTCTATATTCTTCAGTATTGACATCTAATAACAATATTTTAACTAATAAAAGAGTATATTTATCATAAATATTTCAACTTTAATTGTAAATAATTATTCGATAATCAAAGTTTTTCAAATAAGAATTTGCATTTATGAATTATATTTATTACCTGATAAATTCACTGATATACAATAAATGTATTCGTATGTGAGCTTAATATGGCAACTATATATTTCCACTATTAATATGAAGCTCGTAATGAAAATAATAAGCTTTGATAAAAATGTTGTCTTAATGTTACTATCAAATATTGCTTAATATATATATTTTTTTTAATAAAGCATTTTCCTTGGGTTCATGGTCGCATGAGTCATAAATAATATAAATTTAAAATGTTTAAAGATTCAGAGAAACGAAAATTAAAAGAGTTCGAAATATTGCGAACAAAACTTAATTTTTCTCAAATTTTTAGATTGTTTAATCAACTCATGGATTCCATTATTCTATAAAGAATATAAAAAAATAATAAGTTTTACAATTTTGTTTTAGTGTTTTATCATAAATATAGATATAATTAATGATTTTTTATTGTTCTTTTTTTTATAAAGTTGTTTTTTATGATAAATTTAAAATATTTAATTTTTACATGATCAAAGCCAGAACTGCACATCAATTTCAAGATAATCAAGATGTAGCAGTCAAGTCAAAGAGTGAGTGAAATTTAATTTCAATGTTTATATTATAAGCAATTTAAATATTACTATTATCAGAACAATATATTTTGGCCGTATTTCAATTTTATTCTATCTTTTATCAGTTATTAATAAACTTTTTTTGTTCTAAAAGAGAATCGTTATTATAATTATTTTAAATTAATTATGATATATTATTGAAATATATTTTGAATAAGTATTAGATGATCGGATAAATATGCAGAAGAAAATGGTCTTGTTGGAGGTCAAATAAACAATTCCTTAAATAGTGATAAACAATTAATTAGAAATCTCCATTTTTTAAATGTCATCTTTCCATCAATGTGTTTTACTTAATAGATCATTTATTCACTTATGTAATAATAAATATAGAAATATCTATTTCCGCTATTGAAGTAAAAGTTTTAATTTAAGAAATCAATAAATAAAATAATAGCTTTGATAGAAATGTTGTCTTAATATTATTAATATATTAATAAATATTTATTTATTTATTTATTTATTTAAGTATTTCTCTTTGTGTCATTTTAGTTTTGTAAAATAAATTATATGAATTTTAAATAAAATAAATTTATCAATGAATCAGGAAAGTTGATATAAAATAATCCAAATAATGTGAATTAACTTAGAATTTGTCTGAAATTTCTAGTGATTTAATAATCGATCCATGGGGTTAATTTTATTTTTAAAGGATATGGAACATATTTTACTTTTGTCATAATATCGTTTATATATTATAGAAATCATATTTTCATGAAGTTTAATTTCTAGATGATCGAATGCCAACATTGCTGACCAAGTTCCAGGGAAATGAAGATGAACGAGTTCAGGAAAATTATGAGTGAAATTTTAATTAAATTTTTAATTTATATTTTGCCACTTCCTAACAACTATTTTTTCTTTTCATCTTTTATTTTTTTTTAATAATACCATGCTTTAAAGTAATGAAAATATCAAAACTTATATAGGTCTAAAAATATCTTATTTTTAGTAAATCATTTATTCAATCAACTATTAAATTCTTATTTTTTTTTATAAAGCTTTATTCAGATGAGTTAAAAAAATTACTTTATCTAAAGGCATTTCAATATTTACATGACATTGGCTTTTGAATAACAGTTGTGTTTTTTTATTTTTTTTTTTTTATTTATTTATTGCTATTTACAACTATATTACAGTAATATAACAAGTAAACTTTTTTTATTTAAAGTTAGAAAATCCAACTTACAAAACTGCTAGATAATTTTTTAAATATCAAATTCATAGAACTTTTGTGTATAAACAATGAAGTAAATCATACTAATTAATCAAAGTTTATAAAAACTTATCCATCTCTGTCCGTAGGATTAATAATGATTATGGTGGCAATTTTAAATATTTTTATAAATGTTGCATGTTTGTATATTGGTTTGCGTTTATATTTTTCTTGTAATTTTTATTTATTTATTATATATGTTTATATATCATATATTTTAATATACATATGTGTTACCTGTTGGTGGGGTACCCTCACATAATATCAGCCGATAACGTATCTTAATATATGGGATGTTTATAGTTTTATGTTAATGAAATAAATAATAATTAATGAGAAACCACTGAGATATCTCAGTTTATGGAAATTGCATAAATTCACAATGCCATTCTCAATAGCTATTTACTTTCTTCAAATATCTTGCTTATTATTCTGCCAGAAACATTAACGTCCTTTAAAACTGTTAGTGACAATGTTTAAATAAAAACTTAACTAAACGTAGGTTACTGAGGAAAATATAAAAATTTATTTTTTAATAAGGCTAAAACGGCAAAACATAGGTTTTAGTACACTAGATAATACAGATAATAAATTTGAAAAAGTTTACTCTTCTAACTGAGGGTAATCACCAATTGAAGTAAGTCTACTTGATCCTTTAAAAAAATTGTTCTCAATGGGCACAACATTTTATGTTCTAAAATCTGTAGTATTTTTTTAGATAAGGTACTCATTTTGTAGCTGTTTACTGTAAACTCTGATCCTATTTTCGAACATTTTGAAATGGCTCATGCGCCATTTAACCATTTTATTATATTTGTCATTGACTAGACGCGTAATTAAACTCTTTTGTATAATTCAAATAATGTTTGCGATAAAATGCACCGTTAATAAATTATGTATATAGATATGTAAATACCATTCACATTTTAATTTTTTTTTTTTTTAAACTTACAATATTTAATTCAAACTTTACTTGATAAAATTCCTCCAATCTTTGGGATATTATGTACTTACATATAATTTAGCTTAATATTAATTAATATTATTATTAATTAATATTATATTTATATATATATATATATATATATATATATATATATATATTTTACATCTTTTTTATTTAATTTAAATAACTTTTCCTATAAACTACACCGTTAAGGATCTACATATATAGTTAATTTACCTGATAAATAAAATATAGTTACCTACTATCAATTATTGAGGTTGGCTTATTATTCTTATTATTATAAATTTCTCATTGCCTATAAGTCGGAATGTTATGAAACTAATAAATCGGAAAACATTATTTGCTAATATCAAAGATAATAATTTTAGGTGCAAATAGTTTTCGCCAAATCATTTTCGACAAAAGTTTTGTTAATTAGTTAATTTTTATTATTTATGAAGAAATATTTGTCTTCTAAACTTTACAATTTAAATATATGAAATATAGAAACAAATGTTATTGTAATAAACATTCTCAACATCCTGGGAGTATGTACTTTTAAGAATTTGAAATTTTTGGAATTCAGATCCTTGTTCCTTGCAGTCCAGTAGCATTTAAGGATTACCTATAAAAATAAATATTTAGTTTACTTACAAAAAGATGTGTCTTATCATTTAATGTTAAATAAATATATATAAAGTAGAGCGTCGATTAACCGAACTATTGTCAGGTGTGGTTCGGATAACCAAAATTTCTGATTGGATGTTAGTACGTGTATAATAAAAATATATTAGTACATAGAATGATTTATTTAGGTTGTGACACAAACCAAGTTTTAATATTGGTTTTCTTCAATGTTGATTTCCTCTTCATGGCAGCTAAGTCAATAATTCTTTAAACTACAGTTGTAAGTATCAAATTATTGTTCCAAGAAATAAAACTTTGGAGAAAATACTCTTCAAATTTTTTTTCTAGGTACGGCAATTTTTATCCATTCTTATACCTATTATTTAAATTAGTTCTGATAATTTATGTTCGTATAATTGACGCTCTACGGTATATTATATACAAATTAGGGAAACGCTCAAAGACTATTTATTTAGTATTTTAACACATAAGTAGGGAGCGGAGTGGCTCAGTGGTAGAGCCCTGAGTTGCCATGCCGAAAATCCAGATAGGGTACCCAAAATAAGGGGGGAAAATCGGGCGGTTGAGCGTGATCTAGGACCAATCACCTCCCTGCAGAACCGTTTTCATGAAACAGTACAGTCTCTACCATGTACTGAACCCCAGACCCGTTCACGGGCTGTAGTGGTACAGTTTTTTTTTTTTTTTACACATAAGCTGATGGGGAAATGATTAACTGACTTATACATGTTTATGTTTAAAAATATTTTCGTTTAAAGGTTATATTTCTGTGAACTTCTTCCACTTACTGTTATCTGTTAATAGGAGACATTCCAGCTGGTACAAAATATTTCTGTAATGTGAATGCGCCAATGTGGGAGGGCACGTAGTGTGCACATTTGAGTCTTCCCAGCCTTGGCTATTCTGGCCTTGGTCGCTTATTGCATAATTCCTCTTCGACTTTTTCTTCGGGTTTTTCATCTTTCACTTATTTCCGTTTTGTCTTCAGGTATTATAGTCAAGGCCGAAGAACAGTCTCGTGGTGTGTAGCTTAATATAGTCCTCAATTATTTATTTCAAGACTAAGACAATAATAAAAATTACGAGTGAATATCTATATAATCCTGTCTCACATTTGTGTGAATCTGTAAAAAATCATTGTTGATAAATACTAGAATATTATAACAATCGAAAAATCGAAACTGATACTATACTTGAAGCTTTAGCCTAATTTTCTTTGATGAACATCAAAAAGCTATCAAGTTTATTTTAAATTTTGCCTTTACACTGTTATGATAATGAAGATAGCGTATTAAATTAAATCTTCTAAAACTAATAAACTCACAATGGAACATGTAACAAATTTCAGTCCATAAAATATTTAATTATAAAATAATTCCTCTAAATTCACTATTAAACAGATAATGTCGCTTTATGCTACTATGCTAAATAAACAATGCTACAGTGGGAATCCTAAATTTTGGCTATGTAGTTATAATTAGGATAGAGTCTTTAAAGAGTATCTGGTGTCGATTAGGCTAGGGACCCCATTTTACGTCCCTTACGAAGAACGTATATTTTTACTCACTTTAAAAAATTCTATGCTCACCTGACGGGCTGCAAGCTCCCCGCCTTGGTTATAGGAGGTTGTTATCTTACTACTTACATGTATGTTCTATTAACAATTCACAGTATACCAATGGTATGGTCATATACCTCAACTAAAATTTAAGAATACTAGAATAATATATTCCTTCTTCTTTGTTTATTATTTACTTTAGCATATAGCGGTTCACTGAATTAAAGTTTTCCTGGTGTCGATTTCTAAACACAAAAGCCGGAACTTAAGAGCTTAAAGCCCAGAAGCGGGCACTTAAATTGGGAGGACAGGTGTGAAGGAGCGGGATAAACGTAATTGCGTTCCAACACTGACATTTCCCGATCCCAAGGACGTTTTTTCAGCCATCCGCGTCTTTTCCCTCTCCGTTTATATCCTTTAGGCGTCTTAGTCCCGAAGCGCAAATTGTCCTTATACGCAGGAATAAAGGATGTATAAATAAAAATACCTCATCACGACATATTTTTTTTTTTTTTGGAAACTAAACAGCTGAAAAGTTCGTGTAATACATTTCAACTGTTTGCTAACAATTCTTTATATACGTAATTATTAAAAAAAAATTATATGGCAAAAAAAACATGTGGAGCTTTAAAAGATATTTTCTTAATGACCCAATTTTAAAACTCCCAGTAATTAAATATTTACAATTGATATCAAGCAGCCCTCACTTTTTTACAATAATATGATTTTTTTTTCATCACTCTAATCTAATTGAAAATTATTTCCTAATTTTTAGTTTTGTTTTCTACTAAAGCGTGTTGTTTAAACTATTATTTATTTTGATAAAGAAGTAAGGTTGTTCTTGCTGTTTTATGAATCTTGACATTTTTAAAAATATTTGGTAAAGAAGCAATGAAAAAAAAATGAGGTTTGCCAGCAGAAGTAAAAAACCTCAATACTTAGGAATAACTGTTAATTAAATCAGTTATATTCTGAAATAATTATATACTTTATCAAGTAGTTTATTTATTAATCGAAATATATGATGGCTTGAACAAACTCAATACAATTTAATAAATATAATAATTAGTATGCAGTAATATTATTCAAATCATCCAAATCCTTGTGTATTTGAATCTTTTAACAACTTAAAAGAAGAAATTGGACAAAGGGAAAGGTCAACAGAGACATTAAATAAATGTTAATACATTAGTGGATAAATTCCAACTAAAAACCTTAAGCCTCTAAACTAAAAAAGGAATAAGGAATAATTAATCTAATAATTTTAATAATGAAATTTTGGACAGGCATTTTCAATTTCCTGTTTTAGTTTAGAGACTTAAGGTTTTTAGTTGGACTTTTTCCACTAATGTATTATAATTTATTTAATGTCTCTTGATGTTATTTGTTGATCTTTCCCTTTTTCAATATATATTTTGTGGAATAACCATAATTCCACTGTTTTTTTGATAAATTCTCTTTTTTTCTTGCACTTTAACTTTCATTTTTCCATATGGTTTTTTGTCTTCTGTTCTTGTGTTGTTTGTTACTATTATTAATTTTATTTTGTTTTCCTGTTGTGTTTTTTGGGATTTGGTGAGTATATATTGATGTTTCAAATTCTGGAGTATTTATCAGCTGTTTTTATCTACCTTATCCAGCTGGGAATCTAGTAACCTTAACTTTGATTCAGTAGTTGCATTTGAGCCTTGGAGGTGGTGGGATGTGTGTTTTTTGGGTGCATTATTCATGTTTTGCTTTGCTGTTATTCTCTTTCTGCCCTGAGGATCCCTGAATAGGCGAAATATTAGACAGGTATTTTCAATTTCCTGTTTTAGTTTAGAGACTAAAGGTTTTTAGTTGGAATTTTTCCACTAATGTATTAAGAAATTTGACTATGACAAATATAATCTTTTAGGGGAAACGAAAAGTAATTGATGTTTTAAATTATTATCATTAATTTCGCAAATATTAAACGACCTTTTATTAAGATATTGTTTTTCTAATATCAATTGAGTTCTAACCTTTATATTTAAATTGATGAAAACAAACAGTATAACTCATACACAGGCCGCTACTTGGCGCTAGTCTCGCGCAACACCCATAAGTTTCCCCCCTACCGAAAATCGCTCAACGCAGTTAAAGACGTTTTGACTTTAAAAAAAAATATGAACAAACGTAAGAACAATTACGTCTGTTACTTGCAGACGCACAACGTGATTTTTCTTCCCTCGCTTGATTTCCTTTCTCCTTTTTAAATTCTCGCGTTATCCAGGATATCTGAGAGATAGGGATCCCCTAGATACCCCAGATACAGATATCTTTATGATCCTATTATACCAGCTTGTTAGAAGGACAATGGGAACTGGAAGGATAAGTTGCGGAAGACACGGAGGGATCAAGGTTTCCTAATGAGAGTCCAAGTCACGAGCCCTGGATTAGTGATAACATCTGAAGTGGGAGGACTCTTTTATTTTTCGGCCGGCCCACTCCGACCATTTGTCTACTCCAAGGCTCTCCTCCACGCAGCCGTCACTCTAGTCTCGGTTAGTTCTTTTACGAGCTTGTCATGTTTTTGTGTAATGTTTTAAGTAAAAACTTCTTTTGCCGAGTTGAGCAATTTTCGGTATGGGGAAAGCTATTGGGTTCGAGTCAACAACACGAGCGACATGATAGTGACGTGTTGCGACCTTTGCATGTGTTATATGATTTGTTTTAATTAACTTTAGTTTAAAAGCTAGAATTGAGTTGATATTTCTTGTGAAAAGGGTTTACTCAAATTGAGGTTTTCTTCAAGCAAATATTTAATTTAATTATTTTTTCCATTATGTTCTATCTTGTACATCTACCTCCCTCAGACCATGGCTGTGAGTAATTACCTCATTTCCTTCTATCTTATTCGTGGTCTTCTTCGACGTTTCCTACCTTCAGCACTCCAATTGAAAATTAAATTGGGCAATGTTTCTTCCTTCATTCTTCTGAGATGACCATACCATTCCAATATTTTTTTCTCTATATTTTGGAAGACGTTTTGTTGAGCTAGGTCTTTAATTTCAGCATCCTGCTTTCTACCCTGGCAACTATTCTCCAATAGTCATTTCAGTAGCAACCAGTTTTTTTTCCTAAATCAGCGTTTATCGTACTTGTCTCTATCCCATATAGCAATGGACCTATATATGAGCTTCTTGGTATCTATAGTCAAATTATTGCTGCAAAGGACCGAGTTAAGCATACCAATTGGTTTTCGGGTTGCAATTATCGTTTGACTTTCTTTTTTTTTCGGACGTTCCACTCCTTTCCATTATAGAGCCCAAATATTTAAAATTATCCACTCTTTTATATTGCCTTTAACAACGAGGTCCTCCTGATCATCAATTGTCATATACCTCTCCCACAGTTTCCTTAGCATGTATTCTGCATCCTTGTGGTCTTGAGAGTTACCTGACCATCAGGGAACAGTAGATTATGGGGAGGGCCATTACCTATTACCTATTCTTAGTCCCATTTGCTTACCTTTTTTCATCCCATTCTTTTAAAGCCGTTCCAATGTAGATTTTAAATAGAGATGGTGACATACAGCAGCCTTGCAGTAACCCTTTACAAGCCGAAAATTCTGGTGATAAATTCTTACCTATTTAATTTTGACTATGGTTTTTGCTATATATCCTTCTGATAAGGTCAATCAGCGGTCTGTTAAGAGCATTCTTTAGAAGTGCTTCCCATAATAATTTTCGGGGCACATTACCGTTTCCCTTTTCCAGGTGAATTGATATAATAGTAATAATATTTAACTAAAAGTTCATTTAATAATTGTACAACTCATACTTTATTTTTTTTTTATTTATTTATTTATTGAAATTTACAACTGTGTACAAAATACATCTAGTAAATATAATGAGTGAATACATTGACATGAGAAGACAAGTAGAGAAACTACCCAGTGGCAGTACTCAAATTAAAAAGTTCAGTTTAGAAGGTCACGAGGCCATCTTCTTTTCAGACGCCTCGGAGGATTATCGGGAATCGAAGAGGAAGCTAGGTTTGAAACTAGAGGGTTTGAGTGGGAATCAAGTTTGTTATGAAAGGATATATACCTGGTTCGGGCTAAATCAGCAACCAATGGGACATTAAGGTCGTTATGGATGACTTTATTCTTAACAAAATAAGGAGCGTTGAGGATTTTACGAAGGATTTTGGATTGTAGGGATTGGATACGAGAGGAATTCGATGGCTTAGTGGAGCCCCAAAGCTCTATTCCGTAAGTCCAGATGGGTCTAATGATTGTCATGTAAATGAGTCTCTTGTAGTTAATTGGGAGCTTAGAACGTTTATCTAGTAAATGCTGAAGTAGCCTGAAACTCATACTTAAAACAACAATAACTAGTTAAGCTGTTCGTATTCCTTAAAATGTTTTAGTTGTCATAATTAAATATATGAAAGTATTATAAATATTTGAGTAGTAAGAGTAATTGAATATATGACAGTATTATGAAATTATAGAAAGTATACATGATCTAAGTATTGTTGAACATAATAGTCCAAGATCCATGGTCCATTTTTCCACTTGATTATTATCAAGCTGAATCTTCGTGAATAGCTTCGTGTATGTATCGATAACGATGTCATAAAAGAAGAAGTAAAAAAAAAAATCAGGTGGTTAGTAATTATTTTTAAAGACCTCGTTATCGATACATGTTGGAAGCAGGGGACTCTTTGATCAAACCATAAATTTTGTAGGACATATATTTTTTCAAATAATTTAGATAATTATCTTGAGATTAAAAACAAAAAAAAAACAGTTAATAATAAATCTTTGAGTATCATCAAACCGCTATATTTTATCCTTGCTACTTCTGTTAGCTACCACAATCGAGAATTTTCGCACAGGAAATTGTTGGGCATCTTATCGAAACGAAGCTATTCACGAAGATTCAGCTTGATACTAATCAAGTGCAAAAATGGACCATGGATCCTGGGTTTTAATGATAATAATGCTAAAAATGAAAATAAAATTCATTAGGATATATGTAAATACAAAAGTAAGGTAAAAATATATACTGATTATTTAAATTAATTTATCGATATTTATTATTGAGCTTGTGCAGCCCATCTTATGTTTTGATTAATAAATAAACTAATTAATAAATAGAACATGTGAATAATTATTGCTAGGAAGTCCTATAGATATGAAACCAGATGATGCCAATAAATTCATTTTACAAATTTGAAATTTAAATAATTCAGTTTATAATTGATTTAGAAATAAAAAAATTAAGCAGTTATTCTAACTGTTTTTATTTTTCACTACTGTTGAAAGTTCTCATGTTTTTATAGGGGGGTTACATGTTTTTATGTGAAACAAAAACAGATCAGTATACACGTTTTTGTTTCCAATATTTTTTTATTTCACCAATAAATCACAATTTCTAAAAAATGGCAATTTCGTAGATCGCTTTTGTGTTACTTCGGTGGCGAATTGCATTCTTATAATGATTATTTTATACCTCCTTTTGAATATTTGATCATTTTTATTCATTTTAAATTTTTATTAAAGACCATACATTTTATTTATGCATTTTAATAGCTGTTGTATCCCAGAGGGAAATATTTTATTTGTTATTAATGCTGCCCAAATACATAGCGTTACTACTTGACTGCCTATTAATCATAATTTGACATTAAAATTTTAAATACATTTTTATTTCTTTTATGGCCAGTCACCTCAACTTCATGAAACTATTTGTGTTTTTTATTATTAATAATTTCATTTGATCCCGATTTATATTATTCTAACAGAATAAAACAAATTCTAAATCATTAACCCATTATTTCATTTGAGGAAGAAAATGGTGGAGGTGAAAAAAATTCTCTTAAGTAGGGAGAACTGTTTATTGAAAAGCCAACGTTTCGACCTCATTGCAGGTCTTCTTCAGTGCTAAATATACAAAATACAGAAATTTTTTAATTATTTCAACGTTGGCTTTCCAAGAAACAGTTCTCCCTTCTTAAGAGATTTTTTTTTACCTCCACCACTCACACACACACATATAATGTCGAGTTAAAGTGGCTCTTCCCACCCATTCGTAGACATTATTTCCTTAGTGTTTTTCTATACCAATCCATTAACTCGCAACACCCTTCATATATCTATAGTCTCCTTCAATGCAAATCCTCTGTCCAACACCATCAAACTAGATCCCGCCTTTCCGATCTCTACATTCCATCCCACAGAACTAAGGCATTCGAGCGTTCCTTCCTCGCCCGTTCCACCACTGTGTGGAACTCAATTCCTCCTTTCATCCGCCATTCATCTTCACTGGCCTCATTTAAATCCCTGCTTTTCCATCATCTCTTGGCATCCCATAAAGATGCTCTCCAGGCAGGCCAATCTTCCGCTTGAATTAATGTGTATCGAATACTCGATCTCGTTACCTACGTGTTTGTTTATTTTTCCAACAACAAAGAAGATACAGACTTTGTAAATACTTTATCGCATGCTATGCAATTCATTTGCTTTATTTAGCAATTCCGTTATTAACTATTATATTAATGTTATTTATTATTATTTTGTTAATATCAAACCTTTATATATATGTTTTATTTTTATTTATTTATTTTTCTAGACAATTAGTTAAAATCCTGTAAAGTCTCATACTTTTTAATCATTTATTTATTTATTTATTTTTTTCTCTATTTCTATTATGTTTTGTCACTCATGATTACTTCATGATTTGTATCATTATGTAGCCTCCTGCCCAGATGAATACTATGTTTATTTTACTTGTTCTTTATTGTTATTCTAAAGGGACTTGGTCCCAGAATAAAGTTTGTTTTCTATTCTATTCTATTCTATTCTATTCTAAAGGTCAACTATTATTATTCAAAATTATTCCATTTATTTCTTTTTTTGTGCTAATGTTTAGCATTAATGTAGTTATGTCACATTATCAAAAATAAAATATTTCTCCGCCATTAAAAACTTTCTTTGTCCCTTTAATATTTTTTTTTTTAACATTTTCAATTGTTTCATTTTTTTTTGTATGGATAAATTAGCTATATTTTTGAACAATTTTAAGCTAATATGATATTAATGTCGATAAAACTGTATATAAGTCTAATAACCTATTTCTGTCATTTGGAAAACTTATCCAGCGTGGGAACGTAAACAAGCTTAATTCTGACAAAAGAGGTCCCATAGTATCTGTGCCGGCCAAGTTTTCTACTTCCACCAATAATTCATTACTTACTCGGAAGATGAGGCGGCAAGTTTTCGCATTTGCTCACCTACTTTTTTAATAAGCGAGCTTGCAGTAGATCAAGGGACTAGCTGACTCTCGGGAGGGTAGGAAGAAAACATCGGGGTATTATTTAGTGGAGTAGTTTTCAGGTCAAGCTGTGATGATAAAAGGTGCCAACGGATGATGTGCTCAGTTAACAATAGAAAAGTAAAGATGACATCGGTAAATTAAAGAGATAATTATTGTCTGCCACGACACTTCACTGCCTTATTTATCATGGGTTTAGGTTCTGAACATCATGTTTCGGGAGGATTGCTTTACCATACTAGAGAAAAATAAAGAAGCTATCCACTTTTATCCTTAACCTCACAAGTGTCGTAAAATACTGTTTTAGTATTTATAAAATAGTACTTTTATCAATTAATTTATTTATTTATGTTTTATTTTATTTGTACATTTATTAATAAACAAAAGCAATATAAATTAACAAGTATTATGAGCATTTGAGCAAGTTATTACAAAGGTTGTCCCTTCGTGTTAAGTCACAACAAGTTCTAACTTTTCATTCCTTACCCTTTTATTATTTTCCAAAAATGAAGTTATCATGAGCTTTAGTAAAGGGGAAAGTAAATATGGGAAAAGTGTATACTAAGAAATGAATGTTTCAAAAAACAAATATCATCCATACTTTGAAATGTTAATTGAAACTTTTATTTCTTGATGAAATGGTTACCGAAACCTACTCATTACCCATAATTACACTCTCTTTTCGACTCTTAAGTTTATGATAACTTTTTTTTAATATTAAAAATTAAACGAACAAACAGTTAAAACTTGCTGTAACTCAACTCGAAGCGACAACCTACTGAACAGATACTAAATTAATTATTCGAACCCTTTGGTTCGAGAAACATTATTTATTATTTAATTTTTATTTGCACCTGCGGAATTGCGCATCCAGCAAATTTGATCGAAATGTTTTTCTCTTTGCTTTTCTAGATGATCATCGAGTTTTGGAATAAAAATATCAATAGTTGAGTAGGTCTCTTGGCCAATGTCTTTTTAATCTTTTCTTGTCAAGTCTAGGTAACAGGGAGTAGGAACGAGTGGGTTTGGGTGATATTGTGTCGATGAGTGGAATGTTATGTATTTGTTATGAATATATGATTTTATAGTGGGAATGTTCATGCCGTTGTGTATGGTGTGATTCGAAATATACCATGGTGCATTAACAATTTTTCTGAGAATTTTGGACTGTGTGGTTTGAATCTTGTGTATGTGGACTTTTTTTGCTGACCCCCAAAGTTCTGCTCCATATGTCCAAATAGGTTTCAGTATGCTATTATAGATAAGTCGTTTGTTCCGTAAGTCAAGTGAAGATCTGTAGTCCAGCAGATGTGATAGTTGTTTGTACCGTCTAATCAGTTCTTCTATTTTTAATTTTGTATGTACGTTCCATGTAAGTCTTTTGTCCAAGTATAGTCCGAGATAACAGATATACATAATTTTTGGAAGGTACCTCGTCGTTCACGAGCTACCTTCCAAGCTTTGCGTAGTGAGAAGGTTACATGGCTCGATTTTGAGGCGTTTATTCTGATTTGCCATTATAGAACCACTTTAATAATGGTAATAGTATAGAACCAATTTTCTAAATCAAATAACTGAATTTGAAGAGCTATAGATGCTAGGTTTGGGTCTCTGTGAGAAGAAATAATGGCTGTATCGTCAGCGAAGGTATAGATGTTGGTGCAAGGGTGCTCCGGGATATCAGAGGTGTAAACAGAATAGAGAATGGGGCTTAAACCACGGCCTTGCGGTACACCCCTGTATTGAGGAAAGAAGGAGGAAATCGAAGAGTCAACGGAGGAACAGAAGAATCTGTCTTGGAAATAAGATTGAAGAATTAAAAAGTATGTAGGAGGTAAGTAAGGTTTTACTTTCCAGAGACTATCAAATGCTTTTTAAATGTCAAGAAAAATCGCAGAGCAATTTTTTTTAGAAAAAGAAACTTTCTTTTTATAGAATCGAAAAACACATAAGTGTTTGGTTTTCGATCATATAACAAGCTGGAAAGAAAAACTATATCTAGTTTTTCTTCACGTTTTTGTGTTTTACAGAAAACAAACATCTTAATTAAAATATTTCGGCATACTTTTCTCGCTCTTTTTCCCTGCACTTAAATAAAAACATTCTTTCGGAATTCTCGGACGTACTCAGGAATCCGCAACATATGTTCTCGTAATTTACTTAATAAACTTCATCTCTCGGATTCTTCGATAAATAATAAAAAAATTCCTAATTGCGGGAAAAGAATCTTCCCTCTTGCAATTATATGCGATGATGTTGAACCCTAGACGTTCCTGGAATTGTGGTTTTCGTTATTATATAAACAGTTCAATAATAGCCTGGACTATGCCCTCACTACTCAGAGGGATAGAGATATATTTAGCTGTACTCGCTATTGGATAATGTTCCCTCAGGCGGAGTTACGCAGGACTGCTAGTACTGGCCATGACCTAGCCTAAGGCTATATCGGCGCTGCATCTTGGAATACCTTCTTATTACATATCTATCGTCCATAGGCTTATGATAATAATAATTCACCAAGAATAAGTCAAGAAATTTTAAGCTGCAGACTAGACCTACCCTTTTTATAGGTACACGCAACCTAATACTAATAAACGGCGCATTAAGCTTTATTGGGACCATCCCATCATCACTGATCACACGATTCCTCATAACAAGCCTGATATTTTGCAAATCCTTAAACAAGACAAATGGGTGAGTATAACTGAAATAGGTGTACCGGCAGATGATAACCTACACAAGGTGATTGCCGAAAAAGTTAGAAAATATCAGGACCTGGCAGAGAAACAGAATAATATGAAGCAGTCATATAAGCTCGACAAAGCAAAATTTTTGCCGTTAGTCATATCGACAAATGGATTGAAGCCGGTTAAACGAGCAGTTCTTTTGGACACAATCTTGATAGTGACAATAATTTCAAAATCCTTGAAGATGCTAACAACTGGAGATGGTTTGGACTTGCCCCAATCTTGGTTTCGAAGCGTCAAATGGACAGAAAAGCGGATAACATTAATAATAAGAAGGAGAAGTGCTTGCACATGATAATCTACAAAAATTGGTCCCCGAAAAAAATCGAAAATAACAAGACATATGAATAAGAACTGAAAAAAAGTTTATAATCTTGACGAAGCTAAGGTTTTTTCGTTAAGTCATGTCGACAAATGGCTTCATTCCGAAAATGGTGGTGTATATTATTAAATACTTGGCCTTCTCATTAAACATTCTTGAACAATCCTAGGGTATCTGGGACCTTCCTGAGGCTCACCCAGCCTCTACAGCAAATAAAAATGCAATAAAACAACACATTAAACGAAGTGCTTAAATAATATTTTTTAATTGCGGAATTCTTAAGTTCTGTAAACATAAATTTTAATTTGTTAAAGATATACTTTTGAAATTTAAAATATACATTCATAAATGAAGATTAACGCTCTGCCCTGATCGTGATTTTTGCCCATTCTGTCGGATCTCTCGTATTTTTACCCCTAGTATGTTGGATGGTCGGTATTATTTACAAAGAATTACGGATTATCGGTAATAAGTACCGATGATCCGGGCAGAGGCTTAAACTATAGGTTCTGATATTTAATTTATACATTCGTACAGTGTTATAATGAATGATGAATTCGTACATTTTATTATGAACATTATTGATTATTTATAGATCGATGGTATGGAACAATTTCAGTCAGACAACTGAGCGTAAATAAAATTTAGCTGGTTGGAGGTGGAGGAAGCCAGATTTAGCGAATGGCCCAAATTAATTGATAACAGAGTCACAAGTCATCTGACCTACTTTCGTTATCTCCCCGGTTTTGGCAGGCCAATATTTCATGAAAATAATATGCTTCAATCTGCACTATAAATCAGTGCAGGAAAATCAGGAAAATAAAAAATGGTTCAAATCCGGAAGTGCCTGATAAAGTATTTTATCTGTTACAGCTATGGATGAACCCTGAGGGACTTGCAAACCATCCCGGTGCTCAACCAGCCTCTATAAGGTGGATACCCTGAATTGGGGGAAAACCTAGTGGTTGAGCATGATCGAGGACAAACCACCTCCCTGCATAACCGTTGTCCTGGAAACAGTACTTTCTCTACTACCCACTGACATGACTTGTCGTGGTACAGGTTTTCAATAGAGAAATGAGGTTACAACAGTTTTCAAATTCTCCTGTAAAATTAAACTCGGTATTCAAATTAAACATATATAAAGTACAGAGATATCAAGTTAAAAGAAACTATTTCAGTTAGTCCAAACAGAAGTTATTTATAGGTCTGGTGCTAATGGAATTTTAAAATCAAGACATCAACAAATCCATCTTTAACTTGTTCTAGATCAAACTTCTCTAACTTCTCTAAATCACTGAGCTACCAGGGGTCGTATACAAGTCAGGCTAATCAGTTCTCTTCACCGATCCTATATCCCCGTGTTCTCGAAAAATAATCACCATCAAAACAACATTTAATAAAAATAAATTAAAAATAATACATTGACTTAAGTCAACAAGATCCTAATTAAAGTAACGTGCAATGAACATTCTTCCCTATGTATACATCGCAAAAAAAAGGAATAGAAAGGATTTGTCTGACTTGGATACGACCCCTGGTAGCTCAGTGGTTTAGAGCACTGCACCGGAGATGCAGACGACGCGGGTTCGAATCCCGGCCAGGACAAATCTTTTCTTTACTGATATATATATATATATATATATATATATATATATATATATATATATATATATATATATATCACCATCAAAAGAATCTTAAATAAAAAATAATAATAATAAATAAATAATATATATATATATTTATTTATTTATGATAGAAAAGACACTCTCAGTTCACCTAGCCGGCTGACCAGCGTCAAGGTGTCTTTTACGAGCAGTCGAAAGCTGCGAAGCAATCCTAGTGGTTTAATGTCCAGAATAACCTAATTTTGGCATTTCCTTAATTACTCCGCCAATGAGACCAAATTCTATCTGTAATTCACATAAACTACCAGCTGAAGTGGCATGTTCCAGAAATCCCAGATCTGTACAATTGGTTCAGTAAAAATTTCCTTTGGCATTTCCTCTAAGGATGTTATTATTGATTCTCGATTTTTGGCAGTAGTTTTATAAAAAGTAATCCCAAATCAGTACCCATTTTAGACTCAATTACTTCGTAGGTTTACGCCTAAATGAAGTGATAATATTAATGCTTTTTATAAATCTTGAGAGATTCACCAGAACAACATTCATTTAATTCGAAAAAAATATGTAATATTCTATGAAAAGTTTTGGACTTTTAGTAAAAAAAAAAAAGGTTTGTATATTTAAAAAATAATGTTATATAGGTCCCATTGATTGATATTTAATCATTCTTGAAATTTCGTATTTTAATTTTTATGGCTAGCTTTATTCTACATTTTTTACCCATTAATTTTTTTTTTGGAAGTTATATGAACTGTTTATGAATTTATGAGTCCATCACTCATTTAAATTAAATAAACCTATGATAATTATTTACTTGCCTGACATATGTAGGGAAAAAAAGTTAAATTTATCAGGAGCAATTTTTATAGTTTTTAAATGATACAAAAAATATAAATTATTTGATGATATATCATTATTCACTAAATTTTGACAATATTAGAGTTTTTAAATTTGTTTACAATAACTGGGGTTTTTTCAATATATTTAATTTAGATTTTAACGCTTACAAATAAATTATTTTTAAAATAAAAAATATTAATTAATGGTGGTGGCCATACTTGCAAAATTAAAAGTTTGCCCACTAAATAAGTGATGGTTTATACAGCCACATCTTCCTTCTTCATAGGTGGCAAAAACTTTTATACCTTGAAACACATTAATTACTTTAAAATTAAATCGTATTATTGTAACAATTGTGTCATTAAATCAATTAATAAACTCTGATCAATTAATCTAACTATTAAAATAAAAGTATACGAACACATAAAATAAAAAAATAAAAAATAAGATTTTATTTTATGTAGTATAAAATATAGTATATAGTAAAATTTATGTATATAAAAGTATAGTGTAATAATAAAATAGAATTATTTAAATAATTAGCGTACAAATGATTTTATAATATAATGTATAATGATATACAAATGATTATAATTTTAATATAATTAGGTTTAATATATTTATTTATATATTTTTATTTAAATCATCTTGATCAAATCAACCTTTTTTAACGATCGCAGCGGCCTCTGTTCGTACGAGCCGCAAGTATCAACAGTTTTGAATTCGTTCGCTAGGGAGCGCGCGTATCTCTCATTGTATCTATCGATGTTAAAGGCATATTATACTTCACATCACAGAAGTTAATTTTATCAATCATTAAGAACCACAAAATTATAATCGTACGTAATTAAACGAGTCGTTATTACCTTTATTAATTATTGATAGTTCTTATATAATATATATAATAAAATGGGATTATCACAGTTACTGAATCTCCTAACTGTTTGAGATTAGTAATTTTAGTAATGTGACAAAGGAATGTAAGGGGAGGAATTTGATTACTTTGTGTAGTTTGACACGTTTGTATCTCTAGCTAGCCCCAAAACGTTCTCAGATTACCAGCTATTTTCAACACTGGAATATTAATAATTTTAGCTGAATTTAGATAAAAAACCTTTAGGTACCTATGCTGTTAATTGATACTCAGCTGTGATCAAAAGGTTTTTCGTTATTTTCTTGTTTAAGATTTTTTCAGATGTATTTTTATTTATTAAATTGAAAATTTATAACTCTCATAAACGCCGTGAGGCCAAATAACTCGAATTTAAACATTTATTAAAGATCGAAAATATTCACAATAGTTACAAAAGATCTAAATGTATGATCTCTCTATTACATAAAAATGTTTTTGTGATGTAATATTTTATTGGCGTTGCAGATTGGAGAACTACATTTGTTTTAGACTGTTTTGTTGTAATCAATCTCTTAACTTATTATATTTATAATAATATGTTATAAATATTTTTATGTTTTTTGTGCCCTTGCACAAAATTTATCCCTGTTTTTTTAAATATAAATGAATGCATCGATTTAAAAAATACTAAATCTATCTAAACCGCAACTTGTTTCAATATTTTGATTAAATGACTGTTATTTCAATACAGAGAATTCGGTGAAATGAGATTTCGATATTTTCCAAATAAGCTACTTTTTTTCTATTATTATTTTAATGTGGGGGAGGATAAAATGCGTACCGAATTGAACTTCAATTTCTATAATAATATCGAGGTACCTCTACAATAATTTATAAATCAATCGTTGTACAAGTAAATGAACTGTTGTGTAATTTACAAAATGAGGATTTTACTAGTGATATAATAATAATATAACTTTGATGTGAAAGATCAAATGTAGTAAAATCTGATATCCAAAAAGAATACTTTCTACATTCATAATGGACAAGCCTGTATTCAGAAGCAATATATAATTTAAAAGTACAATAATTGAAGTATTAATAACCGGTTTCATTCGAAAGATCGAACTAACTTTTTATAAGTAAATAAATACAACCACGAACATTACAAATGTAAATACAAATACACACACACACATAGAAAAAATATATTTTAGCATTATTCAATTATATTATTAGAGGAAGTACAAAGCAGGAAGATTAAGTTATATTTTTTAAGGGTCTGGGGTTCAGTACGTGGTAGAGACTAGTTTTTCATGGACAAAGGTTCTAGAAGGAGGTGAATTGTCCCCCCTTATTTTGGGTACCCTATTTTTATAATATTTTATAGAGGCTGGGTGAGCCCCAGGAGGGTTCTAGACCTGTATGCTCCATCTCCGGGTGCAAAGAGACTAAATAAACGTCTTGCCTGCAGCGGGATTTGAACCAGGATTTCCGGCATGGCAACTCAGTGCTCTAACACTGAGGCACTCCGCTCCATAGACTAATTTATATAAGATAGCGAAAATACAACGAACGTTAGTTTTTACTTCCTATAAGGGAATGAGGAAAATCGTCTTTTGTAATCGTCCCGTTCAATAAATATAACTTTTGGTCATTCCTGGATCCACTTTTGCGAATTTATTTTTAAGTAATTGTATGTTTTTATGCATTCTTTAGTATTCTGTAATTATTAATAAACGATAATTTAAACATATTTGTCACTGAACTCACATATTTGACATGGCGTTTGTTCAACCAACTTGAATGAACCATTTATTATTATTATTAAAGAATATTTTTTTTTTCATTTCTAGATATGAAACAAATATGTAGGAATTAATTGAAGCTACGAATTTTCCTATTACATGTTTTAATGAAAGATTATAAAATATAATAAAATGGAATGTCTTCTATAATTGAACAATGAAAAACATCTAATTTTCAAACTGTTTTTTTTCTATATAGAGCTGCTAAAACTTCAACGCCCAAAGTTGGGAGTTTAGAATCTAGCAAGTGGCTTAAGGAAGTGAAAAATCATTGATTATGCCGTCCTTCGTAGGTGACGTAAAATGGTACTACCTAGTCTGTGGTTGGGACTCTTTAACGATCCCTGTACAAATTATACCCGCATCGGGAACATTTAGGGCTACCACCACTGAGTCATCGTCCAATCGGCATCATAAATAAATAAACAATCAAATAAAACCAACGGTGTTCTTTCAAGGGATGCACTTTGACCAAGTATTATGTGTTCCTTCTTTGTCTTCGATTATCTCTTTATCTTAAATTTTTCTTTCATCAGTTTACAGATTTAATTACAAATACCATTCAATACCTTCAATATTCTTTGCCCATGCTATGGAATGGTACTTGTAATTTTAATTTGTTATTCAGTGTGGTCTTCAAGGTTTTCTATAACGAAAATTTTTAAGTTCCATTCGAACTCTTTCAGCCATTCAGTGCCCAACCATTCAGTTAGTTCTAGTATTTAGTAGTTTCTTTGCCCTTATAGAGTTTTCCCATCCTATAAATGTCTGTTTATAGATGGGCTTCGCTCGGCGTTTTCTAATTTTGGTATCTGTTCCGCAGTTCGACGCTTCGAGTTGAGTTTCAACAAGTTTTAACTGTTTATTCGTTTAATTTTTAGTATTTTCAAAAATACAAATTATCGTGAGGTTTAGGATGGAAAAGAGAATGTAATTATGGGCAATGAGTAGATTTCGGTAATCTTTCATCAAAAATAAAAGTTTCAACTAACATTTGGAAGTATAGATGATATATGTTTGTTGAAACGTTCAATTCTAGATAAAATTATTACCGAAGTATAGATATTTACAATAATTGCATTCTCTTTTCCGTACTAAAGCTCATGGTAACTTGTATTTTTGGAAAATATTAAAAGGGAAACGAATGAAAAGTTAAATCTTGTTGTGACTCAACTCGAAGCGACAATCTGCCGAATAATTACCCATATTTTCGTTAGTGTGTATATTTGGGTTTTAGTATATACTTATATTTTTCAAGTAAATACTTAAAAAAAGTTCAAGCAGCAACAAGTTATTGCTTCCCTTTTTTGGAGTTTACCCCTTAAGAAACGATTTTCATATTTACCCGCGGTATGAAAATTTTATGAGGAGTAAAATCAAATTTTAGCTAAATGTGGTGCGTTACGTTCCTTTCTCGATAATATTGTATTGTTTGTTTTACATAATAAATAGAAATTAAAAGTTAAATTCCGGGACTAATCGGGAAGAGATACGTGTGGTATCTGTGGTAACGATGTATTCTATTGCCTATTCTCGAAATGTTGAAATGCGAAATGCGAATGTGAAACTAGTTAAGAAGATAAATATATAACCTCAATGTTACCTTTGAGCTTAGATGTTTTTTATGTTTTGTTATTATAAGAATAGCATTTACAAATGTTTTAAATGGTCAGGGAGGAGATTTAGACAATAAAGTTTACAGTAAAATATAAATATATTGAGAGACGTTACGTTCCTTTGCGCACCTCTCACTTCGAGGTTATGTATGTGTATAGCAGCAACCTAACCATCAATTTGTGTTGTCAAATTATAAAATTGAAAAATACTTAATTACAGCGAAACCAGTTTTAGTATGAAATTATTTATCGTTGGTTCTTTCAAAGATAAAGACACAGAGGATATTTGTTTATTCACTTGACGTCACTAAGTGAAATTTTAATAGTGAAAAGTAAATTTAATTTTTACCAAGTAAAAAAGAAAGTTTACACTTCTACAAGTACAATTCTTGAAAAATTAACTTAATTTAGGGCTATATTTAGACTTTATTACTTGCAGATTACTCGTGAGGACTAGATACAACTACTCGTATTGATGCAACGTTTTCACGATTTATAACGCATGTAACTTCTGACGTACACGAATTGTATTTTAGTTACCACAAACATATTGTCACAGTATTTAATAATGATGATAATAATATTCACGGACTAAATACTGTTCAAAATCATGTTAGGTGTTTATGGTAGAACAAACGATTCTTCCCAAGAATGATTAATATAAAAATGTTAACAAATATTATTATGTGAAATAGTTGATATATATTTCATAGGAATGATGTAAATATTATGATTTTAAGATGCTTTTATTTACCCTCTTTTTACATAATCTACCAATGCTAGTTCTTAAGGAGTAAACTCCAGTCGTGCGTTGGACCTGACACACACATTTTTTTTTTTAGTACAGTCAACGTTGAATAATACTTATTGGAATGATAGAGGCATTTTTTCCGGTACCGTTACACGTAATTGTGAAATAAGTTGAAGCACATTTCGCTTTGATTCACCTTTTTTTTAATGTTTTAATCGTTATTTAGCTAATATTTTTCCTTCTTCCCTATTTAATTAATTAAAAAATCTCATATATAATTTAAAAAAAACAATAAACTACGAAATAAGACAGGACGAGAACAAAATATTCGAAGTTGATTCTTAGGCTCTCTCGTATTTTTGTGATAATATCAAATAAATATTATATTTGAATAATGCACAATTATACACCTATACTGGATTACTCTGAATTCGTACCATTTTTTTTTTTAAATTACCATTAAAGAAAATATATAATCGGATATTTTCATGGTTAAAAAGAGTATCAATTTGGTTCATGGTCAATTAATTGTATTTATTTATTTTTAACGGCGCTCCAAATAATACATCAGTAACAATAACATGTGTTGCGCAATGTTAATTTAGGAAATGCAATGTACATAAAATTACATCGTTTTTTGATACAGGAGTTGTCAATTGAACACTATTATGGTCCGTAGAGTACTCAAAATATTTTATTAATTTTTTAACGAAGGCAAAACTTATATTGAATTGGTCCAATCCTTATGTAATAATGTTTCATTTCGTCTTCAATGGTCTTGTTTGCCAATGTTTACAATTGGTTTACCTTGAATAAACGATTAGTAAACAAATAAAACCTGCACCAATATAGCGTTACGGACTGGTTCACTCATTCATAAGAAAAGTATAAATTTATAAAAAAATAAACTATTCGGGGGTTTTATTGATTGTTTAAAAGGTTATTTTCAAAGTACGGGTATATAAAAAAAAACAAGAAAAAAAACGGGTTCGAATCCCGGCCAGGACAAATCTTTTCTCTTCAAAACAAAAACATTTAAAAATAATTACCATCAAAATAACAATTAATAAAAATAAATTATAAATAATATATTGACGTAAGTCAACAAGATGCTAATTAAAGTAATGTTCAATAAACATTCTTCCTCGTCTATACATCGCAAAAATTGCAAGAACACGGCGATTTAGGATCGGTGAAGAAAACGGATTTGTCTGAATTCCCTTTAGAATAACAAACATGAACAAACAAATAAACATAATATTCATCTGGCCAGAAGGCTACATAATAATACAGATCATGAAGTATTTAAAAAGTGACAAAACTATAAGAAAAAATAAAAATAGAAATGAAATAACTAAAAAGTTCGAATCTTGACAGGATTTTAACCAATTGTAGAAAATAAATATATTAATAACAAAAGTTACTAAGTTAAATAAATGATTGGGGTAGCATGCGATAAAGTCTTTAAGTAGCCTACGTCTTCTTTGGGAAAAATAAACAAAAACGCTTAAGCAACGAAATCGATAATTCAATACTTATTTATTTAAGCAAATGATTGACCTCTTGTATTATTTACAGGAAATGCAATTATATATATGAAACTATATATATATATATATATATATAATATAATATTATTATATAATGTTATATATAATTTTGGAGCGCGGTAGCTCATGGAGCCTCTTAAAACCTAAAAACTATAAAATATTAATGAATCGGGGAGTCGGACTGCTTAGGCCAAATGGAGGTCTTGGGGCCCCTCTCTCAAAAAAAATTAAAAGCAATTAATTTTGTAGACTTTTGATTAGCATTTAACACAATTTATAATTAAATTAAACATTTTTTAATTTAATATATTGTATAGACAAATTCCTTCCATAATATTCCTTGTCAGATAGGGTGAACCAAGATACTCTGGGGTTTTCCTTCAATATTTTAAAATTTCTGTTTTCGTTGATGCATCAATTATTGTCAATATCAGTTAAAGAAATTTCATTAATTCTATTGGGTGCGATTGTACAATTTCAAGAACAGTGAAATCCGTGAGGTTATCGTTGATAATTTATGTTTTATCACAGTTTTCTAAAAAAAAAAACATCGTAGCAGATGTAGCTGAGTTTTCCTCTTACGTTTAAGGATAAACAGTGAAATAGTATCCGTAAAAAAGTGACGATCAAAACAATTATTTCTTTTTTTAAATTTTTTTAGATGCTTAATATTTTGTTATTGGGGGGGGGAGGCGGTTATAAGTGCTTTTAAAATAATATTTTGCTAATTAAATATGATCCTTAATGAAAAGACATAAGGACCATCTAATAAAATGATAAATGACAAAAAAATAGGCTTTTTTGTTTTAAATGACAAAATACAGTAGGTCCAAAATATGTTACTTATTTATATCAACAGTTTGATTAAAAAATATATTGTTATTCATTATACGGGAATATCAAAAGTTATTAAAATAGAAGCAGAAATTAAAGGATATGTTAGATGTGAAACTAAATTAATTTGATTAAATACATTATAATAATGGCAAGCGTTTATATTTCAACTTTATTGAGTATTTGAAAAAAAAAATGCTGCAATAAAAAATAGGTTAAAACCTAGTAGTTGACGAGCAGAAGATGAAGATCTTAGAACACGTTTTTAATTTAATAACAATGGAGGCGTTCGGGATCACAATTTTGAAATTTGGAACTATCCATTTTTGATCCTGAATGCCTCACACATGGATTGCGAAAAATTGAACATAGCATTAAATTTTGTAAAAAAAGAAAAACATCATTACTAAGAATAATAAATTCTACTGATTGATGTTTCAATCGTTGTTTACAATATTGAATATTATCCTAAACTATATAAATTAATTTCATCATACAAACAAATATTTTATCTAAAGTATATTTTAAATTTTAAGGGTTTTAAATATAATTTTTTATCAAATCGTTAGATTTTTGCAAAAATATTTATTCAATATTTACATAAGTTTTTAATAACTTGCTAATCAAATTCACCCAATTTGCAATCGACCAACTTATACATTTTTTTTTACATTTTTCCAACACTAAAACGTGGAACATTGGTATCAATAAAAAACTCCTGAGTTCATTTCCTGACACTATTCATTACCACTTCCTCGTATTTTAAATTTTTTTTATTTGAGCCCATTCTCTCAAATTAAGGAGAATGAATATTATTATTGCAAATATTGGGGTCTATCACCTCGTTCACCTCGTATCATTTCCTACAGTAATTATCAATTAAATTCAAGTTTATTCAAATTAGGACTCCCCGCGAGAAGTGAAGGTACGTTCTTGAAGACCAGTTTGACTTCTCAATCGATTGCGTTTTATTACGATTGTAATTATTAATATTAAGCAATCACATAAAAAATGTCTCAACCGTTATTTATAAATATTATTCATTCCATTCCAATACCGTTATCCTCCTAGTTTAATTATTCTTCTGATTTTGAAAACTCTTTCCATTACCTCAGACTTCTATCCTTATTCTGATTGATGCAATTGCTTAAAGGGAAGTCTTGCTAGATTGGAAAATTGAACTATTGTGTCATTTGTTTAAGGATTTCCCCACCGAAGAAACGTGTTACTTCAACAAGTAACAACTATTTTTATTAACTTCCTTCCGCCCAATGGATCGAGGTAGCTTGATATATATACGTAATGCTAACGTTATCCTCACCACGTATTCTGACGTGAAACTAGTCAATTCTAGTCAATCATCGGTTGATCATTGAACTTTCGGCATAGTTATTATTTAAAATTCGGACCAGATGGTTTGAAGTTTATATCATAAAGAACCCATCAGAATAAAGTTCAATATGCATATGTTTTTTCCACTCAAATTTACAAGAGGATATTAAAGTCTAAGTAAAATTATTTATATTAACTATTTAAACAAAAAGAATTCTTGTTTCTGAGAGGATCAGAAAATTGGACGTAAAAAAAATATATAATGGTCTTATTTTTTAATATTTAAATATATATACATTAAATAGGATCTTGTAGATTTACGTCATTATATTATTTTTAATTGATTTTTATTAATTGTTATTTTGATAGTGATTATTTTTGTTATGAAGAGAAAAGATTTGCCCTGGCTGGGATTCGTACCCGGGTCGTCTGCGTCTCCGTTGCAGTGCTCTAAACCACTGAGCTACCAGGGGTTGTATCCTAGTCAGAAAAATCCGTTCTCTTCACCGCAATTTTTGCGATGTATGAACGGGGAAGAATGCTCATTAAACATTACTTTAATTAGGATTAAAGATTGCCCGGGCCAGGGCAAATCTTTACTCTTCCAAACAAAAATAATCACTATCAAAATAACAATTAATAAAAATAAATTATAAATAATATAATGACGTTAGTCTACAAGATCCTATTTAATGTAATGCTCAATGAGCATTCTTCCCCGTGTATACATCGCAAAAATTGCGAGAACACGGGATATAGGATCGGTGAAGAAAACGGATTTTTCTGACTTGGATACGACCCCTGGTAGCTCAGTGGTTTACACCACTACAATGGAGACGCAGACGACCCGGGTTCAAATCCTGGCCAGGGTAAATCTTTTCTCTTCTATTTAAAAATGCGACCATAATATATTTTTGTACGTCCAATTTTCTTATCTTCTTCTTCTTCTTCTTCCTCGATCCTCCTTTAAATGACTATTTCAGTCAACAGAGACAAAAACTTGGTCGTTCTCTTGAGTTCCTCCAAGCCACCGCACAGCTTCCTCTCCAATGTCACTGACTCTGGCCAAATTTGTTTGCGGACATTTTCGTGAAGTCGGGAGGACTGGAGGGTATGGACACCTGATTGCTCCTCTTCACCGCAATCGCTTAGGTGGCTCGTTCCTATCTTGAACTTCCTGTACATATGTGATTTGAGCCGGTTGTGCCCAGTCTTAAGTCTAATTATAAGCACTTGTTCTCTTCTGCTTAATTTGTAGTAGTCATCGTGGGAGCCCTGTGTGGGATGTCTTTCTAGCCATCGCTCCACGATGGTGCCCTTATTAAGTTCCTTGACCTCATCAAATCGGAGTACTGGGGCAAACTGAGGCATCAGGGATCCTGCGTTCGCCAGCGTGTCCGCTCTTTCATTGCCGGCGATTCCACAAAGTTCTGGGATCCACTGGAGGACTGTTGTTCTAGAAAGGTTTGTCATTGAATTTATCGTGGAGACAAGGTTTTTTAGGCCTGCCAGTGCTTTTGACCTGTCAATTTTCTTATCCTTTCGCAGAATTCTTTTGTGTGATTAGTTAATAAAAATTATTTTACTTAGATTTTAATATCCTCTTGTAAATAGATTCGAGTGGAAAAAAACATATTCATATCGAACTTTATTTTGATGGGTTCTTTGTCAAATAAACTTCAACCCATCTGGTCCGGAATCGAACTAATAACCTCGAAGTTCAAAGTTCAACCCAAGTTTCCAGTTCCTATTAGGTCACGTATGATGTAAGTGAATAAGTATTGACTAGCTGCACGCTTGTTTCACGTCAGAATACGTGGCTAGGATAACGATAGTGTTGTTTAGGATGTCATCTATAAAAACGCTGTAGAGGATAGATAGGGCCGAGGATGCAGAGGAGGAGACTGAGAAAGAAGAATAAATTGGCATTATTTTGATTTACTTCAGTTGAGTAGGAATGGGCAATGAGAAAGTACACCTCGGACCCCAGACTCAGTCAAAAGTCTGTTCTACGTCAAGGAAAAATTTACATTGTTGTAATAAATAATAATGATACGTTGAGTGAAGTATTAGGAATCCAATTGTTGATCGGAATACTTTGCTTACCCAAGATTGAGTAGAGACATTTGAGGATGAGCTTATCAAGGACTTTCATAATAATTAAAATAGTAATAAATTTAGGAAAAAAAAGACCTTTTTCGAACAATATCTTTTTATTTTCGCAAGATATAGGAAGAAAGGACTCCCCAGTTGATCCTGCCAGTAGTCATAAGCTTGTCTTAAAAATTAAGCCATGTTTACCTTAGGACTTAACACAGAACACTAACATGTCTTTGGATATATAAAATTGTTAATCCTGAATGTCCAGGTAAGGTTAATGAGTCTAACTTATTAAAGTGTTGTCATGTTATCGGCCCTTCAGAAATGTGCAAAATTTCAATCTAATTCGATTCCTTGAAGGGGCCGAAAATAGAATTCAAAGATTCCCCTACATGCATACATGCGTAAACATATTAAGGCGAAGCTAATAAAATCGCGTTAAAAGTAAAAATGAATTAAATGATAAAAATAATATAATCTTTTTTGACCTTCATTAAATAAGTATTTCTTCAATCTGTCGCCTTAAAGGAATTTGTAAATTTCATCTATTCAAGTAATTGGTATATCAACGGTTTGGGGATGCCCCGACCCCTTCTTCAATAATAATGATAGAACTATTGGCTCACCTAAGATAACAGGGAATCATTAGCTGAAAGGGCAATTAAAGCATTTAATCGAAAAGATTAAATCTTCAATTGACCTTAAGGTCCCACAGGAAATACTTTGAATAAATGAAATGAGATGAGGCGTGTTTTATCAATTTCAGTTCTAATCTCGGTTTTGGGGGTAATCTGTCAGTGTTATTTAGTTATTTAAGAGCAATACTGGTAATAACTATATTAACATTTAATAATAAATTTAATTAATTAATAATTGTATTTGTTTTTAAAATATAATAAGATTTAGCAAGACGTTTTACTGTAGCGAATTATTTAATTTCGTATGATAAATGAATGAATAGCAAATCTACTTTAAAATTAATTTATCTCCAGCTGGTAAAAAAACATATGTTTTTGGCTCAATTAATTAGGACTAAAGTACGTCTTTTCTCCCTGTGCATTAGAAATTGAGTCAAAAAGTTAACTTTATTCCCTAGGAAAAAAGTAAAAATATGGCAACTTAATTCATCTAAATAATGTAGGTTTTGTACTGAAAAAGTACAGGGTTAGGTCGGTACACCTGTCACACCGGCCATTAAAATCATCTGTTGTTTCAAAACACCAGAACTGATAAACAGAAGTTCATTTGTGTTCAGGTTGTGTAAGTTACGGATCCGCCAAATATTGTACAAGAAGCAAATAATGTTATTTCAAATTTATTGCCAGCTAAATCAAAATTGTAAATCAATACAACAATTCAAAATTGTAATAATTGAACATTTAATTTCAGTTTTCCAATTTATTTTCAAACATAACATAATATAAAATATTATAGCGTATCGTTTGCCTTTTTACATCCCATCTAGAGATAAAATCTTGTATGCCCCTCGGGACTAAATTGATAATTATTCCCAGCAATACTTTACTCCCTCGGCTTGGCCTCCCGCGGGAACAAACTCGATTGCTTCCTCGCATTCGCTCGGGTACAGACTTACAGCTGAGGAAATAATAATCTTCGTTAGTCCCTAGGTGCATAAATAACTCTTACGATACATGCCGTTTCTTTCCTTTAACAATAAATATTATTTCATTTATGTCTTCATTGAGTTGATCTATACTAATGTTAAATTATACGAAAAAATATAATAACTCGATCTTAAATATAATTGTTATCGTTATGAAGAGTTTTATAATATAACTAACAAGTGGAAGAGGGCAAAATTAATACTTTATTTTTGAAATGACTTTACAGCCACATTCGAAGACGAAACTATGGAGGGAGATTAAATAAATGATTTTACAGTAATATAATTGTTTAATATAAGTTTATTATCTTAGGGCGCATTCACAATGAGGCGATATAAGATTAGCGATACATCTTAAGTACGATATGCCATACCCACAGATAGTTCTATGAAATCTAATGGGAGACAATAAAAAAGTTCATATTCACGCGAATGGACAACATATCAAAAAGACATATCTATCGAAGTACCACTTGTCGGTCCCCTCAGTGATTGGTAACGTCCGATATTTCGAGGTGTGAATATGCGAGGAAGAAAAAAAGATAATTCGGTAATTATCATCATCATTCGGGGCACGATCCTTGTAGTCGAGTCTTGACCTGCTCATCGACCGCCAGTTTTCTCTAATTCGGTAATTACTTTCAGTAATTCAGTGAAAGCTCATGAGTGCATCTGAAACTTTGCCGCATAGAAAACATGTAGCAGGTAATTATCTTTCTTCTCATTCTTGGTCTGAGCCAATAATAGTTTTTTTTTTAATGGTAATAATAAAAATATTTATTTAAGAAATTATGCAAATGCCATTTGGCAAATATTGTATTTTCGATCATCTTTTCAAAAACTCCCCTAAGGGATTCTCGTTGAAGTATGGAGAAATCTCACAACGTGGTTCATCTCACTGTAGTAGATCCGTTTCAGTCTCCTTGTCGGATTATTTGGCAATGTGTCTGTAAGTAATGATTGCACCAGTAAGTTTGGATGTCCAGTAAGTGAATTGCGAATTTTTTTATAGTTACCTATATGAGCCAATAAACTTCTACAACCTCAATTTTGTGATAGCACGTTCACTTAGCGCTCATTTTTGTAATTAAAACTGTAAAAATTGATTGGATACACTCCAGGTCGCCCGGATCGACTGCTATAATTGAACCTTCCTAGCAATAAATCGTCACGATATATTCCTTGCAATGTTTCGCCCATCTTACATCAGTGATGCAACGGGGTCTAATAGATGAGAATAGATAAATTAGTTTTTAATTACCTATCAATAACACTAGAAAAATAAAGGATAGTTAACGAAGGGGCGTGAAAAGAAATAGAATTTCAAAGGTGTAACAAAACAGAAAGAAAAAAGAATTATTCTTCAGACGCTTTAATAAATAAAATAGGGATTTTGAAGTAGTCTTTTATAATGATAAAGTTCAAAACTCTTGCAAACAATTATTTTTTAGATGTTTATGGTAAATTGGATGTGTACGATATACTAGTACATTTAACCGTGTGAAATTTCACATCATTGTACAGCATTACATTGTATCATATTTCGGCTTCAGTAACTGTAGCTAATAATTTCAGTGTTCTGTCAGATTAAAAAAAAAAATCTGTGCTATATCTTTGTTAAATTGCTACTCAATTATCAAGTAGTTGGCCTGGTTTTGACACCGAGAAACACATCGACAATAGGTTCCAAAACCATGTATCGACGGAACGAAACAAAGGGAAAAAGAGAAGATGGATTAATGGATAACGATTCACAACTACCGACAATCACGATCTGTGTTTATTTATTACACCAAATGATAGTCGTGGATTTCAATAAACGATGATGCATATTAATAAAAAAAATCCAGATGTTCTTAGTAATCTAGTTATCGAATCTGAAAAACAGTTATCGACCAAGACATGCCCGGCGTCCGTTAACATTGTTCATGTCGTAGCAATAATGAACAAAATGTTTTGATTTTTGTAATTATATTTATTTATTAAAAAAAAACTGTACCAATACAACCCGTGAACGGGTCTGGAGTTCAGTACATGGTAGAGACTGTAGTGTTTCTTGGACAACGGTTGTGCAGGGTGATTTGTTCTAGATCACGCTCAACCTCCAGATTTCCCCCCTTATATTTATTTATAATAATAATAATAAGGTTCAGCTAACTTGAAGGCTCGATACCGATACCAATCTGTGCTTACAAACTTGTGTCCCTATATCCAAACCCTAAGCCACCAGATTAATCTTAACGGAATCTTCCGGTGTACCCCTGAGACGCTTACCAGTTTCTCGTTACCAAAACCGACAACTTTACAAATCCAACTGTGACAAGTTAGTATTCATTCATATTAGCCGGGTGCAAGTTCTATAACTCCGCGTTCTGCAATCTCCTATATTCTCCAGAAATCTTTTTTTTTCGGGGATAATACTCACCCGATATCTCAGCTTTTAACACCTTAAGACGCTGTTCATTCTTTACCCCTATTATAACAGTTGAAAGGATGAAAGTTGCTATTATATATTTATAAAATGTATTATGCCTACACGTAGGTAAGAAAAAAAACTGCTAGGCTTAGTTATAATAGTTTTATTAATTTTCTGAGTATAAGTTTGTTTTATCTTTCTAGTTTTGAATTTCACAATATAAACAAATGTCATGATACCTAGTGTGTACCTTTAGGTAGAATACAGTTGGATGTACGATGTTGTAGGAAGCAAATAACGTTATACATATTTTATCCCTTCCAATTCCGTCCAAAGTACATAAGTACTTGAATAACAACTGACATAACGGTTATGTTGGCGGCCTTGGAAGGTGGGGATTGCTACGTAGAATGGACAGAGTGTACCCCCTCATAAACATAACTATATAAAGATAATTTAGTTAGCTTTAGAGGGCCAAAATTCTGAAACCGCGTACCAGATGTTAAATCAAAAGGCGTCAAAGACAAGTAACCAAAACATTAACTTAAGCTTAAGCAAAACTTTAAATGATTGTCCGTAGGGTCTCAAACTATTCTCTTAAGAGAAGGAAATTAAGGATAGACAAGGGTGGAGATATCGAAAAAAGTATTGATTATATATATATATTTATATGTAGTAAGGTCCAAAAGTTTCTGGCCTGGGATAGAAGGAAAGGTGAAAGAAAAAACTGGTCTTACTGTTTTTCACAATATTCTCCTCTAAGTTCAACACACTTAATACAACGCTTTGGCAACATTTCTAAACCATGAAAAAAAAAGTTTTCTTCTTTGTTAAAAGAATGTTCTTCCACTGCTGCTTCGAGCTCTTCGTCGGTGTTAAAGTCGCCAGGGGCCAAGTGGATGAGAGATTTCTTGGAATCCGCAGTCCTTCACAGCGGCCTTGGAAATGGAAAAGAATTTTCGGAACCTTGCACTAACCTTGTTCATATGCAAATGTTCTTTGATGATCCTCAAAACACTTGTTTTTGAAAGCCACAACCTCGCTGCTATTTCCTTGGTTTCATCGGGTCATCTTCCAGAAGTTCTCTCCCTAACTTAAATAATTTTGTCCATTCTTTCACTGTGGAATACGAGGGGGGGGGGGACTGCCCATATACACAATCCAAGCGCTCTTTAATTTGCGCAGGAGTATGACCCTCTTTACAAAAGAATTTAATAACCGCACGTTACTCGAGTTTGAACATTGTAAAAATGGGGAGTTTCCTTCAAGGCTGGACACTGACTGACAGGACTGAGGAAGGTCGGGCGATGGGTAACGGAGTGAGCAGGCATAGACTTGCATAGGCGTCCAGGTCCCGGCACTTTTGAAGGAGGGGAACCAGGCAGACCGGAAACTTTAAGGAGGTATATTAATTGAAAAAGCTACCGGTAATGTTTTACAATTTCCAATTTCAATTTCAATATTCGGCAACAGGTCAGATACTTACGAATACATATTGACTAATGTTTAAATTGGAATCCTCATACTAGCCTAAAAGGACAATTTAGGCTTTATCAACACTTAATAGACCAATGCTATAAGCTCCCCATTAATTACAAAAGACTAATATGCATGACCGTTATAAGACCTATTGGAACTTAGGGAGTAGAACTTTGGACCACCACTAAGCCATTGAGTTCCTCTCGTATCATAAAATCCTCAATGTTTCTTACTTTAAGAAGAATAATGTCATCCATTATGACCTAAATGTCAAATTTCTTCCTGGTTTGGCCCGAACTCGATATCCCTATTTTCCACAACTTTGAACTATTGAAATTTATTTCTTCTTTACTTATAGAAATAGCTTAAAAGAATATGTTCAACATTGTTATTTAATTGGAAGTATTGATAATAGTACTTATGACGATGTACCTAAAATATTACCTATCTTATGGAAATACTGTTCCATAAATCCGAGAAGAGATCTCATTTTGACGTTGGCTCAGAATTGATCGAACTCGTTCTGTTATTTAGTCGTTCGGTGTCATGCACGAGCAGCCAGCCTAGAAGCAATGAACCGTCAGATACACAATTATTGTTGGCTCGGCGGACTTGCAAAGTGGTATGAGGTGTCTCTGGGGAAGTGCAGCATAAGCCAATTCATAACAGATCATTTATTTAAAATAATTTTAAATTGTATAAACTTAAAAATCAGCGGAGTTGAACTTAATAGGCTATCGTCAAAACTAAAATTAATTTATTATCAGCATAAACAAGATATTTTCTTTTGGAGGAAATACCCAACGTTTTTGCAAGAAAAGGGTTTGATTTTCCTCATACCGATCGTTTTCCTCTTACCCTCTTGATAACCTCTCTGATCATTATATCCTAACGAGATTAACAGCGGAACTTCCTTTTCGATCGGTAAATTTGAAGCAAATATCAAGATTATGTTATTATCATCATTCAAAATATATAGAAAAAATTTTAATCTATTTCGGTTTACAAAATTTTTATTTTTGCTTGTGTTTTTCCATTGATTAAGAAGGAAAAAACTGTAGCACTATTAAGAGTCTTGGTTTCAATACATGGAAGATAATATGTTTCTAGGCCGACAATTTGGCAAAAAGGTGATTAATCGAAATCTCGCTCGGCTTGGCGTGCCTCTGGAAATCGCAGAGGATCGACCTATGTGTAGCATAAAAAAGTTTTCTGCCACAGCCGCATTAGAACCGGGGATTTCCAGTATATCAGCTAAGTGCCTTAAGTTCTACATCGCTTCCCTTCAATTAATTATAAATTTAATTATACCCTTAAACAATTAAAAACCCATAGAAAGGAAAATTATTGATTTTATATTATTTACTCTTTTTTAAATATAAATAAATTGATTACTGGCTGACTTTATTGGGTGATAACTCCAAAATTAAAAAATGGACTTTTTTACTATTTTCGCTATAGTCGTCAACTAATTTTGTCTAATTCCAACTTTAATACCTTTTTTATCATGGTGTTAGACTGGTTCATGGCCTGCTGTTTCTGGAGCATAAAGCATCGTTAGACTTAAGTAGCGAAAAACGTGAAAAAAGCAAATTTTTAAATTTGGATTTATCCGCTTTTGATCCTGAATGCCTCAAATGAATAATGTATGAAAATAATAATATTTTTTCATTTATGTAACGTAAGAGGATTAGTCTAATAGCAACTGATATCGTAGTTGAACAAATTATTTTAATGTGATTAACGAAGTGAATGAATATTCGAAAATATTAACTATTTTGTGAAATGTATCTTGTCCTTATAAGGTCTTTTGCCTGCTGAATCTCGCTTCGATTGTATCCATTCCACTTCATTAATCCAATCGAAACGAGATCAGACGACAAAGAAGCCATTTTGGCATGACCTTAAATCTGGTAGCTTTTCAAGGGCAACAAGTCGGGTTCAAGTCCAAACGTGTTGAAGAACTAGCTTGCGGATCCTTCTCGGGCGACTTTGGACAAAAATATATTCAGAAGGAGGTTCAATGGTACGGCGTACCCCTGATAATGGTATATGAAAACGATCTGGAGAATCTAATATGGAAGATAACTTTTAAGTAGATAAGTCTTCCAAACCTTAGAAATTCGCAACAACTTCGAAAAAACAAAATTTTTTTTTGTAGACGTATTCTGAGGTATATATTTGTTAATCCAAACAGCTCATTGAGTAGGTGTATTGCTCGTTTAAAAGAAAGATAAATAAAAAATTGGGATTTTTGAGTTAAGCCATCAGTAGCATTTGTATTGGTTGAAGCTTTTTCAATTCAGGAACGATATATGTTCCATTACCAACATGTTTTTTTTTCATAGTTATATTTTGAGTTGTATCATATTTGAGCTTGAAGTTTTATTGGAATAATGACAGTAATAATAATCAGTTAAAATAAAAAAAGTTTCAAGCTTTTAAAAACTTTCTAATGATTAATAAAATAATTCCAATACCATCATTCCAATAGGAATGATTTGCTTAACCAATTCCTAAATTTATATTTTTGTAACTAGAAATTTTTAGAAAAAAATTTAATTTTGACAAGACATGGAACTTTCAAATCCCTCTATTGAAAAATTATTTATTTTGAGTTGTGGCATTGTTTTTTAGAAGGTGCGGCATATTTTTTTTTTTTTTAGCATTAAATAGAAAAATGTATTCCTAGGTACAAATTTTTTTTTTATGCAGTAGGTTTAAGAGGATTATATATTGTTAATGATCTGTGGTACTCCAAAAAAAATAAAAAAAATAAAAATCGTTGCGGCAGTTTGGATATAGAATCCCATCTATCGTCTTTCTTAAACGGTTGTTTTTACATCACCTTGCCCTTCCGAAAATATTTGGTTCTAATTTCCGAAATAAGTCATTTGCTTTCCATTACCTACATTCTTCTTCTTCTTTCGCATCACCCTTGTGATGTCTGTCCTTTCAGAGTAGGGAGCGTTTAACCAGAATTGCCACTCTTCCCTGGTCCTAGCTAGGTTCCTCGCCTGGCGGATATTTTTGCCTCTTTTCCTGCACAAACGCTCGAAATATTCCAGATAAGACATTCTAGGGCGTCCTCGTGGTCTTCTACCTTCAGGGACGTAGTCCATCGTCTTCAATGGATCCCCGTAGTCCTCCATCCTCAGTACATGTCCAAACCATTTTAATTGGCGGGACTCGAGCATCTCCTTCATTGCTATGATCCTGAGTTCCTTCCTGATCGTTTCATTGCGGATACGATCTCTTCTTGTTTTCCCTGCGATCCTTCGAAGAAATTTCATTTCTGCAGCCGTGACTCTACTCTCCAGCCTGTCCGTTGGTATCCAGCTTTCGGCACCATAAAGGAGCACAGGTAGATTTACCGACTTGAAGATGTGGAGCTTCACTCTTCTGCTTACTTCTCGCTTCCCAACAACAGCATTACAGATCTGGTAGTAGTCCAAGTTTGCTTTGTTTATCCTGTTTAGGATTTCGAAGTCTAATTTCCCAGCACCGTTCATTACTGCTCCGAAGTAGGTAAAGTCCCTGACTGCTTCCACCTCTCCTCCGTTGCAGTATTTATGGATTTCTTCCTGTACTCTTTACTTACTACTTGCAGGATCTTGCTCTTACCGGTGCTGATCTGGATATCTCCTACGGAGCTCTTCATCCCATTCGGTCACGGCTTGCTGCAACTTTTCTGTGCAGTCCGCAATGAGAACAATATCATCCGCATAAAGCAGAAGCTGAATCACTACAGGCAGGAGGTTTCTTCGCGCCAGGAACGTCTTTTCAGTATAAATAGCAACGGGCTTAAACTCTCACCCTGTTTTACTCCCTTTGCTATATTAAAGAGCCAAGACTCCTTCCCATCCAATCAATGATTCCTTTTGGGGTTTTATATATAGACTTACAGCATCCACCTGGCTTTTTGGAATACTATTAACTCTGAGTGTTTCCCATATTTCGTTTCTTGGAACAGAGTCAAATGCTTCTTTAAGATCGAGGAAGGCGAAGTACATATTACTAGCTCGGTCTCAGGATTTTCGTATGACATTTCTTAGAGAGAATATGTGGTCTTGAGTTTGTCTTCCTGGCCTGAAACCGGTCTGTTCCTGTCTGATGTGCGGCTCAACTAAAGGCCTTAATCTACTTTCTAAAATGGACGTACATAGTTTGTAGATAACTGGAGAGAGACATATGGGTCTATAATTGGAACACTCAGTCTGGATACCCTTCTTGTGTCTGAGGATAATAATATTCTAATCCCAGTCTTCTGGTATCCTCTTCTTCTCCCAAGCTTTTTGAAAAAGCATTTGGAGAGACCTGAGTAGTCTTACCAATATATTAAAAATAAATATTAATTCGTTTAAAGATATCTGACCCATGAGATAGTTTATCTTAAATATAAATAGTAAGAAGTAACAAATTTCAATATAACATCAAACTCTTGAATATTTTTTCGCAGTTTATATCTTCTTTCTCTAATCAAGCTAAACATCATTTTAAAAAATCAAGTTATCAGTTAAGTTGTATGGACTCAGCCATATACGTAATATTGTAGGTTAGGATCGACTTGGGACCTTCTTGTGTAGTATTTTATTGTACTAACTTAAAAAGTTATGACATTTTCTATTCCCTTGAATGGAACTCAAACAATTGACATATTTTGAATATAATTGGTGTTATCTATCCTTTGTGTAAATTACAGATGTACTTTTATTTTTATTACTTCATTTACTTTTAATGAAATCCCGAAATTTTACGACTTTCAACACATTTTTCGTCAGAAATGCATTTGATTTAGGGTGTATAATCTGTAGACCCTACTTGCATCCATCAGGACTATATCTTTGACATATGTAGTCTTTTGTTCGTTAGTTGAATAACTGAGTCATTGGCTCAATGACTATATAGAAAGGTTATCAAATAAGGACAGATTTCATTGAGAACCTTTTCAACCTAAGTCATTTGTAACCATATCTCTTATCAACCAGTTGGTATGTCCTTGTAAGTAGATATATTTATATACTCTGTCCCTGTTTCACGATGAGGTTATGTTTCAAAGATTGAGAAGTTAGTGAAGGTTGGAAAGGTTTTATAAGGTACTATTCCTGCATGGTCTTATTTGATGTAACTCTATCCCAAGAGATAACATTTGTCTTTGTCTACCTGAAGAATTTTAATTTAAACGTATAATAGGTGATACCTTTTTTCGAAGTTTTCTAACTTTTCATTATTTAATAGGACGTTAGAATGTGTAATTTATATTGGTGACGTATGCATAATTTATAAAAATTATTGTTTGTAAAGTCTCCACAACTACTTACCACGAAGATCCCTCCATCAATTCTTAATATTTTAGTTGAATTTAGAATAGTAGAATTTAGTAGAGTGGTTTTTATCCACTATTTAATTATTAAAATTATTTATTACTGCTGCATGACATTATTCACAAACCTAGTATGATATAAAAAGCATGTGCTTATTTGTGTTACTTTTACTAGAGTATAATTTTTTTTTTTTTAATTGCTTGTTCTAAATAAGTTAAGATAGGTGGTGGGATATCGTAATAATTTTTACAATTTATTTGTTGTGTGCCATCAATATTTCTAATTGTTAATGTACTACTTGCTATAACTTCTCTTATTTAATTCATTTCCATGTTAGCTGCTTATTATTCATTAATAATTTTGTCCTCAAGGTAGTATCCTTGGCCCAATCCTTTATACAGTTTATACAGCTGACATCCCAACTCATCCTAATACTATCCTTACCACGTATGCTGATGATACACCAATTGCCAGTCCACACCAATCCAGTTATTGTATCCCAAAGCCTCCAATCCCATATGATTTTGAAGAATGGTGTCAAAACTGGAGAATTAAAATAAATTCTCAAAAATCGCATCAAATCACTTTTACCTTACGTCGTAAACCAATGACTTCCTGCCCTTCAGTATACATTAATAATATCCCACTGGTGCCTGTAGAACAGATCCGATACTTAGGGTTGCACCTCGACAAACGATTAACCTGGAATCCTCATACTAGACTGGAAAGACAAGAAACCGCTCGACGTTTCAGGCTTCAACACTTACTAGACAAACGCTCTAACCTCCCAATTAACTACAAAAGACTCATCTACATGACCATCATACGACCTATTTGGACTTACGGAGTAGAGCTTTGGGGCTCCACTAAGCCATCGAATTCCTCTCGTATCCAATCCCTACAATCCAAAATCCTTCGTAAAATCCTCAACGCTCCTTATTTTGTTAAGAATAAAGCCATCCATAACGACGACCTTAACGACCATTTGTTGCAGATTCGGCCCGAACCAGGTATCTTTCCTTTCATAACAAACTTCATTCCCACTCAAACCCTTTAGTTTCAAACCTAGCTTCCTCTTCGATTCCCGATAATCCTCCGAGGCGTCTGAAAAAAAGATGGCCAAGTGACCTTCTTAGTTGAACTTGTGATTTGAGTACTACCAGTGGGTATTTGCTCTACTTGCCATTAACTCATGTCATTATGTATCACATAGCCTATTTACTTGATGTATTATTGTAATACAGTTGTAAATATCAATAAATAAATTTTAAAAAAAATTATAATTTTGTTTACCACAACTATCATTTTGTGATCTACAATATAACAGTATAACCATCACAACAGATTTTAAACTATTCCTTTCTTCTAATTTTTTTCTGAAAATTGCTCGTGATTCTGACAACATAAGTTAAGGTGGTTGCGTATCATATTATTTTTTTGCAATTTTTCTGGTGTGCGTAATCTATACTTGTTGTTAATATACTACTATAATTATTATAATTAACAGGTCAGTTACCTTCTGCCCTAGCAGCCACTCCTATTGGCCCTGAAGATGACCTACACAGTAGGTCGAAACGTCGGCACATAAAATACAATAGTTTCACCTATTTTTGCGTGTTTTCTTGACTGCACCCCCAACTAATTACATCCTATTACTATAATTATTCTTTAATTAATTTTATTTATTATTATTGTTAAATTATACTTATTATGTGTTTATTATTGCTATATAATTCAGTTTATTACTTCTATCATTTTATGATCTACAGTATAACTGTGACAATGGAAGATCTGTATCTTACACTATTCCTTTTTTTTGTGCGTTTGGTTTTAATATTTTTCTTTATCATTAAGATAATATAAATATTGAAAAATGTTTTTAAAATAATTTTTTAAGAACCTGGTTAAGCAATTATTGGGATTAAAATGAAACAAACACAAGATTTTATAAAATTCACAAAATACTGATCTTTATTTACAAACAAAAATAGTTTAAATTTAAACAATGCGGGATGTTGACAAATAAAATACAATTTCATCAATCTTAATTTTAAATATATATATAAATTCTTTTTTAAAAAGAAAGCAATAAATATACTTTGTGAATATATTTATTCCAAAATAGATTATCTACATTCGTTATTCCAGCTCACAATACAATACGATAAAGCTTCGATTCTTACAAATAAATAAACAAATCTACAAAATAGATTTATATAAATAGAACAAGAGGCACCAAATTTCAGCTCTTATCGCTTATTTATTAAGCTAGATAACATACATTATGTAAAGTGGTGATATCTCTCGTAATTAGGACATACATTTTAATTGATAATAACAATAATATTAAAATTCATTTAAGAATAAAACGAAATTTCCTGCCAGCAGTACGTTTCGTCTCTACAGCATTTTCATTGTGTTAAAAAAAATTCATTAGATTTAAGCGCAATTTATTCATAAAACGGCTGTTAGAATACCAAGGGCTAGTGCTTAATAAAAATAAAAACGAAAATGGAATAGTATTAACAGTAATAAAACTAATTATTCAGGTACAATGTAATTTAGAAACAGTAAAGTAATCCAAAGGTTAGGTTATAACATCATACGAAGGAACTAATAAAATTAAAAAAAAAAAAATGGCTCTAGAAACTTCACGAACTTGTTCCCAAACTAGGATTTGTAGATGAAAGAGTTGAGAAGTATTTATAACACTATAAGGATGGGGGGAGGGTGATAAAAAAATATAAAAAATTACAAAAATTGAGAGAAATTAAAGATATTAAAAAAATTGAAACTAATTTGTACATAGCTCTCATATAAAACCGCTTCAGGTATCAGCTGTAAAATATCGACAGGAATTTGGTAGGTGACACTATTTCTGTTCTACATTCTTACCCAAACATTATCAACTAATTAAATAATTACGAAATAAAATACAATTTCGCCTGCCCTTGGCTTCTAAGGACTCAGCGAGATCTAGAAAATACGCGAAATATATAAAAAGAACTTTAGTGACTTAGCAGCGGTTCAATGGCTCACACCGAGCATTATCCACGAGGGAAATGTACAATCCATATCTTCTAGAACGAAAACAATTAACAACATTATTAGAACCGAAGACTATGATACACTTAACATAGTAAGGGCTAAACCGTTAACATAGACGATTAAGTCGAAAATTAATATTAATAATACAAAGTTAAAGTAGTAAACACATATCACAACTGTACACGCTACGTAAAATACTTTTCTTTTTACAATTTATCACCCGGAGTAGTGTAGGTCCGATCGAGTTAGGTCCATTTCGGTCGAAGTTAGTGGGCCTGGAGCTTGTCGTAGCCAGGACGGAGGTGGTACCTGATGCAGAGGAGAGCGCTGAAGGCCCCCGCGGCCAGCGTGCCCGAGAAGGCGATGGCCACGGTGAACAGTTGCCCAAGGTACTGCGTCGCCCCTGGGCTCTGGGGCGAGGCTTTGTTGGCCGGGGGCTCCGTGGCCACCTCCACAGTGCTTGAGGTCAGTCTGTCCCCGTAGATGTCGAGCAGCTCCATCACGACGCCGTTGGACCACCCGAATCCCAGCTGCACCTCGTACTCACCGCCTCCGCCGCCCTCTCCGACGACTGTGGCGTCGTACTTCTCGTACATAGCGTGTGTAGCAGTGTAAGCTTCATAATTGCTCCTGATCCACTTCTCCGCCCAGTCATAAGCTACCCTCTGGGCGTGGACATCCCCAGTGTTCTCCAATCCAACAATAAAAATATACTGTAGTGGAGGCCAAGCGTTGGGGTAGTCCCACTGTTCTCCGGAGTGGACCAGAGTCGAAGGGATCCCACCGACGTTGACCTTGATGTTGGTTTTATCCAGATACTTGAGAACATTGCTGACGTAGTATTCCTTCCTCTCGCTGTCGTAAGCTCCGGTCCAGAGCGGAGCGATATTAGTCGGGTAGAAGTAGTCCCTCTTCATGCTGTTGATCATGTCGTAGTCCAGCCACGATCCTACTTCTTCATGCCAAAGAATTTTTTCAATAGCGACCTTCCATTCCTCAGCGAGTTTCTTGTACTCTTCTGCTTTGATGGTGTTGTTGAGCCTTTCGTGGAATTTGGAAAGGAGCATAGCATTCCAATAGAGGATAGCGTTGAGTTCTACAGGAACGATGGAGCGTATTTTGGTATTTGTCAGGTTACCATAAGCCGATCCGTTAGCGTTGATGAACCACCTAGTGGAGAAGTCCCAGCCTGATTCCGCAGCCGCTTTGAGTTCGGAATAGAAAGTGTTTTTATCCTCTTCGGATTGTATCCATTCAGCCGAGTTGACATCTTCCCTGTAGGATTCTGGCCTTGGCCCTTGGGAAAAGTCACCGTACAAAGCTACCCTGTGCGATACTCCATCTTTGTCGATAAATGTAGTGTGGTTCGACATCCAGAATTCGAACTCTTTTTCCAAAATTTCGATGTTGTCAGCCAGAAACGGCAAGTCATCAGTGGCTTGGAGGTAAGATTCTACCATGGGGATGAGGAGTGGGGGTTGAGATCGCTGTTGATAGTAGATGCGGCCTCCGTTAGGGATCATGCCGTAGCGATCCACGATGGAGATGAAGTTGCTGAGCATCCCCTTCACCGTGTCGAACATTTCGGAGAGCAAGAGCCCCCGCACGATCCAGTAGGAGTCCCAATAGTAGAACTCTCTGAACCTACCTCCGGGTACGATCACTGGGTTGGGCACATAGATGATGGAATACTGATCTATGTTGTCCTTTACTTCGTCCTTCATCTTTCTTCCAAGGACTTTCCACAAGTCGTTGAGCCCCTCGGCCCATTTCTTCAGAAACCTGTCGTTGATGCCCTTAAGGAAGAGGGGATCTTGGCGCCAGTCCGTCGGGTACCAAGTCTCAAACTCGGAACCGGCCGGGTCGAAATTATCGTCGACGAAGATCTTGACGTCTTCTATCGTAGGGCTCGAGCCGGTCTTGTTCATCATGTCATCGAAGCGGAGGAGGGTTTCGCTGGTGTTCCACTTCATCTTCATGTCTACGAAGGTCTTGGAATCCTTGAAGATGGATGCCATCTGAATGGTGTGTAGTAAGGGTCCATGGCAGTAGATTTCGGAAGGACATGGATCCGGCGTTGCACTGACTGTGGCAGTCAGGCTCAAGAACAGGATGAAGATCATCTTAGGGGAGTAAAAAGTCACTGCTAAGTATTTAAGCAACCTCTTAGGTCTTCAGGAATCTCCTGCAACAGAGAATAGAAAAACATCATTAGCTATTATAAAACTGAGAACTGTTATACTAACATGTTTTTTGTCTTTAATTAATAGTTCACCTAAATATATAATAACTATATAATTGAACTAAACTTCATCAACATCCAGTAAACATTATTTGTTTGCCAAGTTTATTTATAGTACATACTTATATTTTTATTATTTAATTTTTTTAAATTACTATTTTTTATAGTACCACGATACCGAAATTTGAATCAGATTTAAAACATACTCGTATATTATAAGGCTCGAATAATAAGAAGGGGATTCGAAACCAACAATAAAATATCACTGAAGCGAAAATCCGCAACTACTAGTCAAATACAATGTGAACTTAAAATTGACTCTAGTTGTAGAAAACATTATAAATATTTTAATTATTATAACTATAATTATTATTATTCTAGAAATTTAGAATGATTGGTAAACATATTTATGTTTTTGTAAATATTATGTCAGCTTCTAAAAAATATATATTAAGCAACGTCCTGATATATTTTGAGAGCAAATATATACAAAAATTATATTGAATTATAGAGTATGGAAATAGTTAGAGCATAATTAACGGTAAGAGAATCACAAGGTTGTAGCCTACGTTTAATCGTGAAAGCATTCAGCAAATGGTTTCCGCTTCCGGGTTCTCCGTCGAATCCAGTTAATTAGAATCGATTAGTTATAATTTTCATTTTTTTTAACAAGCGATCAATTTTATTATATCCGGCTTTTCCCAATGTAGGGTTACTATTATTTCAATTGCTTCCAAAGTTCCTTGACATTCGAGTGTTCACTTCTGACAACACTTGCTGACATTTATTACTCCGATTCTTAACTCTTTTGCTGTCGTTGTTCTATAATAAATTGTTGTATATTGCCTATGCAGCCCTAAAGAAGACCAGCAATGAGGGTCGAAACGTAGGTTTCTAATAAATCGTTTATCACCATTTAAGGAATTATTTCTTTGACCTCCACCAAGAGCATTTTCTTCCTCAATTTATCAAGTCATAAATTGGTGAATATGATGACCCCTGCGCAGATATTAATCTTGATTTTTAACCGACTTTATTTGGGAGTATTATAAAGTAAAGATCCACAAAATCGGGAAAAAAAATCTTTCTGCGATAGTAGGATATCTTAAACGATTTTTCTATTCTCACTATAAATCCTAGGAGCCTACACGGACTTTGATATCATTCACTGGTAGGGTTATAATAAGTAAGGGATTGAGTGACGGCAGAGATCATATATATTTAGGGTCGAAGGGAGAGAACCCTAACAATGGAGGGTCCGTAAGACGATACTAACGAACCATCAAAATCGGTTAAGGGCCAGAATAATTGACATAAAAGCTGTTAAGGTCTAGGGATCTGTCACAAGGGCTTTTCATCCATCAACGAGGTCAACAACTCCAGACAGTATATAATAAATATATATAATAAAATGCCAGATCAAGTAATCATAGGCGAATAAGATACAACCTCTCACAAAAGAAAGGGGTTATTACTTACACAACCAATAGCAATGTCGTAACCGTTTACAAACCCAGAGCCTGCCAGAATCTTGACTTATTGACGGTTTGGGGGGACCACAGAGCAGCCTGTAACTGGGTCGAGAACGCGAGGTATCTGAGAACATCTGAGGATGTGACAATGGCCTGAGGTCGCAACCTTAGGGAATGTCCTCAGCCTCTTGTCAGATCTAAGGCAAGGCACTTCGCCTTAGATCGAGTCGTAATTGGGAAGATAGCATCGATCATAGTGGATGAGCAGGCGCAGGAATTGTAATCATATGTCATTAATATTACTTTCTTATGTAATATTTAACTTCAAGAAAAGAGATAAGGATAGGATCCTCAAAAAGTTTTGGAGTGTGAAACTATCTCTCGTTACTGCAGCTTTTTAGACATTTGATGTGAGATATATCCGATCTTGTGTCTGACCTAAGGACGCATAAATGGACGGAACATTTATCCATGAATTTGAACTTTGAATTATAATATCTTTTTTGTACTAATAACTTATTTAATAAATATACTAACATTGTGATCGAGGGAAGCAGAGAAACGGTTAAAGCTATCCAGCTTTACGGTTAAGTATTCTGCTATATATTTGAAACAATGCATCGTTCATAGTAAATAGAACTAAATAATGGATAAAAATAAACTTTAGAAAGAATCTGACAGTTAGCGAATAGACAAAAGAAGCAATAGTTAATTTCGTTCATAACAAAATTTCCATAATTATTAGTAACACACATTTATAATACCCGCTTTCCCCATAAGTCGTTAAGTCGAATTTTTTCCAGGGAGAGTTAATTGTTTTGAGGGAAGCGTAATTTCGTAGTTTGCATGACTTATTTACAAAAAAAACAACACGATTCCGCTTTCTTAAGTACAAGAAACTCATTTTGGACGAAATTCGACATACCAATTATTCACCGTGGCTGCAGATGTATCATGCTTCACAACGAATTATTTTGTGATGCGCAATTCCTGATATAAACAATGAAGTATTTTCTTTAGTTTTTAATAAGACCCATTAGACCAACCACACTCACTTATAATACTTTAAGGAACTATAATTTATAATAAAAATAAACAAAACAACAACTCTGAGAAAGAACAATAATTACCTACCTGATCTCAGCCAGCGATCATTACTTAACGCGATCTGCTTCAACTCGTTTCGCAACGGATGCTAACTTGTAATCGTGCGAGTATTAGCGCGTTTGAGTACTCCAATTATTTATTTTAGTTTTATTCTTATTCACATCCGCCGACACAAAGGAATTCACGCTCATTTCCTGTTATTGTATAATTGAGATTTTTATTTTTTTAATGCTTCCTCACAGCCAAGCAACAACTTACGTGACTGTCAAAACCACTATAAGATAAATAAATTTAAGACATAATTTCGGAACCGAATTTCGGATTGATAATTCTTTAATGGATAATAAACGCATCCGATTTTTTTATATTGTTAATTTATATTTACTAAAATATAATTTATGTACTGTTCTTTCCATATCCATGGAGTTACAAGTGAAATACACTACAATTAGAAAAATCACTAAAGAAAATACTAGACTTCTTAGTGTGATATATTTCTGCTGGTAAACCAACTAAGTAATATCTTTATTCATTTTTCTATTTTTCTTAATACATTTAAGTACTCCAGCCTTATCAGCATTTTTTGAAAATCATGTATTCGACTTATTTGTAACCCCACGATATAGCATTTTTCAAGGGGTTTCAATCAATACACATTTGTCAGATATATAGTTTAGTTTGTTCATTTAAGGGAGTAGAGTGGCTCAGTGGTAGAGCACTGAGTTGCCATGGCGGAAATCCTGGTTCAAATCCCGCTGCAGGCAGTACTTTTATTTAGTCTGTTTGCAGCCGGAAATGGATCATATAGGACCTAGGACCCACCTGAGATAAGGGGGGGGGGATCTGGCGGTTGAGCGTGGCCAGACAAGTCACATCCTTGCAGAACCGTTGTCCATGAAACAGTACAGTCTCTACCATGTACTGTGCCCCAGACCCGTTCACGGGTTGTAGTGGTACAGGTTGTTATTTTTTTGTTCATTTAACGTCACTGTATGCTGCTATGGCTAATCGGACGATCATCCAGTGGGAGCTCTAAATTTTGCCTATCCAGGTTTAATTAGGATAGGGATTTTTAACGAGTACCTGACATCGTACAGGCTCGGGACCCCCGTTTAACGTACCTTCCGAAGGACGGCGTAATTAAGGATTTTTAACTTAGTTGTTGAAATAAACTGACTGAAACTCAAGAACCAAAACATAATATATATATATAAATTATTCTTAGTGCCATCAAAGAATCTTGGCACCTAACACAGAGCCCTGAGACTACCGACTGTGTTTTTGATAAAAATCAATATGTTGGTGAAGAATCCACAGCGCACACTCCAGCCATATTTGTAGACTTGATGTAAAATTTATCTATTTGGGTCTTTATTAATACATTTACGAAAGACCTTATTTTTTTTTTCAAGGGGGGAAGGAATGAAAAAATAACGGATAGAACAAAACAAGCTAACTAGCCTAAGAACATTATATGTTCCATTTGGTAAAAAAAAAAAATCCCGGCAATTAGTGAAACAAGTCATTGTGTCCAAGTTCATCAGTTGCCTATGTGAACATTGTTCTTCTCCGCTTAGAAGAAAATAACAAAAGAATCCGGGAATTTTCACGTTCTTGGGCAAAAAAAAATATATATATAAGTGGTGCTTCCTCAATTCTGTCACTACTACACGAGCGCGTAGAAAAAGCTTTGATGGACCTCAAGGCTGTTTCATGATTAACTGGCTCTTAGTAGTCAGTTGTCGGGAGGTCAGCAGGTATATGGATGGCCATCTCCTATGTCTCCTAGCAACCATAAATAACAATATAACTTTTATAGTTTTAACTATACTTCTTTTAATGTAATTAATTAAAATCTAAATCACAAAGGAACTACGGTATTCAGAGCATACTTTTGTTAATAATTATAATAATATACATGTATATAGTGTTAAAGTAAACTCTATTACTTTGAAACTGTTAAAAAAAATACTTATTTTTATTAGATTACCATAATTAAATAAGATTTTTACTTATTTTCATGAGTCTCAATAAATTGTTTTCATAAACCAGACGTAAATGAGTATACTCAACATAATACTTATCATCGTACTTTTCTATATGGTTTTCATCATTAAGAAACACGAACAAATCCTTTCTTTTAAAATTAAATTGAACAAATAACAATGATTAATTACGTAATAGCTGCAATTTTAACAGATACGACGGAGTATGGCCAAGACATCAGCACATAATTGAGACTGAGTCAGAACCCTCTAATTTGACATCGTTAGTCGAGGCCCCGCTCGTAACAAACTCGATGAGAATTTGACGATCGCGCGTTCTCGAGTCGACTTGATGCAGTAACTTACTAAGTTACTACCGAGTGAGATAGTAAAAACGCTAATATTCTAGTTCGAGATTGCATATCATGTTCAAAAGACTTGGTAAAATAATAAATTTTTTATTTTTATTGAGATTAAATTTTGGAATCATTGCGAAGCTCATAGTAATAAATACTGACTGATTCTTATTTTTTATTCTTTAGTCATTTTTGTTATTTAAGAAAAACAAAAAAACTGTACCACTATAACCCATGAAGGTTCTTGGGTTCAGTACTGTACTATTTCTAGGACAACATGCAGGGAGGTGATTTGTCCGAGATAACGTTCAACCGGCAAGGTTTTTCCCCGTAATTAGGGTACCCACTTTATAGATGCTGGGATGAGCCCGATGATGGTCGTCTGATCCGGAAACTTCAGCATATCAACTGAGTGCTCTGCCCGTCCTTTAAGTTGTGAATAGTTAACATATATCTGAGTAGTTCGTGTTTAAAAAAATAAAAATATTGAAATTAATTGTTATACATAACTGCTGATTGCTATTTCGCATGATTCCAACGAATATGTTGAGAAATTAAAATCACGAAAAAATGTTTAAAAGAATAAAAGAGCATATATATAAGTTGATACTTGATAGCTGAACCATTAGTGAAATCCATAGAAAAATCAAGAAAAATAAATCATCTTTATAACTGGATGTATAAGATTATAGATATTCGTTATATTAAATTAATAAACAATAAATATTAAATAATTGAACTCCTCGATCTTCTTATAAATACAAATAATTAATAACCATAAAATAAGAAATAAAAAATGTAAATATCATTTTTCGGAATTTATATTAAATTATAGTAAATAAAATTTTATTGACTTTAAAATGCAAATAAAAATAATTATACTTCTAATATTTTCATTTTAATAGCCGATTATTCCAAATGATAAATAAATAAATGGACGTGAGATAAAATAAATTTATAAATTTTTAAGTTATGACAAACAGAAATTTGAATGAAAAAAATCAATATGTTATCAATTTGTCATCAAACAAAAATAAAATAAATTCAGTTCCTTTGTTAAAATCAAATTCTGACTGATAAAGATTTAGAAATAAATCACGCCATAAGATGTTTTCAAAATTAGTATCATCTGATCTTTTTATCACATAAAATCGTAAAACAGATTTCTAAGATAAAGATAGTATTAATGATTTTTTTAAAAATAAAAAAACGTTTACGCATAACCTCAACGCACAATGAATCACTCATGAAAGCCGACTATCAACGAAAGTAAAAAAAAAATTTCATTGATAATTATTTTCGAGCGTACTACTGAATTTTAAATCGTTTTTTATACGTCAATAAGATAAAATTCTTTAATTAGAGTATCAATATTACAGATAAAATAAATTGAAAATAAAAATAGTAGTTTTTTCGGTACAAAACAAGGAAAACAGGCAACGCAAATTAAGCAAATTAATAAAAATTTAAAAAAATTAATACTAAAAAATAAAACATTTATTTTATTTATTACTTTGAGTTGATCGTAATTAAAAAATGTATTCATTATACTACTTTTTTTGAATTCAATATTATTAAAGCAATGTCATTAAGTACCATTTTATACTTTTATTATCAATAACAAATTATTGAATAATTAACAATGTAGGATATGAACAGTTAACAACTTTGTTTTGTATGATTAGTGTGTGAGTGAGGGCTAGTATAGTACATACTTCAATCATGAAAAGAAATAAATTATATATATATATATATATATAAATATTGGGTATTTTTAAAAATTATTTTAATTTAAATTATCTAATTTATTAAGTTTTATTTTTAAAAGAATTATTGAATACAAATGAGCACGTTTAAAATTATTTTTAAACAAGAATATTTCGTGAGATCGTGGTATTTACAAAGACCATAACGTATTAAAAGCATCGGGGTTCATTGGAACCAGAAGTGGGAGGAAAAAAAATTATTTTTATGTTTTCAGGAAAGGAGGAGTTTTCCCGGTTATTCGTCATTTATTTCTCCGAACTCAAAAAATATATTTCTTAAATATCCTAAATAAATGTGAAATCTTAAGCATTCATAAAATAATTATAACCCTAAAAAAAAAAAAAAAAAATCTATGTTTGAATGATATAATACTATCTGCATCTGGAGTCCTTATTGGACACTACTTTATGATTTTATCACGAACTAAGTCATAGAAATCTAACTATATAGATTTTTTAAAATCCGAAGCAACAAAAAGCGTAGTTTTATGAATAAAGTGACGTGATTGTAGAATTTAAAATTTAAAGTAATTAATTATAAGAGCTATTTTTTTTATAGATATGGTTTTCCAATGTATATTATTCATTGTTGAGATCTTGAAAGCAATTATAGTTATGTAAGGGTGTAACATTGCATTGCATGTTACTGAGTAGCTCCTAAAGTAAAGCATTAGTTGTCCGATCTAGAAAACGTAAAAAGGATAACATATATTTGATGCATTTAGGATCAAAAGCGGATTACTCCAAAATTTCAAAAATTTACTTTTTTAAATTTTCACTAGTTTATTCTAATAATTTTACCTGTTTTGCTCCTGAATGCCTCATTTAGAATACTCCAAATACATAATTAGACTTAAATTTAAAGTAAAAAAAAAAACAGAAAATAATTTAAAATCATTAATATCATAATTTTGGAGTATAAGTATTGTTTCTGAACGCCTCATATATCCAAAAAAGTTTGTCTCAGTAAATTGGGCTCATCAAACATTTTTTTTTAAGTATGGTACCTTACCGCGATTTTAGGAGTGAGATCCAAACGGAGATCCAAGCAGAAAAAGAGAAATTCCTGTGCTAACTTCACAATGAACGAAATAGAGTGACATCCACCGACTAACACCTTCAATAGAATCGGCTGACTCAGAAACAATTTGGCAGTTAGTGTTGAATACGTTCATTAGGACTCGCAGCGAGGCGAGGGTCAACTGAGATGGGTTAATCGATTGACAAGGTCGTAACGGTGTGAAGGAATTCTTCGTAGCGTGAAGCGTTGATATGAGAAGATGTCAAATACAATATTCATTATATATGTGTGCATAAACAGTTACAGTTGCAGTGATAAATGTCCTGATTCCAATCCAGTTGTGGCTGATAAATTATTTATTCTGTTAATAACCACGAATGGATCCTCCTGGTTCACCAGACCTTCCTTGGGCTCACCCAGCCTTTTGAATTGGGTAAACTTAAATCGGGAAAAAACCTGGCGATTGGGCGTGATCCCAGACAAATCAACCGCTATCTTAGAAGCAGTACCCGAGACCCTTTATGCGTATGGGTATTAGTGGTACAGGCCAATATGTAATTAATATATTTTTTTTTTTTAAATTATTTTATTGAATTGTACAACTGTAATATATACATCTAGTACAAGGGCTGTATGAATAAATAAATACATGAAAGGACATGTAGAGGCACTACCCATTGGCAGCAGTCTAATATATATAAATATAAATAAATGAAAAATGGGTTAAAATATATCTTTTTACTTCTTTGAACAGATAAAAAAGAAGTAAATGATTTTAGCATCTGACGAAAATATTTTTATTTATTGCATCAGAGTTAATGGAGATACATTTTTTTTATTACAGATAAACTAGTAGCTAATAATAATATATTTATTCCCTAAGTTTGTAACATATTGTTGATATTTAATTAAGGAAATATTAATTCTTGATTTACAAGTTTAAGCTTCAAAACTCCCGTCAAGTTAGTAAAATCATAAATGATTATGTTTCCGTTAGAAATATATTTTATTTTATCTATAAACATATTTTATTAGCAGATGATGTATTAAAAAGTAGATGCTATTTTCTTGAAACAATGTGGTATATGAAACAAGTAAATAATTTATCGCCAGTTTAAATGACACATATTTAAGTTGAACAAAATGTTAGTATCTAATAATCTTGTATTAAATGATATCAAATATTAATGATTATTTTATTAAATTGTGATTAGCTAAAGAAATAACGTTGAGAGGCAAATATTTTTCTAGTTTTTGTTCCTCAAAATTTTCTTGGTGAATGTAATGTTTTCCTTATACTAAAATTTAAATTTAAGCTCGATTTAAATAGCATATTTTATGTTAATTTACTTTAAATGGCCAAACAAAAAGGGAAACAATAACATTTTCACTCACAACAATTAACCACTAATTAATATTAATGAAAACTAACATAACAAATTCTAGAATTTATTTGGAAATTTATTTTTCAGTATTTGAAATGAATTAATTTGCAAATAATATCTTCACATAATTGCCCAATAAATCAATATAATATAATTTAACAGCAACAATTAAAAAATCGAAAATGTTTTATAATAATGAACTTTTAAAAATGTAAAAAGAAATTCACATCAACTGTATCATTTTTATAAACGTTATCTACTGATAAGGCGAAATCATATAAATTCCGACTTCAACACAACTATCCGCAAAGTTGACAATTATATTCTCAGAGAAACTTTAATTATTAAAAATATTATTAATAAAATTTTAATAATTAAGCATTTAGTAATTAAGAAATAGAAACAAAGATATAAACTTGATGACTATGCAATATAACTCAAAGATACGGTAGTTATGACTCTTTTAAAACCGAATCAATGCATTGAAATACCAATCGATAACGTTTTTTTTAACAAATTTTCCAATCAAGAAATCAAAGACGTCAACAAATAGGAACATCGTCGGGGCACTGGAAAACTTTTCGCAATCTTAGCAACTGAAATTATTAATTAGGGTTAAGAGAAAAATTGTTGAGGTCAAATAATAATTGAAGGATAACACATGATTACTGGTTTGAAAGCAGTTCTCATTAAAAAAATTCTTTTTAAAGCAGGGATTTTATTGATATGACGTTTGACGAGTGCATTTTCAGTTGCTATGTAATTGGGTCAAAGCGACAACGCAAATTGAAGTCTATAGTTCTTCTTTTTTTTTAATTGTTAACTTCTAATTTGACCTTTATTTTTAGGGGGGAAATAATGACAACTTTCCTAAACTTATAAAAAAATAAAATTAAAATAAACAAAAAATAATAATATAAAAATATTAACGTTTGTATAGTATTATTATATAACTTTGACCAATGAAATATTATTAAAATTGTTGTTACAAATCGGGAATAATTTTGTCGCGATTAAATTTGATATCACTTCTCTCCAGACCCTCCAAGGGTTGTAATTGTACAGTTTTTTTTGTTTAAATTTGATGCAATGCATATGTAAGTAATTTGGTTTGGTCTTCGATAGCAATTACTTTTATTTTTTAGATTATTTATTTATTTAGTTTTTAAACTAAATTAAAATTTTTAAAAAAAGTTGTATAACTTGTATACATACATAATCATTGCAGTGAAATAAAATTTTTACAGAAGTACATTAATTGTAAACCAGAATATCTGTAACGACTTTAAAATGATTTTTAAAAAATATTCAATAACAATAAATAGAAACCGATTGTTTCACAAACAACTGGACTGAAAATTAGAATCGATAAAATTATTAAAAAAATAATATGTCGGAATGGTAATGTAGTAAATAAAAACCGAAAATTCACGATATTTATCAAAGTAAGTATTTAAAAAAAATATTATTTCAATAATTATAATTATTACAATGTTCAATGAACTATTATGATTTAAAATTAAATATTAAGGAGCATAATTTACTAACCAGTGATTAATATTATAATTTTATTTTTCAATTTAAAAAATTATGCAAATGTAATATAATTACTTTTAATATTTGAAAAGAAATTTAAAAATTTAATTATCTATCCAAGGATTGTCCAAACTGTATTAGACCACACCTATCTAATTTATTTTATTAAATTAAAGACAATAATTTTTAAAAAATAATGTACAAAATATATTCGATGTACATTTTAGAAATGAGAAAATACTTGTTAAATTCTTAATTCAAAATAATCGTGAGTAAAGATTGCTTACTGGATGTTGTTTTTTGAAAGTCTGTGAAACAAAGTTAAAAATTCCGTATTCATTCAAACAATCCATTATTAATCGCTAGCTAATAGTGATACTCACAGATAGTGAAGAACTGAGACTGAACTGAACCACCGTTGAAAAACTTATTATAGTAAGAACTATTCAATAATATTTTATCGGTGCTTGGAAGAAGACTGAGCCTGAGAGAGAAGACGGTACCACTTTATAACTGATAAACTATCAGCGTATTACAGCCTAGGGTGGGGGTCATGACGTCATCACATTCAGCGGTCATTTTTATCACTAAAAAGTATTGTCAATACGAACCGGGCAAAATATCATTGAGGAAAAAGAGTCACTTTCTTCTAAAAATGAGGAAAAAATATAAGAATTTTTTTTTTAGTCGGGTGAAAATAATTTGTTTTCTGAACATAGGACAGTTATATTAGCAGTTGAGTACATAACTTTTATATAAAATAAATAAAAAATATTAAAACAAATTCAAATAATAATAAATAAATAGACTGTTGGAATATAAATGTCATAATAAAAACGGAAACTTTACGATTTTTAACGAAGTTGATAATTTAAAAAATATTAATTTTAAAATATTATTTCAATTATTATAATTATCACAATGTTCAATAAACAGTTATCATTAAACACTTTAAAGATTAGTATTAAAGAGAATATTAACAAAATATAATTTATTAACAGCGATGAAAGTCTCTATTTCTAGTAATTATTATAATAGTAGATAATTAAGTTGTAGTATTAATCGGACTTACAGTCGCATAATTTTCTTTTTTTCTTTTAAATTAACTTCTTTGGCATTTTGGCCGATATTCAAGGAAAAAATTGATTATAGTTAAATATTTGTTCAAAACTTTATGAGATATTATGCTATATCTTATAGCTTTAGAGCATAAGTGTGTTTACGCTAAACAATATTTTTTTTATAGCTATAGGGTAAAAAAAATGTCCGAGCATAACATGAGTCTAAAATTTGGCACACAATTTTTTTTTACAAATTTGAAAGTTTATGGTTTGCTATTGCAACTAAAAATAATACTCATAGGTCACTCTAAACTAATCTAAATAATTTAAAAGCCAAATTTGCAGATGGTTATTTTTTTAAACATTTATAAAATAAGAATGGATACATGGACAGATAAGATGAGATGTTGCTATGATTTCTACTTTCAGATTTTCATGTTTTCGTTAAGCGAAAGATAGACAGGAGGTGCCGTATTCAAATACAGTCAAATATCTTGGAATGGCTCAACTGGAAAGAGCATTTGAAAAAAAAGAGAGCAGAGCTGAATATAAAATCTAGGAAAATGCACTGGCTGCTAGGAAGAAATTTACAACTTACAGTTGAGAACAAGCTTATGTTATACAAACAAGTCCTAAAACCGGTATGGACTTATGGAATTCAGCTCTGGGGTTGTAACAAGAAAAGCAACATGCAAATAATCCAAACATTCCAAAATAAAGTACTCAGAAGTATTGTTGATACTCCATGGTACGTCAGAAACGACAATTTGCATTGGGACCTCAAAGTAAACTCTGTCAGAGAAGAGATTGGAAGGTCTGAGGATAGTTATAATAAAAGAATTACAATCCACATAAACCCAGAAATGCAGAGCATAGTTGACGACGCTTCGCATCAAATAAGGCGGCTTATAAGAGTGAAGTCTTGTGATTTGCTTAAAAAGTGAATTACGCAAAGTAAATAAATTAAAACTCCAAATGAAAGAAAATTCCACTAAATTGGGAGATTAGCCAATGAGCTAAATCCCACACCCGAGATTTTGCACATGAAAGAGGAGTGACTTGTTGGGCTAGCTCAGTTTTTGCACAACAATGTGGTTTTAGTGTGTTGGAGTCCCACACTATCTGAAGGTTTTTGCCCTCATGTCTAATTGAGATTTCCACCTTACATAAAAGCAAAAAAATGTTTTCCTACTATAATTATAAAAGAAAAAAATAATTTTACAGCTAAAAACCTTGAAGGACATTGAGTTCATGCTAAACTAACTTACACGACAGCCAGCGGAGATGATTTGTCGGTAATTATTACTTTATAGAAACTGGGTATGCCCCAGGAGGGTCTTCAGATCTTACAAGAGGCCTTTACATACATACCCTGATATAAGAATATATTAATAAATATTTTTGTTTTGAAAAGAAAAGATTTGTCCTGGCTGGGATTCGAACCCGGGTCGTTTGCATCTCTAGTGCAGTTCTCTAACCACTGAGCTACCATGGGTCATATCCAAGCCAGACAAATCTATTCACTTCACCGATCCTATATCCCCGTGTTCTTGCAATATTTGCGATGTACATATACACGGGGAAGAATGTTCATTGAACATTACTTTAATTAGGATCTTGTTGACTTACGTCAATATATTATTTATAATTTTTATTAATATAGGATCGGTGAAGAGAACGGATTTTTCTGACTTGGATACGTCACCAGCCCGTGGTGGGTCAGTGGTTTAGAGCACTGCACCGGAGATGCAGACGACCCGGGTTCGAATCCCGGGCAGGACAAATCTTTTCTCTTCAAAACAAAAATATTTAAAAATAATTACCATCAAAATAACAATTAATAAATATAATTTAGAAGGACTGAGGAATAAAACAAACTTTAGCTAGATTAAAAATTTCAAAATTAATTTTAGATTCTCTAAGTAGATTTCTCATCGTGTGATGAAACTCAGAACGTCAAAGACAATTGGTACGAAATAATTTGCGCGTAAAATCTCACGTTCTTATCACTACTAACGCCAATGACTTTTCCGATATAGTTAATTTTTTATCTCCTATTTATTTGTAAATAACTCTTAACATTTAAATATTTTTTTTACGATACAGTACATTCTAATAACAGATTAAGATGGCTATAGATAAAAACTTTCGCCATTTTATCAACGGAAGGTCTATGGCAGACCTCATATAATATATAACCTTCTTTATAATAAAAAAATTAAACAAAAAATAAGTAAACACATTTATTTATTTTTATAGTTAAAATATTATCTAGAAAGAAATTCATATTATGTTTGATTTATTTGCAACGAAACATCCTGTAATCGCTATATGATAATAATTATTTATTAAAATAAAAATTACAAATATTTATTTTAAATGATTTAGAACGAGAGATAAATTTAACTTTAATAATGTAGTTAAGTATGATTTAGTTTTCGAACATTCAGACGTTAACATAAAATTATATATTAGTATTTCACAAAACTATCAGGCATAACTGATTTGAACAACAATTAATTTACAAAATAAAATATTATTAAAGTTTTTTTTAAATAATACTTCTCAATAGTTACTTTTAAAGAACAATTTCAATTTTGAAAGGATGTAAACTGGATTGCATTATCTAATAATTCATTCACTCAATGAAAACCTATTTCCAGTCGTTTCTTTTTTCATATAACTTTATTACGTGGATACGTTTCGACTATATGTCATTTACAATCCATCAAGAACTTCTTTAACTTCTAAGAAGAGTTATAAGTCATCTTTTTTCTGTAAATTATTAATTACATACAATCATAACAATATAACAAATATACATTTCTTAAAATCGTCCATAAATAGAAGGAAGTATAGATACCTTTTTTTTATATTATTCATTGTCATCAGCTAAAATTTTTTCTTGGAGGTCCATTGTCCTCCATGGTCCTTTTGTTAATATTTTAAATAAAATTTTACGTATAATTTTTATTTGTAATTTAATTATGATAGATTTAAATGAGAAAAATTTTAGTATGTAAATATAAATAAAATATAGTATAATAGAGACCAAAGTTTAAAATATTAACAAAAGGACCATGGAGGACAATGGACCTCCAAGAAAAAATTTAGCTAATGACAATGAATAATATAAAAAAAAGGTATCTGTACTTCCTTCTATTTATGGACCATTTTAAGAAATGTATATTTGTTATATTGTTATGATTGTATGTAATTAATAATTTACAGAAAAAAGATGACTTATAACTCTTCTTAGAAGTTAAAGAAGTTCTTGATGGATTGTAAATGACATATAGTCGAAACGTATCCACGTAATAAAGTTATATGAAAAAAGAACAATTTAAATTTAAATTTCTAGCTCTAGTTGAGTCTTTATAAAGATAGTTTAGGCTCTGTTCCATCACGCGTGAATCGACTTTGAGAACTGAAGCCCTCCAGAGACTCTCCTGAGCCTCCATGCAATTGTTTTAGAGAAAAACCTAACAGATGTTCGTGACTGCTGAACCAATCACCTTGTGCAACCGATACTAACGAAACAATTCTTCCTTAATAGGAACTGAGCTCAAGACGTTTCATTGTTCAAGTTCTAATTTCATTTTCTTAAGTAAGAAATTATCTAATATTTAGTTTATTAATACTCTAAAAGTTAAAAATAAAAATTAAGACTCTTATTAAATTCGCTAGATTAAAATATAACAATGTAGATTTTTTAATAGAAATTTATCGGTTACAACTCGTGCAAAAACTTTAGTAAAAAAAGAATGTAAAAAAAGTAAAAAAGAATGGTTATTTTAACTTATAAGCATGGTTTAATCTTCCCATAGAAACAATTTTTTACATAAAAAGTGTCCTTTTTTTTTTAAATATGTGAAATAAAGCCTGTTCCACTGAACACCCATAAAGTTTCTTGGATTCACAGAAGGGAAGAGACTCAACAGTTTCTAGGACAATGGTTGTAGAAAGAGGTGATTCGTCCGAGATCACGTTCAACCGCCAGTTTTTCAAATCAAATGTAGGGTACCCATTTATAGTGCTTGGCCTCAGAAGGGTCTGTAGATCTTACAGGACCCTTGTGCGGCTGTAAACAGATTAAATAATTGATCTACCACAGCGAGATTTGAACACATTCGCTTCCTTCAAATACTTCAGCGTCTTCATAATTACTACAAAAACTCATCTAATGAACCTATACTATATTATAAACTATTTAATGTTTTTTCAAGAACAAATTTTGAATACAGTCCACATTACTTAAGAGTACAAAGTATTTCACACTACTAATTTTCTAATGAGTAAAATATACGATTTTTTCTTCCAAATTTATTTATTTATTAGAACAAAAATAAAATATATTCGTCATGATTTCATCTTTCTATCATTCGAATATTTTTTTAATTTTTACTTTTCCAACTTGAGTCTCACATACCACTCAACAGCCTACATTAATTCAAGAAGTTTCTGGACAAGCCTAAACATATATGTATTTTTATTTGAAAAGAAAAGATATGTCCAGGACCCGGGTCGTCCAGATCGCTAGTCTGGAACTCTACCATTTGAGCTATCCTGGCCCAATCAAGGCCTCCCGGTCGTGGTCATATCCTTTCTTTTCACTGAGCCCAAATCACCGCGTTCTCGCAATTTGCGATGTCTGCGAGGGGAAGAATGTTCTTTGAACATTATTTTAATCTGGATCTATTTGACTTACGTCATTATAATTATTATAATTTATTGTATTAAATTAGTTATTAATTTTATTTAATAAAAAATTACTACATTACTAATACATAATACATTACTAAAAGTATATATTGTTGCAAGAAAAAAATGGGTATTAATTACAGCAGATGTGTAATCTATTAAGCCATTTCTTTCCAATAAATTTCATAGTAATCCAAAATTGTCATAACTAATTAATAATACATTGTTAATCCAATGAAGGGGTTAATAGATATTTTAACTTCAATAGATTATCTTATTAATATATAAACACTTTAGTTGCAATAAAGTCCAACTACCTTTTTCGCTCAGTCAATCGGTAAGTACAAGTAATAAAGCTGTCGGTTAATTTCGAAAAAAAAAAAAAAATGAAATTAAAGGTGGCGTTAAATCAGAAAATTGTATAACATCAATTTTAAAGGAAAACTTTAATAAACACATTAAAAAGAACAATAACCAATTTCTTATCATCAAATGAAATTCACAGAACGTGTGAACTGTGATTTGTTTTCAACAGAGGACAAAAGATATTAAAAAATGAAGGACACCACGAGAAGTGAATAGTTCATCATGAACAATATCAAAGATTTTATAACTAAAACAGAAGATTTGAAAGAAATGTTATTATTTCTGTTATTCTGAGATAATTTGTTGATTGTTTTAAATCTTTATTTAAGCTGTCTGATGATATCGTATTTACATAACATAAACTATACTTATACTTATTTTATTTTACTCAATAACCGGTATGCCGATTGGGAAACGTCTGAGGAGTTGACCGAGGCGTAAATGGGAAGATTCAGTTAAGAGTAATCTGACGGATTTAGTTTAGGGTGGTATTTCGTGGGCAGAAGTTTGTAAGCAGAAATTGGTGATGTCGGGAATGAGCCTTCGGGTTCGCTAAGACTTATTAATATTTTATTTTACTTAGACTTATTCAGTAATACATCATATGCGAGGCATAGTAATTCATGTACAGCACATTTAAAAATTTATTTACGAGTTTTTACTCGTATCATAACTGACTCTCGTGTCTTCAACAATTTAGGAAATAAATAATTCCCATAAAAAATGTTTGGTATTAAGAAGTAATTAGTATCTTAAAAATAATTTAAAATAAAAAAAACTTACTTATGTTAGGAGAATCCAAAAGTGAAGACACTAAAGAGGATTTTCAATCTGTCAGTATCTGAAAATAATAAAATAAATTATAGACCAATATTATAATAAAAGTTAAAATTATAATAATTGTTAAAATAATTTTTTCTAAAGTTAAAAAAATGACACATAAATGTAATTTATTGATTTTTTATTACATACATACATTTAGAGGAAAATTACATTATTAATATTATTGCCCGAGATAGTTTTATATTCAATAAACAAAAAAATTATCTCGAGTAAATTTTATTCATTCTACAGAGAAAGAATAGAGTGTTTAAGCTAAAGTGATAAAATAATAAAAATACGAAAAATAATTAAACAAGTTAGAAAGAACAATGTACACGCTGGTAAATTATAGTGAAAGAAAGCGTCCAAAGACGACATTGCTAAATATTTATGCTGAAAATTTTATTTATTTTAAATTTATTTAATCGCGTGCACTAATTCGTTAATTGGTTAATAACAAGAAATAATCGTTGGGCGCATGCCCACTAAAATTTTCACTTCTTACATCTTTACTTTTTTCAGTACAAAATAATAGTAATTATTTTTTATCTATTCTGTTTTATATGGTATTGTTTATCAGACCGAATGGAGTTTGGTTCTAAACTAAAAAATATTCTCTAAATATAACTAATTCAATGGTTCAAAGAAGAAAACTAGAATTATTTTCCAACTATCAGAATTAGGTTATTTTATAATTTATTAGTTATTTGTTTTAATTTTAAATATTTTTATTTTGAAGAGAAAAGATATGGCCCCGGCCGGGATTCGAACCCGGGTCCTTTGTCTTAGGATCAGATAAGAGATAAGATTTGTCCCCAGCTGGTATCAACTCCGGTAGCTTGGCAGAGTCCTGTCACGGTAAGACAGAGGACCCGGGTTCGAATCCCGGCCGGGGGCACATCTTTTCTCTTCAAAATAAAAATATCAGAATTAGGATTTGGAATAACTATTTGGGATCACCTATGGTCCAGCGGTTAGCTTACAAATCTTCTAGGCCCAAGGCGGCGGTATCGTTGTCTAGGATTTTTCAAAGGGATTAAAAAATCCTTAAAAGATCCCTATCGCCCCTATCCCTAATTATACCTGGAGAAAATTTAGCACTCCCAATGTACCATCGTCCGATTGTGACGTTAAATTAATAAACAAACCGAATTATTTTATCAAAATAGGAACATGCCGAAACACTCTCCTAAACGCATGATCCAATACGCAACAACTGAAGCAACCGTTGACTAATTCCTCCTACAATAGTTAGAACAAATCAACGAGTTTTGTTGAGTAACTGTCAACAATATTTGTTGCAGGGTCCGTGGAAGGCCATCAACAGCTATGATTGCCTTGTTTCGTCAACAATCGGTTTGTTCCTACAAAATAAGGACATCCAGATGGGATATTGTGAAAAGGGAAAGGGTTTAATCAAAGAAATTTGTTTAAAATAATAATTCAATAACACTTTGTTAATTAACTTTTTTTGAAAAAAAAGTTTGTAATTATAGCTTATATTTTTACGAGAACTAGTAATCACTGATTCTATATGTACATCACAGAAAAACGCAACTAAAAATAAAATTAAAATAATTTAATACTAATAATTATTTAATGGTTTTATTTTAATAATATTGGAGCGGGATAGCTCAGTGATAGAGCTTTGAGTTGCAGTGTCGAAGGTTCAAATCCGCCTGTGGCTGATTTTATTTTGAAAGTGAAAAACGTCACTTTTCAGGAGAGTGAAAAAAACTATTTCATTCAAAATCTCTGATCATCGTCAAACGTATTCGTTAGGGTGTCCCTTAAATTTCAATGTCAATATATTTCTACGCATACCTTCTAAAAACTTTTGTATTGACCTAATATAGTACAGAAATAAATATTAGCCCGATTTATAAACGATAACCCGTGCCGACTTGAGTTTTTAACTTGTCCATACAAGTTGCGCGGGTGCAGCGCTGCGACCTGTTACTGCGAGTTTCAATTGTCATTTAATACGTGATTTCTAACATTATTAGTGCGTTGTTGTTTATTGTATGAAGATGTCTGTGGAATTACGAAGTGATAAACAAAATATTTACCTTATTGGACTGCCAAGCCACCAGATAAATGGTGCAAAATTACCATCTAATCGACAAGTTCTCACCGTTTTATTTTACAATATACGTGAAGTCAAGCTGACTGTTAGTGAAAGTGCGAATCTTGTTATAAGAGAGTGCATTATATTTTGGGAAAAAGCCAGAATTCTTACGAAGGCATTTCCTTTGTAGAAAGAAACTTGTTGATTTATATCATGTTTGGAGGGAGCTGCAAAAAAACTGTAAGAAAACTCAGGTGACGTTCAAGAACCGTGAAAATAATTTTGTAAAATACCTTGATAACTTATTTGATATTGCACATGCTGATGCCTTCGACAGAATGAAGACAGAGGAAGACAAAGATTTTTTAAGGAAACAGAGAGAGGCAGGTCGACCGGGATGCTTGGGTGGAATTGACAAAAAATTGGCGGAGAAAGAAGAACGAGTTAGGCAAAGACAATTGGAAGAAGAGGAAAGAAAGGTAAAACAATGAGAGTTATTGTTTGCTGTTGCATCTACTTCTTCGATAGATAGCTTGGAATGTCTGGAGAATTCGGATGAGGAACAGATTTCGAACTCTGAACTTAGTACTCAGATTCCTTGCCCTGAAAAAAGTTCTAAAAGAGGCACGAAAATTTCTTAACTCCTAAACTGGTAGCAGCTTTAGATCGATTCCAATTAAGCATAAGAGACTCAGTTTACATTCTCCATGCGGTTGTAGAAGCGCTTGGTCTGAACAGCGATGATTTTCCTATTAACAAATCTTCGATTCAGCGAATTCGTACTCAGGCGAGAAAATCCAGGGCAGAAGCAATAAAAACTGACTTCCAGAATAATTTCCTTGACGTAGTCACAGTCCATTGGGATGGACAACTATTACCTGGATTGGATGTACGAAGTTCAAAAGAAGAACGCTTGTCAATTCTTGCTTCATTTGACGATAGAGAACAGCTTCTTGCAGTGCCAAAATTAGAGAGTTCTTCTGGAAAACATCAAGCTAAAGCCATTTCAACTGCACTCTTCGACTGGAGCCTCCATGATAAAGTACAGATAATGTGCTGCGATACAACAGCTTCAAATACTGGCCGTTTCAGTGGAGCTTGTGCTATTTTGGAGCAGACTTTAGAAAGGGAATTACTGCTTTTTGCTTGTCGTCATCATATATGGTCATTTATGGTATTTGTGCGAATAAACAGTCATGTTATCACTCTTTGATGAAGAAGTTGATTTCAAAACCAAGACAAAAATGATTAATAATTTAAACAGAGATGAAAGTTCAGATTCCGCCAAACGCTATATCCCATCGAAGAAAGAAATTACGCAAAATTTCTTTAGTAAGCTTAATATTTTCTTGTTTCTTTTTTCAAAGTTTCGTGGCTTAGTTTTTGCTTTTTTAAACTGTTTTTTCTTTCTTTCAAATATGACGCTGGATGATTTTGTGACTCAAAGAAGCAAACAATTTCTATCTCGACTGCAGATCGACGACAGTTTTCTTCGGGAGGATGTATCTTCTTGGGGTGACAATCCTACTTTTTTGGAAGCTAGAAGACGAATAAGTGGTTTGAAGGTCGTAAATGACACTGCTGAATGAGCTGTTAAATTAATGCAAGATTTTAATGGACTTATCACGGCTGAAGAAGAGCAAAAACAGTTTTTGTTGCGTAGTGTTCAGGAACATAGACATCTGTATCCAGACTGTAAAAAAACTACACTAAAGAGAAGTTACCCTAATTAATTATTATTATAATTTGCATTTAAATAAAAGTTTACGTTGATCTTATTTTATTCTTACTCATATTTACTTTATTTGTTGCATTTTAATTAGTTTTGGATCAAACCAAAATGTCAGGCCAAAACACCATTTTTTATTAAACTTTAGAGCTCGGTCGGCACGGGTAGCAATCATGCTACAAATATGAAATTTCATATTTAAGTACATTTTAGCATTTATAAAAAAAGTAGAGGGTATGCGTTTCGAAATTCTAAAAAAAAAATTTTTTTGCCATATAAGGGACACCCTAGTATTCGTCTTTACCTATGTCATTGTACGTGTTATATTACCCTAAAGATGACTCAATGAATTTAAAAAAATTCAATTATCGATCCGAAAGAAATCCTTATAGATGGAAAATTAAAAGTGTTTTTTTTATTTCTCATTCGATACTTTGCATCTGTATCGGCAGTATATATTTCATAAGAGCTTTAATGTATATTATTTATACATTGTTCTAACACATGTTTCCATTATAAGTTTGTTTTATGGAAAATATTTTCAGGTATTTTGATGTTACCGATTATTTTATTTCTGCGTGTTAAGGAATTGTATGTGCGGTTTGATTGACGTGATGCAAGACGTATTTACGGACACGGAGAATTGTTCCAGGAAGAAGATGAAGATCACCAAATCGGAAAAAGCAGGGCTGTCTTTTCCGGTAGGTCGCGTCCACCGCTACCTCAAGAGGGGCAAGTACGCGAATCGGGTGAGTCCATCTGCGTCCGTCTACATGTCCGCCGTCATGGAGTACCTGGTGTTCGAGCTCTTCTCTCTGGCAGGGAGTGAGGCCCGGAGTGCCAAGAAGTTGAGAATCGTCCCCAGGCATCTCCTTCTGGCCATAGTGAAGGACGAGGAGATGAAGAAGTTGCTGAGGAAGACGTTACTGACTCAGGGTGGTGTAGAGACGTCCGTTCAGAACGCTCTGGGTCTGTCCGTGAAATAGGATTAGATCCTTTGGATGTGCACAGTGATATTAATTAAAACCCCTTAGCGCATCATTAATGAGAACAATTCAAATAAAAAAAGGTTAAGAAGTTGTTTTTGTTTTTATTAATGTAGCATATTTCTACATAGGGATTGCAATTGGATTCTACAAGGTTCAAATCAGGTAGGTCGTCCTGGGTTCAAATCAGGCTGTTGCAGATAATTTTTTAAAAATCTTTTAACAACCGTGAATGTACCATGTGGAAGCTGGACTCTATAAAGTGGATACTATTTATTAGTCTAATATCGATAGTAACTAATAACATAATGTATCAATGAAGATTTACGTAATGTGGGAAAGTTCGCACTTTGCATTTCGATTAATCTATTAATCGATTGTGGGAGAGGAGTGGCTCAGTGGTAGAGTACTGAGCTACCATGCCGGAAATAATGGTTCAATTCCCGCTGCTGGCCATGATTTTTATTTAGTCTGTTAGCAGCCGGAGATGGATCATAAAGGATCTAGGACCCTCCTGGGGCCCACCCAGCCTCTATAAAATATTATAAAAATAGTGTACCCAAAATAAGGGGGAAACATCTGGCGGTTGAGCGTGACCCAGGACTAGACACCTCCTTGCAGAACCGTTGTCCATGAAACAGTACAGTCTCTACCATGTACTAAGCCCCAGACCCTTCATGGGTTGTAGTGGTACAGGTTTTTTTTTTTTTATTAATCGATTGTAAGCTCTTAAGTAGCAGACTATAGGAAGCTACCACATGTTAGGCTTGGTCGTCCACAACTCGACTTACGAACCGTTACGAACTCGACATGTTTCGTACGGAAATCGTTTTGTTGTCCTTGTAAGTGAGAGCGTAACTTTTTATATTCGAGCACACTGCCTTATGTATGTATGTATATATATATACATGTACGTAAGTAGTTCTTTGCTAAACTAAACAATTATCTACCTCTTTATTTATCTGGTTTATTGATAAACGGTACTGCACAGAGGTGACTTGTCCTATATCTTGGTCAACCGCCAGATTTTTCCCTCTTATTTTGGATACCTTATTTTTATAACATTTTATAGAGAATGGGTGAGCCCCAGGGGGGTCTTAGATCCTATATGATCCATCTCCTGCTCCAAAGAGACTAAATAAAAGTCTTGCCCACAGCGGGATTTGAACTAGGATTTCCGGCATGGCAACTCAGCGCTCTACCACTGAGCCACTCCGCTCCCTCCCTTCATAAGGTAAACTACTTTATTGAGGTACAGTGAGCGCCAAGAGGGTCTTCAGACCCCACAGTGTCCATCTGTAGCTGTTAAAAAGATTAAACAATTTATCTGTCAGAGCTGGATTTGAACCCGGGACCTATAGGGAAGCATCTTAGCACCCTACACACTAAGCTAGCATATATAAATAATCTTAATTTCTTTCTTAGCCCTGAAGATGACCCACAAAGTGGGTCGAAACGTCGGCACATAATTAAATAAGTAACCACTTATTTAGTGTTTTTATTTGACTTCACCCCCAACTATTTTCTTCCTTACGTCTATCTTCCAGTCAACCATCCCCTCGCTTCTCATAAATAATCTTAGTTAAACGATGACAAATGAACTACAATCAATAAGACATAGCAACAATAATATTTTGTTATCGATACGTGATTTTTCTTCAACAATTATCGACTTAATAATTTTCCATAGAATGATTTACGAATTTCACGTTTTGTTTTTAGATTGCAAGGTTCAGGAGTCGTTCGAGTCGAAGGTCGGTGAGCAATCGTTTTTTTTAAATTCTAATTCAGAAAAATAATACCGTATGTATTCTTCTTCCAAACAACTGCAAACAATGGAAAAAAAAATTATAAACATTTTAATGTCATTTCAAGCTTTCTATTATATTATATATTAGTAGTAAAAATGTGATTCAGGTTCTCTAGTTGTTTTTTTTTTATAAATACAATTTTACAAATTATTATAAGCACTTAAGAATAATTTCTAACCGGCTGCTACACCGTTCACACTAAAGTGAAGCTGGGTGAACCCATACAGAGATAGTTAAGTAAACCATAAGCACAAATCCATTTATAGACTGCAACAAAATTATTCATTAACCTCAAATTTGCTTCGCTGAACAGAGTTACAAAACGTTATTATGTTAAGCACAGAAACCTATAGATAGCACTCCTTTGAGTTAGTCGATTAAAATTAAAGACAACTAAAAAATAAATAATTTTTGTCTTAATCCATTTTATTTAAAATGAGATGTCATATTATAATCTATATTTGTTAACATATCTTCTATAATGGAATGCGAAATAGAAGGAATGAATATATATATATATATATATATATATATATATATATATATATATTTTTTTTTTTTTTTTTTTTTTTTCTCGGTAGGCTCTACAGACCTTGTAGATCTTTGGCCGCCTTTACCAGCCGCCTTCTCCACCTCTGTCTATCCTGGGCCGCTGATTTCCAGCCTCCTACATGCAGCTCCTCAGCATCTTTGTTGACCCTGTCCATCCATCTGGTCTTCGGCCTCTCACGTGGTCTCTTGCCAACTATTGTGGCATTCATAGTTAGTATGGAGGCGTCCTGACGGATCACTTCGAGCTACATGCCCCGCCCATCTTAGCCTTCTTGCTTTCATATCCTGAGATATCGCCTGACCAGTTTCTGTGAGAAATTCCTTGTTGGTCCTTCTCCTCCAAGAGTGCAGACTCCCATCCCGTACCGCTCCGGTTATGGTGCGAAGGATTTTCCTTTCACATCTCTCTATTCTGCTTTCCAGGGTGCCGGTGAGAGCCCACGCCTCACAGCCGTATATCAGAATCGGCTTTACTACAGAATTATAAACCCTTCGGTTTAATATACGAGCCGTTGATTTTGAAACTGAGACAAATCCACATTATGTTATTGATAGATATTTACTTAAAACTCAACACATTTGAAATATTGTTGACCAAATAAAGTTCTAAAAACAAATTTATACTGATTGTGAAATAAAATAAATATTAATTGATTAAAATATAATATTAAGTTAATTCATAATTAGAGTATACAAAATGGATTTGTCTCACTTTCAAAACTCACAGCTCATATACTTCGATTTTAAATTAGTTTATTCTAATTGTTTAATAATACATCCTTAAAATCATTTCAAAATACTATATACTTTATCCATATCATCAGAAATCAAAGTTATATCTACTACGAAACCTGAACCTAAAAGAAATGACTCATCGTTAAGTGACCGATAACCTGGGGCACAGTATGATTATTGATTATTTTAGTTATCTTGATTATTGCAACTGTAAATAATAAAATTTTGGATGAGTGTTATTTTATTTCTAATCTTGATCGATAACTAAGGTCTATTAATAAAATTAATCAATTACAAATTGTAAAGCAAATAAGTTATAAATATAGTGTTGTAACTAGATGTTATTACATTAATAGCTCATAAATTAATATATTATTTACAATTTTATTTCAAAACTTACTATTTATGTTTATTAATAACCATCGGATACGAAACTAATATAAATAAATCAATATAATTAAGCTTATTGTTCATGTTTGTATACAATTGTTTTTTTCAATTATTCCCGTTGTTATTTAACCACCTAAATGGAATATTATTGTACAATAAAAACAATCACATACATAAAATTATAAAAAGTAAATAAATAATACGCAATATTTTAAAGGTCAGTGTATTTTCTCTATCTATTTTTAGTGAACGTCAGATAGCCAGTGGACTTTTAAAATAGACCAAGACTTTTGACCTTCTGAGATATATTTTTAATTTTGAAAATAAAATTCAAGGAAAATTTAAAATAAATTTCAACTATTTTTCTGAATCTGTTTAAAAAAAATACTTAGTGGATCGATACATGAAAAAAAAAATTAGGTATAATTTAATAGAATTTGCTGTCTATGGCCTTCATTTTTAATCCAAACAAAAATCGGTCTCATCACTTGTATAAAATGAAAGGTAAACATGTTATCTTTTTTTAAATACGTCAATCAAACAAACGCAAAACAGTTTTCTACATACATAAAATTGTGTTTACATAGGTTACATAGGTAATCATTAAAAAAAAAATCTAATCTCTCTAATGTATATAAAAGTTTTTAGGGATCACCGCATAACATTTTATTTTACATATAATGTGAAATAATAAAAATCGGTCGTAAAAAATTTAGTTTAAATGATATTGAAATTGCTAAAACGGGACACTAAACTGAAGTACATATCAAAGTGCTGGTAAAAATAAATTAAATCGAAAAGTAATGTATTCTGAACTACAGAATACATTTTGAGCAACAAACAGTATAATTAAATGATCAGTTGAATAATTTAGGTTGGTCGACAATTTTTTTTCTTCTATAGTTTATTATATAAATTAGTTAAGCTTATAATAAAGACGGAAGATGGGTTTTAAATTAGGTGTTTTTATGTTTTAACTATTAAATGTTAACAATCAGTAATTATTTGTATGTATATGTTTATACAGACACACACACATATATGTATAGATAGTCTACAACTTAATCCGAAACAATGTAACCCAATAAAAAATAAGAATATGTCTTTAATAATAACACTAAAAATTATAAAGTTTTATTTTTTTAAAATCATTTTGTGGTTGGACATTTTCGCAGATGATTTTGAAATGAATTATTTATAACGAATATATTATACTGTATTTAATTTTAATTTTTAAAATACTAACTTCATTTCGAAGAAAACACACAAATAAATAAATAAGCCAACAAAAATAAATAAATAAACTGTAAAAAAATAAATGACGCCTTAACACTTGGCCAATCAATCCCAAGGCCAAATCAATTTCTAACCTACCCGATCATCAACCTACGAATACTACAACCATTTCCTAGGTTCCGGCAATTTAATAGATTTCTTTTTTTTATATTTCAAACTCAAACAAACTATATGAGATATGACTAGTTTCGTATATTTGTTAGGCTTTATTTTCTTTGTTGGTTGGATTCTTTGTTGCAATTCGGAATCCTGAGTGTTTTTTTTTAATAGAAGAGCATGCGTCCATTATAGTCTTAAGGTCAGATTGAGACACTTGGCCGTGAAGAATATTGAAAATGATAAGGCTAGGTTATCTGATAAGACCAAGAGCCAATCAGATGGCTTCAACTTGGAGGCTCGCCTTTGACGTAGTAGGCCACGCCCAGAACTGGTTCTCGGCTGTCAACGCGCTTATCAACGTGACAAAAGTGAAATGTCTCATGGCCGCAAGGGATTAGAATTAATTAATTATTATATTTAAGTTAAATTTATTTTATAAGCATTATTTATACAAAAATGAGGTTGCATAGTACAAAAAATATAACAACAAATATAAATAAAAGTTATTTTACTAAACGAATAAGAATAAAAAAAATCTTACAGCGTATTAGAATAACATGAATTTTCAAATTTTAAAATTATTCCATATTAAAAACAATTATTAGATAAAAAAAAAAATATAAGCTGTAATTTTTGAAAGTGATGTGCCTAAGACCATTTGGACCAAAAAAAAACAACTTTTATTCTTTTAAATAATTTTAATTATTATTTCGTAATATAATTTAAAAGGTGTATGGACTTTAAAAAAATACTCTTCAAAATAAAAATATTAAAAAATAAAATATTCGTAAAATATATTTAGTTTTATTGTAGAATTTGAAATAGAAACCTGGAAATTTATGGTAAAAGCCGGACCTAAATAGATTATTTTTAAAAAATCTAAATTTATTTATATTTTTTAATTAAAAAAAAAAGACCTTGTTCCTTAAATATTTGTACATGATGAAAAATAAAATGGCTAACCGAAGCCTGACGCAGGTAGCCAGAACTGTTGCATCAGCTATCCCCCCCCCCTCACCAGGCAATCCGGTTTTATCTTTTCCTTTGCAAGCATTTTACTTCTATCAATATGAGAACGTCATTTAAATAAAATTAATACTAATGATATAAAATACTCATGTGATATTAATCAACTAAACAGTAATAATAGAGCACTTCAAGTCAAGTAGGTCATCGTGACATCGATAACTAAGTATATTAGGACGATAGGATGTATTTTTATAATACATAATCTATTTAAAATTTTCAAATCTACTATTTTAAAATATAAATTAAAATAATTAATTTATAGTTTGCGATTGTTAATTCTTTTATGTAACTAAGTTAATGAATATTTATTTTTGTTGATATTATTTCAGTGATTTAATCCTTGAGAAAAGATGAAAGAAGAAACAAAGGGTACAATTGACCTTAAATGAAAAAATAACGGTTATATGTTCGCGGAAATAAAAATCACGTAAATGTTTCATATATGAGTATAATATATAATATCCTCAGTCAATCCCCTTCAGGGATAAAGAAGGTTAGTATGTGCATATATATATATATATATATATATATACACACAGTTATATGTTATTTATATATTTTTGTTCCAATTGATAGTAAATGGAGGGAATAGAAAAAAACAAAGTCGCTCCCCATAAACCTCAGCCATGGAAAGAACGTGATACATCCCTGACTTTAAATATACTTAAAATCATCTTTTTCATATTATCAGTGATACATTTCTTAATATCTTGTATAAAAAAATAAAACACAAAACTTTTCTAACAATATTTAAAATTATAAATTTTTTTTTTTATTTTTTTTTATTTTATTTAATTCAATGATATTTACAACTATAATGGTATTATATCAAGTAAATGTGCAAAAATGTATAATATGACATGAAAACACTTGTGGAGAAACTACCCATCGATAGCACTCCAATAAAGTTCTATAGTAGATGATCTCGAGGCCATCTTCTTTTCAGGCGCCTCGGAGGGTTATCAGGAATAGTATGGGAAGCAAGCTGAGAGACTAGCGGATTCAAGTGCGTATGGAGCTTGTTATGGAAGGATAGGTATCTAGTTTGGGCCAAATCAGTAACATATGGGATATTAAGATCATGATGGATGAGTTTGTTTGTGACATAATAAGGAGCATTGAGGATTTTACGAAGGATTTTGGATTGCAAGGATTGGATACGAGATGAATTGGATGGTTTAGTAGAGCCCCAAAGCTCAACTCCGTATGCCCAAATAGGTCTGATGACTGTCATGTAAATAAGTCTTTTGTAATTAATTGGTAGCTTAGAGCGTTTGTCCAGTAAGTGTTGAAGTAGGCGAAAACGTCGAGCAGTTTCTTGTCTTTTCAGTCTTGTATGAGGATTCCAAGTGAGACGTTTATCCAGATGGAGTCCTAGGTAACGTATCTGTTCGACAGGGTTCAGTGGTGTATTATTAAACGATACAGTAGGACAGGAATTCGTAGGTTTACGACGAAGGGTGAAGGTAATTTGATGGGATTTGTTAGGATTTATTTTAATCCTCCAATTTTGACACCATTCTTGTAGGTGTGAGATATGGGATTGAAGAGATTGGGATGCAACAAATGGATCCTTATTAACTGATAACACACATGTGTCATCAGCGTAAGTAGTGAGGACAGTGCTTGGATGGGTTGGGATGTCAGCTGTATATATCGTGTATAGGATGGGCCCCAGGATACTACCTTGAGGAACACCGGCAGACTGGGTGAAGAGGGAAGAGTAGGAACAATTATGGTTTACTTTAAAGGTTCTATTACTGAGGTAGGAACTGATAATAAGGAAGTAAGTTGAAGGTAAGAATTTACGGAGTTTGTACAGCAGTCCTGGATGCCAGACTCGATCAAAAGCCTGCTCTACATCGAGAAAAGCTCCCGTGCAGTACATTCCGCGCTCTAATGCAGATGAGACAACGTCCACCACACGATGGCATTGCTGGATGGTGGAGTGTGATGTTCGGAAACCAAATTGGTGATCTGGGATTATTTGATTGGATTCTATGATAGGATGAAGACGTTTCAGAATGAGTTTTTCAAGTATTTTCCCCATTATGGGCAAGAGAGATATAGGACGATAAGAGGATGGGAGTTCTGGTGGTTTTTTAGGTTTTGGAATCATCTTAATTATGGATAATTTCCAGGAATCAGGAAAATATGTGGTGCGGAGTACGGCATTGTATATATATGTAAGGAGTAGGATTGCTTTCCGAGGAAGGCGTTTTAGAATCTGGGATGTGATTAGGTCGTGTCCAGGGGCTTTGTTGGCGGGTAATCTATGAATAATGTTTGATATTTCGGAAGGATGGAATGCTTTAGGAGGAGGGGACAACTGAAGAGGAATACTTAATTCTGCTCCAATGCATTCAGAGTGGGTTTGATTAAGGATATCTGGATGAGGGTTAAATGTTTTGAATAGGTGCTGGCCGAAAATTTGTGATTTTTCTTCATCAGATCTTGACCAGGTTTGGGATTCGGTTAAAAGTGGATGGTTGAATTTTTTATAGTTTAGGAGTTTTCTAGTGGTATTCCATAAGGATTTGTCAGTAGTACTGAGATTTTCTGTACAAATTATAAAATAAAATAAAATATTATACAAATTAAATATTTAATATTATCTATTTCATATCATAAGAGAATACGACTGTGTATAAAAAAAATAAAATTCTCAAAATTATTATTTTCTATCAATCTAATTAAAGAATAATTTAAATAAAGATAAATAAAAAAAATGAACGATATTTTTTAAACATTTTTTTGTCTATTTTTAATATTTTAATTAGTGATAGAGAAATTTATAATAAAAGGCTGAAATAGATATAAATTAAAATAATATTGTAAGATAAATAAAAGATAAATATGAAGAAAATTTATAAAATTAAGCGTAATAACAGAATTTCAACCATAATTCTTTAATCATTTGCGTTTGATTCATTTGTTTAAATTACAAGTGAAAGATTATTATCGAAAAGCAAAATAATCAAATCTGCCACTCCTATGGCCAATTATTACAGTATAGTAGTATATTATAATAGTATTAATATTAAAAAGTGTGTTATGATATAAAACGTGGAATATGTCAATAATAAAATTGGTTAAAACTATATGATTACAGTCATATGGTCAGAAACAGCTGAATGTGTAGAAGATACAGTTACTGTAGGAGAAAGTTATCAACAATGCCAGTTGAACTACAATAACATAGAAATAAGGATAAAATAGAAATATTGTCATATTATAGAGAAATATGGTTCAACTTTCAAAAAGTGTGCTAATAAGAAAACCGTTATTTGCAGTAGGCTTTAGGTTTGAATGCATTAATTATACTAGATATACAGGTGAAGTAACTATACTAAATAGATGACTATACAGCACGAAATAAAAGACATATAATGTTCTTTACCTGCTAAAGATATGGCGAAGGGAAAGAACGCGAAGCTACCTGTTGCTGGGAGCTGACAAGGACCACGTCTGATCGCCTACGTCATCGCAGGTGTGGCGGCGAGCCCCCAGTGACGTCAAGCCCCCCACCACCTCGCCGTTACAAAACCACCGTAAACGCCTAACGTGAGATAGCTAGCTAAGAGGAGAACAATTTCTCGTTGAATGAGTCATTGAAAGAGGCAACATTGCACCAGGGTTCTTCATAACCTAGGGGGTGTGTCAAGCGTTTAGCAAGAAGTGAATTATGTGCGATGACATGAGCGAAAATAGAAACCACAAAAAGAAGCGATATCATCCTTGTCAATAAACACTTAGCGACTAGAACATTCATAATTATTAATCACACAAGAATGATTGAAAAGAACAAAAATGCAAAAACTTTAAAAGAATGCTTCCATAATTATTGTTTTAATCTTAAAGAAAGAAGGCATGTTTGAGCCGATGATAGAACAATTGTAAGTTATTAATATAATGAAAAATTAATAAACTAGTATTCGTAAAAGTGAGCAAAAGCTCAAAAATTATTGAAAAATCCGAAAAAAGTATTGATCAGGAGCAAAACTAACTATTGATTTAACTTGAAGTAAACAATAGCAAAGCTTGCTATTCATACCCCTGATTTATACCATTTATATCTTTTAATATTATACAATAATTTGAACCAAAGATGCGAAGAAATCTAAATAAAAAAACAGTTATCGTATATGAATCCCCAATTAATGCTTTAATTCTGAATACATAATACGCTTGGGCTAAAAAGGCTTTATTTTTGCTTTGAATAAAACACAATCCCCAAAAAATTATTGATCAGAGGCAGGGCTAACTTTGTGTCGACTTTATGTAAATAATGGGATTAAATTTTTAAAATATGGTCGGAAATACTGGTATATTATATTGGTAGCTTTCAAAATTAATATTTTAACCAAAACTGCAAACAATTGGATTCATCGTCTATAAAGAGAGATAAATAAATAGGGCTTTTTACTCGAATAATAAAATAAATATATTTGCATAGTTATTTTGTTCTAAATTTTATAATATTACGTTGATAATATAACGTAGCGTAGAAAACGTTTCAGGGAAAACCTTGTCATATATCCCTCTCTGTTTATCTCTTCTCTCACTCATAATATTTATTTCTATTTTCCATTCATAACATGTGATAATAGTAAAGCCAAAGATATGAATATATTTTATTTTGATGGCAACATTTTCCATTTATATGGACGTCTTTGAAAAACCAGAACGTTTTATAAGATTTTAAAGATTATCGTAAACACTTGAGACGAAATGGATTCTTATCAATCTAGCTTAAATGTTGCAATTCTTCCACATATACTGACATCCTAACTACAAGGAAATGGACTAATAACTACTTAAAGAATTACTAATATTTATGTAATCTTTAGTACATAAATATTAGTAATGACTAGAGATGAGAAGTACGTGAACGAACTAGTTAATTTAACTAGATCCGGAAAATGAACTATAAAGAGCGCTCTCTATTTTGGTGAACTATAGTTCTTTTTAGTTCATACCACTCACCAGCTACCACACTCGGACAGGGGACCGTCGCACAGTGGAACGAATCAACGCATTTGTTGGACATTGGGCCAATTCTCTAATAACTAAATTTGTCCTTTATTTTGATCTTAAATTAGTCTTTATACTTTTTCTCAACAAAATCCATAGATAAATTAATTGTGAAATTAAATCTTATATAAAAAATTCTGAATTGAAATATAATTTTTTCTAAAAACTCATATTTTTAAAGCAATCCACTGTTTGAGGTAATGCATTAAATTAATCGTGCACCTACTGGAAAAAAACTCATCCATAATAAGATATTTTAGGCAAATAAAACTTGGGATTATTCGGTGAAAATTGGGGGATAAAACTAAAATAATCAATTGCGAAAATCGCCCAAAAAACTACCTTCACAGTAAATAACTAGAATGTTTGAAGTTTTTTTTTTTGCATTAGTCGGATTCTGCTACTAGGTGCTATTTTCCGAGAAAATGATTTTTTCTTTTTCTTTTCTTTTCCGGGCCTTGAGAATTAATTTAAAATAATTTCTGTTGATATTGGCGTCTACTTTTCGCTAGTTTTCTTTTGTTTAACAATGTTTGTTTACATTCATTTATCCGAATAATCCTTATTTAACATAATAGTATTAACAATGAAACTCAGTTTGTGTGTGGTATTTGAACGACATATGTGTAATGGTGCACATAGGTGCAATAGTCCCTACAATAAATCGCCAAGTTTTTAAATTTTTATTTTTTTAATTTTTATTTCGTTATTTAAATAAAACAATTTTATATAGGCACCTACATTTATTATAATTTTGATGTATCAATTATACCTAGTATATTAACTAACAAAAGTAATTATCAATTATTATATTCATTTTGTTTAATAATTAAATTATTTGGTTTGTTACTTTTTCCTTTGTATAACTTCATTTAATACCTATGTATCTTTCTTTCCATAGAATACTGTATTGTACCAATTCTAGTAGTATATAGGTACAATGTTAGATAATAAATTATCTAACATCGAAATATCAAATCTAGAATTTTTACATGTTTACCCTAAAAGATCTGATCCTGTTTATCATATAATTAAATAGTGCCTTCAAAAAGCTTTAAAACCGTAGCAATAGCCTTATTCTAGGAGAACCAGAAGCGGAGATATTAATGAATGTCCAGTTTAGTTCCACTGTGCGTCGGCTTTTGACCTACGATCGAACGAGGACGAACTACTGAACTAAGTGAACTAGTTGAACCTTTCTAGTTCATTTGACCTCTCAGTTTCTCCCCCTTTTCCTTAGTTCAATTCCACTCGTAGTTCAGTACATTTCTAGTTCTTTTGAAAAATGAACAATGTAGTTCATTTAAACTAGTTCATTAGAATGAACTATCTCAAAAGGAACGATTCAGTAAAAGGAACTACTTTGGCAACCTCTAGTAATGACATTATGGGGCTTAAGTAAGGGGAGATATTGTTTTTAGAAAATTGGTTTTTGTATATCATTAAATCCAATACCTGATATTTGTTACAAATTAATCTTACCCAGTTGTAAGTTGTAATAATGGCCAGATTATCCTACAGGAATATCGTAGTATAAATAGATTAAGCAGTACCTACAGTTTTAAGCTAAAACGAAATATTTTATACAGGATTTTCTTCGATATGAAAGAGGGAGAGAGATAGCTTAGTGTATAAAATGCCGAGTTCCTCCGCTGAAGATCCCGGGTTCAAATCCATACGTCAGATAAATTATTTAATCTGTTAGCAGCCGAGGATGGCCCCGGTGGGATCTGGAGACCCTATGGGGATCACCCAGACATCCTATCCATTGAGAGGAAACCTGGCGGTTGAGCGTGATCTAGAACAAATTAACTCCACAGCCGATTTCCAAGAAATAGTAGAGTCCCTACCATGTACTGAATCGTACAGTTTTTTTTTGTATTTATAAATTAAATTCAATAGGATGATCGCTTAGTTAGAAAATTAATCATAAGATAGTAAGAATTTACTATAGTCCTTAATTTACGTTACTTTTAATAATATATATGTATGTATACATTTTTTTTTCTGCTACCAACACATAACCCATAATCTTGCTCTCATAACAACCCTTTACTACGATAGAACAAAATAAAAGCAAAAAGAAAAAGAAATACACAGTGATTAGAAGCAAACTAACAATTTCTGGTTTACCACATAATTACAAATGAAAGAACACCTAAATTACAAGTTGGACATACTGCGCAATAATGCAGAGAAATGTCCAAGGTCTCCAAACGGTTGCGGCAACTATAAGAGCGCTAACTCTGCCCATTCTGGCGATGCGACTTCATCGCATTGTGCCACTTTGATGCAATTTTACCCTATTAAGGTTTAAATTGCAAAGGAGGCCGTATCAAAATCTTTCCATCCTCATTCTCGGGCTAACTTTCCATCGCCTTGGAGGATGTGGCAATAATCAAATATATTTATTTAATTACAGGAAAATGAAACGAAAAATATTAAAAAACTCCTAGGACTCTGAGATAATTTATGGGTGAAATGGTTTAAATCACCACTAACAAGAAAAAAGTACGTAGTAGAGACTGTACTGTTATTAGGACAATGTTTGTGCAGGATCCTAGATCACTATCAACCACCAAGTTTAAGGGTAACCAATTGACAGAAGCTGGGTGAGTCCTATGAGTGTTTCCTCAAGGCCCATCTCCGGCTGTTTAATTGCCTGCCACACCCGGATATGAAAGGAGAAAAAAGTAAATGGCAGGAATGGTACATATTCCCATGAATAAAGACAAGTAGAGAAATTACTCAGAGGTAGTACTCAAATAACAAGTTCAACTTAAAAGGTCACGAGGCCATCTTCTTGGCAGAAGACTCGGAGGATTATCACAAATTGAAGAGGTCGGTAAGTTGGAAAATAGTGGGTTAAAGAGAGAATAAAGTTTTTCATGAAAAGATTGATGACGTATTCATTGAGAATTTTACGAAGGATTTTTGATTGTATGGATTGATTACGAGAGAAATTCGATGGCTTAGTGAGCCCCAAAGCTCTACTCCGTAAGTCCAGATGGGTCTAATGATTGTCATGTATTTGAGTCTTTTGTAATTAATTGGAAGCTTAGAACGTTTGTCTAGTAACTGTAGAAGTAGCCTGAAACGTCGAGCTGTGCTAATTTTTAAAAATGTTTATAATTTAACTGAACGAGCACGACAAAACATTGAAAAGTAGTTCCCCGATTCAACGACGATAAAATGTTACATACACATAATATGTATATGTAAGATTTAGACCCCTAAAAAATTCCAAATACTCATTTGAAAGAATATATAAAGGTGAACTGAATACAATTTTTTTTTTCAGACCAACATCAACAAAAGATAATACCAAAAAATAAACAACGGGCAGAAATTACATAGGGGCTTGGCAGGCAAAGCAGTGTGGAAAGCCGTAGGGTGTAAACTCAAGGTATTTCATGTTTAATTAAAAAACTAGATACATAACCTTTTACTATGATGTAATATCAAAAGTGGTTGCAAGATCAAGTATTTTTCAGGAAAAAAAAAAAAAAAAATCATACGTTCACCTTGAAAACAACAGACCGTTCACCTGTTTAACTCAAAATAATTCGCATTAAAATATTTTAACGGCTCTTATTATAATTTCTTCAACAATACTAATAACAATCAATCTTCCACGGGCTTAACTAATTAATAGATTATTTTCAGTCAAAGAGTGTTGAACAACATATATATATATATATATATATATATATATATATATATATATATATATATATATATATATAGGTAAATCAATAAATAGTATTAAGCTATAATAAATATTCAATCTATAATCAATAATTTCTTTTTTTTTCACAAAGAGACAAGGCGAATATCATTAGTTTCACTTCTCCTTCTCTCCTTCCTTCTTTCTCCCACCTTTACCTCATTCTTTCCACGGTCCACGCTATTCCTCTTTCCCACACGGGCCTTAATTTCTTTTAGTCTCTTCCCATAACCATCCCTATCGAAGGCTTGGTCATTTATTTTCAGTCCCTCAGTTTCTTCATTCATCTGTTTGATGTACCCCCCCAGAACTCTTGTATCCTCTCATTTTATAGAAGGTTTCTCTATTTAATCTCTTTGGGTGCATCCTCACCATGAGTCCGTAGAACCTTCTTGTCCTAAAGTCCGTTTCCAAATCATCCACTTCTTTATATATTTCCTTATAAGGTCTCAACCTGTAGTCTTCTTCTTTCTATCCCTAACATTTTCCTTAGGCTGGGGAGGGAAGCGCTTTCTCTTCTCCGTACAGTATCACCGGTTTGACGACCGTATTGTAGTGCCTTATCTTCGCGTTTGTTGACAGACTCCTTTTATTATATAAATTGCTTGTCGCGAAGCTTAGTCTTTCCAATTTAGTTATTTTCTCTTTTATCCTTTCCTTCTCCGACCCATTGCTACTTATAATTTTTATTACTTATAATTTCCCCCAAGTACTTAAATTTATTTGATACTTTAACTCTCTCGTACTTTGTCTCTACTATTTTCTTTTGAAAGTTTCTATCTGTAGTCATTAATTCTGTTTTCTCAAAGGATATCTGTAAACCTGCCTTCTCAGCTATTTTCTTTAGAGTGTTCAACTGCTCTATTGCTTCGCTTTCTAAATAAGTTCTTTTATTTAAAATAAAATAAAATAAATCCATCAAATCGCTGAACCCTTATTTTTTAATTTCTAAGTTATTATAGTTCCATTAATGTAATTTTTAAAAACTGAATACAAATTCCGTATTTCTTTAACAAACAACTCATCATTCGCGATATTGTATTTGATACCGTTGATAGTAATGTCGACTTCCAAAGATAAATATTACACTTATTAAGACATTTTATAGAAAAACAGACAATATAAAATATTATTAGAGTAATATTTTTTTCTAAATTAAAAACCAATTTTATTCAAAATTAATTTTTATTTATGTTTAATAAAATGTATGTTTTTTATTTAATTTATAATATTAACTAATATAAAATAGTTATTAAAAAATGAAATAAATAAGACTATGCGGTAAATCAATAATAATGACATTAATAATATTACATAACTGGACTTTAAACAAGACAATTAAAAAAAAAACAAGTCCAACCTCGAATCAAAGATTGACATCATTACTGATTACAAAATGCATAGCGAGATAAAAGAATCTTGATATAGCAATGTATAATTCGAACTTTGTACCCAATATAAACAATTAACAAGATAAAGTAAACAAAACAAATATTTTACATATATATATTCAAAACATATTTTAAATATAAATCAGGACAGATACAAGTTATGTTTTACTTCAAAACATTAATAATTTTAAGTCTGTATGAGTCTAATTTTTAGATTTTTTTTTCTCGAAAAATATAAACAATTAATTTTATGAAGAAAAACCAAACACTCTTTATAATACTACATTGAAAAATAAACATTTTTTTAAAGGAATAAATTAATCAGTGAAAAAGTGCAGTAAATTTTCATTTTTCATAAGTATATGTAACAAGAACTCCACATATAGAATAAGGAAAACAAATGCTTATTCTGAGGTGTTATAATTGCTATTTTTGTTTACTTACAAAATAATTTAAACATTTGGCATTACTGTAAATATTGTAAATTCGTCATTAGCAACAGTGGTTCAATTTTTATCATACTTGAATATATGAAAAATACAAAAAATACATTAAACGTGAAATTAAATGGTTTAATTAAATACAGACAGTTCAATTGTACTTTAAATTTATGAGTAAAGTTACAATCAAAAAATGGCTAATGAAAAAGGGGAAAGAACGAACGTATTGTTTTCATTTGAATATATAAACAATGCTAAATTTTAAATAGAATGTGAAAAAAATGTGGCGGACACCAGAAAAAATAAGAAAAAAATTGTTTTATTAATCTTCAAAATATCGATAAAATTATATAATTATGCTATCATTAGAAGATTTAATCGTTATTTTGATTATCACATTTTTTATGTCATTTACTGATATGCGTCATAGTTTTTAGATACGTGGCAATCACAGTCCGCAGTTTGCCCCATGACACACCCACAGAACTAACAATATAGAATATTTCTTCAAATTGATTTATTTATAAAAATTTTACTAATAAATTTCACAGTAAAAACACTTGATATTAGCTTTAGAAGGAACTATTGATCAGAAAATATTCTTAAGGTCTCACAACTATCTTCTTTTCAGACACTTTGGAAGATTATCGGGGAATGGTTTGTGATGAAAAGTTCTTTTGTTCCCTGATGGCCAACTCAAATGCATCGTAACTAAAAAAATAGGAATTTTGTACTGAAATTTATTGCATTTTGAAGTTATTCAATCATGTAATAGCTGATGTTAATTTTCAATAACTATGATGTTGCTGGGCACACAAAGTTTTTAAAATTTTTCTCTATACTTCTTAACATAGAATATAAAATAGTAGCAAATTGAACATAAAAAATATATTCAAAAATATTTAAAAAAAATTAAATACAGCAGTTTGATATATCCATTAATTTATAGGCTTTAATAAATAAATAGTATGTATTTTGTTTTTATAAGCATTTATTTAGTTTTTACTATCAGCATGTATATATTTTTTTTTATTACTATTATTATTATATATTTAATGATTATATAGCTATTTATCGCTATTACTTATTGCCTAAAAGTGGCAGATTGTAATATTTCAATAAAGTGCATATATTTAAAAAAAATAATAATAATTTTATTTAAAATTCCATAGTGGCACCGCCTTATCAATTCAAAACGCCACACTGATGCTATCTAGCGGAATTCTTGACGACCAACTGCTTTTTCATGACATTTTCCTCAATGAGTTTATTAGAATAATCTTGAAACTTGCAATTAATATTTTGTAGTAAGTCCGCCATATTAAAGTATTTTTGTAGAATCATGTTACTTACGTAATAATAATACTAAACTTGTTAGTTATTTTTTACTTTTGTTTTCTATTAAAGCATGTTTTTTCTAAACTATTATTTGTAGAAAAATATAAGAAACTCCCAACTTGATTCTGCCAGTAGTCATATGCCTGCCTCAAAGGTTATGTCAAATATATCATCCACGTCTTAATACTTGGCACAACACACTAACGTTTCTTCAGATATGCTAATCCTGAAGATCCTGGTCAGGAATATGAGACAAACTTATTATATTATTGTATAATCTTCGGTCTTTGAGAGGTGTGCAAAGTATCAACTTAATTCAAGGTTTCGAAAAGGCCGAAAATCGAGTTAAAAGATCCAGTTACATGCAGACGAAGCCAATGAAAGAGTGTTGAAAATGAAGAAAATTACTAAGCCATATCACAGTAACGACTATGAACTTAACTAAAATCTACGAAGGTCGCCAAACGTTAAGACGAAGAGCTTTTGAATCATAAAGGATATTTACGACCATATTAAGAACTATAACAGCCTCTATTATCGAACATTAAACGGCAAGGGATATAACTTATTTTCAACAGACTGTACACGGAGCAATTGGCCAATCGCAGAGGCGCTTCCAAGTAGGCCACTAGGACAGGCTGCACATTCACCACTAGCAGCCACACCGACTAGTTGGTATAGAAAATTGTTGTAAAAAAATGTACGTGATTCAAAAAGCGAAGCAAAAGTTTTCGTTACTTCAATATTAACTTTATAGTATCGATATTGTCGCGCTCATGTTATCCTAATATCGTGATACAGCTCTAAAAAGTTTAATATCGGAAATCATTATATTAAAAAAAAAATTTAAAAACGCGAGGTTCAACAAAGAACCAAGAGAACTTATGTTGTGATGTTACAAACTATTGATTGAGCTTAAATTAGCCATCTTTATACCATTTATGGATTGGAGATAGGTATATCTACACAAAATTACCGATAAATAACAATGATAAAGTTTTCAAATAAATCGAAATCGTAGTTTGATGGACAGATTCATATAAATTGCTAAGTCTTAGACATTTAATAGTCCCAATAGCAACAATCATAAATATCCACACTACATATTTAGATTTTTTGCTCTGTTAAAATTTATGATTTCGTAAATCGCACTATCTACTTATATATATTTTTTTCTTTGTATACCATTTTATAAGTTAAAAAAATACATTTTTATTAATTGTTATTTTGATGAAGATTATTTTTAAACATTTTTGTTTTGAAGAGAAAAGATTTGTCCTGGGCGGGATTCGAACCCAGGTCGTCTGCATCTCCGGTGCAGTGCTCTAAACCACTGAGCTACCAGGGGTCATATCCAAGTCAGACAAATCCGTTCTCTTCACCCCCCGATACCCGTGTTCTCGCAATTTTTGCGGTGTATTCGCGGGGAAGAATATTCACTGAATATTACTCTAATTAGGATCTTGTTGACTAACGTCAATATATTATTTATAATTTATTTTTATTAATTGTTATTTTGATGGTGATTACTTTTAAGTATCGTTTTTTTAGTTTTACTATAAGGCACATTTTCAATAAAATTCCGACTTTTAACACTTTAAATACCATAAAAAGGATACAAGAATGCTGAATGCATGCTCGATTACGTTTCTAGAGAAAATAAAAACTATATTAGATAGGAAAATTTCTTTTTCCAGCTAATGATAGGAAGAGTTTTTAAAGAAAATAACAACATCCCGTGCAGAGATGTTCAGCAATCAAGAAACTTTATATAAGAGAAATAAAACAAGTGATACTCGCTTGTCGACTACTGCGCATTTATCTTGTTCCGTCCGCCCTGGGAATCCCCGGACCAAATCATTTAGTGTATTCCCCTTGCAAATTGTCTAATTGAATATAACTTTATATTCTATAAAAATATAATTTTTTTTATAATCACTTAATTTTTTATTATTACCAATGTTAAACATCCAGTTATTTGACCAGAAATGAGACCAATGTATTTAAATACCATCATTAAGGACTTGTTTTTTTTATTAATTATCTTAAAATTGCAATGTAGTGAGGAAATAATAAAATGCATATAGTATCTCTCAACAACCATATTTGTTCTACAGTATAAATCTACTGCTCCGGTGAAAAAGTGGTTAAGTCGAATTTCGTCCAGATTGTGTTAACCGTGTTGAGGGAAGGGAATCGTGTCATTCTCGTAGTTTTTCCATTGAAATGGAGTTGTAATATAAACAATAAATCCATTTCAAGCCAATGCCTGACTTATCCGCCTTATTCTGACTTAAGGCTTATTCGCTACGAAAATAACACGATTCCGTTTCACTAAGTACAAGAAATTCGTTTAAGAGAAAATTCGACTTAAGCACTAAATCACTTATAGGAATATGTTCATATTGCTTGTAATTAATGATCAAAAGATAATCACACATTCAAGATATTAAAATCTAATCTGAGTAAAACTTTATTAATTGTACATCAGTATAGTACCTTTAGCTTGTCTCGTTCAGGCAAGGGGGTGTATAAATAAATATACCTTCACCATTTCAATTGTAAACTTTTCCTAATCAAATATAACTTTTTCCATTTCAAGTGTAAATTATTCAAATTCAATTGTAAACCTCCAATACTCTATTCATAAATATTATATTTTAATTGGTTGAAAAATAATTATTTTATTCACATATCTATCGTATAAAAAATTCTAAATCTTCCAAGATTATTTTTTCGTTCAGTAGAATCAACTATTTAAAAATATTTATTTATTTTAGTGTATTAATTTATTATTATCATTTTTTTGACACATAACCTCACTGTACAACCGTTGTCCAAGAAGGAGTACAGTCACAGTCTCTACCACATACTGAAACCTATTCATGGGTTAAAGAGGTGGAGGTACTTAATTTTTGGATGGTGGTGGTGAATTTCATGGATTACATCGATCCTTCATTACTTTTTAAAATGTATATTAATAGGTTTTAAAATTTAAGTATTAGCAACTGTGAGTTTAATGCATGTACGAAAACAAAGTGAAACGCACATTCCTAAACATTAAATGAAAAAAAATAAAATACAGTAAAACTATCATTATATAAAATAAAGAAACTAAATATAGATAGCCAAAACAGTTTGCCCCGGTCTAGCGGCCAGACTATATGAAAAGGGTCATGTTCAAACTCAAGGATACAGGAAACGCTATAATGACGCGGAGGTTGGTGTACTATTCTACAGTACAGCTTTCTATCCTCTCAGTTAGTTGGGATAAAAAGGGTTTAACGGTTATGATAGATTGATACATACAACAACAAATAATAATAAATAAAAAATACATAAAACGTAGAAGAAAATGAACCGGGCGGAGGTAAAAAAAAATCCTGGTCTTCTTGAGGAGTGAATAGATAAGATACAAGATATTTAAAACTGAAAAAATTGGAATAAAAAAATGTAAAAATGAAACTATCGGAATAAACAAATTATAAAAGTAGAAACAATTGAAAGTATAAAACAAAACAAAAGTAATTCAATTTAACAAAATTAAAAATAACTAAAAGAATGTTGTTTTTGTGTTTTGAAGAGAAAAGATTTGTCCTGGCCGGGATTCGACTGCATCTCCGGTGTTCTATCTAAACCACTGATCTGCCAGTGGAATGAAAGGATGAATGTTATAGATACGATGATATTGAGAAATATATACGGTCTAATAATAATTATTAATGAAAAAAAAAATACATAAAATGTATTCGCGCAAATAAATGCATAGATTAGGATTCAACTGTTTCAGAAAAATGACTAAATAATTATAAAATGTTCAATTAGCTACCAATGACAAAGATAATATTCAATTCAGCTTTATTTTAGAATTTAATATAATTCAAGGGGAGGGGGGTGGCTGAGTGGTAGAGCACTGAGTTTCCATGCCGAAAATACTGGTTCAAATCCCGCTGCAGGCAGTACTTTTATTTAGTCTGCAGCCGGAGATGGATCATATAGGAATCTAGGACCCTCCTGGGGCTCACCCAGCCTCTATAAAATATAAAAACAGGGTACCCAAAATAAGGGGGGGGAATCTGGCGGTTGAGCGTTACCTAGAACGTCATCTCCTCGCAGAACCGTTGTCCAAGAAACAGTACAGTCTCTACCATATACTGAACCACAGATTAATATAATGCAAACTACTGATTATTTTAAAAATCTTTGTTTTATTAAAAGAAATAAAATAAAAGTTCACTTAACCTACCAGAAATGATCAATGTTATGGTAATAATCTGTCAAGAGTACCATTTTTATTATTAAACTGTAATCCAAGTCCAAATTTAAAAATTTAGTTGATGTAAGTTTTATAGAATCTAGAAGGAAATTATGGATTATATTTTTCCTCCTATAACTTCACCTCGATTCAGAATCTCATAATTACAATAAAAGAATAAATAAAAAATAGTACAGAGTTCCAAGCAATTAATAACCATAAAAAATCAAAAACTCTAATGTTTGACAACAAACATTAAGCCATTGTACTTTTATTTATGTTGGAGTGAAATCGTGGGTGTGTACATATAAGCTTAATCTATACGAACATTCCCCCCTACTGATTACTATAATTTGCATCGGGTAGTTAATGATGCAAATCGTAAAGGAATGAAACCATAAAACCAAACAAAACATGAAAGGCGGAACAGATAGCTAAATGGGAGGTGCTTGTCTGCAAGTGAATGTCTGAAGCCTTGAACCCAAACAGTTATGTCTGCTGTTACTCCCATGTATGCTAATATAATCAACCATTGTAAATTTGATAAAATAAATTAACGCAACGCAAACATTATTTAAAAAAATGGCTTATAAATAATTTAAACAATGTCTTTGATTAATGCAACTAAATATTCCAAATTGTCTGGTATATTTGGTTGACTACTTCTAGGACAACGGTTGTGCAGGGAGGTGATTTGTTCGAGATCATGCTCACGCACGAGGCTTTTGAGACGGTCTATAAATTGACACCGTTGCTGTTAAGATAAAATAATTTATCTGTCACAGCAAGATTTAAATCCGGAATCTCCAGCATACTCAGCGCTGAGCCAATCAATAAAAACACTAATTATGAAATAAAAGTTGTATAAATCATTTAAACTATGTCTAGGATTATTACAACAAAATTTATGAAAAATTATCAAGAATTGGAAATTATTAGTATTATTTTATTTTACATTCACAGCTGCGCAGTTTCGCCATAATCAAAATTGATCTCAATTTTTTTTTCTCAGTTTTATTTGCAGAAATATAAGGTTTTCAAAATGGTCAGATAATTCCTGAGCACGTCTCTAGGCCATTGTCTTCTTCACCTTCTCCGAACAATCCGGGTATCAGTGAATAGAAAAGTGAACAAAAAAACAAGTGGAATTCGCTGATTTTGCGTTGGTGAGTGCCCCAATGATTGTTATGTCGTGTAAAAAAAAAAAAAATATCCGCACTAGTACATTCCCGAAGGGTCTAGGGTTCTGTACATTGTGGAAACTGTACTGTTTCTAGAACAATGATTTTTTATTCGAGATCTCGCTCAAACGCAAGGTTTCTCCCCCAATTAAGGGTACTCACTTAGACACAAGGTGAGCCTCAGGAGGTTCTGTAGATCCAACAGTCCCCATCCGTCTTGTTTCATGTTTTACTTTAGTTTCTTTGATATTTCCCTTATAACCTTAGGTATGCACAATGTGATTGCGGAACGAAATATCATTTTTCTCTTTTTCGGATGGTTCTTATTCTTCATATGAAAATTCTAAAGACAATAATGGTTCAAAACTATATATACACAATATTTTCTGATTTAAAAAAAAATTTAAATTTGATTATATTTTCATGCTTCAAGCTCAATCAGGCGTTAAAGATAAAAAGCGGATATTTCCAAAATATAAAACATTGACTTAAAAATTTGGAGTTATGCGCTTCTAATGCCACAAATTAACCGTTGACTGACAAACAATAATTTACTGCAAGGAATCCGACCAAAATGGCGGCTGCGAAGGAATTTAATAAAAGAAAAACTTTATTTTCAAGGGCAATGGGGTGTGAGCCTAATTTTCTTACTATGCTTGAAATCGTCCAGAGTTATTTCTGTAGCATTCAAATCATTAAAATGAATATTTAATGAGCGAATAAAAGCACTGGCAAAAGATATAATTGGTAAGAGCTTACTGATCCAAAATTTCAGGGTTAGATCATTAGAGTAAAAAGAAAAGGACTGGGCCACATAAAAAAAAAAAAAAAAATCAACCGGAATTCAAAGTCACTTGGCAACTGCCATTTATCCCCAAATCCTGCTTCCTATGTTTTTTAGAACTCGAGTCATTTTATTTTTTATATTGTTTCAAAATTAATCTAAGGCGATTTTTAAAACTACAAAAACAATTTGTTCTTAAGCTTTCAAAATAAAAATCGAGAATTATTTAAAATATATTTACCCGGCAAGTTTATACTATAAATAATAATTTAACGTTCGCGAGTAAATAATTACTTTTAAACATATCATGACCACTAATTTGTTTATTATTTATTTCTTTATGACATATCATAAAAAATAATAAAAAATGTATTAATAGTGATTTAATTTTCTTTTAAATTTTAAACAGAAGAACTCATTTAACAATAAAAATAATTTGTTAAATCACGACTCAACTTTTTTTAAATTATATTTTGTTCATTAAAAAAAAAGAAGGAATGTCTGAGTTCATTATCTGCCAACATAGCCCAAATTGATTCCGCCTGATAACATTAAATTATATTAAGTAATTAACTAATATTTTTATTTTATATTTCATAATGTAAATAAAACATTATTGAGTGATGTAATAAAAACCTTATATTAATAATAGAAGGTATAGAGGGGTTCGAGGGACCTTCAAGATCACAATCGATCATATCATGAGAAAATATCCAAGGTTTTAAATATTCCCAACTATTTTAAAGATAATTTTAGTCTGTAACATAATCTCAAAGAGAAACTCTGCTTGGAACATAATGTAAGGTTTTCTTATTGATGAAATTTTGTTTAGTGTTTATTGAATGAAAATATAGTTTTAAATATTTTTATTTTGAAGAGAAAAGATATGCCCCCGGCCGGGATTCGAACCCGGGTCCTCTGACTTACCGTGACAGGACTCTACCAACTAAGCTACCGGAGTTGATACCAGCCGGGGACAAATCTTTTCTCTTATCTGATCCCATGTCCCCGTGTTCTCGCAAGTTTTGCGATGTATACACGAGAACGAATGTTCTTTGAACATTACTTGAATTTTAGAAACTTGTTGACATACGTCATATTACCATTTATAATTTTTTATAATTTATTAGTTAGTTGTTTAAATTTTAAATATTTTTATTTTGAAGAGAAAATATCGACATATTTAGGTATCAACTCCGGTAGCTTAGTTGGTAGAGTCCTGTCGCGGTAAGAGAGAGGACCCGGGTTCGAATCTCGGCTGGGGCATATCTCTTCTCTTCAAAATAAAAATATTTAAAACTAAAACAACTAACTAATAAATTATAAAAAATTGAAAATATAATTCCTTTTGTTTTTTCGTCTCTAGGCGTAATGAATGCGGATTCTTAAATAATTAACTAATTATAAACTGTTATGATTTTATTAAAACATTCTCTATTAACATAACAAACAGCCTTACATGTACGTTTTTGGAAAAAAAATTGTAATGTAAAATAGAAGCGTGAAAATGAAAATCACAACCACAAGGTCGGCCTAAGTCTGATAACAGAATAATTCATGTGCCATTATCGGGTTCGGAACGGTGGCTATTAATCCCGATAATTTGAAATATCAATTGGGGTTGGGAAGAGTAAAAATCTTTTGTCTTCAAAATAAAAATATTTAATAATTATAATAACTATAAAAAAATAGAATAAAATAAATTTTAAATAAATCTTGTTTCTTTATTGGGTACATCTCCTACCGAAATTCTGATAATATCGAATATTGGGGATTTAGACCCAGCACAACTCACAGCAACTCAGCACCCGAAACACAGAGCTACCCAGCTTCTATAATAAGAAATGTAATAAAATGTTGTTTCAGACTAAGCAGCGGAAGAACTATCAATGGCAGTTTGGTGATGGTCCTCTTTGTTATGAAAAATTATGTAAATTTCTGATATTAGCCTAAAGAATAGAATCTCGGTAAACAACTACGTAACTGTAGCATTAGCATTACACCAGCGTTCTGCGGCCTTAATTAAACGGAAAGGAAGAAAAATTACTTTAGGAAAATTACAAACAGACGGAATCTGTTTACCAGAGGGTCGTTGACTGCTAAGCTATTGAAGTAGGAAATCGAAGCGATAGCAAGGTCTCAAAAACACAGCCATTACGGCAATTAGCTCCGATTTACTCAAAAGGCATCGCCAATCCTCGTTCCTCGTTCCTTCCGTAAAATAGCTACCCTATCGTTAACGAATTATCTTTGTATACGCGCCATCAAAACAGTAAATACTGTTACATAATCAAACTTTGTTTTGTGGCTAGAAACGTTCATTCTCTTTGTAAAAATGCTCCCCGTTTCAGGCTATTTCAACATTTACGAGAATGTTAATGTATGGAAGCTCTAAGTCCCCATTTAATCACAAATGACTCTTATATTAAAGAACCATTTGGACTTATGGAGTAGAGCATTAGGGCTCCACAAAATTATCGAATTCTTCTCGTATCCAATCCTTACAATACAAAATCCTCAGTAAAATCATCAATGTTCCATACTTTGTTACGAATTAAGTCATCCATAATTACGTATAAATGCACCATTTTTTGCTGATTTGGCCCGAAACCGATACCAGCTTTTTCATGACAATTTTTTTTAAAATTTAATTTATGGATATTTACAACTATAATAATATTACAACAAGTAAATCTGCTAATATTTACAATATGACATGGAAAAAAACACTTGTGGAGAAATTACTCATCGGTAGCACTCCAATAAAGTTCTATAGTAGATGATCTCGAGGCCATCTTCTTTTCAGACGCCTCGGAGGGTTATCAGGAATAGTATGGGAAGCAAGCTCAGAGACTAGCGGATTCAAGTGCGTATGGAGCTTGTCATGGAAGGATAGGTATCTAGTTTGAGCCAAATCAGTAACATATGGGATATTAAGACCATGATGGATGAGTTTGTTTGTGACATAATAAGGAGCATTGAGGATTTTACGAAGGATTTTGGATTGTAAGGATCGGATACGAGATGAATTGGATGGTTTAGTAGAGCGCCAAAGCCCAACTCCTTATGTCCAAATAAGTCTGATAACTGTCATGTAAATGAGTCTTTTGTAATTAATTGGGAGCTTAGAGCGTTTGTCCAGTACATGTTGTAGTAGGTACAACTTCGAGCAGTTTCTTGTCTTTTCAGTCTTGTATGAGAATTCCAAGTGAGACGTTTGTCCAGATGGAGTCCTAGGTAACGTATCTGTTCGACAGGGTTCAGTGGAATATTATTAAAGGATACAGTAGGGCAGGAATTATTAGGTTTACGACGAAGGGTGGAGGTAATTTGATGGAATTTGTTAGGATTTATTTTAATTATCCAATTTTGACACCATTCTTGAAGGTTTGAGATATGGGATTGAAGAGATTGGGATGCAACAAATGGATCCTTATTTACTGATAACACACATGTGTCATCAGCGTACGTATAGGATGGGACCCAGGATACTACCTTGAACCTAAGTTTCAGAGCATTAAATTCTGTGTTTACCTAACAATTTGTTGTTTTTCTATAATTTATTTTTCTATCTTTATTTGTATTTGGTCATTTATATGCACAGAAACACGAAAACAAACTGTATGCAGTTGGTTTTAAAATTTTAACTTTAAACTTAAAAATTCTTTATTTATTAATGACTTTCAAGGATTATCCAAACAAGGAAGGAGGAAAAACATTATCCAGGCTAATTGAAAACATTTCAGGGAAGTGATAATTAATTAAAACCAATCAAGTCGGCCTGATTAAACAAATTATAGCGAAATTGTCTCAGGACTCTCTAATGAGATATAAACTAGAAATTGAATAGTCTTTAAATATTCCTGGATTATTCAATATGCAATTATTAATAGGAGCCATTAAGAGATTTGTCAATTTCCGTTATGACATTGTAAGGGTCCATTTCAATCTTATTTTAAAACTCCACAATAAGCAATTTTTTTACCTTTTGGCAATATTTTTTGAGCTTTCACCTTTATAGATAATTTTTTCCAAATATTTTATGAGTAATGGTATAAATTTATAATAATAATAATTGTTACAATAGTTACGAGTGATCTTAGAAAAACGTGACTGCAATTGGATGTAACAAGGCCACACTCTGTTACATAATTTATTTAAACCGCATAAAACTACACGATGTAAATAATTAATAATAATAAAATATAAAAAATAATTCATGACGAAACCATAATATCTAGATTTTTATTTAATTTCTGGATATTACTAATTTTTTTAATTAAATTTAATAATATTTTTTTTATTATTCTAATTAACTGTTTTCATTAATTTAATTTTTAATTAAATTTAATAAATATTCCATTGGTTATTCGTAAACGGAAAATAAAATAAACAGCTAAAATCCGATAAAAGTATTTTTAAACTATTTGAAATTAATCATCACTAATTTGTATGTCTTCTTATGAAACCATTTTAATTTAATGTCAAAAGAAATATTTCAATTCTTATTTAATATTTCATTTGATATTAGGAGGTTAAGAATGCAGTTAAATTAAAATTTCAATAAAAAGAGAATTTTTTAACAAGAAGTAAGAGAGATATTTAAACAAAAATTATAAAAAGAATACAAATAAAAACATTATAATTATTCTGAAAAACCTACAACTTCAATCAGAAACCCAAATATAATATAACAGTATATCTTATACATATTTAAACAAAAAAGTATATACATATTTAAACAAAAAAGGGATTTATATGACATATGATTTAAATATGTTTTGATTATTATATAATATTATAAAATATTCAGGAAAACCTTCTTTAATAATCTAAAACTTCAATACGAAACTCTTACAAGATCACAAGTATATTTAAAAAAAAGACCATATTTAAACAAGAAAAATTTATTAATATCATATATGATTAGTATATATTTCGATTGTTACGATATATGTTATTCGCAAAAATTCTTTAAAAATCTATAGCTTCAATACGAAGCAATAATAAAATCACATGTACCTCTTTACTAAAAAAATATATTAAAAAAAACATTAATGTATATTATAAATGATTAGTAGATACTATGATTAAAATATTCTATGATTATTTTTAAAAGCCTCCTTTAGCAATCTTAAACTTCAATATGAAACCCAAATAAAATCACAAATTTGTCTCTATAAAATAATTTATATGATTTAAGATTAGTATTTATATGATTATCGGGAAAACCTTTCAATTTTAACAATCAAAACCCTGAAAAAAATCACAAGAACCTTTTCATAAAGAACAATAAAATAAAATAAAGTAATATATATGAAGATTAGAATATGTATTGATTATTATATAACATATCTAAGCCCCCGGTGAGTTAAGTCGGATTTTGTCCAGAGAGATAATTTCAGATAACCGGAATCGAATCATTCTCGTACTTTTTGGCTCGAAATGGGGTTGTAATATAAACAATAACTCCTTTCCAAGCCAATGCCTTACTTAGCCCCTCGTCCACTACGAAATTAACTTGATTCCGCTTACTTAAGTAAAAGAAATTCATTTTGGAGAAAATTAGACTTTACCACTTATTCACCGAGGCTGTAGATATATCACCTAAACTTTGCAATGTTAGTTGAAACATTAATTTCTTTATGAAATTCACTTTTATATTCTAAAGTATTCACGATAATTTGTATTTTTGGAGAATGATAAAAAATAACACGAATAAACACTTAAAACTAGCTGAAAGAGATAGCTGAGATTTTATTAGGATTTCTTATCGACGTTTTAGATTCCGAATAAATTACGTAACATAATAATCAAAATATATATTGTATACAAATGTGAAAATTCATGTGGGTATTTATTGAAGTTATACTCAACTCAAAGCGAAAAACAGCGGAACTGATACTAATAATAATTCCTATCATGACTAGACAATTAGAATACTCTGCTTTCTTACCTTATATCCAGGTATCCTAGATCGAAGAGAGATCCGGTATAGCAGAGAGGACAGAGGTACACCAAATAACACGACTCCTACTACACGTACTGTGCTATAAGTATAGCCTGGTCCCCACCTCGCTCCAAGGGCGTACTCTTGCCACGGTGGTGGGGTGTTCATTGAACGGGTTCCATTCAATTCGGGGCATATAACTAGGGGGGTGTCTGCCCCCCCCTCCCCGCGTCTGTCGTTCATCACCCGGGTGCGAATAGGACTGATTGTACCGGCAAAGTACTGCAAGGTCAAGCCAATTGTGGGATGAGGCAAAGGGAGGGCCATGGGTCGATGATGATGATGAGCATTGCCAGCTGCTTTCAGGAACTCAGCAGGGATACCATCTGGTCCTGGTGACTTGTTATTAAGAAACATATTGTAATAAAATTGCAACATTCCTGAAGCAGGAAACAACTTCTAAATACTAACAAAAATCAGTTTGTGATCATGCATTCTCGTAACGACTATTTCTTCAACTACAAGCACTTTTTCAATACAGATACTCGTAAAACTAATAGCTCTTATTGTTTTCTTTATTATGTTTAAACCTGTTTACTAAACCACATCACAATAGAGAAATACAACTTAGTGATGTTTTCGCCTTAATTAGTGATATAGTCTTTTCTATTTAGAGTACTTTGTTTTAATGGTATACTTCTTCTTTACAACCCACTTTTAATGGTACTACAACCCACGGGGGGTCAAGGTCTCCTGCAACAGACGCCCCCAGTCATCTCTGTTCGGTGCAGCCGCCTTCCAATTCCTTATCCCAAGGATAGACCTTGTATCGGCAGCGACGCCGTCTGCCCAACGCAATTTGGGACGTCCAACTGGTCTTAGTCCATGGATCTGTTCGTTGAGGAGCTTCTTAGGAATTTGGTTATCCGCCTTAATGGTATACTGCATTGAAAAAATAAATTCCTGGTTAGGAGTAATTAGTTAGCTGTTTCTTTTTGGTTTGTCTTTTATTAGGCTGTTGGTATGCGATGTACTGACCATGGACTGCAATTGTGTTTGTTTTTCTTCTCTCTTGATTATGCCGTTAATTGAAACTTGGACTGGTTAGTAATTTAATATGATTTTGAGAGAATCGAGGCAAAAAATTATACTCTAAAAGTTAAAGTTCTTATCGTCCTTCTGTTGAAATAAAAGTTTCATGCTTAAAGTTATTTAGTGAGTGACACTTGATAAAATTTATAATACACTCATATTTTTTGAAAAAGTCTGAAATAAACACGACTGAACATCATTTTATAGATTTATTATTATTATATTTGTTTATGACATATGAGTTAATAACCATAAAAATACTAGATAATCTATTATATATCTCCTAATTTTAATTTAATTCATTATGTTTGAGCAGTGTCGTTTTCTATTGTTCCCAATAATTGAAATCATCCGTCGGACCAACTTCTTTCCCATTTATAATATAATCAAATTCTATAATATTTCAGTCAACGTTAATATATAAGCAAGAATATATACTAAAATATTATAAGTAACATATAATTATTTTTAAGTTCAAATAAAATAAATTTTGTAATAAAACTTGTTGTGCTGGTTGTCGCTCCGAGTTGAGTTACAAGTTTTAACTGTTTATTCGTTTTATTTTTAATATTTTCTAAAAATAGAAGTTCTCATGAGCTTTAGTATGGAAAAGAGAATGTAATTATGGGTAATGAGTAGATTTCGGTAATCATTTCATCAAGATATAAAATTTTCAACTAACATTTAATTTTGTTTTAACTATAAGTCTCTCGTACATCCAACATTTCAGATGTCTAACTTCAAAACTGACGGATTCCATACAATATTTGAATTATATTAAGGGGGAAACCCTTGGGTTTAGAATTATCCAAATTTCTTTCTTAAATTATACAAAGAACCTATCTGGAAATTTCGTGATGCTAAGTTCAGTGGTTTCTGCTGTGAGTTGACCGCTGGGTGTGTTAGTCAATCGGGTTACAGTTTTATATAAACTTCGCCTGTGTGGTGTGTTGATAAAAAGTAGCCTACGTTCTTCCCCAGGCTTGAGATTATACATATCAAATTTCATCACAAACGGATCATCACAGCCCTGAAACATACATTGACACTGATTTACAAACGGAACGGACAGAAGTTAACTGTTGTTCGTGTCAGTAAAGGATTAGTATGTAATGTTATTGAATTTATTGAAAAAGATTACTTAGTATAACGATTTCACTTGTCGTACGACAGCAGCGAGAAATTAAAACTGAAAGGATTTTGCGAGTAAGAAACACGTGAGCAAGCTACTCAGAGGGCAGAATTTTATCCGACTTACTTGATCTTTATCGTTATATTATGGCCAAATTAACTAAAATCATTGTAAATTGTAAACATTCGCATTTATAATATTAGTAGGATATCAAAACAATAGTTTCATTCATGTTCTTCCCGTTATTTTAACAACTATGATCATTTGATTTGCCTTTAATTATGCACTATAATTAATTCTCCGCAGTACACAAAAAACTGTCTGGGGGGGCGCATGCCCCCGTTTCCCCCCTACTAAATCCGCCCTTGTTGTAGCATATTCGTTATTCTGATGTAAACTGTAAAGTTACATCCAAATCCGTTCAGTAGTTTTTGCGTGAAGGAGTAACAAGCATACATCCATCATCACAAACGTACCCCTTAGGGTACACCTACATTGGATCCTATTCGGCGCGACGTGATCTTATTCTATCACATACGATGCTGGAGTGAGCAAACAAATGACTGAAATTTCCCAGAGTGCCTATAGTGAATCAGTTACGGTTAAATTCTATTCTTGTGAATCCGATAGTAAACTAGCCACTGCCTTCCGAATAAAATAGTATTAATTTTATTCTTTTATTTCTTATATTATATATATATATTATAGTAAAATATAAATGTATTAAAAGTGATTAATAAATAATCTTAATTTTATAAATTTAAAGAACCAAATGTTATAACAATGAGCTAATATTACTATATTAGAATATTTTTGTCTTGCTGTTTGACTATCAATAAATAGTTTAGTAGTTTTTCAATTTCATAAAATAGAATTTATATTTTTTAGATATTCATGTTTTATATAATGAGTTAATTTATTAATGGAATAGTAGTGATATTTTTAAATCTATTTGGTTTGTAATTAAATTAACGATTGCAATTAAATTCATAAATAGGAGCGGTTATACTTGAAACCTCCCCGTAATATCAAATCTCAACTAGTGTTTACTTAACTACTGTATTTTTGCTTGATTCTGGATCTTTAATTGATCTCCTACTGGCTCCTAACTTTTTTCAAAGGATTTGATGTGAAAACATTGAACAAGGTAAGTGTAATTATTTTTATAATAATGTTTGTGTGTAGTATAACATATAAAAATTTGTTTCACCTAAACTCACTTTTCTTCATTAAAAATTGTCATTAAATATGTTTATTCAATATGTATTTTTGGTAGGAGTCACAGAGTGACAAGAACCATTAATTAATCTTTCTCATCCTTTCTTTATGAGAATAATTGAAAATAGTTGAAGTGATAAGTGATTTCTATTGTTAAACTTTGATATACATTCAGAATAATTGTTTGTAAGATAACCCCATATCATATAATCAAGTATGAATCAATTAGCCAGTAAATTAACTATTAAAATCAGGTGGACATTAGGATTACTAATAATAACACCCGTATTAAACAATTACAGTTGAAAAAATCCATTATGGAACTAGAAATAGTATTAATTTTAATTTGTATTTCACCGAAGAACAATTCCACAACAGTGTTTAGAATAAATTTGCCTCAGATTAAATAAATAAGTTTAGACTGAACAGAAATAATAAATATAAATATTTAGCTTCTTTTGAAAAATGCTACAAATGTAAAAAGTTCAACTTTTTTTAGGTACCTAATAGATTTATTATGGAATACTTTAAATTAATTTTTATTTATTATTAAATCAATGCGTATCTGAAAACATTATTTTTTCCAGAAACAGAAAGGAAATATGTTGTCCAATGAGGAAGTGGCCTTGTTCAAATTTCAATTTTATTCAAATTCATGTTAGCAGACACTCCTACAAGTGAACATATATGGCGAAGATGATATTGTTTTTTGGATTGTGTATATCAAGTATCAGAAGAAATTTGGTTTAGACCTTTGTGTATACTTTTCTTAATGGATGTCCAATAATAAAAAAAAGATCTTACAATTTGGGAGTAAATACTGTATAATTAATGGTGGATATTCAAGGCATCTTAAGCCAATATATATTTGAAAACACTCCAATCTAAATCTTCAGAGGATCTTCCTCAATCACCTCAATTATTATATAAAATTGTTATATTAAAAATTATATATTATTGCTATGTATTATTTTATCATATTAATATGTTAGTATCTTAATCGACAATTATTATTTATAAAATTTGTAGTGTGTAATTCTTCTTAACTTGTATTTCGAAATATTTAATTGTGTTATTCATTTATTTTTCCACTTAATTCTAATATTGTTGTTAAAAATGTGTATCCTAAATTTTATTCTTTTAATTTTATAAGTAAATACTGATGCATGTTATTGAATAAATGATTTATTTTCTTCTATGAATGATTTATTTTCTTCCTTAAAAATATGCTAGTGTCCTCTTTTATTTTTCAAAACATAATTTAAATATATGATGATCTTTGCATGATGTTTTGGCCAATACTGCAGATCTTCATCAGGTTTAAATTACCAAGATACAAATATTAAATGTAAAATATGATAATTCATAAATGATATAAATCATATTAAAAAATATTTAGGTAAAAATATTAATATAATCATTATAATAAGATGATTATTATATTATATTATCACCTAAATATTTTTAAGTATTATTTGTATCATTACTGCTATTAATGTATATTTTTTGTATTATATTATTTGTTTGTACCTTGTGTAAATAAGCCCTAATGAAGACCTGCAATGTTGGTCGAAAACATTGATAAGCTAATAAATGTATCAATTGCTTACTATTCGAGACTTGATTTTTGACCTTCAATCAACATACCTTTAATTGTGAATGTGTAAGTGATGTAAATATAATAAACTTTCATTTTATAATATTAAATTGGAGCATCGATAGAACATTGGACATTATGAATATAAGGAAAAAATAGAATGCTATTGGGAATCCCATATGATAACTATAAGTTCTTAAGAAACGTTTTATCAAGAGGTTCTTGATTTTACTTTCAGGTACTTGTTTGTTATGGTATCACCACTTTAGAATTTAATAGAATCCATTGAATTTCATGATTATAAAACACATGTGAAGTAAACTGGTAATTATATGGTTTTTACACAGTGAGTACTAGAGTGGTGGTACCATACCATAATATATAAGTACCTGCTTTCAATTTCTACTAGACTTTTAGGTTAATAAAATAAATTGGTAATGCAAATAATCTGAAGCATTTTTAAAAAGATCAATAACTCCTTCCAACATGCAATTCATTGCCCATAAAACAAATAACAGTAAATACCAGATAATAATCTATGAATTTAAAAACTCAATTAATTGCTATTATCATAATATTATACTTTCCAATTACTATAACTCTATAAGAGATATAGATAAAGTTTGCATAAATATATGTATTTGACAGATTGTTACAATATTTACTTAAATGGGTTCAAAATATTAATCGAAACAAATGTTTATTCATATCAATTGGATAATAATGGCAATAATAAAAGACTTATAGGAGTAATACCAGTAACTTTTGTATGACATGATTGAATAGAACAATCAAGGATTGTAGAAATAGAACAAACAGAAAATAATCAAACTTACATTTTTTAATATTTCTTTATTTCCATGCTCACATAGCTAATTTATAAATAAACAATTTTCTAAAACTGGATTCTTGAGAATACTCAATGTAGTTATAATGGTATTGAACTTTCATTAAAAAAATCACTGTTTATTGAGCTTATAGATGATGAGATAATGATCTACTCATGTAATATCAAAATGAATTTGTAATATACATTCAATAAAGCTAAAATTATTCTGATAATTATGAGGGTGTAATGTATTTGATAAACTTGATCAGTTAAATACATATTTTATTTCACACAGCCTACACTAATCTGGTGTAAATCTATTCTATTCAAACCTATAATGAAACTAGCCTTTTGAATATAATGGTATTAATTTTATTCTTTTATTTCTTGTTTTCTATATTAATTATTGTAAAATATAATTATATTAAAAATAATCTTTTATAAATTTAAAGAACCAAATGTTATGAAAATGAGCTATATTAGAATATTTTTGTCTTGCTGTTTCACTATAAATTAATAATTTAGTTGTTTTTCAATAAAAAAAATATATATAAATTATTGTTTGTTATTATTATTTCATAGATCCCGCAATGGAGGCTCCTTTTGAACTAATTCTATGAGTAATCTTTGTTTATTTTGTTGTTCATCTTTGCAAAGGAGTATAAAAAATCAGAAAAGCCCTTGCTAAATGTTTAACAAATAAATTTAACATTAAGATGATAATTTTATCAAAAGTTAATGTTTCCAATTTTCTTTGACGAATTAAAATTGTATGTAGGTATATTTTTTATGGACATTTCTGATAGATATAATTTTATTTAACGGAAAAATAACCTTCGCTACTATATTTAATGGATCATGAAGTTTAGTAATAAAATATTTTAATGAGAATTGACAATATTTAATTTTGATTTATGACGGATATTTATATAGTAGTTAATTATCAAATTACAATGTATATTTTTTAATAAACATTTTAGACAATAAAGGTTAAGTTGGCACACATGCTAACGGCTGGCTTATCGAATTGAAAACTAATGATTTCGATTTGTTAAAATCACACTTGATCGTACAACATCGTGACTGATCCAATGTAGGCACTTTCGTATAAATAAACTATTTCGTTTCCACGAGCGACTAAATCCCTGGGATTGGTCGGATAAATATGGATTGATTAAGGCCGGATCCAATGTAGGCGCTCTCGATATATTTCAGTCATTTGGTTTCCTAGCAAGAAACACGTGAGGAAGCTACTCGGGGGGGGGGGGCCTGTAGCGATGCTAACAGTATTTAACAATTAAATTAAATAACCGCGATTACCTTCTGGCCATATGTTGGAGGTCATATTGATAATGTGTTATAACCCAGTACTTTTTAATGATATTTATCGTTATATAATGACCAAACTACACAAAATCATTATAAATTGTAGCCTATGTGTTATACTTACGTATAACCTATATTACTGTAAAGTTTCATCCAAATCCGTTCAGTAGTTTTTGCGTGAAAGAGAGACAAACATACATACAAACTTTCGCATTTATAATATTAGTAGGATAGGATATGTTTGTTGAGACTTTCATTTCTTTTTGAAATTATGACCGAATTATACGGATTTCCCATAATTACATTCTCATTCCCATACTAAAGGTCACGATAACTTGTATTTTGGAAAAGATCTAAATTGAAATTTAAAACTTTAGTGACTTACTCGAAGCGTCAACCAGCGGAATAATTACCAAAGTTCGAAACAAATGATACATTTCAGATGAATCATCATTTTTATTTATTTATTTAATAAATTCTATGGCATGGGAAGTAGAGGGATGACGAAAACCCAAGACAATTCAAATTCTCTCCGAGGCTAGCAGTTTTTGGCTGATTCCCTTAATAGTGTTAAAATCTTACTTTCTAGAACTGGATTTTTGGAATTCGCTAGGATGTTGTGCGTCACAACTTTCGGAAGAGAATTTTTAAACCTGTTTAAACCAGGCAGATTCTGTTTTTTTTTAGCTCTTATAATATCATACGATAAATACGAAACATACTTGTATTTATTACATCTATGTCTCAACAGGGATATCAACATTATCTAATATTATTGATATAAATCATTATTTACTCTTCAGCATCATGAACGTGAAAAGTATCTACCTGGCATTTCCCCCAAAATCTCTTCTAAAATTGTTATTATTTTGACGTTGTATATCAGTGTAAAATTTAAAAACTATTCCTATATCATTGGTCGGCAGTTGTGTATTAGCCGGTCTGGATGAATATTACCTCATTATCTCGTGTAACCTCTTCTATATTGTGTATTTGCACTGTTTATTAAACTTAATTTTTCTTTTTTGTCTTAATACGTTTGTTATTGCCTATATAAAATGAACTATTCCAGAAGTTCGGAATAATTCCAAAGAGGTAATTGTGTTAAAAAGGTCATCAAACGGATTTTTACAAGCATAGAAATGTAGTTGTTTTCGTCGAAAGTGTTCAGCTACATAAACATAACTATCAGTGTTCAGGTTATAAACAATGGCAGATAACAGTCCCTGCATACCGGCTAATACACAAGTACCCATTAGTCTACGATAGATAGTCCGTTGATACGGTAATACTTTAGCCTGCCCCAAATAAACCCAATACAGCCTCCAATCTCAAGAAACATTTCTTCCTACTACCTTAAATCCAGATTAAGGTTAATGCTTATCGAATCGAATCCAATGGCCTATAATTTCAGAAATATCTGTTTTTCCACTCAATTTATCCCGTTATGTATATCGGTCACTCACAATATTCGAGCTAGTACTACAGATACTACATTAACATTGACATTAGGACTAGCCTTGCGATGATTGCAACGCCTGATAATTCCCTTTGTTGATACCTCCATCGGATAATTGACCTAATTGTCAATTGCTAACAGTGAATTAGTGCGTTAGTTTCAATATTAGGTCGTTCTCCTAGGATGATCTTGTTGAATTGAGTGAAATTGGAAAAACTGAAGTAATATTATATAATGGGGTACTTGTGTATAAGATGCACTACCAGAAAAGGCCAATGTTGTACGCATGCGCAAGCAGTTACATTTTATAAGAGTTACATTTCTAACAGTAACAGTTACATTTTTTACAGATTCATTCTTTTTTGTTTCTTCCTGTGTTCTAGAGTTGTTGTTGTATTCTAATTTTTGTTTGGTGCTGATTTTTTTTTTGTTTGTGGTTAGGGATGGTTTTTATTTTAAATTGTAGATGATATATTCCATTATTTAATTCTATTATTATTATATTTATTTATATTATATATTTCATTATTTCTAGAGTTGTTGTTGTATCATCATTTTTCTTTGTTGCTGATTTGTTGTTTGTTTGGTGGTTAGGGGTAGTTAGGGATGGTTTTTATTTTAAATTGTTGATACATTCCATTATTTATTTCTATTATTATTTTATTTATTTATATTATATATTTCATTATGTTGTTATATATGTTATATATTCAATTATATTATTATTAGTTCTATTTATTTATTTCCATTATTATTATATTGCGTATTATGATATACCAATTCTAACCCCAATTAAAATATTTAAGAAGCTTATCCAAGGTAACTGTTAGAAATGTAACTGTTATAAAACGTAACTGGTTGCGCATTGGCCTTTTCTGGTGGTGCATCTAATACACAAGTACCTAAAATGGAATTTAATTATTTTGTTAACATGCAATAGTCATTATTTTTTAGGTATAGAAACAGTTTTTAGGTTTTCACACAACTTATACATCTAGCTTATTAAAAAGTCAAAATAATAACAATTTTAGAGGGCTAATTGTCAAAAATGCTAGACTATTTGCTAATTCTCATGTGCATGATGCTAAAACGTAAATAAGGAGTTATACACTATTATTTTGAGACAATGGATACATTAGATACTTTCATACAAAACTACAAAAGAATCATTAAAAAGATATTAATTTAAAAAATTATAAAATAAGCCAGAAATAAACTCTAGGTCAGTGAGAGTGAATAAGCGAATTTATAATATATAAAAACGTCATTGTTCCGACTAGGTGTATCTGAAGTTCCGCATCGGAAGGTCGACTAACGAGAAATAAACGAAAGAGATAAAACTATTTCGAAGAATCGAATCCTTCCGACACAATTTGAATGCAGAGCGCGTTCCCATTTCGAATTCAGTGTCGCGGACGCCAAACAATAATAGGCAGGAAATTATCAGCTACTGGCCCCTAGATATATCGGTATATATATATATATATATATATGTATATACACAGTATGAAGTAGGCAATAGGCAATATGCAGATCACAGTATGTAATCGTGCCATCAAAATGTATCCTGTAGTCGATAGATATATATAACTGTAATCTGTCGATAAAATGATTTAATAGGCTGATATTCACTCATGTGTCTCCAAGATTCTTTTAATACTAATCTAGGCCTTAAAATACTATAATCAACCGGAGGGAAAAGGGGCTCCGAAAAAAATCTGAAATGTACATAAAAATGAATATTAGATAATTTTTATTTTATATCTCTTTTTCTGACGCTTATACAGAATGAGTTTAGAACCAAAATGTCCCAATCGAAACAATAATAATAACATAAAAAACAATAAAAAGTCAATAACCTAAGTATTGTGCATGGTAAGAAAGTTTAAATTTAAAAAAATAATAATTACTATTTTGAGTGATATTTTTTTATTACTTTTTTTATTTATTTACAAGGACTTTCGAAAACATCTGAATATTATAATATTCAACAACTTCTTCCACGACCTTCTTTGTCTTCAAGGCTCAAGTTTCCCTCTCGAAATATCTGGAACCACCGTTGAACAGTGCACTCACTTCTACAGCCCCATATTTCGTCGATATTTCTGGCCGTTTTGGCCCCGTTCCGCCCGAGTTTGAACTCGTAAAACATGCTTATGCGAAAATCACGCTTAGACATCTTAAGGGGCCCATACAAGGTCAACATTACTGACAGTACTGGAATGACGAAAAAACTGAGGAGTCACCCTTCAGTATTTTTACACCATACACGATCAGTATTACTGAACTTTCTACAGCATACACGGTCAATATTACTGTCACCAGTGGCGGATTATCCGTAAGGCAAACTAGGCACGTGCCTAGGGGCGCGTAGTTACAAGGGGCGCGCGAGCTCAGAATTTTCAAATAAATAAAAAAAATAACATATCGACAAAGAAAGAAAGAACTAAATGCTGATCTATAATATAATACAAGCATGATGCTATGATGCTGACAATCAGTTAACATTAAGATGGCCATTTATGGCCGGTACAGGGGCGCCGATAAAGTTATTGCCTAGGGCGCTCTGGACCTTTAATCCGCCACTGACTGTCACCAACTCATTTCCCATATTTTGATGTAGTGTCGACTCATGGCCATATTTTTGATTTTACTTTCATTAGAATGTTTAGTATCATAAAACTTATCTACTTTCTTTGCCTGTATGTTCTCTATTCTGTTATTTTTATGTACTATTATGTTTGTAAAACTTCTAACCAAACTCTCTCTGTATTTTACTATTGTAAAAATCAGAAATAAATAAATAAAAAAAATTCAGTTCACAGTTATGTGAAAAAATAGTATTCTTTTCCTCACACAGATTTATACTTAATTTTTTAATGGATAGACCGTGTATAGGAATTGTGATCGCCATGGCATTGGAAAAAAAAGAGGAAAAGGCGCTTGTGGGTGAAGGATTGGCTATTGGACAGGGATAAGTTCACCCATTTAAACTTTATCAGCGAGATTTCAGTAAAGGAACAATCAGATTACTATAATTATTTTCGGATGAATGAAAACTTACTCAATATGGTTTATAAAATATGGTTTCTCCTTATATTAAAAAAAAATATATACAAATATGAGGGACCCAAAACAGCGGTTGGCAGTTACCCTACGCTATTTAGCAACAGACCGACATTTTCGGCTTATCGGACTCAAAGTTTTCTACGCTAATTTCTCCATCAGCCGGATTGTGATAGAAACCTGTGAAGCTCTCATTTAGGCACAAGAAAAAAAAAAATTTCTATGTACAATACACAATTTTACTTATAAAATTAAGCTCCAGACTGTTGTTATAAGAAAAAAATGAAGTTTTAAGAAAAACATTACATAAATCATTTATAACTTTTGAAAAATGTGGCTATGTTTTCATTATGGAATCGGAAATCAGTCGATGCGTCGCACTCAACAGCTAGAAAATACTGAAGAATGAAAGAAACGGGCGTACACGATCAGTAATACTGTCAGTATCCCCTCCCCTACTGAGTTATTGAGGGTTGAACTGAGGAATGATGGAGTGAACCGTCACTCATCAATACCCTACTTCAGTACATCAGTATTGCCCTTACACGATCAGTATTACTGACAGTATCTGACTACACTGTCAGTAATACTGATCTTGTATGGGCCCCTTTAGTAAAAACTGAATTATTTCTAACAAACATGTTTTTCGAAGGGGAGTAATAAGTATTTACATTTATAAAAGTCAAAAGCCTGAGCTTGAAGCATAACCAGTTAAAAATTTATTTTTTATTTATTGTTCTTTTGATGGTGATTATTTTTAAATATTTTTATTTTGAAGAGAAAAGTTTGTCTTGGCCGGAATTCGAACCCGGGGGTCGCCCGCATCTCTAGTGCGGTGCCTAACCACTGAGCTAACGAGGCCCGTATCCAAGCCAGACAGATCTATTCTCTTCACCGATCCTATATCCCGTGTTCTCGCAATTTTTGCGATGTATACACGGGGAAGAATGCTCATGGAGCATTACTTTAATTGGGATCTCGTTGACTTACATTAATTTTATATTTTTATAAAAAAAAGTTATTTATTCTTCTTTTGATGGTGATTATTTTTAAATATTTTATTTTGAAGAGAAAATATTTAAAAATAAACAGTTCACTATTTGGAGAGGTATTATAATAACCAAATAATTATGTTTTTTCTACAGATATGTTAAGTGCGGTTATAGATAGTTCATGTTAGGTGATGATGATGACGTATTAAATGGTGAGTGTCCAGGAAGGAACCATATGTCATTTCTAACAGATCGCGACCTACTCGGAGGACAAGTGTTGATAGAATTCCAATTGTTTCGGAAGTGAGCTAGCGATCGGCTTTTTACAAAGCGAGACTCACACACGTTTGTTAGATTTTTATGAAACTTTTTTAAGCCTGAGTCGACACCTTGCAATTATCTTTAGGGGTCAATTCCGCGGGTTGTCACTTCGAGTTAAGTCAAAAGTTTTACATTCTCATTCATTTCTTTTTAATATTCTCGAAAATAAAATAATGAGTTTTACTATGAAAAAAAGAGTGTAATAATGAGAAATGTGTCTATTTCGGTAATTAATTTATCAAGAAATTGAACGTATCAACAAACATTTCGAAGCGTAGGGACTAATATAACTTAAACAGTAAGTGTAAGTCAGTTATTTAATCTAAATACAGTCAGTAATAAAATTATTTTTATTTTCATGAATATTAAAATAAAATTTAAAACTTGTAGTGACTTAACTCGAAGGGACAACCTGATACCATCCAGACTAATGTATTTTGTTTGGGATTATCAAAAGCTTGTATAATTGAAATTCTCTTAAATAAGGGAAAATGCCAAACAAGGACCACCTTTTTATTTAAAAATATCTTCACTTTATTGAATAGTAACTAAGATAAAGAAATAAACGTCAATAAATGTATGTACATAGCAAGATTTATCAAGGGGTTATGAGACAAATAAAGCTGTAATATTATTGTGATTTGCTTCAATCTTGATTTGTCCCAGAAAATAAAATTTTAGATAAAATACTCTTCAAACTTTTTTTTATAGAAATGGCAATGTCAACCATTCCAAATATTTTTGTGAAGCCAATACGGTAAATTGACGTTCTTAAATATATTAACTGGGTGCAAACCCTTCAATTACACGCTACGTGAACTCCTATAACCTCTAGTGATCATATTCTCTTTTGATTCTTACAATCTATTCATTTCCTTCACACCTTAAGACGATATTCATCCTTCAATATTAATATTAATCCTTTTTTATAAATAATTTTAAGGAATTAAACTCAAATATGTATACTTGAAATATTTTCAGTCCCCTTCACATTTTTAAGTTGTGGTATGACATTTTGAGCTCTAGGCTGATGTTTCCAGGTTCAGGTTCAAAGTTCCAGGGTATGCCTGCACATGCGCAACAGCACAGTCTACACCATGTACTGAACCCAAGACTCTTCATGATTTGTCTTACAAGTTTTAGGTGTGAGATTCTCGTTCACTAAAAAGGTTTTTGGCTTGTCAAGTTATTAATAAAAAAAAAATCTTTTTTAAAAGCAATAGTAAACCTGTAGTTTCTTTTTTTGTTTTTTTTAAATTTAATTTAATGATATTTACAACTATAATGGTATTATAACAAGTAAATGTGCTAAACTGTAGAATATGACATGAAAAACACTTGTGTAGAAACTACCCATCGGTAGCACTCCAATAAAGTTCTATAGTAGATGATCTCGAGGCCATCTTCTTTTCAGACGCCTCGGAGGGTTACCAGGAATAGTATGGGAAGCAAGCTCAGAGACTAGCGGATTCAAGTGTGTATGGAGCTTGTCATGGAAGGATAGGTATCTAGTTTGGGCCAAATTAGTAACATATGGGATATTAAGAACATGATGGATGAGTTTGTTTGTGACATAATAAGGAGCATTGAGGATTCTACGAAGGATAGGATACGAGATGAATTGGATGGTTTAGTAGAGCCCCAAAGCTCAACTCCGTATGTCCAAATAGGTCTGATAACTGTCGTGTAAATGAGTCTTTTGTAATTAATTGGGAGCTTAGAGCGTCTGTCCAGTAAATGTTGAAGTAGGCGAAAACGTCGAGCAGTTTCTTGTCTTTCCAGTCTTGTATGAGGATTCCAAGTGAGACGTTTATCCAGATGGAGTCCTAGGTAAACCTGTAAATATTTTGGAATTAGTTTATTTATTCAGTTATTCAATTAATAATTCTGGAACAGGGGTCGGGAGCCCTGCATCTTTAATGAAGAACGCACAACATGCCACACCTTAAGAAAACCTGATGGAGCCAACAAAAAAGAAGTTGGAATCGCTTAGGAAAAAATTTCCATTCAAAACAATCATCAAAATCACTACCTTAAATTTATAAATAATAGTTATATATAAATAATAAGATCCGTATTTATGTAACATGACGATTTACTGTTTTTATTAAACCATCCATTTAGATAAAAAAAAAGCAGAACTGCTCTACGACACTTCTTAGGATTGCTGAATTTTAGAGCTTTTTTAAACAAATGGTTTACGGACACTTAACTACTGTAAACTGTTTATCTTTCTTTTATTGTATTTATCAGGTTATGAAAGGTTTTGTGTCGACATTCCGACCTTGGTTAGAAGCACCTGGAACAGCAATTAGTTTCAATAAACTCTATTGTTTGGACAATTTTTATAAATTTTTAATGATTTTGCTTTGTTATTCATCACGCACAATATTGTATTACATAATAAGTATGATCGTTGTATGATAAAAAATTTGTATTACGTAACGTATGTTCGTAATTACCTTCTTGTAGGTTTAGGAGAATGGTTATTTACTCAAGTCCCCATTTATTTTTTTAATTTATATGTAATATAATGTGAAATAATTAACGGTTCTAGCATTATTGAATGCTCCAGTCATTCACATTCCAACTAGATTTACTGAAGTATCTTTTAAACCAAAAGGTGAACCTCCAACTAACAAGGAACTTACAAGCAGATTCCAACTTACTAGCACGCTCTTATTTAGCGATTAAAACCTTACTGGATGCTTCCCTCGTGCACATTCCAACTAGATTTACAAACTTCACCACACGATTTTACTGCCTCAGAAGTAATGGCCTATTATACTTTTAACGGATTCCTCTCGTGTCCAATCATTACGACCCAATATCTTTCGAAAAATCCTCAATCCTGCTTAACCCATTCGAGACGACGATTTTTTTTCGAACACGGTCCCCAGGAGCGAATATTTTTTCCCTTTATATTGTTCATTTTTTATTAAAAAAACATCACCCAATTCGTAAGTGAATTCACATAAATAAGATCAGTTGGCGGGTAAAAATAGTTAGATAATATAAAATCGTTATTTTGCTTTCAATAATAAAGAACAGAATATAATGCAAAGAAAAAAATAAATAAAAATAAGTTGAATAATGAAAAACCAATGCCAAATTTTGTTTTCCTGTACTTTACCGATTTCATTAGTTCAAGAAAAATCTTATTTCGACGACTAGTTTACACAGAATAAACTGATAATTCCACATTACTGTTATTGCAAACACGGTGTGCAGGCCGTCTTATAGCCTCGGAAATCAATTGAACGGAATCGGTCTAGAATGGGTTTAATTTTAATGAAAGAAACTCAACCATAATGAGTTTAGTGTCCCATTTGTTGCGAATTTCGCGCGAACCCGATATTACTTTCATGACAAACTTCATTCCCACTCAAACCCACTAGTTTCAAACCTAGCTACTTCTTCAATTCCCGATATTCCTCCAAGGCGTCTGAAAAGAAGATGGCCTCTTGACTGTTGAATTTGTTAATTCAGTATTACTATTGGGTGGTTTCTCTACCTCCCTTTATCTCATGCCATTGGGTTTCATTCATTATATTAACTTGTTGTAGGTACTAGTATATTATAAAAAATTCGTAAATTTAAGCAAATACATTTTTAAAAATCTACTTTTTTTTTAAACGGTTTCAATTTAAATGCCTTTGCTAACATTGAATACACACTGGACTGGACAATTAGTCCAGGGTTTAAACTAACAAATCCTCATTACTAATCGAAATATAAAATATTTATGTACTAGATAGTAAATAGTAGTAAATACTATATCCTATCGGAATAGATATAACCAATGGACAAAGACATAAACAGATAAACATGATACGCTCTGTGTAGCAGAAAGCTGGAAGGTCATATTTGACGGGCGAGCGAGTTGCTTAATGGCGCTTTCGGTTTTAATCACTCAATCAATGTCATCAACCATTTCGAATATTAACTAAAAGACAAAAATATATAACAAGTAGGTTAAACGTGACCTACATAAGAAGAAAAGCTAAGTGAGTCGAAACTACGGCTTCTAATAAATATTTTGTCACTATTTAACAAATTAATTAATTGACCTCCAACCGGACCATTTTCTTCTTATATATATTTTAATATAATATAACGTTTTTTTTAACGATTTAATATAACTTGATATAATTATCAAGTTTTCAATCTAAAATAATTTTGAAATATTTGATGAAAAAAAATAAATAGGAAATACACATAACATTTTTTTTCTGACCTTCCTTTATTTACAAATTGCATAATATGCACTATATATGTGTATATATATATATATATATATATATATATATACTAGCAAATAAATAAACCCCCCACCACAGCTGAGCGTTCTAACACATGGGCCTCGGTGCTTTTATATCTGTTTATAATTAAATATTCTAAAGTAAATAAATAAATAAAAAGTCTTGCGAACTTGTGAAATGTTGAGAAGTTCAAGTACTTAGGGTCTATGGTAACTAGAAAAAACGAAATTCAAAAGGAAGTATTCTCAAGAAATTTTCATCCAGTAGAAAATAATGTTTGTTTTACTCAATAAATATGAACTGGCAAAATAAATACTCAATAGGAAAAAATGTGTACCTATATATATATATATGTATATATATATATTTTTTTAAACAAAACCTGCTATTTAGATATGAGAACTTTAATTCGTAAGTAAAGAACTTTAATTTGCTTTTAGTTTTTAAAATGTAATCAACAATTCCAGACTATAGTCGTAATATGAAACCGATGATAAAAAATACTATTTTAAATGACGCATAAAACATTAAAAAAAACTGTCTCGTAAAATTTAAGATGCAAAAACAAGTAAGAAATGACGCCAAACGGTAATCTTCGATCGACATTGACATTGAATTGACAGTTAAGTTTCCATTTGGATCTGTTTTCAAAATACTCTTATATGGACGTAAAAAAAGAAAAGAGACTTGAAGAATAGCAAAGGTTAAGTCAGCACAGCTCTAACACGTGAATTGTCTTGTCTGATGTGGCGAATAACAGTAGGCGGAACCTAAGCAAGAGTTTCCAGAGCGCACCATAGAAAGAAATTTTTACTATACCAGCTCCAAACAACCATTTTAAATTATGCATCCATATATATATATATATATATAATATATATATATATATATATATATATATATATATATATATATATATATATATATATATATATATATATTAATAATGGGAGCGGAGTGGTTCAGTGGTAGAGCATTGAGTTGCCACTCCGAAAATGGCAACTTTTATTTAATCTGTTAGCAGGCGGAGATTGATCATATGGGATCTAGCACTCTCATGGACCATAGATCAGGCCTCTATAAAGTGGGTACTCAAAATAAGGGAGACAAATCTGGCGGTTGAGCGTGATATAGTACAAATCACCTCCCTGTAGAACTGTTGTCCATGAAACAGTGCAGTCTCTACCAGACCCCTTAACAGTTTATAGTGATACAGTGTTGTTGATGTTTCTACAATCAATTATAAAAACTAAACCTGAATTAGTTCGGCACCTACGAGGCATTGACAGCCCCTTCTTGATATAGGAATATGCTGGTAATAAATATTTCTTTGAGAAATTGTATGAATGCCTTTTAGCTCATATTGTACGTATGCTCTTCTTTTGAAAACCTCCCCTAAGGTGATACAGAGATATAACCTGACAACACAGGATAGCGCTAATGGCCAAGGACAACTTCCAGCACTCCTCCCAAACCTAGCCTCTGATTTCACAAAAGTCCCCTCCTTCCAATATGTATCGATAACAAAGTCAAAAAAGAAGAAGTAAAAAAATCAGCTGGTTGGAAGGAGGGGACTCGACTCTTTGATCAAACCATACATTTTGTAGGACAAATATTTTTTCAAATAATATAGATAATTATCTTGAGATTTGACAAAAAAAAAACCAATTAGTAATAAATTTTTGAGAATCATCAAATCGACATATGTTATCCTTGCTACCTCTGTTAGCTACGACAATCGAGCATTTTCGCACAGGAAATTGTTGGGCGTCTTATCGAAACGAAGCTATTCACAAGATTCAGCTTGATAGTAATCAAGTGCAAAAATGGAGCATGGATCCTGGAATACCAACAATGGAAAATATATAAAATTGGAATTGATAATAAAATAAAATTGACTTTTCGTCGTGTTTTCTGATGCGTTTTACATGAAAATTTTAATAGGTTTTTGTTTATCAAACTAGTATATAAAAAATAAGTTTATCAAAAAAAAAATTATATATTAAAACGTCTTTAAAAATAAAGATATTTTATATTTAATTTATTAATTTATGAAGGATGCTAATTAATTTGAAATCACTGTTTTTATATAGGTATTTTAAACATAAGATCCCGCAAACATATTTCCTAAATATAGTTACATAAATGCTGCTAGACACTAAATTTAACAGATCCTATAGCACCCCTACTTGTGTAATAGTTTCAGGAAGTTACAATGGCTGTTTAATCCTCGAGATTTCTTAAAGTAAACATATAAAATTTTATAATAGCTCTTTGGTGCCTATGGAATATTAAGATTGTGAAGAAGATATATTCTATTTGAATTTCATATTCAGCAAAATAAAGTAATTGAACTGTAATAATCAAATAGGATGTAATTAGTTGGGGGTCCAGTCAAGAAAACACAGCAAATAAGTGAAACTTATTGTATTTTATATGTGCCGACGTTTCGACCTACTGTGTAGGTCATCTTCAGGGCCAATAGGAGTGGCTGCTCGGTGCAGAAGGTAACTGACCATAATGTAATAATCAAAGGTGAGGTTACCAGAGAAGATCGTGAGTGGCTGGATAGAAGACTCTCTACTGGGACAATGGATCTAAAGATAGCACAAATGAAGTGACTAGCTTAGATAAAGGGAAAGGTCAGATGCATTGCCTAGGCCGTCTACCTCCGGTCGGACCAACCTCCGAGGACGTCCTCTCAACGTCTCTAGCGAAAGGGGCTATCGGTATACAGGTTTGGTCATCGGACAAGTAGTTCACAAGAGTCAGGGGAAGGTCAATACCATAAGGTTTACGGAAACGAAGTATTGCTTAAAATATTTCGACGATAGAGGTGAATTAATTAGAGAATTCACAAGGTTTCCTTAACAAGAATCGTGCATGGTTCACACTCAAGCGCAATGTATTTCCAAGAATTAAAAGTATACACATAATAGAAGCTGAGTAAAAGTCCCAGGAGGGCTTCCAGATCTCAGTATGGAGTCATAACTGTTAACAGAATAAATAATCTGTCCCACCAATATCGAATTTAGTACTTAGGAGATAAGTAACTCATACTGCATATATTCTGAGAGAAAGACAGTGTGTGTGTGTGTGTGTGTACGATAAAGAGAGCGTGAGAAGGGGGAGAGAGTAGGGGCAACAAATGATTTAAGGAAGATGTGAAAGATTTTATATAGCATTATTTTTAAATTTTTTCTTACCCGTACCACTACAACCAATAGAGTGACTTAGGTTCATTAAGTGGTGGAGACTTAATAGTTTTCTGTCTTAGGCAGAGCATGGAGGTGATTTTGTCCTAGATAACGCTCAACCACCAGATATTTCCCCCTACTTAGGGTACCCACTTTACAGATGCGAAATGGCCCCCAGGAGGATCTGCAGATCCAACAAAGTTCTGGAATTTGAACCCAGAAACTTAAAAATACCAACTCAGCACTCTACACTGCTCCTGAATACTTTATTGAGGCTGAGTGAACCCCAGGAGGGTCCTAGATCCATAAGATCCATCTCCGGCTGCTAAAAAGTAAAAGTCTGCCAATGAGCGGGATACGGAAGCTGAACCTTCGGCACGGCAACTAAGGACTCTACCACTCAGCCACTCTGCTCCTCTGAACGGATATATTTTCTAGTAGTTTAATTTTCTCCTCACGATTTTTTTTCTACTGTGCGATTATACTACAAGGTTCGTTGACACACTGATAAAATGATGTGTACTTTTTTTAAATTATCTTTTTATCATTATGCAAACTATAATTGTACACAGACGGTAATTATTTTATTGTTTAAAATGCTGCTGCTTATAAAGTAATTTAAAGAAATTAATTTACAAGGTATGTTTCATTAAACTGTACGCTTAGTAAAAAAGTAAATACATTCAGATCAATAATAATTACTAAATAGTTTAAAGAAACAAAATAAAAAGCAAATAATAAAAATATATGGTACTAAGAAAATCGAATAAGCTAAAATTAAGTTCACAGAAATGTTTATCTTCACTGACATTAAACTATTATTAATTCCACCTCATTAAAACAATTATGAATGAAACTTCATCAGACAAATTACACAAATAATTAAATAAAACAAGTTAATTTAATAACAAAGATGAAAAATAGCTGAGATTTTTAAGTAGTGGGGGCGAGGACCCCGACCTAGGGCAATACTCCAACCCGTTGCCATAGCGACCGTCACCTCACCGCCCGATAACAAACCGAATAACTAAAAGGCTTATATATATATATATATATATATATATATATATATATATATATATATATATATATATTATATATATATATATATATATATATATATATATATATATATTATATATGAATGTATAAAACACACATATATGTGAAAGTGCAATTCTTTATATTGTAGACGTTATCCTGTTTTTTCTAAATTTATTAACTGTATTATAATTATAACTGTATTATAATACAATAAGTGAATAGAATTAAAGGGACATAATGCCATGAGATAAAGCCAAAAAGATAAACCACCCACTGTTAGTACTCAAATAACAAATTCAACTTAAAAGGTTAAAAGACCAGCTTCTTTTCAGATACTTCAGAGGATTATCGAGAGTTGAAGAAATAGCTTGGTTTAAAACTAGTGTGAATAAAGTTTGTCATGAAAGGATTGGTAACAAGTTCGAGCCAAATCAGCAACTTTTAGGATATTGAAATCATTATGGATGACTTTATTCGTTGGAAAAAGAAGCTGGATTGAAAATTTCACTGAGGATATTGAATTGCAAGGATTGGATACGAGAGGAATTCGTAGCTCAGCGGAGCCCCAAAGTTCCACTCCTTAAGTCCAAATAGGTCTTAAAATAATTATGTATATGAGTCGTTTGTAATTAATTTGGAGCTTACAGCGTTTGCCTAGTAAGTGTTGAACTTTAACTGAGATTGTAACTCCAATTAGTCGAACTTCGTTTCTATTTGAAAATATTGTAGTGTCTTTTTCAATGGTATAAATGAAAAAAAATATTATCTATTAAAATATTCTAGTGATTTTTTTAAGTGGTAGCTCAGTGCGTATCGTTAAGAAACGGATTTGAATTTGATGGGTTCGAATCTAGCTTTGGTAGATAATTTAATCAATCTGTTAACTGCCATGTATCGACACTGTAAGATGTACAGTCCATCTTGGGGCCCTTAACCCAGCGTATAGTATGTGGGCACCCTTAATTGACAGATAACATCTGCATGGGTTTTAGAGGTTGTTTTTTTTTGCATTTTCATAATAATATTAATAACCATATTATAAATAACTTGTTAGGAAACAGTTCATCCCACCTGGAAAGCCAGTGGGTTCGCAAATTGGAGTGGATCCACTTCCAATTATCGAAAGCCAGGTTTAAACCTATTTAGAACTCGGTATTCAAATCAGGCCGTTCGTATTAAGCGGCTTTTAACAAAACCTCAAGTTCTGCCTCTGTAATTAAGTGCATTTAGTATCATATTAATTAACCTATATATAAAACTGATAGTGATGTTTCAGAAGGAGGGGAGGTACTTTGAGAAATTTATTGTAAAAATATTCGGAATTAGATGATATATAATGAGTTAATGTAACAATATGAATTGTTTGATAAAGTCAAATTAATAGAAGATCTTAAATATGGCTCAATTAATGTCTTAAACATTAGTTAAATATTAATAATTTCAAAAAAGCAATAAAACAAAACATATTTTTAAGGTATTTGCTAAATGCTATTTGGAATTTCATTTGTCTGTTTCTGGTATGTTATCTAATTTTTAAGAACGCGACTGTTCTTGTATGTTTTACGATTAATACCAAAATTGAGAAGACCAAAATAAATTTCTCTTTAAAATTTTGTACGAGTAGACGACTTATGGGGTCAGCTGCGGTGTAGTGATTAGGATAACAGCCTTCTATGCCCGCAGTCGAGGAATCAAACTGTCGAAATAACCATTTATTTCAGGAATAGGATACGAAGACAAATTACCTCTTAACGTGGCAACTAAATTATTTAATATGTTAAGAAATATAGTAGACCCTGAGGACCAGTCTCTAAAAAATGGGTACTCATAATTGTGGTAAAAAAACAGACATTTGAGAGTGAAATGGACCCATTCACCTTTCTGCATAACCATTGGATAAGAAAGTCCACTCTTATACAATGGGAAGGGCCCAATACCCACCAAAAGTTATAATAATAACAAGACTTAGCCGAAGGCTCGATGCCCATACCACCAATCTCCGCTTACAAACTGTCATAAACAAACTACCCATGACCACTCTTAATGCGATCCTCCCATCTACGCTCAGCAGTCGGCACAGCGCTAATAACATGTTAGGAATTCTTTCGTTACTAAGCCCAGCAACTTTACAGGTCCACCTTAATCTTCGTGACGCTATAACTTAGATAATATTAACTGGATGCATGCTTTGCAATTCCGCTACATATAATCTACTATATTTCCGAGTGCTCTCATCCTTTTTTGGACCGAATTCTAGTTACCACAGACACTATGTACTTAAACTTCTCGAATCACCCATAACGACCTTAATGTCCCATTTGTTGCTGATTTGGCCCAAACCCGCTATCTATCCTTTCATAACAAACTTCATTCCCACTCAAACCTTCTAGTTTCAAACCTAGCTTCCTCTTCAATTCCCGATAATCCTCCGAGGCGTCTGAAAAGAAGATTGCCCCGTGACTTCTTAGTTGAACTTGTGATTTGAGTACTACCAGTGGGTAGTTTCTCTACTTGTCATTTTCACATGTCATTATGTATCGCTTAGCCCATTTACTTGATGTATTTTTTTAAATACAGATGTAAATATCAATAAATTAAAAAAAAAAAAAAAAAAAAACTTCTCGACACATTCAAACTTATTAACTCCTACAACAATAAGATTCAAATCTACCCCTTTTCTTCTACTAACCACATACTTAGTCTTATCCGAATTTACTTCCAGCCCTATTTCCTTACCAGCAATTATCCAAGTTTGTGTATTTAGCTTAATAGTTTCCGCGTCTTCACCCAACACTACCGAACCGTCCGCAAACCCAAGCACGGATATTTTACTATTCATATTCAAATTCAAACCGTTTTCGTTGAGTATCACCTCTTATGACCTACTCTAGAGTTAAATTGAATAGTATAAGTGAAAGCGAATCACCTTGTTTTAAACCTGAGCGGATCTGTAGTAATATATATTTTTTATCTTCCATACGAAATGGCAGAGATATTACCTTTTTTATTTAGAAAAAAATAACATTCAAAACTAATGTACTTCTTTTCTATATATACTTGCTTATAACAACATATAGTCATATGGACACTTAGGCTAGAGAAATTGGTCATGGAATTGGGTTTTCGGTTTAGAAAGCTTGTTTTGACATCGGTATTTTAATTCCCAGCTTTGGACAAGCCAATCAAAACTACCACATAACTACTATGAATAAACACGTAATTAATTAAAATAAATTACATAATAAAATGAAAATATAATTGAAGAGCTTGGTGAAAAAAAAGAGTTTATTTTGGACGGACATATTGTAGATATTTGAAACATAATATTATAGTTACAAAAAACTCAATGTTTTTTCCGATATAGGAATCATTAGGAGTTTCTCCACCAACAATCACTATTAATAATTTTAAAAAATCAGATTTAAGAAAATGAACAAGCGAGGTTCGAAGTATATTATGGTGACTAGTTATAACAATTGAGGGTGTAAATTATATTATATTATATTAAACTATATTAAATTTTTTTAATAGGTTCGTTATTATTCATATGACAGAGTATGCGAATGCACATACATCTGCAGCCTCGGTCAATAAATGGTGGTCAAATTTTATCCAGAAAGAGTTTTTTGGCTTAAAATGGAGGTATAATAAAAGCAATAACTCCAATTCAAGCCAAAGCTTTACCTAGCAACCTATTTATGAGAATGAGACGATTCCGCTTCACCAGTACAATTAACTCATTTTAGACAAAATCCGACTTAACCACTTATGGATCTGCAGATAAATAGTTGGTTACTGAAGAGAATTGAATTTCTTCCTCGAGGCGATTTAATTTTAACTTCTATATAATAAAATGGTGAGAGGGTTTACTCAGTGAGTAGAGCTGTAGGTCCCGGGTTCGAATCCGGCTTTGGTAGGTAAAATACTTAATTCCTTAACAGCCATAGATCGACCATGTGGGTTCCGCAGATCCTCCTGAGGGTCATCCAGCCTCTACAAAGTGGTCACCCGTAAATTGGTAGGTATCAAGGCATTCAGCGTGTTGTTGGCCAAATCAGCTACCTTACAGAACCGTTGGTTTTGAAACAGCAGAGTCTCTACTATGTACATAATTCTTAAGTGCTTACGACCGTGACGGCGTTTAATCCTGGCAAATTCTATAGTCCAGGAAAGAGTCCCTTCCTTCCAATATAAATGGAAAAAAAAAATCAGCTGGTTGGTAATCATGTTTGATGACCTTGTTATCGATACAAGGAGGGTCAATCAAACCATACATTTTTTAGGACAAATATTTTTTCAAATAATTTAGATAATTATCTTGAGATTTAACAAAAAAAAAAAACAAGTTAGTAATAAATTTTTGAGAATCATCAAATCGACATATTTTATCCTTGCTACCTCTGTTAGCTACCACAATCGAGAATTTTCGCACAGGAAATTGTTGGGCATCTTATCGAAACGAAGCTATTCACGAAGATTCAGCTTGATACTAATCAAGTGCAAAAATGGACCATGGATCCGGGACCACTAACAACTGTTCTTTACAACCGGTGTTGTATACCCTTGCCGTGTACAATAAATTTTATGAGCATACAATTATTTTGTTTTATCATATAATTTTTCTATTTCCCCTTCCTCGCTAATATCTGAACTGAACTACTAATAATGCACTCATCTCTGACCAATTCCATATGAAATGATTAAGATGTCTGCCATAAAGATAATCAACAGACTCACACGTCCTTGTATAAACTTAAACAGAAACAATCCGATCAAATGAAGGTAAGTAATTGCAACTGTCTTTCCCTGACGACATATTCAATCCATTAGTTCTGTAGCAATGCACTTAGGTGCTGTTAGCTCTGAAAGGCATTATAATATATTAGCATTTTAATTAATAAAAGTCACACGGGCGATTTAACTGGTAGTGAATTTCATTAATTACTATTTTTTTTTTAAAATTATTTTATTGAATTGTACAACTGTAATATATACATCTAGTACAAGGGCTATATGACTAACTAGATACATGAAAGGACATGTAGAGGCACTACCAACTGGCACCACTCTAATATTAATTACTATTACATTATAATTTGTAGTTTTCCATAACTATTTTGGACTCCATCACACTTCATTATTCGACTTATTTTTAAGGAGCAAGGTAGTAAACGTGCTGTATCTAGGACAAAAGTTCTTCAGGAAGCTAATATGTCTGCTATCACGCTCAATTTCCATGTTTTTTCCCGATTAAGACTACCCACTTTATAGAGGCTGGGCGAGCCGTAGGAGGGTCTGGAACTCGCATCCACGACTGTTAACCGGCTTGTTAACACTTGAACTACTCCGCTCTAAATATGTATTGTCAATTTTACCTGAGACAGACCATAGTGGAGGTACTTTTTATTTTATAACCCACCTACATTATGGTGCTTAAAACAATTTTAAATCCGATCCAATGAAAAAATTTGATCTTATAATTCAAGGAAAGAATTTATGAAACCTATCACGGAAATAGGTATGAAAGTAAAAAACAAAAAATAGTTAACGTAAAAAAAAAAGCATGAGAGATCTTAATTATGCATAGATGTATTGTTTATTACGAATTAAAGCCCTTACTAGTATACAATTTTAAACATTAGTACATCTTTTTTGTCGGCAGTAGTTTTTAAACGTAGCGATTTAACAAATAATCCATCTTTTGGTTGTATTTTAAATACCCAAGAATAATAAAGGAATAAATAAAACCAACGAATAAAAAGTGGAATTATTCTATATTTGACATTCTAATATTCTGGTATATAATGGTGACACTGGTCACCATATCTGTATACAAAATTATGCATAAAATATTTTTACTTTCATAAAAAAAATATAAAAATGAAATAAAAATTTCATAACGATAAAAAAAAACTTAAAAAATAATTCAAATGGTCTCTCCGTCGAGAGAAGTCATCGTGTGAGGTACGAAACAGATCGAGGTGGATCCGTAATTCTTGTTAATTATTTTGTTAATTTTAATGATTTCGGCCATTTCTTCAGCAACAGCTTTAATCTCCCTCTCGATATCTTTATCGTCGTAGTCTCCTTTCACGAATTGTGGGAGAAAAATCGGTTTAGGTTTTGGTTTTTCGGCAATTTTCAGACTGTTCAACCTCTTCTTTTCCAATTCGACGATCGCGTCAATGTACTTGCTACAAATCGCTTTCTTTTTTTTCCGTGTCCTCAAAATCGATTTGTAAGCTTCCTTCTCCGGGTTTGGGGGCTCCTCCATTTCTTTGCGATTTTTTTTCTAAGGCAGTCCAGTCTTGAACGCTGTGAGCCCCTAAAAACAAAAAATCAAAAATGCTGTACATTTAAAAATGCTTATGATTCAATGCCGCTAGATACATAAAATAGAAATTAACAAAAGAAGCGATTGTAATTAGGAATATATTTATAGAAAAGATATAAGAATTAAAAGAAATCAAGAAAACGATATTCGAAATGATAACAGCGTTGAAAAATAATTCAATGTTAAAAAACAGCTTGGGTTTGAATAATATCAGTCTGAATAAATTTAAAAAAAATAATGTACTATAAATCGAGACAATATTTATTAAAAAGTAGATTAATTTTATTATAATAATATAATAAGTTTCAATAATAAATCGTTTACGTACTTGATTAATAAAATTAAGGGGCATCATTTTAAATGTGTATTGCTGTTTATTTGATTTTTATCATCAATGCTCCGAAATTGACAGAACGTCACATTATCATATAGTCTATCATTACTTGAATCAAATCCCCTTTTATAACATTAGATTTTTAAAAACTACACCAAATAACCATTTTGCTAAAAAAAAGTATAGTTATACAAATTATTCTTAGCGTATAATCTATATCAGGACGGAAATTGACAAGTATGGAATGAAATACAAATGACAACAAGGCGGCATTAAGCAATGGGGCAAATAATATTTTAATATTTTTAATGTTAAATATTATTTTAATATTCTTTAGATTGTAAGAGTGATGGAAGTAGAAAAAGGTTTTTTAGTGGACTGTTATAAAATTGTATGCAACTTTCGCTACTCTTTTTTTTTTATCTCTTCTGCATAACTTTTTGTTTTTCCGGAAATAAATAGCCAAGTGCTTAATGAAAGGCTTGTATCACTAATGCTTAACTCATTTAAGAATGTCCACCTTTTATAGAAATATAGAAAGTTGAAGAACATGATCGGATACAGAGAAGAAAACGGAAGGAAGAACCGAAGGCCTCAAACCGTGTCCCTTGATGTGCTAATTTCCCGAGCCTACCTGAATATGTACCACCTGCCAACTTCCCCATCCGGCTGTGATGTCATTGTCACTGCCACCTAGATCCGTAACATGGCAGTGGGTATGATATGGGTAGGGGAAAAATAAAATCAGCATAAAGCTTTTATAATAGATAGAATCGTTACATGGGTAATGGGAGCAGAATATCCCAGACATTAAAATTTTACATGGAGTTTTAATATAACATGTCTACACGTGAGGAAGGCGTAAAGCGAATAGTAATACATTTGTAACATCTTGTAATATTTACTTTTTAGAAGTATTATCAACTGTTCAACTACAAATTTAACCGAAGATGGACTTCATGAAGCATTCGTCGAGTTTCAGCAAAAAGAAGGAAGGTATAAATAGAAGCTCGATGTTGCAGAATCGATTGTATGTTATTTGTATAGAAATAATTTGCCAATTATTGTATTAATAATTATGAATTTACTTGCACTTATATTTAAATTTATAAAAACCGCACCTTTATAACCAATGAAGGTTATCAAGGGGTCAGTACATGGTAGAGAATGTACTGTTTCAAAGTCAACGCTTGTGCAACGAGGTGATTTGGCCGAGATTCGACTTAACTAATTAAAAGTTTTAAAGATGCTGCTAGATTCCAAGAAGTGTATCGTGTTAACTTGATACATAATCTATCTTTCACAGACAGTGGCTCGGAACTTGGACCCCAGTGTTATCCAAAATAAAATAAATCAAATATTTATCTATCTAAAATTAAAATTAAAACAATGAATGAGAAGTATATCGGAATCTTACTTATAAAATTAATAAAAATCCTGGCTTGAAATATTTGCTGCTAAAATGTTTTAATATTTGTATTATTGAATATCATAATAACTTTACTTAAACTACATATATTAAAAATAAAATAAATAAATATCCAAAATAAAAATATGCTAGCTAATGATGATTTCAATTGCATCATTTTTGTATTAATTTTTTTTGGATCTATATCATCTTTTATACACAACTACATTATCCACTATACACAAATACATGAACATTCCCTCTGTAAAATCATATAATCAAAGGATGTACACAACATTCCATTAGCCAAAAGAACATCACAAAATTCTCTAGAACTCTCTCTTTCCTAAGCTCTGTTACCTGAACTTTTTATGTGAAGATCGAGGAGAAAAAAACCCATTGAGATAACTTTTTTGAATACAAAACTGCTCAGGTGCAAATGAAACAAAATAAAAATAAAAATATATAATCTTTATAGAATAGTGTAATCAACTTAAGCATTTGAATCGTAGAGGCTTCGATTGGCATGGAGAGAATTTTATGTTCAGTCTAAATATATCAGAGGAGACAGCACGGGCGGGGACTTGAGCCAAATGACAACTAAATCTAGCCAATGACGTCAGAATAGCTAGAAGACACACCCTCGTGTGAGATACGAGCTGTAAAAATAATGACGAGTTCTTCAATCGAAAAAATATAACGATCATGAACATATTTATTTATTTAACGTCACATTATGCTATTATCGCTAACGGGATGATGATACAGCGGGAGTCCTGAATTTTACCTATACAGGCATAATTAGGATAGGGATTTTTAAAGGGTCCCTGTAACAGAACGGGCTATGGGCCGCCATTATACGTCTCCTCCGAAGGGCAGTATAACTAATTTACTCAATTAAAAAAATCCTAAGGTTACAAACCTACAAATCCCCGACCTTGAGCATAGTAGGTTGTTACTACACCACAGGTGACCTCCCGGGGTCTTAGTTAATACCTACCACGATATAGTATTAATCAATGACGAGAATATTGTTACGGGATACTGGGTGTAAAATGAATTAGCTATTACTAAATTCAAGATACTAATATTTATTAACAAATTAAAAAGACTACAAGGAAGTTATTTAAAACAATTAAATTACTAAACTAATATCAATTTACAATAACAATATTCTACAGATTATAACCTAGGCCTAACTGTTATCTAATTACTAAAATAATATACAAATAATATAAGATTTTGCTAATACTAAATAACTAAACTATTTATATAAATTTGTACAAATACAATAATATTACACTATAGTTTACAACTACAAATTAACACTTACAGTTCGCTAATTAAAGTCCACCGACCGTAAGACTCTCCAAACATGACAAACTGACACACAGTTTATTACACTCACTAATCACTTATCACACTGCCACTGGCTGACACTAACTGTCACTGTCACTCACACGGACTGTCACTACTTCACTATTACCTTACTACTGAAACAGCTGGCCTTTTATATAGGCAAGGTAGGTCGGGGCGGGGCACTTCTCGGAAGATCCAAGAATTGTCTCGTTTCATCCAGGTTAATCCATAAGGTTCTAGACTATTCTTTAATTCCTTCCGGCTTAACTTAATCCCTTCAGCCGGTCCTTATGTCCCTCTGATCGTAACACTATATGTCTACAGCCTCGGAGAAAAAGTGGTTGAGTCGGTTTTGTTCTAAAGCGAGTTTCTAGTACTTAAGAGTACTCGTATTTTTACTACGAAAATCGTATTATTTTCGTAGTAAAAAAGTGGCTAAGACAGACATTAGTTTGAAATGAAGTTATTATTAACATTAAAATTGCATTTCAAGCCATAAAGTAAGAGAATTGCACGATTCCGCTTTTATCAATGAAAATGTCTCATTCTGGACAAAAGTTGACTAATTCATCAACTATTACCATAGTCCTGTAATCTTGGAAGGACATCATTTCCTGACCTCGTATAAATAAATAAAAAATCTTTTTATCAAACAAAATCTTATTTAAAATAACAATAACACAATCCGTCTCTAGTATTTATCAATCTTCATTTCTCAGGTGTTGATATGATGTTTTTCCATTATAAATACATACATTTTTTTCTATTTATATATTTGTCCACAACTGTCAATAAAACAAAATGAAAATCGGCAGATTTAATAAAGTTACAATAAAATGGCACGATAGGCGTGAAGAAGAACAATAGCCTACAGTAGCTCTCCATGGTCTTATTTGTATTATAAATAAAAACTTTTGACAATTATTTTCTAAACGCATAATCATATAAATGAATCTATCCATTTAACTGAGAAATCATGAGATTGGCGACGGATCTTGGCTCATCATTAAATATTACCTACCAGCAGGAGATAACAAAACACTTTCATTTTCGAGAAAATTTCGGTATTCAAAATTTGAATAAATAACATCTTGTTCCTCTTTTTTGTTTGCCATTCAATTGTTTTTGTTATCACTACGTGAATCGATTTCCAACTAGGAGAAGATTGTTAAATTGGAACTGCAATTGTGCTATTGCGATTCTCATTAAAATCTTCACAAGTATTAATTTGAAAATAATTTTTTATTCATTCATGGGGATGGTGGACGAAAACAATAATATTTCATTCGATAGTTAATATTTTTTCCATTTGAACGCTTCAAGGGTAAAAAATAAGTCCACATTACTGGCCAACGTTTATTTATTGTTTGGCAAATATTCATCGATATAAATATATATTTCATTGAACAAATAAAATATGTATATCGGTCCCAATACAAAAGGACCTATGAGACATGCATTGGTAGTCCGAATTTTTTTTGTTTATTTGACGTCACTTTATGCTGCTATGGCTGATCGGACGAATCTATAGCAGAAGCTCTAAGTTTGCCTATCCTAGTAAAATTAAAATAGGGATTCCTGAAACCGAACAAGCTCGAGGCCGCCATTTTACTACCCCCCCCCCTCCGAAGAGCCAAGTATTATTTACTCCCATTAAACAAAATTAAGGACACCTGACGGGCTTCGAACCCGTGACCTTGGGAATAGAAGGTAAGGCTCCTATTGGTGTTTATTGTATCTTTTATTCAAGACTATAATGAGTAGAAGGATCCAATAGTTACATATAACCATACATACTGATTAACTGATTGCAATCAGATTTTTTATAGCTAAGCTGGCCTAAAAAGCAGTAAGACCACGATTCTCATAACTGACCTCAGGTTCCGACAAGAGAAATTTAGTTGTATCGCCCAGAGTTCTAACCCAGCTCATTCATCAAGAAGAAATACCTCGTGATCCTTAATTTTAATTGTTTAATTTAAATAATAAAGAAGGGATGATAGGTCATCATTGCTATATAACATACCCCTGCTACCAGCCTAAGCAGCAGTGTGGTAGTAATATGATGGGTTGAGGTATCAGTCCTAGTAATCGTACTAAGGTTAGCGAACAACATGAAATATTACTACTTAAAGAGGGAACAAATATGAAAAATAACGATTCAATTTAAAGATTCTGTATTGGAGGAACAATGGATTAAAAGGAAGGGTGAGGAGTTGGTGGAGTTTTTAAAGAACTGAAGTAATGCGCTGTATTTGAGACCTGAAGCGCTCCATTGTGTATGGTGCAGCATCCACAATAGGATATCTTTGCGGAATATTAGTGTATATGACATCTAACTTTGTGCATGGTTATCAAGTTTTTATAGGTAAAGCTAAGAAATTCGGCTAGGAAAATAGTTCGTAATATTTTTAAAGCTCTTTCAAAGAAATTTCCTTGGTTGAGTCTTGTGTACAGGTAAAGCTTATTTTACAAAAATTATACACATCACACTGGGAGAGCATTTGAGTAAGAAAGTCCGTAAGAAACCAAAAAAACAAAGACAGAATGTTTACAGCGTCCAGAATTGTCATATTATCATGCAGCCGAGTTGAATAGTGCTCCACTAACATAGAGTAATGAATGGGCGCCTAAGACGTCACAGGTTGAAGACCCCTCGGCTACGGTTATCGATTGCGACTGACCTTGGTCGACCTTGAGGAGGGGATCAGGGGTCATCGACCTTCCTTCGGTTGTGGGGGGCGGGAATACGCCCTAGCCCTAAGGGCACCTTATTACACAACGTGATACCGTTGCAGGTCGCCATTGAACATTAGCATCTTAGATCTTATGCATAGCTGAACCTTCTCCTTGCCGTTCCATTATTATAAGCGTCAAAATTCTCCAAGAAAATGAAGTAAATAAATAAGTATGCCTCACTTTTAATAGACAACAAATGAAAAGTATTACATGTTCCAACCATACGAACAGTAGATAGCTATTCATTTTGCTTTGAAACCGCAAATGAGAGTCCTGATACAAAATAATCAGTTAGTTATATCAAGACGACTATCTAAAAAAAAACACTACCCATACGTAAGCTCCTCATCACTTCTTTTACCTTTCCTCACTTTGACTATGGTTGTGTGGTTATGGTGGCCTCTCGATCAGGCTCGAGGAGAAGTTGAAGCGAATTATGAACTGTTCGCTTCGATTACTCTTCGACGCCCCGAGGAGGTCTCATGTGTCCCGCCGTTACGCTGAGGTAAAGTGGCTTTTCCCTTCTATCCGTAGACTTTACTTCCTTGGTTCTTTCTTATATCAAACTATCAACTCACAACATCCATCTTATATCTACAGCCTCCTACAATTCAAATCCTCTATCCAATCCCAGTGCACAAGATTCTGATCTTTATATCCGTTCCCACAGAACCAAAACTTTTGAGCGTTCCTTTCTAGCCCGTTCTATCTCTCTTTGGAACTCTCTTCCTCTCGATATCCGTCATGCGTCTTCTTTAACCTCATTTAAATACAAACTTTTCCTACATCTTCTAAATTCCCAATCAGATGCTTTATAATCAATAAATAATTTATAGATATATTTAACTTGATCGATTGATGAACTACTCCTCATAATAATTTTCCTCATATTATGATGATATCATTTTTTTTTTATTATTAGATGCTGTTATTTATTCACTTATTTTTCCACAAGCTTATTTCTTTTTATTGTAAATTTGTCTGTTCTTTTATTTTAATTTTGTATCACATTCTCTGATTCTCTACCAAAACATACCTGTTTAGTTATTTACTTTCAGGATATTAGTAATTATTGTTTTATTCTGATATAGGTCTTTGGCCAGATATATATTTATTTAATTTTTTTCATCTCAGTTATTCTAAAGGGACCTGGTCCCAGGGTAAAATTAATTTTTATTCTATAAAAAAAAAGAAAAAAAATGAGGAAAATTAATTTCTTATGCGGATTAATTTCTTTGAACGTATTCTGCTTATGAATGAAACGAATATTTAAATTATTTAGAAAAAAAAACCTAAACCGAACTGGTTCAACGAGGCAGAGAGGTACATGAGAGAACTCAGGGTGACGGAGGAAATGCTCAGGGATGGAACTGTCAAGAGCATAACCCTTGACAAGAGGATGAGGTTTGAGGCGAGAACGAAGCGAGCGATCAAAATCTGCAATGAGGAAAAGTGATGCGGCCTTCTGCCTTTCCCAGGTTGAAAGGTTGAGCACGGACCGTCAAAGAAAAAATTTTTGATTTGGCCGGTGCCAGCAGGTTAGGGTATTTAAAAGAAAAGGCACATTAGGAGAAAAAAAAACGTGAAACTTTTATTTGTTATGACTATTGCTACACAAAAATAACTGAAAATGAATATGAATGTGAAATTACTGTGATTACCTAATGTGGAGCCAGCGCTAGTGAAGTGTGTCCTCTTCTCGCCTCTTTTGTACCCCCTTTTGGTACATGCTAATACGAGGCGAGAAGAGGCTGAGGAAGGAAGCAGCGATTGCACTGAGCAATACGGAGCGACTACTTCCCCCTGACCACACTTCACTAGCTCTCGTAACTGACTGATCGGCACCAGGCACGTGACATATGCGATAACATACGAGTGCCCAGGCCGACCATTATAAGAGCATAGAGTATCAATACAAAATAAATAAAATAATCAATAAATAATGGCAACCAAAATACTATTACAATAAATATATTGGATATTTTTAAGTATTAAAACTATTCTCAATTAGAAATTTATAAATTATCAATATATTTTCATAAGTTGATGCAGCTATGAGAAAGGAAAGAAAATACATTAAATGAAAGAAAATACATTAAATTCTACATTAAGGTGTCGGCGTCGACAAAAAGAGTACGAGATCGAAAAGGATGAAGAGATACTGGACTGGAGAGTAAGAGAGGAAATAAGAACTAATGATGTGGAAACGGGGTACCCCACAGTCGGCCAAAACCAAAAAAAGAAGACACTTAAGGGTTTATCGCAGAGAGTGGATCCGGACAAACACATCGAGAGAGCATCGTTGGACGAGTACTGTCCGTTCGGTAAACAATCAGTTGCGAAGATCAACCTTTACCGTGTTTACCTTCATCTTGGACTCAACAGCCACTTCCACTCCATCGTAACAGTTTAATATCTTCTTTCACATACACTAGTCCTCAGTCTGTGTCTTCAAGAAGTAAGAACTCAACCGTTTGTGAGTGGGACGAATTAACACTTGAATTTAATTAGAAAGCAGTATTAAAACAAGAAATGATAATAATGAAATATTAATGAATGTCGACGTTTCGAATTGCACTAAAATTAAATTTTAGTTGAGGAACTGGAAAGATGATAATAAATTTTGCAACAAAGAGGAGTAAATAAGGACTAACCCTATCCAGAAATTTCTTAATATTCCCAGAATACTTTCGGAAGAATACAAGAAAGTTACAATGGGTATAGCAAAGTATAGAGCGCCGTATATAACGGAGTAGCGAGTGACTATAAACTTCTTCTAAATGTTGACGATTATAACGACTCATCTGATTTTACTGAGCGCTATACGAAACAAGTCTATCCATGTTAATCTTATTAAACGCAATAGCCTGAAGTTTTTCCCTGCAGCAGGCAGCAGGCCGTTTCATTTCCTTTCGCACCACACGATTAGAGTATGCCAATTTATAGGTTTTGATGCTGTCCAATGCTTTCGTTGCTGACATGGTGCACCAATAAATCACCGAGCATACGCCAATAACACCACATCTCGAACGCTTGTAGGCATTTACTTGAATAGTCCGTAAGTGCCTACGCATCTAATCCATATAACACTGAGAACACCTAACTTATGAGTACTCAGATTCGAGTCTGTAGATACAAATTTAGGTTCCATAGCCGCTTTCTGAGTTGGTTAAATCCACTTCTTGCCTTCTCTATCCGAGAGCTGATTTCATTGGAGTGATCCCAGTTATCTGTAACGTTACATCTCAGATAAGTAATTCTATTGATTCTATTCAGAGGATGATTATTTGCATGGTACTCGACATCAGTATGTCGCTCTTCACTTATAATCATTATTTGTATTTTCTTATGATTCATCTCCATTCTATAGTTATTGCATGCTACCAGATGTTATCTAGGAGACACTGAAGACCTTCAGGACTGTCTGCTAGAAGCACCTCGTCGTCAGCATATCTCAGGTCATATGTTCTTTCGCCGTGAAAGATTAGCTTATCTTTAGATTCATTACCGAAATCATTATTGAATTTCTAACAGTGATACGAAAACCGTCATGCAAACTTGTAAAACGTAGAATAGTATACTCTAAATTAAACTTCTATGAAAAAATGATGGAGTATCCTTGGAAGCTACTGCACAGCTTGTAGACCATCACCTCTAAGAAAATATTGGCAATATAAACTTCGCGTTTATTATTGAGTAAGCGTTACCCTAATTCCATATTCATATAAATACCTAACGAACAACCTAATGAGTGTCAATACAGTTCATGAAAGTATTTTTTTTAAAACTAAGCCACTACAACTCAAGAAGGGTTTTGGTAGAGACTGTACTGTACTGTCAACAAAAGTACAAATCGATGAAGTTTCAATTTCAGTTATTGTTGGAGTGAGCGTGAAGTTGTTTCATTTAGTGACTTACAAACTTCTAGAATTTCTAATAAATGAATAAAAAACTACAGTCGAACACAGATAAGTGATACCTGCATATGTGGAATTCCTGTATAAGTGGTACATAACTTGTTGTCCCATCATTTTTCCTTTAAATAAACTCTTTAACTCGAATATTCTTACCTGTATAAGTGGAATCAATTGTTGTGGAGATTACCTGTGTGAATGGTACAATTTTTGTATTTACCTCTATAAGTGGATTTTACATTACTAAAAAGAAAACGTGAGGGGATAGGGTTTGTTTTGTTTTGATTGGTATTATATATTATATATAAAGTGTAAACATTAAGCACATAGTTACTACAATCTATCTTTATCTAAGATGTATGTTTTTTAAGTGTGTACTACATACACAGGTTACGAATTTTTACATTTATAAAAATTACAAGTTGTTTGAGAACCTCTTTTAGTGGTAGATGCAACCTTGATGACCCGGATTCCACTTATCCATGTTCGACTGAATACCAATACAACCGATGAAGGGACCTTGCTATAGGCTGTACGTTTTCAAATCTAACGGTTAAGCAGGAAAGTGTACATGTTCAAGACCAAGCTCAAACGTAAGGTTAAGTTTGAATAATATTTATTCACATAATAGTATTCACGTTGTAAAGCCACAAAAATCATAATTGTTTATATATATTTTTTAAAATTATGGATATTACGTAAAACAACCTAAGGAAATATAAATACTCAGAATTTTGTAAATATTTAAAATATTTACGTTGTAAGAAAATCAATCTTTGGACCCCCTTTTCCTTCAGCTCCCCTCTTATGTAATCTAAGAGGCTTTAGCCAAGTTTGAAACTTCTTCATCTACTGCATTATTGATTCGGGAAAGCAGCCGGCTTCCACCAGTCCCAGTATATTACAGGCATAATGCATGTTCCATATAATTTATCTGCGTGTTATATACAAATATATGTAAAATTTGTTAGAAAAATAATTTTACTATGGGTTCCTTAAGAACAACAAATGTGTGCAGTACATAATAGGACATATGTCTGGCCAAGAGGCTACATCATCAAAATCATCTTAAATTTACATAAGTAGTTAAAACGTTAATAAGAAAAAAAAACTTTCGGCATGAAAAAAAAAAGATGATCCCAACGACCCCATATTTTCCTTTAAATATGTTTGAGTTTGTTAAACGTTGTCCGGGTGGTTATTTTCTTATATTTAAAAATAATTTTATAAATACAAGATCTATTTGTATACTACAATATTAAAACTGAAAAGTATAGTTGGGCTAAAACATAACATCGACGAAAAATTAATCAAGGACATAAACTGCAAAAACATTGCAGCCATACTGCAGCGAAAACCGCGAATTTTAAAGAGCCACAAATTATTTTTAAAAAGAATAAGAAAATATTTAAATTTTTTTAAAAGTACTTGAGTAATATTTTCTACAGGCTAGTTTGTTATGAGACAAGATTTATGATAAAAAATGTCTACATTTAAAATATTTATAAACTATTTTGGTGAAAATTGAATTTAAAAAAAATATTTATATTGATACTTCCATAGAAGCTCATACATTTTTAGAAAATATGGTAAACGTATCAAACTTAAGTATTATTAAAGTCGATGAAAGTATCAGCACAATAAACATTAGGGCTGTTCGAATACACAATTACCATAATTAATATCCGAATTTTTAATATTTTATATTGATTGCGAAGTTATAAATATAAAACTTACAAATCTTCAACGACGTTGATTGAAATTATTTTAATAAATTCGACAGAAGTATGAACACAATAAAGCATTTTAAGGTTGGGTGAATATTCTATTAGGAGCGGAGTGGCTCTGTGGTAGAGCACTGAGTTGCCATACCGAAAATCCTGGTTCAAATCCCGCTGCAGGACATGACATTTATTTAGTCTGTTTGCAGCGGGAGATGGATCACATAGGATCTAGGACCCTCCCGGGGCCCACCCAGCCTCTATAAAATATTATAAAAATAGGGTATCCAAAATAAGGGGGAAAAATCTGGCGGTTGAGCGTGACCTAGGACAAGTCACCTCCTTGGAGAACCGTTGTCCATGAAACAATACAGTCTCTACCATGTACTGAACCCCAGACCCTTCACGGGTTGTAGTGGTACAGGTTTTTTTTTTAAATATTAAATTAGTACAATTAATATTTGTCTGTTTTGGTAAGGCTCCTCCACACTGAAAGGTATACGGAGGAAGGGAAAGAAAAAGAAGAATATTTGTTGGTTTTTTAAATATTTTATAGGATCTGAAATGATAAATATATATATGAAGACATCTTATATAAGGAGAATAAAAAAAATGGCGGAGCTAAATATTAATAACTATTTTGGGGAGAACTGGACGGGGCCCAGGTTACCATGGCGACCCGGAGGGAAACAAACAGAACAAAAGAAAGCCAACAGTGACGAATAATCTAGCTCCGCTATCGATTTGTAGCCTACTCGAGAACTCTCTTCTACACAAGTTCTTCTCAAAATAATATCTCAAAAATATTAGTTATATGTGGAGAGATATAATATATATAATGATCATCCAAGAACCAACGAAACATACGATACATATGCAGAAATTGATTTCGAAAGTACGAACAACTGATGATGCGTGTACGCATTAAATGAAAATACAAAAGATATTGCGTATCCAAAAGCAGAATTGAAGCATGCATACTAACTGGTATCACAGCGAATGGCAATACTACGAATCAGCTAAAACGTAAATACGTTTCAGTTAAATTGTATTAATGAAGAGGAATATCCAACCTGATAAAGGCGTAGTAAGAGGTTGAAGGAAGACAGGGACAAAATCCGTATAAAAACAATCAGGTCAAACCTCCACGTACAGCGGATAAGAAAATAAAAACTGTACCATTGAGTTTTAAATATCTAGCTGCTCATCTCAATGAAAGTTGCTACGTTGATGAAAAAGTGGTCCAAAGAGTCGGAGCATCATAGAGTTAAATATGGTGCGATGGGAAGAAGGGAAGTGACAAAGTAGAACAAACTGGCCGTCAATAAATCGATCTTCCTTCATATCCTATATAACTCTTGGGAATCATGGACTCTCAACTCAAAATGCAGGAGTCAGATACAGGCAATGGGAATCAGGTGCCTGCGAAAAGTAGAAAGGAAAACTCGGAGAGATAAGATGCGGAAGGCAACCATAACGGACAAACTAAGGTGGTTCGGACACCTCCTTAGGATGGAAATAGAGAGAATCGCCTTTCTTATCGGAAGACTTACGAGTTCCGTACTGAGGGAAAAAAGTCCAGAAGAAGACATCGCGTCTCCAGGGAGGACAGCGTGAGGGATGCTTTCAGAAAGGGAGGAATGGACTAGAACAGGAGGAGAGAGTTGGCACAGGAAAGAAATAATTGGTCCAGGCTCTACAGATAAGATTCTCAAACTGCACTGCGCTAGAAGAGGGAAGAATTTTGATGATAATGATGAAACTGTACCATAGCAACCCATGAAGAGGCTTGGGTTCAGTACATGACTGTTTCTAAGGCAACAGTTTCTCAGGGATGAGTTTGTTGGGGATCAGGCTCAACCCTCAGGATTTTGTCCTTAATATAAGTATCCACCTTACAGAGGGTGGGTGACTCTCCAGGGAGTGGGTGACTTTGCAGATCCCGAACTTTGTTTTAAGAATAAACCGATTTACTCTTGGAAAATGATATAATTTAGTTAGAACTGAACAGATTTTGAAACCCAGACTTAAATCGTATCATAATGATGATTCTTAAAGTTCAAAACCATTGATTATTCCAAAGTGGTTCAGTTGCTGGGAACGATTTAAATAATTCTGGGAAAGTAAGAAGAGGAAAACTGCCACTCGTATTTTCTACTTAAGCTAATAACATGTGTAGCTATGTCACAAAATAAATAATAACTGTTGGACAAGCTTGTAGTTTGATTTTTTTTTTTTTTTTAACAGAACATGGCGTGTAAGAATTTCTTGTCTTCCAGGAAAAATAAACTTAATTACTTTCCCTATTAAGTTCATTGCTTTCTGACATTCAAATAGTGGGTTAAAGATTCCCATGAGGAAAATAACATACTTAATCCAGAACATACCCGCTTTGGAAGTAAAGTTTCCTCAACAACGGTTATACTAACAGTATCTGCGCAGGCTTGTTCCACAACTCAATGTAGGAACAGGATCCCAATTGGAAAATAGAGGCTGTGTGTGCCCCAGAGGAATCCCTATAGACTTAGATAGTACCAACAAAATCAAATTTACATAGGCCAAAAAATAGTACACTTCCCAACAAAATGGGTTATCAAATGAACGTCAAGTGTGTCAAGTCTCAGAGCGATGTAGTTTTAACTGTTGATGTGAGCTGTGCTGTATTTTTTGTTTCTGTTCTGATGTATCCTCTATTGGTGAAACATTATCTGATTAATTGCTCACTGAGATTTTACATATTTAAGCCTTGGAATTTGGATTTTTTCAATTGCATCTTAGGATTTAGTTATATTTCTTATTAACTTTCCACTTATGTATCATTTTTAATGGAAATTTCAATGAAGTGTCAAGTTTTAAGCAGAAACAAACAGAAAGTTTTAAGCAACAAACAAGAAGAAAAAACTTATTTTATTTTAGTTGTTATTAATTTTTAAATTTATTCATTTGAAAAGAAAATATATGTCCAGGACCAGGACTCGAACCCGGGTCTTCCAGATCACTAGTCTGGGACTCTACCATTTGAGCTATCCTGGGCCCTAATGAAGTACGCTTCTCGGCCATGGTCATATCTTTTCTTTTTGATCCCAAGTCCCCGCGTTCTTGCATTTTGCGAAGTATACGAGAGGAAGAATGTTCTTTGAACATTATTTTAATTTGGATCTAGTTGACTTACGTCATTATAATTATTATAATTTATTTTATTTTAGTTGTTATTAATTTTTAAATTTATTCATTTGAAAAGAAAAGATATGTCCAGGACCAGGACTCGCAAAATGCAAGAACGCGGGGACTTGGGATCAAAAAGAAAAGATATGACCATGGCCGAGAAGCGTACTTCATTAGGGCCCAGGATAGCTCAAATGGTAGAGTCCCAGACTAGTGATCTGGAAGACCCGGGTTCGAGTCCCGGTCCTGGACATATCTTTTCTTTTCAAATGAATAAATTTAAAAATTAATAACAACTAAAATAAAATAAATTATAATAATTATAATGACGTAAGTCAACTAGATCCAAATTAAAATAATGTTCAAAGAACATTCTTCCTCTCGTATACTTCGCAAAATGCAAGAACGCGGGGACTTGGGATCAAAAAGAAAAGATATGACCATGGCCGAGAAGCGTACTTCATTAGGGCCCAGGATAGCTCAAATGGTAGAGTCCCAGACTAGTGATCTGGAAGACCCGGGTTCGAGTCCCGGTCCTGGACATATCTTTTCTTTTCAAATGAATAAATTTAAAAATTAATAACAACTAAAATAAAATAAATTATAATAATTATAATGACGTAAGTCAACTAGATCCAAATTAAAATAATGTTCAAAGAACATTCTTCCTCTCGTATACTTCGCAAAATGCAAGAACGCGGGGACTTGGGATCAAAAAGAAAAGATATGACCATGGCCGAGAAGCGTACTTCATTAGGGCCCAGGATAGCTCAAATGGTAGAGTCCCAGACTAGTGATCTGGAAGACCCGGGTTCGAGTCCTGGTCCTGGACATATCTTTTCTTTTCAAATGAATAAAAGATGAAAAAACGTTTCCTTACTCTTGGAAAAATCATCAACACAAAGCCTTTAATCTAAAGGTGAACACCTGCAATCCAGATGTAAATGCCTAAAGCATACTAGGTATATTTTTTAGTCCTTAATTCCATAGACGTTTTGGAAAAAGGTTTAGGCGACAAAAATTTAGTTTTAATTTATTATGGAACATATACCCCACCTTTATCGAATCTGAGTCACGATGAGCCGGATAAAATACTGTATATTGTTTACAAACCGACTATTGATGACGTAAGCACTAAATACTGACGACTCACTGATCACTCTTGCTACAGCTCGTGCTCAGGTCTTAACGTTGTATTGAAATTTGAAAAGTGTTACAGTTTAATAAGTTCTTCTATTCAAAAGAATGGATGGTTCATAACTAAAAAACTCAAGTTATGTTAGTTATTATTCGGTTTCCAACCAGAACGAACAATAAAGGCTGCCTATTAGTTGGCGATACAGTTGAATTAATTCATTAATAATTTAAAAAACTAATGATTTTAAAAACCAAACCGCCATAACATCCTTACCGTGGTGGGAGGACACTAGCGGTTTCTATTAGGCGAGGTCAACTAAATCAGTACACTTGAGGAAGAAGAGGGTTGAGGTTGAAGACTGCCAAAGTTACCATAGAAACGAAAATATAATAAAATAACTATAATAAATAAATGATCTAATCTACTGACAGTTGTAAATTTAATAAATAAATTATTCATGTGAGAAGGTTAAAAAAAATCGTAGAAACATCGATATACATCCGATCATCATTATCATTTAAACCATTTTTTATTCAGGGAACAAATCCAGTACAATTGAAAACAAAAAAATTGAAGCTAGTGCCACTAAGGCTACACCTACATTGGATCCGATTCGGTGCGACGTGATTCTATCACATACGATGCTGGGGTGTATACATTATACATATTTTACTATACATTATAGTAAAATATAAATGTATTAAAAATAATTAATAAATAATCTTAATTTTATAAATTTAAAGAACCAAATGTTATAACTTTCGATATATTTCAGTCATTTGGTTTGCTAGCGACGTCTCATCGTATCGCACCGGATCCAATGTAGGTGTAGCCTAATAAGGAAGTGCAGTCGTGGTCATAGAAATTGAATCACCTAAGATTATTACCTTTTTGATCCTAAATGTGTAAACAAATAGTAGGAAAGTATTTGTTTACCTACAAGTATCAGAGTGAGATGGTATAAGTGACTCATATTTTAGTAGTGCCCAGGGTATCCAATATTAAGCACCTATTTCTTATTATTACGTCCCATATACTGAGTTTCAAACAAATGTCTAATGAGGAAAAAGTTAAAATAGTTACATTTGCTGAAGCTGGGCTTTTTTTGCGCGAGAGAGGAAGGAGGGTGAGGTGCGACCAATCCACTGTGGTAAGAATAATAAACAAAAATCTTTCCCAGGGATCTACCGAGCGAAAGAAAGGGACTGGAAGGAAAAGGAAGACAGATGAGCGTTTAGATCGCATGATGATGAGATTATCCTTAGAATATAGCTTCAAAACTGCTACAGAAATATCTAGAGATCTAGCAGATGGCTATTTAGCTGAAGTAAGTCGAGAACAGTTGGGAGAAAATTAAGAGAAAAAGGTTTATGGGCAAGAAAACCAGCCAAAAAGCCATTTCTTAATAAAAAAAACTTAAACAATATCGCCTAAATTGGGCCCAGAATTTTAAAAATTGGACATCTGATGACTGGAGGAAAGTAATGTTTTCAGATGAGAGTAAATTCAATATAATCAGTTCTGACGGTGCTCCATACGTAAGACGTCGGCCAAATGAAAGATTTGACGAATCCTGTACTATGAAAACAGTGAAACATCCGGCACACATGATGGTCAGGGGGCGTTTTTCCTAATTTGGAATTGGCAAAATAAACTACATAGATGGGACGGTTAGTGAGAAAAAATATTTTAAAAAATTTTGTAAGAGAGTTTGATTCCCTCGATGAATTCCCATCTTACACACTGCGGAGACTTCATTTTTCAAGATGATTCTGCTCCATGACATAGAGCCAAATCGGTAAATTAATTATTTATTAATTTTAAAAAATGTATTAACTGTAAGATACATTATTTTTGTATTGCCTTTACCATTGTGTTTTTGGATAGGTAAAGCAGTTTCCAACAGAAAACGAAATCTCCACGCTGCCATTGCCCAGGCTATAGCCCTGATTTAAATCCTAAAGAAAACTTGTGGATGATCATGAAAAAACTAATTACTATTGCAAAGCCTAAGAATAAAGATGAGCTAAAACAGGGAATCGAAAAGGTGTGGAATGAGGAGATCAGCGACGAAATCATAAAAAATTTGATCGACTCGAGGCCAAAGAGGATCGGCTCAGTCAGGGCTAATGGCGGTTCGACAAGATACTAGTTTATATTAATATTTCAATAAATATATTTTAATTGTTTTTATACAATTTTTCCTAAGGAATTTATATGAATACGTAAAATACAATTATTGTTTTTAAATTCCTCGTTAGCACTAAATATTTTATTTATCATTTTATGAATATTATTTATTTTTTGTTTGGGTTTTAACCATTTTTCACGCTTAATAACATACTCATTTCCTTTGCAAAACATTTTAAAATTATCAAAAGGTAAGAAAAACATTGGTTTGAGGAGATTCTCCATTATTTTTAAGTGATGCAATTTCTATGACCACTACTGTACTTCTACTCCAAGACGCAAAATTAATATAAATCGTCATAACCAAGAAGGAATTTTGGAAAAATTCAATATACCAACAAAAATATAGACTATGGAAGTTTATCCAAAAATAAAACCACAAAAACATATATAGCCTAAAATTTGTATGCTGTTTTTTCCCGCAAAAATAACAATTTTTTTTTAGCAAATCATAGAGTAATTTAATGATTTCAATATATATACATGGACTCCTAATTAATAACCTTGATCCCCAAACTATCATTTAAAAAAATTATCTCCATAAAAATTTAAATGATAAAGGAGGAATAAAAAATAAATGAGGAAAAAGAACAGAAAAACGAAAATAAAAACTTTGGAAACTTTCATAAAAAATGTCTGATAAAGACACCACAGAACTTCCTTGTACGCTTATTAATATAACATGTGTGAATATATATATGTTGGAGACAGCCCAATCCTGTGTACATCTATCAGGAATAACGTTGTGGTTTTTCAAAATGTCAAACAGCCACTTGGAGATTATTTTGTTCCATGGACAATCTTCTTTGGGGAAAGAAAAATGCAGGTCCATGTGCGACAGCTGACCCCATACAGCCATGATTCGTGGATCTAAAACGATTTGTGAATGTCCTAGAAAACGAGTGAATTCCAGTGGAAGGGGGGTCTTTGGTGAATAGGCTCCAAAGAGACTGGTTCTGGACCATTAGGCAGCCTGCTGCTGTACCATGGAAACCATGTTTCAAAGAAACCTGAGATTGTGTGACCCCTTACAGACTCTCCCCCAAGCAATATAATTTTAGAAGGTGCCCACATTGCTTACTGTAAAGCTCTACATTGGTATTCTCAATAGTATGAATCAGAAAAAAATAATAATAATACAAATATATACACATACATGTATGTATGTATATGTATATATGGGAGCGAAGTGGCTCATTGGTAGAGCACTGAGTTGACATGCCGAAAATCCTGGTTCAAATCCCCCTGCTGGTAAGACTTTTATTTAGCCTTTTAGTAGCCAGAGATAGATCATATGGGATCTAGTACCCTCCTGGGGCTCACCCAGTCTCTATAAAGTGGGTATCCAAAATAAGGGGGAAAATCCTGAAACTACCAATGGTTGAGTGTGATCTAGGACAAATAACCTCCCTGCACGACCGTTGTCCATGTAACAGTACCGTCTCAACCATGTTGACCGAACCCCAGACCCGATCACAGGTTGTAGTAAAGGAATTATTTTTAGTCCTCCACCTGAACAATGTTCATTTCCATATCTATAGAGTCAACAAATAATTATTGAAGATGCTTCCATTGTATCTATAAGATTTATATAAATACATCATCATAGCGTTTTATCCTTCCTTACTGCCTAAGCAGTGTGAGGAGACCCAACTTGACACAGTTGTCTCTGTTCTGTACCAGCTCATTTCTTCAATTCCAATCCATTCCTTTTTGAAATTCACAATAAAAATGGTCATAATACCTGAAATAACTTTAAAAATTATTAAGGCCAATTGCTCAAAAATAAATTTACAAACCAAACATTATAACAAGCCAAGAAACTTTATTTGTATGAATAATTTTATATTCACTGCACATATTAATAAAGTGAATTTAGTATTAAACATAACACTATTACGTCGGTTCCTAAAACCAGGAGTAACGTGAGAAAAATAAACTTGAGGTGAGGTTCCTCAGAGACCTGCTAACGCTCGTAATATGTGTCAATTGCCAAATTACTCCAGTGCGAGAGAGTAGACAAACAAGAAAGATAAAGCAATCATGAGAGCTCTCGGTAATTGGTTTCAATTCGACCCTTCCTTTTTATGTTAATGTGTCAAAAGGAAAAAAATTTCTTTCAGAAGAGACATTATTTAGTTCATGAGGGCAGTAGGAATATTAGCTATGTAGAGATCGATTAAAATATACTCCAATACACTGTAGAATTATACTTTATTCTAGTAGTGGATTATAGTCATTTAATTCTCGAATGGGCACAGATTTTATTTTAAAATTTCAAGTACATCTGTTTCTCATTACATTATACAAGAAAAATGAAAACAAAAACAAGAAAAAAACTATGACATTCAGAGTAGATTTGCATTAATGAATATAGTTAACAATTCAAAGGAAGAACTTTAAAAAAAAGTCAAAATATATTATCATAATTAAATAAAAATATAAAAAATCACAAATATTCATAATTGTATATTTAATTTAATTTAAAAAAATAAAGACAGAAATAGGAGTAGGGAAGAAGTCTCAGCTATTTGCAATTACTATTTGGCAATATTATTTCTTATCAAATTTTCTTTATTTATGGTTACCTATAGATTTATATATGATATCAAAAAACCTAAAGCTTTTCTTGATCAACGACCAATAAAACACAAAAGTTTTCAAATTGGGTGATTAGTTTCTGAGATTAGCGCTTTCACACAAATAAACTCTTTAGCTCTATAAAAAGTCTAATATATATATATATATATATATATATATATATATATATATATATATATATATATATATGTGTGTGTGTGTGTGTGTGTGTATGTTGTCTGTTTATATTTTACATAACTATAAACGATAATAAGTAATTTGTTTTAACCAAATTACTCCTCATTAAAATCCAAAATATTAAAAATGGAGCCAAAGGCTGCTCATTAAAATCACTGAAGATATAATTGAAACCCAACGAATTTATTTAAGTTGAGGCAGGAGAAATCATTATAATTGTAATTTTAATTATTATTGCTTTAATTCAATTATAGTTGTCAACTTCAGCTTGCTACAGCCCATCGAAAGATGTTCCTACCCCCCCAAGCCATCCTATTCAGTAGAGGTCGGACCCTAACCCTCATTTGTTATTATGAGCTAGAGAATGTTAATATGGGAAACTTATACATTTTGGTAACCATTTCATTTAGAAATGGACATTCCAACAAACATATATCATCTATATAAGGAAGAAAATAGACACTAAATAAGTGGTTACTTAATTAAAATAAGTAACCACTTATTTAGTGTCTTATTTGACTGCACCCCCAACTATTCTCTTCCTTACATCGATCATCCAGTCAACCATCCCTCGCTTCTCATATATCATCTATACTTCGAAATGTTAGTTGAAACTTTTATTTCCTGATGAAAAGATTACCAAAATCTACTCATCACCCTTAATTGCATTCTCTATTTCATACTAAACCTCATGATAACTTGTATTTTTGGAAAAAAATAAGAATAAAACGAATAAACAGTTAAAACTTGTAACTCAACTCAAAATGACAACCTGTGGAACAGATACCCTGATTTTAAACTGACAAATTCATAGATAAGAATAAAGCTAAGGACCGAGTTATAAAATAAGAATGATAATTATAACTCATTTTTAGTCAAAATTAAAAGCATGCAATCGCAGATAACAGATAACCCAGTAGGTTAATAAACTAAAAATCCAGCAAAAAGTAATGTATATTTTCAATTTGCTTCTAATATAAATGTATTTTAAAAAATAAAATAAATAGAAAAACCTAATTTTTCTTTCAATACAAGGTGTCTGTTCTGCAGGTTGTCATTTCAACTAGAGTAATAAGTTTAAGTGTTTAATCATTCCATTTTTAATATTTTCCAAAAATAAAAATTATCATGATTTATATATAGTACGGAAAATTGGATGTAATTATGGTTTAATGAGCAATTTTGATAATCATTTCATCAAGAAATGAACATTTCTACAAACATATATATCATCTGTCCTTCAAAATGTTAGTTGAAACTTTTATTCCTTAATTAAACGATTATCGAAATATACTCATAATTACTTTAATATTTTTGAAAAATATTAATATAGAAACAAAGAAAAAGTTAAAACTTGTTGTAACTCAACTCAAAGCGACAACCTACACAATAATTACCAAATATGACAATAAGAAACTATAGTACACTAAATAAAAACATGATTACTTATATGGGGCTCAACCAAACCATCGAATTCGTCTCGTATTCAATCCTTGCAATCCAAAATCCTAAACGCTCCTTATTTTGTCACAAATATAACCATCCATAATGACCATAACGTTCCATGTGTTACCGATTTAGCCCATTCCAGATACCTATTATTCCATAATAAACTCCAGGCCCATCCAAACCCACTAGTTTCCATCCTTGCATCCAATTCCATCCTGGACAATCCTCCTAGGCGTCTGAAGAGAAGATGGCCTCGGGACCTTATATCATAGAAATGTTATTAGAGTGCTGCCAGTGGGTAGTACCTCTACATGTCCTGTCATATATTTATTTATTCATATAGCCCTTGTACTAGATGTATATATTACAGTTGTACAATTCAATAAAATAATTTTTTTTTTAACAAAAAAAAAACAATTACTAATAAATCAGTTGAAACTGGATAGTGGATTTATTTTAAAAGAAGCTCATGTAAAGATATCCAATATTTTGTGTTCAATAAAACCAAAAGAAAAAATCTTATGTCAGATCAATATGGGATTTATGTAATCTCAGAATAGTCGAGAATACCAGGAAGCTAGAGAACATTCACTAAGTTTTAATGAATTTTGAGTGTTCTAATTCAGAACAATCATTATTTTGTAATGAAGGGATTTCATATTATAAAAAAGGCGAAACAAATGATGGTATGTGATTCATATAAATGGAACAATATATACCATAAAAACATTCCATAATTATAGTTTATATACAGTGATTCTATTAATTGATAAGTAGAAAAAACTGTAGCATCACGAAGATCTACCATAAAACAAAATCACAAAGCCCAAATTAGTCAAAACATGAAATAAAAACTCAGCTTACCTGTGTATTTCCAAAATCCTTGAGAAGTGAACAAGGCTTAGCAATATGCAGGGAGTACACCAATTTTGCGATTATAAAAAATGAAAAACGCAGGAAAATAAAATAATTGGATCAAATCTACAAAATATCAAAATTCACTAAAAATGATGGCAGTTAGACAAGCTAGATAACCAGCAAGTCAAACTTGGAGGAAGGTTATAGCCCGCCTAAACTGAGCATTTAAAATTCTAGCACCAATTATTTGTGTTCTTGTTTATGTTTTTTAAACAATTAGATGCTACTGCTATTATTTAGCAAATTAAATTTTATAGTAAATGTAGCTGTATATTAATGTCATACAAAAATGTATAGAATTTTAAATATTAGTTTAAAAATACACAAATAACCTGTTTTTTTTAGGAAATGAAGTTCCTGACGATGAATAGGTCAACTGTATGATTGCTGGAGTGGAAGATGAATTCAACCTTTCTCATAAAATTGATCTTGAATGGAGAACGGAAGAAGCTAAACTTGGATCAAATAAGGTATTCTTTATTTTATTAATGACAATAATTTAGTACTAATAATCCATAAGCTTCATGGAATAAACCACTCCCACCACAACAATAAGGTCAGATCAGGGGGTCTATTATGCCTATGCTTTGAGTACTGACTGAGGGGGGGGGGGTGGAATATTGTCATCATCCACAGTTGAGGGGCCAACATAGGGAGCTTATACTTATACTACACCTATATAAAGTGCACTTATCTTTTGTAAACAGAAAACTTATTAAACAAGTCCATTGATTAATGGAGTTTTGGTTTAATTGTCAATTATATTAATACGACATTTTTTACTCTCAATGGCATAAATTCGGTTCAGCTAAAGGCCAATATCAACAAAAATTTCATGGTACTTGCTTTACAAATGATGTAAGTACCATAATGACTTTCATCCCTCATTGCGCACATCTGGGGGTTGATTTTGCAAAATCTTTAAAACATTTATTATTATGTGGAAGAAAATGGTCCGGGTGGAAAAAACAAAACATTTATTATTATGTTTAAAAGTAAATCCTGCTTACTTATTTTCACGTCTCTAACTTAACACGTGACCGGTTTGATTTTTAAAAAATAAATAAACATGTGATTCTTTATTTTAAATTTATAAGCTAAATCTATTACAATTATTGGTATTACGATTACAATACATACTAAATAAATATATATATTCATATATATCCCTCCCTTTTTTTTCTAAATTTCTACCTCTCTACATATATATTTTTCTCATTTATCATATACTTAGTCTGCAATGTATTTTTATAGTTCTGTTATTTTGTCTGTTTTTCTTTCTTAGCCCTGAAGATGACCCACAAAGTGGGTCGAAACGTCGGCACGTAATTAAAATAAGTAACCACTTATTTAGTGTCTTATTTGACTGCACCCCCAACTATTTTCTTCCTTACAATACATACTATTAGTTTTATAGCTACCTATTGTATTTCCACTTTTTTTTTTTTGAAGGAGTAAACATTTACCCCACTTCACCTTAAATGAATGTTCTAAAATACAATAAAGTAATATAGAAGTGAAATAAAGATAACAAATACTATTGTTATTATTTTTTACAGTTTGTCGAGGTGAATGCTCTACGCCTGGCAGAACCTAGGCAAGCATGTACCAGACTATGGCAAGAACTTTCTGGAAATAAATGCTCACCTGAGATGGCTATAATCGAATTGGGGAAAAAAATTAATAAGAAATGTAAACTTGCTACTGTTATACTGGTTGATGAGGTATGATTGCTCTTTGCTACGATTATTATGTTCCTCCACAACATTTAGTCTAAGTTAAAATAATGTTTGCAGCTCGACTATCTTTGTAATCAACATCAGGATGTAATCTATAATATATTTGAATGGTCTACAAAATCGTCTGCTGCTCTCACGGTTATTACAATCGCAAATACCATGGATTTACCAGAGCGAACTCTTAAACAAAAAGTTACAGAATGGTAAGTTGTTTTTATTAAGTTTTATTCATTACTTAATAGGTTTCTTTATTATTATTACCTAGATTTCTCATTGATAAGGTAAATAATAATATTAATTGGCAACCAAGAAGTATTGATTCCTTGGCAATGTCTGATCTTTACAGAGGATGTCTCAGGAATAAATTTATGTAATTAAAGGAGGTATATCAAAGCTATAGTTCATTTCCATCGATCGTACTTTTATATCTCAATCTGTTTTTGAGATATGATTTTAAAATGTTTTTTTAAGAAGACCACATTTTTTTTCCCATAAAAGGTCACATCTATCTATTGTAGTTAAACATATCTTAACTGTTGTTACCATTTTTTGAATATAAAATAAGTTTTCTGTAAGGAAGAAACTAATCTTTTGCGTGGCGATCGTAATTTTATTGAAAGAAAATTTAACAATTTTCTGAGTTGAGTCTTTTGAAATGATTTTTTAAATTATGACCTTGAGGAATTAATGAAAGTTGTAATATTTCATCATCTTTCCAATGAAAAACCTGCTTAATCTTATTTTAAAAAGAATTTCAGATTAGAGATCACTAAAACATTTGATACCAATAATATGAGAATACAAGTATCCAGTAATTTTTTTTCCTGGTTTTATTATCTAATAAGTTGTTTTTCAGGTAGAAATTTCCAAAAATTCATTCTGTGAGGTTGAACCAAAGAATATTAATGGAAAATATTCATTTCTACTTATTTACTTTTGCTACGTGACTGCTATGATCACCTGCAATTTTATTTTTTACAATTTTACAAATCGGTTTCTATCTTATTGATAATTATTTATTGATAGATTTCAACATTGGATAAAAGTTATGATATGTTTAAATATAGCAGAGATACTTGCCCTTTTATGGGAAAATGTGGTTTTTGCAGAAAGCTCTCAAAAAAACATATTTCGAAAACAGATTGAGATATCCTATCCCCTCCCTTAGTTACTTACATTTTCGCCTAGGACAGGATGAGTTAGTACAGATCACTATTAACGATAGAACATCAAGCTACAAAAGTACAAACCATAATAACCTGCCATAATGTCTTTCGTGAAAAAAAACATGAACAGCATATAAATTATAACATAAATTTTTAATTGTCCAATTATGAGGGGGGGAAAATGAAAATATTATAATCCCTGAAAATAAGTAAAATCACTGTACCAGCCTAGTATGGATTTTGCAAATGATTATTTTTAATGATTTTCTTATTTTTTATTTGCATTCTTTTTTCAGGGCCTTACTCATCTTGTTTTTCAACCTTACACATTTCAACAACTCCAGGAAATTGTATTGGGTCCAGCTCAAACTTTCATGTTGATGCAATTCAGTTAGTAGCAAAGTAAAGTATAATTAATAACCATTTTACCATCTGTAGATTTATATACATTTATTATATCATGTATAATATAATTTATTTATTATAATAATATATATTATCTTAAATAAGAGTGTTAGCCTGTGTTAATTTGTATATTATTCTTTTACAAGGGAAGTAGCTGCTGTTAGTGGAGATGCTCGAACAGGATTGGATATATGTCGTCGTGCAATAGAACTGATATCTTCTGATTTAGAAGTTGCTAAAGTATCTCACATATAGAAAGAAGGCTCTGGTTCAAATATTTACAGGAACAAGGGTCACAGCAATGAAGTATGTATTAAAATTTGATTTTTTATTTAATAATTTAGTTAAGGCTAAGTAATTTTGTTCCCAGTATTTTAATTAAAATTGTCTTCTTTTTTTTAAAATGTTATAATGTTATTGATATACTTTATTTTATATGATTTCAGAAAATGCAGTGTAATTAACCAGTTTTTATTAAGGGCTATGAGAGATGAATTTCATAGAACTGGGACTGAAGAAACTACTATTGCCCAAGTTTATTCTCAATTCAGTGCAATTACCATTCTTGAAGGTATAAATTTAATTATGGTCTATAGTAATAAGTTTTGATTTTTTGGGAGTTTGGCATAAGTTTTCAGCATTAATAATCTTGTTTAAAAAAAAAAGAAATAAGAAATTTAAGTGATACTGAATATAAACAAATTTTAAAAATTTACTGAGATTTTATTTAATTTATCTGTTTTCAAAGAAATGTTATGATGCATTTCTTGATGCATTTACAAACTTCTGTCAATCTATTGCTGCCAAAACCCGAATTAGTAAAATCACCATTAATGCAATCCAAACATCTAGGCATTGATCTATCCCTACAATGCTCAGTTGACTCAGTACGTATTACGTTTTCAGAAACTCATTTGTTACCAAACCCAGCAACATTGTTAGCCTTCTTGATCTTTGTGATGCTATCACTTCAATTACAATTACTGGGTGCAAGGTCTGCTATAGAGCATTTTGCAAACTCCTATATTCTCATATATACTTGATTTTTTTTTATACAAAATATTCTAAGCAATAACTAATTTTGAATATCTTGAAATGTTGTTTTCTATTAACATGAGAGTAAAAAGGGAACAACAGTACAAGTTATTACAATACGAGCCAGATTTATTGGATATAAACACTATATAAACATATATACAGACAGACACTTCACACACCAATATCGATCCAGCCAGAATACCTGTAGAACGCCAACTGACTGACTACAATGATGGTGAACACAACATGGATGACATCATGCACATCCAACATAATCTTAACTGTCACTTTACAGTGTTGACTGTCTATAATACAATATAGATGATACACAGAAGAGGAATTACTTCAACATTTTCATCCTTCAAACTCTGATCTACTGATCCTCCTTCTGAGTAAACTTTATTTTCCCTTTGTTCGTAATCATAATTATCTCATCATAACTATGTGTTCTGTATACAACTCAATTGAAGCCATTGCCCAATAGTTAAAATGTTAATTTACATTTCAATTTATAAACTTCTATCAACATTGCATAACAATTGTTTACTGAAAAGAAATATTTGAAACATAACTTATGTTGAGGATTAGTGGAGTAATAATGCTTAAAAATTTGATTCTGGTTGACAAAAGGAAATTATGGTTTACGCAGAAACATTGGAGTTGAATAACCTTCTCTATAACTCTTTTAAATTGAACAAACAACCCCTTATATTGTAAGGAAGCAATATACCTTTCACTTATTTAAGTGGTAATTTTACTATTTGGGGATCTCTTTACAAGAGTAGTTATTTGTTTGTTTGTTTGTTGTTGCTTAGAGGCGTAAAACCCTAGGGTCATCAACGCCTGTAGATTTTTTTTTTTAATAATTATTTATCTTAAGAAAAATAAATAAATAAAATAGGCATATACACATACATACTAATAAATAATGCAACTATAATAAGGAAAAAAATAAAGCCATCGGAAAAAACAACAAATGCATCTATAGCAGGGACAATGGAGGATCAAATATTGGTTATTAATTTACAGTTTGTAATGAATTTCACCACTTAGTCGATTTCAGTTCTGTTGTCTCTAAGTGCTTCTCTAACATGGGGGGGGGGGTATTTTGAGCTGATTTAGTATTTTTTTATAGGAGTAGCATTCCTCAAACATATGTCTGATGCAAAGATTTTTATTACACCTAAGGCATATCGGTGGTGCATCCCTTGTTATGAGATGTGCGTGGGTAAGCCGGGTGTGTCCTATTCTAAGGCGAGCTATAGCCACCTCTTCATGGCGTTTACTACGATTAGATGTAGCCCAGGGCTTTACTTCCCTTTTTATATATTTCAATTTACTGGCTGGACTTTCATCCCACATTGCTTGCCATCTTTTGTCTATACATTCTTTAAGGGGGCGAGCAAGTTCTTGGGCGGTTAGAATGGCTGTGCCTCTCTACCTGGGAGGTTTAGAGCTGCTCGAGCAGCTTTGTCAGCCATCTCGTTCCCGACAATACCCACATGTCCCGGTGCCCAGATGAAGAATAGTTTTTTGTTTATGTGATTTAGCATAATTAAATATTCGTGAATGCGTTGGACTATGGGGTTGAGCGAGTACATACTGTTCAATCCCTGGAGGGCGCTCATTGAATCGGAAATTATTACTATATTGTCTGTTTGTATATTTGTCATGGAGAAATGTAGAGCGGATGCTATGGCATTTAGTTCGGCGGTATAGACGTTGCAGAGGTGGTGTAGCTTTTTTTTATGGGTTGAATTGGGCGTAATAAAGGCAGATCCAGTTGAGTTATCAGACTTTGAGCCATCTGTATATATTGCAGTGTGGTGTGGTAAAGATTGTATCAATTCACAGAACATTTTTCGATATTGCGCGGTCGGGGTGTCTTGTTTACGGAACTTGGACAGCTGTAGAAATACTTTGGGTGGTCTGTAAGTCCAGGGTGGTGTATATGAATCCATTATATCATGAGTGATATGTCTTTAAGGAAGGCGATTGCAAATGAGATTCTTTCTGTGAGAGGGAAGGTTCGAGTTCGGTTTATTATGTAAGGCAGAAGTAAACTTAGGTTTAAATATATATTTATGAGTGGGATGATCAATTTGCAAATATAGTTTGGAAACATAATTGATAGCCAGTTTCTGTCTTCTAAATAAAAGGGGAGGAAAACCGGCTTCTGTGCACAGGCTAAGGATGGGACTTGTTCGAAAAGCACCTTTCGATATCCTAATTCCAGTGTGGTGAATGGAGTCAAGCTTGGCTAGGATTCGTGGGCGGGCTGAAGCGTAAATAAAGGACCCATAATCAAGCTTTGAACAAACTAGTGCCCGGTAGAGTTTCAGCAATGTAGCCCTGTCTGAACCCCAAGTAGTACCGCTGAGAATACGTAGTATGTTTAATTTTTTTAAGGCTGATGTTTTGATTGCAGTTATATGATGTCCCCAGGTTAATTTTCTGTCAAATGTGAGTCCTAAAAATTTGTGGTGGTCATTGAACGGTAGTAATTCATTTGCTAAATACAATACGGGGGGAGGCGGGGTATTTCTTTTTCGGCTGAATAAGAGGCATTTGGTTTTTTCTGGTGAGAATTGAAGACCTATAGATTGGGACCAGTTGTCTAGTATATCGAGAGATTCTTGAAGTTTGAGCTGTATATGTGAAATGTCGTGAGATCGGTAAACAATGGCTAAATCGTCCGCAAATAATAATGATTTTACCCCTCTTGGGAGGTTCAAGCCTAGGTCATTAATAGCCAGTGAGAAGAGCGTTGGGCTTATTACACCACCCTGAGGGACACTGCTGTTCTGGTTATGATTCTCAGAAAGTTCGCAGCCCACCCTAACACTGAAGTGACGATTATTTAGGAACTGAAAAATGTAGGTGAACATTTGCCCTGTTATACCGATTGAAATTAGTTTTTGCAGGATAGCTGAGTGATCAATATTATCAAACGCTTTTACCATATCGAAGAACACCGCTCCTATCTGTTGACCATTGACAAAGGCATATTGTGCTTCAGCTTCTAATGTAACTAAGTGATCAATTGTGGATCGACCTTTACGGAATCCGGATTGAAATTTAATGTATTAATTTGTTCTTTTCCATCATCCACATCAGTCTTTTGTTGACCATCCGTTCCATGGTTTTGCTAAGACAGCTGGTAAGGAAGATCGGGCGGTAGCTGGTAGGTATTCGTTTGTCTTTTCCATTCTTTAGTATAGGAACCACACAACAAGAGTTAGTTATGGTAAATATACAAATATAAATAAGCATACAAAGAGAGAATTAAAAAAAACAACTTATATTAAATGGAAAAACATTAGAATTCTTTTGACACTCTAGTAGCCTACCTACTGTGATCGATTCATTTTATAAGCAACCTTTGAAAGATTTAAATTGAAGGATATTATTTTAATTCATTATTCCTCTGATCAAATGGCTTATTGTTGTTTTAAACTTTTGTAATATTTTTTTATTATTTATTTCTATTTCAGGTTATGAGGTATCTCCTATTGGTATGTTACTGAACACGTCTTCTGCTCTTGCTGACTCTGGTCTGATTCTGGCAGAAACATGCCACTCTGACATTAACAGGAAACTGTCTCTAAATGTTTCACCTGGTGATATACATTATGCTCTTTCCTGTTAACAGTTCTGTTCTTCGTTTTTATTTTATTTTTGTAAATTTGATTATGTATCATTCACCATAGAAATATTCTCAAGATGAGAGTGTTGTGGTGATCAAATTTTAAATATTTAACTGAATTTTTTTAATTGTTACAGATCAAATTATTTATTAATATGTGTTGTGTTGTTATACCTGAAAAGATGTAAATATTTCGATAGGTAATTACTATTTATATAATGTTTAGTGTTTTAATATTGTATATTTCTTTTATTTCTTTAAATAAAAATAATGATGCATTTTACTTTTGATTTTATTTTTTATTTTCTATTATCTACGATCCATAATTTATAGTGTGCAAAATGTTCACTTTTTCCGTATTTTGGATGAACGAAACAATTTTTATATGCATAGATAAAGTATTATTAACAATATTACATTGATTATCAGAATTATAGTTTCTTTTTTACTTAATTAATCATTCATTATATCACTGTTTAAATGTGGGCCATAATGTTTCAATTTCAAAATACTGGCAAATCACACAAAATTATTTTAAAAGTTAGAAGAATATATCTTACAAAAAGTGGCTTATAATTATATTTTAATTTTCCCTAGTAAAAACATAATTTTATAGGATTAGAATTTAATAACAGTATAGTTACGATCATTGGTTTTGGGGATTAAAGAAAATCAATGTTTCTCTCCGAAACAACACAAGTTTGAGTAAATAGTTATTTAACAAAGTCTCTCTTTTTCCTAAGCAGATCCAAGTATCTCAGCACACTGATGAATACAATTTTCAGCTTATTTTCTTTTAACTACAACAAAATCAGGTGCAACAAAGTTCTTAACATTAAGACTCCCTATGTTTTTTTTTATAAAAGAAGCTCATACATTATTTTTGAAGTAACCATATGTGGTGTCGTTGGCTCATATCCTTAGTCATCTGATCAAAGTGGTTTCCAGGCTCATCCCTAAGACTGCTGGTAATTATATCTTGCCATCTCATCCTGTCTCAATCCTTTTCTTGAATATGCCTTGAAAGGCCTTTTGATACCTCCTGTCCTTTTGAGAAACCTAACCAAGGATGAAATATTTTCAAGGTATTCATTTTCAATATAGATTTATTAGATTCAAGTCCTCCCTGCAATGAAAATGATTCGGTCTTGTGATGATTCAATTTTTGTAATGTTATTGTCCCGTTAATTAAACTTTTTTTTAAATTTAGTGTCAGTTGATTGTCCAAGTTTTCGATCCATCCTCGTATTATAAACTATTAACTGGAGAAAATACAACTTTTATATCTTGTTTTGTTAATTTCATAAACCTTAATAACAAATTATCTTAAGATATAAATTCTTTAAAAAACCAGAGATGGTCTAGTATATTTTTTTCATATTGTACTACACTAAATCAATATAGATTCCTGTTAACATCAAACAAATGTATGCATTGCTAATTAATATTAAAGATTTTATATTTTGTGTATGTTTCTTATTTAGTTTATTAAATTATTGAATGTTCATGATGAACTTCACAATGGACGTATTTTTTGTTTTTAATTTAGAGAAACTATTTAATTTTTTTTTTTACTAAATTATATATACTATGTTAGTAATTAATAATTTGTAGTAATTGTTCATCCTTTTTGTATTTAATTATATAATAAAATCTTATTATTATATTTGTATTTTAATTTCATTATACCCTTTCATCTTTGCATAAATGTGTAACATATGAGCAATTAAAGAATTTGATTTTATTTTTATATTAAAAAATCTGATATTACAAGCAGATATAAAGTTAATTCTTTCGATGGTTATAATATTGACAATGATGTTAACTGAATTTAAATAATTAATTTAATAGATTGTTATTTCCATCAATTCTATGTACCTATCAAGTTTTTCTTGAAGAAGACTTAAAATTCTGGTTTAAACTTTGGGCTAGATTAAAAAGTATGTGTTTTAATTGTTTTTTTCTTGCACCTTCTACCACAGGTATTAAAAACAATTTTAAAAATAAATTTTCTCTAAGGAGGATAATTATATGGAGATAAATAAGTTTCTATCATTCACCTTAATATTAGTCAGTGTAAATAAAATATAATATTTATGTTTTGTTATCTTAGTTTATAAGGGGCCGGAGACCGTCTGTCTGGGAGGATACATAATATGTACGTATTTGATCAGTTGGAAGAATAGTATTAAAGTTACTACCAGAGGTTAGAATATAAATTAGTTATGATTACATATAATAAATAGATATAACAGTTGAAAATTTGTAGCAAACTCGTTGTGAGCTAGGAATAGCATAACTGTTAGTATAGTCATATGAAATGAAGTTACATTTGCAACTATACTAGCTATTAGAATGTGATCTAGTCCAGAGGAACTATGGACGAGGGTGAGAACGAGCGTAGCGAGGAGGGAATTTCTTGCTGTCACATTCTGGTTTTTGTCATTACTTATTAGTTATTAAATTTGATTCTGGTTTTATTAAAATTTGTATTTATATTTATTATTAGGTATTTTCAAAGAATTATCAAACGATTATATTTTAATAGTTATTATGATGAAATTAGTAAATTTTTTTATTAATGTATACTAATTTGGCAAATTTATCTTTCACCTCTTTAACAAAAACATGTCTTAATGTTTATTTTGATTAAGTCTAGACTGCTCAATGACGTCTTCAACGGGTTGAATAGCCGCAATATTTTGACTGTGCAAAGGTACCATAATCATTTGTCTTTTGATTAAAGGCTTGTATGAATGGATGAATGAGGAAATAACTTTAAAATATACCTCAATTCTATTGGACACATATCGGACGGGTCGTGGAGAAGAGTTTTTAAAAACCATCCAACACCTGAGTGTAACATTGTGACTTAGAAGTTTCTCAAGAATCTAGTGACAAATTTATTAATGGTATGCCTAATAGTTACAGAGATATTCAAGACACTGAGGACATCACACAAGGTATGAAGTATTTCCAAAAACTATTGTATTTATTGACAAAAGCAGCTAAAACCTTTTATTTTATTATTTTTCAAAATAATACAATCCTGGACAGACAAGAAACTGTTCACCGTTTCAGGCTAGTGAAACACCTACTAGAGAAACAACGTAAGCTCCCAATTAATTACAAAAGACTCATTACAGTTTATATTATATTATATTAGTAACTAATGGTAGATATATTAAAATAGAACAAAATTTTTCAGTTTTGAATGCTGTTGTTCATTTAAAATCAGAAAATCAATATTAGGCTTGATATATCTATACTTGTTTCACATGTTCTCTTCACACCATTTGCTTAATCATCTTGAAATAGATCTAATAACCTTTAAATTTTCTCTCATTGGACCTATTAGAATGATGACCCAGCCACTTTTATTGAAAATGCACCATGTTGATGATACTTTAATACCATGACCTTCAAATCACTTCTTTTTTGAGGAAATAAAATGCATGCATGCATTCAGACAGGATGAAGGAGAACATTAAGAAACAAAATTGATAAAAAAAACTCAAATTCGATAAATTGAGCCTAAGATAATTTATTGCAACTCAGAATATATTGGGCAGAATATAGTACACGGCCCGAGGAAAAACCATTAATCTGTTTGTGGTCTTGGGATAATTCACCTCAGACTGGAACCCAAAATTGGGGCTTTGGGGGAATTGGGTTTATTTATTTTTTTAATTTGTCTATGAATGACTACAAATGACAGTTTGCGAAATGTCAGAGAATACCGCGGCGGTTTGTCGTCCTTTTACTAACCCGTATTCGCCTCGAACGCGACTGAATCATGAAGGTACGCCAATATTGACTAAAAACATTTACGACCTTTTGAGTGACGAGGAAGAGGATGACATAAAATAAAATACAGTTCAAGCTACAAACAAATCTAAAATTCCTCTACAAATAAGTTCAAAAACTATAAAAGCTCGGTGGAACATCTAAAAAATGATTTCTCATTAAAATACAAAGGAAATCGTATATTAATTTATACAAGCACTAAAGATGACTTCGACAATCTGAAGAAACTAATCATCGAGAGCAAAGGTGAATATCACACTTATACATTGTATGAAGACAAAACTCCCTCATTTATATTGAAGGGACTCCCTGCTTCAGTTGAGGTGATATTATTGAAGATCTTAAATCACAGAACGTTGCAGCAATTAAAGCAACGCAATTTATAAAGACATCAGAAGAAGGGGATCAAATCAAACTTCCAATTTATGTAGTTACTCCACAAAACATGGAAGAAATTAACAAAATAAAAAAACTTAAATATGTCTCCAAATGCCAAACACGGTGGGAACGCTTTACAAATTCTAAAGAAGCAATCCAATGCTACAGATGCCAGTCTTTTTTCCATATTGCGAAAAAATGCCACAGAAAAGCAAAATGTCTAAATTGTGCCCAAGAAGATGAAACAAAAGATTGTATGAAGCAAGACGGAGGCTGAACATGCAATAATTGGAAACAAAGCCACGCGGCAAATCATCTGGAGTGCCCCGTTCGGCTTAAGCAAATCGAAGCCAAAAGAAAAAGTAGTGTTTGGAGAACGGATGATACTACAAAAAGTCAACCAATTTATGAATTTAAGGATCAAGAACACCCTCCTCTACCAGCCACTAAGGAAATCAAAGATTTCTTTGCAACTTCAGAAAAAAACGATGATTCAGGTACAGGACAATTCAGTTTCATAAAAGACCTTAAAGACTTGTTTCAATCATTCAACGTACCCCGCATTACAAAAACGATCAAAACAACAATGGGTAAATTAAAAGCATGTAAAGACCCCATAGAAAAAAATAGTAGCCTAATTGAAGGGTTCATGGAAATTCTCCTTTACATATGTCAAATAATTATAAAATTAATGTTATGTTTTGGAACTGTAGGTCAATTGTAAATAAAAATCAACTATTCATAGAGTTTAAAAAAAGTAATAATGTACAAATTGCGGGCGTTGTTGAAACAGTTTCCAGTGATACGTGTTCATGGAATATCGAGGGATATATATTGCACAGAGCTGATAGAAACAGGCATGGTGGAGGAGTGGCCCTAATTATCCACAAATCCATTAAACACCTAATCTCCTGTTACAAATCACCAAATAAGAAATTAAATTAAGAGATCTAAACATAATTTTTAAATTAAATAGCAGATTAGTTGCCATGGGGGATTTTAATTCAAAACATTTTGTATGGAATTGTTTTAATAACAACCGGGATGGCACAAAATTACTTATTTTTAAAATAAATACGCAATGATAAGAACCAGTAGGGAGCGATTAATTAGCAAGAACACATTTAAAATCCATTAGAAACGAAAGGAGATTAAGCCCTATTTTTTTCATTAAAAAAAAAATAATACACAAAACTTTTTGTGGAGTACTCGTGTGGATTGTTTTTTTGTGGGAATGGAAACGTGTATTATATTTATGTATGTATGGGGTTTTTTTTTCTTTTTTTTTTTTTTTTTTTTTTTTTTTTTTTTTTTTTTACGTGGGCAGGTGGAAATCTTCAAAAGACGCGGATAGGCCCGTACCTATCCGTGTGTGGGATTTTTACCCACTAAAACCACCTCCCTACTACCCCTGTTTTCCACACTCCACGGGACCGTCGCACAGTGGAACGAACCAACGCATTTGTTGGACATTCGACCAATTCTCAAATAACAAAATTTGTCCTTTATTTTGATTTTAAATTATACTTTATACTTCATCTCAACAAAATCCATAGATAAATTAATTGTGAAATCAAATCTTATATAAAAAATTCTGAATTGAAATATAAATTTTTCTAAAAACTCATATTTTTAAAGCAATCCACTGTTTGAGGTAATGCCTTAAATTAATCGTGCACCTACTGGAAAACAACTCATCCATAATATGATATTTTAGGCAAATAAAACTTGGGATTATTTCAAACGTCTAGGGTTTTTTGGTGAAAATTGGAGTATAAAACTAAAATAATTAATTGCGAAAATCGCTTAAAATCGCCCGAAAAACTACCTTCACAGTAAATAACTAGAAGGTTTGAAGTTTTTTTTCCATTAGTCGGTTTCTGCTACTAGCTGCTATTTTCCGAGAAAATGATTTTTTTCTTTTTCTTAAAAATTAATTTAAAATAATTTCTGTTGATATTGGCGTCCAAGTTTTCTGTTGTTTACCAATGTTTGTTTACATTCATTTATCTGAATAATCCTTATCTAACATAATAGTATTAACTATGATACTCAGTTTGTGTATGGTTTTTGAACGACATAGATGCAATGGTTCCTACAACAAATCGTCAAGTTTTTCATTTTTTTCAATTTAATCATATATGTTTTAAAGATTATGACCTGGCATTGGAAGCATGGATTAATTCGTTTGGATTGGAACAAATTTCAAATACCGCAAAGTTCTGCTTACGGGAAAAATTAAGAAAATTCAGTGGTAGCTTGTACTCTCGCTGGATTTCGTCCCACAGGAATATCAATTATTTTCTGGAGAAGCATGAAAACTGGTTGAATTTGGATTTCATTGTTCCTGAAGATGTTTGCCAGGACCTACCTTCATCGTCATCATCAAAAGCCGCAAGTATACCATCTCGTTCTCAATCATTCGAACAATTATCCGATAGACAAAGACGGAGAAAAACGGAAAGTTTTAGAAAATGTTCAGATGATATGTTCGCTTTTGTCATGAAAAAAAGATTCAAATCTGATGACGTAGATTATATTGTCAATTTTATTAGGGAGCACCCCGAACATGTACTGAGTGTCAAACAATTTTGTGAAAGCCTTTTAAAACCAAATGATCAAGAGAACGAAAAAGCATTAGCATTATATGCAGCCACTGATTTTACGAAGTTTCAGTACAATGCCGTCAGAAATAATGCGAAAGCATTAGGATATACATCATTTTACCCCAGCTACTATCAGATCCAAAAATTAAAAAAAGACTGTTATCCCCCAGAAGAATCCATATCGGTTAGTGAAACTGGAGCAAATATCGTATTGCAAAATTTACTTGACCATACTTCTTCCCGGATTTTACAATTCGTGGGTAGCGAAATAGGGAATGATAATTTTCGTAGTTTAACGTTAAACATTAAATGGGGATGTGATGGGGCGGGTAACCAATCACAATATAAACAACGTTATTCTTCATCTGAAACTTTCAGCGATGATTCGGCCATTTTGATCGCCTGTTTAGTACCGATTAGTTTGATAAATTCTGAGAATAATCAAATAGTCTGGCAAAATGAATGTCCTTCATCGACTCGATTTTGTAGGCCTATTTCTTTTAATTATACGAGAGAAACAGATGAAACTGTAACGTCTTTAGTTCGAGACATTCAGACACAAATTGATAATTTACTTCCCTATATAAATGACAAAATTTCAATCAATTATAGAATGTTATTAACTATGGTTGATGGCAAAATATGTAATATTTTAACTGAAACTTCTTCAGCTATGAGGTGTTTCTTGTGCAATGCAACACCTAAAGAAATGAATAATTTAAAAATTATTACAAAAAAGGAAATAGTTAATGACGAGTATTACTCATTTGGGTTGTCCCCTTTGCATTGTTTGATCAGGTGTTTTGAGTGTTTAATTCACATCTCTTACCGACTAGATTTCAAGTCCTGGAGTGCAAAACCAACAGAGCTAAAGGAGTAACTTGGAAGGAAAAAAAATCATGTTCAACATGATTTTAAAATTCAGTTAGGACTTTGTGTAGATCACGTAAGACAAGGTTTTGGTACAAGCAATGACGGAAATACTGCAAGGAAATTTTTTGCCTCCCCAGAAACTTCATCACCTATAACAGAGGTTGACGAAAATCTAATTAGACGCTTTGCAATAATATTACAAGTTATTTCGTCAGGGTCAATTATAAACCTCGATAACTTTGAAGCCTACACGAAAGAGACAGCACGATTATATCTATCTCTATATGGCTGGTATTATATGCCAGTGACCGTGCACAAGCTGCTCATGCACGGAACGCTGATAGCCAAAAATGCTATTGTACCTATTGGACAATTGTCAGAAGATGCTCAAGAAGCTAATCACAAGTTATTCCGAAATTTCAGAGTGTTTCATGCCAGAAAATCATCGAGGCAATCAAACAATAGAGATGTTTTAAATAATTTGTTAATAAATTCGGATCCTTTAATTTCGACTCTTAGGCCGAAAATAATAAACATTAAACGTGATTTATTACCAGAAGCACAATCACTTATTGTTACATAGAATATAGAAAAACAAATCCTAATTAAAATTTTTGGTTTATGGTTAATTTTGGTTTAATTCTGATCGTTATTTAAATAAAACAATTTTATATAGGCACCTACATTTATTATAATTTTGATTTATCAATTGTACCTAGTATATTAACTAACAAAAGTAATTATCAATTATTATATTAATTTTGTTTAATAATTAAATTTTTGGTTTGTTAATTTTTCCTTTGTATAACTTTATTTAATACCTATGTATCTGTCTTTCCATAGAATACTGTATTGTACTATTCTCGTAGTAAATATGTACAATACATGGTACAATGTTAGATAATAAATTATCTAACATCGAAATATCAAATAGGGAACTTTTACATGTTTCCCCTAAAAGATCTGATCCTGTTCATCATATAATTAAATAGTCCATTGAAAAAGCTTTAAAACCGTAGCAATAGCCTTATTCTAGGAGAACCAGAAGCGGAGATATTAATGAATGTCCAGTCCTCCCTAAGGCTCGTTCCACTGTGCGTCGCACAGTGGAACGAGCGTTAGGGAGGACTGGACATTCATTAATATTTCCGCTTTTGGGTCTCCTAGAATAAGGCTATTGCTACGGTTTTAAAGCTTTTTGAAGGGACTATTTAATTATATGATAAACGGGATCAGGTCTTTTAGGGGAAACATGTAAAAATTCTCGATTTGATATTTCGATGTTAGATAATTTAGTACCTAGATACTACGAGAATAGGTACAATACAGTATTCTATGGAAAGACAGATACATAGGTATTAAATAAAGTTATACAAAGGAAAAAGTAACAAACCAAAACGTTTAATTATTAAACAAAATTAATATAATAATTGATAATTACTGTTGTTAGTTAATATACTAGGTATAATTGTTACATCAAAATTATAATGAATGTAGGTGCCTATATAAAATTGTTTTATTTAAATAAAGGTCAGAATTAAACCAAAATTAACAGCTTAATTTTAATTAGGATTGGTTTTTCTATATTGTAAGTAACAATAAGTGATTGTGCTTCTGGTAATAAATCACGTTTAATGTTTATTATTTACGGACTAAGAGTCGAAATTAAAGGATCCTAATTTATCAACAAATTCTTGATTGCTTCGATGAATTTCTGGCATGAAACACTCTGAAGGAATAACTTGTGATTTGCTTCTTGAGCATCTTCTGACAATTGTCTAATAGGTACTATAGCATTTTTGGCTATGGTTAACTAAAATTAGCAAAATTACTGTAGTTACAAAAAAAATACATCCTAAAGATAAGGATAGAAAATGCGCCAACTGCTACGATTTTCACTTTGCGTCTTTAACAGTGTGCGAAACAGAGATATTTCTGTTAATTTCATTACAATATTGTTGTCTTGTTAAGAGACCTGTTCCCAGAATAAAATTGTTTTCCTATTCTATTTGTTTCACTCCCGTTGAAAATTTAATAATTATTGTAATATAACGTTACGGCAATATTTGGTTTTTAATTTTTTTTTATGAACAGGCATCAGTCTATTTTTTGGAGATATATATTTTTATATATCTCAATATAGTTGAATTTCATACAAATTGTAATTTTTCATACTTGGTCGATTTTTCTTCTTAAACTTCCTTTTATAAACACTAATTTTTTGGTAAGTTATAGGAGACGCTGTTGTGCTATTTCCAGAGTTCAGAACGTCCCTAATATAGCAATTAGGCAATTGGTAGATCAAGAAAGAACACAATAGAAACAAGAAGATTAAAATGGTATGGCCACTTAAAAATAATGGCAGAGGAACGATGACCAAAAATAATCTTTGAATATTGCCCTGTAGAAAGGAGGAAGACCCAGAAAAAGATGGTTACAGGATCTGGAGGAGAGCATGGCAGCGAACGGGCTTTTATATATATATATATATATATTTCCTAAATTGCCTATTCTGAATTTCATCTTTGGAGATTTTAAATAATTCCATATTGTAGAATTGTAAGCCCTCTTGTTTATCTGTTATTATTTATTCTAAATTTATCTGTGATGTTTTCTGTATTTCCATAGAGTTCCTTAGTAGGTCTTTTGATCCAGATTCCATCCCGAAGAACAGCGCCATAATTGAGCCGCACTGCGGGTTTTCCTTTGAGAACCTGTTTTATCACGCATTTATTTTTAACATAATCGTTGGAATGGCTCTCGGAGAGAATTTTTTCAGAATGGTTGGCAATAGTCCCTAAAAAAACCAAGAAATGGCGATTTCAACTTTTTGTTCGGTCTCTGGTATCGTTTATGATTTCTTGATTTATTCCGACTCATCCGATAGCATATTTAAAAATATCAAATTCAGTAAGGGTCGTCATTGCTTTGTGCAAATCTATTAAAGATTAACCACTTTCATCAATTTCTTTTTATAATTCGTTTACATTACTGGAGGTTTTAGTATATTTGAGTAACAAATTTGGCATACTGAGTTTAGGGACAATAAGAGAAAACCGATTAAGAGGGTTGAAACTAACTGCTGACAAAGTACTTAAAAAAAAGGAAGAGGGAGTTTTGAGGAATACTTTGACAAAAAAGAAAAAATGTTGTCAAGTGGATGGACAACAAACTATATGTGCCCAATTTGAAGCATTTAGTACTAGCCAGGGAACCGGACAATGTATGATAAGTCATACATCCCTGCAACTTCCAGGAAAATTAAAAAAAAAAGAAGGAAGGAATAATTCATACCATTTGATGTATGAGCCCATTTTAAAACAAAAAAAAAAACAAGGGAAACAAAATTTATCATCCCAATTCACTTTTGTCTCTTTAAGGGTTAAAAATATATATATTTATAACTTATATACTTCCAGGAACAAAACATAAAAAAAGAAAGAAAATTTAAGATGAAATGACTCGCACGATAACTGGGTTAACACTGACTATTTCCGTCATGATCCTCTATATATAGTGTTTACATATTAACAGCTGTTACAATGGACAGCTTGATCTTAACGTAAATATATATATATATATATATATATAATTAAGACAAGACTGATGATCGCATAGTTACTAAGATCAAGCTGACCATTGTAACAGCTGTTGATATGTGAACACTATATGTAGAGGATCATGATGGAAATACGATAGGGGAAATACCCCTAAGTAGATGGGGGTGTGTATAATGGAACTGGATGCCACTATATATATATATATATATATATATATCTTAGCTCTATCAATGATTTACCTTTTCTCCTCTTTTACCTCAGTCTTTTGTCTCCATGATGAGAGAATTGGTCCTCCCCGTCTTGCCATTTCCATGTAGGAAACGTCTAATTTTTTTTATGGATGGTGAGTTCGGTAATAAATTGTTTTTTTGTCAGCGGGGATATTTTTATATACATAATATGATTCTTGTTTATAGTCCCTTTTACTAAACTGTACCCATTTTCTTGTTTATTGAAATCTTTTTTTTTTTTTGTGTCTCTTGATGCAATTCACTTCTTTCGGGTTGTAGAAGCGAATTATTCTTTTAAAAAACGGCTACGTGTCACGTAGGAAAATCTAATTTTAAAAGTGCATTTCATCTTTGGATGTTGGGGATAATAACGCCCCATCCGTTTGCTGGTTTAACGTCGGTGTATTGCTGCTATGGGTAATTGGACTATATGGGTAACAACGAGAGTTATAAATTTAAGATTTAGGTCTTAAAGATATTATTTAAAAATACATAATAAATAAAGAAATGAAATTCACGAACAAGTGATGGGAGCACCTGTGGTATAGTGATTAGCATAGCAAACTCCTATGTCCAAGGTTGCAACTTTGGATCCCAGCAGTTTGGCCTAGGATTTTGTAAATGGAGTAAAAAATCCTTCTATATACCACTATTAATTAGGAAGGGATGCATAGTAGGGGTCCCGAATCTGTGCCATGTCAGGTACTCGTTAAAAATCCCTATCCAAATTACACCTGGATAAACAAAATTTAGGACTGCCGTAGCATCGTCCGATCAGCTATAGTGGCATAAAGTAACCTTAAATTTAGAAACAAACTTTGGCATACGGTTATAAAATTACTTTACTTATTAAGTGAAAAATTACTAAACCAACTATTTTATGAAATTTATATATGTAATTAAAAAACGAACAGACTTACCTGATTAGAACATTGATCCGCCACCCCACGGGTTATTATTGAATACAACCCCCAATAGTCGCTTCAGGAGCTGCTGAAAAAGCGGATTATTCCAACCCTCCAACGGGTACGATTTTTTTTTTGGTTGGGGAGGTGGTGGATTAAGCACTCCATTTTTTTATAACATCGAATGTGTGGTTTCGGTGAACATATTTCCATTTCGCAGAGTTATTCTTTCATTTAAAAGCCTAATGCACTAAATTGTCTAATCAAAATAACCTGTAATACTTTTAGGTATATTTTCCAATGGGAAATTGCGATATTTATAAGGTTAAATTCATTTTATTAGAGAACAAAATTAATGCTTCAAAGAATTTCCTCTAGACCCACCGGCTCCATCAGCTGCTGTTAACTGATTAAACTATTTGTATGTCACTGCCGGATTTAAACCTGGAGCCTTCAGCATAGCAATTCAGCAGTCTGCATACAACGCTACCGCGATTGAGAAATATTAATTCATGTCATTTAATAGATATAATCATTGCTAATAACCACTTTGAGATCAATTCAGATGATTCACAGCTTTAAATTGAAAAAAAAAACTTACTATTATACTTACGGAGTTGAGCTTTTTGGCTCTACTAAACCATCCAATTCATCTCGTATCCAATCCTTACAATCCAAAATCCTTCGTAAAATCCTCAATGCTCCCTATTATGTCACAAACAAAGTCATCCATCATGATCTTAATATCCCATATGTTATTAATTTGGCCCAAACTAGATACCTATCCTTCCACGACAAGCTCCATACACACACGAATCCTCTAGTCTCTCAACTTGCTTCCCATACTATTCCTGATAACCCTCCGAGGCGTCTGAAAAGGAGATGGCCTCGAGACCATCTACTATAGAACTTTATTGGAGTGCTGCCGATGGGTAGTTACTCCACATGTGTTTTTCATGTCATAATGTACATATCAGCAGATTTACTAGTTATAATCATATTTTAGTTGTAAAATCAATAAATTAAATTTAAAAAAAAACAAAAAACTATTATACTTAAAATTGATTGGCATATTATTAATTCAGTATAACGCATCCTTATCTTGTTATAGGAGTGAACTCCACGTGGTTGTGGTGGGCCGGTACCCTGTACTTAGCCCCGACGCCTCCCAATGAATTTTTAATTAATATAATCTCACATGTAGCCCTCCATGAGGGTTGCTGGTAGGAGTCGTACCTACGATGAGCTCTTATAACCTCCTGTTATTACTCCTTCCGTAGGTAGGTAGAACTGCTTATGGACACTCAACATCAAGACTCCTTCCGTGGTTTTCGTTGTATGTCCCTCTGGAGTATGAATGATCTGAGGAAGTGTCTTTGGATAGCGAACTTCTGGAGGGATTCAAGGATAAATATAAACAAGAATAGGTTCATATGGGTCTTGTTATTATATTTTTTTAGGGCACTTCTTTTTTTAAAAATGTCGAAATTGAACAGGCAATAAAGGAATTAGTTAGCTAAAAATTAGAAATCGAGAAGAAGCATGAAAGATTCTAAGATGAGTACCTAGTGAATTTTTTTTTTGATGAGTACCTTGTGAATTTTCCTAGTGAAAGATGAGTACCTAGTGAATTTTCATCTTTGTTTGGTATAAGAGTTTCTTTTCTTTAAAGGAGATCTGCCATCCAACATTTCAGTATTCGTTTCCATTATTCAGTATAACGAGTATGACGGGAGTTCATAAATGTTATATTCCAATGAACAAACACCTTCAATTTTGGTTATTTTCATCATGGATTAGCAGATAATGTGACAAAGAGGAAGAAACGGCTTCCCACATAACATCTACGAGTTTATATACGTGTGTAACAATCTTGTGTTAGAAGCCAAATTCTGTGAAATAATTAATAGATTAGCAAAGGCTGTAGAGCTGTTGTCAATTTGAGAACAGAAATATAAATATACTTCTATAAACGGAAAAAATAATAAATATACCAGGGTAGTTTTTCATGTAATTGTTTCTAATTCGGCTTATAATCAGAAGAAAAAAATTACTTGAAGCTTGTGCTTTTGAAGACTTTAATCGGCTACAATTTTAAAACTAAACAACGGGTGGTAACTTATAGTTCAACAAGATAATCTGTGATCTGGGAATAAAATCTAAAAAAAAAAAAAGCTACCTAGTAGACTTTTAGTACAAATAAGGACCTACAAAGGTATATAGGTGGAGGTTGGATGAGAGGATTGACCTTTCGTCGAACCTAAAAAAGAGCGAAAGAGAATATGAGGGATTGAAGCAAGGAAGGTTGTAGCATGTCACCCACTCTTTTCAAGATATACCTTCACAAGGCTGAGAAACCATGGTACAGGCAGTGTGGGGATGTTGGGCCGTTCATTGATGGCGAACAACTACTGTCCTTGTTCTTCGCTGACGACCAGGTCGTGTTTGCTAGGCGGAAGTCTCCTTGAAATGATGGTGTATGCCCTAAAGATGTGCTACGAAACGGTGGGCTTAAAAATTAACTTCGAAAAGACCGAGTATATCTCAATCGGAGATGCACGCCCGCTTCTTGTTGACGGAGAGGCCTGAAAAGAAGTAAATGCATTCAAGTACCTGGGTTCTTATTTAGATGCTACCGGGCCGTCCTAGAAAGGTGGAACAATCCCGAAAGGCTATCAGAATGCTGCATCCGGTCCTCTGGAATACAGAGATATCAAAAGAAAATAAACGCTGTATTTTCACTGCTATAGTGGAAACCATCCTGATATATTCCTCGGAAACTTGGACTATGAGCCTTCGTCTGTACTCAAAGGTGCAGGCGGTTGAGACGGATTTCTGGAGGAGGTGTCTTCGGGTCACTAGGCTGGATCAAGTAAGATACCAAGAAATTCGACAGAGGATGGATGTGGTTATATCTACAAATGAATATGCCGCCTAAGATGGTACGGTCATGTGAAGAGAATGGCGTTCGAATGTTGGCCAAACCGAGTTCTGGTTTGGGTTCCACCTGGGAGGAGAGGACGCGGACGCCCCAGTAGCAGGTGGATGGAGGGAGTCTAGGAGGAGATGGCTGGTCGAGGACTTCAGAAAGAGGATTGGATCGCGATCCATCCAGAGACATGGAACTCTGCTCTGGCCAGTTCAGGCATCTCTTGTCGGAACACCTGTAAAGGAAATTAAAAGTATGGGTAAAAAGTCCTTGATTATTCTGTCTTTCGGTAAACGGGGTTCCTGAGCCTGAACGATGTCAGGTACTCGTTAAAAATCCCTATCCTAATTAATCCAAATTCAGTAGTGTTTGTGACCATATTGCAAAATAAAAGAGAAATAACAAAGTATCTTACTAGAACAACTGCTAGGAGATATTGTGTCAACCAAAAAGCTGAATCTTGCGATAAAATATCAGCCATGACAAAATATCTTTGTTTTCTAAAAATATCTTCATTTATCTAAAAACAAAAGCAGACAATATAGCAGAAAAAATATGGTTCTAATGAATAAGTAAATACACTCAAATATAGAAAAGTAAATAAACAGTAATAAATGCTGGTTAGCAAATTAAAACAAAAATACAAAGTCAGTCCGGAAATGTGTGATGCAACATGTGAACTTGTAACTCCGGGCACCCCGCCCCCTCCCTTGACAGCCCAGAAGACCTGCAAAGTGGTTCGAAACGTTGGCTATTTAATAAACATTTCTCCCTATCTAAGAGAAAGTTGTTGACCTCCATCCGGACCATTTTCTTCCAAAGGAAACAAAAATAATTTTATTCAATATATTGATTCCACATCTCACTTTTATAATATCTTAATATCCATAACTCACCAAAAACCTTAAATAAACAAGTTTTTTTATTGATTATTTCGATATAAAAATTCTATAGAAACAGAACTATATTGCTTTTGTCTCAAAATCACTACTAATTGAATAATACATCTTCGATATATCTCTATATATCGATGTATTCGATATATTATGTATATAACATTAATGGCATGGACAAATAAATTTAATCAAAATGGAACTCATTGAAACATAGACCTTATATAATACATGAACTTTTTTATCAGTTTCCATTGTATCGTTTCTAACAGTCTTGGCACCTTAATATTCTTCACCTATCCTTTTTTTATGGGTATGAGATCTTCTTTTAAATAATTCAAGATGGACCCAGTCTCACTTCTTTACAGTAGGATTAGAAGGTACAGGCCATTATTTATTTTTGTTTTATTGTCAACCTCTCACTTCCCCTCGACTATGTTGCAGATCTATTAAAAAATACCAGTTGTTATTTATTTTTTATTTTTTTTATTCTGTTTAATATGCCTTAGTATATTTTTTCATTTATTCCAACAAGTGCCCCCAGATACAACATATACTCTTCTACAAACTCTAGGGTTTTGCCCTTACAGTTTATCCACACAAACAATTCCGGAAAGGTGGCTTTATGTCTTATTCTCCTTTGAGACGACCTATCGCAACAGCTCACCACCAGCAGTTCATAAGAATGTGGTGCAGCGAGTGCCAAGAAGGAGTATTGCTATCATGTTTAATGATGAGACATGTTTCTGTTTCTATAGTGATAACAGCTACCAAAGAGTCTACTGAGAACATGGCATAAATGCAATACCCCAGTTCGTGCTTGTTGGTGTCCACTACTAGGCACTAACTGTACCCCATTCTTCTGAGTTGTTACTGGTGACTGTAGTTATTGCTAAAACCTTATATTTTTCATTCAGTAAAAGGATACTAATTTTTAATAAATATTAATGCATTTTATAATAAAAAACCTTTATCACTACAACATATGAAGGGTCTTGGGCTCAGTACATGGTAGAGACTGTGCTGTTTCTAGGACTCTGGTTGCGTATAAAGGTTATTTGCCTGAAACTATGCTCAAATGCCAGGTCCCCCCCCCCCACAATTAAAGGTATCTACTTTTATGAAGGAGGGTCTATAGGTCCTATATGGTTCATTTGCAGCTGTTGATCATCATCATGTTCTGTCCTCTTGAACCGTTGAGCAGTATGAGGGTTGGCAGCTGTTAAAAGATTAAGTTATTTATCTGCCACAGGCGGATTTCAACCCATAACCATCCATAGCAAGTACTCTACTCAATGAGCTACCACATTCCTAATTTTATAACAAAAATAATATAAAAATTCCAGACAAAATTAGCAATATCCCTGATCATGGTAACATCTGCGTATATAACCAGGCTGCATAATTTAATGTTAGGTAACTATCACTTTGAAGCCGTTGATCAATCCACCTGTATTAGAATTTAAACTGCAAAAACTTGGGAAGTGGGAAGTGGTGAGATCAGGAGTAGTATCAAGGTAGAAAATAGAGCGTACCATGACCTTCTAATAAAAATTTACTAGTCTCTCTTAAGACAGGTGGTGTGTTATGGTGCAGAAACCTGCATGCTGAAAGTCTCAAACCAGTTAGCTCTGAAGGAAAATATACTTTCAAGGCCCTGGAGGGCACTTTTATAGGAGTAGCATTCCTCAAACATATGTCTGATGCAAAGATTTTTATTACACCTAAGGCATATCGGTGGTGCATCCCTTGTTATGAGATGTGCGTGGGTAAGCCGGGTGTGTCCTATTCTAAGGCGAGCTATAGCCACCTCTTCATGGCGTTTACTACGATTAGATGTAGCCCAGGCTTTACTTCCCTATTTATATATTTCAATTTACTGGCTGGACTTTCATCCCACATTGCTTGCCATCTTTTGTCTATACATTCTTTAAGGGGGCGAGCAAGTTCTTGGGCGGTTAGAATGGCTGTGCCTCTCTACCTGGGAGGTTTAGAGCTGCTCGAGCAGCTTTGTCAGCCATCTCGTTCCCGACAATACCCACATGTCCCGGTGCCCAGATGAAGAATAGTTTTTTGTTTATGTGATTTAGCATAATTAAATATTCGTGAATGCGTTGGACTATGGGGTTGAGCGAGTACATATTGTTCAATCCATGGAGGGCGCTCATTGAATCGGAAATTATTACTATATTGTCTGTTTGTATATTTGTCATGGAGAAATGTAGAGCGGATGCTATGGCATTTAGTTCGGCGGTATAGACGTTGCAGAGGTGGTGCAGCTTTTTTTTATGGGTTGAATTGGGCGTAATAAAGGCAGATCCAGTTGAGTTATCAGACTTTGAGCCATCTGTATATATTGCAGTGTGGTGTGGTAAAGATTGTATCAATTCACAGAACATTTTTCGATATTGCGCGGTCGGGGTGTCTTGTTTACGGAACTTGGACAGCTGTAGAAATACTTTGGGTGGTCTGTAAGTCCAGGGTGGTGTATATGTATCCATTATACTGCAGTCATAGTACAGTCATCCATATTGCAATTATAACTACAGTCATCCATTATATTGGAGTCAGTGAGGAAGGTTGTCTGTGGTGCGGAGTGTTTTGTTTGATGTTCGTTCAGTTCTTAGAATCTCACAACGCTCCATTAATCGGTCGAGTGAAGACGTATGGTTTTAGAGCTCCTGCGGATTAGCTGAATACAACAAACTAACTGAGATAAGTTTTCTCTTATATATATTTCTATTGTAAATTCTCTATTATTTCGTAGTTTTAAACTTTATTTAAAAGGTTTTTCTTTTTTGTTTTTCTATCTGTTAATTTTATACATATATTTAAAAGTGAATTTTTTTTTTTTCTTTTCTCTTTTTCATATAATTGCATGATTAAGCCTAAAAAATGGCTGAATCCCCACCTTTGAAAAGAAATAAAGGTAGATTTAAGTTTGCAACTATAGGGAATAATGAACAAAGGAAGAACTGTGTCAAGTTTTTAATTATAAAAAGGCTTGAAACAGAAAATGATAGTAATTGCTCAGATTTTAAAAAGGTTTCACCCTTTTTAATACATAAAAGTTTAAAAGCTATAATAGGTGAGGCTAAGTTAATAAAAAAATTGAAAGACGGAACACTTTTAGTGATAGTATTTTCTGACACTCAATCGGAAAAACTTTTAAAATGTAACAACTTATGTTATAATTTTCTTATAAAAGTAGAGCCACATGCAAGATTAAATTTAAGTAAAGGGATTGTGTGGTGCCCGGATTTGAATTATGTTGACATAGATGAAATAAAAGATGAGCTGAAGCCCCAAAATGTTATTGACGTCAAAAGATTAACTTTTTTTAGAAATAATGAAAAACTAAACAGTCACAACTATCTATTAACTTTCGATAATCCCTCTTTACCCTCTGAAATTAAACTAGGATCCAAAATGTTGTAGTAAGACAATTCATTTCCAATCCAATACGGTGTTACGTCTGTCTAAAATTTGGCCATACAAAAAGAAACTGCAATAAAGAAGCATTGTGCAAATTTTGTGGAAAAACAAAACATGAGGGGTCAGAGTGCAACAATCCGGTAACTTGTGTTAATTGTTCTAGTAATCACGAGGCTTTTTCAAAAAACTGCCCCGTTTTTATTAAAGAGAAGGAAATAAAAAGAATTCAAGAGGCAGAAAAAGTAACATACTTTGATGCAAAGAAAAAATACGATCTTTTGCACCCAATAACAACACAAATATCTTTCGCTAATATTGCTAAAAATAAAAAATCTGTTAGTGTACAAACTGAACCAATTATTGAAAATCAATTATCATTTAGAAAATCTGTAGCAACAGCTACGTCTAGTAAGACAACTACGCCTAGTGGCAGCACCAGCATTACTGATATCTCTGTTACCCCCACCCATGTCCCACCTCCCACCCCTCCTCACCCAACTTCCTCCTTAATTTCCTTACCCTCCGTTTCTAAAATCCCAACTTCCCAAAACTCCCGATCCTCTGGTGGGATATCCGAAAAAAATTCGGAAGCCCATTCCTCCAAGTTCGAAGTCGCCTCTGAACCGAGGATTTTACCCTCGGTACAGAAGTCGTCTGAAGAATCTTCCAACCCTCACAAGTGTCCTGAAGGTCAACAGACCGAATGGACAAAAGTAAAGGGAAAAACAACTAGAAGTACGACCAGGAAAAAATCACCAAATTGTGAACAAAGTGTAGAAAAAATGGAAAGCAATTGGTAGATAGTTTTTGATTTTATTATAGGTTTTCCATTTTATTTATACTTAATAAATTTAATCTAATCAACGATATTCTAACCTATTTACATTTTCTTTTTTACTATGACAACTCCAACCAACATAATACAATGGAACTGTAATGGTATAACGGGAAAATATGAGGAACTGAAACTTATAATTAATAAATACC